>JAQPPZ010015032.1:4977500-6227500 GCA_028583015.1 Wollemia nobilis
TTATGTGGGTATTTGTATTGCCTTTGATGTGGGTATTTTTGCTACATTTGATGTAGGTATTTATGCTGCAAGTTGATGCAATCATGGGAACTGGATAAGCTAATGAAGATGATGTCTTTTTGACACCTCAAACTGATGTTTATGCCCTAGGTCGGCTCACCTTCTCTATATTCTATGGATGTAGGATTCTTGCTAC
This sequence comes from Wollemia nobilis, assembly GCA_028583015.1. Lineage (NCBI taxonomy): Eukaryota > Viridiplantae > Streptophyta > Pinopsida > Araucariales > Araucariaceae > Wollemia > Wollemia nobilis. Next base: position 4,977,697 of record JAQPPZ010015032.1, read on the forward strand.
CTTTAGTGTCTTAGGAAACTTTATATTATGTCCTCTTTAGGAGGAATATGGTGCATCTCTGTAACATAAATAAGATACCTTATTTTTGCACCAAAGCTTTTAGATTTTTTTGTCTCCCTTTTATGATATTCTTCTTCTTTGATTTGGTAGCTCCTCGCTGTATAGCTTGAGGACAATGAAGATATATTTTTGAAGCTATTCTATTGATTCTTAGATATGTTGATTGCTTTCTCTAATACCTGAGAGTAATGTATTGTTGCATTTATTTTTAGACAACACTAACCTCTCACTTGGATAATTATAACACTAGTGAATCAAAGCACTTAACCATGCAACTAACATATAGAGGTTTAACTTTGCACTAATGTTCACCTTAATTAAGAATCCACAATGAAATTTGAATAACTAATATAGTGCAGTAATAGTTTCTCCTTATTACTCCTATAAATGAACCTCAAATCGTGCACTAGTAATTGCATTGTAACTCAATGTAGTCTTCTTTGTTGTAACTGAATAATAGGAATATTTATGTCTAACTCCTATTTTAATGTGTAGGTATAAATCTCAAAAGAACTTCCTTCTGGACTCCCTTTGAAGACTATAATATGCAACCTTCTTTTTGCAACTTTTAAAAAACTTAAAATGGTGCTTAATGGAAACGGATAATAACACAAATTATAGTTCAAATAATGAACCTATTTGCACCCAAGTTGCTTACCTTGTTAATATATGTAGATGAAGGATTGCTAGGTGATTAGAATCATATTATTGTTGCCTTAAATTGGATGGATTTGTAGCTATTTTTGGCTATCTACAACAACTCCTTAACTAACCAATTCATAGCTTAGTAACTCCTATATCTTGATACTTTGAAACTGTGGTATTATGATTTGATTCTCCTTCAAAATACTCTCTATCAATATGAAATTTAACAACTAGTAGCATTACCCTGATTGCTGCTCTCTTGTAATTAATTTTTACAATGAAATTTTGTTCTTGAAACTCATAAATTTGGTAGGAAATTCCCCCAAATTGTAGCTGAGTTTTCTTTCAATAACCCTTCAGTATTTTGTTGAAGATTCAACAAACCCCTATATTTGAATGAGCCTTCTATCCTTCAATGGTAATCTTCAAAACTTTCAGGTTTGGTAGTAAATTTAGGCTCCTTTCTCCTTGTCAAATTTTGACTTCGATCTCAACCCTCTACTCAAGAATCTAAATTTCTTGAGGTCTTTAGCAAGCTCCTTCAAAATTTGGCACTCCTTGCCAAATTCTTCTCCTTTGGGCTTGTTGTTGGATGGTGATAATTATCCCAAATTTTGCTTTGTCAATAGCTTCTCCTTACAGGTAGATTTCTCTAGTGAGTTCTCCTAGGAAATCCTTTAATGGTCTTCTCTAAATTCTGAACTAAGGCTCTCCAAGCCTTCTCCTTGTTTCTCCTTGAGACCTCACCAAGGTCTTCAATCTCGTAGCTTCTCTGGTCTTCCAAATGAGACCTTTCCTTCAACCTTCTACTAAGGAAGTTTTGGTAATGAGATCTTCTTCTTGGATCTCTGTAATCTACTACTACTATAATTTGGAATAGGACCTTTGCTGATCCTTCTTTACTTCTACAAACTGCAAGCTTTATTGAAGATCGCCAACCTCCAATATTCCAAAAATGGAATTTTTGTAACTAGACCTTATAAGGGTCTCTTCAGCTTCTTCAGGGTGAAGTATTCAATATGCACTGGAGATCACCAATCTCCTCTCTTCACTGGTACTCTTTACTGGAGTCTTCTTCTCTCCCTTGAAATTGTAGTAAGGTTCTTATGACATTTTCTACTTCTACACTCTACAGATTTTGATCTTAAATGGATATCACCAATATCCTATCTCCTCCTTGGCTCATATTTGGAGTATTCTTCCTCCTTTAGTCTGCACTAAGGCTACTATGACCTTTTTCTTCTCTTCTACAATATGCAGGTTTGTAGCTCTTGTAATGGGATATTTTTTCAGGTCACTAAAATATTTAGTCTTCTACTTTTTGCTGCAAGTGTTGGAATAATTCTAATGATGATCTTCTTCCTAACTCTATTGTAGGAAGCTTCCCAACTTTCTCTATATATTATTTTCCCACAACAAGATGTTAGAAATTAGAATGAAAGGATTTATAACTCTGGAGATAATAACCTTCACTAGTTGATTTGTCAATCTAGTGGAATTTATGTTGAGTCCTAGTCTTCATGAGTTTTCCTATAACCTTGTGGAAAGACTCTAGCCAAATATAATCTCAAAAATTTTGTAAACAAGATTTTTGGATTTCTCTGTCTCACTTGTGGCTCTTCCTATTTCCTATTTGATCTACCATGTGCTCTGATACCACTGTTAGCTTTTTATGGGAGGTACTACAACCACAAGATGTAGGATAACTAATCTAAGATAACTATAAATCTAATGACACAATAATATGAAGGAAAATAAGGAAATGAACATCTACAAATAACTCAAAAATATACCTTTAATGAGAGTGATAATAATAGTACAATGCTATATAATAGAGGACATTAACACTCCATGAAAGTATATGAAGGAACTATATTATACCTTACTACACACATACACTGTGCACACTATGTAGCAACTCTATCACTCTATCCTAATTCACACTCTTTACATACTACCTATGAGGCATTTATATAGAAATATAAATTTCTTGGCCTTTACTCTATCTAGGATTCACGTACATGTGGACTACATGCACATTTACAACTTGCACATTGACACTTGTGCATTTATTATGATACTTGAAGTAACTAGCTAACTTTACTTGAAGTAAACTCCTACTCTAGATATGTACCAAAAGTGGTACATTTACGTGACCCAAATTATGTAATATACTCTAACACCAACTTAGTTGATGTAATGACACTTTTCATGGGTCTTACCCTTAAGAAAACTTTATCTCCCACAAAGAATTCTCTTGGTGATATTTTCATATCAACATAGCTCTTTTGATGATCGGTTGCTTCCTTGAGCCTCTATTGATCATTTTGAGTTGTTCCTCCATATCTTTAACAATGTTTTGTCTTATCACCACGCAATATTTTGGATTATCCCATGATAGAGGTGTTTTGTATATTATACCATAAAAGGCCTCAAATAAAGCCATTCCTAAGGATGCATGGTATCCATTATTATATGCAAATTCAACCAAATGCAAAAATTCTTCCCACTTAGACTTTTGATCAATGAAATACATGCAAAGCATGTCTTCCAAAACTTGGTTAACACTTTTTGTTTGCCCATTTATTTTTAGATGGTTAGTAGAACTAATGTTCAATTTAGTGCCCATTGCACAATGAAGAGCTTGCCAAAATATTTATGTGAAATTGGAATCTCTATTTGATATGATCACCTTAGGAAAACCATGTAACCTAAATATTTTCTTGGCAAACTTATTTTCCACAATTGATGCATCATCCTTAATGTTCTCTGGTATAAAATGTGCAACTTTAGTCAGCTTTTCTACCACCACAAGTATTGCATCATGTCGGTACCTTGTCTTAGGAAAACCCACAATAAAATCCATAGATATAACATGCAACTTCTAAGTAGGTATATCATGTGGGTATAATTTTCTAGATGGATGCTAATATTTTGCCTTAACCATTTGGCATTCTAAACATCTAACAATGAAGCTAGTAATATCTTGTTTCATTTTAGACCAATAATAGGTCTTTTTCATGTTTTCTCTCATATTTGCACCTCTCAGATGAGCATATTATGGAGAACTATTGGCCTCTTACATAATCATTATCCTTAAGTTGCCAGTCTTGGGTATGATAACCCTATATTTGAAATATAAAGTCCATATTTTATGTTAAAATCCTTATTTTCCTTAGGATTTCTCTCAATTTTTACCTGGATTTCAAAGCAATACTGATATTGTAACTGAATTTCCTTAACTTCATCCATCAAGTCTACATGACTTCGGGTCAATGTTGCTATGTGCCTTCTCCTACTTAAGGTATTGACAACCTTGTTTTATTTTCCTTTGATATACTCTATACCAAAGTCATATTCAACGAGGAACTCCATCTATCTTCTTTGCCTTACATTCAACATAGGTTGGGTTAAGATATACCTTAGAATTTGGTGTTCTATCCTTATCTCAAATAATCTCCCCAAAAAATAGTGCCTCCAAACCTTAAGATCATGCACAACCACTGCTAACTCTAGGTCATGTGTAGAATAATTTAACATATGCTTCTTGAGTCTCCTATAATCATATGCTACTATAGCTTCATTTTGGGATAATATCCCTCCCAAACCTTCTAAGGAGTCATCTGTACATATTGTAAAATTTCCATAAGGATCTGATATCCTAAGAATTGTTGTATTCAGCTTATTATTCAAAGTTTCAAAGGTGACCTTACACTTATTTATCCATTTGAACTCCTTTCTTTTTCTTTGAATTTTGGTAATAAAGTAGGAATTTTTTTAATAGTCCTTCATAAGACGCTTATAATAACCCATGATTCCCATGAAGCTTCTAACTTTAGACACATTAGTGGGTACAAACAACTCAAAATGGCTTCAATTTTATTAGTATCTATAACAATTCCTTCTATAGATATAATATACCCCAAATGCTAAACTTATGAGGTATAGAACTCACATTTTGATAAATTTTTATAAAGTTGGTTCTTCCTCAACACCCCTAATACTAAACTCAAATGTTGGTCATGTTATTCTCTGGTGCAAGAATATATCAGGATATCATCTAAAATATCAAAATAAAATGATCTAGATATTTCTTGAACACACTATTCATCATATTCATAAAAGTCATTGGTGCATTTGTCAACTAAACTGGCAACACTGTGATCTCATAGTGTCCATATCTAGTCTTAAAGGTCGTTTGTGAGTATCCTCCTCATGGATCATCAATTGATGATATCTTGATCCCAAATCAATATTTGAAAATATAGTGGCATCCTTTAACTGATAAAATAGATCATCTATACTTGATAATGGATACTTATTCTTGATGATGACCTTATTCAACATCCTATAGTCAATGCACAATATTAAGGAGCCATCATTCTTCAAAACTAATATCGGAGCACCTCAAGGTGACACACTAGGTTTTATCAAACTCTTTTCCAAAAAATCTTGGAAAAGCACCTTTAGCTCTTGCAACACAATATGAGTCATTCTGTAAGGTGTCCTTGCAATAGGTTCAACTCTAGAAATTAGTTCAATGGTGAATTCAAATTCACATCGAGGTGATAGGTTTGGGAGATCTTTTGGAAATACATCCCTAAATTCATGTGGAATTAGATATTTATTAAATATTTAAGCATTTCTATTATCGCCTATCTTGTCATTTATCTTAGCTACATACAACATCCCATGTCTCTTGATTGCCTTCTTAAGCTACATAGCTGAACAAACATGGTCAAAAATACCCTTGCCTACTTTGAACCCTTACTCTCTTCTTATCCTTATCAGTATATTCCATCCATATTTCTTGAAATTTGACTAGGAATCCATGATCATTTAACCAATCCATCCCTAGGATACTATCAAAGATATGTAGTAGTGCTACATATAAGTGCCAAATAGTAGATCCATTGGGTAAGGTGATCTCAATCGTAGGCAAACATTGATCCACTGAGTAATTTTGTCTATACCCATACGCAAATTTCCACCCTTATACCAAAAATATTGGTCTTTCCGACATATCCCCAATAATACTAGTGGAAATAAAACTATATATAGATCCACTATTTATTAAAACTTTAACATTCTTATTGAACAACTTACCATTCAATAACATGGGAGTTGCTTGTCCATCCAAGTTCTGACTTCTTGTGGCTGCATAGATCGGTGTTGTTGCTCCTCGGCTTTGTTACTTGACTTTGGTAATTGGGGACACTTATTTGCATAATGAGGACCCCCACAAATGAAATAATTTATCTTGGGTACCTAAGATTTTTTTACCTTTTATCCCCTATATCCTCTTTTTGAGCTAACTCATTCTACTTCTAAGGTCGAGGTTTTGAATCATCCCTTTTCTAGAAATTTTTCTTATAATTCCCTTGATTCCCATTGTTCTTATTTCCAAACTTTGATTTCCCTTTGCTTTTCTTATTTTGCTCCTTATCCCATTTCATAAGCCCAACACTCTTTCTCTCCTTCTGTCAACCCTCCATAGTTGAAGAAATTATTTTTGGTTTGTTGATTTGTCTCTTCCTATCAAGTCAAATCATATGCTTTTTGAAGGGGTTTGGGCTTGAGCAAATTAATCATTATTTAGATCTTAAGATCCATCCCAAGATGAACCTATGCGCCTTCAATTTTTCATTTATATCATACTCAAGAACATATTTCAAGAGTTTAACAAATATTTGATAATATACCTCCACAGTCAATGTACCTTGTTGGAGCATAGAGAACTCCTCAAAATTTTCTATATAAAACTGATTCGATAGGAATATTTTCTTAAAAGCCTTTACAAAACCATATCATTTAAGGTCCATGACTTGGATTCCTCTACATACCTTGAATGTGTACCATCATTCTAAGGTTACATCCTGAAGATGAAAGGTTTCCCAAAAAATTTGGGTTTTTGGTGAGTAATTCTTCATAGAAAATAAATTTTCTAACTCATTCAGCTAAGACTCTACTGCATCACCCCCTTCTCTTCCATTAAATTTAGATGCCTTAAAATTTTTAAGGTCCTTGGTAATATTAGTCTCAATTCAAGCTTTACCATCATGGATTCATCTAGCAGGATTCTCTTTTTGTCTATCCTCTAATTCCATGTTACTAATTTCTTGATTAACCAATGTTTCCAACATTTTTTGTTGTTGCCCCATCTACTCTCAAAGCAACTTAACTATGAAATAAAGGTTTTCCACCCTATTATTGGAGTCCATTGTTCTTTTAAATTTCTTACTAGAGTCCTTTGTTCTTCCAAACTTCTTACTGGAGTCCATTGTTCTTCTATATTCCTTGCTAGAGTCCATTGTTCTTCCAAACTTCTTTTGGGATGTACTGCAACTTCCTCCTACGTTGATGACCCTACTTTCTTGGATGATCCTCCTCTCAAAATAGGTGCCATATCATATACACAAAAAAGGAGTTGGATAAGTTAAAATTCCTTCCATATTGTACTTATAATTAGTTAGTTTCATCTTCCCATGAACTAACTTAGACCATTATCACTCATTTGATAATGATCATGGTCACACTTGTCTCACTATAACGTATCATTCCCAATACAAAACTATACTCTCTAGGATTTTTACACCTTGTTTAGTTTGATCTAGATGATGTGCAATACCTATCTTATTCCAAATCAACTTAAGGTTTCTAAAAGAGCAAACCTCCCCAAAGTAGCACATCAAGTCAAGGCTCAATATAGGTTCTCTCCATGGAAGCTTCTAGTCCTATGACTTAGGATTTAATACCAATTGTAACAACCCACCAACTCAACCTAAGGGATATATATATATATATATATATATATATATATATATATATTACAAGAAATAACTCACAAAGAAGATCCAATATTTTCTAGCATTATAAGGCATAACCACATTTTGAGTTCAATGTCATTACAAATGATACTCAAGTGGACAAGAGTGGCCAACTTATTGTGCTTTTAGGGTTCACCTTTCCAAAACTCACCATTTAGAAAGGATACCATTAGTGATCTCCCACTTTTTCTATACCCTCAACGATATAGGATTGTAGAGGGGAAAAACTACCCTATCACATACGTTTCTCGGTTGCATCCACTAGAAGTTGAGGTGACCACGGGGTGTGTTATATTCTATACACTTGATGGAAAAAAAGGAAAGGGGTTCACTACGAATAGTTTTAGGACTCATTCCAAGTCTAGGGTGGAAATTTTTAATATTTTAATTAAGTAATCACCTATGTTTGGCCTTTCTATGGTAAACTATGGAAATAAAATAGTAACGCAAAACACACAAGATATAAGAAGACAATGTCTAATCGTAGTATGATTATTTGGTTCAATGATCTCTAAACCTAGATTTAAAAAAATGAAATATTTTCTTTGAGAAAGGACACAAGTGAAATGTACAAATAAGACTAAATCCTAGTTGTAAATCTATATGCCTTTTTATTTATAACCAAGGTTGTGAACGGAAAAGATAAAAATCAAATAGCACACAACCTAATAGTTTTACTTAGAGCACTTATATGATATGGTTTTTGATCCAAGTTTTGTCTTACATCTAGAATATCCCACAACTTCAAATCTGCAAAATAGCTTCACAAAAACTCTAGAAAATATGGTTAGTGTTGAGGAGCCTGCTTAGGCCATTGTAAGAATGAGCTTAGAGGAACATCAGTCAAGCCCCTTGGTCCTTCTAGTTGATTGTTTATAATAAAAATGAGCTTTGACCTTTGGAAAAAATGCAATAGAATATGACAGCATAGAATAACGAATGAAATGCAAACATAATGGATACAAATCTTGAATAAGAATACAATTATGAAAACTAGGATTTGGGGACAAATAATTTCCCCCAAGCTAATATGATATGAAATGCAAGCGAAATAGAATGATAATAGTAAAAAAAACACAAACATAAACAAAATAGGATGTAGGGGCACGTAAAATGAAACCACCCTAGGATTTTGGGATGAATAGTCATCCCAAAAATTAGCTAGACCAAATTTGTGCCCTATAGAATACCGAGCGTAGATTCGGTATCAATGCTAAAATGGATGTAGAGCATCCATCATGTGAAAGCAGTATATTGTAATGTGCACTATACCTTCATATTGACACTTGTCATATTCTCTTGACACTTGTCACGTTTTTCATATAGGCTTATGCCTATATATTGTACTCTTTTCCTGTATCAATATATCTCATATCTTTAAAATCCCAATATTTGGTATCAGAGCAAGCTTTCCCTGTCCTGTTAGCTTGAGGGGGGATTTCCCTCATGGAAATCCCCCCCTAATTTTTACCTCAATTTCATTTTTTCCCCATGTTTTCCCCTTCAAATCAGGGAGTATTCTCTCCATATTTTGATGGATCAGAAACCAAACATTTGATGGAAAAATACATGAATGCATTTTTTTTAGAATGTTTTATTGGGGAGGATATTTTTTTGTTTCCATCCACAGAAGTAATTTCTCACGAGAAAAATGAAAAATGAAAAACTAAAAATTTATTCAAAGGAGACTATGTTGTTTTTAGTGCAACCATTCTACATTTTTTAAATGTAGTTTTTTGAGATGAAAACTACTTCTGGTTTGGGCGGCATTGTGATGAGATATTTGAGCAGCTCCCAGGAGTGTAGCATGATATCCTTGCTACTGAAAATGCTGAAGGTGCTGAAGAAATTTCTCCCTTTGATTAGAGTTATTGTAGTACTTCATTCTGGTGCGACGACGTCTTCCAACTATCATTTGGTGCACTCAAGGTCGTGTTGATTTGCTAGGTCTATTTCCATTTACAGTGGCCTCCTATTGATTTTAGTTGATATGTAGAGTCTAAAAATGTTTGGCTAAGGTGGTTGAGGTGGTTGTTTTAGGGAAGATTATAAAAATAAGAGTGCTCCCTATCTTGTCAATCATAAGTTATGTACAAATGGTCGAATGAGAATTTCTCATGTAGCACTAGCAGTTTAAATTTGTGATACCAGTGGAAATGCAGCAAGAGATCCAGAAATGTAGGTTATGATTTTTGCAGGAGTGAAAGATTTGGAAGTGTGATATTCACCACTGATTTGAGGTGTGAGATCATGGAGTGTTCTTAGCATTTTTTAGCTAGAGGTCCCTTTAGTTGTACCACCAAAGCAAATAGGAGGTTGAGCGAAAGAAGACATGGTGGATTGTTTTATCAAATTTAAAAGCGAGGATTTTTTTTTTTAATTTGAAATTTTATACTTTGATGCTTTGTCCGATGCGTTGCCCATGGCCCTTTTCTTGGAACACCCTAGGAGTGCATGGACCATGAGCCACAAAGAGGTGCTCCCACAAAAGAAACACATGGTCACGATATTATACTCAAGGAAGTTCACATCAAATTGATGGAGGAGCAGTGTGCGGTCATCGAAGGTGAAGCAAAGGCAATGTTTACACAGGTGCAAGAAGCTGGTGCAGGGATATTTTTTTCAGGTGCCCATAAATGAAGAAGTAGAGTTAAAATATTTGAAGGCCACTTAGTCTGGCAATAGAGACCATGTATTTCCGTAGATGGCCAAGGAGAAGATCAACCATACCTAGAATACGTTGATATTTTTTTCTCTATGCGTATTTTTCATCTCTACGTCATGATTTTAGGTGTTATGTTCAATCTTTGCGTTATTTTATTTATATTTTTATATGTCCAAGGAATCTGAGGCATGCTATATTTGAGAGCAATAGTCAACATATCATCAGTAGCCCTCCCGCACATCGACAAGACTGAGTGTGTTACAAGAAATAGTATAAGTATTGTTGGCGATGATGACTATGTTTGATACGAGTTTAACCTATCACCGAAGCCTGTTCCAAATCAAAGATGAGTTAAAAACTATCCACTATGAGTATAATATGATTGTAAGTATTTATATTGTGATGTCTACGACTGAGTTCATGGTGTGGGCGGCATGAGTGACATCTTTGACAATAAATTTTTTTTGATAAAATGAGATCTAGTAGATCCTATAATTTATGTTGTAATTGGATCTATTGAGATCAGGTAGAAATACATTTTGTTCTCATGTCTCATTATGAAGATGGCAACGATGATCCGTTGGAGCAGTGCGACCTCCTGGTGCTCGATTCCATGGCTCCTAGAAAATTAATTTTTGATATGCTACATAAATACACGGACTTAAGTGGGGAGTCGATGGAGGTTCAAAAAATCACATATCTGCTTTTCAGAGTCTATGATTTTGTATTATGCTTATTATAGCCATTAAATTTAGCCAGGATTGGGTGACTGGCTGTGCTTGATGAATAGATTTAGTTGTGATAGAAACTGATGCGAGCACTGTCAGTGATGACATCTACATCCAAGAAAATTGTTGTTGTTTTCATTTGCCAATAGTCATTTTATTCTCTCCATCGATTGTGCCTTTGATGTCAGTGTTCAAGTATTCCTCATCAAATCCTAGCTTGCACCAATTGTACGTGGATGAGAGCTTTTAGACCCATGATTTGTATGGGAGTAAACAGAAGATGCTCTCAATTCACGTGGAACTCCTATCATGAATGAATGCTTAATATTGAGAGTGGTGTGGATAAAATAATTTTTTCAATACCTTCTTCTGTTAATTTCAAATTGTTGCCACTGAAACCAAATTTGAATATGAAGATCACTAGAGATATGTGTGTAGCTGTGGTCAACTTGTTGTTCATGTTGAAGCCAATTACAATAACGAAATGCATGTTGTTATCGGGTGTTCGGTCGTCATGCAGACAAAATATTTTTTTTAGTAATTTTTTTGGTGCCCATATGCATGACTAACAAAATGATGCTTCCAGTTTCCATGAAGTTGTCCAAAGGCACCGTGGGCTTCGGGTGTTGAGTTGTGTAGGCATGATCTCTAGTTTATCATTTCTTGTTGGTTGTAATCTAGAGGGACAATGATTGTCCAATGAGATTGCCATTGTAGCCGTATCCTGCGCGTAGCGGAAGCATGTGGCGCTCAAGTGGTGCAATTTTTTTTTAAACAATTGATGTTGGGTCCCTGCGATGTGTGATGTGCGATGTGTGATGACAAGACTTGTATGTTTAACTAGAAGGCACAATTTGGTGGGATCATGGAGGACGGATGTTCTCACATTGGCTGCTATCCCAGAAAATTGGAGATCCTACTTTAGGCATGTAATTCCACATTATATCGTATCTTGCCTATTCGAAGACAAGATATTAAAGTCTTGGAGAAGGTACTAAAGTTATTGGAGGATTCAATTGTTGATGCACCAAAGGCCCTTGATAGGATTCTTAGTAAGTTGGTTGTTGCGGGTATATTGTCTCTTTAGGAAATAATTGTTTGATTTTGTTTCCAAGGGAGCCACCATGTAATTCAAAAAGGACTCTTTGTAATTATTTTGTAAGTGGGGGATATTTATTTAAAATGTATGGCCATAAGGGATGGCCAATTCATTATGAAAAGCTATTTTCAATGCATGAGGACACTAAATTTTCTAATGTTTTTTTCCACATGGATAGTGGAAGTGGAAGGCCCACATGACAATGTAATTCTCTTGTGAGGAAAAATTGAAACCTGTTTGTTATTCCGCAAGTGCGATGCTAGAAATATTCCAAGGGAATATTATCTGATGCTAGGAATATTCTAGATTCCTAATGTTGTTGTTTTTCCAGTAAATGAAGGCCCCATTGAAAATGGAACATAGGGGTATTTATAGTCATCGAATTTTTTTTCTAATATGGACACATTGGTGGTGTCCAATTGTAATTTTGAGGTTGTTTCATTTGTATTTTTTAGCCTAAAAAATTATTGTATCATGGAGTGCACTCTCGGTTGAACCCGACACTCCTAAGATAAATTGTAAGTGATCCTAGTATCTAGTCACCTTCTCTATAGAAATTTGCGGATGTTGCGATTGGTTACCCATACATTTCGATAGGATGAGATGGTCACCATAAGGACACCTGCTCTAGGAACTACATACATAGACACCCTAGACTCTATCTGAGGTATTTTACGGATCAACTTCTGAAGACTACATATGAAGACACTTCAGAAGATTATACTCTTATTTCATATTCTCCTCCACATTTGGATTCTATGGCTCATTTTATTGTATTTTTTGAGTGCATTTTTGGCAAATATCGACACTCTTATATGGCTCTAATTATTTTGTATTAAGGTGCATTTTTTGGTAGAGACCGACACCTTCTATATTGTGTTTCACCATGAGGGGGAATGCTATTCATGGTGAACCTAGTCAGTGACCTATGAGAGGCAACATACTTAGAGGATGACCTACAGAGGCAACAGACCCAGAAGTGGTTGACCCTGAGGCACCCAGAATGACCCTGAGGCACTTAGACGGCTGACCCAGAGGAAACAGACCCGTGGAAGTGGCTGACCTTGAGGAAATAGACCAAGAAGTATACACTGTTGATATAGCATTATTCACATTTGGAGAGCCAAGCACCAAGAGCATGAACCTAGAATACATTATGTAATAAAGGAGGATGTTTACGTTCTTTTAGAGAAGTCAACATTAATGGGGGATGTTATCTAATGTTGACTTATTTTTTTCTCTATAGTTAGGATAGTTCACATTAAGGTGGAATGTTAGAATATTGTAATGTGCATTATACCCTCATCTTGACACTTGTCATATTCTCTTGACACTTGTCATGTTTTTCATATAGTCTTATGCCTATATATTGTACTCTTTTCCTGTATCAATATATCTCATATATTTAAAATCCCAACATCACCAAATCTACAACCTATAGCAGATGAGGTATGGATTCACACAAGACATTTTAAAACCTAGAAACAAAGATCAAAACACAACATAACATAAACAAAGATAAAAATGCAATCTAATGAATGTAAAGAAACAACTTGGTGATCTCGTGAAAGAAGCAAGAGCAAATGTGGAAGACCTCTCCTCCCTCAAGAAGATAAATTATCGTTAAGGCTTTCTCCACTATAAAAATCACAAGGAACACATTAAAAAGTAGAACACCAAAGCACCAAGAGCACTAGAAAACAAAAGAACTCTAATTTTACATAAACCTTTTCAAATTGCTAGCTTGACCAACTAGGGAACTTGTAACTAGATCACTTGTTATGCTTGTGAAAAAGGGGATCCAATTAATTTATTTATAAAGGTCTTGGAGGGCTAAAAGGTAGGAAAAATAAAACTTAACCTTGATCAGGTTGACACCCCAAAAGGGTCGACTTAAAATTTAGATTTTTGAAGAAAAACCCTAAATTTACCGAATCCACACCCCATAAATTATCAGGTGTGGATTCAGTCAAGGTTAGGAAAAGCAAGAAAAAACACAAGAAAAATGGGTCAAAATTGCTCATAACAAGTTTGAGAACCTCTCAAAGAAACCAATGAAAAATGACTCAATTGGATGGGTCAATTTTCTATGTCTACATTTTACCCCCTTTTTGATGCATTTATTACCTAATAAATGCATCAAAGAAAGATGTAGACACCTATGGATGAAAAATATGACAAACACAAGGAAAAAAGGGGTGTTTGATTTAGAAGAAAGGGGTGGTGCACAAATAATGTCATTCTAGATAATTTGAATGTTTGGCATGCAAAACGAGGCATTAGGGACATTAATGCCTCTTAGGCCAGGGTGCCCCTTGAGTTTTGGGAGGAATGTAAAATTCCTAAGGAAACTCAAAATGACAAACTCAGAAGAAAATAGAGTAGCAAACAATGAAAAAGGTACAAAAGGGAGGAAAGCAGAGAGAGAAAAGAACAAAAGGAAGAAACAAAAGCAAAAAGAGGGAAAAACCTAACTCATTTTCATCACGTGATAAAATGAGAAAGGGGCTCTAGAGAAAATGGGAGAATGACTCTTCCTATACATTGAGCACCAATTGTGAGGGGTGAGGTCGATGTAGTAGCAGACCGATCATGCGTAAGAGCCAAAATCCTAGTTAGCAACTAGGTTTTAGATTGATTTTAGCATTTTTTTATGAATTTTATTTATTTTTCATCATTTTTGTATGAAAGTCACCACGCAGGACATAAGCATGGATCTGATGATTGTTCATGGATTTAGTCAGTCGTAGTGGTGATTGAATCCATACCCCATGTCACACAGGGTGTGGATTCATGAATATGTACCCTATGGGATACAGGGAACAAATTTGAAGAAAACAAATAGAAAAAATATGGATTGCTCTTAATGTGTGTATTAATGAATACAAATTTTACTTTTTTATGCAACATGATTTCCTTGAGAGTAGGGAATGGCGATTGAGTACCCTTGAGGATGTGTTGCAATAACTCACACCAACCAAGAGGTGCACATTGGATGTTGTGGGGCTTCCACACTTGGAAGAGATGCCTCGGGTGGAGGTATACAGAGAACTATTAATAGCGCTAGAAGAGTGGTGGTACCCAAAATTATCCACATTCCAATTATCGATGGGAGAGATGACCATGACACTAAAGGATGTGTGGTGCATCTTGAGGATCCCTATCAAGGGGAGGATAGTTTACAGGGCATAAGTGCCATAGGCAATAGTGGAGAGATTTATGAGTCACCTATCACATGAGATCAACAAGAGTAGATTCTATGTTGATGATATGTCGATGATATGTCATGATGACATAGGGTTATTGTGCCCCCAAGGATCTCTCCATCGATGCTAGTGTAGAGGTACCAAGTCATGGGCTAACAAGTTCAGTTGGCACTCTAATAGGCTAACCAATTATTAGCGAAGTAATGAGAGCATATGCCATAATCTCATATGTATGCTAGGGTATAGGTTAGGTTAGATGTTGTGACCACCGTGAGGACCACCATCACTCTCTTCATATTAGAGGAAGGTAGGATAGTCAAAGGTTTCCCTACGATGACACATGCAGGATCAAGAGAGATTGTAGGTCAACAAGACCCAACAAGAGCAATAGAGGGGTTTCTAGACAAGGTTGTCACTATGCAAGTGGAGATAGATACTCTTAGGGTACAACTAGACTATGTCATGATAGAGAGACGTAGTAAAGACCAAGGTGAGACACCTAAAAGGGGATATGGGTTAGCTAGAGTAGGAGCATTAGTCGTATCAAGCTGAGGGGATGGTTTTTATGATAAGTAGCCAACCAAACGAGGCAATCTACCTTCTATAGGAGAATATACAAAGGGGAAGAGGAGAGGAGAGTGAGACATAGCAGAATGAAGAGAGACCTACCATGCATTGTACTTTTAGATGGTGTCAATAGAGTAGAGGATGCAACCACTAGCCCCAATTTAGTTGTAGAGTTGGTTGTGATCTCGAACATAGGCAACTACATGATTTATGGACATGCCTCTTCTAGGACCACCACCAACAGGTGGAGCAGAGGAGGCAGGCTCATAGATCTAGGGTTGGGATCAAGGTGACATGTCAATTTTGGATTGTGGCATACATCCCTAGGGAGGATTGAGTGCATTGGGCTTGGACTATGGTGCATCAATCCAACTGATATGTATTCCCTATTTATCAATTAATATCATGCTATGGTTTTTATTATATTATGGTGTGAAAATGTGTGTGCATTAGTGTTAATTTTTGTTTTATGCATGGTGAAAACAAACATAATGAATGCAACTAAATGAATGAAATGGAATGAATCTAACTAAATGCAAACCTAAAATGAGATGCAACATGAAATGCATGGATGAACTAATGAAAAGAAGAAGAGGAAAAAAAGAAGAAAAATAGATGGCAAAGAAGAAGAAGGAGGTGAAAACAAAGCTCCAAAAGGCTAAGCAAAAGAAAAGAAAAAGAGTAGAACCCTATAAGGATGTATGCTCGCAAATGGTCGATATGGAGGCTAACCCTCACTAGTGGCCATGAAGCTATCTTGTGAGGGTGTTATACTTGAGAAAATATGGACAAGTGTGGAGCGATTACTTGCTAGGGGGTGTAGTGCTCACTAAGATGTCTAGAGAGAAAGATATATACCCACTAGGATGTATGCTCACAAATGGTCAAATGGAGGCTACCCCTCACTCGTGACCATGAATTTGATCCCATATGGGGTGTGTTGTGTGTGAATGATGTGCCAAAGTGAGTACTACCTAATAGGGGTGTGGTGTGTGCAAGAAGGTATATGAATAAAGCCAATGGAGCAGAACAAGAGGTGAGTGTGTATCCATATTGAAGTTTCAATGGTCAAGTGGTGTGCATAAGATGGTCAGTGGTCGTATGAACACCATAAAGGATATTCATGTGGTATCTATCCTATCCCATGAGGATATTTTAACCATCAAAAATATCAATAAGGGACAAGTGTGAAAGCATGGATGAGAAGATAGAAGAAGAATGTATATCCTTGTCTTGATAAAAGGAAGAAAGGAAAACATGCAAAGGACAAGGATATACCAAAGAAGAACTATATCCCTTGACTTGGAGATATATAAGCAATGAAAAATTTCAAGGTCAAGGAATATAAGAGAAGAAGAAAGAAGAAGAAGATGGTATGGATGAATGCAATGATGAAAATGCACAAAAATGGATCCTAGGTTGAGGAGTTGCTAGGTATTAGAGCCCTAGTGTGAGTACAATGCATGTGAGCTATGACCTAACTAGGTGTCATCACTTGTCATTGTCACAAAATCCCCAAGAATCTATATGATCAAGCAGTCATGCAAGTATGAACAAGCAACAATGCAATTGTATGACAAGAAAAATGCAAGGTGGAATAAAATGTTAGTCAAAACATGCAAAATGTGACAAGCAGTCATGTAGTATGAATCAAGCAAATCACCAGATGCAATCTAGGTGAAATGTAATGCCATGCATAGTATTTTATTGATTTTTATTTTTTTTAAGGGTTTCTTTTCTTTTATTTTAGATGATTAGATTCATTGATTCTTCAAGTTCTTAAAGTTGACACAAATTCTGATTGTGTCACCTATTTTAACAAACAATATGGTAGTGCAAGGAACAAACCCATAAAAGAAAGGTCTATTATGGAGGATGCCTTCATGATTATCATCACAAAGAATATAATATAGCACATTCTCTAGGAGTTGATATACGAAATTCATGGAAAATTTGGATTGTGCCATCCTTTTTTATTAAAGAGGGAGAGATTCCCGTCTTTGCAAGGTCTCTATGAGATAGAGGAATAGGGTCCCCTCAAGGACGAGGAGACTCACCATGTGCAACACATGGGACATACCCATTAAAGAGGAAGCTATTATGGAGATATCCTCATGAGTTTAACCACAAGGGGTATTCCTCTTAGCATACTCCTTTGGGATCACACCTTGCTTCAAATGCACCAAAGTGACCATATTATAAAAAGGAATGTCTAAGGGATAAGGGTGGCCCTCATCCTTATCACTCCACTTTGAGTTTTGATGATCTAAAGGTGATCATCATTATCAAAGGGTAAAGGTTAGTTTTTATTAGGGATGTAGCCTATGCCACATTTCCTAGTCCAAATCTCCACTTCCAAAGGCTCTTGAATACCTTTTTTTCATGGCCCCAAACCTTTACTATCCCATTCTAGATATGATTTTCTTGGAAAGTGGGTAATTATTGGATAGGTAACAATGGGTAAAATAGTGCTCTACGAGAAGAGGGTTGCTACCATAGACCTTTTCTTTGAGGGAGACTCCTATGAAGATAAAGGTACACATGCCAATGTGTATTACTTCACCCTTCTTATAGGGTAAACCCATAGCCCTTGGTGAAGGTGGTAGCTTGGCAAGATCCATAAGAGGCTCTGAAATAAAATTATTAACTTGATCCCATGATGAAATATTGATGAGTGGTTCCTCACTCACTTTTAGATTTTCAAGTTGTTTAATTATGTGAGATGAGGAAACTGATGGGCATAAATTGAGATAAGATTGAGATTGCTCAACCATCGAACAATATTTAAATAGGTGAGGATCACCCATAATGGTGACCAATTTATTCTTAGATTCAAACTTCAAATATTGATGAAAAGTAGAAGGGACCACCCTCATTGCATGAATCCAAGGGCATCCAAGAAGAAGATTGAATGATGCAAGGTAAGACACCACATAGAACAAGGTATCTAAGATATTAGGTCCTACCCTAAAGGGGGAGAGATATAACATTGCAAGCCTCTTGGGACTCATTATTGAAAGCTTTGATGATGATATCATATTTAGTTAAATATTCCTCTTTTAATCCAAAATTTTGGAAGAATATTATAAGTGCATAAATTGAGGGAGGAACCATTGTCAATCAAAATTCATTTGATAAATATTTTCCCAATAAATGCAATGATTTAAAGGTAAGAATCCCCTCATAAATTTGAGGAAGGTATATCATCATCCAAGAATGTGATATGATGTATCCCAAGAGAACTTACAACATTAGCTATAGTACTAGGGAAAATATCTTGAGGAACATATTGTTGTCTTAAAAGCTTCAACAAGGCTTCCCTATGAATAGGAGAAGTTTGCAAAAGCTCTAAGAGAGAGATCTTGGTTGGGGTACTAGCTAATTATTTTTGAATGTCAAAGGAGACTTTAGGTTGTGGCTTCAACACTAAAGGTGGATTTTCTATTATTGTGCTCCTTTTTTGGGTATTCTTCAAAACTAAGGTGGGTTTTGAAGGTGGGTTGGATGAAGAACTTGTCTCCTATTGAGAATGTTGAGTCGGTTGATTTTGTGCTTGTTGCCTTGTAGTTATTGCTATCATTTCAACCATATTATCATAGGGAGGTGGAACATTCTGATATGACACTTGATTAGCTTCCTACTACCCATGCTTAGGGAGGGGATCTTGGAAGATCCCCATGTCTTGATTATTTGTGGGTGCTTGTTGAGTAGGAGGTTGATTTTTTGTTGGAGGATTGGATCAAGAACCTTCTATAACAAGTCATCCTTCATCAATTAGATCTTGAACCACATGTTTCAACCTCTTACATGAGTTTTTCATGTGCCCCTCCACTCTATGATATTCATAGTGTTGACCAGGCTTATACCAATCAGTCATGGTATCAAGTTACCATATGGGAGGCAACTCGATCATATTAGCTTCCAAAAGTTGTTGGAGGACCACATTCATAGACATGTTGAGTCTTCTAAAATTTCTTGGTGGGGTTTTTGAGGCTGGTGAAGCACCATATTTTGTAGGGTGTTAACAACATTATTAATAACCCTACTATCTATTACCCCATCACCAACTACATGCTTTTTCTTATACTATGTTTTAGTGGTCCTATCCTCTTTTACTTTAAGTTGACTTACTTTAAATAAGGGCTTGCTCTACCCTTCTTGATAGGTCTATTGTTTGGTCAAAATATGTGATAGTTGTTGTTTCCAACTCATAAGATATTTGTTCTTGTAAATTCCTAGTAAATATCTTAATTATGTCTCAAGGAGGTAAGGTATATCTCAAATATCCAACTAGACTCCTCCAACGAGACAAAAATTCTAAAAAACTTTCAAAATTTACTTTGTTTTAACATATATATATCTTTCATAGTCACATTATTTTCAACATAAGCACCGAATTGTTGAATAAATATTTTAGCCATCTCTTCAAAGTTCCTCAAAGAATGATTAGGTAGTTGATAATACCACTCTAATGCCATACCACCAAGGATCTTAGGGAATATCTTTAGTAACAACATGTCATCATATATGATACCATGGCATATTGCCCTAAATATCTTTAAATTTTCAATTGGATCCTCCGTTCCCTTATAAATAGGCAAAACCAACATTGTAAAATGCTTGGGATAGGACCTAGATGTAAAAATAGGGTCTAAAGGCTGATTGAACATTTCTCTATAGTTGTAGATGAAACTAGGAGGCTGAATCATGTCCACTCTCAAAACCAATTATTTCACCACATTTTTTAAACTTTGCATCTCGAGATTGTTGTTGTGCAATACCCCTAGGTTCCCTAAGGGAGGGTTATAGGTAGGTTGTTGAAAGGGAACTTGGTGAATGTTGGAAGCATTGACAATGTTATGGTATGGGTTGTGATATGTGGTATTTTGGTATAGAGGATAAGTTATATTTGGTGGGATATAAGCATGAATATTGAGATGAGTAGAATGAGGAAATTAAATATAATCTTGATATGCACTTCTAGTCAAAGGGACTTGTAAGAGCCCTTCCAATGTTGGTGGTCACAATAGTATCATATTTTGGTTTATGTAAAGGATTAATGATGTAAAGATTCAAATAAGGGATTATCATGAACATTTATAGGATAAATAGCTGGAGGAAGAGAAGTATTACCTCTTTCAAGTTGAGATTCCTGCTCCATAGCTTTGAGCAAAGCCACCCTATGACATTTCATGAAACCCCAAACATGATGAAATGATGTAAAAGTGAAGCCACCATTAGACCCTTAAGGGGATCATAATTTGTATCAATTTCAACATGTTCTTGATCTTCTGCATCAAGGTTAGGATTCTCTCTATCAACCTGATCATCTTCTTGAGGAATTTGATCAGATTCTAGATGCCTTCACTGACTCCTAAGGAATGAAGCCATTAGGAGAAGTGAAAGGATAGAGGCAAAAACCAAGGAAAGATGCATAAGATGATTCTTAAGATATTTTTAATATTTTTTTAATCTATAACAAATAAAATTAGTGGTTTTGTTTAAAGTTTTCAAGAAGAAAAAACAAAGGAAGAGGCTTTCTATCTTGGCCAATAAGATGTATTTTCATGTCAGGTTCACCAAAGATGTAGAGGGGGAAAATTGCCCTGTCGCATATGTTTCTCAGCTAGATCCACTAGAAGCCAAGGTGACCGCGAGGGTGTGTTATATTATCTACACTCGATGGACAAAAAGGAAAGGGTTCACCAAGAATAGTTTTAGGACTTACTCCAAGTTTGAGGTGGAAATGTTTAATGTGTCAATTAAGCAATTGCCTATGTTTGGCCTTTCTATGCTAAACTATGGAAATTGAATAGCAATGCAAAACACACAAGATGCAAGAAGACAATGTCTAACCCTAGTATGATTCTTTAATTCAATGATATCT
The DNA here is from genome assembly GCA_028583015.1 of Wollemia nobilis. Lineage (NCBI taxonomy): Eukaryota > Viridiplantae > Streptophyta > Pinopsida > Araucariales > Araucariaceae > Wollemia > Wollemia nobilis. The sequence goes on from JAQPPZ010015032.1 coordinate 4,999,381, forward strand.
AACCCTAGGTTGCAATAAATAAAATTATTTTCTTTGAGCAAGGACATAAGTGAAATGTACAAATAAGACTAAACCCTAGATGTAAAACTATATGCCTTTTTCTTTCAAATGCCTAGAAAGCAATCAAAGGTTTTTTATTTTTATTTATAACCTAGGTTGTGAACAGAAAAGATAAAAGAATACAACACACAACCTAATAGTTTTACTTAGAGCACTTATCTAATTCGATGTTTGATCCAAGCTTTGTATTTCATCCATAATATCCCACAACTTGAAATTTGCAAAATAGCTTCACAAAAACTCTAGAAAAATATAATCAGTGCTTGGGGGCCTACTTAGGCTATTGTAAGACTGAGCTTGGAGGCACAACAATCAAGCCCCTTTGGTCATTTTTGTTGACCATTCATAATAATAAAAATGAGCTTTGACCTTTGGAACAAACACAAAAAAATATGATAGCATAGAATAGTGAATAAAATACAAACAAAATGGATACTATTGTGACTCCTTCACAACAACCCCAAAATTGGGGACCCATTTAAAATTTTATTGGAACATTTGGATGTCTTATTGTTGAAATTTTGTTGGTATTCTATCCATAATTTTGTATGTCACGTGTTTACATTAGTTTATTGTTTGTTTAAATTTTTGTTATGTTAAAATGGTTTGTTTTTTAGTATTTATTTAGGTTACTTTAGTTTAATGTGTTAATTATTTAAAATAATGAATTTTGATTATTTTAAATGTTTAAGAAATTATTTGATTGATACATAATCTAAACATTTAAAAACAATTAAAGTTAATTATAAAAATATTTAATAAAATAATTATTTTTATTGTATTTATGGAGATGACCTAGGTGATGTATGCGGTTGCCCAGGCAAATCACCAGACTCGACAGTCAACGCACTAGCACAATTTTTGAGTGAATATAAATCACATTAGAGACCATGTACGATCATAGCAAATAGTGTAAGGTCACAACATATGGTATCTAGGAGTTCGAATACACGATGGACATAAGGAGACATCTACGATGTTGATATGGAGACTATAAGGAAACAACATTCGAGTGCAGTAGCATTGCAATTTATTTGTCAAATGTATCCACAAATATTGGTGAAATATGCATAGAAGCAAAGTGTTCAACATCTGGTACCTTTGGAAATTACAAAATTTCCATTCCTCATGGGAGACGCAGGCATGGGCAACATAATGGGTATAAACATGGGATTGTTGTGGAGAACGACGGGCTGCGCAACATTCACAAAAGCAATGCATGTCATGGGAGGTTGCATGGTTTTACAAGGCGAATAGGGATTAGGAAGATATCACCAAAAAGAGGATGAAAAGTGTGTCAAACGTGAGTGATAAGAGTATATATACCAATTACATTTTATTGCTCCATGACATCACAAAAGAAATTAGGGCGCACATTTTGAAGGATTCATCGAAATCTATGCCATTACTTCCATAGAAAAAGCACAAAAATTTATGGAACTACTTCGAAGGGTAGTCTGATTCAAGTTATTTCAAAGTTGTTTTGGAAGGCATCGATTTCGATATTAAATACACCATGAAACATTGTTGCTCGTAGGTAGAGTGATGTTGGTGGTTAATCGACTGGAACTTAGGGTGCCACAGGTGAAGGAATAAATCATTGATTCTTTGAACAGTGTAAACATTGCAGATAGTGTAGCAGAAAAAAATTAAATGAAGCTCGAGCAATGGAAAATATCTCCAAACAAATTGTAGTGGACTGTTATGTTGTGTCCCAGAATGACACGATCATAGATGATGATTAAAACCTAGACATGAAGGGTGGATTAATAAATTAATGACAATGACTTTCTGCGTAACCGAAGAAACAAATAATGTAAATTTTTAGGTGCTTAAGAGTATTGCTAATGATGTGATGTATACAAGCACATATGGATGGTTAAGAAGTGATTGATATCACCAATAGATGTGAAGGTATCTGGTTAAGAGGACTCACCTATATCGAATGAGACATGAGTGAGTAGATGAAAGAAATTTTATCATAGATCAAACAACAGACATTATCAACATTGGCTTATCTAGGAAGGCCAAAATTGTTTGAAATTTTTTTGAGTGATTACTAGCACATGAAATTTAAATTACCAAAAGTACGATTTGTTCAAATTCATAAGCTACCATTATTAATATATTTATAAAATGTTAATCCCAGTGAAGTTTTGATAGTGCAACGTCGTCAGATGTTAGTGTAAAACGCGTAATAGAAGAATGAGACATAATTATCCATGTGATTTCACAAATTGTGATTTACGAAACAACTCACGTATATCAAATATTTGATGTAGTGGTTGATTTCATTTAAATTTGAGGTGCTACAAATGGATAAAGTTGGTAGCAAAGCAGGATCAATGTTCACTGCTAATTAGAGAGTATAGGTGGAAAGAGGATGTTCTAACATGATGATTAATGAGACCTATTTGTGCAAAGTATTGCCATAAACATTTGTCAACAAAAGGTATTCAAATAGCTATAAATTTTATATACTTAACTATTACCGATGATTTATTAAAGTTTCATTAAAATGCTCGATAAAAGATGTAAAAGAAGGGTTTTGGTTGGAAAATCTGTTTTGAAATTCATTATGAAACAGATTGAATGAATTAAAAACCAAAGTTTATCAGATTATAAATATCCAAAAGAAAGGTAGAAAGGGGGTCGGACATGTTGGAGAAAAGAGGGAAGATTGAAAGTGCAGAAGAAGAGATTAAGTTACAAGAAGGCTACATTCATTGGAAGATATAGAGACTTTGAGCATTTTATTGTAAGATCTGCCAATTATATCAAATTCAATTTTTGTTAAAACAAGCACTATTGTGGTGTTTTAATTTGTAAATTGTTTGATATAATTTTAAATCAAAATTTTCGTAGAAGATAGCATCAAATTTATGGTAGGATTGTGTGAATTCTGGTTTGCCTAAGTTTAGTTTTTCAAAAGTTCTGTTCTTTTATTCTGTAGCAAGTTGTTCGAAACTTCATTTTAATTTATTTCTTTACCTAAATCCTTTTAATTTTTATTTCAAGCATTAAGATTTAAATTAAACCTAGTTTATTATTACAAAGAGTTTCAAGTTTTATAACTAGGTTTAAGTTAAATTTTTCACTCAAATATTTAATTTCATAAATATTTTGGGTGAATAAATTTCACAGTCGGAGGAAATCCTATGAGCTTTTGATTTCAATTTCATAAATTTAAAAGTTCATCAAGTTTAATTATTGAAGCCCTAATTTGAATTTTAAAGATTCATATTTATAAAAAGGGTTGTAAATTTATTTGTGTCAAATATTTGATTTAATAAATATTTGACAAATAAATTTTAGGAAAGAAAGTGATTATATGGACTCTGTCTTTAATGCCATAAAGGCTAAAAGTTCATAATTGAGATTTTCTATGTTTCAAGAAGTTTGTTTTATAAAGTTTTGAATCTCAAATCATAAAGTTTGAATTTTACTATTAAAGAGATCATATTTATTTATTTCAAATATTTAATTTAATAAATATTTGAATAAATGAATATTTGGTTTAAAAAGACTATGTGAATTCTAATTTTCATATTATAAAGTATAAACTTTATAATTAGAATTAATATACATTAAGTTTTTATATCTTATGAAAAGAAGCAAAGCTTATAAATTTTAAAATATTTTAAAGGCCTTAACATAAGGATTATAAAGGTATTTAACATTTTATAATTGGTGATTTTATTTTATTTATCATTCAATTTGATTTTAAGCTTCATTCATGAAATTAATGTAAGTTTAATTAAAATGCTTTAAAATACATTCATGTAATTTTAATATAAGGTTAAAGCATTTTTAATTAAAGTTCGTGTTCAAAGTCTTAAAATAGATTTGCATTCTCAAACATTAGCTTTAGAGGTAAATTCTTTCATTTTGATAAAGTAAGTTCTACTGATGAAATGCAAGTAATGATTTCAAAATCAAAATATTTGTTATGCTAGGTCCCTTGTTAACAGTTGATTGTTAATCCCTGAGATATTCTATGCACTTAATTGACATATTATCATAATATACATAACACATTAAGTGAAAGAACCTTGGAGAAGTATATTTTATTTACAAGAGAGGATTTCAATCCTAACTATAGGGTGATTTTGTAACTGGATAAAATCATACCTCAATAGATACAAAGCTTGAATAAGAATGCAATTCTAAAAATTAGGTTTTGGAGACAAATAATTGCCGCTAAGCTAATATTATATGAAATGCAAGTGAAACAGAATGATAATAGTCAAAATAGAATATAGAAAAACAAAACCAGATGCAAGGGGCATGCAAAATGAAACCCTAGGATTTTGTGATGAATAGTCACCCCAAAAATTAGCTAGACGAAATTTTTTCTCTATAGGATACCAAGCACAAATTTAGTAGCAGTGCTAAAATAGATGCAATATGCCCATCGGGTGAAAGTGGGCTTTCACCAAATCCATGCCCTATAGCAAAAAAGGTGCAGATTCACACAAGAGGTTTTAAAACCTTGAAACAACGATCAAAATACAATAGAACATAATATGAAAATGCAAACTAATGAATGCAAAGAAATAACTTGGTGATCTCATGAAAGAAGCAAAGGCAAAGGTGGAAGACCTCTCCTCCCTCAAGAAGACAAATTATCATCAAGGCTTTCTCCACTTGTAGAATCACAAGGAACACACCAAACAACAAAACACCACAACACCAAGAGCACCAAAAGACATGAGAACTCTAATTTAACATTAACCTTTTCAAATTGCTAGCTTTGTTGGACATTTTGAGTCCCTAAGCTAAGAGTTGTCATTGATGTCAAAAGGATCTATGTAAGTAAGCACTATGTTTGTGTTTCACAAAGAGCTTCATGAGAAGCAAAGGTTTTTGATCAAAGGTTCAAGAAGGGATGCATGGCATTTGGTTCCAAAAGGAGCTTCAAGGGAAGCTTTGCAAAATGTTTTTATTTAAAACCATGGATGGCAGATTTGAAATGGGTTTTTCTTAAAACCCAAGTTGGCTTTTTGTTTCATCGAAAAAGGTGCCCCGGTGATGGAGATATTTAATTTTAAAGATTTAGTTTAAATTTTAATTTATTTAAAATTAAAATTTAAATTTTAAAATTAAAATTAAAAGTTTATCCGTCGACGTCATGAAGGAAGTTTCAAAAAGGCCGACGTTTCCAAAGCAAAGGGAAGGCATATAAATATGCCATTGAATTTTTTAATTCATTCATCCTTGCTCGTTGATATTTGCGCTTGGTATTTGCGAAGAAAAAGAGCTCGTGTTTTTCGTTTAAGTGATGCAGCGAACATTAAAGGGAGACAATGACCACTTCCCAAAACGCATTGGGCAGCGTGGCCTAGTGGCAGCTTGGATTGTGCAAAGGTGTTGGTGACAAGGAGGTTGTGTGTTTGATTCCCGCAAGCATCATTTTTGGCTTTGTTTTGTTGAGGCGCCCAAGGCGCATACTTTTCGCTTGGCGAAAGAGGGTGAAGGATAAGAAGCGGGTGGTGCTTCTTTTTCACCAATGAGCCCACAGCTCGTGTGACAGCTTGGCCATGGCTAGGGCGTTCATGTTGGGGCAAGACGAGGGTTCGATTCCCCTCGAGGCAGGTATTAAGGTTTTTATTAATCTTTTGTTTGGATTGCCTAAGGTGGAGTGATAAGGGGTAAAGGTGCTTCGTTAGTTGATTTGTTGAGTAACCTTAGGGAATAAGGTCATGGTGGTTGTTTGAGTTGTGAATTATTTTTAATTGTGATTTTTGAAATTGTTAGGAGTAATAAGGGTTTTTGATAAAGTTCTTTTTAGTGAAAGTTATTTTGAGTAAGGGTTTTCTTTTAAAAAGAACTTTGGTGGATGTTAAAATAAAGTAGGAGTAATAAGGTGTTATTTGGATATTATTGTTGTGTTATTACTCAAGATCTCTAACCCTTGTTAAGAGTTGAAAAAGAAAGTGTGTTGAGTGTGACAGATTTAGTGGACAACTCATAAGGCATCAAAAAGGTATGAGTAATACTCTCCATTGATTTTATTTGGGTGGTTGATTTTTGAAATATCATTGGAGTGAAAAGGATTGATTGTGGTTTCCTTTTCGAAAGTGGTTGAGTTAATGCTTCAAGGTTTTTTGAATTGAGAGTTGTGATTAAAACCTTGTTTTATAAGCATTGTTGTTGAAGTCAATTGGTGATGCAAAGAACTTGAACTTGAGTTAGAGAAGAACATGAGTATCATTGTTATGTGAGATTTGTTGTTGAGCATTGTTGGAAATATTTTGAGTTGGTTGATACATGCTTGGACTAGGGTTTGTGAGAAAGAGTTGATCCTTGAGATGATTGGTTGAGTAGAGTTGATTGAGCCTAGTCAAGTGAATGTGTGAAGTGGTTGTTCAAGTTCCAAGAAACAAACTATTCTATATTCTGATTTGAGTTGAGATTGAGAATTGAGAATAGAACATATAGAGTCTCTAACAATTCTCTTTATGCTTCTATAAGATTGATTTGAGTTGAGATTGGGATTTGAGATTAGAACATATAGAGTCTCTAACAATTCTCTTTATGCTTCTATAAGATTGATTTGAGTTGAGATTGGGATTTGAGAATAGAACATATAGAGTCTCTAACAATTCTCTTTATGCTTCTATGAGATTGATTTAAGATTGAGATTGGGATTTGAGTATAGAACATATTGAGTCTCTAACAATTCTCTTTATGCTTCTATGAGATTGAGTTGAGATATTGATTGAGCATTGAGCTTAGAACATATTGAGTCTCTAACAATTCTCTTTATGATTCTATGTGATTGAACAAGTTCTATGTGAGCTTGTTAAGCAGATTTGAGTCAAGTCTTTGAGAAGGCTTGTGGACTGATTTTGTGTGAGCTTTTGTGAAAGCTTGCTATGCAGATTTGAGCAAGTCCTAGAGAGGACTTATTGAGCAGATTTGGACAAGTTCTGAGTGAGCTTGTTGAGCAGATTTGGACAAGTTCTGAGTGAGCTTGTTGAGTAGATTTGGACAAGTTCTGAGTGAGCTTATTGAGCAGATTTGAGATAGGTTCTATGTGGACCTATTGAGTAGATTTGAGCAGGTTATGTGGACCTATTGAGCAGATTTGAGTAGGTTCTAAGTGGACCTATTGAGCATATTTGAGTAGGTTATGAGTGGACATATTGAGCATATTTGAGCAGGTTATAAGTGGACCTATTGAGAATATTTGAGTAGGTTCTAAGTGGACCTATTGAGAAGATTTGAGTAGGTTCTGAGTGAACCTATTGAGCAGAGATATGCTAGACCGAATAGACTATGTTTAGTATAGTATTGAGATAGAGCTTTGGAGGTGGATAGAGATCCATAAACTAGGACAATTGAAGATAGATCTGAGTGAGGAGTCTTCAAGTGGAGAGAGATCCACCAGTCAGTGTAGTAGAGAGACAGAGTCTTCTAGAAGATCACTAGCCAGAGTAGAAGGGGAAAGAGTTCTCCTATGGAAGAGATCCATGAACTTGAGATTAGGGGATCATCATCTCCTTTGGACATAGGTCCATAAACATTGTAATTGGGAAGGATTCCCATGAGATTATTTGAGAAATATTTAGAAGAAATATTTTCTCTATGGAGGTAGCCCACATTGGGTGAACCACGTTAAAATTGGTGTCTCTATTGTGTGTGATGATTTGTGCATTGCTTTGGTTATTGCTATTGATATTGCCATTGATTATATTGATTAATACTATTTGGGAAAGAAAAGTAAAAAGTGGTCTTATACTGTTCACCCCCCCTCTCAGTATAAGCTTGTGTTCTTCAATTGGTATCAGAGTCGATTCCTTCGAAAGAAGTTTAACAGCTTGAAGGAAGATCCTACAAGAACACAAATGGCAAAGAAAGGCAAGAGTAGAAGCATGAGACACAAGAAGAAAAGAACACCTATGGTCATGAAATAAAAGGAAGATGAGTTTAATATTGTTGTGTTGGGAGGACACATGGAAATAGATTCAATAGATGAATCAAGTAATGGAGAAATATCCAGACTGATAAAGTTTTGTACCAGATGTGGGAACACAGGTCACCATGCAACTTATTGTCCACAAGAATGTTTTGTTTGTGGTCAACTTGGCCATGATGCAAGATATTGTAATGGGTTTAGTAGCAGTGAAGATGAAGATGATATTCTCAAAAATGAAATCCTAGAGATTGGTTCAAGAAAGGATAACAGGGACAATCAAAACAGGTATGAAGAAGAAACTCTACTTTCAGTAATAGAAGAAAAAGAAGATGCTTCAAAAAAAGAAAAAGGGGAATCCACTCTTAAAGAACTTATTGAATTGAAAAGAGAGAATTTAGAATTGAAGGCTCAAATACAAGAAGATGAGAAATGTAAGACAAAGCTTCTACAGGATATCTCTGACTTGAGAGATAAGGTTGAAAAAGCAAGAAGAGTTGAAGAAGGTATGATTAAACAATCAAAGGCAAAAGAGATAGAATGTGAAAGGCTTATGATTACTCTTGAAGAACTAAAAAGGGAGAACTCAGGATTAAGGGATCAAGCTCAAGAAGATGAGAAAGAAAAAGCAAGGTTTCTACAGGAACTCACTAACTTCAAAATCAAAGTTGAAGAGACAAGAAAAATTGAAGAAGGTATGGCCAAAAAATTAAAAACAAAATATCTAGAGTGTGAAATATTAGAGCATGAGATAGTTTCACTAAGGTTGGAAGTAAAAGGTTCTAAGGAAAAGCTACACAAGTTTGAGGAAAATTCAAAGACCTTGGAAAGGACTATCAATGCACAAAAGTCATCAATCACCATAACAGGACTTAGTTCTAAAGAAGAACAAGGGAAACAGGAAGCAAAAAAAGGAGAGTCAAGCTCAAACACAAGAAAAGAAGAAGAGTCAAAAGAAGTAAGTAAAAGAGAGAGTGAGACCTCTAAGGATAAGTTGGACAATAGAAAGTTCAACAAGGAAAGGAACAATGCACAAGTAAGGAACAGATGGAACAAGAAACAGGTAGAAGAGACTAAGAGACCAATGGGGTCTAGGCAAGGTTTCTTCAATGGGAGATGTTTTTCATGTCACAGGTTTGGGCACATGGCTTCACAGTGCAGGACACATGAAAGATAGGAATATGGAAAAGGACAACTTTTCCAAGGATATTGCTACTCATGCAATGAGTTTGGTCACAAGGCAATGAATTGTAGGGTTCATGACAGAAGAGGATATGGCTTCACTAGGAGAAGTCCTAAGACAGTTGCACCTCCAAGGAATAATAACATTAAGTGTTATAAGTGCAATAATGATGGTCACATAGCAAGATGGTGTAGAGCAAATATTCCAGAAGCAGGCATGAACAGGAACATAAATATGAACAAGAACAGGAACATGGATGAGAACAAGAATAGGAACATGAACATGGATGAGAACAGGAACAAAAATAGGAACATGGATGAGAACAAGAACAAGAAATAGGAACATGGATGAGAACAAGAATAGGAATAGGAACAAAAGTGATGACAGGAACAGGGATGATGACTTGGAAAGAAATAGTGAGAGGATTCAGAAAATTCAGAAAAGAAGAGAGAAAGATAGAGGTAAAGAGCAGTGCTTTCGGGGAGTAGAAATACTCCCACCCCAGAATTAACCACCTCATGTGGAGGTGGGGGAGGGGCTAAGCTAAGAGGCTCATTCTTAGCCCCGAGCCCCAAAGGTGACCCTTTGCCATTGATGACAAAGGGGGAGAGATTTGTGTATATTGAGGAGAGTTTTTGATATGGGGAGAGATTTGATATTTGAGAAAGCTTTGAGCCAGGGGGAGCAAAGTCCCAGGGGGAGCAGAAAAGAAGGTCAGATTTTAGTAAAAGGATATGGGTTGCCATCAATGACAAAGGGGGAGATTGTTGGACATTTTGAGTCCCTAAGCTAAGAGTTGTCATTGATGTCAAAAGGATCTATGTAAGTAAGCACTATGTTTGTGTTTCACAAAGAGCTTCATGAGAAGCAAAGGTTTTTGATCAAAGGTTCAAGAAGGGATGCATGGCATTTGGTTCCAAAAGGAGCTTCAAGGGAAGCTTTGCAAAAGGTTTTTATTTAAAACCATGGATGGCAGATTTGAAATGGGTTTTTCTTAAAACCCAAGTTGGCTTTTCGTTTCATCGAAAAAGGTGCCTCGGTGATGGAGATATTTAATTTTAAAGATTTAGTTTAAATTTTAATTTTAATTTTAAAATTAAAATTAAAAGTTTATCCGTCGACGTCATGAAGGAAGTTTCAAAAAGGCCGATATTTCCAAAGCAAAGGGAAGGCATATAAATATGCCATTGAATTTTTTAATTCATTCATCCTTGCTCGTTGATATTTGCGCTTGGTATTTGCGAAGAAAAAGAGCTCGTGTTTTTCGTTTAAGTGACGCAACGAACATTAAAGGGAGACAACGACCACTTCCCAAAATGCATTGGGCAGCGTGGCCTAGTGGCAGCTTGGATTGTGCAAAGGTGTTGGTGACAAGGAGGTTGTGCATTCGATTCCCGCAAGCATCATTTTTGGCTTTGTTCTGTTGAGGCGCCCAAGGCGCATACTTTTCGCTTGGCGAAAGAGGGTGAAGGATAAGAAGCGGGTGGTGCTTCTTTTTCACCAATGAGCCCGCAGCTCATGCGGTAGCTTGGCCATGGCTAGGGCATTCACATTGGGGCAAGACGAGGGTTCGATTCCCCTCGAGGCAGGTATTAAGGTTTTTATTAATATTTTGTTTGGATTGCCTAAGGTGGAGTGATAAGGGGTAAAGGTGCTTCGTTAGTTGATTTGTTGAGTAACCTTAGGGAATAAGGTCATGGTGGTTGTTTGAGTTGTGAATTATTTTTAATTGTGATTTTTGAAATTGTTAGGAGTAATAAGGGTTTTTGATAAAGTTCTTTTTAGTGAAAGTTATTTTGAGTAAGGGTTTTCTTTTAAAAAGAACTTTGGTGGATGTTAAAATAAAGTAGGAGTAATAAGGTGTTATTTGGATATTATTGTTGTGTTATTACTCAAGATCTCTAACCCTTGTTAAGAGTTGAAAAAGAAAGTGTGTTGAGTGTGACAGATTTAGTGGACAACTCATAAGGCATCAAAAAGGTATGAGTAATACTCTCCATTGATTTTATTTGGGTGGTTGATTTTTGAAATATCATTGGAGTGAAAAGGATTGATTGTGGTTTCCTTTTTGAAAGTGGTTGAGTTAATGCTTCAAGGTTTTCTGGATTGAGAGTTGTGATTAAAACCTTGTCTTATTAGCATTGTTGTTGAAGCCAATGGGTGATGCAAAGAACTTGAACTTGAGTTAGAGAAGAACATGAGTATCATTGTTATGTGAGATTTGTGGTTGAGCATTGTTGGAAACATTTTGAGTTGGTTGATACATGCTTGGACTAGGGTTTGTGAGAAAGGGTTGATCCTTGAGGTGATTGGTTGAGTAGAGTTGATTGAGCCTAGTCAAGTGAATGTGTGAAGTGGTTGTTCAAGTTCCAAGAAACAAACTATTCTATATTCTGATTTGAGTTGAGATTGAGAATTGAGAATAGAACATATAGAGTCTCTAACAATTCTCTTTATGCTTCTATAAGATTGATTTGAGTTGAGATTGGGATTTGAGATTAGAACATATAGAGTCTCTAACAATTCTCTTTATGCTTCTATAAGATTGATTTGAGTTGAGATTGGGATTTGAGAATAGAACATATAGAGTCTCTAACAATTCTCTTTATGCTTCTATGAGATTGATTTAAGATTGAGATTGGGATTTGAGTATAGAACATATTGAGTCTCTAACAATTCTCTTTATGCTTCTATGAGATTGAGTTGAGATATTGATTGAGCATTGAGCTTAGAACATATTGAGTCTCTAACAATTCTCTTTATGATTCTATGTGATTGAACAAGTTCTGTGTGAGCTTGTTAAGCAGATTTGAGTCAAGTCTTTGAGAAGGCTTGTGGACTGATTTTGTGTGAGCTTTTGTGAAAGCTTGCTATGCAGATTTGAGCAAGTCCTAGAGAGGACTTATTGAGCAGATTTGGACAAGTTCTGAGTGAGCTTGTTGAGCAGATTTGGACAAGTTCTGAGTGAGCTTGTTGAGCAGATTTGGACAAGTTCTGAGTGAGCTTGTTGAGAAGATTTGAGCAGGTTCTGTGTGGACCTATTGAGCATATTTGAGCAGGTTCTGTGTGGACCTATTGAGTAGATTTGAGTAGGTTCTATGTGGACCTATTGAGCAGATTTGAGTAGGTTCTGTGTGGACCTATTGAGCAGATTTGAGCAGGTTCTGAGTGGACCTATTGAGCATATTTGAGCAGGTTCTGAGTGAACCTATTGAGCAGAGTTGTGCTAGACCGACTAGACTATGTTTAGTACAGTATTGAGATAGAGCTTTGGAGGTGACAGAGTATAGAGGATAGAGTCTTAGTGGATAGAGATCCAGCAGCCAGGACAATTGAAGACAGATCTGAGTGAGGAGTCTTCAAGTGGAGAGAGATCCACCAGTCAGTGTAGTAGAGAGACAGAGTCTTCTAGAAGATCACTAGCCAGAGCAGAAGGGGAAAGAGTTCTCCTATGGAAGAGATCCACGAACTTGAGATTAGGGGATCATCATCTCCTTTGGACATAGGTCCATAAACATTGTAATTGGGAAGGATTCCCATGAGATTATTTGAGAAATATTTAGAAGAAATATTTTCTCTATGGAGGTAGCCCACATTGGGTGAACCACGTTAAAATTGGTGTCTCTATTGTGTGTGATGATTTGTGCATTGCTTTGGTTATTGCTATTGATATTGCCATTGATTATATTGATTAATACTATTTGGGAAAGAAAAGTAAAAAGTGGTCTTATACTGTTCACCCCCCTCTCACAGTATAAGCTTGTGTTCTTCAAGATTGACCAACTGGGGAACTTGTAATTAGATAACTTGTTATGAATTTGAAAAAGAAGATCCAATCCCTTTATTTATGAAGGTATTGGAGGGCTAAAAGGTGGGAAAATCAAAACTTAACCTTGTTCAGGTCGATGCCCCAAAAGGGTCAACTTAAAATTTAGGTTTTGATGAAAAATCCTAAATTTGTCTAAACCACACCTCGTAAATTACTAGCACATATTCGATCAAGGTCAAGAAAAACAAGGTAAAACACAAGAATAAGGGTCCAAAATTGCTCCTACTAAGTTTGAGAACCTCTCAAAGGAAACCAAGTAAAAATGACTCATTTGGGTGGGTCAATTTTCTGTGTCTACAAGGACAACTTGACCATAATGTAGGGATTATCCTTTAAGGCCCATGACACTTGAAGGAAGATGTCTATTCACTAACCCTACATAATTTCATCTATGTAGGATTAGTTTCACATAATTCCTTAGTGCTTAGTTACCTTACCTCCACATGCTAACTAAGGCTATTACCACTCACCTGGTAATGAGCATGGTTACCTGAGCCTCACAGTTCAAGGTGCCACCACTATACTATCTTTTGAATGGTTCCTAAACCTCACCACTAGGAATACATCCAAGCCTCACCACTTAGGACTACCCAAAAGCCTCATCGCTTTGATAACACCTAAGCCTCATCGTTCAATGTGTATCATTCACAAATATCTGGTTATTGCATCGCCACAACTCCTGGATTTCCAGATACCTGTTTATTGCATTACTATAACTCCTCCTAGGATTGGGTTATCTTCTTGACTCAAGGGTTATCTAATATGGTTCTAGATTCATACCCAATATTAACCTCCAACCAAACCCAAGAGTCTAAGCATTTAAATAAAAATATCATATCTCTCAAAGGAAGTAAAGTGCTATATTTAAACATAATTAAATGCATCATAACACTTTGCTAAATTTTAAATACTTTCAATCACAAAACTAACATTTAACATTTCCTTTATCTTCTATGTAAAGAATAAACCAATATTTTAAAAGAATTATAACCATAATCCATAAACTATATTCCATCATTCCTTTCAATCATACATTCTTTTCATTTGATCAAATGTTGTAATATCTTTACATTAAGAATATCTACACTTAAATCTTCCATTCTATGAATAATATAACAAGAATATTGTTTTTTTTTTAAATCCCTCTTCATAATCATGAAACTCATAATAATCCTCATCCCAAAATATTACATTTCAATCTTTAAGAACATAAATAAACATTCTACTTTTTCTCCAAAGCCTTCACTTGTTGAGTCTTCATCAATGAACTTGAAGTAATTAGGGATTGGGACAACTCTTAAGTATGCATATGCAAGCTTAATTATGCATTGTGCAAGAAAACATACAACCATGCAAAGCAAATATAAGAAATAACATAGAGATAATCCCATCCTTCTCTTAAATGGATTTCTTGGCTACCAATCCTCATCCATTCTTTTCTTTTTTTTGACGAAAAAAAATTAAAATTTATTAAAAAAAAAACAAATTACATAGTCGCAAGGCCTTCCATACATGGGCCACAACCTGGAAGTGCCTTCAAATATACATACCTATAATCCCATGGAGGCTAAATTCCCAATTAGAGCATAAACAAAATTTGCATAAAAGAGCATTTTTGCACCTAAACACTAAATGACATATTAGAGGAGGACTCCTTAGAGCTGCAATAAGACAAACACTCGATGTATTTTACTTGTATACTATCTAATCAAACACTTTACAACATTTTGCTTGGATTTCATCCCTAAGCCCCTCACATTACATGAAATAATATTCATTTGGAGAAATATTTGAAATTTGAATCAATAGTTCACATAATCCCTACTTCCACCTTATTGTCCCCTTACTTATCTCACTTGTCATTTTTTTTTATTTTCTTCTAGTTGCATGTTGTTTCCCTCCTCGATGCTTCCTCAATGTGCTTTATGTAATACCTAAAGAATTACTTCTTGTTCCTCTCCTCCCATCCTTCTCAAAATTAATAGCTCTTTCCTCCCTCTTTGTATCATCCTCAACTACAACCTTAGCCTTCACTAGAATCAACTCCTCCAAGGGCCTAGCCACCCCCTTTTGAGTTCCAATTTTTTTTGGATTGCACATCTCTTCTAGGACCTCATCCCCACTATAAGGGAGTGACACCAAATTATCTTGAATAACCTGCTCATGAGAGGTGTAATCCCTACCCCCCACAACATCCACATCCATCTCACTAGACCTAGATCCCAAGATATCAAACTAATTTTTAAAAGGAACTTCCAAATGCTCCTTACCCTTCTGACCACTAACCTTCGATATTTTCCTTTATATAACCAAATAAAAACCATCCTCCTCCCCCACTTCCACACCTTTCCCTTTATGGGGATCCTACTATTTCTATTTCTTCTTAGTATCTTGAGACAATCCCTTGCCAATTGACCATAACGATGACAACATCTACACCTGAAGGGGATTTCCTCATAGTCAAGAGATTGAATTTGTACCACCTCCCCAATTTGGATGTTAATAGAATCTAGGAGAGGATTGGATATACCTAGCTCCACACAAATTCTAGCATAAGTAGTAAACTTCCTTCTCTTCATAAGATTAGATATTGAAACAAAGGTCCCTATGGCCTTGCTAATATCTCTAGAAATCTCCTCCTTCCAAAGCTCCAAAGATAAACAATGAAGTATGGTCCACACTGGGACAACTAAAGACAGTTCCCTCATCGAATTGAACCTTGTGTGCCACAGTTTCATGTATAGCCCTCATTGGCCCATGAAATAAGGGCCACCCTCAAAAAGTTTAGGTCAATCCTTCTCCTTATTAAAAGTAACTAAAAAATATCCATTTGTAGAAATAACAATGTCATACTTGCCTTCAATTTTCCAATATTGTGTTTTCCATCCCTCGATATTTATTAGGTTTGCCCTAATTCCAATTAATATTCAAATAAGATCTTTATATTGTAAGAAAATTACCTCATTTACCACCATTTTAGGCTGCACCTGAATTTCTAGTCACTCCTCCTTGCAATGAAGGCAACCATTCACCTTTTTGACACTACCCACTAACATTAAACCCATTGCACCAACCCAATACTTCTTAAGGGAATCATAGACTTTACCAACTCTATCAGGGCTAAACATTGAAGAACCCACAACCGCCCCCTTAAAATTCAAAATCAAGTGGCCCTAGGATGCCACCCTCTCTCCCTTCATTAATATTCTTTGCAAAAAATTAGATTTTTATCTCACAATACAAATCCCGCTTAGATCATGCTCCTCTGCTTAGATCCCCCAAGCCTCATACATTATTGAAGAGCTTAAAACCTTTCAATTAATATAACTCCTCAAGACGTACCTAATTCTTTTTCAATTCCAAAAACCCATTTTCAGCGCTTGTGTAAACTATATGGAATACTACAACATACTTCCATAATTATAGCATTAAACCTTAATAAGAAAAGTAACATATCAAGTTTTATTTCATTACTTAATAATTTTATTTTTTTGAGCTTAATTAATCTATCAAGAACTTCATAAGTCTAAGTCCATAATAATAAATATCCTAATAATAATAATAATAATTCCAATTTCATGCAAAAAGCAACCTTTAAACTTATAAGTTTAAATTGAAAATAAACATTTTGGACAATTGAAATATATAAAGCTTAAACAAATTAAACCCTATCTTACACTAAGGCAGAGCTATCCCACGTGAATGACTCAACAAAACTCCCATGATTGACTTAGAATTTTGGTGGATAGGCATAGATAACCCGACATATCCATGCCAAAACTCAAGCATGTGGAACATGAGGTGTCCACTTGCTCGCCTAATGCTTCGATAATGTTGTTAGCTACAAAATCCGTACTCACTAAAAATCTAACTATAAATGTAGATAAGCCCAAACAAATGACCACAACCTTAAAAAAAACTAAGGGCTATGGTAATAGGAAGGTATACAACAACAGTGAAGCCCGATCATCATTCTTAAGCTCTGAAGTTGTCAGAAGAGCAACACGTCACAATATGAAATGCCAAGAAGGAAGAAAGCAAAAGGGATGGCAACATAAAGGAGTTTCAAAATGAAGTAGGCCAATCAAGTTTCTATAAAAATAGCAAAGTGGATAAACATTCACACGCTTCCACCCCCCTCCAAACCTCTAAACTCTACCAAGACAAAATACTAACAACAAAACCAAAACCATACCCCTAGAACATATTGAGAAATGCATGATTAAACAAGGTTCCACTTCAAATAAACCAACCAGGTGAATCAAACCTATAATAACACCGAACTTATTTATAGGCTCGACCAAAAAGATTGTCTTACGCTTGCAAGGATACATTCAACTATCTAAAATACAAGCAAGAATAGAATAAAAACCATGCATGTAGCTATGTACAAAGCAATTCAAAAAATCAAATAAAAGCAATGCACATAGTTTAAGTTACTCTAGCAAAGAATACAATTTTCCAAGGGCAATCTAGGGAACCAAAATACTTCTATAATAGCCTCTCTAGGTGATTCTTTCCCTTTCTTTCATGTCTTCCCTTCCAAATATTCTGCTTCTACTTGCTCAACTTGGCAATCACCTTCCCAATATATTTATGGAGGAATCCAAAAGAAAAAAATCAAAGGAAACTATTTCCTTCTTGCGTGTCATTCCTTTATACAAGAGTGATGTTCCTTTTAAAAATTTATGTTGAAGAAACCCAAGATGCCAACTCTTCCAACGTTGCCATCACTCCAAAAAAACATCTTTCTTACCTTAAATATGAACTTAACTTCATATTTATTAAATATACTCCTTAAAGGAAAGCTATCAATTTATTAATGTTCTAGCATTATTAATCAAATCACTCATTCACTTCTTTCTAAAGCTACCAACATTAGAATAATAATTAAATCAATTACTCACCTAATTAATTTAATTACTATCGAATGCTAATATTAACCATTAGCATCAATATCAAAAATTCCACATACAACAACATAAGTCCTCTTGCTAAGTCATCCTTGCCCAACTAAGATGCAATCAACAATATGCACAACAAAGTTTTCCTTAGTAGAATATTTTATGATAATTGCACGTTATCACCCTCCTACGAAGGATGACTCTTTTAATTTATTAGAAACCTCCTTTCCCAATGGTGCATCCAATAAAACATACATAAATGCAATGCCCCTACATTTACCCTGGATTTATCAATGATAATGTCATCCATCATTTCTCTTTTTCTCTCAACTTTGGTGGTTGTCTCATACCAATCCACCCATAGAGTACCTAGTTTTGCAACCACAAGTTTCAACAGTAGTACCATATTCTAAAATTAGTATAATCAAAGAATAAAGTGAAACTATCAACACATATTTATAACATAAATTGAGATTATGCATTTGATATCCACACATCAATACATAAATCAAGTATCAAGAATAAGTCCTGCCAAGGAGGGTCATTACAATGAGTTTTCAATTTTTTGCTACTTTAAAAAAATTAAAATGAGTTTTGGCATCTTCTATTGCAGTTGAAAATGAGAGTATGGATAGAGATCTTAATTTGGAGAAGGAAATTTAAAAAATTCATAAAAAGAATGAGGCTAGTTATTTTAAAGAGGAGGAGAAAACAAGACTAGTTGAACTAGAAGTTAGGAAGAAAAATTCTTGGAGTAGAGGGAAGCTGAATGGAGAATGAAAAGTAGAGATGTATGGTTAAAAAAAGGGGATGAAAATACTATGTTTTTTTATAATTTTTCTAATCATAAGAAGAAGGTTAACATTATCTAGGAGATGTAGAATGAATAAGGGGTCCTTGGTAGGAGTTTCTCCGAGTTAGCAAATTTAGGAGTAAAACATTTTCAATCTATCTAAAAAGAACCTAATAGAGTCAATATTGGGAAAAAATTTAAAGTTAACTACTTTTTTCTCCATTTTTGTGATAGAGGAGGATAATCAATTACTTATGAAGGAGGTCACAAAGGAAGAACTGAAAATTGTCCTGACTTCTTTCAAAAAGGATAAAAGTTTGGGGTTTGATGGATGACCTATGGAGTTTTTCCTAGTTTTCTAAGATATTTTTGAGGATATTCCTAGAGTAGTGGAGGAAGTCAGGTTGAGTGGTCAGGTTTTGGGGGCTTTCAACTCCACTTTTTTAGCTTTTATTCCCAAAAAGGAGAAGCCTAAAATATTTGATGAATTTAGACCTATTTCCTTGTGTAACTATATCTATAAAATCATTGTAAATATTTTGGTTGTTAGATTGAAGAAGATTTTATCTTAAGTTATTTCCTAGGAGCAATTTGGGTTTATAGCAAGTAGGTAGATTTTTGAAGCCATAGGAGCTGGTCAAGAGGTCCTTTGCTCTATTAAAACTAAAAATCTTCCCACAATGGTCCTTAAACTAGATCTATCTAAAGCTTATGATAGAACTAGCTAGTTGTATCTCATATTGATGCTCTTACATATGGGTTTTAGCTATCCGATAATAAAGTGGATTATGGGATGCATTTCTTCTATAAATTTTGTTATTATTATCAATGGATCAAATTCTAAATTATTTAGACCCCCAAGAGGACTAAGATAGGGACGTCCTTTATCCCTTTCATTTTTTTTCTAGTTGTTGAAGGATTTAGTAGAGCTATTTTGGATGCAAAGAGGGTAGGAACCATGTTTGGGATCAAAGTGGGGGTCATTTATTTATCTCATTTATTATTTTTTGATGATGTATTGTTGTTCACTAATGGCAGTTTAAGGGAAGCTAGAAAGTTGAAGGAAATCCTAGACACTTATAATATTGCTATTGGTATGGAGATTAATTTTAAAAAATCCTCTATTTGCTTTAATGGTCCAAAGTAGGATACTGAATAAGGTTTGATCAAAAAATTTCCTTTTAATATTAGATTTCTAGGAAGGCTTTAAGAATTTGGGTTTTTTACTAAAGCTAAATAGTTATAGGAAGAGAGACTGGATATGGATTTTAGAGAATATTGAATTTAGGATTAATCATTGGTGTAATAGATGGTTGTCTATTGGTGGGAGATTAAAACTTGAAAAGTTTGTTCTCAAGGAAATTTCTATATTTTGGAAGTCCTTGGACTTCTTTCCAAAAGGAGTTCTAGAGAAAATAAGAAAATATTGCTTCATATTTCTTTGGACTGGATGCAAGGAACATGAAGACATTCCTTTAGTTAAGTGGTAGAGTATTGCTAGGCCAAAGGAGGAAGGTGGTTGGGGACTAAAAAATATCCATCTTTTTGGTTCTTCTTTGGTAGCAAATAGCTTGTGGAGGATTCTAACCAAAGAAGGATTATGGAAGAAGATTATTGAACAAAAGTATATTCATCCAGGGACCTTTATGGATTGGATTAGAAGTCCAAAGAAAAGTATAAAAAAATGTTTCCATTCAATGGAAGATGCTAGTACAAGCCTTTCCTATGATTGGAAAATATTTGGCTTGGAAAGTGGGTAGCAAAAAACAAGTTAAAATAATGGTTGATTCTATTTTTTATTTTGGAGAAAACATTTTGTTGTTAGAAGCTATGATAGGTTCTTTACAATATAAGGGTTTTTACTTTCTTAATCAGGTGGGGGAATCAAATTCTTCTAGCCATTGGATCTAAGGTTGGAAGCAGGCTCAAGGCTTGGGTATTTTCAACAAGCACGTTGCTTTGTGGAAGGATTAAACTGATAGTATTAATAAGAATCATATCAAGCTGAGAGTTAAACTAGATACTATTGCTTGGGCATACAAAAAATTTGGGGGTCAATATACGACTAGACTTGGCTATAAATCAAGGTTTGACCTTGATCCCAAAGGATCTACTTAGTGGTGGAAGAAAATTTGGAAATTATTGGCCCTAAAAAAGATAATAATTTTCATGTGGTTAGCTTTAATAAATAAGGTTGTGACTTGAGAAGTTTTACAGAGGAGAAGCACACAAGGTCTAAGTATTTGTATGCTATGTTAGTCAGAGGAAGAAACCATCACACATTTGTTAATCAAATGACCGTTTTATCAACATGTTTGGTTAGAAGTTTAAAAAATAACTAAATTTCAAAATATTTGGAAAGGAAAAATGGTGGAGGTATGCTTAAGACTATGGTTTTTGAAAAAAGAGCTAAAACAGTTTCTTTCTTTACCATGACTTATATGTTGGGGTATATGGTTAGCACATAATGTAGTTGTTTTTGAAGGAAAGTTTATACCCTCGTTTTAGGTCAAATTTTAGGTGAGGACTTTGGTCTATATCAAAAAAGAGCCTTGCAAACATAATAAACCTCGATAAGTAGAAAATTTGTTCATTGAAGAGTCTCAACCATCATGATTTTTTTATGGGTCCAGTTAGAGATAGTTTCCTTTTAGTGGTGCAAGAGGTATTTTTTTCTTCTTGGATATCCACTATATCAAATTTAAAGTAATTCTTGGGATGGGTTCCAACAATGTTTTTGAGTTTCAGGCATTGAGATTACTAATGAAGTGTGCTTCAAAGATAAATGTGAAAATTTTACAAATGTTTGGAGATTCTACTTTGGTCATCAACTGATAGGGATTAGGTGTGTTAGGTATGTTAGGTGTGATTTAATAAATTATAGTTTTTTATTTTTAATTGTTGGTTGTTGTAAGGATTAAGGTGCATAGTTGTCATTGAATGCATCCTTATTCATTTCATGTGTTGTATTACCTATTTATAGGCCTATGTTATCAATGAAACTCAAGTTTTTGGGTTTGTCATATTTTCCATTATGTTTGCGACTATTGTTACACATCATTTGGTATCAGAGCCAGTTGCAGAACCAAGGCTAGTATCCTCTTTTCCTAGGTCGATATCGATTTAGATAGGGAATGAGAATGCCTTCGTAGTCAGATCCGTGGAGTAGCTATCTCTATTTCAAGCACCTTGTTTGTCAGCTCTACAAATTGTCTCAAATCTGTGCACTTTTGGCAAATCCAAAAACCTTCGATCATCTCCATTTTTTGTTTTCACATGAGTTTATGATTTGGAGTGATTCATTTCCAGCATAATTTTTGGGATTGATTTGTATTTCTGGGTCCTTCGAAGTTTGTTGGCCAAATCTAAAAATTTTGGCTCCTTATTGTTGTTTCATTGTGTGGTGGCCATCTTCACTAAGTTTCTTGGATTCGTGTAGAATTTTGGAGCCTTATGTTGTTTTTTCTTGGTTCGATATACACCTTAAACTACACTTTGACACCAAGCCTTTGTTCGACTTCTTTTTATTTTCTCCATTAAATGGTTGATCTCATTTTGGCATGCTTTAGAACAACTTTGCAATACCAAAATTGCCCTCCTAGTTCTTTACTGTAGATTTGGTTGACTTCTGGTGTTCACTACAGGTTGTGCCTATATGCAGTGCCATTTTGACCACAAGACAATTACACCATACTTTCGATGCAGTTTCCTCCAATTTGAAGTGTTCCTGAAGCCGGTCTGTGCAACACTCGGTTGCTCCCAAAAAACTTTCACCTCCACTCTCTTTCGCATCGAAGCCACCGATTTTTTGTCCTTCCAGCCATTGTGCATGATTCAAAATTTTTTGATGGAAATTTCCCATTTCTAGTTTCTTGGCACCATTTCCATGATTTCATTTGATCTGCCACATTTTAGATGATACATGGTACAAGGTGGAATTCTAAAACCCTAGTTCCTTTAACCTATGTTATATTCACACGTGACACCATTCTGCATCACGATCCAGCATTGATATACCTTTTTGTTTTTAGTGCATGATTCAGGTGCATATTTTTTTGGTACATACATAGTTTTTGATCGCCCAATTGCCATCATGATGCATGCCCTACCAAATTTTTAATAGCTCAAACTGAAGATCACTGTTTTACACCTTGGAAATCCTTTAAATACTCTCTGTTGCCCCCATCATTGGCCTACCATCTATCATAGTCGTGTGACTATGACTTTATTTGTCCACTCAAACGTGTCGTGCTTGACAACTCACTGGTGTACCCCCATACACCTACAAGTTCCAACGAGTGCGTGACCCACTCCATCTTGGGCGTGCACCACTTCAATTTTTCCTACCAAAATCACCCTCGTAACACCTACAATTCCATCGACATCTCTCTACATGCCCCTATGTCCACCTCCTTGCATTTTTAGGTGGCAATCCGCATGCATTTCATGGTGACATATAGTTTTTCGATGGAATCTCAATCTTAGTGCTATATATAAGTGCCAAATAGTAGATCCATTGGATAAGGTGATCTCAGTCATAGGCAAACATTGATCCACCGAGTAATTTTGTCTAGACCCATACTCAAATTTCTACCCTTATACCAAAAATCTAGGTCTTTCCGACATATCCCCAATAATACTAGTGGAAATAAAACTATATGTAGCTCCACTATCAATTAAAACTTTAACATTCTTATTGAACAACTTACCATTCAGTAACATGGGAGTTGCTTGTCCATCCAGGTTCTGACTTCTTGTGGCTGCATAGATTGATGTTGTTGCTCCTCGGTTTTGTTACTTGACTTTGGTCATTGGGGACACTTATTTGCATAATGAGGACCCCAAAAATGAAAGAATTTATCTTGGGTACCTAAGATTTTTTTTTCCTTTTATCCCCTATTTCATCTTTTTGAGCTAACTCATTCTACTTCTAAGGTCGAGGTTTTGAATCATCCCTTTTCTAGAAATTTTTCTTATAATTTCCATTGTTCTTATTTCTAAACTTTGAGTTCCCTTTGTTTTTCTTATTTTGCTCCTTATCCCATTTTATAAGCCCAAAACTCTTTCTCTCCTTCTGTCAACCCTCCATAGTTGAAGAAAGTCTTCTTGGTTTGTTGATTTATCTCTTCCTATCGAGCCAAATCATATGCTTTTTGAAGGGGTTTGGGCTTGAGCAAATTAATCACTATTCAGATCTTAAGATCCATCCCAATATGAACCTATGCACCTTCAATTTTTCATTGATCTCGTACTCAAGAACATATTTCAAGAGTTTAAAAAATCTTTAATAATATACCTCCACAGTCAATATACCTTGTTGGAGCGTAGAGAACTCCTCAAACTTCTCTACATAAAATTGATTCGATAGGAATATTTTCTTAAATGCCTTTAAAAAACCATCTCATTTAAGGTCCATGACTTGGATTCCTCTACCTACCTTGAATGTGTTCCATAATTCTAAGGTTACATCCTAAAGATGAAGGGTTTTCCAAACAATTTGGGTTTCTGGTGAGTAATTCTTCATAGAAAATAAATTTTCTAACTCATTCAGCCAAGACTCTACTGCCTCGCCCCCTTCTCTTCCATTAAATTTATATGCCTTAAAATTTTTAAGGTACTTGGTAATATCAGTCTCAATTCAAGGTTTACCCTCATGGATTCCTCTAGTAGGATTCTCTTTCTGTCTATCCGCTAAATCCATGCTACTAATTTCTTGATTAACCAATATTTCCAACATTTTTTATTGTTGCTCCATATGCTCTTGAAGAAACTTAACTATGAAAGAAAGGTTTTCCACCCTCTTATTGGAGTCCATTTTTCTTTTAAATTTCTTACTAGAGTCCTTTGTTCTTCCAAACTTCTTACTGGAGTCCATTGTTCTTCTATATTCCTTGCTAGAGTCCATTTTTCTTCCAAACTTCTTTTGGGATGTACTGCAACTTCCTCCTACGTTGATGACCCTACTTTCTTGGATGATCCTCCTCTCAAAATAGGTTCCATATCATATACACAAAAAAGGAGTTGGATAAGTTATAATTCCTTCCATATTGTACTTATAATTAGTTAGTTTCATCTTCCCATGAACTAACTTAGACCATTATCACTCATTTGATGATGATCATGGTCACACTTGTCTCACTATAACGTATCATTCCCAATACAAAACTATACTCTCTAGGATTTTTACACCTTGTTTAGTTTGATCTAGATGATGTGCAATACCTATCTTATTCCAAATCAACTTAAGGTTCCTAAAAGAGCAAACCTCCCCAAAGTAGCACATCAAGTCAAGGCTCAATATAGGTTCTCTCCATGGAAGCTTCTAGTCCTATGACTTAGGATTTAATACCAATTGTAACAACCCACCAACTCAACCTAAGGGATATATATATATATATATATATATATATATTACAAGAAATAAATCACAAAGAAGATCCAATATTTTCTAGCATTATAAAGCATAACCACATTTTGAGTTCAATGTCATTACAGATGATACTCAAGTGGACAAGAGTGGCCAACTTATTGTGCTTTTAGGGTTCACCTTTCCAAAACTCACCATTTAGAAAGGATACCATTAGTGATCTCCCACATTTTCTATACCCTCAACGGTATAGGATTGTAGAGGGGAAAAACTACCCTATCACATACGTTTCTCGGTTGCACTCTTTATCTCCTTCTGTCAACCCTCCATAGTTGAAGAAAGTCTTCTTGGTTTGTTGATTTATCTCTTCCTATCGAGCCAAATCATATGCTTTTTGAAGGGGTTTGGGCTTGAGCAAATTAATCACTATTCGTATCTTAAGATCCATCCCAATATGAACCTATGCACCTTTAATTTTTCATTGATCTCGTACTCAAGAACATATTTCAAGAGTTTAACAAATCTTTAATAATATACCTCCACAGTCAATATACCTTGTTTTTCTTCTAGATTCTTTGCTACAGTCCATTGTTCTTCCAAAATTCTTTTGGGGATGTACTGCAACTTCCTCCTACGTTGATGACCCTACTTTCTTGGATGATCCTCCTCTCAAAATAGGTGCCATATAATATACACAAAAAAAGAGTTGGATAAGTTACAATTCCTTCCATATTGTACTTATAATTAGTTAGTTTCATCTTCCCATGAACTAACTTAGACCATTATCACTCATTTGATAATGATCATGGTCACACTTGCCTCACTATAAGGTGTCATTCCCAATAAGAAACTATACTCTCTAGGATTTTTACACCTTGGTCTAATTGATCTAGATGACGTGCAATACCTATCTTATTCCAAATCAACTTAAGGTCCCTAAAAGAGTAAACCTCCCCAAAGTAGCACATCAAGTCAAGGCTCAATATAGGTTCTCTCCATGGAAGCTTCTAGTCTTATGACCTAGGCTCTAATACCAACTGTAACAAACCACCAAATCAACCTAAGGGATATATATATATATATATATATATATATATATATATATATATATATATATATATATATATATATATATATATATATATATATATATCAAGAAATAACTCACAAAGAAGATCCAATATTTTCTAGCATTATAAGGCATAACCACATTTTGAGTTCAATGTCATTGCAGATAACACTCAAGTGGACAAGAGTGGCCAACATCTTATACTTTTAGGGTTCAACTTTCTAAACCTCACCATTTAGAAAGGATACCATTAGTGATATCCCACTTTTTCTATACCCTCAATGGTATAGGATTGTAGAGGGAGAAAACTACCCTATCGCATACATTTCTCAGTTGTATCCACTAGAAGTTGAGGTGACCATGAGGTGTGTTATATTCTCTACACTTGATGGATAAAAAGGAAAGTGGTTCACTAGGAATAGTTTTAGGACTCACTCCAAGTCCGGGGTGAAAATTTTTAATATGTCAATTAAGTAATCACCTATGTTTGGCCTTTCTATGCTAAACTATGAAAATGAAAGAGTAATGCAAAACACACAAGATATAAGAAGACAATGTCTAACCCTAGTATGATTCTTTGGTTCAATGATCTCTAAAACTAGATTTCAAAAAATGAAATATTTTTCTTTGAGCAAGGACACAAGTGAAATGTACAAATAAGACTAAATCCTAGATGTAAGTCTATATGCCTTTTTCTTTCAAATGCCTAGAAAGCAATCAAAATTTTTTCCTTTTTATTTATAACCTAGGTTATGAACAAAAAAGATAAAAATAAAATAGTACACAACCTAATAGTTTTACTTAGAGCACTTATTTTATCTGGTGTTTGATCCAAGATTTGTCTTACATCTAGAATATACCACAACTTCAACTATTTAAAATAGCTTCACCAAAACTCTAGAAAATATAGTTAGTGTTGAGGAGCCTGCTTAGGCCATTGTAATACTGAGCTTAGAGGAACATAATTCAAGCCCCTTGGTCCTTTTAGTTGATTGTAATAAAAATGAGCTTTGACCTTTGGAACAAATGCAATAGAATATGACAGCATAGAATAACAAATGAAATGCAAACATATTGGATACAAATATTGAATAAGAATACAATTATAAAAACTAGGGTTTGGGGACAAATAATTTTGCCCAAGCTAATATGATATGAAATGCAAGCGAAATAGAATGATAATATTCAAAACAAAACACAAACATAAACAAAATAGGATGTAGGGGCACACAAAATGAAACCACCCTAGGATTTTGGGATGAATAGTCATTCCAAAAATTAGCTAGACCAAATTTGTGCCCTGTAGAATACCGAGCATAGATTCGGTAGCAATACTAAAATGGACGTAGAGCGCCCATCAAGTGAAAGCAGTATATTGTAATGTGCACTATACCTTCATCTTGACACTTGTCATATTCTCTTGACACTTGTCATGTTTTTCATATAGGCTTATGCCTATATATTGTACTCTTTTCCTATATCAATATATCTCATATATTTAAAATCTCAATATTTGGTATCAAAGCAAGCTTTATCTGTCATGTTAGCTTGAGGGTCATGGAAATCCCCCCCTCATTTTTTCCCTCAATTTCATTTTTTCTCCATTTTTTTCCCTTCAAATCAAGGAGTATGCTCTCCATATTTTGATGGATTAGAAACCAGACATTTGATGGAAAAATACATGAATGCATTTTTTTTAGAGTGTTTTATTGGGGAGGATATTTTTTTGTTTCCATCCACAAAAATAATTTCTCAGGAGAAAAATGAAAAATGGAAAACTAAAAATTTATTCAAAGGAGACTATGTTGTTTTTAGTGCAGCCATTCTACATTTTTGAAATGTAGTTTTTTAAGATGAAAACTACTTCTGGTTTAGGCAAAACTATGATGAGATAATTGAGCAGCTCCCAGGAGTGTAGCACGGTGTCCTTGCTACTGAAATTGTTGAAGGTGCTGAAGAAATTTCTCCCTTTAATAAGAGTTATTGTAGTGCTTCATTTTGGTGCGACGACGTCTTCCAACTATAATTTGGTGCACTCAAGGACGTGTTGTTTTGGTAGGGCTATTTCCATTTATAGTGGCCTCCTATTGATTTCAATTGAGATGTAGAGTTTGAAAATATTTGGCTAAGGTGGCTGAGGTGGTTGTTTTAGGGAAGATTATGAAAATAAGAGTGCTCCCTATCTTCTCAATCAGAATCTATGCACAAATGGTCGAATGAGAATTTCTCATGTAGCACTAACAGTTTAAATTTATGACACCGATGGAAATGCAGCAAGAGATCTAGAAATGTAGCCTATGATTTTTGCAGGAGTGAAAGATTTGGAAGTGTGATATTCACCAATGATTTGAGTTGTGAGATCATGGAGTGTTCTCAACCTTTTTGGGCTAGTGGCCCCTTTAGTTGCATCACCAAAGAAAATAGGAGGTCGAGTTAAAGAAGACATACTGGTTTGTTTTATCAAATTCAAAAGCGAGGATTTTTTTTTAATTTGAAATTTTATACTTTGATGCGTTGTCTGGTGCGTTTCCCATGGCCCTTTTCTTGGCACACCCTGGGAGTGCATGGACCATGAGTTACAAATAGGTGCCCCTATAGGAGAAGCACGTGGCCACAATATTGTCCAAAATGAAGTGCACATCAAAGTCATGGAGGAGCAACGTGCAGTCATTGGAGGTGAAGCAAAGGCAGTGTTTACACAGGTGCAAGAAGCTGCTGCAAAGATATTTTTTTGGGGTGCCCATAAATGAAGAAGCAGAGTTAAAATATTTGAATGCCACGTAGTCTGACAATAGAGGCCATGCAGTTCCATAGAGAGGCCAAGGATAATATCAGCCACACCTAGAAGACATTGATATTTTCGTCTCTATGCGTAATTTTCATCTCTACGTCATGATTTTAGGTGTTATGCTCAGTCTCTGCATTATTTTATTTATTTTTTACAGGTCCAAGGCATCTGAGGCATGCTAGAATCGAGAGCAATAGTCACCAGATCATCAGCATCCCCCTCGCGCATCAATGAGATCGAGTGTGTTACGAGAAATAGTGGAAGTATTGCTAGCGATGATGGCTATAGTTGATTTTCTTTATCGGTACAATTTTAACCTATCACCAAAGCCTATTCCAACTCAAATATGAGTTAAATGCCACCCATTATGAGTATAAGATGATTGTAAGTATTTATACTATGATTTTTGTGACCGAGTTCATGGCATGGGTGGCGTGAGTGACATCTTTGACAAGAAGAAAATTTTGATAAAATGAGATCTAGTAGATCCTATAATTTCTGTTGTAATTGGATCTATTGAGATCAAGGAGAAATACATGTTCTCGTGTCTCATTATGAAGATGGTAGTGGTGATCCATTGGAGTAGCACGAGCTCCCGGTTCCCGATTCCATGGCTCCTAGAAAATTAATTTTTGATATGTTACATAAATATGTGGACTTAAGTGGGGAGTCGATGGAGGTTTAAAAAATCACAGATCTACTTTTTGGATTCTGTGATTCTATTTTCTACTTATTATAGCTGTTAAATTTAGCTAGGATTGGGTGATTGGTTGTGCTTGATGAATAGCTTCATTTGTAATAGAAATAGATGTGAGCACTGTCATCGATGGCATCTACATCCAAGAAAATTGTTGTTGTTTTTATCGACCAATAGTCATTTTATTCTCTCCATCGATGGTGCGTTTGATGTCAACGTTCAAGTATTCCTCATCAAATACTAGATTGCACCAGTTGTACATGGATGAGAGCTTCCATACCCATGATTTGGATGGAAGCACATAGAAGATGCTCTCAGTTCATGTGGAACTCTTGTCACGAATGAATGCTTAATATCGAGAGTCGTGTGGATAAAAGAATTTTTCAATATCTTCTTCTGTTAATTTCAACTTGTTGCCACTGAAACTGAAGTTGAAAATGAAGATCACTAGATATGTGTGTGTAGCAGTGGTCAACTTGTTGTTCATGTTGATGCCAATTACAATGATGAAATACATGTTGTTATCGGGCGTTCGATCGTCATTATTTTTTTCAGCAATTTTTTTGGTGCCCATATGCATGATTAAAAAAATTATGCTTCCAGTTTCCCTAAATTTGTCCAAAGGCATTGTGGGCTTTGGGTGTTGAGCTATGTAGGAGTGATCTCTAGTTTATCATTTCTCACTGGTTGTAATCTAGAGGGACAGTGATTGTACAATGATATTGTCATTACAGTTGTATCCAGCGCGTAGTGAAAATAGGTGGTGCTCAAGTGGTGCAGGAAATTTTTAAATAATTGGCATGGGGTCCCTACGATGTGCAATGTGCGATGTATGATGTGCGATGTGTTATGAAAATACCTATATATTTAACTAGAAGGCACAGTTCAGTGGGATCGTGGAGGACGGATGTTCTCACATTGGCCGCTATCCCAGGAAACTGGAGATCCTACTTTAGGCATGTAATTCCACATTATCTCGTATCTTGCCCATTTGAAGACAAGATACTAAAGGCTTGTAGAAGGTACTAAAGTCATTGGAGGATTCAATTGTTGATGCACCAAAGGCCCTTGGTAGGATTCTTGTTAAGTTGGTTGTTGCGGGTATATTGTCTCTTTAGGAAATAATTGTTTGACTTTATTTCCAAGGGAACCACTGTGTAATTCAAAAAGGACTCTTTGCAATTATTTTGTAAGTGGGGGATATTTATTTAAAATGTATGGCCATAAGGGATGGCCAATTCAGTGTGAAAAGTTATTTTCAATGCATGAGGGCACTAAATTTTCTAATGTTTTTTTCCACATGGGTAGTGGAAGTGGAAGGCCCACATGGCAATGTAATTCTCTTGCGAGGGAAAATTAAAACTTGTTTGTTATTCTGCAAGTTCAATGCCATAAATATTCCAAGGGAATATTCTCTAATGCCAAGAATATTCTAGATTTTTAATGTTGTTTTTCCAGTAAATGAAGACCCCATTGAAAATGGAACATAGGGATATTTGTAGTCATCTAAAATATTTTTCCAAGATGGACACATTGGTGGTGTCCAATTGTAATTTTAAGGTTGTTTCATTTGTATTTTTTAGCCTAAAAAATTATTGTATCATGGAGTGCACTCTCGGTTGAACCCGACACTCCTAAGACAAATTGTAAGTGATCCTAGTATCTAGTCACTTTCTCTATAGGACTTGGCGGATGCAGTGGCTGGTTACCCATGCATTCCGGTAGGATGAGATGGTCACCATAAGGACACCTACTCTAGGGACTATAGACATAGACACCCTAGACTCTATCCGAGGACTTTTCTGGATCAACTTCTGAAGACTATAGACGAAGACACTTTAGAAGATTATATTCTCTTCTTTCATATTTTCCTCCACATTTGGATTATATGGCTCATTTTATTGTATTTTTAAGTGCATTTTTGGCAGATACCGACACTCTTATATGGATCTAATTATTTTGTATTAAGGTGCATTTTTGGTAGAGACCGACACCTTCTAGATTGTGTTTCACCATGAGGGGGAATGATATTCATGGTGAACCTAGTCAATGACCTATGAGAGGCAACATACCTAGAGGATGACCTATAAAGGCAATAGACCCAGAAGTGGTTGACCTTGAGGCACCCATAATGACCCTGATGCACTTAGAAGGCTGACCCAGAGGCAACATACCCATGGAAGTGGCTGACCATTAGGTAATATACCAATAAGTATACACTATTGATCTAGCATTATTCACATTTGGAGATCTGAGCACCAAGAGCATGAGCCTAGACCAAATTATGTAATAAATAAGGATGTGTAGGTTATTTTATAGAAGTCAACATTAAGGGGGGATGTTATCTAATGTTGGATTATTTTTTTCTCTATAGTTAGGATAGTGCACATTAAGGGGGAATGTTATAATATTATAATGTGCACTATGCCTTCATATTGACACTTGTCATATTCTCTTGATACTTGTCATGTTTTCATATAGGCTTATGCCTATATATTGTACTCTTTTTTTGTATCAATATATCTCATATCTTTAAAATCCCAACATCACCAAACCTACACCATGTAGCAGATGAGGTACAGATTTACACAAGATGTTTTAAAACCTAGAAATAAAGATCAAAACACAACATAACATAAACAAACATGAAAATTCAAACTAATGAATGTAAAGAAACAACTTGGTGATCTCGTGAAAGAAGCAAGAGCAAAGGTGGAAGACCTCTCCTCCCTCAAGAATATAAATTATCGTTAGGGCTTTCTCCACTTGCTAAATCACAAGGAACACACTAAAAAGTAGAACACCAAAGCACCAAGAGCACTAGAAGACAAGAGAACTCTAATTTTGCATAAACCTTTTCAAATTGCTAGCTTGACCAACTAGGGAACTTGTAACTCGATCACTTGTTATGCTTGTGAAAAAGAGGATCCAATTCCTTTATTTATAAAGGTCTTGGAGGGATAAAAGGCAGGAAAAACAAAACTCAACCTTGATCAGGTCGACACCCCAAAAGGGTCGACTTAAATTTTAGGTTTTTGAAGAAAAACCATAAATTTACCAAATCCACACCCCGTAAATTATCAGGTGTGGATTCAGTCAAGGGCAGGAAAAGCAAGGCAAAACACAAGAAAAATAGGTCAAACTTTCTCCTAACAAGTTTTAGAACCTCTCAAAGGAAACCAATGAAAAATGACTCAATTGGATGGGTCAATTTTCTATGTCTACATTTTGCCCCCTCTTTGATGCATTTATGACCTAATAAATGCATCAAAGAAATATGTAGACACCTATGGGTGAAAAAATATGACAAACACAAGGAAAAATGGGTGTTCAGTTTAGAAGAAAGGCGTGGTGCATAAATAATGTCATTCTAGATACTTTGAATATTTGGCATGCAAAATGAGACATTAGGGACATTAATGCCTCTTCGGCCAGGGTGACCCCTTGAGTTTTGGTAGGAATGTAAAATTCCTAAGGAAACTCAAAATGACAAACTCAGAATAAAATAGAATAGTAAACAATAAAAAAGTTACAAAAGGGAGGAAATATGAGAGAGAAAATAACAAAAGAAAGAAACAAAAGCAAAAAGAGGGGAAAACCTAACTCATTTTCATCACATGAGAAAATGAGAAAAGGGGCTCTAGAGAAAATGGGAGAATGGCTCTTCCTATACATTGAGCACCAATTGTGAGGGGTGAGGTCAATGTAGTAGTAGAGTGAGCATGGGTAAGAGCCAAAATCCTAGTTAGAAACTAGGTTTTAGATTGATTTTAGCATCTTTTATGAATTTTATTTATTTTTACCATTTTTGTACGAAAGTCACCACGCAGTACCTAAGCATGGATCCAATGATTGTTCATGGATTTAGTTAGCCCTAGTGGTGATTGAACCCATGTCCCATGTCACATAGGGTGTGGATTCACGAATCTGTACCCTATGGGATACAGGGCACGAATTTGGAGAAAATAAATAGAAAAAATATAGATTGCTCTTAATGTGTGTATTAATGAATACAAAATTTAATTTTTATGCAACATGATGTCCTTGAGAGTAGGGAATGGCGATTGAGTACCCTTGAGAAGGTTTTGCAAGAACTCACACCAACAAAGAGGTGCACATTGGATGTTGTGGGGCTTCTACACTTGGCAGAGATGCCTCGGATGGAGGTATACAAAGAAATATTGATAGCGCTAGCAGAGTGGTGGTACCCAAAATTATCCATATTCCAATTATCTATGGGAGAGATGACCATGACACTAAAGGATGTGTTGTGCATCTTGAGTATCCCCATCAAGGGGATGATAGTTTACAGGGTACAAGTGCCATAGGCAATAGTGGAGATATTGATGAGTGACCTATCACATGAGATCAACAAGAGCGGATTCCATGTTGATGACATGTCCATGATATGTCATGATGACATAGGGTTATTATACCCCCAAGGATATCCCCATCAATGCTAGTGTATAGGTGCCAAGTCATCAGCTGACAAGTGTAGTTGGCACTCTAAGAGGCTAACCAATGCTTAGTGGAGCAATGAGAGCATATGCCATAACCTCATATGTAGGCTAGGGTATAGGTTAGTGTAGATGTGGTGACCATCATGAGGACCACCATCACTCTCTTCAAGTTAGAGGCAGGGAGGATAGTCAAAGGTTTCTTTACGATGACACAGGTGGGATCAAGAGAGATTGCAGGTCAAGGATACCCAACAAGAGCAATAGAGTGACTGCTAGACAAGGTGATCACTATGCAAGGGGAGATAGATACTCTTAGAGCACAACTAGACTATGTCATGATAGAGAGATGTATAAAAGGCCAAGGTGAGACACCTAAAAGGGAATATGGGTTAGCTAGAGTAGGAGAATCAGTGGGATCAAGCTGAGGGGATGGTTTTTATGATAAGTAGCCAACCAAGCAAGGGGACATACCTTCTATAGGAGAATATACAAAGGGAAGAGGAGAGGAGAGTGAGACATAGTAGTATGAAGGGAGACCTACCATGCATTTTACTTTTAGGTGGTGTCAATAGAGAAGAGGGTGCAACCATTAGTCTCCATTTAGTCGTAGAGTTTTTTTTGATCTCGATCACAGGCAACTACATGATCTATGAACATGCCCCTGCTAGGACCACCACCAACAAGTAGAGCAGAGGAGGTAGGCTCATAGATCTAGGGTTGGGATCAGGGTGACATGCCAATTTTAGATTATGGCATGCATCCCTAGGGAGGATTGAGTGCATTGGGCTTGGACTATGGTGCATCAATCCAGCTGACATGTATTCCCTTCTTATCAATTAATATCATGTTGTGGTTTTTATTATATTATGGTGTGAAAATATGTGTGCATTAGTGTTACTTTTTGGTTTATGCATGGTGAAAACAAACATAATGAATGCAACTAAATGAATGAAATGGAATGAATCTAACTAAATGCAAGCATCTAAATGCAAACCTAAAATGAGATGCAACATGAAATGCATGGATGGATAGATGGAAATAAGAAGAGAAAAAATGAAGAAAAATAGATGGCAAAGAAGGAGGTGAAAACAAAGCTCCAAAAGGCTAAGCAAAATAAAATAAAAAATAGTAGAACCCTATAAGGATGTATGCTCACAAATGGTTGAATGGAGGCTACCCCTCACTAGTGGCCATGAAGCTATCCTGTGAGGGTGTTATGCTTGCAAAAATATGGACAAGTGTGGAGCGATTACCTTCTAGGGGGTGTAGTGCTTACTAATATGGCTAGAGAGAAAGAGATATACCCACTAGGATGTATGCTCACAAATGGTCGAATGGAGGCTACCCCTTACTCGTGACCATGAATTTGATCCTATATGGGGTGTGTTGTGTGTGAATGATGTTCCAAAGTGAGTACTACCTAATAGGGGTGTGGTGTGTGCAAGAAGGTGTATGGACAAAGCCAATGGAGCAGAACAAGAGGTGAGTGTGTGTATCCATCTTGAAGTTTCAATGGTTAAGAGGTGTGCGTAAGATAGTCAGTGGTTGTATGAACACCATAAAGGATATTCATGTGGTATCTATCCTATCCCACGAGGATCACTTAACCATCAAAATATCAAGAAGGAAAAAGTGTGAAAGCATGGATGAGTAGATAGAAGAAGAATGTATATCCTTGTCTTGATGAAAGGAAGAAAGGAAAACATGCAAAGGACAAGGATATACCAAAGAAGAACTATATCCCTTGACTTGGAGAGATATAAGCAATGAAAACTTTCAAGGTCAAGGAATATAAGAGAAGAAGAAATAAGAAGAAGATGGTATGGATGAATGCAATGATGAAAATGCACAAAATGGGCCCTAGGTTGGGGATTTACTAGGCATCAGAGCCCTAGTGTGAGTGCAATGCATGTGAGCTATGACCTAACTAGGTGTCATCACTTGCCATTGTCACGAAATCCCCAAGAATCTATATGATCAAGCAGTCATGCAAGAATGAACAAGCAACAATGTAATTGTATGACAAGAAAAATGCAAGGTGGAACAAAATGTCAGTCAAAACATGCAAAATATGATAAGCAATCATGCAGTATGAATCAAGAAAACCAGATGCAAACTAGATAAAATGAAAATGTAATGCCATGCATAGTATTTTATTGATTTTTATTGTTTTTAAGTGGT
The DNA here is from genome assembly GCA_028583015.1 of Wollemia nobilis. Taxonomy (NCBI): domain Eukaryota; kingdom Viridiplantae; phylum Streptophyta; class Pinopsida; order Araucariales; family Araucariaceae; genus Wollemia; species Wollemia nobilis. The sequence goes on from JAQPPZ010015032.1 coordinate 5,035,630, forward strand.
TTCTCTTTTCTTTTTATTTTTTATAATTATTACATTCATTGATTCTTTAAGTTCTTAAAGTCGACACAAATTCTGATTGTGCCACCTATTTTAACAAACAATATGGTAGTGCAAGGAACTGACCCATCAAATAAAGGGCTATTATGGAGGATATCTTCATGATTTTCATCACAAAGGGGATCATCCATAGCACATTCTCTAGGAGTTGCTGCATGAAAGTCATGGCAAGCTTAGACTATGCCATCATTTTTTATGAAAGGGGGAGAGATTCCCAACTTCGCAAGATCTCTATGAGATAGAGGAATAGGGTCCCCTCGAGAACAAGGAGACTCAACATGCGCAACACAAGGGATAGACCCATCAAAGGAGGAGCTATTTTGGAGGATCTCCTCATGAGATATGTCACAAGGGGTATTCCTTTTAGCATACTTCTTTGGGGTCACACCTTGCTATGGATGCACCAAGGTTATCATATTACAAAAGAAAATATCTGAGGCATAAGAGGGACCCTCATCCTCATCACTCCACTCCAATATTTGATGATCATCATTATCAAAAGGGTAAAGGTTGGATTTTATTAGGGATGTAGCCTACGCCACATCTCCCAGGCCAAATATCCACTTCCAAAGGCTCTTGAATACCTTTCTGTCATGGCCCCAAACCTTTACCTATATATCCCATACTAGATAGGATTTGTTTGGGAAGTGGGTAATCATTGGATAGGTAACAATGGGAAAAATAATGCTCTATGAGAAGAGGGTTGCTACCACAAATATTTTCTTTGAGGGAGACTCCTATGAAGATAAAGGTACACGTGCCAATGTGTATTACTTCACCCTTATTATAGGGTAAACCCATAGTCCTTGGTGAAGGTGGTAGCTTGGTAAGATCCATAAGAGGCTCTGAAAGAAAATGATTAACTTGATCCAATGATGAAACATTGATGAGCACTTCCTCACTCACTTTTAGATTTTCAAGTTGTTTAGTTATGTGAGATGAGGAAACTGATGGGCATAAATTGAGATTAGATTGAGCTTTCTCAACCATTGAACAATATTTGAATGGGTGAGGATCACCCAGAATGGTGACTAGTTGATTCTTAGATTTAAATTTCAAACATTGATGAAAATTAGAAGGGACAACCCTCATTGCATGAATCCAAGGACGTCCAAGAAGAATATTAAAATATGTAGGGCAAGACACCACATAGAACAAGGTATCTAAGATCTTAGGTCCAACCCTAAGGGGGAGAGATATAACATCGCAAGCCTCTTGGGACTCATTGTTGAAAGCTTTGATGATGATATTGGATTTAGTTAAATCTTCCTCTTTTAATCCAAACTTTTGGAAGAATTGATAAGTGCATAAATTGAGGGAAGAACCATTATCAATCAAAATTTGCTTGATAAATATTTCCCCAATAAATGCAATGATGTAAAGGGAAGAATCCCCTCATAAATTTGAGGAAGGCATATCATCATTCAATAATGTGATATGATGTATCCCAAGAGAACTTACAACATTAGCTATAGCACTAGGGGAAATATCTTGAGGAACAAATTATTGTCTTAGAAGCTTCAACAAGGCTTCCCTATGAATAGGAGAAGTTTGCAAAAGCTCTAAGAGAGAGATCTTGGTTGGGGTACTAGCTAATTGTTGTTGAATATCGAAGGAGACTTTAGGTTGTGGCTTCAACACTAAAGGTGGGTTTTCTAACCTTGTGCTCCTTTTTTGGGTATTCTTCAAAACTAAGGTGGTTGAAGTGGGTTGGATGAAGAACTCATCTCCTGTTAAGAATTTTGAGTCGGTTGATTCTGCACTTGTTGCCTTGTAGTTATTGCTATCATTCCAACCATATTATCATAGGGAGGTGGCACATTGCAATATGACACTTGATTAGTTACCTGCTGACCATGCTTAGGTAGGGGATCTTGGAATATTCCCATGTCTTGATTAGTTGTGGGTGCTTGTTGAGTAGGAGGTTGATTTTTTGTTGGAGGATTGGGTCGAGAACCTTCTATAACAAGTCATCCTTCATCAATTAGGTCTTGAACCACATGTTTCAACCTCTTACATGAGTTTGTCATATGCCCCTCCACTCTATGATATTCACAATGTTGACCAGGCTTATACCAATCAGTCATGGTATCAGGTTGCCTTATGGGAGGTAACTCAATCATATTAGCTTCCAAAATTTGTTGTAGGATCACATTCATAGGCGTGTTGAGTCTTGTAAAATTTCTTGGTGGGGGTTTTTGAGGTTGGTGAAGCACCATATTTTATAGGGTGTTAACAACACTATTAATAGGCCTACTATCTATTACCCCATCACCAACTACATGCTTGTTCTTATACTATGTTTTAGTGGTCCTATCCTCTTTTACTTTAAGTTAACCTCTTTTGATAAGGGCTTGCTCTACCCTTCTTGCTAGATCTATAGCTTGGTCAAAATATGTGATAGTTGTAGTTTCCAACTCATAAGATATTTGTTCTTGTAAATTCCCAATAAATATCTCAAGCATGTCTCGAGGAGGTAAGGTATATCTCAAGCGTCCAACTAGACTCCTCCAATGAGACAAATATTTTGAAAAGCTTTCATCTTTACCTTGTTTTAACATATAGACATCTTTCATAGTCACATTATTTTCAACATAAGCACCAAATTGTTGAACAAACATTTTAGTTGTCTCTTCAAAGTTCCTCAAATAATGATTGGTAGTTGATAATACCACTCTAATGCCATACCACCAAGGCTCTTAGGGAATGTCTTTAGTAACAACATGTCATCATATATGATATCATGGCATGTTATCCTAAACATCCTTAAATGCTCAATTGGATCCTCTATTCCCTTATAGATAGGTAAAAACAACATTGGAAAATGCTTAGGGTAGGGCCTAGAGGCAATGATAGGGTCTAAGGGTTGATTGTACATTTCTCTATAGTTGTAGGTGAAACTAGGTAGTTGAATCATGTCCACTCTTGAAACCAATTATTTCACCACATTAGTTAAACTTTGCATCTCGATATTGTTGTTGTGTAATGCCCTTAGGTTCCCTAATGGAGGGGTATAGGTAGGCTATTGAAATGGATACTTGGTGAATGTTGGAAGCATTGACATTGTTATGGTATGGGTTGTGATATGTGGTATCTTGTTGGGGAGGATAACTAACATTTGGTGGGACAAAAGCATGAATTTTGAGATAAGTAGAATGAGGAGGAAATTGAACATAATCATGATATGCACTACTATTTGGAGGGACTTGTAAAACCCTTTTAACATTGGTGGTCATAGTAGTAGCATATGTTGGTTTATGTAAAGGATTACCATGATGTGAAGATTCAAACAAGGGGTTATCATGAGCCATTCTAGGAGAGATAGCTAGAGGAGGGGAAGTCTCACCCCTTTTGAGCTGAGCTTCCCACTCCATAGCTTCGAGCAAAGCCACCCTATGGCATTTCATAAAACCCCAAACATGATCAAATTATGTAAAAGTAAAGCCACCATTATGCCTCTTAAGGGATCATAGTTTGTATCAATTTCAACATGTTCTTGGTCTTCTACATCAAGGTTAGGATTATCCCTATCAACCTTATCATCTTCTTGAGGAATTTGATCAGATTCTAGATGCCTTCACTAAATCCTCGGGAACATAGCCATTAGGAGAAATGAAAGGATGGAGGAGAAACCAAGGAAAGACATACAAGAAGATGTATTTTCATGTCGGGTTCACCAAAGATGTAGAGGGGGAAAATTGCCCTGTCGCATACGTTTCTCGGCTAGATCCACTAGGAACCGAGGTGACCATAGGGGTGTGTTATATTCTCTACACTCGATAGACAAAAAGGAAAGGGTTCACCGAGAATGGTTTTAGGACTTACTCCAAGTTTGAAGTGGAGATGTTTAATGTGTCAATTAAGAAATTGCCTATGTTTGGCCTTTCTATGCTAAACTATGGAAATTAAAGAGCAATGCAAAAAACACAAGATGCAAGAAGACAATGTCTAACCCTAGTATGACTCTTTAATTCAATTATATCTAACCCTAGGTTGCAAGAAATAAAATCATTTTCTTTGAGCAAGGACACAAGTGAAATGTACAAATAAGACTAAACCCTAGATGCAAAACTATATACCTTTTATTTTAAATGCCTAGAAAGCAATCAAATGTTTTTCCTTTTTATTTATAACCTAGGTTGTGAATAGAAAAGATAAAAGCAAACAACACACAACCTAATAGTTTTACTTAGAGCACTTATCTAATCTGGTGTTTGATCCAAGCTTTGTCTTTCATCCAGAATATCCCACAACTTTAAATCTGTAATATAGCTTCACAAAAACTCTAGAAAAATATGGTCAGTGCTTGGGGGCATGCTTAGGCTATTGTAAGACTAAGCTTGGAGGCACAAAAATCAAGCCCCCTTGGTCCTTTTTGTTGACAATTCATAATAATAAAAATGAGCTTTTACCTTTGGAACAAACACAATAAAATATGATAGCATAGAATAGTGAATAAAATGCAAACGAAATGGATACTTTTGTGACTCCTTCACAACGACCACAAAATTGGGGACCCATTTAAAATTTTATTTAAAATTTTGGAACATTTGGATGTCTTATTGTTGAAATTTTGTTGGTATTCTATCCATAATTTTGTATGTCGTGTTTACATTAGTTTATTGTTTGTTTAAGTTTTTGTTATGTTAAAATGGTTTGTTTTTTAGTATTTATTTAGGTTACTTTAGTTTAATGTGTTAATTATTTAAAATAATGAATTTTGATTATTTTACATGTTTAAAAATTTATTTTATTGATACATAATCTAAACATTTAAGATCAATTAAAGTTAATTATAAAAAATTTAATAAAACAATTGTTTTTATTGCATTTATGCAGATGACCTAGGTGATGTATACGGTTGCCCAAGCAGATCACCAGACTCAGTAGTCAATGCCCTAGCATGATTTTTGAGCAAATATAAATCACATTGGAGACCGCATATGATCATAGAAAATAGTGTAAGGTCACAGCAGATGGTATCTAGGAGTTCAAATGTACAATGGACATAAGGAGACATCTATGATGTTGATATGGTGGCTATAAGGAAACAACATTCGAGTGCAGTAGCATTGCAATTGATTTGTCAAATGTATCTGAAAATATTGGTGAAATACACACAGAAGCAAAGTGTTCAACGTCTAACACCTTTGGCAATTACAATATTTTCATTCCTCATGGGATATGCGGGCATAGGTAACATAATGGGCATAAACATGGGATTATTGTGGAGAACGTTGGGTTGCGTAGTATTTCACAAAAACAATGCATATCATGGGAGGTGGCATGGTTTTACAAGGCAACTAGGGATCGAGAAGATATCACCAAATGGAGGATGAAAAGTGTGCCGAACGTGAGTGATAATATCATATATACCAATTAAATTTTATTGCTCCTTGACATCACAAAAGAAATGAGTACGCATAGTTTGAAGGAGTCATCGAAATCTATGCCATCACTTCCATAGAAAAATCACAAAAATTTATGGAACAACTACTTCGAAGGGCAGTCTGATTCGAGGTCTTTCAAATTTGTTTTGGAAGGCATCGATTTCGATATTAAATACACCATGAAACACTGTTACTCGTAGGTAGAGTGATGTTGGTGGTTAAGCGATTGGAACTTAGGGTGTCGTAGGTGAAGGAATAAATCATTGATTCTTCGAACAGTGTAAAAATTGCAGATAGTGTAGTAGAAAAAAATTAAATGAAGCTCGAGCAGTGGAAAATATCTCCAAACAAATTGTAGTGGACTGTTATGTTGTCTCCCAGAATGGCATGGTCATAAATGATGATTAAAACCTAGACATAAAGGGTGGATTAATAAATTAATGACAACGACTTTACGCGTAACCGAAGAAACAAATAATGTAATTTTTCAGGTGCTTGAGAGAGTATGGTTGACAATGCAATGTATACAAGCACATATGAATGGCTAAGAAGTGATTGATATCATTGATAAATGTGAAGGTATCTGGTTAAGATGAGGACTTGCCTATATCGAATGAGACACAAGTGAGTAAATGAAAGAAATTTTATCACAAATCAAACAACAAACATTATCAACGCTGGCTCATCCAGGAAGGCCAAAATTGTTTAAAAAAATTTTGAGTGATTACTAGCACATGAAATTTAAATTACCAAAAGTACGATTTGTTCAAAGTCATAAGCTACCATTATTAATATATTTCTAAAAGGTTAATACCAGTGAAGTTTTCATAGTGTGACGTCGTCGGATGTCAGTGTAAAATGCGTAATAGAAGAACGGGGTAGAATTATCCATGTGATTTCACAAATTGTGATTTACGGAACAACTCGCGTATATCAAATATTTAATGCAGTGGTTGATTTCATTTAAATTTTAGGTGCTACGAATGGATAAAGTTGGTAGCAAAGCAGGATCAATGTTCATTGTTGATTAGAGAGTATAGATAGAAAGAGGATGTTCTAACGTGATGATTAACGAGACCCGTTTGTGCAAAGAATTACCATAAACATTTGTCAACAAAAGGTGTTCAAATAGTTATAAATTTTGTATACTTAACTATTACCGATGATTTATTAAAGTTTCATTAAAATGCTCAGTAAAATATGTAAAATAAGGGTTTTGGTTGGAAAATCTGTTTTGAAATTCATTATGAAACAGATTGAATGAATTAAAAACCAAAGGTTATCAGATTATAAATATCCAAAAGAAAGGTATAAAGGGTGTGGGACAGGTTGGAGAAAAGAGGGAAGATTGAAGGTGCAGAAGAAGAGATTAAGTTACAAGGAGGCTACATTCATTGGAAGATACAGAGACTTTGAGAATTTTATTGTAAGATCTGCCAATTATATCAAATTCATTTTTTGTTAAAACAAGCACTATTGTGGTGTTTTAATTTGTAAATTATTTGATATAATTTTAAATAAAAAAAAGTTCCATAGAAGATAACATCAAATTTATGGTAGGACTGTGTGAATTCTGGTTTGCCTAAGTTTGGTTTTTCAAAAGTTTTGTTCTTTTATTTTGTAGCAAGTTGTTCAAAACTTCATTTTAATTTATTTCTTTACCTAAATCCTTTTAAATTTTCTTTCAAGCATTAATATTTAAATTAAACCTAGTTTATTATTACAAAGAGTTTCAAGTTTTATAACTAGGTTTAAGTTAAATTTTTCACTCAAATATTTAATTTCATAAATATTTTGGGTGAATAAATTTCACTGTCGGAGGAAATTTTATGAGCTTTTGATTTCAATTTCATAAATTTAAAAGTTTATCAAGTTTAATTATTGAAGCCCTAATTTGAATTTTAAAGATTAATATTTACAAAAAGGGTTGTAAATTTATTTGTGTCAAATATTTGATTTAATAAATATTTGACAAATAAATTTTAGGAAAGAAAGTGATTATATGGACTTTGTCTTTAATGCCATAAAGGCTGAAAGTTCATAATTGAGATTTTCTATGTTTTAGAAAGTTTGTTTTATAAAGTTTTGAATCTCAAATCATAAAGTTTGAATTTTACTATTAAAGAGATCATATTTATTTATTTCAAATATTTAATTTAATAAATATTTGAATAAATGAATATTTGGTTTAAAAAGACTATGTGAATTCTAATTTTCATATTATAAAGTATAAACTTTATAATTAGAATTCATATACATTAAGTTTTCATATCTTATGAAAAGAAGCAAAGCTTATAAAGTTTAAAATATTTTAAAGGCCCTAACATAAGGATTATAAAGGTGTTTAACATTTTATAATTGGGGTTTTTATTTTATTTATCATTCAATTTGATTTTAAGCTTCATTCATGAAATTAATGTAAGTTTAATTAAAATGCTTTAAAATACATTCATGCAATTTTAATATAAGGTTAAAGCATTTTTAATTTAAGTTCGTGTTTAAAGTCTTAAAATAGATTTGCATTCTCAAACATTAGCTTTAGAGGCAAATTTGTTCATTTTGATAAAGTAAGTTCTACTGATGAAATGCAAGTAATGATTCCAAAATCAAGATATTTGTTATGCTAGGTCCCTTGTTAACACTTGATTGTTAATCCCTAAGATATTCTATGCACTTAATTGACATATTATCATAATATACATAACACATTAAGTGAAATAACCTTGGAGAAGTATATTTTCTTTACAAGAGAGGATTTCAATCCTAACTGTAGGGTGATTTTGTAACTGGATAAAATCATACCTCAACAGATACAAAGCTTGAATAAGAATGCAATTATGAAAACTAGGGTTTGGAGACAAATAATTATCCCTAAGCTAATATGATATGAAATGCAAGTGAAACAGAATGATAACAGTTAAAATAGAACATAGACAAACAAAACCAGATGCAAGGGGCATGCAAAATGAAACCCTAGGATTTTGTGATGAATAGTCACCAAAAATTAGCTAGACCGAATTTGTGCTCTATAGGATACCAAGCAAAGATTCAGTAGCAGTTTTGAAATAGATGCAATATGCCCATCAGGTGAAAGTGGGGCTTTCACCAAATCTGTGCCCTGTAGAAAACAAGGTGCAAATTCACATAAGAGGGTTTAAAACCTTGAAACAAAGATCAAAATACAATAGAACATAATATGAAAATGCAAACTAATGAATGCAAAGAAATAACTTGGTGATCTCATGAAATAAGCAAAGGCAAAGGTGGAAAACCTCTCCTCCCTCAAGAAGATAAATTATCATCAAGGCTTTCTCCACTTGTAGAATCACAAGGAACATACCAAACAACAAAACACCAAAGCACCAAGAGCACCAGAAGACACGAGAACTCTAATTTTACATTAACCTTTTCAAATTGCTAGCTTGACCAACTGGGGAACTTGTAATTAGATAACTTGTTATGCATTTGAAAAGGAGATCCAATCCCTTTATTTATGAAGGTCTTGGAGGGATAAAAGGTGGTAAAATCAAAACCTAACATTGTTTAGGTCGATGCCCCAAAAGGGTCAACTTAAAATTTAGGTTTTGATGAAAAATCCTAAATTTGTCGAATCCACACCTCATAAATTACTAGGCACATAATTGATCAAATTCAAGAAAAACAAGGTAAAAAACAAGAATAAGGGGCCAAAATTACTCCTAATAAGTTTGAGAACCTCTCAAAGGAAACCAAGGAAAAATAACTCATTTGGGTGGGTCAATTTTCTGTGTCTACAAAGACAACTTGACCACAATGTAGGGATTATCCTTTAAGACCCATGACACTTGAAGGAAGATGTCTATTCACTAACCCTACATAAGTTCATCTATGTAGTATTAGTTTGGCATAATTCCTTAGTGCTTAGTTATCATACCTCCACATGCTAACTAAGGCTATTACCACTCACCTGGTAATGAGCATGGTCATCTGAGCCTCACAGTTCAAGATGCCACCACTTTACTATCTTTTGAATGGTTCCTAAACCTCACCACTAGGAATACATCCAAGCCTCACCACTTAGAACTACCCCAAATCCTCACCGCTTTGAGAACACATAAGCCTCATCGTTCAAGGTGTATCATTCACAAATATCTGGTTATTGCATCACCATAACTCCTCCTGGATTTACAAATACCTGTTTATTGCATTATTGTAACTCCTCCTAGGATTGGGTTATCTTATTGACTCAAGGGTTCTCTAATATGATTCTAGATTCATACCCAATATTAACCTCCAACCAAACCCAAGAGTCTAAGCATTTAAATAAAAATATCATATCTCTCAAAGAAAGTAAAGTGTGATAGTTAAACATAATTAAATACATCATAACACTTTGCTAAATTTTAAATACTTATAATCACAAAACTAACATTTAACATTTCATTTATCTTCTATGTAAATAGTAAACCATCATTTTAAAAGAATTATAACCACAATCCATAAACTGGATTCCATCATTCCTTCCAATCATACATTATTTTCATTTGACCAAATGTTGTAAGATCTTTACATTAAGAATATCTACACTTAATCTTCCATTCTATGAATAATATAACAAGAATATTTCTTTTAAAAAAAAATCCCTCTTCATAATCATGAAACTCATAATAATCCTCATCCCAAAATATTACAATTCAATCTTTAAGAACATAATTAAACATTCCACTTTTTCTCCAAAGCCTTCACTTGTTGACTCTTCATCAATGAACTTGAATTAATTAGGGATTGGGACAACTCTTACGTATGCTTATGCAAGAGTGAAGGCCAAGGACGCAATAACAAGCATAGAGAGAGGAGAGGATGAGCGGCGGGAAAGGAGAGAAGACAAGCGAGCGAGTTGAGGATGGTAGCAGAGTGAAAGCAGGTGAGAGAAGGGAGGATGGACGAATGAGTAAGATTCAAGGGGGACAAACTCTAATAGTAGTGAAGGATCCGGTCCTGATTTGGTGGGTGCTCAGACTGATGGGATGGGTAGTAGCGGGAAGGATCCCCTGACAAGGAAGGCCTCCATCAGACCCGTAAGGGATCCTATGCCTAGGTTCTGGGTTCAAGCGTCCTACCACATTCCTCCACCTAGGAGCTCCACCCCTCATGGGAGGATCTGGTCATTCCCGAAGACTTGATCGAAAGCTATATAGATATGGATAAGTTCAGGCTGATTAGGAAGTTCTTTGTGGGACGCCCGAATATGGACACTATTCATAGATGGGCTTCCTCCAAGTGGAAAACCAGTGGCAATAGTGAGATTGTGGCTCTGTCCCAAGGTTTCTTTGCTATTCGACTTAACAACCAAACGAAATTTTGCAACATCTTGGCTAGAGGGCCATGGTTCGCAGGAGCCTCTTTCTTAGGAAATGGGGGAGGACTTTAATCCTAAGACCCAAAACATAAATATTGCTCCATTGTGGGTGATACTTCCAAACCTCCCCTTTCAATGTTGGCATGAAAATGTAATCAGAGGGATTGCTCGATCCATTGGGGAGTTAGTGGCTTTTGATTCCTCCACTAAGGTCAGGTCTAGGATGGTACGTGCTTGGTTCTCTATTACTGCTAGCTTAGAAGCTGAGCTCCCCACTTTCATCAACCTATTTAGAGGGAAAACCCTAATCAAAAGGCAACCTATTGAGTATGAAAATAAACCTACCTTTTGCACTCATTGCCATACTCAGGGGCATCTCCAGTCCCAATTCCCAAATCTGAGGACTCAAAATCAATGGGAAGAAGAGGCTAAGAGAGGAAACCAAAGGAACCAGGGTCCTAGGGCCAGCAACAAAAATTCTCAGCCATAATTCATTTTGCACAACCTTGCCCACCGATCCTATGACCAAGCCAAGACTCCTTCTCAAGGCGAAGCTAAAGTTGAACAGATGGAGCATCATATCCCACCCTCTATGGACCATTAGGAACCTGATAACAATATTGAGCAGGAATATGTGCATGCAAAAGATCCCTCACCAAGTCAAAACCAGCAAGAGGCTCCTTCAAAACCCTCTTCACAAGACAGTCTTCGAGCAGAGGGCTCGGTTTCCTAGGTACATTTTTTCCTCGAACCTAGTGTTTCACAATCCTTCATGGAAGAATATCTAAAAAGTAACAAGAAATCCCCACCTCGATGGGATAAAAGCAAAGGAGGACCTTCCCTATCAGAGCAAATCAGCCCTAGGAACACCAGAAGCAAAAAGCAGGCTATTTACTACGGCAGTGAATGGAAGAGAGGAAGACCCTCTGGTAATGACCAGCAAAACAAAGAAACGGTGGAGGATGTGGCAAATGGGACTCAACTAACGTTGTTCTTAGATGATTTTGACACATAGAAGGATGAAAAACAAGGCACCAAACCCCCCTTCCAGTTGGTGAAGGGAGGCAAGAAAAACCCAAAATTATTGAAATGAAGGTCATCTCATGGAACGTGAGAGGCCTAAATAGTGCAGCCAAGTAGAGGATGGCTATTGACCTCATAAAAAGATGAACCCTTCTATTTTCATTCTCTAGGAAACCAAAAATGATGAGTTATCATCAAGGAAGGCTGCCCAAAGTTATTTGGAGCAAAGGGGAAACCTTGTTTAGCCCTACTCAAGGCACATCAGGAGGGCTCTTGTGCCTATGGGATATGATCCTAGTGGAAGGGAAGCTTTTGTCTTCCTTAAATAGAATCCTCAACATTATTTTTCACTCAAATACCAGCAATCATTCATGGATCTTGTCTAACATTTATGCCCCTAACTCTCCTATAGAGTGAGCTGAGATGTGGGAAACCATTACTCATATGAGAACAATTTTAGTACTATACCTTAGATCTTCAGTGGAGATTTCAACTACCCCTTGCACCCATTAGAGAAGACAGGAGGTTTTTACTTGGGCAACAAAAGTATGGAGGACTTTAGAAACTTTGTCAAAAACAACGAGCTCATGGACATTAAGCTCAAGGGATCCTCCTTCACTTGGAGCAATAGGAGGGTGGGTAGTGGGCTTATCCAGGTTAAGCTAGAAAAATTCTTGATCTCTCAAGAAGCCATTCCTTTACTAGGTGATGCAACCCTGCTTGCCTTGCCTATAATCGATTCGGACCACAACCCCATCATCCTAGAATCTGAGAAAGCTCCCTCTTTCAAAACTCCTTTTATTTTCGAGTCCATGTGGATTCAACATAAGGATTTTAAAGGGCAAGTTGCTTCTTGGTGGAAATAGAAGGTTGGAGGATCAGCCTCGATGCAGTTAGCCCAAAAGATCAAGATTGTCAAGGAAAATCTCAAAATTTGGAACAAAGAGGTCTTTGGCAACATTTTTGAATGCAAAAAATCCATCTCAGAAAGGTTTCAAGAGATAGAAAAGAGAATGGAAAATGGGGACCACAATGCAACCATCAAAAATAAAGAGAAGATCCTCCTAGCAGACTATCATAACATCTTAGCCAGGGAAGAGACCTTCTGGAGGCAAAAATCTAGGGACTTATGGCTAAAGGAGGGTGACTCCAATTCCAGCTTCTTCCATGCTTAGACCATATGGCATAGAGGATCCAATAAAATTAGAGAGATCATTCACAGTGATGGCTCATCGACCAAGGACCTAGTGGCTATAAGAGCCAAAGCAGTGGCTTTCTTTCAGGACTTACTAGGAGCTCTTCTTGAAACTGACCAGCAGACCTAGGTCAAGCTCCTGGCTAACATCCCATGCAGAGTCACCCAAGAGGCTAATCAAAATCTCATGGAACCTTTCTCCTCGGATGATATTAAGGAAGCCCTTTTCTCCATGCAACCTAATAAGACCCCAGGTCCTGATGGTTTTCCCCCTCGCTTTTTTCAAATAGTATGGGACATCGTTGGAGAGGACGTCTGTGTTGCCATAAGGGAAATCCAGTTTTCCAAAATTGTTCACCATGAACTAAATTCCACTTTCCTGGCTTTGATTCCAAAATCATCTGCTTGTAGAACCTTTTCGTACTTTAGACCCATAAGCCTCTGTAATTTTATCTACAAAGTTCTAACCAAGACCATGGCCAATAGGTTAAAGCCCATCCTCTCCCTCCTCATTGACCTGTGCCAAGGCAGTTCGATGAAAGGTAGGAACATCTTGGATGGGGTCATCATGATTCATGAGACCCTCCACTCTACTTCTATGGCTAAGAAGGTAGCCTTTTTCCTCAAACTCGACATGAACAAGGCTTTTGACAGAGTTGACAGAAGCTTCCTCTGTGCAGTCCTTTCCAAGTTTGGCTTTCACCCTCTTTGGATTGACCTTGTTCGAAGCTGCATCTCTACCCCTTGCTTCTCTATGTTGGTCAATGGTTCCCCTGTTGGGTTCTTCCAAAGTACTAGAGGGCTTCACCAAGGATATCCCCTGTCACTGAGCATGTGTATTATACTTTCAAAATGTGTAAAGTGAAAAGTAGGCTCTGAGGTAGGAGCAAGGAAATCTTTTTGACATATTTGATAGTAGTAAATAGACATAAGGGAAATTTGTAGCATGAAAAAAGGAGGTGGATTAAATGAATTCATTGATAAATTGAATTTTTTTTTAGTTTACATGGTGGAATTGATAGCCACCATGAAGATCCAGGCACATTGTCCATCTTTTATGGCCACCAAAATATTATGTGATGTTTGCCTTGAAAGCCACCACATATTACTTGTGCAATCCACCCCTATAACCACCATACTGTAATAATTTTAAACCTTTTATGCCATTGAAAGCACCAGGAAAAGGATAAGCATTCAGTTCGATGAGGCCCGAGATTTGAACCTTGGACCTCTCCCCCCTTATGGGGTTTGGAAGAATCAATTGGTCTACACCTCGGACTTGACATTGAAAATTAAAGAAAAGGATTTGATTTAGTTTTAAGATCAAGAGAATTATTTTGTAAATAAAATCCACTAAATCAATGGCTAGGGAAGTGGGGTAGAAACAACAAGTGTTATCTTTTGAAGAATAATGCATAGAATAAAGTAATCACAAGATCTAAAATAAAGTTGCAATATGAAATATATGATAATGGCAATATATTAAGCATATAAAACTCATAAAAACTTCATAAATGAATCATATAAATGCCACTAATAAATGCTCATGAAAATATGATCTTTATTGAATAAATACCTCAAATACATCATACTTCATCACTCTCCATTGTGATTGTATATGACCAGTCACTCTATATATTTTTTTATGTATTGCTCTCTATCCATATACCCTTTATATGATGGAATGTGACTCTTCATATGGAGTATTCTTGGACTTCACTCTTCCTATCACTCTTCATCTTCCTATTCTATGGACACATGTACATAGGGACAACTATGCACATTTACATTGCCAAAATACTATGCACACTTGTGCATTTATTAAATTACATAAAGTAAATACTTTCATCCTAATCTATAACACTATTTCCTAATCTATAGATGTACCCATGGTGTCACATTGACATGAACCAAATGATGTAATATATTCCAACACCCCTCTGTATTACATTATTTGGTTATTAAAGACTTTAGTCTTCAAATTGATCTTCTTTTTGTAGATAATTTTCATCTTGTTCAATTTTGCATTCTTATTTGATCTGTATGAAGAACACAAGCTTATACCAGTATAAGACCACTTTTTACTTTTCTTTCCCAATCAATATTATGCAATGTATAGATAGCAATATCAACAGCAGTAATCAAAGCAATGCACAAATCACCATACACAATAGAGACACCAATTTAACATGGTTCACCTAATGTGGGCTACTCCACGGAGAAAATATTTCACTAAAATTTTCTCAATCAATCTCTTGGGAATCCTTTCCCTATTACAATGTTTATGGATATCTATCCAAAGGATAAACCAATCCCCTAATCAAGTTCATGGATTTCTATCCACAAGAGAACTCCTTTCTCCTTAGCTCTGACTGGTGATATTATAAAAGAACTGATGCTCCCACTACTCTGGCTGATGGATATATATCCACTAAAGACTCCTATCCTCATTGCCCTGGCTAATATATCTCTATCCACTCGAGACTGGTGTCCTCTATACTCTATCACCTTCAAAGCTCTATCTCAAATCTGTACTAAACACAGTCCTTTGGTCTAGCATAAATCTACTCAATATATGTCTCTAGTCTGGCACAAACCTATCCTCAAATATGCACCAAGCTCTGTCCTATGATCTGCACTAAACACAGTCCTTTGGTCTAGCACAAATATGTCTTCAATATTTGTCCTCAAGCCTTAACACAAAGCTTGGCTCAATCACAAATCAACTCTATTGGATCTACCCCAAACCTTAACTCAAGGTTTGAACAAATCAATCAATCAACTCTGCTCTCAAGTCTTCTCAAAGACTTGTCTCAAATATACCTTGTAATCTTCCACAAAATCTCACACTTATCTATCCACAAGTCCTCTCTAGAACTTGTCCAAATTTTCTCAACAAGTCCTCACTAGAACTTGTCCAAATCTACTCAATAATCCCTCACTATAACTTATTCAAAATATGCTCTCAATCTGTATTGTAGGCTTCCACAAAATCTCACACAAATTTGTCCACAAGTCTTCTTAAAGACTTGCCTCAAATCTGCTCAACAAGTCCACACTAGAACTTGTCCAATATCATAGAAATATAAAGAGAATTGTCAGAGACTCAATATGCTTCACATTCACCACAATGCTCAATTACTTTCAATCATTCTTTTAGAAACATATAGAGAATTGTTAGAGACTCAATATGCTTCACATTCATCACAATGCTCAATTACTTTCAATCACTCTTTTTAGAAACATATAGAGAATTTTTAGAGACTCAATATGCTTCACACTCATAAACTCTCAATCACTTTCAATATTTATTTTATCACAGAAATATATATAGAATTGTTAGAGACTCAATATGTTTCACCTTCATCCACACTC
Organism: Wollemia nobilis; assembly: GCA_028583015.1. NCBI lineage: Eukaryota > Viridiplantae > Streptophyta > Pinopsida > Araucariales > Araucariaceae > Wollemia > Wollemia nobilis. The sequence continues at coordinate 5,052,008 of JAQPPZ010015032.1, forward strand.
AACATCTTTCTCAAATCAATTTAGAATATAGAACAATTTATTTTATAGAACTTGAACTATCACTTCAACACATCCACTTGACTAGGTTCAACCAACTCTACTCAACCAATCACTCAATGAAATAATACTTGCTCACAAACCCTAGTCCAAGTATATGAACACTCACTCAAATGTTTCCAACAATGCTTATCAATAAATCTCACATAACAATGATACTCATGATCTTTGCAAACCCTAGTTCAAGTTCTTCACTCAACCAATCACTTCAACAACAATTCTTATAAAAAATATTCACATAACAATGATACTCATGATCTTTGAACACCCTAGTTCAAGTTCACTCAACTTAATAACTTCAAAAACAATGCTTATAAAACAAGGTTTTATCAACAACTATTCATTCCAGAAAACCTTGAAGCATTAATTCAAAACGCACTCAACAATGTTTACCAAACAATCCTTTTCACTCCAACTTTGCATTCACAACTTTCAACAATCACTCACTAGGAAGATGTGCCCATACCATTTGTTTTATGTAGAAGTACCCTTAGAAAAACATGTCTCAATCACAATTTTCTCCTCTGCCATTTCCAATAGTTAGATGACAAATATCACACTAACTCTCTTTCAAAATATTTTTAAACACAAAAATAATCAATCCCAAATACACCTTATTACTCCTTATTGAAATTAGCAATCATCAAATCACACATAAAAATAATCACTCAAATTTTCTCCTTATAATATCCAAATTAATAAATCAATCTTTCAAAAATAACCCTTCAAAAATAATAATTGCCTACCCTTTTATCTCCCTCAAAACACTTAATAATCAATATTAATTTAGGCAAAAATTAAATCCTATAAACCCTCAAAATTTATTTTTCAACCTTAGGCACATAAAAATATTTTTTATTTTCCTTCAACCTTAGCACATTCCAAATTAAGCAACAAACCCAACAATCATCAACGCATACCTTTGTCTCATCCGCTAAAAGGCCTTGGTGGGTTTCGATCCCGAAACCTCTCTATCGAGCATATTACCAAGGTGCTAGCCCACCATGTGGGTTAAGCACTCCCAGGAGAAGGGTAATGTGCTAGCCTCCCTTTGCTCCTTGTGCTAGGCATCGCTCACAAAAACGCAGACCTTCTTCCTTGCAAAACATGAATCCTGCGGGGTTCGAACCTACGTCCTCCTACCAGCAAACGTCTTAACACTTACCGTCATCACAAGTTGCACTACGCTTTGTATGTGCAAAGTGGAAGGAGCCTTGCTCCTTTTTGTTCCTTTAATTCCACCAAACACTTTTCAAACAAAAATCGTTGCTTTCTCCTTGCGCTCGTTTTCAAACTTAAGGGCATTCAAAATAATAATTGCATGGGAGACTAAGGCAAAGGTTTTGCCTTCATATATATACATAGTGCCTTGATATTGTAATACGTATGCACTTCACATAGAATTTTAAATTCAATTTATAACTTTGATTTATAACCCTTTTTAGGGTTTATTAAATTAAAAAAAAAATTAACTTATAATTAAATTATAATTAACTCAAGTAACATGAAAGTTAATTAAATTAATTAATAAATTAATTTTTAATAAAATTATATTAATTAATTTAAATTTACTTTTTAATATTATAATAAATTATCAAAGAAAATAAAATTGGGGATGAAGGGAGCTCTGGCGATTTGGCGGGAAACCTTCTGAACTGCCGTCGGCCGAGGCTCTAGGGTTTCTGATCGGAAGACTCTTCCAGGGACTCAGGGGGTTTGCTGTTGTTCTTTGTTGTCGGCTCTTTCGTTGCCCCGGGAGGGCCCAATGGGGTCTCCTCTAGGTTTTCTCGATGGGAAGAAGACCTCTTATGCTGAGATATTAAGAGAAAACCCCGCGTCTTCCTCCGACGATGCTCGCCGGAGTGCTTACCATCTTGCTATCTAGGAATGCGGGTAAGGGCTCTCCTGTGCATAGAGTCAATGGATGTCTCCCGCAATCTGCGTCCAGACCGAAGATTGTCATTGAACCAGAGCTGGTCGAAGACACGATCAACTACCGTGCTACTCATGATCTGATCTACAAATTCATGGGCATCCGACCCACCCTGCACTTTCTGCATTCCTGGGTGAGACAAAACTGGGAGCCTATCGGTGAGTACTCCTTATGGCCCATAAGCAATGGGTATTTTATTATTAGTTTTTCCTCCTTATCGGATAGAAACAGAGCATTTGAATCAGAGAAGAGGAGCCATGGCCCGACAGGGTTATTTGTCCAACCGTGGAGAGCGGGTTTCGACCCTCGCATTGAGCCCACGGCTGTCCCGGTTTGGATCCGGTCGTATGCTCTCCCGATGGAGTTTTGGGGTGAGCAGATTCTTGAACTGATAGGCAACTCTCTAGGTAGATATTTGGGAGTTTCCAAGGATACCATAGAAGGAAACACTGTTGTTTATGCGAGAATTTGTGTAGAACTGGATATTAGCCAACCGCTACCAGCTGAGATGGAACTGGAGTTAGCAGGACACTCCTGGATACAACAATTAGACTATGAAGCCCTACCTTTCCGATGTAGATTTTGCCATAAGCATGGCCATTTGGCAAGGCTCTGCCCAAATATCTTGAGCACCAAAGCGGATGCTCCACAGGGAATGCCAAATCTCCCCCGAGAGGGTAAGTCCACTTCGGTCAAGGAACCACCCATCATTCCCCCTGGTTCTGATGCCCAAAAATATGGCTTTGAACAGCAGAAGAGAAGAAGAAACAAAAATAGAAATGGCAAGGAGCAAGCTCATCCCAAGCCAACCAACCGGTATGAAATCTTCAAATCTCTTGTGGATCAAGAAGACCAAATTATGGAAGGAGCAGATGGGAACCTTGAGGATAATATCATCCTTTCTCATGCTCCTCCCTCATCAACCCCTGTCCTAGAATAGGTGATTGACTCCTCTGAGACTTTGCAGCAAGAAAACCCAGGGGCATTGGTAATCCACTCCCCAGTACAGCCAACTATCAAAGATGTTACCATGGGAATTGCAGAAAAGTTTAGAGAAAGACCAGCTCTTGGGATTACCCAGGTGGAGAAGAGGTCGAAAAATAGTAATTCCCAAGGGGTGGGCAGGAAATCCAATAAGGATCTAATTGCAGTGCAAGGAGATAAGATAATCAATGGAGGATTGGCGAGAACAATTGATTTGTATTGCTCCCAAGGTTTCCAATGATTATTCAATCTTGGAATGTGAGGGGTTTAAACAGTAGAACCCATCAATCTGCTGTTCAAAGACTTTTAGAGAGAAGTAAAACAGACTTTCTGCTCATTCAGGAGACAAAAATGTCATTAGACCTTATGAGTAAAACTGTCAGTCGAATCTGGAGGGGTGCTGGCCATATGGCTGTGGCTGCTCTAGGTGCCTCGGGAGGGATTGCTACTCTTTGGAACCCTTTGGCATGGATAGCAATAGAACATATAGCCTGGAGGGGTGTCCTCACATCTCTTTTTAAGAATATTGTTACAGCTGAACAAGTCTTAATTACAAATTTCTATGGGGCTCAGAACATCGATGGTCAACGGTTTCAATGGAAAGCTGTTCAAAACATGAGGTCCTCCCGGGAAGATTTTGATTGGATTATTGTTGGGGACTTCAATGCCAAATTATCTGCCAGGGATCAGGAAGGTGGCATCCTAGTTTTGGATATAGGGGACCGGCTGTTTATTGCCCAAGTCCAGGCCTTTAACCTTGTTGATATCAAAGGCCCTGGTACAAACTTTACCTGGACTAATAAGAGAAGAGAGCCATACAACAGGAGGGTTAAGCTTGACCGGTTTCTGGTCTCGGAGGAAGCTTATGTTAGATGGAATATCAAATTCCAGATTTTGGAGGGCCTAGTCTCAGATCACTCTCCCATTTTGCTGGAGGGAGGGACTATGTCAGGGAAGTATTACAAACCTTTTAAATTTGAAAATTTTTGGTTGCAAAAAGAGGATCTCCGAAGGAAAATTCCATAGTGGTGGGAAGAAGGTCGTCTCCCTTTTGGAACAGCTATGTTCAAATTTCATAAACAGACTTCTTTTTGTTAAGAGTAAACTAAAACAGTGGAGGCAAACTAACAAATCTGATTTCCAGCTCCAACGGGCTCCCTTGTTGGCCAGATGGAATGAGGTGCAAAAACAATTCAGAGAAGGAATCATTTCTGAGCATCTTAAATTCGAGGATGATGCTTTACGCAAAGCGGTTGAGGACATTGATAATCAAGAAGAGATCTACTGGAAACAGAGAGCAAGAAATACTTGGTTATTAGAAGGAGACAGAAATACAAAATTTTTCCATCGCTCTGCTTGTGCTAGAAGACAATTGAATAACATGGAATTCCTTCAAGACGAGAATGGAAACTCTTTTGACACTCTCCCTGATATGCACTCCCACTCTATGGAGTATTTCTCAAACCTCTTTAAGGAAAGTATGCAGCATGATGTGGAAGCCCAAAATGAAGTCATTGAGGGCATTCCCTCTATTATCTCTCATGAAGAGAATCAGGCCCTTCTTAAGCCCATTGATCGTGATGAACTCAAGAAGGTGGTCTTTGGGATGTGCACTGGAAAATCGCCTGGTCCTGATGGTTTCCCTATTGAGTTTTTTCAAGCCTTCTGGGATATCCTGGAGGAGGATGTGTTGGCTGTCATTGAGGAGTCCCGAACTAACAAAAGAATGCTCAAGGCTCTAAATCACACCTTTATCACCTTAATTCCAAAAGGAGAGGGGGGGCTCACATTTCTGATTTCAGACCTATTGCCTTATGTAATGTGATTTACAAAATAATCACTAAAATTATGGCTGAAAGACTAAAACCCCTTCTTCAGAATATAATCTCCCCTGAGCAAGGGGGTTTTGTTGAAGGGAGATAGATCTTGGATGGAGTGATCTTGGCTCAGGAGGCTATCCATTCTATGCACAATTCAGGTAACAAAGGAATGTTCATCAAACTGGATATGTCTAAGGCTTATGACAGAGTAGAGTGGGGCTTCTTGGTCAAGATGTTGGCAGCCTTTGGTTTTTCTCAGGACTGGATTTCCTGGGTCATGAGCTGTATCTCTATGCCTTCCTACTCTGTTTTAATTAAGGGGCTTCCCTCGCCACCTTTTGGAGCCTCTCGGGGTCTCCGCCAAGGAGACCCTTGCTCTCCTTATCTCTTTCTCATCTTGGCTGAAGGATTAGGCAGACTCCTCCTGAGAAGAAGACTTCAAGGACAGATAATAGGAATTAAAATCGGGGCTGAAGTTTTGACTCATTTACAGTTTGTGGATGATACTAGTTTGGTGGGAGTAGCCAGCCTCAGGGAAGCAAGAGGAATCAGAGATTCTCTTAACGTCTACCTCCGGGCTTCTAATCAAGTCATCAATGAAACAAAATCCAAAGTGGTCTTCTTTAATCTTGATCAAAGGTCACAAGACAGAGTTATGGAGATCCTGGGATTCACTAGGACCTCTCTTCCTGTTGTTTATCTGGGGGTTCCTCTGCATTTCAAAAACTGAAAGCTGATTTCTGGAAGGACCTTTTGGATGGCATCAAAGAGAGAATGAATCACTGGTCTCATAGATGGTTAAGCTATGGGGGCCGACTGACTTTCCTGCAGTCTATTATTCAGGCCATGCCAATTTATAAATTCTCTATTCTGGCTGCCCCTCCATTAATTTGGAAAGAGCTGGACAAAGTGGCTAGAAGTTTTCTCTGGGAAGGTGCCAAAGGAGAGAGGAAATGGGCCTTGGTTGGTTGGGATAAGGTCACCCAGCCCAAGGAAAAAGGTGGGCTGGGATTAAGAAGCTCCAAGTTTAACAATCGGGCCCTGGCTGGTAAATTGTATTGGAGGTGGATTTCCCAGCCTACGTCCCTCTTCAGCAGAATCCTCTCTAGTAAATACTTGGGTCTTGTTCACCCCAACGACTTGGGCCGCTTTCCTTTGGAGGGTAATGGATCTTTAGTGTGGCAGGCGCTCAAGCTCGGATCTCGCATTATCAAAGATCAATTGTTCTGGAAAGTTGGGAGAGGGGAGAAGGCCCGGTTCTGGACTGATTCATGGGATCAGAATCCTCCTATCCTTGTTGTGTTTCCTGAATTGCATCCGTTAAAATCAGCTCTTGAAGATAAGGGATGGATTAATATTGAGAACTACTTCAATACCAGCCAATTGGGGGAGTATAAGGTTCAAAAGTTTAAGCGGCTGGGTGAATGGCCTATTCCAATCCCTCCGGAGCAGGCTCCAACTCTAGAAAAACTCTTGTCAGAACGGTTTCTTACTGGGAGATATGAGGAGGATGAGCTTGCCTGGGGCTTTGGGAACCTTGGGGTTTATACTGTGAAGGAGGGCTATGATTCGATCCTTCCTGAGCCCCCCCCACACTCTTTTCCAGTTCAAGAATGGAGGAAGATTTGGCATCCCAAGGGTTGGCCGAAAGTGAACTTCTTTGCCTGGCAGCTGATGCACAATGGAATCCTGACCTTTGACAATCTCAGAATCAGAGGCATCATTGGTCCTTCCCAGTGTGTTTTATGCTATAGGAATGAGGAAACTATGGATCATCTTCTGTTTGATTGTCCTTTCACACAACAGATTTGGCATCGTTGGTTCTCCCAATTTAAACTTCAGGCTATTGGAGACTTGTCTCGGACCAATTTATGGGAAAGTTGGAAGAGAGGTAGATTTACATCTAAAGCTCTTCGTACTGGCTGGGAGCTTGGTTTCCTTTTTATTTGGTGGCAGGTGTGGTTGGAAATAAATGCTCGTATTTTTCGTGAAACCTTCTCTTCGGTGGATGGGATATGGCAGGTCATCTGGAGCAAAGTTGTGGAAACCGTTGCCATCTATGCTGAGGAGGAAAATCAGCCTGCTTCTAAGCCTTTGGAAGAGAGAGCTGCTGATCTTGAGAGACAGGTAAGAAGTTGTTGGAAACCTCCCCCAGAAGGCTGGGTCAAAATCAACACTGATGGAGCTGCAAAAGGCAATCCGGGCAATGCTGGAAGTGGAGTTATCTGTCGTGATCATGCTGGGACTGTGCTCTATTGGGAATTGCAAGGTCTGGGATATGCCACAAACAATGAAGCCGAGGCCTTTGCTATTAAATCTGCTTCCATCTGGGCCGTCAAGCAGGGTCATAGAAAGATAATCATTGAGTCTGATTCCCAAATCCTGGTTGGCGCTCTTGATTGCATGAGGAACTTTGCCTTAAAATCTTGGAGGCTGCAGATTCTGGTCTCCCAAATTAAAGAGCTTTGGAAGGAATTAGAGGATGTGATACCTGTTTATGCTAGTAGATCTCTTAATAAAGCGGTGATTTCCTTGCTAAGATGGGTGCTGAGAGAGAGGTTGGGATGCATCTGCATAGTAATATGCCTATGGAGGATGCAGAGATTAGACAAGGCCTTGAACAAATTTTGAAATAATGTGCGGTGTTTTTTATGCTAAGGAAATTTTTTGTCGCGATATCGCGACATGTAGTGCTGTCGCGGCCTCTTGCTGGTTGCTGTCGCGATATCGCGACAGGTTGAGCCTCCGCGGCCTTTGGTGGGTTTTCGTGATATCGCGACATGTCACGATATCGCGACATGTCACGATATCGCGACATGTCACGATATCGCGATAGGTCGCGCTATCGTGGTCCGTGTGGAGTTCCTGTCGTGATTTTGCACCCTTTTTGAATTTGAAAAGCAAAGTTGAAATTTCGTCGCATTTTCGTGACAAGTTTGAGAATGGGAAGCTGCAAGGAAATCCTGTCGCGATATCGCGACACGTTTGGCACTTAAGCGGCTAGGAGGAAAATTGTCGCGATATCGCGACCTGTAGCGCCGTCGCGGCCTCGAGTTGGTTGTTTTCGCGATTTCGTGACAGGTTGAGCCTTTGCGGCGTTTGGCGGATTTCTAGCGCGATATCGTGACATGTCACGCTGTCGCGGATCTTGTTGGGTTTATGTCACGATTTCTTGCCTCTTTTGAAGATGAAGAACAAAGGTGTTAATTTGTCATGATTTCATGACAGTTTGGTTAATTGAAAGCTGCATGGTATTTTTGTCGCGATATCGCGACACGTTTGGCACTTAAGCGGTTGGGTGGTTAATTGTCACGATATCGTGACCCTTTTGTGGCATGAGTGCCGTTTAGAAACTTCATCGCGTTTTCACGACTCCTTTTGTGGGCGGTTGTCGATGGCCCTTCCTGTCACGATTTCGTGACATGTCGTGATCGCGACATGTCGCGATTTCGTGACATGTCACGTTATCGCGACTGTTGGCGCCGACGCGGTCGTGCCGGGGGTGACTGTCGTGATTTCGTGACATGTCGCGTTTTCGCGACATGTCGCCTTTTCGTGCCCTGTTGTTCTCTTTGCCCTGTGGTTGCTAGTGCTACCTTTGTGAGTTGTCCTTGTTGTGTTGCTCTTGGCTCTAGGTCGGGATGTGTTCTCTCCCGCTTGTAACTGGTCTTTGTATTAATACAAGTTTTCATTTTTTTCAAAAAAAAACAAAGAAAAGAAAATTAAACTTCCAAAAAAATATATTATAATAAATTATTATAATATTATTTTCCTGGGCCTCTTCTTTGTCCTTTGGACCTCATCTGACTTCCTGGAATCGGGTCTTGATCAACAGAAGGCGGACTATCCTTTTGCACTTATTGGAGAACCTAAAATTGATGCTACCCACTGAAACTGCCACTGACTGGTGCTGAAAGCTTGACATCAATGACCATTTACTCTTAACATAAATGACAACTCACATACTCAAAATTTCCAACAATCTCCCCCTTTGTCATTGATGGCAAACCAAATTATTTTTACCAAAACTTGACCTCTTTCCTGTTCTGCTCCCCCTAGGACATTGCTCCCCCTGACTCAATGCTCTCTCCTTAAACCAAATCTTTCCTCCTTACTCAAATCTCTCCCCATTTGATATAAATGGCAAAGGGCCACCTTTGGGGCTTAGGGTTAAGAATGAGTCTCTTATCTTATCCCCTCCCCCACCTCCTCTTGAGGTGGTTAATTCTAGGGTGGGAGTATTTCTACTCCCAGCAAGCACTGTTCTTTACATTTGTCCTCTTTCCTTCTCATCTGATCCTTCTAATTTCTTTGAATGTTCTTGTTCTTGTTCCTATCCATATTCCTATTCTTGTTCCTATCCATATTCTTGTTCATGTTCATGTTCATGTCCATGTCCATATTCTTGTTCATATTCATGTATCTGTTCCTGTTCCTATTCATGCTTGATTCTGGAATGTCTACTCTACACCACTTTTTTGTATGTCCATCATTATTGCACTTATAACACTTAATGTTATTATTCCTTGGAGGTGCAAATATATTGGGATTTCTCCTAGTGAAGCCATCTTTGTTCATGTCATGTACCCTACAATTCACTGCCTTGTGACCAAACTGATTATATGAGTAGCAATACCCATGGAAAAGTTGCATGTTTCTAAAGATCCCATATTCCTATCTCTCATGTGTCCTATACTGTGAAGCCATGTGCCCAAATCTATGACATGAGAAACATTATCCATTAAAATTTCCTTTCCTTGACCTCATTGGTCTCTTAGTCTCTTTTTCTCTATGTTGGTTCATGTTCCATATGTTTCTTCTTTGTGCATTGTTCCTTTCCTTTTTGAACTTTCTATTGTCCAACTCATCCTCAGAAGTCTCACTTTCTCTTACACTATCTTCTTCTGAAGTTTCTTCTTCTTCAGAACTTAAGGTTGACTCTTCTTATTTCTTTTGAGCTTGTTCAAAACCAAGACCTTTTTTGTTTTTTGACCTTCTTTGTACCTTGATCGTATTATATACAATATTTGAGCTCTTCCCAAACTTATGTAACTTGTCCTTGGACTTTTCTAAATCTTCCCTTAGTATAGCTAATTCTTGTTCTAACTTTTCACATTCTAAGACCTTTGCTTCTAGCTTATCTTTGAACTTCTTTGTCTTAGCCATTGACTTGTTTAGATCATCTATAAGCTTTCCTCTCTCTTCATCACATTCTTGAAACTAGATCTCAAGTTGGGATTTTTTCTTTCTTACCTTCTTTAAAGTTTTAAGAGCATAAATAAGCTCTCCCTCAAGATCAACTTCTCCTTTTTCTAATTCTTCCTCTATTTATTTACCTTATTCAACATCTTCATTTTCTTTTGACTTATCTTCTATAGGATCATTTTCTTCTTCTTCTAGTACCATTAGGATATTATGTTCTGGTCCTTCAAGTGCATCCTCATATTCATCATCACTGAAACTAAAACCATTCCTTGTACAACTATCTTCAAGATGTCCAAAATTACCACATCTAAAACACTTGAGAATTATTGATGACCTTTTCTTAACTTCTTCTTTTTCTTCAATAAAAAATAGGACTTCATCTTTATCATTACTTGAAGAACTAGCATCACTATCACTTAAGTACTTACTTGCTTTGTTTGCATAGTAGCTCCTCTTTTGTCTTTGAAAGAACTTCTTTCATTATTTGTCTTGTCCATCCTTGCCTTTCTTTTGGTACATGTATCTTTTTTATTCCTTGTTCTTATGATCCTATGTTTCTTCATTATTGCTATTTTTGGCTTCTTAAAAATTAGTTGCATAGTTACCATACTTTCCACAATTGAAATATCTAACAAATTTTGCATCCTTAAATCTTCTTGAATCCTTATTCCTTCTGCCATAGTTTACTTCTTCATCACTGGATGACTCATTGCTTGAATCTAAATTCTTGCCCTTTGTCTTCTTAATCACTTTGAATGTTGCTTCCATATGGGAATTAGGTTCCTCTTTTGTTCTTAACTCAAAAGCTATAAGAATACCAAGTAACATATCTCTTGTCAAAGAATCACCATCTTTTAATTCTTCTATAGTAGAAATATTTTCACTAAATCTTTTTGGAAGAGATCTTAAGACCTTATCACAAACATATGATTCTCCAATAGTAAGTCCAAGTCCTTGCATGAGATAACAACCTCATCTATCCAAATTAGATAAGTACTAATTTTTTTCTCATCCTTCACTCTTAATTCTTCAAATTGCCCTTTGAGATTTCATATCTTTGTCTTTTTGACACTTTCATCTCCTTCATATATGCTTTGCAACTTATCCCAAATTTCTTTTGCATATTTACAATGCATAAATTTTATAGATTATGTTCTATGCAAACCTCTCAAAATTGCATTCATTTCTATTGAATTGTAATGTTGTATAAGCTTACCTTCCTTATCTGTAGGTGGATCAGTTAGTGGTATGTATCCATTTTCAACTACTTCTCAAATTTCATTGCCAAGTGCCATCAGGTGAATATTAATTCTCATACTCAAAAATATATAATCACTTCCATCAAATATTGGTGTTGAATTATCTGAGGACACATTCTTAGAATCCATTGTGTTCTTGAAAGCTTTTCTTTCAAGTTGTTGAACTTCTTCGAAGGAACCCGCTCTGATACCAATTGAAGAACACAAACTTATACTGAGAGGGGGTGAACAATATAAGACCACTTTTTACTTTTCTTTCGCAATAAATATTATGCAATGTATAGATAGCAATATCAATAGTAGTAATCAAATCAATGCACAAATCACCACACATAATAGAGACACCAATTTAACGTGGTTAACCCAATGTGGGCTCCTCCATGAAGAAAATATTTCACTAATATTTTCTCAATTAATCTCTTGGTAATATTTTCCCTATTACAATGTTTAAGGATCTCTATCCAAAGGATACACCAATCTCCTAATCAAGTTCATGTATCTTTATCCACAGGAGAACTCCTTTCTCCTTAGCTCTGACTGGTGATCTTCTATAAGAACTATTGCCCCCATTGCTCTGGTTGATGGAACTCTATCCACTAAATACTCATGTCCTCACTGCCCTGGCTAGTGGATCTCTATCCACTGGAGACTATTGTCCTCTATACTCTATCACCTTCAAAGCTTTGTCTCAAATATGTACTAAACATAGTCCTTCGATCTAGCACAAATTTGCTCAATCTTTGTCTCTAGTCTGGCACAAACCTGTCTCAAATCTGTACCAAAATCTATCCTCTGATCTGCACTAAACACAGTCCTTCGGTCTAGCATAAATTTTTCCTCAATCTCTTTCCTCAAGCCTTAACACAAAGCTTGACTCAATCACAAATAAACTCAGTTGGATCTGCCCCAAACCTTAACTCAAGGTTTGAACAAATCAATCAATCAACTTTACTCTCAATTCTTCTCAAAGACTTATCTCAAATCTCCCTTGTAATCTTCCACAAAAGCTCACACTTATCTGTCCACAATTCCTCTCTAGAACTTATTCAAATATTCTCACCAAGTCCTCACTATAACTTGTCCAAATCTGCTCAATAAGTCCTCACTAGAACTTATCCAAAATCTACTCTCAATCTGTATTGTAAGCTTCCACAAAAGCTCACACAAATATATCCACAAGTATTCTTAAATACTTGCCTCAAATCTGCTCAACAAGTCCACACTAGAACTTGTCTAATCTCATAGAAACATATAGAGAATTGTTAGAGACTCAATATGCTTCATATTCATCACAATGCTCAATTACTTTCAATCACTCTTTTAGAAACATATAGAGAATTGTTAGAGACTCAATATGCTTCACATTCACCACAATGCTCAATTACTTTCAATCACTCTTTTTAGAAACATATAGAGAATTGTTAGAGACTCAATATGCTTCACACTCATAAACTCTCAATCACTTTCAATATTTATTTTATCACATAAACATATAGAGAATTGTTAGAGACTCAATATGTTTCACCTTCATCCACACTCAACCTCTTTCTCAAATCAATTTAGAATATAGAACAATTTATTTTATAGAACTTGAACTATCACTTCAACACATCCACTTGACTAGGTTCAACCAATCACTCAATGAAATAATCCTTGCTCACAAACCCTAGTCCAAGTATATGAACACTCACTCAAATGTTTCCAACAATGCTTATCAATAAATCTCACATAACAATGATACTCATGATCTTTGCAAACCCTAGTTCAAGTTCTTCACTCAACCAATCACTTCAACAACAATTCTTATAAAAAATATTCACATAACAATGATACTCATGATCTTTGAACACCCTAGTTCAAGTTCACTCAACTTAATAACTTCAAAAACAATGCTTATAAAACAAGGTTTTATCAACAACTATTCATTCTAGAAAACCTTGAAGCATTAATTCAAAACGCACTCAACAATGTTTACCAAAAAATCCTTTTCACTCCAACTTTGCATTCACAACTTTCAACAATCACTCACTAGGAAGATGTGCCCATACCATTTTTTTTATGTAGAAGTACCCTTAGAAAAACATGTCTCAATCACAATTTTCTCCTCTGCCATTTCCAATAGTTAGATGACAAATATCACACTAACTCTCTTTCAAAATATTTTCAAACACAAAAATAATCAATCCCAAATACACCTTATTACTCCTTCTTGAAATTAGCAATCATCAAATCACACATAAAAATAATCACTCAAATTTGCTCCTTATAATCTCCAAATTAATAAATCAATCTTTCAAAAATAACCCTTCAAAAAAAATAATTGCCTACCCTTTTATCTCCCTCAAAATACTTAATAATCAATATTAATTTAGGCAAAAATTAAATCCTATAAACCCTTAAAAATTATTTTTCAACCTTAGGCACATAAAAATATTTTTTATTTTCCTTCAACCTTAGCACATTCCAAATTAAGTGACAAACCCAACAATCATCAGTGCATACCTTTGTCTCATCCGCTAAAAGGCCTCGATGGGTTTTGACCCCGAAACCTCTCCATAGAGTGCCTTACCAAGGTGCTAGCCCACCACGTGGGCTAGGTGCTCCCACGATAAGGTGAAGGTGCTAGCCTCCCTTTGTTCCTCATGCTAGGCATCGCTCTAAAAAACGTAGACCTTCTTCCTTGCAAAACACGAACCCCGCAGGGTTCGAACCTGCATCCTCCTGCCAGCAAACGTCTTAACACTTATCGCCATCACCACATGCGCTACGCAGCGCATGTGCAAATTGGAAGGAGCCTTGCTCCTCTTTTTTCCTTTACTTTCGCCGAAGAATTTTCAAACAAAAATCGTTGCTTTCTCTTTGCGCTCGTTTTCAAACTTAGGGGCATTCGAAATAATAATTGCATGGGAGACTAAGGCAAAGGTTTTGCCTTCATATATATACATAGTGCCTTGATGTTGTAATATGTCGGTGCTTCACATCGAATTTTAAATTCGATTTATAACTTTGCTTTATAACCCTTTTTAGGGTTTATTAAATTAATAAAAATTAATTTATAATTAAATTAAAATTAAATTTTAATTAACTTAAGTAACATGAAAGTTAATAAATTAATTAATAGATTTATTATAATAAAATTATTATAATTAATTTAAATTTCCTTTTTAATATTATAATATTATTTTCCTGGGCCTCTTCTTTGCCCTTTGGACCTCATCTGACTTCCTGGAACCGAGTCTTGATCAACAAAAGGTAGACTATCCTTTTGCACTTATTGGAGAACCAAACTGATGTTGCCCACTAAAATTACCACTGACTGGTGCTGAAAGCTTGACATCAATGACCACTCACTCTTGACATCAATGAAAACTCATCTACTCAAAATTTCCAACATTGTAGATGACCTCATTGTGCAATATTTCATTGTCCTCTAATTTTTCTTCATCTAAAACCTCTATTCCCCCATCTGCTTCCATAGTAAAATGATTATTTATTTTCTATAGTTTGTCTCTTAGAAAATACATTAGTATTATCTTGATCCATTACAAGCTCTTGTAAAAAAAACAATAGAATTCAAAGAATATATTCCATTACTGAGTGATCCAGTAGCCTCTATCTCGTTTAGCTTTTTAATAAAGCACTTATTCTTTCTATTCTCATATTTGAATTATACTACTCTTCTACTTTCAACTAATTTAGTTACTAAAATGAGGTTTGTTGACAATCCAGGTATATACATTACATTGTATAATATAAAATGTGGATGAGATGCAATAGGTGTTACACACCCATTTCCATGAACTGGATATTTCTTTCCATATGATAGCTTTAAACCAAAGTTTTTTGTAGTTTCTAAATAGTCAAACCAATGTAGGTTTCCTATCATATGATGACTTACCCCTAAGTCAATATACCAAATATTCTTATCATCTTGAGTAATAAAATTATATTTTTGTGAAAATATTTTGCATTGTTGATAAGGAACATGAAAAGTACTTTGACTTTGTAGCTTATGATGATATGTTCCTCTTGCTAATGTATTCATAATTCTCTTGCTTTGAGTAAGTTCTTTGAATCTTTGTAGTTGACTACCTTATAACTCCCTAGTTTAGTTTATAAAATAATTATTTGATACAATCTCAAATTCTCCTTAGGGATAATTTTCAATTTTGATCTTTTAGATACTTAAGTTTTATATCTCCCACATTTGTATATATTGTCTTCCTTAAACACTTTTCAACTTCTAGATCATGAGTTGAATTATTTTAATTCTTCAAATATTGAAGTATATGTGTAGACACCAAAATCTAGCCACTTGTCATCCATCCATGTTTCCCAATCTCCATTGTCCATTATCCACACACACACACACACACACACACACACACACACACACACACACACACACACACACACACACACACACACACACACACACACACACACACACACATATAAAATATATATATATATATATATATATATATATATATATATATATATATATATATATATATATATATATATTTTAGCGAAAAACCCCTTGCGGGGCCGCCTTGGTCTGAGAGACCACGAACAGGGGGTTCTACACCATCAAATTCACCCGGGAGTCGCACCCGACCCTGCCAGCACCAACATTATCAGTTGGATTTTGGATACCCAATTCATCTTTTTGGTAGGGTGGAGATTTGAACCTGGGACCTCTCTTGGAGGATTTCCCTCTCCTCTCCAACTCACCTACAACACCTGGGTGCCATTATCTATATATATACATATTTGTTAGTATATATTAAAATATTAATATTTGATATATTATATTTATATATATTTAATAAATATATATGAATTAATCATAGCCCTCTGCCATGTTTTAATCTCATCCATCCATCCACCTTAATCCATGCTACTTGCCCAGATTTAATATTCATCCTTCGTCATGTTTTAATCTCGGTCGCTCAAATTGTGTCATCAAAACCCTAACATATCTAAGAGAAGATTATAAAAGAGGATTCATTTTGATGACTCAACCCCTAAGTTCCTTAAGCCCTAAATACCCCTAGAATCCTAAGCACTCTTTTGAATCCTTAAGATATTTCTAGAGTCCAAGCCCTATCCCCTCTTGTTTCCATCCTCACCTCCATCATCGCCATTCATAGCCTTTCGCTTTTGTTGTCGCCTTTCTCATGCCAATCAAATATGGTTTTGTGTCATTTCCATTAATCCCCGAACGCCCACCAGAGCCAACTGAGCACTCGTGGTCATATCATACACCAGATATATAGCTCTACAGCCCTTGAGCATTGTTAGGGCATCTTTGTAATTGTCTCTAGCATAATTTACATAAGCTAAAACATAAACAAAATATTTATTGACAAGGTAATAGTTTTGTGCATTTATTTTCATATTCTTATGCTTTGTTTATAGTTTTATTATAGTATCTAGGGTTAGTGATTTTATTTTGAGGGTCTCACGTAGTGGAGCCCTCATAGGTGTTACTAATATTTGTTATTTTTTACTATGTGCAGGTATAGGAATCATACATTTGGTAGTTGTTGAAGCTAGGGTGGCCCTATCTAGGATACACAAGCCCACCCGCAACCTTGTTGGGATCAGACAAGCGTGAAGACACCAGTCATTATTTTCAACTAGGGTTTCGAAGAACCCTAGTAATCTATAATTTTTGTATCAACATAAGCATTGTAATACCCTACATTTGGGGCATACTGATTGTAACATTTGAGATCCACCCACAGCAATAAAGAGTTTATCTATTTTTGTGCAATCATTGTGTCTTATGGTGCTTACTATTATTTTATATCATTATGGTATTAGTGTTGCTTGATTTCTGATTTGCAAATGGTGATCACAATGGGACCTATAAAGGGATCTCTATGCTAATTTAATTTATCACTTACTTCTATTTTTTGTTTATGTTCTATAGGTTTTCAAAAATTTGATTGCGTAATTTTCATAGAGCAAGGGTTTCTAGAAAAGTTGCAAAAGTTAACCAAAAGTTGCATAGACGCCCTGCAAGGCTCAAGAGGCACCCTATAGTTCTTAGTGAATGCCTTGCTACATTCTAGTGGCTCTAGGGTGCATTTCACAAAGTGAAGAGGAGATACATAGGCTTTCTTGTAAGTTTATTGTAAACCCTAACTCATTTCTATTGTTGTTTCCTTGCTTTTATAGTAACATTGATAAAAAGCAAATCATGAATTTTTGTTAAAAGAAATCATATTTCATTTGCATTTTAGGAATTTACAGTAGCTTTTGCATTCACACATTCACCATAGGTCACATTTCAGATTTAAATTTTTACTATTTTCTCGTGTGTTGTACTCAATTTTCTGCATATTGTTTTCATATGAAGTGACAACTGCATAAAATAGTTTACATAGGATTAAGAATTCCTATTTTACTTGTCTAAGTAGGAATTAAATTAGGATACTTAATTATACTCCCGTATTTGGTGATTCAAGGCAAAATATTAGGTGAACCCTCCACTATTTAGTGATGAGGCCAAAAATTGCCTCATTCATGGACTGATTTTGGATAACACATAAACTATTTCATAAACCTTATGCTATGTTTTGCATGCTAATTTTGATGATTGAATGCATTATGTATTGATATTTACATGTTTTGAATGTTCAGGAGCATAATACTCTATTTTGACCATTTTCTACATTTTTTGCACTGTTTTAGCTAATTTACCTAGCAAATAAATATTTATTTGAAATATGTACTAATGTATGTTGATGTGTATTTCATTATGGGAACATTTCATTTGTTTTCCTTGCCTCCTAACCAGTTCAAGTTGCAAAAAGACACCAAAACCTGTTCAAACTGGTTTGACTGTGTAGAAAATAGAATTTGACCATACAAATTCTAGCTAGTTGTGCATAAATAGCATGGCTTGGAATTGGTCAGCTCCAGCATGTAAAACCTATAGAATTAGTCTTCTAAGGACTTAAAAAGAATTCTTACCTGGTCAAACCTACTTTCGTATGCATCAGGTGTATGAATAAGAGTCAAATTGGTTAAACTACCTGATATTTTGGAGCAGCTCCGAAATGAGCAGAGCAGGACCAGTTTTGGTCAAAACTATCAACAAAACGGTCAAAAAGCTGGTAAATGGTGAAATTGGGATGGATACAGCTGTATGAGGGGTTTTCTCACCCCTTCCAATGTATTTCTCCCAATGGATTGCACCTAGCAAGTAAAATGGATATGCTACAAAGAACAGTTTTCTGCATTTCAAGAAGACAGCTCCAAAATAGTTGTTGAATCCTTGAAAATCAACAACAAAACGAATCAGCATATGTAATAGAGTAGTATAAATAACCAAGCTCCCATATTGGTTGAGCATATATAGATATAAGGATATATCAAGATAGATAGATAGATGCTTTCATAGTTGTTTTAGCTGTAACAAAGCAGTAATTCTGCATGATTTCTCCTGCATTATTGTAATGTCATTTCATAATCAATAAAGGTGTAGTTTCTCCATATAATTAGTATCTTGAGTGAATGTGTGAGCATTAGGTAGTTTAGAGTAGTATTATTGCCTTCTTCTAGATCAAGGAGCAAGGGCCACTTCTAGGCTTAGGAGAAGGATCAATTTTTGACATGTTTTTTGTTCATTTATTGCTGCAGTAGATTAGCAGAAACCTGACAATTTCCATTTCATTTGCTAATTTTGTTGTATTTTTTTGTAGATGCATGTAGTACTTGTGTTATAAATATATGTGCATGGTAGTTGATCACCTAGCATAGGCTTTTAAATCTTATAGGATTTTTGTGTTGGCATTTCATACAACAGTTGATTCCCCTGTTTTCGGTAGTTGTTTCCAGTTCTTGGCATTTCCATTTGTGTTAATTGATTTCCAGCTATTTCATTTCTACAAAATTTTGATTCTTGTCTTTTAATCCTACTAATATAATTAGGATTTAATTTCTACAAAGCTATTATTTCTATCATTCTGCAAGCATAAATAGGTTTCATTCATATTATTTTAGATTCTACAAGAGTAATTAGTTTCATTTTGCTGCAATCTTTCCATTTCTACAAATTTACTTCAGCAAATGTAATTAGGATTCTAATTCAGTCCATAGGATTAGAAGTGACACCAGAAAACCCCCAAAATTGACTTGTCTCATCAATAAAGCCTATTTCCTGAATGAGTTGATCTTCAGGCTGCCTACTTCTACTTTTGTATACAACCATTGGACATTGCCCTGGATTGACAATTATAATGAGCATAGATGTGATTAACGACACTCATCATTTTTGGTGTCATTTTCGAGGAACCTAGGTGTTGTTAGGAGAAGTAAAAGCAGCCCAAGAACTATTATTTTGATACAAGTAACAGTTCTTGGAAACTTGTACTTCAGTTAATTTGGTAAATGAGCATGAATGCATAGGCTAAGAGATGAAAGAGGAAGGTTTATCAGATTCAGATATTTCCTAGAAATATGTTCTTCACAATCAGGAGAAGATTTGCCTATGTATGAAATCCCTGAAAGACTTAAACGAGAATCATCTTCTTCATCAGCCAAAATTTTAGGACCTTTGTAAGAACTCTTAGAAGCACTTACTTCTAGAAATACCTCTTGACCTGGTCCATCTGAACAAATTGCAAAATTCAAAAGTGAAGGAGACACTATGGTAGAAGAACATGATAAGGATGTTATAGTTCAAGGTGAAAACCTGTTGGTCACAAATTTTCCTAAGTACAAGATTTCATCACTTGTGCGCCCAAGACTCGGCCAACATTGAAAGGTGGAGAGAAAGAGAAATCTCTCGGGCCGATCTCTAGAGAGGGCTGGCTCCCAAACTAATCTAAACTGGTTTTAAGGTAAAGATGCAGGAAAGAAATGGGAAAATGCGAAAAGGAAGGGAAATAACAGAAAGAGATAGAAATATGGCCACAGGCCAAAGTGTATAGTTTGGGGCAGACTAACAGTAGGAATTCCACCAAGTTTTATAACAACATCTAATAAAGGGAAAGCAGCAGAATTGAACTCACACCTTTGTAGAGATAACCTCTAGATCGCATTTCAAAATCTACTCACTAACCAGCAACGTTCGAATTCAGAATGCAGAATTCAAGACTTAACAGCAAGAACATGAGCATAAATAGAAATGACTTTAAAACAGAAGGAAATCACACACATAAGAATGCTCGCAGATTTCAGAAGTCGAGTCTCTTCTATTGATGCAGAGAACTTAGAGAGTTTTCTTGTAAAATGTCTAACTTTTTTTCCTTTAGATATACATGAGTATTTATAGAGGTCTTCCCTCTCTCTTTTGCATCACAGCATTTAAAACATAAAACAGAATTTTAAGAAGAGGTCCACAAAATACGCACTTGAAAAGAGAAAACCATCTCCCTTAATCTGCCTCGGAGAAATCACATTCTTGCTTTTATGGATCAAAATAGAAAATTGAATGGAAACAAGGGACCATATTTCTCCATTAAATGACCATTCTCGAGGCATGCTTGAAGCGTTAGGAGATCACGAACAAGAGCTTTTAATACTGGAGGCGTATTTAATTTTGGTGGCATCGAAAATTGCCTCATGTTCTTCCATCTTGCGCACATCGATAATCAGCAACATTTAATCTTGGAGCTTCTTTGACCACGATCTCAAAATCAGTTGGAGAGCTTTTAAAACATTACTTTGTTTGATCTTATCTTCTCCTCATGTTCTCCTATGCAGTTTTGAAGAAAAATGCAGACAGAACTGTATCGGGCCTTTGTTATTGCTTCTGTCGCAAAAATGTGGCAGGTCACGAAAATGCGACATGTCACAAAATCATGACACTTTTACCTTACTGCTTTCTCTTTTTGCCACCAGTCGCGAAAATGCGACATTTTCCTTTGCCTGCATTCTTCGTTGCTCCAAGTCACGAAAACTCACCATGTCGCGAAATCACGACATCTTCTTCCTTCTGGCTCCTTTTCTTCTTACAAGTGGCAAAAATGGGACATGTCACAAAATCACAATATTTAGTACCATTTTGCTCTTTTCGCGCTTTCTCATCGCGAAAACAAGACATGTCATGAAATCATGACACTTTTCTCCTGCCTGACTCTGTTTCCAAAAATGTCGCGAAATCACATCTTTCTCCCTTTAGCTTCTTCTCCATGACATGTCACGAAATCGTGACATCTTTCTCTATTTTGGCACTTTGCTGCTTTTGGCCACGAAAACTCGACATGTCACGAAATCATGACATTTCATACTATCTGGCTGCTTTTGCACTTTCTCCTCACAAAAACATGACATGTCGTGAAATCACGACATTTATCTACGCTCTGCCCTTCCACCCTGATATGTTGCGAAATCACAACAATTTCTTGTCTTCTCCTTTGTTGTCGCTTCTTGTCGTGATATCGCGACAAGTTTCTCTTGCTTGGCTTCATTTCTAAAAATGTCGCGATATCACGACATCTTTCTCCCTTTGTGTTTATCTTCAGCCCTTCCACGAAAACGCGACATGTCACGATATCGTGCCATTCCGTACCATTTGCTCCTTTTCTATTTTTCTATCGCGTATCGCGACAAGTTTCATTGGCACTCCCCTTTGCTCCTGTATGTCGCGATATTGTGATATTTTCCTATCACTGTGCTTTGTTGCCACTGCAAATCACGAAAATGCGACATGTCGCGAAGTCGCAACAATTTTCTGTTACTGCTGCCTTTTGTTGCTCCTAGCACGAAAATCCAACATGTCGCGATATCGCGACAGTTTTACTCCCTTGCTTCCTTTGGCTATTTTTAGCCATGAAAACACGACAGGTCATGAAAGTGCGACATGTCATGATATAGTGACATCTTTTATACTTAGCTCTTTTCTAGTACGGACACCGCGAAAACGCGATAGGTCGTGAAAATGCGATATGTCGCGATATCGCGACACCTTTGCTTTAGCACAAAATTTGTTAAGTGTCTCTACAATTTGAGCATTCTTTTGCTTGAACAACAACAACAAAAACAATGTGGCAAAAATGCCAACAAAACCCTACTAGGATTTTTGAATATCCTATTCGGTTGAATCCTACTCAGAATGCTCCTATGAAAATAATTTCACCTTTAGTATTGCCAACCTTTAGGGGAATTGTCTCTGAGGATCATGACCAATTCTTGTTTAAATTTAAGGTTATGTTTCAGACTTATGACTATGTAAATGATAATCAAAAACTAAAATTGTTTCCATCTACACTTAAAGATGCAGCTTTATTTTGGTTTATGAGTCTTGAACCTGATTCAATTCACACTTGGGAACAAATGGAAACTGTATTCTTGGATAAATATTAGTAGTATTGTAGAGTGCAGAATAGAAAGGATGAATTGTTTCGAATTAAACAAGAGGAGGATGAGAATTTGGAGGAATATCTTGATATATTTACCTTTATCCAAAAGATATGTGATCCTGTAGAATCTGATTTGTTAAAAACCATATTCTTAAGAGGTTTACAGGATGATTCCAGGGAAGTATTAGATTTAATGGGAAAATTAGATGTGAACCAACTTGACATTAATAAAATCGTGGGGTTATTCAAAAATTATTCTCGCACTAGATAAAGAAGAAAGAAGCAGAATTCTAATAATAATGATATCAAATATTTAATGGAATAAATGGCTAACATTAAAACTGATATTCTTATCCAATTGAATTCTGCATTAGGGGAGAGAAATACAAAATCAAACTCTACACCGCCCTTGGCTATCTATTGCCCAAGATGCAGAAACAAGCATGTTTTACAAGATTATCCCTTAAACAGAACTTCTATCTCAACTATTTGTGGCATTTGTTCAAGGGGACATGTCACTAATAAATACCATCTGCTACCTCAACTCAAAAACATTTTGGAAACCTAGACTGAAGAACTTAAAGTTATTGGACAAGGGCAAGGAGGTAATTTTTCACACTATCATAATACCCCTTGTTTTCCTACAGGATGGGGATAAAATCCTTGGAATATGCCATGGGATACGCAAAACTACCCTCACAACCTTGGAATCAATCTTGGACAACTCCTCAAGATTGATCACACTTTGGATGGACGAATCCACCAGTTAATCCACCTTAGACATAAAATCAACAATATGGGCAAAGATGGGGGCAGCAATACCCATCATATCAAGGGAAGCAAAGGTATCAAGGATAAAATCAAAATCTACTACTTGCTCCTAATAAGAATTTTTAGGGAATAATGCAACCACAACAATCACAACCGGTAAAACAACCTCCACTTCCAGCTCAACCTATAGCTAACCCAAATAATACCAGATAGGCAACTCTTGTCTACGGAGTTGAATCTGACGAAATTCTTGCAGTTCATGCCCTTGACTGTATTAATATCCAATTACGCTCAGGAAAGGTATTACCTGATCCTGTTCCACCTACCATTGAAGAAATTGATAGCAAACAAGAATCTTCCAGCCCTGAATAGATGCCAATAACTTTGGAAAAGGAGAAAGAAAAATCAAAAAATGTGCAATTGAAAGATGTACCCCCTACAGAAATGGTACCATATCCTGAAAGGTTTGATAATATTGTAACTATCCCTGAATCAAAGTTAGTCACATAACTTAATAAAATGATTATATCCCTTCCTTTGTTGCAAGTAATAAAGGATGTGCCATTAATCAAGAAAACTATTCAGGAGTTGTGTATCAAGAAACTTGGCAGAAAGAAGGCCTTTCCTAAAACTATGCAAGTAGAAGGAAAATTGGCTGACCTACTATCTGGAAAACTTGTTCCTCCAAAATATAGTGATCCAGGAAGTCCAGTTGTCACAATCACTATTGGGCTAGGATAAATTCCAAATGTATTGATTGACCTTGGAGTTGCCATTAATGTAATGACTAAAGACACAATGCAAAAACTGTAGCTCAATAATCTCAGTCCTACAACTACAGTCTTATAAATGGCTGATAGGTCAGTTGTAAAATCATAAGGGATACTAGAAGATATTTCCATAGAAGTCTCTTCTTGGTAATATCTTGTATATTTCCTGGTATTTTAGCCTAGAAACTCAGCTAATGGTTATCCCATCATTCTAGGACAACCTTGGCTTGTTATTGTAGTTGCTTTTATAGACTGCATATCTAGAGAAATGACTATCTCAAATGGTATTGATCTCAAAAATATTTCCCTTTATCCATATGCCCAACCTTCAACCAAATTTTCTGTATAGATATGGTTTCCTGAATCTGATGAAGAACAGGAAGAAACTGTTTCCACTCTGACCACAATAATAGTAAAGGAACACATTGAGGAAATTAACTCAGAAGAAAGAGAAATATTTGAGGATGAAACTGTCCTAGTTGAGACATTACAAGAAGAAGGACTTAAAGATGATCAAATCATGGTTCATCGGTTGTTGTGGAAGGATGAAGAACATACCTTGGAACATTTGTCATCTATTCCAATACAAGAAATCTCTTTCATACTACCACATGGATGGCACCATCGTCTACTTACCTCTTTAACATTTCCTATGCAAGGAATAATTCCATCAAGCATCACTTTTGAAACATAATCCAGAGTATTTCATACTCTTCAACCACACCACTATCCATTAAATTATTTAATCAACAAGTATGAAGCAGTCAATTATGTTCATCTAGGGATAAAACAAATTGAAGTACATCTAGGTAAAGTTTTCAACATTAATAGCTAGATGACTAATGAGCAAAAAGCAAAATTATTTACTATTCTACAAAAACATGTTCAATATTTTGCTTGGAGTTATAAGGATATGACTATAATTCACCCTGATGTGTATACACACAGGATATACACTGAAGATGTTAAACCTGTGAGACAATCTCAAAGACGTTTGAATCCTGCTCTGAAAGATATTGTCAAGGAAGAAATTGAAAAAAAAATAGATGTATGATTCATTTATCCAATTTCAGACAGTTAGTGGGTTTCTCCATTGGTTATTGTTCCAAATAAAAATGGGAAAATGAGAGTGTGTAGACTACAGAGAATTAAACAAGGTCACACATAAGGACCATTTCCCATTACCTTTCATAGACCAAGTATAAGACACCTTTGCTGGTAAGAAATTCTTTTGTTTTCTTGATGGTTTCAGTGGATATAATCAGATACAAGTTGCACCTGAAGACCAAGAGAAAACTACATGCCCTTGGGGAACATTTTCTTATAGGGTCTTGCCTTTTGGCTTATGTAATGCTCCAGCAACTTTTCAAAGAGCTATTTTGGAAATATTCTCTAATTTGACAAATGAAAGTGTGGAAATATTTATGGATGATTTCACAGTATGTGGAGAAAATTTTGATTATACTTTAGAATAGCTTGAAAAAGTTTTAACACATTGTGAAACATACCATTTGTCTTTAAATCCTAAAAAAAAATTTCTAATGATGGAGGAAGGTATTGTCCTTGCTCATCATATTTCCTCTCATGGGATTAAGGTTGACCCCGAGAAGGTGGAAGTTATCAAAAACCTTCCTCCTTCAAAAACTCAAACTGATGTAAGGAGTTTCTTGGGACATATTGGTTTCTACCACCGATTTATTACAAATTTCAATACCATAGCCAATCCAATGTTTGCATTATTGACTAAGAATTCTGAATTTACCTGGTCTACTGAATGTCAAAAGTCTTTTGAAGCATTGAAAGATAAATTAAAAACTCCTCCTGTATTGAGTGGACCTAATTGGGAACTACCATTCCATATTTAGGCTGATTCTTCCAATACTTCTATTGGAGCAGCACTAGGTCAAATTGAAAATGGAGAACATTATGCCATTTACTATATTAGTAAAAACTTGATAGGAGCTGAAAAGAACTACACCACTACTGAGAAGTAATTCTTGGTTGTGGTATATGCTATTAATAAATTCTGACACTATATCACAGGATATCAAGTGTTCATCCACACAGATCATGCTATTATTAAATACTTGATGAATAAACCTCTAGTTAGTGCAATAATTATTCGTTGGTTAATACTGTTGTAGGAATTTAATATCACCATAGTTAATAAACCAGGGAAGGCTAATGTAGTAGCAGATTTTTTGTCAAGATTGCCAAACACAGACACAGAGTAATTGGTTGAAGATGCTTTTCCTAATGAAAAATTGTTTGCTATTTCTGTGCAATCTCCATGGTTTGCAGATATAGTTAATTACTTAGCAATAGGAAAAGGTCCTCATCATTTTGTTTTTTAAGCGAAAAACCCCTTGCAGGGCCGCCTTGGTCTGAGAGACCACGAACAGGGGGTTCTACACCGTCAAAGTCACTCGGGAGTCGCACCCGACTCTGCCCGCACCAACATTATCAATTGGATTTTGGATACCCAATTCAGCTTTTTGGTAGGGTAGATATTTGAACCTGGGACCTCCCTTGGAGGATTGCCCTCTCCTCTCCAACTCACCTACAACACCTGGGTTAGTTCCTCCTCACTTCACTTCTAAACAAAAGAAACAATTAATCAAGCAAATATCTTATTTCAAATGGATAGGAGGTCTACTATTTAAATGCAGTCATGACCATGTCTTATGCAGGTGCATTCACAAATATGAGGTATATGATATCTTTTGTGCATGTCATGATGAACCATTTGGAGGGCACTATACAGTAAAAAGTACAATTCAAAAAAACTTGGGTACTGGTTACTCCTATCCAGCCCTGCATAAGGATGTGAAGAAATATGTCAGACATTGTGATGCGTGCCATATAATGGGAAAGCCTACATATACCAGTGAAATTCCATTGCAACCTCAAGTAAGTATAGAACCATTTGAAAGGTGAGGGTTAGATTTTGTAGGACCTATTGATCCACCTTCTCAAGCTAAGGTGCATATTTTGGTATGTACTTGGGCAGAAGCATGTGCTTTTAAGCATGTGCGAGAGGAAAAGGTTGTTGATTTTCTATATTCACAAAATTTTCCATGTTTTAGAGCCCCCCACACTATTACCACAGATCAAGGACCTCAATTTACATAAAAGGTTGTTGAAGCCTTCACCAAACTGTATGAAATCAAACATAGGAAATCCTCACCTTATCACCCTCAGGCGAATGGTCAAGTTGAAGTGACAAATCGGGAACTGGAATGAATCTTAACCAAAACAATAGCTTCCCATAGGAGAAATTGGCTAGATAAGCTACCTGAAGCAGTTTGGGCTTATAACACTACATGGAAATCCACTACAATATTTACACCTTACGAGTTGGTTTATGGTAAACAACCTCTTTTGCCTATTGAATTTGAATTACTAACACTACGAACTGCTTTGGAAGTTGGTATTGATTTGTCATAGGCACAAACGGATAGGATTTTGTAGCTCAATGCATTGGATGAACTATGAATGGATGCATTACACCAGACTGAGATGATTCAAACACAACAAAAGTTATGGCATGACAGTCACATTCAGAAATGGGAATTTTATGAAAATAATATCTATATTACTCTGATCATTCAATCTGATTACATGAAATATATATAGCTTCTAAAAAGAGCTATAATAAGAACAAATTTATTGGAGGATTTTAAGCTAAAAATAAGCTAAACTAAGCTAGCCTAAGTTTAAACAAAGCCAAGATAGGATGCTACGTGAATAGCATTCCTTATCAATTCTAACAACATGCTAAACATAGTCAAACATTGACTATCTAATGATATAACCTTAATATTTTAATTAATAAATACTAAAACTTCTAAAACTTAGGACTTTAGGATAATGTTAGATATTCCAACATTCTCCCCCTTGATGTTGATGGGACTTCTTCCAAAAGTTCATCAGCATCACAACATTGGAAGAAACTCAATCTTTTCCGTCTCCTCCAATTTTGTAACAAAAAATCAAAACTTATAAAATTTTGTTTTGGACACTCCTTCCACTTTTGGTGTGGGATCTCCTCTAGTTTAGTTGCTTCTTCTTCCTGCAAGTAAGTGAGTGTCTCCGTTTGCTGAGCTACTCTCCCTTCATAAAAATCTCCTTTGAATGATGGTATTTTTAGAATGCATAAGTATTGGTTCTCACTAACCAATATAGCACATTTCTTTCATCATTCTTTCTATGGTCTTCAAACCATATTTCAGCTCCTAATACTCCTCTTGAGTATGTACAATGCATCATCTCATGTAGATGGCTTTGCCATATTACAATTTCACATACCTCTACACAAACTTTTAAACAAAATATAGCTATGAAATAGCTAATTACATATGCAACAAATTGTTGCTTCTCACACAAATATTTACTCAACACAATGGTTTTACAATATCCCTTCTCCCAAGGAATTTTTAGCATAACATTTGGATCTATGTGACCCAAGTTCCCAATATTTGTCTTCACTCCAAGAAGACTCTTCTTCAAGGTTGTCTCCATGATACAATTGCCTCTAAATAATTTCTTTGGAAGATATTCTACGTTCTTCACATTCCTGCTCACAAAAAACAAATCATTAATTATAAAAACATTACCTCTACTGTGATTAGATTTGATGCTTCCCATAAAGCTCTTTTGTGGCATATCTCTTTCACTGTGCGTTGCTTCAAAAACAACCATGAACTCTTCACCAAGAGTTCTCCTACTTGATGCATTTCATGTTGCATTCCATATTGGTGTGTTCAAACACCATTCTTCTCTTGTTGCCTCTTGAGGACAACTTTCATCTTCAATTTTTATCATCACTCCATGTGAGTGATCTTCTCCTCCAAAAATTGATCATGAAAGTTCACCAACTTTGGTCTCATCTTCATTCTCTTTGCTTCTACATGAAGCAAATCCTCTTTTGCCTCCTCTTCCTTTGGAAGCATATAATCCTCTTCTCTTCAGATTCTTCTCATAGACTTCACAAGTCTCCCTGTAGGATTGCATACATACATCTTCACTTTCATGTGCTTTGTCAAAAAAGCAACCTTCATATTACCAACAATTTGTGGTTGGCTCTTCATCACTTTCCTCCTTGAGAATTACTTCATTCTTTGGTGCCTCCTCCATGGAGCACTCTTCATTAAATGGCTGATATATCTCCTCCATGAGACATTGTTCATCTTCTCCTCTCTTTTCTACAAGAAGAAGTTCTTCAAATTTACTCTCCCCTATGAGAGTTTCACAAGGCTTTATCTCTTCCTCATCCTCTTCTACATGAAGGTATTCTTTACTGTCTTTCTTTTCAAGGCTCCTTCTTATCCTCTTCTCCATGAAGTGATTATTCTCAAATTCTTCACCATCTCCTTCTTCAAGGAAGAACTTATCATTGTTATTGTATATACATTTTTTATTAGACATATAACCCACAAAAATCACTTCATAAGGCTTTTCATTTGAGTCTCCACAAGACTCTTCAATAAAGCAAGGCTACAAAGGCTTTTATTCATAAGATTCTTCAAGGGTGCAAGGATCCTCCTTGCACGTCTTTATGGGTGTTCTCATTAAACCCATAAGCATCCTTCAATACTTACCATGAACTTGCAGCTGTCCTATAATTCACAATGAGTGGAAAAGTGTTTTCCTTCATGGCTTTTCTAACCTGCATAAAGGCCAAGCAATTTTGATATTGTTGCTCCATCTCTCTTTTCTCCCCTCCTTCAAGAGAGCTCCATATTGCAGGTTTATCATAACCCGCTTCAATTGTGTCCCAAAGCCCTTTTTTAATGAGCCAATGCTTCATTTTAATGGACCAAAAATCATAGCTATTCCCATCAAATATTGGGACCTCCAAATCTGCATATATAGTGGCCATTATGCCAAAAAATAATTTCTTGTGTTAATATTTGATAAATCTCAACAATTTTATAAGAAAACTTTGGAAATGATCCCACAAATCTATCTACTTCCATATCAACCACAATATCCAAACCACTAAATGGGCGAGATCTTGAATTTTACAAAGTACAAGACTATGACTTGCAAGGATCGTAGCTTCTTCATAGTTGCACCATAAACACGCTAAGATTCTCCAAAAAAATAAAGGACTTCAGTAGCTTCCTCATTTTAGTTTTCTCCTCCTCAGACCAATGTCACCTCCACATTAACAATTTTTATTAGTCATCCTCCACATAACTTAACAAGTACTGTATTTAGAATATACAGTGCATCTTTTGGATAGATTATAAGCTCAATATCCTCTCTCATTGCTTGCAAATTTCCTTCACTCGTGTGGTTTCCTCTGTGTGCACCGGTTTTCTTCACGTTACCCTTCTTCGATTATAAAATCTAACAGTGTGGTGCTTCCTCCAACTCGTTCTTCGTGCAGCAACAGATCTCCATTGCAGCTTGCTGGGTTTTTTGGCTATGCAAATTAATGAATTCTATCATATAATTAATTTGCTCCTCCCGATCATAAACAGACCACCACTTACAGATCTACAATATCTTGCAATGTTGTAGGATCCTCATCAATTGGCGGTCGACCAGAACTGTTCCCGCACCTTACCATGGATGCATTTGCTGCGTCAATGGAGTCCATTTCACCCAAAATATCATGGCTTGGTAATTTTGTGAATCTGCAACTCGATCTGTAAATTAAATGCACAGGCGACGCATGTCAATGCGGTGGCTAATATTTCATCTGTGTCCCTTTCGACTAGCTAACAATGGCTTGTCACCATGCTTCTGCTTCCACTCGTTCAAGAATGAAAAATGATCTCCAAAATGGTTGGGTGATCCATGGCCAAAACAAGACCTCCATAATTAATATCTCACCGATTAATACTTTCAGATCGTCACTTTGTAGCAGATGTTTTCTCTTAGGTCAGTCTCATCTGCTAAATCACCTCGAACAAAGCTAAATCACCTTGAACAAAGCTCAAAGATGTAATCGACTATTCAGCGAATGCGTCCAGCTGTAAATATGGTGAGGCACTGTGATTGTATTTTTTTATTTTAAAAAAATCACCGGCAAGGCCTACTGTCCAAAAACTTGTAGCGGCCGATCTCAAAAACTAGATCAGCTCAGGTCGATCTAGAAATGGCTTCATCTGCACATGATCATGGCTTTCAGCAATGGACTTCTCCTTGTGCTTGCACTACATCATCGATGGGGAAGATCTTTTGCCCATCTTATCTATAGATCTGAGTCTGCTGCAAACCTGCTCTCACCGGATTGTCCCAATGAGTCTCAACTGTGTGCAGCAATTCTGTGACACAACTTCTACGGCTTTCTCCGAACGGGTCCGCAGTGTGTTTCTATTGCTGTAAAAAAAAATTAGGGCCTCTAGACTCTGTTACTAGTTCGACAGGTGAGCTAACCAACTGTAGCCTGGTTTGCAACTATAGATATATGGGAGGGAGATTGACACCATTTGCTACAATTATCCGATCATAGAACACACCATCCATGTCGCATCCAGTTTGGCCCACACTGCGGCTTGGCTCATCCACCAGCCACTGCCACACGTTCGAGCTTGGCAATCAGGTGACTGTTCTCAGCAGTCCGAGTCACCCATTGTAGCTTGTCAAGTCTGTAGTCTGTAGACTTCCTGCTGGTGAGATTTAAGATTCTATCTTTCACGGATCTCCAAACAGAGAGGAGTGAAACCCCGCTCTGATACCAATTGAAAATAATATTTATATTACTCTAATCATTCAATCTGATTACATGAAATATATATAGCTTCTGAAAAGAGCTATAATAAGAACAAATTTGTTGAAGGATTTTAGCTAACAAACAAGCTAAACTAAGCTAGCCTAAGTTTAAACAAAGCCAATATAGGATGTTACGTGAATAGCATTCCTTATCAATTCTAACAACATGCTAAACATAGTCAAACATTGACTATCTAATGATATAACCTTAATATGTTAATTAATAAATACTAAGACTTCTAAAACTTAGGACTTTAGGATAATGTTAGATATTCCAACATTTTAGCAAGGTGATTGGGCTTTGTTATTTGATTCACGCTATGAATATTTTCTTGGGAAGTTACAAACCAGATGGCTTGGACCTTATCTGATTGAATAAGTGTTCAAAAATGGAGTTGTTCATCTTTCACCCATTGATGATTCACGAAGAAAGTTAGTGGTTAATGGGCATCGTCTCTGGATCTACCATACACCACTAACTAAGGATGAATTTCTAAAGCAAGTGGAGCAATTGGATGTACTCATGTTGGAAGAAACCAATTCTTCCACAATAACTGCAGTAGAATAATAAACAAAAAACAAAAAAAATTAAAAAGAAATAAAGAAATAATATAAAAAAATATGAATAATTCAGAAAGTGAAAACCTCCTAGGAGGCACTTCTGAATTGGCTTACATATAAACCGGTTTTCTGGCATGTTTGCCTTATCAGATTCATAATCATTGTCCCATATTTTCTCACAATCATTGTTTCACCTATTTTCAGACTATGCCTATCTTATTTAGTAGAGGAACCAGTTGGTAGTCAGCAGGAACAGCCATCTGTACAAATGTAGATAAGTGGTTAAATTAGGTATATGTCCTTTACATTTTAAAAATTGTAGATATTTGGTATGTAGTGTGTAAAGTCACTAATTAGTACATAAAGCATTCATAAGGTTTGATCCATAAGATATCCATCTGGTCAATGGAAAATAAAACATTCTAGGCTGTCTTAAGGAGATGAAGGAAACAAAAAAAATTGGAAAATTACAGTTTGTGCTAGAAAGAACTTTGGAATGATGAAAGCTCTAGAACGAAACTGTTGTTTCTAAACAAAAATAACTTCAGAATGGAAAGGGTTTGTGCTTCGGAATGAGGAAGGATTTTGACCTTCAGAATGAAACAAGGTCATGCTTCAGAACGAAAAAAAATAAACTCCAGAATGAACAAGAAAAAAATGAAATGTCACATGGCATAACAATATCTCTCATCCTGCCATTTGACGTGGGAAACATAAGTCACGGTACACATTCCAAGTTGCGGATTTCAAGGCTGCAATGGAAAAGAGATCATGGGGAACCATTGTGTGCTTCGCAATATGCAAAATCATCGACACATGCAACAAGGCACTTTTGTAGAAGGAAACTCTGCACGTTGTACACGATGAAGCCAACGATTAACTGCCACCTTAGCAAGCCGTAACCATTTAATCACAAGCAGTAAAAAAATATAAATCATGTTCCTATAAGGAATAGGAGTCTGCCACGTGATAAGTAAAAGGGGATTTAATTTTTCAAACACTCCAACAAGTTCTGAAGCTGGTTCCTGTGCTGAGAGAAATTAATTTCTATAGTTGAAACATTATCGCCTCCTTAAGATGCAAATTGTTCAGTCTAAATCATTAAATGACCTATTCCAAGTTTGAGGGAAAATAGAGCACAAAAAATTGAAAATGATGGGAAAGAAGAATAAAATTGAGCCAAAAAATGTAGACTGTCTATAGGGAGATCCTGGGTCGCTACGTATCTTTATAAAAGGAGGATTGATACCATTTCTGTGTAAATTCAATGGGCACTCTGAAGGATTGGCGATAGAATTTGTGTGTACTCTCAGGGACAACCAGGCTCACATCAGTGGAATGACAATCAGGTATAACCGGATATCCTAAGCCACATTACTGAATTACCTCTAGAAGGGTTATAGATTTTGAAAACTAGTAAAAATGTCCTAACTAAAATACTTAACCATTTTAAGGAAGAAAGGGATAAACCAATTGAGTTTTTAATGAAAATTAATGTCTACAAAGGGGTAAAAAGAACTAGTTTACAACATCCTTGGGAGAATGTAGCATTCTGGGTAATCATATTTCTGACTTGTGATGGGTAATTTGTCATTTTTTTTTGTCATCATATTAAAATTTTAAATCATTTAAGGCATGGAGGCTCAAACCCTGAATTCAGGGTAAATCTCCCTCTATATTTACACCAGGATTTACAAAATATGGCCAAGCAATACCAAGAGGGGAAAGGAACTCCCAAACATCATGGGCTCATTAAATTAATTTGTAAACATCATTTTAGGGGAAACCCTAGAAGTTTTGATAGGTTTTTCTTTGCATGGAATGAGTTGGAGGTTGAAAGCCCTGAATCTAAAGAAGAAACAGAAGATGATAGCCCTAAAAGCCCTAAAATTGAAATTGAATCCTCTAAAAATAAAATTCCCTCTTCACCATGGGGACCTCCATATTCTAGGACCAGGAAGCAAAGAGAGAAACAATCTAAGGCTAGTCCTATAAGAAAAATAAGGAAGGTTACATTTTCTGAAAATGTAACTAATTTTTCAACACAACCCACTAAGTTGCTTGAGAGTTCAAGCAGGGAAGAGAAGATAGACAAGGAGACACCTGGGGCAGAATCTACTCTAAAATTATTAAAAATTGTTCCAAAATCCCCTAAAAAGGTCAAACACAAACGATCCACTATGGGGTTGCGAAGGTCCTCTAGACTTCGGAAGCAGAAAGTAATGCAAGAGGTAGTGGATATGGAGGTGGTATCACTATCCCAGCAAATAAGTGGAGCACAGGAAAAGACATTGATACATCTACTGAAGTTATGTTGCAGGAAGAAGTGCTTGTATATGAGATTGTAGGGATAAGTACAGAAGAAGCATATATAGGCATAGAGGATGCAGAGGTAGGCACAACAATTATAAACATAAATACAGTAATACCTACACTGCATATTTCACTTGTTGATTATTCAGATTATGAAGAAGAGCCCATAGCATAAGAAGAGAAAGAAGATGTACAAGAACAGTTGCATACCGCTAGAAGTGTCATTAGGACACAGATGGGTTGGATTGAAAAAAATGAAGCCTCTATCAAAGAGAAGGATAAATTTATTGTTGATTTGCAGCAGGACGTAAATGAATTGAAGGCTAGATTGTCAATTCTAGAGAAATAGTCTACAGAGTCTGAACTTGAAGATGAGTTGGCCAGAATTCTGTTGGAATTAGCAGAGGAACATAGGGAGGCAACCCTACCTGAAGGGGGATCACCTATCAGAGGAGTAGAAATAGAAGAGGCAGCAACACAAATCTTCCAGCAGGATATAATTATGATAGAACATGAATATTTAGGGGCTTATGTAGAACAAATTGCAACAACAGAAACTAAGGTGCAAATATATTTATCCCTATATAGCACAACATAAATTGGGGTGCAAGTGGATTTACTCCTTGTGGAAACAGCAAAAATTGGAACACAGGTAAGTCTACCTCCAAAGGTGCAGCAGATAGCTAGACCCCCACAAACAGTTACACTAATAAAGTATAATGAGGACATAGCACATTGGATGCTTAAGTGTCAAATAATGGAAGCACAAATTGCATCTTTGAAATCTATGGAACAAAAACTTGATGCTCAAAGTGCACAAACAAATAAGTTGTAGGGACAGGTTCAGTATCTTTGTCAGGTTGTAGAGTATCTAGTTCAGTTTCGGAGGCTAGCTAGATTTTACAGTTTAATCTTGAAAGAAAGATACCTCCGCTAGAAAGTAATGAGAATTTGTTTTGATCTCCCCTATGAAATAAACACTACAAAATATTTTTGGAAGCCTATTTGCACAGTCCAAAAGAACAGAAGAATTTGATGTATGAACTATTCCTACACCAGTTTCTCATGTCAAAAAATGTGATATTTTTGCCACACATATTTACAGGGAATCTTTAGTTGAGAGCTTTTATGTCCACCATACAAAACCAACTGTATTGAGATCAGGAGAAAAGAGCAAGTAAAGATATTGAACTAACAGCTGAACTGCTACCAATCAGCATTTTACCATGATGAGGGAAAAAAATATCAGATTGGTTTATCTAAACAATCTTAATGATTGTATGTCCAGTTTTCAAACTTCTTGTGCCGAATATTTTGGAAGTGCTTTATCAGCTTGCCAAGTTAGATGGGGAGAGTTATCAATATCACTGCAAAAAAGAGAACCCATCTCACCCAATAATCTATTGTGGTCCAGACGAAGAGCATAAGGCATAATGCAGACTATCCTAGAAATAAAATATCATTGGATAGGTCTGAGGTACAAACTACCCACTGTTATAACCCCTATCTCATATTTCTTTGACAATGACCCTCAACTAGATGAGCAGTTTCAGGAATGGCTCAAGCAACTGTAGGAAACTAGAGGATACTATAAAGGGAATATATGAAAGTATCAAGAAATAATTTTGAACATAGATCTTTGTACCTATGTGGCCTTACAGAATGCATGAGGACATGAATTAGAATAGGTTAGGGGGAAATGATAAGGCCAGAAATTGCCTCATTCATGGACTTATTTTGGATAACACATGAACTATTTCATAGACCTTATGCTATGTTTTGCATGCTAATTTTTATTATTGAATGCATTATGTATTGATATTTACATGTTTTGAATGTTCAGGAGCATAATACTCTGTTTTGACCATTTTTTGCATTTTTTGCACTATTTTAGCTGATTTACCTAGCAAATAAATATTTATTTGAAATATGTACTAATGTATGTTGATGTGTATTTCATTCTAGGAACATTTCATTTGTTTTTCTTACCTCATAACCGGTTCAAGTTGCAAAAAGGTACCAAAACCTGTTCAAACTAGTCTGACTGTGTAGAAAACATAATTTGACCATACAAATTCCAACCAGTTGTGCATAAATAGCATGGCTTGGAATTGGTCAGCTCGAGCATGTAAAACCTATGGAATTAGTCTTTTGAGGACTTAAAGAGACTACTTACCTGGTCAAACCTACTTTCTTGTGTATCAGGTGTATGAATAAGAGTCAAATTGGTTAAATTGTTTGATATTTTGGAGCAGCTCCAGAATTAGCGGAGCTGGACCATTTTTGGTCAAAACTATCAATAGAACAATCAAAAAGGTTGCAAATGGCAAAATGGGGATGGATACAGTTGTATGAGGGGTTTTCTCACCCCTTCCAATGCATTTATCCTAGTGGATTGCACCCAGAAAATAAAATGGATATGCTACAGAAGAACAGTTTCCTGCATTTCAGGAAGACAACTCCAGAATAGTTGTTGAATCCCTGAAAAGCAGCAATAGAACGAATCGACATATGTAATAGAGTAGTATAAATAACCAAGCTCCCATATTGGTTGAGGAGATATAGATATAAGGAGATATCAATATAGATAGATAGATAGATACTTACATAGTTGTTTTAGCTATAACAGAGTAGTAATTCTACAAGATTTCTCCTGCATTATTGTAATGTCATTTCATAATCAATAAAGGTGCAGTTTCTCCATTTAATTAGTATATTGAGTGAATGTGTGAGCATTAGGTATTTTAGAGCAGTCTTCTTGTATTTTTTTGGATTAGGGAGCAAGGGCCACTTCTATGCTCAGGAGAAGGATCAACTTTTGATAGATTTTCTGTTCATTTATTGCTGCAGCAGATTAACAGAAACTTGACAATTTTGATTTAATTTTCTAACCATGTTTTTTTTTGTAGATGCATGCAGTACTTGTGTTATAGATATATGTGCATGGTAGCTGATCACCTAGCATAGGCTTTTAAATCTTATAGTATTTTTGTGTTCTTGGCATTTCCTACAGCAGTTGATTCCCATGTTTTTAGCAGTTGTTTCCAGTTCTTGGCATTTCCATTTGTGTTAATTGATTTCTAGTTGTTTCATTTCTACAATATTTTGATTCTTTTCTTTTAATCTTGCTAATATAATTAGGATTTAATTTTTGCAAATCTATTATTTCTATCATTCTGCAAGCATAAATAGGTTTAATTCCTATTATTTCAGATTATGCAACAGTAATTAGTTTCATTTTGCTACAATCTTTCCATTTTGACAAATTTACTTCAGCAAATGTAATTAGGATTCTAATTCAATCCATAGGATTAGAAGTGACACAAGAAAACCCCCAAAACTGACTTGTCTCATCAATAAAGCCTATTTCTTGAATGAGTTGATCTTCAAGCTGCCTACTTCTGCTTTTGTATACAACCATTGGACACCACCCTGGATTGACAATTATAATGATCAAATTATGTGATTAACGACACTCATAATTTAGAGTGGGTCTTAAGTGGTGTACCCTACATTCTTTTGAGGAACTTAGTATTTCTATTTTTGGCTTCTAATTTAGACCTGTAAAATAGGTTATTTTTGACATTGTATGTACACATTAGAAAACATGAAACTTTAAAATGAATCACATAATGCACGTTTCACAATAAACAGTAATGATTTGGATTTCATCACCAACCATTGCTTGATATTTGGTGATGGTGGGCTTCATCTCCATCCATCAATCTCTGCCCTTAGCCACCATAGATACCCATGAGCAAAATTTCTAGATTTCATCACTAGGAAGAATATTATTTTCCATCCAAGCCATAGATTTCACCCTGCATAATTCAGATTAGAATATCCAAAACACACAAAAAAATAATCTAAAGCAAGATAAAAAAAAAAAGGAAGTAAGACACATCTATTGCAAAAACATAGTATTGAGTTGTTTACTTGATTTTGTGAAGTTTTCATTTGCATTACTTTCTTGCACAATTCACATATTTGGTTCATTAGCTTATGTTGTTAACTAGAAACCAAAAAAAAGTATTGAATCAAACTTCCATCCACCAAGATAATTTATTCATGGATTGTTCAACATCCTTCCCTACCACTTATGTGCTCAACCCCACTAGTGTGATACAAACAGGTTGTTCATATTTATTTGTGGGTCCCTCACACGCTGTGTAGACTTAAAATGCTAATGTTTTACACAGAGCTATCCACACAGTCATTCCATAAACAGAATCATCTTCACCCACCATTGACCACAACATAACCTATATAGACATGGCCAAAGTGGAATCTTTCTGAAGATGCGCTAACTATGTTCTAGAACAGGTCCATAGTCCACCTAGGCATGATCCTCTTCTTCAGCAGGAACTTACCTCTTCACAGCCTTCTAGCCTTGCCTAGGTGTATAAAAACTCTTTTTTGAGGTGTTAGATGCACCTTCCTAACATTTTTCCACCCCACAACAATCAAGTGCTCCAAGAACCTCCATCCCATATTCATACATCACTACCTATGGCAATCCTTTTTATGAAGCACATGTCAATGCTGCTTCACAAATGCTAGTCTCCACCTCATCTCATCTAGTTGTAATTCTTGTTGCACCTTATCCTCCACTACCTCATCCATTCCATCCACATCCACACCATCAACCTCATAGGTGGCAATACAAAAAGTATTGCAACATCTCAATTCATTTCTTATGGCTCAACAAGGTGCTCAACCTTATTTCCAATAGCAGGTACAAGCAATAGATTTTAAATCCC
This sequence comes from Wollemia nobilis, assembly GCA_028583015.1. Lineage (NCBI taxonomy): Eukaryota > Viridiplantae > Streptophyta > Pinopsida > Araucariales > Araucariaceae > Wollemia > Wollemia nobilis. Next base: position 5,091,487 of record JAQPPZ010015032.1, read on the forward strand.
AGCCTGTTTCCACCCAACCCACCTTTTTCACCCAAAATCCATCATGGGTACCATAATCTTCTATGTTTTCCATACCCTCACCACCATTAACTCATACTCATGTCATTCACACAAATCATCACATTCACAGCCCCCACACATCATCTTAATTTCAACTTTCACTATCATTCTTCATCAACCTCGACATCGTCAATTTCAATCCACTCCACCAAATCATCATCATCTCATCACACCCCAGCATATTACCACTTCACCTTCATAGAATCATCAAGTAATTCATGGATTCCACATACCTGGGGAAGATCCTAGAATCCAAGCTATGCAACAGCAGATTGACAACCTGATGCAACATACTCCTGGTATGATGAACCAAAAACCAACGCTTAGATAGTTGATCAATCAACCAATCTATTTTTTGGTACCATCATCACCATGAAGAACACAAGCTTATCCTGAGAGGGGGGTGAACAGTATAAGATCACTTTTTACTTTTCTTTCCAAACAAGTATTATCCAATATAATCAATGGCAATATCAATAGCAATAACCAAAGCAATGCACAAATCATCACACACAATAGAGACACCAATTTAACGTGGTTCACCCAATGTGGGCTACTCCATGGAGAAAATATTTCACTAATATTTTCTCAATAAATATCTTTGGGAATCCTTTCCCTATTACAATGTTTATGGACCTCTGTCCAAAGGAGACACCAATCCCCTAATCAAGTTCGTGGATCTCTATCCATAGGAGAACTCCTTTCTCCTCTAGCTTTGGCTGGTGATCTTCTAGAAGAACTATTGCCTCCACTACACTGGCTAATGGATCTCTATCCACTGAAGACTCATGTCCTCACTCAGAAGACATGTCCTCACTACCCTAGCTAATGGATCTCTATCCACTAGAGACTATCATCCTCTATACTCTATCACCTCCAAAGCTTCTCTCTATCTCAAATATGCACTAAACACAATCCTTCGGTCTAGCACAAATATGCTCAATCTCTATCTCTGGTCTAGCACAAACCTGTCCTCAAATCTGCACCAAACTTTGTCCTCAAATCTGCACTAAACACAATCCTTCGGTCTAGCACAAATTTGTCCTCAATCTCTATCCTCAAATTTACACTAAACACAATCCTTTGATCTAGCACAAATATGTCCTCAATCTCTATCCTCAAGCCTTAACACAAAGCTTGACTCAATCACAAATCAACTCTACTATATCTATCCCAAACCTTAACTCAAGGTTTGAACAAATCAATCAATCAACTCTGCTCACAAGTCTTCTCAAAGACTTATCTCAAATCTACCTTGTAAGCTTCCACAAAATCTCACACTAATTTATCCACAAGTCCTCTCTAGAACTTGTCCAATCTACTCAACAAGTCCTCACTAGAACTTGTCCAATATGCTCAACAATATCTGTCCTCAAATTCTGTATTGTAAGCTTCCACAAAAGCTCACACAAATATATCCACAAGTCCTCTCTAAGACTTACCTCAAATCTTCTCAACAAGTCCTCACTAGAACTTGTCCAATCTCATAGAAACATAAAGAGAATTGTTAGAGACTCAATATGCTTCACATTCACCACAATGCTCAATCACTTTCAATCTCTCTTTTATCACAAAAACATATAGAGAATTGTTAGAGACTCAATATGTTTCACACTCATAAACACTCAACCTCTTTCTCAAATCAATTTAGATTATGGAACAATTTGTTTCATAGAACTTGAACTATCACTTCAACACATCCACTTGACTAGACTCAACCAAGTCTACTCAACCAATCACTCAATGAAATAATCCTTGCTCACAAACCCTAGTCCAAGCATATGAACACTCACTCACTTATTTCCAACAATGCTTATCAAACAATCTCACATAACAATGATACTCATGATATTTGCAAACCCTAGTTCAAGTTCTTCACTCAACCAATCACTTCAACAACAATGCTTATCAAACAATCTCACATAACAATGATACTCATGATCTTTGCAAACCCTAGTTCAAGTTCTTCACTCAACCAATCACTTCAACAACAATGCTTATAAAACAAGGTTACTCTCCTTAACCTCTATTCCAGAAAACCTTGAAGCATTAATTCAAAACACACTCAACAATGCTTACCAACCAATCCTTTTCACTCCAACTTAGCATTCACAACACTCAACAAACACTTACTAGAAATATGTGCCCATACCTTTTTGATTGATGAAGAAGTGTCTTCAAAACCTGTCTCAAAATAGCCAAACCTTCTTGTGCCAATTCAAGTTTAGATAACAACAATTTTATCTCAAAAATATTCACAAGGATATTCTTCTTGATCAAAAGGTACAATAAAATTTAATCCAAATTTTACACCTTATAACTCCCTCTAACTTTCTAACCACTCACAAATATCAAGGATATAACACTTTACCACTTAAATGCCCCTTACAAAAATTAAGCACATAAAAATAATTATCAACACCTTATAACTCCCCTTAAAACCTTATAAAATAAAATTATTTTAAACTTTAGGGCATAACTTTATTTCTCCAAAAATTCTAGTGCTAACTCAAAAAGGGCATACCTTTGTCTTTTCCCCAAAAGGGGGTTCGACGGGTTTCGAACCATCGTCTCCCAACCGCCAAGCGCCTTAGCGCTTTGGTGCCCACCACGTGGGCTATAGGTGCCCACGAGAAGGAAGGGAAGCTTCCTTCCTCTTATCTCCTTCGTCCATCGTTGATGCTTCCAAAAAGAAACTTGTGCATATTCGAACCTCTACCACTTGTTGCCCTTAGCACTTTGCTTCCATCGTGGTTGCCAACTGTGCTACCCATGCTTGGTGACCAAGGCACCTTCCTCGATGGGTGTTGTTCTTTCACCTGCCACTTGGAACTTTCAAAGCCAATGAAAACCCTCTTCCTTTCGCAGATGATTCACACGTTTTTCCTTCGCATACCACACGATTAATTCAAATGCATGTTCTACTTTAGGCTAAGGTGGAGGACTCCCTTTTATACACGCTTTGCCATATGACTCCCACGTCGGCGCTCGATGGTCGAATTCAAAAATTTGAATTTTGACTTTAATAACCCACCTTAGGGTTATTAAAATAACCATAAATTAATATATAATTAATATTAAAATTAATTAATAATTAATTTAAATAACTTATAAGTTAAGTAAATTAATTAATAAATTAATTTATAATAAAATTATATTAATTAATTTATAATTAATTTAAACTTCCTGTATAATATTATAAAGAAATATTATAATATTATTTGCTTGGGCTTCTTCTTTTCACCTTGGACCTCATCTTGACCTCCTGGAACCGGATTTGATCAACTAAAAATGGACTCTCCTTTTGCACTAATTGGGGAACCTAAAACTGATGTTGCCCACTGAAACTGCCACTCACTGGTGCTAAAATCTTGACATCAATGACCACTCACTCTTGACATCAATGACAACTCATCTACTCAAAATGTCCAACAATCTCCCCCTTTGTCATTGATGGCAACCCAAATTCCTTTTACCAAAACTTGGCCTTTTTCCTATTCTGCTCCCCTTGGGAAATTGCTCCCCTTGACTCAATGCTCTCTCCTTAAACCAAATCTCTCCCCCTTACTCAAATCTCTCCCCCTTGCTCAAATATCTCCCCCTTTGACATCAATGGCAAAAGGGTCACCTTTGGGGCTCGGGGCTAAGAATGAGTCTCTTAGCTTAGCCCCTCCCCCACCTCCTCTTGAGGTGGTTAATTCTGGGGTGGGAGTATTTCTACTCCCAGCAAGCACTGATCTTTACCTTTGTCCTCTTTCCTTCTCATTTGATCCTTCTGATTTCTCTTACTATTCTTGTTCATGTCCATGTTCTTGTTCTTGTTCATGTCCATATTCATGTTCCTATTCATGTCCATATTCTGTTCATGTTCTTGTTCCTATTCATGTTCCTTCCTATTCATGTTCATGCTTGGTTCTAGAATGTCTGCTCTACACCACTTTGTTGTATGTCCATCATTATTGCACTTATAACACTTAATGTTATTATTCCTTGGAGGTGCAAATATCTTGGGATTTCTCCTGGTGAAGCCATATCTGTTCTTGTCATGAACCCTGCAATTCATTGCCTTGTGACCAAACTGATTACAAGAGTAGCAATACCCTTGAAAAAGTTACCTATTTTTGAAATTCCCATATTCCTGTCTTTCATGTGTCTTGCATTGTGAAGCCTTGTGCCCAAACCTGTGACATGAGAAGCATCATCCATTGAAATTACCTTGCCTTGACCCCATTGGTCTCTTAGTCTCTTCTACCCTGTCTTGTTTCCTGTTCCATATGTTCCTTATTTGTGCATTGTTCCTTTCCTTGTTGAACTTTCTATTGTCCAACTCATCCTCAGAAGTCTCACTTTCTTCTTTTGAAGCTTCTTCTTCTTTGGTGCTTGAGCTTGACTCTCCTTTTTTTGCTTCCTGTTTTCCTTGTTCTTCTTCAAAACTAAGTCCTGTTTTGGTGATTGATGATCTTTGTGCATTGATAATCTTGTCCAAAGTCTTTGAATTTTTCTCAAACTTGTGTAGCTTGTCCTTAGAGCCTTTCACTTCCATCCTTAGTGAAACTATCTCATGTTCTAATCTTTCACACTCTAGATCTTTTATCTTTAATTTTTTAGCCATACCTTCTTCAATTTTCCTTGCTTCTTCAACCTTAATTTTGAAGTTAGTGAGCTCTTGTAGAAACTTTACTTTTGCTTTCTCATATTCTTGAGCTTGAACCCTTAATCCTGAGTTCTCCCTTTTTAATTCTTCAAGATCAACAATAAGTCTTTCACATTCTAGCTCTTTTACCTTTGACTATTCAACCATACATTTTTCAACTCTCCTTGCCTTTTCAACCTTATCTTTCAAGTCAGAGAGATCTTGTAGAAGCTTTGTCTTACATTTCTCATCCTCTTGTATTTGAGCCTTTAATTCTAAGTTCTCCTTTTTCAACTCAACAAGTTCCTTAAGAGTGACTTCCTCCTTTTCTTTTTCTAAATTTTATCTTTTCTTTGGTCTTCAATTTCTTCTATTGTCCAAAGTAGAGTTTCTTCTTCATACATATTTTGACTATCCCTATTATATTTTTATGAACCATCCTCTAGGACTTCAATTATGAAAGTATCATCTTCATCTTCACCACTACTAAACCCATTGCAATAACTTGCATCATGATCAAGTTGACCACAAACAAAACATTCTTCACCTTCTTGTGAACAATAAGTTGCAAGGTGACATGTCTTCCTACATCTTGTACAAAAATTTATCAATCTGGCCTTTTCTCCACTGCTTGATTCATCTCTTGAATCTATTTCCATTCTTCCTCCCAAAACAACAATATTAAATTCATCTTCCTTTTATTTCATGACCATGTGTGTTCTTTTCTTCTTATATCTCATGGTTCTACTTTTACCTTTCTTTGCCATTTGTGTTCTTGTAAGATCTTCCTTCAAGATATTAAACCTTTTTCGAAGGAACCAGCTCTGATACCAATTGAAGAACACAAGCTTATACTGAGAGGGGGATGAACAGTATAAGACCACTTTTTACTTTTCTTTCCCAAATAGTATTATCCAATATAATCAATGGCAATATCAATAGCAATAACTAAAGCAATGCATAAATCATCACACACAATAGAGACACCAATTTAACGTGGTTCACCCAATGTGGGCTACTCCATGGAGAAAATATTTCACTAATATTTTCTCAATAAATCTCTTTGGGAATCCTTTCCCTATTACAATGTTTATGGACCTCTGTCCAAAGGAGACACCAATCCCCTAATCAAGTTCATGGATCTCTATCCATAGGAGAACTCCTTTCTCCTCTACTCTGACTAGTGATCTTCTAGAAGAAATGCTACCTCCACTACACTAGCTAATGGATCTCTATCCACTAAAGACTCATATCCTCACAAAGAAACCTATCCTCACTACCCTGGCTAATGGATCTCTATCCACTAGAGACTATCATCCTCTATACTCTATCACCTCCAAAGCTCTGCTCTATCTCAAATCTACACTAAACATAGTCCTTCGATCTAGCATAAATCTGCTCAATCTATATCTTTGGTCTGGCACAAACCTATCCTCAAATCTACACCAAAATCTATCCTCAAATATACACTAAACATAGTCCTTCGATCTAGCACAAATATATCCTCAATATTTGTCCTCAAATATACACTAAACATAGTCCTTCGATCTAGCACAAATCTATCCTCAATATTTGTCCTCAAGCCTTAACACAAATCTTGACTCAATCACAAATCAACTCTGCTAGATCTACCCCAAACCTTAACTCAAGGTTTGAACAAATCAATCAATCAACTCTACTCACAAGTCTTCTCAAAGACTTATCTCAAATCTACCTTGTAAGCTTCCACAAAAGCTCACACTAATCTATCCACAAGTCCTCTCTAGAACTTTTCCAATCTACTCAACAAGTCCTCACTAGAACTTGTCCAATCTGCTCAACAATCTTTGTCCTCAAATTTATATTGTAAGCTTCCACAAAAGCTCACACAAATCTGTCCACAAGTCCTCTCTAAGACTTACCTCAAATCTGCTCAACAAGTCCTCACTAGAACTTGTCCAATCTCATAGAAACATAAAGAGAATTGTTAGAGACTCAATATGCTTCACATTCACCACAATGCTCAATCACTTTCAATCTCTCTTTTATCATAGAAACATATAGAGAATTGTTAGAGACTCAATATGTTTCACACTCATAAACACTCAACCTCTTTCTCAAATCAATTTAGATTATGGAACACTTTGTTTCATAGAACTTGAACTATCACTTCAACACATCCACTTGACTAGACTCAACCAAGTCTACTCAACCACTCACTCAATGAATATAATCCTTGCTCACAAACCCTAGTCCAAGCATATGAACACTCACTCACTTATTTCCAACAATGCTTATCAAACAATCTCACATAACAATGATACTCATGATCTTTGCAAACCCTAGTTCAAGTTCTTCACTCAACCAATCACTTCAACAACAATGCTTATCAAACAATCTCACATAACAATGATACTCATGATCTTTGCAAACCCTAGTTCAAGTTCTTCATTCAACCAATCACTTCAACAATAATGCTTATAAAACAAGGTTACTCTCCTTAACCTCTATTCTAGAAAACCTTGAAGCATTAATTCAAAATACACTCAACAATGCTTACCAACCAATCCTTTTCACTCCAACTTAGCATTCACAACACTCAACAAACACTTACTAGAAATATGTGCCCATACCTTTTTGATTGATGAAGAAGTGTCTTCAAAACCTGTCTCAAAATAGCCAAACCTTCTTGTGCCAATTCAAGTTTAGATAACAATAATTTTATCTCAAAAATATTCACAAGGATATTCTTCTTGATCAAAAGGTACAATAAAATTTAATCCAAATTTTACACCTTATAACTCCCTCTAACTTTCTAACCACTCACAAATATCAAGGATATAACACTTTACCACTTAAATGCCCCTTACAAAAATTAAGCACATAAAAATAATTATCAACACCTTATAACTCCCCTTAAAACCTTATAAAATAAAATTATTTTAAACTTTAGGGCATAACTTTATTTCTCCAAAAATTTCGGCGCTAACTCAAAAAGGGCATACCTTTGTCTTTTCCCCAAAAGGGGGTTCGACGGGTTTCGAACCGTCGTCTCCCAACCGCCAAGCACCTTAGCACTTTGGTGCCCACCACGTGGGCTATAGGCACCCACGAGAAGGAAGGGAAGCTTCCTTCCTCTTATCTCCTTCGTCCACCATTGACGCTTCCAAAAAGAAACTCATGCGGATTCGAACCTCCGCCACTTGTTGCCCTTAGCACTTTGCTTCCACCGCGGTTGCCAACTGTGCTACCCGCGCTTGGTGACCAAGGCACCTTCCTCGGTGGGTGTTGTTCTTTCACCTGCCACTTGGAACTTTCAAAGCCAATGAAAACCCTCTTCCTTCTATAGATGATTCGAACGTTTTTCCTTCGCATACCACACGATTAATTCAAATGCATGTTAGACTTTAGGCTAAGGTGGAGGACTCCCTTTTATACATGCTTTGCCATATGACTCCCACGTCGATGCTCGATGGTCGAATTCAAAAATTCAAATTTTGACTTTAATAACCCACCTTAGGGTTATTAAAATAACCATAAATTAATATATAATTAATATTAAAATTAATTAATAATTAATTTAAATAACTTATAAGTTAAGTAAATTAATTAATAAATTAATTTATAATAAAATTATATTAATTAATTTATAATTAATTTAAACTTCCCTGTATAATATTATAAAGAAATATTATAATATTATTTGCTTGGGCTTCTTCTTTTCACCTTGGACCTCATCTTGACCTCCTGGAACCAGATTTGATCAACTGAAAATGGACTCTCCTTTTGCACTGATTGGAGAACCTGAAACTGATGTTGCCCACTAAAACTGCCACTCATTGGTGCTGAAATCTTGACATCAATGACCACTCACTCTTGACATCAATGACAACTCATCTACTCAAAATGTCCAACACACCATATCCGGGAGACTTTACAGAACCAAATTTTGACAAATTTAAAGGGACTGAGTACCCTAGAGAACATATGAGCACATTTATCCATTCATATTTTAGAATCCAAAGTAATGATGCTCTAATGCTTTGAAATTTTCCTGAGACATTGGGGAGAGACTTCATAGAGTGGCACAACCATTTGCCTCATTATAGTATTTATACTTTTGATAAATTGCTTGATCAATTTCTTGAAAGGTTTTCCCTTAATGTTAGAAAGAAGGTATTATTAACTGACTTATATGGTTTAATGCAATATGATGATGAGTCAGTATAAAATTTTGGCAACCGTTGGAGGGTCGTTATTACCAAACTACCATTCATCCTACCAATGGAAGATCTTACTAGACTATTTATTAAGAGTTTCTTAAAACCCATCTCTTGGTTGTTACAATTACAACAATATCGATCATTTGAGGAAGATCTTTCCCAGGCTAGCACAATTGAGGAGATAAAAATCCAAGAGGGTGTGCTTAAGCCCAAAAATAAAGAATTACAGAGTAAGGGCCTATACAAAGGTAACTGTTCTGGCCAATCCAAACCAAACTAGGCTAATCAAGCCAACCAAGCCAACCAAGTTAATCAAGTGGTCATGAGCCAATCGGTAATGGCTCAACAACAACCTATGCAACAACAACCGCAATAAATTGCATATCATGTGGTTCCCTCACCATCACAATCAACCCAAAACACAATTCCAATTTTTGAAAAACCACCCACATCGATAATTTGTTTGATAAAATCGATAGTACACCCCCTTAGTCAAATCATATGCTTCCTTACTTCATAGGTTGTATGACACCACCCAACTTACTTTGCCTGAGTTTAAACCATATGACCCTACCAAATGTAGTAAACACTTAAGGGAACATTTAATTTGCCCTTATCATAGAAAAAATGGGCATGACATAAACAGTTGCTACAACTTTAAATACATACTACAAGATCTCATTAACTTAGGAGCCATCAAGATTGATATCCCCTTAGCCAAATCGAACCAAAAACTTGGTATCTATAAAACACAACTTCCTTATCATGAGGAGGTGTAACCAAAAATAGGAGGGTCTAACACCAAGACTCCTCCTAATCAAGTCAATCACGTGCAACAATATCAAGTTTTTGTGGGTGTTATCCATGTAGTCACCCGAGGTCAACAATGCACTAACCAACAAAATGCACAACAACAAACTAATCAACCCTCCTTAGCACCTCAAGCAAGTGTGTCCCAACCTACTGCATCATCATCACCCATCCAAATTTCCACCAATCCTTCCCAATCCATTCATATTAAAAGTCATACATCTCCACCTATTCATCCCATCAATCATCCATCAAGGCCAATCATTTCTTTGAGTAGTTGACTGACCACTAGCCTTAAAATAGCTTCAACTAAACTATCTATATATGAGCTAATTCAACAATATCCCCCACATCAAAAGGCATTAATGAATATTTTAAAGCCCATTAAAATTTGATCCCGGGATGCTAATACCTTTAACAATTTTGTGGGGAGTATTCAAACATGTATGGAGCCTTCCATCACATTCTATGATTTTGAAATAAAACCAATATCGATGGAATCGGTGTACCCTCCATTGCATATCATAACTCAAATTGATAGAAATCCATTTAAATGAGTATTGATTGATATTGTCTCCTCCATCAACATCATTACCACATCCACTCTTCATCACCTCAATATTCCACCATCCCATATCACCAAATCCACTTTCACCTTGAAAGCATTTAACGATGCTCTCTGCTCCACAATTGGCACTATCATTTTGCCCATTTAAGTGGGGGTCAAAATATTGCATACCATGTTTCACATCTTGGAAGGATCCATGGTGTATAATGTACTCCTTAGATGACCTTGGATGAGGAAAATGAGATGTGTCCCTTCTATACTCCATCAATGCCTAAAATATGTACATGAGGGACAAGTTCATTGCATACCGACGGATGTTGAACCATTCAATTATTGCAATTTCATTTCAAATTCCTATGAATCCATGTTGCCTTCCACTCATCTTTTTCTCACATCATAAATCACCTCATAAACCACATAATCCACATATTCATCAAAAGATCTTATTCTTGAGGAGCTACCCATCACCACTTCACATCAAGCCTCCACTTCCATACCCCCATCTTCATCATCTTTGAAAACATGCACATGTGGTCAAAATCAATCCACATCAGCCACATCATCAACATCAGCATCATCCACCATCATTCCTTACACATCATAACTCTTTCAACAACCACCTCAACCAACTCTACCTCCATCCACATCGATCAACATTTCACAAGTTGCCTCAACGGATTGTGAGATGCCATCCCAATCCATACCTCTCCCATTATCGAAGCTCCAATCCAATCCTAAGTCATCCATATCCACTTTTGCATCCACATCGTCCTAAGTTGCAGTCCACCTCACTAATCCTAGTATTGGTGAATATGTGGTCCAAGACATCACAGTCACACCACTTAGCATCCAAACTACTAAGGATTATGGTCGCCCACGTGACTCACCCTTATCTATAGGAGCAGTGTATAACATGGGTTTAGTGCCTAATAGAATTAATTTTGTGTATGGAGGGATTGATTCATCATCCAATCTATCTTCCCTAGATGAACCCAAACAACCAACACCTGCCAATATACAACATAGTTTAAGTTTTCCATCTCAATATTTTCACATAGTTAATTGTCAAGGACATGGCCTAGGACAACATGAACATGAAATGCATGAAATTATTGATGTTTCATATCGAGAAGTGCATGATCGTTCAGGTTTAGGCTATTGCCCACCTTCATCCACTTCTTCTCTTGAACAAGCCTTTCAAGATTTACATTTGAATTCACCATCACATCGATGAATCTAAAGATGAAATCTACGAAGAATTTGATGTTATATCAATTGCTTATGATGAATCTCATGAGGAATCAATGTCCATAATTCCACACACTGAACAGGATGAGTTTTACCTCAGAATTTTTCCCATCCATCAACCCATAATTCACTTGCTTCTTCATAAAAGAAAGTTGAACCAATTGGTGAACCACCACATCCATTTAATTAATCCATCATCGACCAAAAAAATTCAAAAATTCAAAAAAATCAAAAACAAAATTCGAAAAAAAAATATTTGCATTGCATGAACATGGCTTTTGCCAATTGCATTTATTTATGTTTCTCATTGTTTTTTAGGTTACCATATCTCTATAATCGGTTCTATAAAATAGGATCCACTCACCCATCCACTTTGCCAACCACCATTTTCCCCCTTTAAGTTAACATGAATCTTGTTGACTTATTCATCCCACTCTATAATCCATACGATCTGGCAAAGCCAATTCCAATTGACATGAACCTTATTGACATGAATCAGATTTCCTTGCCACCATCCTTTTCTGAATTTGTCCTTTTTGAGAAATTGTTAAGGGCTTTAGCCAACTACATTCCTCCGTCACCTCCACCTTCACCTTCACCTTCAACTTCAAATCTTGAGGTTTTCCAAGAAGATATAGACGAGGTTGATTCAAAAGATTTTGATGATGTCATAAATGGTATTTATCTAATCCTAACACCCCATCAGCTTGAGGAAGGTTCTCACATGTCTATTTAAGATACCATCGATGTGAACCTTATTTCAGACACAAACAATCCCCAAATTGTCAAACTTGGTAAAAATTTATCCATAGATGAACAAGACCAATTAATTGCTCTTCTCAAGAAGAAGAAGGGCATTTTTGCATGGTCCTAAAAATACATGCCTGGTCTTGACTCTAACTTGTTTTTCCACAATCTCACCTTGCATTCTAATGCTAATCCGGTCAAACAAAAACTAAGAAGGATGTATGTTTCCCTCTTGGTCAAAGAAGAACTTCAAAAGATATTAGATGTGGGTTTCATTGTACCCATTGACTATCCTGAGTGGCTTTCAAACATGGTACTTGTTCGCAAGCCTAATAGGACGATACACGTTTGCACTGAATTTTGAGACCTTAACAAAGCATATCCTAAGGATGATTTTCCTCTATCAAAAATTGATACTCTTGTCAACACCTACGGTGGCCATGAAATGCTTTCTTTAATGGATGATTTTTCAAGGTACAACCAAATTCGAATTAATCATGATGACCAACACAAAACAAAATTCACTATACCTTGGTCGAATTTTGTTACAAGGTGATGCCCTTTGGCCTCAAAAATGTAGGTGCAACTTATCAATGTGCCATGACATACATCTTCCATGATTACATGCATAATATTATCGAAGATTATGTGGATGATCTCTTGGTAAAATTTAAAACTTGACAAGAGCACATTAGTGTCGTGGAAAAAGTCTTTGATCAACTTCTAGAGCATAATGTAAGGTTGAACCCCAAGAAATGTGTCTTTGGTATTACCTCAGGAAAACTATTAGGATTCATTGTCTCCAAAAGAGGCATTGAGGTGGATCCAAAAAAATTCAATATCATCAGGGAGATGCCTCCCTCAAAAAACTTGAAGTAATTGCATAGCTTACAAGGAAAGATTCAATCTATCTATCATTTCATTGCGTAAATTTTTGACAAATGTAGGTTATTCAATCACCTGCTATAAAAGGGGTGAGATTTTCATGGATAGATGAATGTCAAAAAGCCTTTGATGATATCAAGCAATACCTAGCTTCTCCACCTGTCTTAACTCCTCTTCGTCTGGGGTCCCCTTCCATATTTAAGTTTCAACTGTTAGAATATTATTATTGTTATAATGTGCACTATGCCTATAATTGACAGGTTGACATTTGTCTTCTACCACTTGTCCCTGTCTTCAGTTTGAGTTAGAGTGGTGTATTTTGAAAGACACTTGGAGTGGATCTTATGATACTTGTCATATCTCCCTCCTAAGCTTGATTCTTATTTATTGTAAGATAACTTGTAAATAAAGTGTGCCTTATTTTTCAGTCCCAACATCCGGTATCAGAGCATAATCTTGAGATTGAATGTTTTCCATTATATTGTCGTTCCATCATAGAAATTTTTGAAGCATTGAATTCTTTCCAGTTCACTACTGCTGAACTGAGCTCTTTTGTTACCTGGTGTGGAAATTCTGGAAAATTTTACAAAACTCACAATGGATTGACGGAGAAGTGAACATCCTTTGATCTTTGGAGGTTCAAATGTTGGTGAAGCCTTTACATACACTATTTTTTGAGCATAATGAATGCTCCTCGCTATAATTTTTCTTCATATGTGGAGGTGGAGAGAGTGTACATAATAGGAGGAGGGGAACTGCGGAAAAACAACAACAATAACAAGCATTCATATATTGTAACCTATTTCAACATTGAGGTCGTATTGGTACTCTTTTTCCTGACTACCTCATTGTTGGTTCTCCCTTTGATTTTACCTCCATTGCCTCCTCCTCCTCTTATAATTTTGTTGGTTCCTATTGGTATACTTGTTGTGCTCATGATTTTGGAATTGAAATTGTATCACACTTCAAGGTATATTTGGGACTATTCTTGAGCCATCTTTCCTAATACAATCATTAACTCAAGGGGTGATTTAGGGCCCCTTTTCTCTTGCTTGTGGAGACCTTCTGTGGCACTCTCTTGGCCACTAGGTGTTTTTGTTTGTATCTTCTATTTGGGCTTTGTCTACATTTTATGCTTGCTATTACCCTTGCATGACTTTGGGTTTTATAATTGTAATCAGGTGTTTCATTTCATACACACTTGACACTAAGCCATATACAAGCAAGCAAACACATACAGGAAAATTATTATAAAGTAATAATACATTGGCACATCTATTGTAACAATTCTACAAAAAGAAAGCATCACATTTTTATAACCGCCTATGTTCCACGTATCAACTGCTCAAATACTTATAGTCTCCCTCACGTAAGGGCGGGTATATTGAGTAGTTTGGTATAAAGGTCTGGCAAGTTATTCCCTTTCATAATTGCCTATGTTCCACGTATCAACTGCTCAAATGCTTATAGTCTCCCTCACGTAAGGGCGGGTATATTGAAAATTTTGGTATAAAGGTCTAGAAAAATTCTAATTCTTACTCTCTTTGGATAGAAAAAGGCACTTATGTTCAACTTAACCCTCCCACTGTTGGAATCACTTGAAGATTCAAAGTGGAAAAACTAGGCGAACCCTCCTCTGGATCTTCAGCGGTGTACCCTAGATTTTTTGAGGGCTCTAATTTGACATTTGTCGTTCTTACTTCATCCTTTGTTGAGCTCCCTTTTCTTTTGATCCTTTTCTAAATCAAGGCTACTACAAATCTATTAAGTGGACTTACAAAGAAACTTGAAGGAGCACAAACTTTTGCAAATTGGAAGTATGAGATGGAATCAATACTAATGATGAATGACATGAGGGACTTTGTGAAATATAGGCAGGCTAATGAAGACCCACTCAATGCACCTACAGACCCTAAAGAAAAATCACAATTTGAGAAGAATTCCAATATAGCTTTAAGTCTAATCAAGCTAGCTACAGGAATTCAATGCAAAGAAATTGTAAGGGCTGCAAAAACACATAAACAAACATGGTATGATCTCAATAGATTGTTTGATAGGCCAATTCAAGATAATATTTTGTATCTCAAAAAAAAATTGCACAATATATGTATGAAAGGCTCAGTTACCGATTATCTTATGGAAATGAAGTCTATTAAGAATGATTTCTTAGCTGCTGGTAAAACCCTAGATGATAATGAGTTAATTCCAATATTGTTGCATGGTCTTCCTTCAAAGTTTCACTCCTATGATACCATGTTAGACTTGAGTGGTAAAACAATGAATTCCACACTTGAGGATATTGAGATCCTACTTAAGAAATATGAGCAAGCCCTAATCAAAGATGAAGAACTTGAATCCACATTAGCAGCTTTTGCCACCAAGGCAACTTTACAGCCTAAACAAAACAAGGGTCAAAATCAGCATAATCAGAATCAAAGGGGTAGATAACATCAGAGATACACATAGTACCAGCAGCAACCACATCAGCAATAGTACCAGCAACAACCAAATCAGCAGTACCATCAGCATCCATATCAGCAATAGTACCAGCAGTAGCCAAGATGGAAAACAAGACCTCAAGGGGGTCAAAACAACAATCAACAAGGGTGTGAATATTGTGGAAAATAGAATCATAATGTTGTTAATTGCTATAAAAGGCAAAGAGAACAGGGAGAACCATAAAATAATAATCTGAACACATTGTATGCAGCCAACCAAGTTAATGTTGAAGATAAAGAATGTTGGTATATTGATTCGGAGCAGCAAAGCACATGATAGGAAGGCAAGATTGGTTGACCAAGGTTCAACCTACATCAAATCAATTCATTACTTTTGGTGATGAAATTTCTCTACCCATTGAAGGTGTTGGGGAGGCACCACTTACTTTGCATGATGGTAATAATGTTCCTACAATAGATGTTTTGTATGTGCCTGGTCTTAAAAGGAGTCTTCTTTCTATTGGACAACTTACAGATAAGGGCTATAATGTCTATTTTGAAAAAGACAAATGCTACATTAAGGAACCCAATGGCAATGTCAAGGCCATGGGAGTGAAAAAGGATGGTGTTTACTACCTCCTTACAAAATCTGTAACACAAACATCTTTGCATACAACAAATTTCTCTTTGGAGTACATGTGGCATGAAAGATTGGGACATTTAAATTTTAATAATCTTCAAATGATGGCTACAAAAGGATTAGTTAAAGGACTTCCACATCTTAAGGAGTTAAAATGTTTTTGTGAACCATGTGTAATAGCCAAACACCATAGGTAACCATTTGAAATAGGAAAGGCATGGAGAGCCAATAGACCTTTGCAATTGGTTCATTCAGACATTTATGGGCCAATGTCTGTTCAATATTATACTGGGGCTAAATACTACATCACTTTCATTGATGATTCTAGCAGAAAGATATGGATCTACCTAATTCCATATAAGTGACAAGCCCTTGATAAGTTCAAAGAATTCATCGCACTTGTTGAAAGAGAAAGTGGCTATCAAATCTCCACCTTAAGATCAGATAATGGTGGAGAGTATGTCTCCAATTAATTCTTTAATTTTTGTAAGTATCATGGGATAATGAGGCAATTCACAACCCCTTATACCCCACAAAAAAATGGAGTTGCTGAGAGGATGAATCAAAAAATCACAAATAGGGCAAAATCAATGTTACATGCTGCTATATTACCTAACTCATTTTGGGGAGAAGTTGTTCTTACTGTTGCATACTTGACTAATAGGTCATACACAAAGGCCTTACATGAAAGAACACCTAAAGAAGCATGGAGTGGAAGGACGCCCTATGTGGGCCATTTGAGAATCTTTGGATGTGATGCCTATGCTCATATTCCTCATAAGAAAAGGAAGAAGTTTGATGATAAGAGCCAAAAATGCATCTTTGTTGGCTATAGTGATAGTGCCAATGCATATAAATTATATGAACCTATTTACAAGAAAATCATTTTATCTAGGGATGTTACCTTTCATGAGTATCCCCCATCTAATCCTCCTAATGCCCCCACTTTAGAAATAACTAATGAAATAGTTGCTCCATTCATGCATACAATATCATCTACTCCTTCTCCTTCACTCATAAATCAAGAAAATCATCCACAAGAAGAACTTCCTACAAATTATCCATGTCCTCCATCTCCTCCTCCGAATGATCAAGTAACATCATCTAATCCTTTACCCAAGTGGGTTCAATCCACAATATATGAAGCCCATAATCATTTGCCCACCTATACAAGTAAAAGGCCTTCAGCCCTAAGACACCAAGTGAATTATGCCCTAATGGCCAAAGTCCTTAGCCAACCTGAACCTTCTAATGTCAAAGAAGCACTCGATGATACTAAATGGGTTCATGCCATGGATCAAGAATTAGATTCCATTGAAAAAATCACACTTGGGAGTTAGTTGATTTACCCAAAGGAAAATATACCATTGGCAAAAAATGGGTATACAAAGAAAAATATAAAGCAGATGGCTCACTAGATTGCTACAAGGCTCGCCTAGTAGCTCAAGGCTATAAGCAACAAGAGGGAATTTATTATGAGGAGACCTTTGCTCCTGTGGCTAAGATGACTACAATCAGGATAGTTATTTCTATGGCAGCTCAAAAACATTGGCTAATATATCAAATCGATGTCAAAAGTGCATTTCTTAATGGTCATTTGAAGGAGGAAGTGTATGTGAAACAACCACCAGGGTACACATTTGAAGGCCAAAACAACAAAGTCCTCATATTAAATAAATCTATATATGGGTTGAAGCAAGCATCCCGAGCTTGGTATGCAAAGATTGACTCCTATTTTCTCAACCTTGGTTTCACTAGATCTGCAGCAGAATCTACTCTCTATGTGAAACATTAGAGGAACCACATCATTTTGGTTACATTGTATGTGGATGATCTTCTCATTACAGGTGATGACATAGAAGGAATAAGGTTGCTCAAGGAGAACTTATGCAAGAACTTTGAGATGACAGATTTAGGCCTCCTCCACTATTGCTTAGGAATAGAGGTATGGCAACATCCTGGTAAGATTTTTATCTCACAGGCTAAGTACATTCAGTCTATTTTGGAGAGGTTTCACATGGAGGAGTGTAAGCCCTCTCTAACTCCCATGGAAACTAGATTGAAATTGGTAAATAATTATGAAGAAGAAAGGGTTGATGGTACACTTTATAGGAAACTAGTTGGAAGTTTGATCTACTTAACTTCAACTAGACCAGATATTTGCTATTCAATTGGCCTTATTTCTAGATTCATGCAGGATCCTAAGAAGAGCCATTGGATAGCAGCTAAGAGGATTGTGATATTCCTAAAGGCCACACCTCATCATGGCCTTATGTATAAATCAAGTGATAATTTTTCTTTTATTGGATAGACAAATTCAGATTGGGCCAGTTGTCCTGAAACTAGAAGATCTACATTAGGTTATTGCTTTCAATTAGGCCAAGCCTCTATTTCATGGAGCACAAAGAAGTAGAACACAGTTTCACTATCTTCAGCAAAAGTAGAATATAGAGCAGCAGTTGAGGCAACTAAGGAGGCAATATGGTTTAGGCAATTAATTCAGGATATTGGGCTATTCATACATGGTCCAACATATATATATTGTGACAATAAAAGTACCATCAAGATGACCAAGAATCCAGTTTTCCATGCTAGAACACAGCACATTGAGATCCATCATCACTTCATTGTAGAAATTTTCCAAGAAGACATTATACACATGGAGTATGTACCAACTCAATATCAAGTAGCAGATATATTCACCAAGTCACTTGGGGAAGACAAGTTTTCTTAGTTTAGCAATTTGCTATATCTATGTAAAAGAAGACAACATTAAGGGGGAATGTTATCTAATGTTGACTTATATTTTTAGGATAGTGCACATTAAGGGGGAATATTAGAATATTATTATTGTTATAATGTGCACTATGCCTATAATTGACAGGTTGACATTTATCTTCTGCCACTTGTCCCTGTCTTCAGTTTGAGTTGGAGTGGTGTCTTCTGAAAGACACTTGGAGTGGATCTTATGACACTTGTCATATCTCCCTCCTAAGATTGATGCTTATATATTGTAAGATAACTTGTAAATAAAGTGTGCCTTATTTTTTAGTCCCAACATCAACAACGGACTTTGCATTAGGGACAATGCTTGCACAAAAGAATGAAAATAATCAAGAGCAAGTTGTCTATTACATTAGTCAAACATTGGTAAGCTATGAAACCAGATACACTTACGTGGAAAAATTATGCTTAGCAGTAGTTTTTTCCACTAAGAAACTCATACATTACATGCTTAGTCACACCACATATGTCATAGCTCACGAAAATCCTCTACATTATATGATTTCTCGCACTTACAATAATACTCGCACCGCTAAATGGATAATGCTTCTCACTAAATTTGATCTTGAGTTCATTAGCCAAAAATCCATTAAAGGTTAGGTTATAGTCGATCAACTTGCAAAAGCTCCACTACCTAGTGATCAACCCTTGATTATTGAGCTCCCAAATGATTCGGTATTCATTTTCACTAAATAATAAGATGTCATTATGTAGGAAGATGTTGATATCACATTATTCTTTGATGGTTCTAAGTTTAAAAAAGGTCAAGGTGTTGGAGTTGTGTTTCATACACCCCAGGGGGTGCCTATCCCCTTATCATTCAAACTTGACTTCCAATGCACAAACAACAATGCAGAGTATGAGCCTTAATATTAGATCTTCAAGAAGTTATAGCTATGGGTATAAAGTTTATCAAGATATTTAGTGATTCTCAACTTATTATTAGACAAATCAACGGAGAATACCAATGCAAAGAACCTACCATAAAGCTTTACCATGAAGTAGCAATGTCATTGCTCTCTAAGTTTTATTGGTATGAAATCGATAGTTTGCCACGTTTGACTAATATATTTGTAGATGTGATGGCCTCTCTAGGATAATTGATTCCAAATAACTCCAAAGGAGAGGTTCAACCACTCATTATCACAATGATCTCTAAATATGCAATTGTTCATGTTGAATCTAAGGATGAAAAATATGTTTGCTTTATCCATTCGAAATTGTATGAGCCTTGGTCAAACTAAATAATAGCCTTTCTCAAGTATGGAATACTCCCATAAGATATATCATGGATTGCTAAATGCACTTTCAAACAAAAGGCAACTTTTTTTACTCTCTTCGAGGACGTGTTGTATAGACATGGTTATGATGGAATCCTCCTTCATTATCTCGAGCCTGCAGAGGCACAAAGGGCCATAGTTGAAGCTCATGATGGTACTTGTGGTGGTCATTTTAGTGGAATGGCCATTGCAAAGTTTATTTTATGCATGGGTTACTATTGGCCCACCATGGAACGTGATTGTTGCACTTATGTCAAACATTATAAGCAATGTCAAGAGCATGCTAATTTAACTCATGTGCCATCACAAGCATTACAGCCTATTCAAATCCTTTGGCCCTTTTCACAATGGGATCTTGATTTAATTGGTAAAATCTCACCTTCTTCCTTGGGATAACATACATTCATCATCACAGCCACTAAATACTTCACAAAGTGGGTTGAGGCAATTCCTCTAACCAGTATGATAGGACCTAGAATTGTGGAGTTTATACTTCATCATATCATTTATCATTTTGGTATCCCCTTAAAAATAATCTCTAACAATGGCAAGTCTTTTAAGAACAAGGATGTTCGAGCACTTTGCAAGAAATATAATATCCAACACAGTTTCTCGACTCCTTATTACCCACAAGCAAATAGACAAGCTGAGGCTACCAATAAGACCTTAATTGCTATTCTCAAGAAACTAGTCAAAGAAAATTATTGATATTGGCAAACTCAAATCCCCTTGGCATTATGGGCTTATCGAACAAGCATCTACATGCCTATTGGGGCAACACCATTTTCATTGGTCTATGGAGCCAAAGCAATTATGTCTCTTGAGCTTGAGATCCCCTCACAAATTTCTTTGCAAGAATTCATAGATGATGATATTGCTAGACAAGCACGTCTTGACCAACTCACGCTTCTTGATGAAAGGTGTGTCAATGCTTTAAAGCATTTATGAGTTTATCAGGACCACCTAAAGCATTCCTACAATGCCAAAGTTCATCTACATGAATTTCAAGTAGAAGATCTTGGTCTTAAATAGAATCAACAAAACACCAATGCATTATCACATCTTCGTGATAAATTCATAGCTAATTGGTTAGGTCCATACATTGTTACTCAAAAAGTGGGTAAAGGAACTTATAGGCTTGCCAATCTAGAGGGAGTTGAAGAGCCTTAACCACTTAACATCATCCACTTGCGAGCATTCTATACTTAATGTTATTTATATATATGTATATATACATGGCTAATACATAAAAAAACATTGCATTTTATACATTGCATTTCACACATTATATTGCTACAGATTACATTTCACACATTTGCATTATACACATTACATTTCACAAATTGCATTTCATACATTGCATTCACATCCACATTCACACATTCACACTTCATATTTGAAGTCATTTATTCAGTTTGGATATTAATTGGTCCAATACAGTATGTTGCCTTAATTATGGGTACCTTCAAATCATCATCCATTTCATTGCACCATTCCATAAAGCCAAATTGTCATTTGCAAACTATATTTCCATAAATACCTAGGTTTTTTCGATCACTCAGCCACTCCTAGTGTTCCTAGCAACATCCAAATACATGTCGAGTTTTATTTAGGACCAAGACACATTTTCACTAAGAAAATCTTGAGTTCTGGGAATAGACTCTAAACATTCTTGAACCAAATACAATCAAACATCTTGTGTCAAAGAGGAATAACACCATACTTGGATTGAACCTCAAAGTGAAAAGGGTAATCCTTGCTTGTCCCATAATGCACATAGTCCAAACAAATAGTAGTTTTCACTATAATCACAATTTCAAAATAAAAGGAGTAGGAAAAAATCCCAAAAAACTCTAAATCTTTTACACACCACAGATCCTCAAGTTGTAAGGATAGAACTACATTTCCAGTAAATCTTGGACTATGGAGCTAATCTCTATCAGGGCTATAGATGCTTAACTAGTAGTGGAGTATGCTCATGCGTGGTGACACATCTCTTTTAAAGAGACCTCTGACCGCACATAAGGATTCTTCTCTATAACAGGTTTCATATAAATTTATTCAAGATGGGTTAATGAACTCATTTGCACACACACTAGTTCTTGATTGCTACGAGTTATTACCATGCTTATGATTCAGTAAATGATTTTACTGCACACACATTTGATCTTAGAGAAAATTAGGCAGTATTTTGTGAGTTTGTTTGATGCCACTAGTATGTTTGAGTCTCTACAAAACAATCAGTTTTCCATATCAACATCTTCCATATCGACATCCATATATCTTCTTCCATGTAAACATCCATGTCTTCTTCCATGTCAACGTCCATAACATTACATGAGTTTTCCATCTCATACCATTATTTTGGTACCCCTTATTAAACAACAATGCTAAACATGGCCAAGCAATGTCTAAACTATGAATGATCATTAATTTATTTGCATTCATAACGCATTACATTAATCATCCATATATACATGCATCCACACAAAATCATTCATGCAAAAACATAACACAAATGTAAAAGCCGTGTATATAGATATATGTATAAATATTGTATGTACAATGAATGCCCAAAGGCTAGATACAATGGAGCACCAAGGGTGATATACAATAAGTGCATCTAAGCACTAGCTAACACCTATAAGAGGACCCCTAAGACCCTAAAGGAGCCCTAAACCTAGAGTTATTCCTAGACTCACTATTCCTAACAGACCCGAATATGGATGAGGAAGGTGGATCTAGAAGCCCAATATGGTGCTCCATCAATCGATCCTCCAACAATCAGATATATCCATCCCGAGCCTAAAGGTGTAGTACATAATACCTCTAAAGATGATCTCTTTCAAGTATCTTTGATTAGAGCCTCATGATCCTATCCTCGCCTCCACCTACAGTCGATCGTACCTCTAGCTTCGCTCATAGTCGAGCTATCTCCACATCTTGAGTCGTTATCACCACATCTTGAGCCGCTACGTTCACAACCCGAGCCACTATCACTGCATCCCAATCTACCACTAGCTACTCAAGCCTCACCCAATCCTCCTTGCTTTAGTCTGGAGGTCCCTTTGGAGCATCCTCCATATCATCATACATGCCATATCCATCGCCTCCAAGCCCTGTATCTTGCTCTACTGTATCCCTCACCCGCCTCCTTCGACTACTAGATCGAAGGTATATTCAACATTTGGAAGCTCCATCTGCTTCCTCCACCTTAGCCTCCACCTCATCACCATTCCCCTCATCCATTGATAGACTCAGTACCCATGGTAGTTGTGTATTGAACCATGCATCGTACTTTATAGTAATCCCTACATCATCCACATCAGGGAGGTCCATCTCCTTGTCATCCTCATAGGTCACCCTCCATGCCTCAACACAAGGTAGACTCATCTTATCCCGATGATGCCTATAGAGCACTGGTGCCTCAATAACCCCCTACCTTAGCCCAAACTACCTTAGCACCCATGAGAATTGGATGTGCTCCACCATACTCCTATACCTCCCAACCACCCACCTAGCCTACCGAACTCTCCACAGCTGCTCTCCATCATCAACCCAAGAGGCTCCTCTCCATGGCCTCCAAATCACCTGAGCCAATGTTAGTCCAACCCATAAATCCCTATACCACTATCCAATCTAAACAAGATGACTTGACTGCACCTCCTCTGCCATAGGCCATCTCATAGCATAAGGCTACTCCCTGTCCCATGACTTAGTAGGTAAGCCTACAAACTGAGCCACACTAAAGTGCTCCCAGACCTAATACTGTAGTATCAAACTACATCTAAGCCCCTTACACCCTTGCCTCTTCACCTCGTACAACTCCTGGTATAGCTACACCAATAAAGCAGGTGCCCATGCATACACCCAAGCTGTATTGATCATATCATACACCAACCCGATCAAGTTCAATAGGAACCGATAGTAAGTGTTTTTTGGGGCCACTATGTTAGCCAACACAAACATGATTAATGTGGGAAGTGCATCCAACTTCTTATCCACATACATAGTCAAGTACCTTATCCCTCCACCACTCACACTCTCACCTCGCCATCCATCTCCAAATATGTAACCCATCTTGTGCTCCTTATCATGTCCTAACTTGACACGTAATCCTCCACTAGTAACTTGAGTATACAATATACACCCTCAAGTGTCATTGTCATCTCTCCAATAGGGAGCTGAAAGGTCCCCCTATCTGGATCCCATCTCTGTCTGCAAAGGTAGAGAGATATCCCTCATCCACCCTAAACACATCAATTTGGGCTGCCCCAGCCAGCCCCACATCCTCCAACCAATATCACTCCTCATTTGCAATGTCTTTCTCACCCATGAGATGAGATGTGAGAACCGATGTCAAGCCTCCAAAATCCTTAACTGCAACACAACACATTCATTTGCATACACAAAAAAAAACACAATTTTTTTTGCACAAGTCAATCAAAGAGTGTTGAGGTCGTTACCATAGCCACATGAACCTCTAATCCTACTACCATATCCACCTCTTCCACCGCCATAGCTTTCACACCACAAATCCTTCACCTCACTCCTTGGAAAATATTTGGCTTGGAAAGTGGGTAACAACAAACAAGTTAAAATAAGGGTTGATTCTATTTTGGGTTGTGGAGAAAACATTTTTTAGTTGGAAGCTATGATAGGTTCTTTACAAGATAAGGATTTTTAATTTATTAGTTAGGTGGGGGAATCAAATTATTCTAGCCTTTGGATCCAATTTTGGAAGCAGGCTCAAGGCTTGTATCTTTTCGACAAGCAGGTTGCTTTGTGGAAGGCTTACATTGATAGTCTTAATAAGAATCATATCAAGTTGAGAGTTGAACTAGATACTATTGCTTGGGCATACAACAAATTTGGGGGTCAATATACGACTAGAATTGGCTATAAATCAATTTTTGATCTTGATCCCCAATGGCCTACTTAGTGGTGGAAGCAAATTTAGAAATTTTTGGCCCCAAAAAAGATAATTATTTTCATGTGGTTAGCTTTGATAATAAGGTTGTGACTTGGTAAGTTTTACAGAGGAGAAGCACACAAGGTCCAAGTATTTGTATGTTATGTCAGTCAGAGGAATAAAACATCACACATTTATTAACCAAATATTTTTTTTCTCAACATGTTTGGTTATAAGTTGAACAAATAACTAAAGTTCAAAATATTTGGAAAGGAGAAATGGTGGAGGTATGCTTTAGACTATGGTTTTTGAAAATAGAGCTAAAACAATTTCTTTCTTTACCATGTCTTATATGTTGGGGTATATGGTTAGCACATAATGTAATTATTTTTTATGAGAAGTTTATACCCTCCTTTTAGGTCATATTTTAGGTGAGGACTTTGGTCTATATCAACAAAGAGCCTTGCAAATATAATAAACCTCGACAAGTATACAATTTGTTCATTGAAGAGTCTCAACGATCAAGCTTTTCTGCAGGGTCCAGTTAGAGATAGTTGCCTTTTAGTAGTGCAAGAGGTATTTTGTACTTCTTGGATATCCACTATATCAAATTTAAATTAATTCTTGGGATGATTTCCAACAATTTTGTTGAGTTTAGGGTTTGATATTA
This sequence comes from Wollemia nobilis, assembly GCA_028583015.1. NCBI lineage: Eukaryota > Viridiplantae > Streptophyta > Pinopsida > Araucariales > Araucariaceae > Wollemia > Wollemia nobilis. The sequence continues at coordinate 5,117,364 of JAQPPZ010015032.1, forward strand.
CTAATGAAGTGTGCTTCAAAGATAAATGCAAAAATTTTACAAATGTTTGGAGATTCTACTTTGGTCATCAACTGGATCAATGGATCTACTCAATTACAAAATAATATTCTTATATCTATGGGAGATGAACTATTGGAGGTAATTTTATTTTTTTTAAATATCTCTTTTACTCATGTTTATAGGGAATTAAATCAGGAAGTAGATAGGTTATCAAAAGAAGGTCAACAGGTTCCATAAGGTTTCTTGCAAATGGAAGAGATCAAGGATGGAGTTTTATCTTTCACTCACATATCATACCCCTAGTTTCTATGCTAAGCTCTTGTAGACACCAAATCCTATCCGCTTGTCCTTTAGCCTGGTCATTTTGCTACCCATTGGTCCACCACATTCCTTTCTCACCATTCAATTGGCCATTCCATGCCTTTCCCGCCATCCAATGGCCTACTTTACCCATTTCCCACCATTTTCCTACCCCTATTTGACTTATTTATTTTTATTTTATATTATTTATATTTAAATATAATATTTTATATTATATTTTAATATATTTATTATAAAATATATATTTATAATCCAAATTAACCTCAACCGTTCGATCCTATCTAATCTCAACCATTCATCTTCCTTAATTTGTGTCACACCTAAAGTTTAATATCAACCTTTGGATCCACTTTAATATTAGCCACACGATCAAAAGTGTTAATCTAAAACCCTAAGAAAACCCTAGGCTTGATAATAAATAGGAGCATTTTCAATGCTCAATCCCTGAACCCCCGATATTCTAAAGCTTTAGCTATTCGAACTTACTTGTGATATTTAACCTTACCTAGAGCTAATTTCTTGTGGGTAGATTGTGCCCTAGCCTAGTCCTCCCCAAGAACCGTAGTTTGCCCTAGGATTTCCTCATTACTACCATCTTCGCAGCTCATTCATGCTTCCACCATCATCTTCCATTTGTCAAACCTTCACAACCCCTCGATCTGCTTCTATAGATATAACCCTAATCCTTAGATGCTCTTGGGTGCCTAGTTCTCTCGGGTGCCTAGTGCATCCCATAGGTGCACCAGTGCACCTGTTGCATTCTGTAGGCACAACACAGATCTTGTCATCCCCACAGCCACAGACCAAAACCTGCAACGTAAGATCATCAGGTGTCATCGGGGCACCCTGCCATCAATCTGCAACAGAGCAAGGAAATAACATCATCAATAGTAAAGTAAGTATTTTATGTATTTTTATTTGATGTTATTTGGATTATGCATGTTTTTTTTACTCATATATAGGGTTTTTAGCTTGCATTTCTGAGGGTTTACACTATGGAACACTCATTTTTTTGCTAATAGCTCTATGTATGTTGTATGTGCAGGATCGTGTAGCATCAACTAAGGATTGTTGAGTAGTTGTTGAAGCTACAGTGGTCCGATTACGGATAACCAAAAGCCCACTCATCCTGTTGGAAGCAAGATACACCAGAGACACTACTTGCTTTGTAGCTAGGGTTTTGGATAACCCTAGCACCTGTATTTATTGTATCAAAAAAGTTATTTGAACAAACAGATTGTAACAAAGGAGTTTCTTAGCTCCCCCCATTTATTGAATAAAATAATATTTTGTGCAATCTCTTGTTCATTGGAATTATTTTACTTTCATATTTATTTTAGTGTCGTATTTTTGCTTCAAAGCTCTAGGTTTTTACTATGGGTTTATCCATTGATTAGAGCTTTGTGGCAGATTTTAATTGTTTCTTTTCTTTTTGTTGGTTTCTATCCTAGTTATGAACATGGGTTTATTTTTATGCTTATGTATTGATATATAATGATCTTATCATTATTATCTTCGTATTGTTTTGAATATGGGGTTTACTCTCTGATCTATCCAACTGAAATTTATTTTGAATCCTAGTAATATTTTTATCTGGGTTTTTGTTGTGCCAAGGCACCTGAGAAGTGTAGTTTTCTTTCATTCTTGAAATAAATTACGTTTTTTTTCTTGTAAATTTTTTTATGGAAAAATTTAGCAGGGTAGAAAAGGTTGCTTTTAAGCCAAGCTGGGAAGCTTCAGTTGGTGAAGACAACATTACAAAGGTTGCCTATTTACTACATGTATTTATTTAAAATGTCAACCAAAGTAGAAAACATGTTGGAATAAATTCAAAGGATATTCTTATGGACTGGTATAGAGAAAAAAAACATTATCCTTGGTAGCTTGGGATAGGGTTTGTAATCCTAAAAAAGGAGGATTAGGACTAAGAAAAATGAAAGGGTTTAATAAAGCCTTGGTTAGCAAAATTGGATGGAGTTTCATTAAATAGAATGAGACCTTATTGTAGCACCCTAAAATTGGTGCAGTAAAATTATAAAAATTACATTCACCTTAGTAAATAATTTTAAAATCAAATTTAACCTCCCAAACCGCCCGTTAACCGTCGGGTATTCCGTTTCCCCCTTTTTCACGCCAATTTTAGAGGTTGTTTTGACCGTTTGATGATATCGTCGCCGATCAGACGATATCGCCCCAAATTTGATGATTTCGTCTGGACTAGGACGTCCAGACGATCTTGTCGCAAAACTGAATTTGCATAGTTGGAATCTGTTCCAACGGGTCTCCAATCTGGGCAGAAGCGTGTCTGCGCCATTGGGACCCTCCCTCGTTGGAGATCTCCCAAATTGGGATGATCTCCAACCTCCTACCTACTCCCCCTAAGCCTATTTAATCTCTAAGATTTTCCCTCCCCAACCCCTGGCTGAAATTATCTACAAACTGATTCCCTCTACGTCAAAACATCTTAATTTTGCTTTTACACTAGTTCCATAGCAATTTTGTTGCAGGTACATCATTGTTTTTCAGCCGGAGCCAGCATCCATCGTCACCGAGGAACCTGTTCAGATCGGAGGCGATCCCGTCAAATGCGAGACGATTTAGTATGCGATGCGAGACGATCTTGACTGCAGTCCACATCGAGGCAATCGGTGCCCGGAGTTTGCTTTTCTCAACTCTGTTTCTGTCATTTTATTACGTAAATTAGATTATTTATTCAGTTTTTATGTTATTTTGCATTTGGAGTTCACCCATTTAGCTTAGATTGCATGCTAAGTTCATGATCTGCTATTAAAGTACAATAATTGGCTTTAAATTTTGTTCTTAAATATTGTTCAGTATTCATATTGCTATTTGGTGTAATTTGCCTCTGTTAGCACAATAGAATTTCTTGTATTTTGCATCTATTTTCTATCTTGTAGGTCTCTAGCAAATTCGTCTGACGAATTCGTCAGATCTCGGACGAATCATGTCGAGTCTCGAGACGATTACGTCGGATTACGAGGCGATCCAGATCGCTTCAAACGTCGAGAATCTTCTGCAGACATCCGGATCAGGTATTTTTCATTGTCATTCTATAAAATTCTCTATTTTATGCTTTCAAATCTATTTGTTGTATTCATGAAAGTTGCATTTTCATGTAGTTTTAATTTAGATTCATTCGGCCAAACCTAGGATATGAATGCTTAAGGTTAAAACGAACTCATCAAAACACATTCCAAAACCTAGGCGTGGAAAGCGCCGCTAAATGTTTCCTGGTGAACCCACCATCCATCAAAAAATCACCAAAATACACCTCCCTTGAGAGGCGGGACCTTCGCAAAGTCCTCTCAGTCCGAGGTATCGCGACATCCTTTTCCCATCCTCCTTCCGGCGCGGATCCTATAGCCTGAAGGTAGGGATGCAAAAAATTTGGAGCGATACATTTTGGTGAACCCGACGTGAATGCATTTTAAACCTTTTGAAAACAAAAACAAAAATATATATATGTATACAAGAAAAACAAAAACAAAAAACAAAATCATCATTTCAAGTTTGTATGTTTTAGATTCAATTCTAAATAGTAGATGTTAAATATTACTTTTAGAAGTACTAAAGAAACCATGAGTTTTTACTCAAATCAATATGAGTCCATCAGTAATGTTGGAAGAATTCAGCCAAATACATTTGTTGATTATGACCAACCTCATCCCTATTCAACACCACCTCCATCACACTCTTCTTATTTTTCATCCATAACTCAACAAAACAATCCCTTTGCCAATCCTCTTCATAATGATATTATCTATTCTCCCATATATCCATATTATGTCTATCAATCCACATATAATCCTCCGCCACCTTTTCAATACTCTTCTTTCAATACAACACATCCATTTCAACAAGAAAATACTTATTCTTCCAATTCTACCATGCACTCACCTCCTACATCGCAATCTTCCTATCATCATTCTACCCATAATAAAGAAAGTAGAGGTGAGAAACCATTAGGTCCTTTTATGACGAAATTCCTAAGGCATTTATCAAAAACCTCTCAAAAACCTTCATCACGTAAATTTACTAGGCTTAATCAACCAATGGATATAATTCTCAAGTATTTACTTGACACAAATATTATTGAACTTCCTTCCATAAGACAACTTTGATACCACATCGGATTGGTTTAAACACTGAGCTACATTGTGAATATCATAGAGTAGATGGACATATGACACAAAATTGTAAAGATTTAAGATGTGCAATTCAAGATTTGATTGATAAGGATCTTTTTAATATAAAGGAATTACAATCTACAACTGATTATAAATCTCCAGTAAACTATCAAACTCCTACACAACAAATACCAATAATCAATCAAGACATGGGGATCTCCCAAGAACCCCTACTCAATTATCAACAACAAGAAACCAATCAAATATTGCATGTTAATGTGTCCCATCATGATGATATTATTAATATTGTAACAAAAACTACAAATGAGCAACCTCAAGTTCAATCAACTCAATCTGATATTCAAGAGATGGATTCCTCATTTGACCAACCTTCAAAACTATCTTTGGCTATAGAGAATGATCCAAAATGGAATGTAAGCATAGAAAGCTCATCTTTAGAATCAAAATCTCAATCTGAAATCCACTTTGATAACCAACAACAAGTGATTAATCCTCAAGCAAAGATATCCCTTTTAGAAGTATTACAAATTTCTCATAAGGAAATTTTGTTCAAAATACCTAGCCAACAATTTGTTCCTCATCATATTTTCTCTAAGAACATAATTAATGGTGTAAACCCTCTTGAGGTTAACCATATTTCATTCTATGATGAGGATATTCCTTCCTCTACTCCACAAGAAGACTACTATCTTTACATTACAGGATCTAGTAAAGACACACCTGTTAAAGTTATCATGGTAGATAATGACTCCTCTCTTAATTTATGCACTTATCAATTATTCCAAAAGCTCAAAACAAAGGAAGAAGATCTTAATGAATCAAATGTTCTTATAAAATCTTTTAACAATGAAATTCAAGAAGTTCAAGGTACTATAATGTTTCCCCTCAATATTGGATCCAAGATCTTGGATATTTTATTCTATGTAGGATATTGTCCTTCACCTTACAACCTACTTCTCCAGAGTCCTTGGATTCATACGATGAGGGTTGTCCCTTCCACTCTTCACCAATGTTTGAATTTTGAACTTACAAATAAAATTGTTACCATACATGGTGACCCAAAACCATTTGAAGAATATTTAACGATTGAAACATCAAGTTCTATACACTCTCTATTGTCACAATTATTTTCTATCCATCACTTTTCTTCATCCATATATGATCATCCTTGTTTACCAAATAACACTCATGCATATCTTTCACATATACTTTCTCCATCTTATCAAGACTTGGAAGATAGTGATAAGAATGAAGAACCTTCTTATCCTTCTGACATTTTATTTTGTAACATGATCAATTTTCCACATATAAAAGTCAAATCTTTTTCTACATTATTCTACATTATAACAAAGCTTTTGTTATCACTACCTTTTATTCATCACCTTTTATTCTTACCTTCACCTCAACCAGATTATCCTTCAAAACCTCCTTTGATTTTGAAGCAACCTTAGACATGCTATACTCAAATAACCTTGTATAGTGTATATAGATCATCTTGTATATACCACCAATTTCAATTCATAAATTAAAATCAAAATACAAAAAAATCAAAATCCTCAAGAAAATAAAAAAAATACTAATGCAACTAAGGACCTTAAAGGTAAATTTGAGCCCAACTGGCTTGGACCATACATTATTACTGCTAAATTTGAATCAGGAGCATATAAATTATCTACCTTAGATGGTAAAGAACTTAAAGAACCCATGAATATTTTGCACCTTAAACGTTACTATGCATAAATTTGGTCATTTCATCCATGTTTGTTTAAAATCATTATCTTGTATTTCTTTCAATTTATAAAAATCCAAAAACACCAAAAACATTCATAAATCTCCAAAAATCTTCAAAAACTATCTATTGCATTTATTTAAAGCACTAGTTAAGTTCCTTTTGCTCAAAAACTAAAATCAAAATAAAAATCTAAAAACAGCTATATGCTTGACTCTTTCGAAACCAAAACAATATACAGAAGAAAGAGAGAGTCAACATTCTCAAAACTTTCTCACAAATCATTTATATATTTTCTTACAATTATTGCAGTTATATGTTTCAACTTATTTTGGATAAATTAGCATTTATTTTGAATCCCTCACTTGCACACTCACAACAATAAATATCTTGATTTTATTTGGCATGATTACTAATCTCTCTTATATCAAAGTTCACAAAATTTAATTAAATAAAGTTTGAGCATAGAGAATTGATCTTGTTATTTACCTAAACCAAGCACATCTTTTCACAATAAAATGATTATATTTGTAATTTCCATGTTTTGCTACATAGTAGAACTGATTTCTTGAGTGAAAAGTTTCCCCTGCTATCCTATCATGCACATGGTCTAGAATCTTTGAGAATTGGCAAAAGGACAAGCTCACCCCTACCCAGAATAAAAATCCCTTGCTCTACAGCTAATCCGAGCAAGTATCCCTAGCAAAGAAAAAGTTCAAGAAAAATTCAAGAAAGAAGAGAAAAGAAAAATGTTATTTCAGCAATGTTCCAAGTATTATCAAGCAAAAGAAATACAAAAAGAAAAATAAGCAAAGTTCAAAAGAAAGCAAGAAAGCAATAAAATCCCTTTCCCTACCCTTTGAAAAGAAAAGAAGGGTTGATGAGCTTGAATCCCTGGAATTCTCAATTATTCGAAAAGTGTGAGGTAAGCCCCATAACAGGTGGTTTGTGCCCAACTCTGCTTGGCCTTGGGTAACTCCTAGCGTGGCGATATGTACTGTCACATTAGCGACCTTCTTTTGTATAGACCTATGTCTGCTTATGGATTAGCTAGCTCTTGATAATCCGATCTACATAGTAGTCTAATATGGTTATATGCATCTACATCATGGTTAATGAACACTTATTTGGTTTCTTCAAATCACTTGCATCATAGTATCTTGCTCAAAACTGGTAAATGAACAATGCAATTGCACACACATTTGTATTTGAGAGATTTTGTCTATCATTAGGATAAATCAAGATCGGAAATGAATGCACATATGCACATGGGATTCCTTATAAATCTAACTTTTGTCTTCAAAATACTTTGAAATATTATTTTTGCAACTTGTTTGGAATAATCAAGTACAATTATTTTTCACAAAGACAACTATAGAATTAGAAAAATCAAAAATTTCTTCCAAATTACACAAATCAAATCATATATATCTGGTTGACTTTCGTGACGATGGTATAGTTTCAAAACCAAAATTGGAATTTTATGCCTAGCGCAAGTCCTCATTTTCATCTTTTTTGTTCATCAAAAATCAACCATGCAATAAAACTATTTTTTTTGGATTTTCGCGATGATGGTATAAGTCTATACCTACATATTCTATACCTAGCACAAACCATTGTAACAATTTTTATTCCCCATTTTATCAAAAATCATAAAAACCATATGACTTCATTTTACACAAATTATGCTTTTCAAAAGCAAACCCATTTTTATGTCATTATGTCAACCTTCAACTTTGCAATGATGGTATAATTCCTAAGGAATTATTCACAAATTTTATCACACTTAGGAATTTATGCCTAGCAAAAATCATTTTAAAAATATTTCATGCATAATATTTTTCATGAAAGTCTGAAAACAAACCAACCATCATCATCATCATTTGCACTATCACAACAAAGTCTTAAGGCAGTCTCTTAAGCACTCTTTTACTTTTTGCAATATTTCTATACGGGGATTAGCTTGACGACCGAGTGAGCGGCGACTCCATGAAATGGTCTATAATAGCGACAATGTCCTTTGAAATTATTGTTAAAAGTCCCCTTTTATTTTTATCAAAATTATTGCATCACATACAACCACTTTGTTACATCGGATTATTTCATTTAAAATTTTATAGCATGACATTCAAATTATAATATTTCCAACGACATAATTACATGAATTTTCAAATCAATCAATCAAAACATAAAATCATCATAAACATACTCAAGACACAAGTCATATGATCAAAAATATATCATCATATATATCTCAAAAATATATGTACATCATATCAACTAGATTGGTATGCCACAATCCATATCTTGGCATACTCAATCAAATGTCCTCCGAGCAGTGTCTCGAGAGCCCCTAGAGCTCTCAGCCTCATCTCCTCCCCCGCCCTACGGAGGACGAGGTGGCCCCATCGTAGTATGTGTGGTACTACGAGTCCTCGTCGTCGATCGGGATGAGCTCCTCGATGACCCTGTCCTGATCGGATCTGCAATAGCAGTCGATAGCTGTACCCTCTGGCCCTCGGGCACCATCTAAAAATAGATCCCCTGGTAGAATGCGGTCTGAGCAACCGACCGCATCAGCTCCTGAGTGCTCGCCCCTCCGCCCCGTGCCCTGAGGCATGCAATCTCGTCTCTGAGCTGTGTCACCTCAGCTCGATGTCGTGCAGCCTCATCCTGCAGAGTCTGCACCTATGCCTGGAGACGGATATTCTTCATTCGGAGAGTCACCGTCTCGCTGCTCTCTCCTGTGTCAATGCCCTTGCCCTTATCGAGCGATGGTGGCCTCTCTCTCTGTGGAGATGGGGGTCTCTCCTCCCTCCTCTCCCGCTATCGCGGCCTCTCCTATGCCTGTGGCCTCCTCTGCTCTCTCCCGTCGTGACCCTGGGCCACCTCTATCATTGCTTGGCATCGCCTCCCTATCCAACGCACAACTGCATGGATCGGACCCTGTGCCCTCGTCATTCGAGGAGGGCGGATGCCTGCGTACCAGGCATCGTAGCCGTCGGCTACTCCTACGTCATCCCCATCCATTGGCTGGATGGGGGCATCATCTGCGTCCTGGCTCCAGAAGCGCTGCATGTCAGGAGCCCCGCTAACCGTGGTGTTATCCCGGACAGTCCAGGAAAACTCGTAGTCCTTGAGAGATGGGATCCCCTGTTGCAGATCGAACTATCTCAAAACTTGGTCATAGCGGTGGAGCTCCACCTCTCCTCTCTCCATCCACAGCTAGCAGACTCGCCTGATGCGAGCCAGCTCCTGTCCATCCTCGGCCCACCCTGGGTGCCCTCTCCATGGCCTCCAGGTGATCTGATCCGGGACCAAGTCATCCAGTAGCCTTCGGGACATCGGTAGGTCGATCCGTTGCTGTGACCCTCTCCGGAGCCACTAGTAGAAGACTCGGGGCCTCTCCCCGTCCACCCCTATCAGTGGAAGCCCTATCGGCCTCCGCACTGCAATGTGCTCCCAGCACCAAACCTGTAGTAGCGATGTCATAACCAGACATCGCCCGCCCTTGTACACGACCCCATACAGGATCCTGTACAACCGACATAGAACAAAGCTGCCCCAACAAAACCTGTACCCATGGTCTCTCATATCGTAGATCACATCTACGAGCATCCATGGTACCCTGCACCCACTCTGGTGGCACAGCAAAAGTCCACCAACCACTCCAGCTAGAACTCGTGTGAGTCTGGATGCCCCAGGCATCTGGCGTAGTGCCTCGATATTCACTTTGCCCTTCTCCAGGGTGAAGCTCGGGTCACCACACAGCCGTCCCATAGCGTGGCCCTGATTGGCCACAGGAGTGATCATCCGTCCTTGTATGGGGATTCTCAGAATCCTCCATACATCCTCTAGTGTGGGAGCCATCTCCCCTGTCGGTAACCGAAAACAGGAAGACCTCGGATACCATCTCTCTGCTAGGGCTGTGAGAAGCCCCATATCTATGGATACTTGTGGCATCTCCGCCACATGCTGTAAGCCGACCTGTGCCAGTAGATCTCGCTCTGCCTATGTCAGAGCGGCCAAGTCATCTCTCAAACCTCCATATTTCCACTCCCTGCTCTTTAGTAATCCTCTCTGCAACATAAACAACAAAACAACAAACAATCATTAATAACAATTCCAGTAATTAATAATGCAACTTAAAGATCAATTTCATGTAATTGATGATATCGCCCACTATTGGACGATATCGTCCCAAATTTGAGCATAATCGTCTCCGATCTCGCTTGTCGAAATCGTCTCTAGATTGACGAAATCGTCCCCCTTTCGTCGATTTCGCCCTTGGGCAAAATTGACGAAATTGAGACGATTTCGTCTCGACGACGTCGACGGCCAAAAACGGCCGCGATGCTCCAAATTCACCTAAAAATCACTTAAAAAGCATGTAAAAATTAAATTAAATCAGTTCTAGCTAAGTCTAGGCTCTTACCCGTAGACCGTGTCGGACCTCTGCAGATCTGTGCGTCGTCTCCACCATTTTTGCTTCAGAGCTCTAAAAACCAGAAAATGAACAGTAAAAATGAATTAGGGTTTTACCCTATTTTTCTTAATTTTATTCAACAATAATTTTTTGCTTTTCGCGTTTTTACCTCAAACGTTCGATTTGGGTAAAAACACGGAGGGGGCACCATAGTAAGTTGTCGTACGATTCGACCAAGAATCGTCGCCTAAAAATGGGTATAATTTTTTGCTTTCTCGTAGATCGAGAAGAACTCATCTTTAACGCATTTTCTTCGAAAAATTCGCTAAAGAGGGGGCAAAATGTAGCACCCTAAAATTGGCGCAGTAAAATTATAAAAATTACATTCACCTTAGTAAATAATTTTAAAATCAAATTTAACCTCCCAAACCGCCCGTTAACCATCGGGTATTCCGTTTCCCCCTTTTCCGCGCCAATTTTAGAGGTTGTTTTGACCGTTTGACGATATCATCGCCGATCAGACGATATCGCCCCAAATTTGACGATTTCGTCTGGACTAGGACGTCCAGACGATCTTGTCGCAAAACTGAATTTGCATAGTTGGAATCTGTTCCAACGGGTCTCCAATATGGGCAGAAGCGTGTCTGCACCATTGGGACCCTCCCCCGTTGGAGATCTCCCAAATTGGGATGATCTCCAACCTCCTACCTACTCCCCCTAAGCCTATTTAATCTCTAAGATTTTCCCTCCCCAACCCCTGGCTGAAATTATCTGCAAACTGATTCCCTCTACGTTAAAACATCTTAATTTTGCTTTTGCACTAGTTCCATAGCCATTTTGTTGTAGGTACATCATTATTTTTCAGTCGGAGCCGGCATCCATCATCGTCGACGAACTCTGTTCGGATCGGAGGCGATCCCGTCAAATGCGAGACGATTTCGTACTGATGCGAGATGATCTCGACTGCAGTCCACATCGAGGCAATCAGTGCCTGGAGTTTGCTTTTCTCAACTCTATTTTTGTCATTTTATTCTATAAATTAGATTATTTATTCAGTTTTTATGTTATTTTGCATTTGGAGTTCACCCATTTAGCTTAGATTGCATGCTAAGTTCATGATCTGCTATTAAAGTATAGTAATTGGCTTTAAATTCTGTTCTTAAATATTGTTCAGTATTCATATTGCTATTTGGTGTAATTTGCCTCTGTTAGCACAATAGAATTTCTTGTATTTTGCATCTATTTTCTGTCTTGCAGGTCTCTGGAAAATTCGTCTGACGAATTCGTCAGATCTCGGACGAATCTGTCAGTCTCAGACGATTCTGTTAGATTACAGACGATTCTGTCAGATTACGAGCGATCCAAACTGCTTCAAACGTCAAAATCTTCTACAGACATCCGGATCAAGTATTTTTCATTGTCATTCTGTAAAATTCTTTGTTTTCTGCTTTCAAATCTATTTGTTGTATTCATGAAAGTTGCATTTTCATGTAGTTTTAATTTAGATTCATTCGGCCAAACCTAGGATATGAATGCTTAAGGTTAAAACGAACTCATCAAAACACATTCCAAAACCTAGGCGTGGAAACTGCAGCTAAATGTTTCCTGGTGGACCCACCATCCGTCGAAAAATCACCAAAATACACCTCCCTTGAGAGGCGGGACCTTCGCAAAGTCCTCTCAGTCCGAGGTATCGCGACATCCTTTTCCCATCCTCCTTCCGGGCGCGGATCCTATAGCCTAAAGGTAGGGATGCGAAAAATTTGGAGCGATACACTTATGGATAAATATAATAAAAGCTAAATATCTAGAGGATAGTAACTCTTTTCTAAGATGTGCAAAACCTCCTCTAGGTTCCTCTATTTAGAATAGTTTGGTTAATATAAGACTGCTTCTTTGGAAATAAATTTGATGGAAGGTTGGAGATGGCTCCCAAATTGATTTTTGGGAAGACTCGTGGCTCATGTATACTCCTCTAGGGTTGATTGATGAGTTGAATCCTACTAGAAATATTTTGGTTGATTCCTTCAAAACAAAAGTCAAAGATTTTATAAATAGAGGAATCAATAACAAGCAATGGAAAAATATCAATAGGCATTCTAGTTTGAGGGACATTCAATAAGCAATTATGAAGATAAATCAATTACTACAAGGATATCATTTTAGCCAAAATAAGGACAGAGATACTATTATTTGGGCCCCCAATACCTCTTGTAGCTATTTAGTTAAATTAGGATATGAATCCCATATCTCTAACTCCCTAGGTATCTTTGATGCAAATAATATTTGGAGCAAGTTTTTAATTCCAAAGATTACCTTCTTCTTATGGTTGGTTGTACAAAATAATATTTTAACACTGGACAACTTAATGAGAATGGGAGTTTCTCTCGTTAATAGATGTGTGTTATGTCTAAAAAGCGAAGAATCAATCAAGCATATGTTTATGGAGTGACCCTTCTCTTCAAGGGTTTTTGGATTCATGAAGGAATTTGAAATTCAATGAGTGAAGCCAAAGGATGTTATAGACTTATTAGAACAATGAGAATATTTGTTTTCCAATTTAGGGTTATCTCAATCTTAGAAGCTAGCCCCGCATCACTTATTTTGGGGCATTAGGAAAGAAAGAAATAACATAATCTGTAAGGAAATGTACAATAATGAAATCTCAACCTTCAATAGAATTTTGGTTGTAGTTAATAATAGTATCTCTATTATACCTCATCATAATGATGGAGGAAGGCAAGTGGAAGCCAAAATTTCTTTAAAATGGGGCTTTTCTCTAAGCCAAAATTATTATATTGACCCTAAAACATTGGTTATATGAAATACAGTCTGGAAACCACCTCAACTCATTCGGATTAAAGTGAACTTTAATGGGACAACTAAGGGAAACCCTAATATGGTAGAAGAAGGGGGGATTTTTAGAAATCCAAGTGGTAAGATCATATTAGTATTTATATTTGTAGAATCTTATGGCATTCAATCCAACCATATGGTAAAAAAAAAGGCCCTATTCACATGGATGAGCTTAATGTAGCAACTAAATATAAATATGGTCATTATTGAAGCGGATTTTTTAATATTACTAATTGCTTAAGGGGTAAGAATAAATCTAGTTGGAACATATTAGACATTATATCAAATTCAAGATATATCATTGCAGCCTTGGAGGAGGTAAATATAGTGCATATCTATCGAGAGGGAAACTAAGCAACGAGTTGGTTGGCCAATAAAGGTGTAGATAACCAATTCTATGGAGGGATGATTTCCCTAGTGAGTTGAGGAGTATAGTTGAGAGGGAATTGCAATCTTATGATAGAAAAAATTATGGTTAAATTATTAATTAGTGGTTGTAAGTTTTATTCATCTCTAATAGTCATAAGAAGTGATTCCCTGGTTCCTATTGAGCGGTACGGTAATAGGATATTGTTTTGTGCTAGGGTTATTGTTCTATGGTAGGGTCCTATTAAGTAGTGCAATGGCTATAGTCTCGAAGGTGGTTACAGTAGGGTGTGATGTTAGCATGGTCCATGTGGCTTTTGTAGGAGATTGTTCTGTAGTAGGGTTCCTATTGAGCAATGCAGTATCTACAATCTTCGTGGTGGGATATTGTTCTATGGTAGGGTTCTTGTTGAGTGGTGCAATAGTGTGATACTATTCTATGTTAGGGTTATTATTCTATGGTAGGTTTCTTGTTGAGTAGTGTGGTCACTATGGTCATTGTAGCCTTGGAGGAGGTTAATATAGTGCATATCTATTGAGAGGGCAACCAAGTGATGGATTGGTTGGCCAATAAAGGTGTAGATAGTCTTGAACCAATTCTATGGAGGGATGATTTTCCTAATGAGTTGAGGAGTATAGTTGAGAGGGAGTTGCAAGCTTATGATATACAAAAGTTTGGTTAAATTATTAATTAGTGGTTGCAAGATTTATTCACCTCTTGTAGTCATAGGAAGTGAAGCTTTTCATTTTTTCCTTTAAGGGGTTTATGTGACTTCTTGTCTTGTTTTACTGCTACACTTCTCTAATTCTTCATTGTTTGATTTAATGTAGAGGAGTGGTATTGTAAAAAAGGGTTGGGGCCCTTTCAAAAACCCCTTATTTTCACCTTAATTATAAAAATTAATGTTAGATATAGGTAAATGTAAGGGTGATGAAAGAGCTAATGTGATCAAATCATAAGGAAATCTATCAACTTATGTAATCATGGTTGGGTAAACTTATGGAGGAATTTAAATTGAGCATGTGTATTATACTTTCAAAATGTATAAAGTGAAAAAGTAGGCTCTGAGGTAGGAGCAAGGAACTCTTTGAGACATATTTGATAGTATAGTAAATAGACATAAGGAAAATTTGTAGCATGACAAAAGGAGGTGGATTAAATGAATTCATTGATACATTGATTTTTTTTTAGTTAAATGGTGGAATCGATAGCTGCCATGATGACCAGGGTACGTTGTCCATATTTTATGGTTGTCATAGTAATTATGTGTTGTCCACTTCGAAATCCACCACATAGTATTCGTGTAGTCCACCCCTATAACCACCATGTCGTAATTATTTTAAACCTTTTATGCCACTGAAAGCACCAGGAAAGGGACAAGTGTTCAGTCCGATGAGGCCCGATATTTGAGCCTTGGACCTTCACCCGCCTTGTGGGGTTTGGAAAAATGAATTGGTCTACACCTCAGACCTGACACTGAAAATTAAAGAAATGGACTTGATTTAGTTTTAAGATCAAGAAGAATTATTTTAGAAATAAAATCCACTAAAGCAATGGCTATGGAAGTGGGGTAGAAACACCAAGTGTTAGCTTTTGAATAATAATGCATAGAATAAAGTAATCACAAGATCTAAAATAAAGTTGCAATATTAAATATATGATAATGATAATATATTAAGCATGTAAAACTCATAAAAACTTTAGAAATGAATCATATAAATTCCACTAATAAATGCTCATGAAAATATGATATTTATTGAATAAAGACGTCAAATACATCATACTTCATCACTCTCCATTGTGACTGTATATGACCAGTCACTCTATATCTTTTGTTTATGTATTGATCTCTATTCATATACCCTTTATATGATGGAATGTGACTCTTCATATGGAGGATTCTTAGCCTTCACTCTTCCTATGACTCTTCATCTTCCTATTCTATGGACACATGTACATAGGGACAATAATGCACATTTACATTGCAAAAATACTTTGCACACTTGTGCATTTATTACATTACATAAGATAAATACTTTCATCCTAATCTATAAAACTCTTTCCTAATATATAGATGTACCCATGGTGGTACATTGACATGAACCAAATGATGTAATATATTTCAACACCCCATGTATTACATTATTTGGTTATTAAAAACTTTAGTCTTCAAATTGGTCTTCTTTTTTTAGATAATTTCCATATTGTTCAAGTTTTCATTCTTATTTGATCTGTAGATGACCTCATAGTGCAATCTTCTTTTGTCCTCTGATTTTTCTTCATCTAAAACCTGTATTCCCCCATCTACTTCTATAGTAAAATTATTCTTTGTTTTCTATAGTTTGTCTCTTAGAAAAGATATTAGTATTATCTTGAACTATTACAAGCTCTTGTGAAAAAATAATAGAATCCAAAGAATATATTCCATTACTGATTGATCCAGTAGCCTCTATCCCATTTAGCTTTTTAATAAATAACTTATTCTTTCTATTCTCATATTTGAATTCTACTACTCTTCTGCTTTCAACTAACTTAGTTATTGAAATGAGGTTTGTTGACAATCTAGGTATATACATTATATTGTATAATATAAAATGTGGATGAGATGCAATAGGTGTTACACACCCATTTCCATGAACTGGATATTTATTTCCATATGCTAGCTTTAAACCAAAGTTTTTTGTAGTTTCTAAACAATCAAACCAATGTAGGTTTCTTGTCATATGATGACTTGCCCCTGAGTCAATATACCAAATATTCTTATCATCTTGAGTAATATAATTATCTTTTTGTGAAAATATTTTGCATTGTTGACAAGGAGCATGAATAGTACTTTGAATTTGTATCTTATGATGATATGTTCCTCTTGCTAATTTATTTATAATTCTCTTGCTTTAAGTTCTTTGAATCTTTGTAGTTGACTACCTTATAACTCCCTAGTTTAGTTTATCAAACAATTATTTGATACAATCTCAAATTCTCCTTAGGGATAATTTTCAATTTTGATCTTTCATATACTTAAGTTTTATATCTCCCAAATTTGTATATATTATCTTCCTTAAACACTTTTCAACTTCTAGATCATGAGTTGAATTATTTTAATTCTTCAAATCTTGAAGTATATTATTAACAAATATAATTTCTTTTGCTTCTTTAGGATTAAGAGTAATCTTGATATATTCTTTGAAGTAGTATACCTTATGACTCTCTAGTTTAATTTATCAAATAAGTATTTGAAGCTATATTGAATTTTCTATTTTTTGTTTGTTGACAACCTTTTATCTCCCTATTTTCAATATTGTTCTTCAATTCTATGTTTTGTAGAACTCCTTGTATCTCCCTAATGAATGAATATGAAAATATAATTTTTCAAATTCTATTATTCAAAAATAGCAACTTTACAGGGGCAAATCTTAGCAACAATTAGAAGTGCGAAGAATTAAGGTTTTTTCCTAAAAAACATCTGATCTCTTAGGAGCCATATCTTCGTTAAGAGTTATAGGATTCAGTTTATTCTTGGACCAACTTGTGTAGAATTTGAATAGCTTTAAAATGAGTGGTTGTATGAAGGGATATATGCAATATTGAGGGACATATGAACCTATGAAGTCAACCATTTGAAACAAGGGAAGTGAAATTTTTTAAGTCACGAAAAATGAAATTGCAAATATTTGTTAGGTAGGGTTCGAATGATGGGAAGAGCAATGAAGGGCTAGGACTTCAATGAGGTAAGACATTCCATTTGGATAGAATAAAATCTCAGCTAAGTTTTTTTTTACTTTCTTTACCTTAAAAATTGTGCATGAAAATTTATTATGTTTTTATCAAATATTATATTTGTTATTGGTCATTCAGATAAATTTCAATAAATTTTGAGTTTTACTTTCCTTTCCATGGATCGATTTATAGTTAAATCCTTAGGATCATATCTAGGAGTAGAGGTTAGTGAGTGCACCTTAGATAGATCCTCGTTGCTCCAATATAGGGCAGGTTTTGGTAAATTTAATGGGTACTGGCCAGGGGCTTCAACCTTGAGAAAATGGATTGATAGGAGTTGGAAGTCTTCAGGAGGGATTCTATCATTTCTTCCCAAAGGTTTCTTCCTAGATATTTTTTGTTCTAGGGAAGAAAGAGAAAAAAATTAAAATGGGGTCCTTAGTTTATGGGAAGAGCAGGACTCTTCCTTACCCGTTGGTATGAAGGATTTTCACCTGAAAATGTAAATCTATCTCTAGTACCAGTTTGGGTTAGGATGTTTGGGTTACCCATTAAATTTTGGGAAATATATACCTTCAAGGAAATAGGCAACACTCTAGGAGAATTCCTTGAGATTTCAAATATGATGAAATATGGATTCTTGGCTATTTATGCTCAAATATTGGTCATGATTGATATAAGTAAAGCTTTACCAGAATCAATCATTCTTAAGTATGGGGATAATATGTGGACCCAAACTATAGATTATGAAAACATATATTTATATGTAGAATATGTTATGAGGTGAGGCATATTGAGAGATCATGCCCTAAGAAGAGCCCAGCAGAATCATATGTAGAAAATTGCAAGAGGAAGTTACAAATGATTATGGATGGAGATGGTTTTCAACTTCCAAAAAATAGATCTAGAAAAATAATAGAAAATAAATAGTGGAGACCAATAAGAAAGCATATTGGAATAAATACCAACTCTTTTGAGGCTTTAACCTATGAAGAAAAAGTAGAACAAAACTTAGAGAACATAGTACAACAATTTCAACATATTAACAAGGAACCATCTATTTAGTATAATCCTAAATTAAGGAAGAACATTCTTGATGAACCTAAGGAATGTGTCTCATTAGATTTGAAGACTCTCTTGAAGTTCCATGCACCATTCAAGAGGAAATTTTTGGTAAATAAAATGTAGTTTTTGAAGTTAATACATTTGTTGTTAATAAGGAAATACCATAAAATGAGCAGGACAAGTCAAAATATTTTATAATAGAGTCAAAATAGGATAAATATGATGAAAAACAAAATTATAAAATAATATTGAGGAATAGAATAATAAGACCTACTCCTGATATAGGCAAGGCAAAAAGAGTAAAACCCTCAAATTATCAAGCAAGATCTAGGTAAGCAAGAGCAAACATAGAGAAAGGAACACAAACTAAGTTGGTTGAACTTCTCTTTACCAAATAACAAAATGATATTGGTAATACGCAGGCTGGTCCAAAAGCCCCTAATAATACATGATTATCATATCATGGAATATAAGTGGTGCTAATGCCCCCTCAAAGAAGAGGTGTATTAGGGACCTATGTTTAAGTAATAAACATGATATTCTTTGTATCCAGGAAACTAAAATGACAAAAGAAAAAGTTTCAAAAACTATGAAAGCTGTATGGACAAGATGTGAATGGGATGCTATGGATTTTGAAGGAGCGTCAGGGGGAATTCTAACTTGTTGGAATCCTTCTAGAACCTCTTGTGTAACCATTCATAAATCTAGGCATTGGATAACCTCTTTAGTCACTTGCTTCTTTGCATATATTCATTTCATCATTATCAATGTCTATGGACCTACAACTCAGTTGGGTAGATCATAATTTTGGGGTGGGATTGAAGCCTTTATGAGAAGTAAATACCAAGAAATATGATTCATGATCATTGAATATTTTAATGCCATAACCAAGTTGGATGAAAAATCTAGGGAAATTAGGAAATTGACTCAAAGTATGAAATATTTCTCAGCTTTTATTCAAAACAATAATATATTGGAAGTTGAGTTTGAAAAAGAAAACTATACTTGGACCAACAACAGGAGAGGTCAGAACCTAATAACATAAAAATTAGACATATTCATTCTCTCAGATCATTGTCTAGATGAAGGAAATTGTGCTAAAATTAATACCTTAACAAGGATTGGTTCAAATCACTAGCCAATAAGAATTAAAATGATCGTAAGTGAATTAAAAAAATCATATTTTAAATATGAGCAGATGTGGGAAGACCATCCTCAATTTGTTGATATGATAACTCAAACATGGAATTCTTTAGGTTATGGTGGGTTGTATGCTCTTTCAAATCAAATTAAATCTATGGCATCTAGATTAAAAGAATGGAACAAGAATACATTTGGAAACATTTTTAAGAAGAAAGAATAACTAAAGGATTAACTTTCAAAATTTTAAAAAGGTGATCATAATAATCCAAGCTTAGAGGAAAGAGAGTTGCTTAGTGAATATCATAATATTTTGAGTAAGGAAGATAAATTTTGGAGATTTAAATCAAGACAGACCTGGTTAAAAGAAGGAGATAAAATTACAAAGTTTTTTCATATGATGGCTATAGTACAGAGATCAACTTCTAAAATTAGTGGAATTAAATCAATAGAAGGGGTTTGGATTGAAGATCAAAGTGATATTAGAAAAGAGGTAAAGTCTTTTATTAGAATATTCTAGGTTCATATGAGATTGAAGTTCTTAATGATATTCTTCTTCAAGATGTTCCTTTAGTTATAACGAATGAAGATAATAGGAAACTGATGGAGCCTATTACTCTAGAAGAAATTCATTTAGCTCTTTTCTCTTTAATAAGGATAAATCCCCAAGTCCAGATGGGCTCTCTATAACTTTTTACCAACATAATTGGGATATAGTTAAGGACTCGTTATTGGTGGTAGTGGAACAATCTAGGGTAAAACAATACATACCTTATTAATTAAATGCAACATATCTTACCCTAATTCCAAAAAATATGGATGTTGAATTGTTTGATTCTATTGGACCCATAAGCCTATGTAACATGGCATATAATATTATTTCTAAAGTTATTGTGAATAGATTAAGACCATTATTAGACAATTATTTCAGAAGAGCAAGGAGGATTTGTGAAAGGAAGATAAATTTTGGATGGGATCATAGTTTCTCATGAAGTTATACATTCAACAACTTCAAGAAAAGAGAAATCAATGATCTTAAAACTTGATATGAGTAAAGCCTATGATAGGGTTAAATGGGTTTTTCTTTTTGTAGTTTTAGATAAGTTTGGTTTTGTTAAGAAATGGGTTAGATAGATTAAAGCTTGTGTCTCTACAGTTTCTTATTCAGTGTTGGTCAATGGGTTAGTGACAAAATATTTTAAAGCTAAGAGAAGCCTCAAACAAGGATATCCTCTATTTCCTTATTTGTTCATTATTATGGCAGAATTTTTGAGTAGGAACTTAAAGAAGGCTTACAAATATGGGCTTATAAGTGGACTTAAGGTTAGTAATAACATCGATAACATCACCCATCAATAGTTTGTAGATGATACAATCATTTTTGGAAAGGCAAGGATAAATGAGGCCAAAGATTTGAATAACTTTATAAAATAGTACAAAAGAGCTTCAAGGAAAAAAGTTAATAGGACTAAATCTAAAGTTTACTTCTTTAACACTCTTGCTAATATCAAAACAAGAAGCTACAGGTTGCTTCAAATGGAGGGGGAAAGTTACCAACAACTTATCTAGAAATACCTTTATTTGAGGGGATAATGAGGATAGATTTATGGAATCCTGTTATTAGTAAAGTTTAGAATAAACTTCCAACTTCAAAAGGTAGATGATTATCATTAGTAGGAAGAGTGCAGTTAATTAAGTTAGGCTTACAGGCCATTCCAACATATTATATGTCATTGTATTCTATGCCAAAATCAGTTGAAAAATGTTTAATCTATATTATGCGATCCTTTTTATGGTCAAGTTTACATGATAAAAGAAATTTTCCTTTGGTGAAATGGAGCAAGTTGTGTGATGATAAAACTAGGGGAGGTCCTGGTTTAAGAGTTCTTACAGATGCAAACTTAGCTCTTGGGGGAAAATTTATCTGGAGATTGTACAAATAGAGCCAAAGACAATGGGCAAGAATTCTGCTAAGTATTTTGATCCCAATGACCCAAGTTTAATATTTACTACATTCTCTCTCCCAAATGGTTTTGCTCTTTGGAATGGTTTAAAAAAATCTATTGATATTATGATTAAAGGTTTAATATGGGTGGTGGAAACTGGAGAAATTTTTATATTTGGATGGATACTTGGTGTGATAAAAAACCACTCAATTTAGATCCAGTTTTGAAACCTTAGATGAGATTGCTTTAAGACAAATATGGTGATAGGGTTTCAAATATTTTGTACAAGGATCAAGAATGAAGATACAAATGGAAAGAAGATGTTTTTAAAAGTATACAATATATTGATGCTAGAAGGCATTTGAGTAGAAATATTACAATCGTGATTATTTCGAGGGGAGCCAAGGAAAAATTGATTTGGTAGTTGAATAGCTCAGGAGAATACACAAGAAGTGGATATAATGTACAACACCAACAAAATAATAATATCACTAGAATATGGAGAGATATTTGGGATAGCCTAAGCATTCCTAAAGTTAAAATGTTTGTTTGGCTAGTAGGTCATAGAAGAATTTTATCCTGGGATAACCTTATGAAAATGGGTTTGCATGGCCCCTCTCAATGTGTTTTTTGTAAAAAGGAGGAGAGTATAGATCGTATCTTGGAACATTGCTCAATAGTTTGGAATCTATGGCAATGGATTATAAATATGTTTGGTAAATGCATGATGGTGAATAACATAATTGAATATTGGTTAAAGCAATGGCATAGCACTTATAAAAGTGAGGCTTTATAGACAATATGAGATATATCAAAAGATACAATTCTTTGGACTATGTGGCTAGAAAGGAATAGAAGAATATTTAAATGAGAGGAAAACAATTCAGTTGTAATGAAAAAGAAGATATGTTTAGCCATAGAGGAGTCTAAACCAACCCTATGAACTCACCTAGTCCCCAATTTGAAATCAGAGAGCCTTGATAGATGGAGTCAAGTCATTAAATGGAATCTTGATGTTGGATACAAGAGAAGAAAAAAGAAGGCAAAGAATATGAAGCGGAAACCACTAGATGTGGAGTGGGTTAATTTTTATGGAGCATCTAAAGGAAATCCAGGACCAGGAGGAAGAGGAGGAATAATTAGAAATAATAGAGAAGATATTTTATCTCATTATGCTTTCAATAGTGGATTTAAGACAAATAATGAAGCTGAAGCTTGGGCAACTTTAGAAGGATTAAAAATATGTAAACAAATGAAATGGAATAGAGTATGGATGGAAGGTGATTCTCTCATAGCAATAAATGCAATTTTGAGGAAAGCAAAGGCTCCATGGAACATACAAGATATAATTGTGGAAATTCAAGATCTTGCTAAAGAGTTCGAAGAAATCATGTTTACACATATTTTAATGGAAGAAAACAAATGTGCAGATAAGCTTGCCAATAGAGGGGTTTTGATTGAGGATCATGAAGTTAAATTCTCCTTTCCATAGTTAGAGGAAGTAGAAAGTTTAGTTGAAACTAACAAAAAATGTTGATTGCCTGAATCAATTAATGACTAAGATTTACTTTAATGTTTTCCATTAGTAATATCTACTTTATTTTGTAACAATAATGTGTTTTCATTTAGACTATTTATTATAATTTTTGTGGTTGTACTTGTGTTTCAGGAAGGAAACTAGCAATCTAGATTTGGTAAAGCAGACTATGATAGTGTAATTTTTTGAAA
Source organism: Wollemia nobilis (assembly GCA_028583015.1). Taxonomy (NCBI): domain Eukaryota; kingdom Viridiplantae; phylum Streptophyta; class Pinopsida; order Araucariales; family Araucariaceae; genus Wollemia; species Wollemia nobilis. The sequence continues at coordinate 5,140,828 of JAQPPZ010015032.1, forward strand.
ATATTACTCTACTAAGATGCAAGGCATAGATAGTAGAGGTGAATTTTTGGCATTGTAAAGGTTGTTAAAGGAAAATGTCAAGAAAAATGCTAAATTCTAGATTAATTGTATTCATACAAAAAATTGAAAAGATCTAGAAAATGAAAATCAAGAATCATATATTTTATGTAAAATGATGCAGGTTTCTAGATATAGCATCTCAATTGATATGAGAAGTGTATATATTTGTAAACTCTCAAAGAAGAGAGATGTAATTTTTCAAGGGTGGGGGACCTAAGTACATACCTTTATTATCCAACAAAAAAATAGCAACTTTACTTTTTTCTTATCAATCAATGATTTGAATGCAATTTTTAAATATTGCAAATTTTCAAATTTATATCTCTAATAATTTTGGATTAGAGATTAATGCAACTTTTCTTTTTCAAGTACTTCTATGTTGAATTCCTTTTATTTTCCAAATTTAAGAATATAAAATTTTCAATTCTAAATTTCATAAACTGTGTTGATGTTGAATTCCTTATGACTCCAACTCTAGAAATTCTAAAAATAATATTTGCAAGCTTTGTGTATTCCTAATTTGATGTAGAATACCTTATTCTCCAAACTTATTAAATTGCAAATATTTTAATTTGTTTTGTAAATTCAAATGTGCAAATGACAAAACTTCAAAATCAATTCTTTAATATTCAAAATAATCTTCGTAATATTTATATTTCTAAGGTTTCAATAATGCTTATTTCTCTAATAAAATACTATTAAACTTTAACCTTAGATAATATATCCTTTTACACCTTATAACTCCTACTTAACATAAACTTTAATTCCATAAAGTAATAAATACTACCTTTAAGTTTTTAGATGCTCCCACATTAATGTTTTGCTTGGTCTTCCTTTGAAATTGAGCACTCTTCCTCTGGTCAACTTCCTTCAAACTGGTCAAGGCGGTTCTTCTTTGATGTAGTGGAGTCCATGTTGTGATTAATGAGATTATATTATCTCATGCAATAAATGAGTGCTCAAAAATGTTTGCCTTCCTTGGTAATGCTTTTAATATTTGCAATATGAGTGACAAGTGTCACTAGAGTTCTTCCTTCTCTCTTGTTATCGTAACTTGTGGTTGTGTGGTGCTTCTTCTCCCTGATAACAAATGGATTCAATAATATCAATACTCCTATAACTCTTGGATGGTGTTCAATGCTTCCTCTTTCTTGTGACAAGTGTTTCATGCAATTTTATAACACTCCCCACACTCTATGAGGAATTTATAATGTCTTCTTTGACCAAAATTTTGGTGCTCAAAGTTGTAACATTCCCTAACTGCATTACATTTCCCTTTTGGACACTTGGTTGTGCATGCGATATGCTTTAACAGGTTGGTGATGCATTATAAATGTCTTCTTTCTTGGTGAATTCACGAACTTGAATCTTTAGCCTCCTTGGTACATTTTCAATAATAAAATGTAGCCTCTTCTTTGTTGGTTACATTTCCATATTTGCAGGTATCTCTCCAACTTCACCAATGACACTTTTTAAGTGCTCTTGTTTGGTGGCTTATTTTACAACAATTTTCTTTTGCTTGGGTGCTCTTTTGGTGGTTGTTCCACGATGATCCTTCTTGGCCCAGTTACTCTTTTAGTGGTTGTTCATCTAGAAACGGTTAGGGTGCTTTCCCCCCTATATTTAGTTGTCACTTTTGCACTCTTCATTGGTGCTCAACCTATGCATTTTGGTGGTGATTCCAGTGGTGGATTTTACCACACTTTTGGTGATTTCCTTCACCAGAGTAATCTGCAATCTTGGTGTTTTTAAACACCTTAAATCTACTTGGATTTTGATGATTATTCAGCCTCACTATAATGTAGGATAAATCCGCTCTTTCTCTTATTATGAAGACAACATATATTAATCTTCTTATCACTCTTTTAAGCTCTTTACAAGATTTAATTCTATTTGTTATAATATGCATATTTCTACACTAATAATGGTGTTCAATGGTATATTTTTCCTTGGATTAGAGACACTCTAAAAAATCCTTTTGCTAGCTCTTAATAGATTTAAAATTTATGCTCTTAAAAACTTATAATAACCACTTTTAAAGTTTCTAAAATAACACTTTTTATGGCATGAATTTAACACACCTATTGTGGTTGATCCACAACACACCCCAAAATTGGGGACCCACCTTTTTGCAGGCTTGCAGAGAAGAATCTCGGTGACCCAGATGCTAAAATTGAAGAAAAGAGGAAAAAATGCCCAAGTGTAGAAAGGGGTCGCGAAATCGCGACAGGTAGCGAAATCGCGACATGTCGCGAAATCGCGACATGTCGCGAAATCGCGACCGAAGCCGAAAAACGGTAGCGAAATCGCGACGTGTCGGAAAATCACGGTCAACGCGGTCAACGGCAACAAAACAGAAAAGATGTCGCGAAATCGCGACGAGGTGGCAACAGAAAGGTGTCGCGATTTCGCGACGCATTTTGGCAAAGTTGTACGGTACAAGGAAGATGTCGCGAAATCGCGACGGAAATGAAAATCAGGCCCGACAGAGAAACGGTAGCGATTTCGCTACGCCTTGCGGAAAGAAGACTCAAAGTTCAAAACGGTAGCGATATCGCTACAAATTTCATAAAGGCCGGTCTCAAAGTCAGAGGGTAGCGATAGCGCTACAAGTTTAGTGAGAGAGGGCTTGAAACAAAAATGGTAGCGAATCGCTACCATGTCACAAGGAGAAGGCTTGAAACGAAAGTGGTAGCGAATCGCTACCACATTTCAAAGGGACGCTGCAAGGCCAAGGTGGTAGCGATATCGCTACCACATTTTGAAAAGGGCTCAAAGTTAGAAAGTGGTAGCGATATCGCTACCATTCGAAGAGGAGGGCTCAAAATGTTAAAAGGGTAGCGATATCGCTACGAGAAGTTGCCGGAGGTAGACAAATGAAAAACGGTCGCGACATCGCTACGGGGAGCTGATAAAGGCGTACGGCCGGGAAGCATGTAGCGATATCGCGACATGTCACGATTTCGCGACATGTCGCCATATCGCGGCTAAGAAGATGAACGAGCAGACTTGCAGTTTTGTCATTTTTTTTGCAGTAAGCGTTACACAGGACGCGGGAAAAGCAGGACACGTGGCGCACGGGTGTCAAACTTGCAGAGGCGTTACATGCGGAGATGAATTTCGAAGCGTTTTCAAATTTGAGCGTGAATCAAAGCGGGAAAAAGCAAGAATTTGAGGGGTCATGTGCGGGAAGGTGAAATGAAGCGACAGAGAAGATCGAAGAGCCGCGTCAAACATTATAAGACCAGAATTGCAAATCGAAGAAGGGGTTGGAAATTGCCGAATACGGAGTTGCAGAGACGAGAGCTTTGTGCTATTCTGGGCCCGTACTTGGGCAATTTCCTTCTTTTTGTTTGGGATTTTCTTTTACACCTGGAACATTTTTGAATGTAATCGAAATATTCTTTAATACAAAATACAGAGAGTTGGCATCTTTTGGATGAGAAAGAAGGAGTTACTTTTGCATGCATGATTTAATGTCTATCTTTCCCTTCCAGATTTCTTAGGTTTTTAGGTGAAGTTAATGCAAGATCTCTTGGTTGCTTCATGCGAATGCCTGTTTCTGGAATTACCACAGAAACCCTCGAGACTCGCACCTGGCCTATTTGGATTGTGTGGAAGTGCAGGTTCATTAGGTTAGGTTGCATGTAATAAGCCTCGGTATCTTCGGTTTCATCCGATTAATGACAACTTTATGACTGTAATCTATTCTTATTGTTACTTTTGTTTACTTTTGTCTTTGCTTTTCAAACCCATATTTTATTTTCAGCAGTTTAATTACTGTGTTTGAATAAATCACTGAAAATCCATCAGAATTAAAGGTTAAAACAGATTTTATTCATTTTAGAGTCCATTGAAATTTCAAAATTAAATAAACCACAGTGCCCCTTGTTAACATCCACTTGCAAACCCTAAGGTGTTCTTAGCATTTCATTTTAAACAACATCCTTGATAATCAATAATTAGCATAATAAGAACCTTGGAGAAATCGTTTTTCTTTGCAAGCGGAGGATTTAGGACTCGGATCCTACGGGAGAGTGTGTTTTCACAATCGGGTTAAAACACCACTCAACAGATTGGCGCTAGAAGGAGGGCCGAATTGGTTTATTCTACTTTGATGTTTCATATTTGAATAGTACGTTTTTGATATAAATTTTGAAATCATATCTCTTAAATCTCATAGACGGCTAAACTGCGGCATTTGTTTTTCGGTTGCAGGTATTCTTCGTGATAATCGAGAGTTTAGCCAAGGAGAGCCGAAGCGGTTTATGTTATCGTGAGGGCTAGGCACTGTTCTTAACGTTTTGACTGTTCATGCAGGAGTAATACGATTTGATTTGACTTTAAAAAAATAAAAAAAAATATAAAAGATAAAATAAAAAAAAAATTAAAATGAATATAAAAAAATATATATATATATATATATAAATAAATAATAATAATAATAATAAAAAAAAAAAGAGAAAGGAACTTTTGGCTATTAAAGTTATCTTCTTCAAAATTCACTAATGGCTATGTTTGCACCGTGGATGACAGGTAGCCCATTAAATATACCGGGAGTTCAGCATTATTTGCCCGTCGGTTTTGAGAGATGTCTTCCTCATTTTGTGTCTAATGGGACAAACACCGTAGAAGGACACATTCAAGCATTTAAATTTGTTGTGAACCACTTAACAAGTTGGTATGACGATGTCGCTTGTAGAATGTTCCTTTACACCTTGGACAAAGTGGCGTATGATTGGTTCACCAATCTGCCTTTAGGGTCTATCACTTCTTGGGCTCAACTAGAGGCAGCATTTCTCAATCAATTCAACAAAAAGCAAGTTGACCCAATCCTCATGTACAATCAGTTCGCCTATATTAGAAAAGGGCCAAGTGAAAATGTGAAGTCATTTTCAGAGAGATTCTTTGGATTATATGCTCAATTAGTGACATTTTATGTTCTTCACGAAGAAGTGGCCCTCCAAATATACATCAATGCTCTTGATTCACCCATGTCCACATATTTGCGAGGGATGCCTCAAATCACATCTTTGTCACAAGCCTATACTCAAGCAATGGCAATTGAGCAGCAATTGAGTTGTCAAAATTTTGGTGTGGGTTTCGGATCATGTAATCTTCAACCATTTAATACCTCCTTTACCCACCCAATGATTTATCCACCTCAACCAAGTTCAAGTGTGAGTCAATTTCAGAGCCAACAATCATTCCCAAGCTTCAATCAAATTCGAAATCCTCAACCTACCATGCAACATCAACCGTCTTTCTTAAGTATGAATCAACTTCAAAATCCTCATCTTGATTCAAAAGATGTTGCTAAAATCAATTTCAATGATTTTCATAGGAATATGATTCTAGGCAAGGGAGGAATACTAAATCCAACTAGTAGGGAAGCATGGGATAGATTGGAAACCCTTGACTCACCAAAAGATGAATTATATGAGGATGAATCTGATTCGGATGACACATTGGAAGACATTGTTGAAAGCAATGGCCTAGGAGATCCACACCTTCCAAATTGTGATAAAATTGAATCATGGGTTACACATGTGGATTATGATAGCCTTATCTGTTTGAATACAAGCAATAACCCAATTTTGGAAGAAATTGAACCATTTAAGGAAGGTGAATATAAATTTGATGAGAAGCATGTTGATGAATTAAAGGATGAAGAAGAAATGGTTGAGCATCACAATTTGATTTTGAAAGATGATCATCATGATTCTTGGGAAGAATATGCTCACCCCAAACCTTCTAACGAAATTTGTGTGCCTATTGATATGCTGGATGATACAATTGCCCTTTCACATGAGGATATTACGAGTCCTGTGCAATCTGAAAATGTTTTGGAAGAAGGATTGGAATCTCATCAAGGGTTTGAGAAGAATAATAATTCTACTACCATGGATGAAGAAGGAGAGTCGATTGTTTTTGTTCCTCTTGGGGGGCAAGAAATTAGGAAGTTTGATCCACCTTTTGTTTCTACAATGTCTATGCCATCTCAAGATGTTGAAATTACAAAGCCTAGGTGGTGTGGGTTGGATGATATTGATGATCTTAATGAAAATATGGATTTGGTGACGACTCAAGCCATTGATCATGGAAAGGTGTCACGTGACACATATCTTGAAAATTTAGGCTCTTGTTTTGAAAAATATGGACGCATGTTTGATTGGGTGCCTAACTTTGGTGTTTTTGAACAGGTATTGGGCGATGAAGAAGACAACGAGAAAAAAGAAAAGGCTACTAATACTCATCAAGTTATGATAAATTTTAATCATGATGGGTTGAGTATGGATGATAAGGGGAAATCTTTACCTTTGGTAGTAGCTACAAAAATCTCAAGTGATGGGTTACATAATGTCCTTTTGGATGCTAACAACATTAATGAGGAAATGCCAAATTTCGTTGATGTTTATCAAGTGTTGAATGATGCTTGATGGTTTTAAAATCCTGGAAAATGAGTTGAAGTCAAGATTTTTAGAGATAGGCTCTTGTTTGCAACATCTCACATTTGAAAAGGATAGCCTACTTCTAAATCATGAAGGGAACGATGAAGCTTGCACTTTAAAGAATAGACAAGATAAAATTGAATATCAACTATTGTCTAATCAATTTGACTTGAATCTCACCTATGATGTTGGTAATAGAACTAAATCAAAGTTGAAGGATGAACATGGCAAGTTGAGGTGTGTTGCATTGCTTGGTCTGATCTTATTGTTGTTGGATTCCTATAAAATTTGGCATGTATATTGTGTCATATGTTTTTTGATATGTTCTTATCATGTTTGGGATCCAGGAAAATGATAATCCAAGCTTTGCATCATCTTGTATTATATTGTACATTTGTATATAGATTTTGGTTTTTTGGATTTTGGTTTGTGTTTTCAAAGTTTCATTTTGGGATTGCAGTTTGGTTTTGGATTGAACAAGTTTTAATTTACAGTTGTGTGTTTATTTTATTTGTCTATATATATAAAAAAAAAAAAATGATGAAAAGAAATTTGAGATGTCAACTTATGCTTAAGGTTAGGAGAATATGAAATATTGGAATTGTCTTGTAAAAGCTCCACAAGTAGCATAAAGCATTTTTAAGTTATATTGTTTGATTTTGTGATACATGAAAGAATCAGTTTTGCATGACATATCATTTCATTTGCAAAGATAAGGCATTCATATTCCATCTCACCTCACATACATTTCATTTTAGTTACATATGCATCTTATGTACAAGCCATGAAAGTACGTCAAATTCTCTTAGGGTTATGTTATAACATAAATGTAAGTGGCTCCTAAGGTTGGAAACTGAGTCTTGAGGTATCTAGAACCAAGCACGTCTCATAAATTAAAAAGGATCTTGAGCAAAATGATCAAAACCTAGCTTGGAGGAAAAGGTTGAGCGAAAGTGGTTTTCATGTCTATCCTATTATGCAACATGATCCTTAAAACAGTGGTTTTGACCACTTCCATAGAACTTAAAGCAATTCCCAGACCCACATGGAGTAGTAAGGATAGGGTGTAAATTCTCATCTCGGTTGGTTGAGAATCTGATTCCCCAAAGCTCCTATGTTTTCATTTCATAATTAGTCTTGGATTGTAAGGATCGTACTATTTGTCCTCTCGCAAAGGATGGGTAGTCATCCCCAAGGTCTAAGTAATAAAATTAATATTTTCCATTCTCACCGTTGAGGTACTATTTGTCCTCGCAAAGGATGGGTAGTCATCCCCAAGGTTTAAGCAACAGAATTAATGATTTATATCTAAGGTTTGGATTGTAAGGATCGTACTACTTGTCCCTAACCAGGATGGGTAGTCATCCCCAAGGTCCAAGAAATAAATAAATAAATAAATTTTTCCCATCTCATCTTTATTTTGGATTGTAAGGATCGTACTACTTGTCCCTAGCCAGGATGGGTAGTCATCCCCAAGGTCCAAAGAAATGGAGATAAGTTTTGGATTGTGGGGTTAGATATGCCCATGCATGGCATCATGTCTTGCCTAAAAAACAAGACCACCGATTGTCTAGAGGGTTAGACTAGCATGACCATTTCTTCCATAAGCTGGTTTAATTATTTTGCTTAAAGTGAGGTAATGAACTCTAAATCAGAATAGTAAGGATAAGGTTAAACTCTCATCTCGGTTGGTTGGGAGTCTGATTCCCCAAAGTTCTGATTTCACATTCACTTGCACATGGGTTCTAGATAGTAGGGACTCATAACCAACTTTGGGATACAATAAGATAATGAACTAGTGGATCCTAAGAGGGTTTGGCAATCTTGAATGCTTGTACATAGTATTAGAAGAAGTACCATGCCCTTTATGGAAGCAAATCTCCTTGCACATTCATTAGGGTACACAAATCATTCACCATCCCATATATGCATTCATGCAAAACTGATAATGGAATGTTGATCAATTTCAAACGATAGGGAATGAAAACACATTGCACACACTGAGCTAATACTTGATGATTCTGATGATTCATGTACTTTTGATCTTTGGGCATTTGTTATTTTGCTTATGTGCTAACATATATTTGCGAGTTTGTGATATGTTTCAGGTTGGGTTCTTACTAAAATGCTCAAGAGCATTTGACAATAGAGTCGCCATTTGTTGTGGTTGATCCACAACACACCCCAAAATTGGGGACCCACCTTTTTGCAGGCTTGCAGAGAAGAATCTCGGTGACCCAGATGCTAAAATTGAAGAAAAGAGAAAAAATGCCCAAGTGTAGAAAGGGGTCGCGAAATCGCGACAGGTAGCGAAATCGCGACATGTCGCGAAATCGCGACATGTCGCGAAATCGCGACCGAAGCCGAAAAACGGTAGCGAAATCGTGACGTGTCGGAAAATCACGGTCAACGCGGTCAACGGCAACAAAACAGAAAAGATGTCGCGAAATCGCGACGAGGTGGCAACAGAAAGGTGTCGCGATTTCGCGACGCATTTTGGCAAAGTTGTACGGTACAAGGAAGATGTCGCGAAATCGCGACGGAAATGAAAATCAGGCCCGACAGAGAAACGGTAGCGATTTCGCTACGCCTTGCGGAAAGAAGACTCAAAGTTCAAAACGGTAGCGATATCGCTACAAATTTCATAAAGGCCGGTCTCAAAGTCAGAGGGTAGCGATAGCGCTACAAGTTTAGTGAGAGAGGGCTTGAAACAAAAATGGTAGCGAATCGCTACCATGTCACAAGGAGAAGGCTTGAAACGAAAGTGGTAGCGAATCGCTACCACATTTCAAAGGGACGCTGCAAGGCCAAGGTGGTAGCGATATCGCTACCACATTTTGAAAAGGGCTCAAAGTTAGAAAGTGGTAGCGATATCGCTACCATTCGAAGAGGAGGGCTCAAAATGTTAAAAGGGTAGCGATATCGCTACGAGAAGTTGCCGGAGGTAGACAAATGAAAAACGGTCGCGACATCGCTACGGGGAGCTGATGAAGGCGTACGGCCGGGAAGCATGTAGCGATATCGCGACATGTCACGATTTCGCGACATGTCGCCATATCGCGGCTAAGAAGATGAACGAGCAGACTTGCGGTTTTGTCATTTTTTTTCGTAGTAAGCGTTACACAGGACGCAGGAAAACGGGACACGTGGCGCACGGGTGTCAAACTTGCGGAGGCGTTACATGCGAGAGATGAATTTCGAAGCGTTTTCAAATTTGAGCGTGAATCAAAGCGGGAAAAAGCAAGAATTTGAGGGGTCATGTGCGGGAAGGTGAAATGAAGCGACGAGAGAAGATCGAAGAGCCGCGTCAAACATTATAAGACCAGAATTGCAAATCGAAGAAGGGGTTGGAAATTGCCGAATACGGAGTTGCAGAGACGAGAGCTTTGTGCTATTCTGGGCCCGTACTTGGGCAATTTCCTTCTTTTTGTTCTGGGATTTTCTTTTACACCTGGAACATTTTTGAATGTAATCGAAATATTCTTTAATACAAAATACAGAGAGTTGGCATCTTTTGGATGAGAAAGAAGGAGTTACTTCTGCATGCATGATTTAATGTCTATCTTTCCCTTCCAGATTTCTTAGGTTTTTAGGTGAAGTTAATGCAAGATCTCTTGGTTGCTTCATGCGAATGACCTGTTTTCTGGAATTACCGTAGAAACCCTCGAGACTCGCACCTGGCCTATTTGGATTGTGTGGAAGTGCAGGTTCATTAGGTTAGGTTGCATGTAGAAAGCCTCGGTATCTTCGGTTTCATCCGATTAATGACGACTTTCGATCTGTAATCTATTCTTATTGTTACGTTTTTGTTTACTTTTGTCTTTGCTTTTCAAACCCATATTTTATTTTCAGCAGGTTTAATTCACTGTGTTTGAATAAATCACTAAAAATCCATCGAATTAAAGGTTAAAACAGATTTTATTCATTTTAGAGTCCATTGAAAGTTCAAAATTAAATAAACCACAGTGCCCCTTATTAACATCCACTTGCAAACCCTAAGGTGTTCTTAGCATTTCATTTTAAACAGCATCCTTGATAATCAATAATTAGCATAATAAGAACCTTGGAGAAATCGTTTTTCTTTGCAAGCAGAGGATTTAGGACTCGGATCCTACAGGAGAGTGTGTTTTCACAATCGGGTTAAAACACCACTCAACAACACCTTTTATGGATTATTTTGTAGCTCTCCTTCTTGATATCTAGTTATCCTAAATTTATAGCAATACTCCTTTTCTCTTGTTGTTTGTAGGCTCTTTATCTTGTAGCTATAGTTGCTGCCCAAAACCATCTCTTTTGCCTTAAAATGTGTGCTATCAATATCTAAATTTTGTAGTTGCAAATGTTGTCCTTTTGTTGTTCAAATATATAGTAAATCTCCTCCTTAGATATTGCTAAATCATATTGTGTTTTTTTGTTCAAATATTTTCCAAATCTATCCTAAAACTCTTTCAAAATGCGGCTTGGTTTACTCTTTCAATGTTGCTCAAATTTAAATTTTAAAATTCTTTCAATTGGTGCTTGCAAAAATATGATTTGTTGATGTCCACAAATCTTCAAATCTACTGCTCTATTTTATTTTCAAGCCTTCCTTTAATTGGTTGTCCAAAAGTACTCAAAAAGCTTCTCCAAATTACAGATCTATGCTTTGTTCAATTTACTATCCTATGACCTTTCAACTTCTCCTTTGAAAATCAGAAAATTCTCTTTTACAAATCAGCCTACAAAACCTTTTTGGTTGTTCTTAAATCTCTCAAATTTGTGGCCTCTTCAATCCTTCTTCTTTCTTCAATCTTCTTGTCAAATTCTGACTTCAAATCTGATCTTGTTCGATGTCTTCTTCCTCAAGAATATAAATGTCTTGAGATCCTCAAAACTTCTCAAAATTTGGCAAACTTCTTTCCAAATCCTTCTTTCCTTTTTAGGCTTGTTTTCAGATGGAAACAATTGTCACAACTTCCTTTTATTAGGAGCTTCTCCTGCTTGCAATCTTCTAACCCAATTTTTTTCAAAACTCCTCCAATAGCCATTGCTTAAAATCTACAATGAGGCTTTCTCTAGCCTTCTTCTTCTCTATAAATCTTCTTGAGACCTATTTTCTTGGGTCTTCTAATTCTATAGCTACTCAAATATCATTAATCAATTATTTAATGAAACTTACCTTGGTTTCTTCAATCTTCCAATTATAGAATTTTAGTAATGAGATCTCCTTTCTTGGATCTCCAAAATTTGTTGCTTCTCAACTCTACAATAGGACCTTTTGTAGTCCTCTTTATCTTCAATCTTCAAACTTCAATATTCAATATTCAATCTTCAATATTCTAAATCTAGAAGTTCGTCAATGTGACCTCTTTTTTAGGTCTCTTCAATCTTCAATTTGTAGTCTATAATCTTCAATGATAACTTCCTTCTTGGTTCTCCTCAATCTTCAATGGGACCTTCTTTCTTAGACCTCCTTAATCTTCAACGAGTATTTTATTCTTGGTTCTCATCGATCTTCAATGAGGCCTTCTTTCTCGGACCTCCTTTAATCTTCAATGTCTACTTTTCTGCAACAAAGATTTAATCCATTCACGAGGAAAACACATAGAATTTCAGGTAATCAAAGGTGAAATTCCTCTCTATTCGTTGTAGGAAGCTTCTCAACTTCTAAGAACTAATATTCTACAACAAAAACTTAGACAATAATAATAAAATATATTCAAACTTCTAGAATTCTAAAATCAATAATCTTCACTAGCTATCTCAAAAACTAGTGAAAGAAAATCTTTGCTTAATCCTAGTCTTCACGAGTTTTCCTTCAACCCTGTGGAAAGATTCTAGCCAAATACTAATCTAGAATTTTCTCTCTCTCTATCAAGGCTTATCAATAGGACCTCCTTTAGAGGTCTCTTAATATCTTCAATATCAAGGTCTATCTTAAAGACCTTTAAATTTCCTTCTATTCCAACTTTGCTCTTGGAATAGGTAAATCCTTAATTATCATTGGTTTTCCTTCAAAACAGTGAGAAAATATATCTTCTCTAGTTTTCCTTTCCAGAGGTAATTTCTTCAACTTTACTAGTTTCTCCTTAACCAATAGAAGTCTTCTTTGCAACCAAAAACCTGTGTAAGACAAAACATTGTTGTAGCTTTGATACCACTGTTAGCTTTTGAAGAATAATGCATATAATAAAGTAATCACAAGATCTAAAATAAAGTTACAATATGAAATTATATGATAATGGTAATCTATTAAGCATATCAAACTCATTAAAAACTTTAGAAATGAATCATATAAATTCCACTAATAAATGCTCATAAAAATATGATATTTATTGAATAGAGACCTCAAATACATCATACTTCATCACTCTCCATTGTGATTGTATATGACCAATCACTCTTTATATTTTTTATGTATTGATCTCTATCCATATACTCATTTATAGGATGGATTGTGACTCTTCATATGGAGGATTCTTGGCCTTCACTCTTCCTATGACTCTTCATCTTCCTAATTTATGGACACATGTATATAGGAATAACTATGCACATTTACATTACCAAAATACTTTGCACACTTGTGCATTTATTACATTGCATAAATTAAATACTTTCATCCTAATCTATGACACTATTTCCTAATCTCCATATGGTGATACATTGACATGAACCAAATGATGTAGTATTTTCCAACACCAAGTGCTTCCACAATAGTATACTATTTTGAATACATCATAGTAGAATCAAGAGTGTTTACTTACCAAATAGATGGGATGAGAAGAAATCATCAATAATCAAAAGCATGGGAATATACTATTTTTATCAACTATTATAGAAGGAAGCAACAAATGAAGAAGAGGAGCAACAAAAAATAATAATCAATTTAGTCTTTATAGATTATAATGACCAATTTATGAATTAAATAAAATAGGCTAAGGTCAGGCATGTTATTTTTGAAGTAAAAAATATAAATTGATTAGATGGACTTGCTCTAGGATTTTCCAAGTGTTTTGAAGATAGTAAATATGAATTTAGCTTAGGCAGATGAAGAGACTAGACAAGTGAGAACCATCTTAAAAGAGGTAAATTTAAATGTTTATATTTGGTTCATAAAGATAAAGTGATACTCTTTTATTCTTTTAGGTTGATCTTGACATACAATATAACATATAATATTATCTCAAAGGTCATGGTAAATCGAGTGAATGTTATTTTTCCAAAAAGCATTTAGATTAAGGGGTTTTATAGAGGGAAATCAAATAATGAATAATATTTTGATATTGCATGAGTTTTTTCATTCAATAATGAAAATGAGATACTTGATATGATTTTATAGTTGGACGATAAAAGAGTATTATAACCTAAATTGAAATTACCTTAGTAAAATTATATGAAAATTTAGATTTTTAGAAAGATAAATAGAATGAGTTCTAATGTTTATGTCATGTAATATATGTGCATGTGTGCATGTGTGTGGGTATATTCACACTATAGATAACAACTCTTACCAAAATATTTAAAAAAAATGCATTTGCTATTAGGTCCATAGATCATATTCAAGCATCATTTCCATGAAAAATTATACCATAACAATATTTTCCAACTCTCTTAAACCCTTTTTTCTTTTCCTCTATCAAATCCTTGAAATCATTTCCATTAAAAAATAGTATTCTTTTTCCAATTACCATATAAAATTAAAATTTTATTAGAATAGAGATCAACATAATGATTCTCTAAATCACTTTTCCATTGTGTTTTATCCCCTACACACATATGCTAATATTTCCAAGATTTTGCTTCCATAAATAATTGATAGACATTAAGAATAATGTTATTATTGATCCAATATCCATATGCATTTTCTTGATAGTGCTAACAATAGTTTATTAATTCTCCTTGATTGAAATATATCTCCATCATTTTTTCAATAGCAAGCTTGATCCCTATAAAAATTTCCCTAGCCTTCACATAATTGTTTGCTAAAGTTCCATTTGATTTTGAGCACATGAGGAGAGTTTTACCTTCATTATTCCATAAAATTTCACCTTCAACAATTTCCCTAGGGATTCCTTTGGAAGCACAATCAATACTAATTTTAATGAAAGCAAGTTTTAGGCATTTCCATTTTACTATGGATTAACACAAATCCTTTGTGCTAACTCCATTGTTGTTGATCATCCCTATATCAATATTCAAAAAATGTTAGCTGCAAGTTTACTGCATTGGTAAGGGTTTTGGCCTCTCTTTGAGAGGTCCAGGGTTCAAACCCCACTCAGTATGAGGGGACCAGGACCCCTCATAAAAACCCGTGTAAACTCATTGAAAAAATATTCAAAAATTGTAATCAATATGCTAGCACATATTTTATTACTGCTTAAGAAGTTCCATGATGAACACCATGCTTGTAAGCATTTTGTGAGAGAGATGATTTTATGAATCTCAACCTGAATATGATTCCAAGATTTATTTTTGAATTTTTTATTATTCATTCCAAGCCATCGATTCCAACAACTAATGTAAACCCCAATTCTTCATAAAAATTTAATGCTCTAGCTTTGAAGTAACTAATACAACATTTCATCAACTCTTCCATTGTCAATAGAAAACCCAATAAATTATCATTTTTCAAAAAGCAACCCTAAAATAGTAGAAACAAAATGGCTAATAAGGATATACCTATAAGTTATTTTAACTCATTGTCCAAATCATAATTAAAATTTCTATGATCCCATATTCTTTATAATCTATCTATTGTAATTCACAATATTTGGTACAAAGAACTAAAATTGCACATTACTCAAATCATATAGAACAAAGGATTATAGATTGAAAATAGAATGATAAAGGAATAAGAAGATGATAGGATGCTTGTAATCTATCAAAAACTGATAATAATCAAATAAAGAGATCAATGAAAGATGTCTATAAATACATCTAATAATTACTTAATAATTACATAAAATATTAACAAACATATTATTAAGGTTAATATACAAGGTTAGTTTCCCAGAAAATGGGAAGAAAGTAGATAGGGGAGGGCTCTGATCCCTCCCCTGCTCCCCCTCCCATGGCTCCTGGTTCCTGCCCAGTCCCTGGCTCAACCCAGGTCATCCCTCCCGGGGAGTGGTTGTTTGCAGATGATCTCCTAAGGGGAGATCCTTCTCCACTATCTGCGCCCCTCCCGGCCGGCTAGGGTTTCCTTGGTTGTTTTTTCGGACTGGTGCTTCCCAGGGATCCCTGTTTGGTTGGGGATCCCTTCCCTTTTTCCCTCAGGCTTCCCCCTGGGGTTTTTTGCAGGTTATTCATGTGGATTTGGTCCCCTGCGTTTCTCGGTGCGGTGGAGGTGACGGTTTAGGGTTTGGACAACTTCCCCATTTTTCTTGTGAATCCTCGACGGGCTCTATGCTTGGACGGGATTCTTGGTCCCTGCTGTTGGGATCCTCTTCTATTTTCCCAGGGCGGGTTCCTTGTGGTGCAACTCTCTGGTCACTTCCTGATGGGTTGGATCCTCTCTGTGCTGGCTGTCGGCTTCCTGCAGGATGGCTCTCGCTGAACGAAATGTTTTCCCAATGGGCGGGATGGTTTCTCCACAGGGCGGGATCCGCCAAATCCATCGGTTTTCCCGCGAGGCGGGATCCTTTATTTTCTGCTGGTTTCCTAGATGGCGGGATTTCCCTGTTGCTTCTCGCTAGGCGGGACTGTTTGTGGTGGTTTTGACTGCTTCCCGTGAGGCGGGATTTTATTGTAACAGTTTTTCTTTGCTTCCTACTGGGCGGGATCTTCTCGATGGTGGTTTTTGGCTACTCCCCGCTGGGCGGGATCTCCAAAACTACTTTCTTTCTTATTTGATTGTTTCCCACTGAGAGGTATTGTTTCATGCTTACTGTTACCGCTGGGCGGGATTTCTATTTTGGTTTTCAGTTTCAAGGGATTGATGCCCTAGGCCCATTTCTTATGTAATCAGGTTTTGGGATCCTTGTTAAAACCCGCTGTAAATACAAACACTACTTACCAAAAAAAAATATACAAGGTTAACTTTACATGGTGAACTATGGGCCTATAGGCTTATACAACAAGCCCCATCTCTCACTCTACAATATTCGTCAACACACTTACACAAATACAACACATATACAATATCAACCTTCGGTAATTATTGAAAACTATGCATTTCAAGACCTTGCTTTATCTAAACTAAGGGTCAAAAGAGAGAAGACTTTACTAAACTTTCCCCCTTAATGGAAGCTATATCATGTCAATGTGATCTTAAATGAAAAGGAACTACAAAGTATTATCCCTCATAAAGTTACATTTAATCTTCTATAGTCTCTTAAGGTGCTTATTGTAGTATGAATTTCCATTTTACAATATATACAAGCCTTGTTCCAAGAATTTGATTTCCCATTGGAACACCTAAACCTATGTCTATATATTCAAAATATTTTCCAATATGTTGTTCATAAGAACAATCTCATAACTCCTTAGAGTTATCAAAAAATGAACCCCCCCCCAAAAAAAAAGATTATTAAGGGCTAATTTTGTGGTTCTTATTCCATTATGATACTACCATTTGATTTGACCATATATTATGATTTTTCCCATTCAAATGGGTGATATATGCCTTGGATTCCATTACACCCAACTTTATCTTTCCATCTGCACCAATCCTTAAATAAAATTTTCCAAAATGAAGAGCTCAAAAATTTATGTAATCTAAAAAGGGGTCAAATTATTTTATATATGGATTCTAAAAGCTTTATCCTATTTACCTCCAAAATAAATAAAAAATAGTCAAATATTAGAAATTCTACACTCCAAAAATTCCTACTTGCTTTAGCATGATTTGCAAATAATATACACTCAAAATTTTCCACTTGCCTACTCTTAAACCTCTATAATGAATGTAAGGAGGGTACTTGTTTGATTTGATTTAGCATGCATCATCATACATACATAAATGTGCATGCAAACACATGCACTTTTAACACGCACACACATACAAATGTGTGTGTGCATGCAAACACATGCACATTTGCATGTACACACACGTGTGTGTGTACATATAATTTTCTACTATAGCACCACATTCATTGCCAAACAACCATAACTCACAATAAAATAAGCAAAGAAGCTTATCAACATCAGACTTACATTTCCCAAGTTATTGGCACCCTAAAATAGTTAAACCAGTTGGGAGCCAGCAATATGCACTTAGGGTCCAAAAGACCACCTCATCTTCATGACTAGAAGGGCATGCCCTAAAACTCAAAGAATGGTATTTCTAAAAGTATGCTCACCACTAGATAAAGCCTAAGAAAAAAGAAAGACACATGGTGACCACTTCGATAGTTGGTATCGCTAGGGAGAAAAGATAATTTGATCCTTGAAGATGATACTACCTTGCACCTAGCCACCAAAGTTCTATTTTATTCCACATGCTTTGTTTTGGAGAAAATAATTCCTAATTTAGAAAGTACATGAAAGATTTTTTTTAAAGATGGAAAAAAATGTTGGAGAATTGTTTTTGAAAAAATAATATTAAAACAAGATTATTTACAAGTTGGGATGACACTCCTCCCATCCTTAGCCAACAAGAACACATGTTTACAATAGTAAAAGATCTGCATTGGAGCTAAATATCCTAAACCATATGTCTACAATGGCTATCCAAATTAGCTAAACACTAGATTTGCTCACCAACCTGCCTAATCCTCTCATCCTCAATAGCCATTACACTGTGCCATTGAACCCGTACCTCCTTCTCAATATCCATCTTAGCCAGGAAGTCTACCAATTTATTTAGAGCTCTATTTACATAAAATAGAATCACATCATCTAATTCCCTCTACAATTCCTTAATATGGGTGACAAGAATCCTCAAACTCCACATCTCCAAAGCAAAGTTCTTCATGAAATCCAGAGCTCCCATCAATATTTGAGAATTTGATTATATGATTATCCTCCTATAAATTTGTCTTACTACCTAGATAGAAGCATATTTGATAGTTAAGGATAGAAAATATTTGGAGAAAGTTAAAAAATATTTTGAAAATACAAAAGGGTGAAAATGATAGAAAATAAATTATGAAATAGGAGGAAAATGAAAAAATTAAATAAGTAAAGTTGTAAGCTTACTATTGCGGTAAGGGAAAAAGAATCAACATCAATTTGTTGCATAAGAAGAAGACCTTCATTTGTAGTGTTGAATTTTGTGCATGAACTTAATGCATTGGAAGACATAATTATAAATAAAATATTTTTCTTTTGTCTACCACTTTATCAAGAATGACTTATAAAACTCTAAGCGAGATAATTTACTTTGCTATCAATATGCTTCAAACCTGCTTTGATACTATTGATAGATATTGTAGCTAATTTTCGTAGTGCCTTCACAACACAACCAACATTGAATATAAAGTTTTTATGTCTTTCAACCTCTAAAAAAGGCTAACTATTTTCTAATCTATATATAACATTAACCTAAGTATTCTTGGAAATGGTACAAAAACAAAGCAAAATGCATAGAAATAAAAATGTCTATTCAACCATAGTGAAGAGAGTTTGATCCAATCAACATACTTAAGAAGACATGTAACTACAATTCATCAAACATTAACATAAATCCAAAATGAAGTAAATGAAAAGGACTAGTAGAAGATAAGAGGACAAAGTCACATATAATGTTTATTCATCATAAAAGAGGTAAGATGCATACACAATTTAATATTAGATATCATGCACATTTGTCCATTAATTAGATTATCAAATTCATTTAAAAAGTAGAGTGGTGTTCAAGTCTTCCAAAAATGATTCTTACAAATATGATCTCAACTCATATTTATAATGTTCAAAACATGAGTTTAACCCTAATTGCAATTAAAAAAATCTAATTTTAGTTATGTGAAAAAACAATTCTTGAAAATTAGATGGCAACTTGGGTGCTTATCTAGTCGATTTTAACATTAAAGTTCTTCCAAATTTATCCTAAGTCAATTTAGCACACATCTTGTCTAAATTTGTTAGTTACAGTGAGCCCCATATCACTTTAAGTCTTTGACTAGATATATGCATGCATTCTCAGGCTTTTAATTAGTAGGTTAGTATATTTATGTTTAATGTTAATGGGCCTATATTCTTTGAATTGACAATTGACAATGAGTCAATTTCTCCATGGTGAGTCAATATGTGTCAATTGACCAACTCAATGAGTCACTGCTATGTCAATGGGTTAGTTCTCTATGAGTGAGTCAACATCTCCTTGCTTAGAACCTTAACCTTAGACCTTCATCTTTTTTGGATATATACCCTTGCATATGGCATAGATGATCATTGGTGCATGGTCTTTGATAAATGATGTTCGATTAGCCTCTTTCCTATTTTAGTGAGTCAACTTTGTAGGTTAGTATCTTTATGTTTAATGTTAATGAGCCTATATTATTTTAATTGGCAATTGACAATGAGTCAATTTCTCCATGGTGATTCAATATGTGTCAATTGACCAACTCAATGAGTCACTGCTATGTCAATGGGTTAGTGCTCTATGAGTGAGTTAACATCTCCTTGCTTAGCACCTTAACCTTAGACCTTCCTCTTTTTTGGATACATACCCTTGCATATGGCATAGATGATCATTGGTGCATGGTCTTTGATAAATGATATTCGATTAGCCTCTTTCCTATTTTAGTGAGTCAACCTTGTAGTATGACATCACCTTTATGTGGATCAAGGTTCAATGGAGTTGGACATCCTTTATTTCACCTCTTTGATGCATTTGATTGCTCTAATTAGCTAGGTATTCATCACATTATTGTCATCAATAGATTAATCTCTTTCATAGATCAGACTAATAACTTGAACTAGTCCATGTTTCCTAATCAATGAGTTAGTCATCATGTAATAAATTAGTATTTAGAAAACAAATAGATAATTGGCTAATTAGAGTGATCAATTACTCAACTAATTTTCCAAATTTTAATTCAAAATCATATTTGGTCAATCTCCATTCTTGTTTTAAGGCTTCATTGATTATATTAGTGTATTTCCTCTAGTTTAAGTGGTGGATCTATGATTGGTCACTTATGGGAGTGATAAATAGGCACTATAGTTTCAACAACTTATAAGAATACCATATTTTCTTGGTGTTAGATCCTAGTATTGCCTTATTAATTAAGTTATATAGTCTTGAAAGAATAAATAATAAAATAATAAGATGTAATGGGCATTTATCTATCTTAAGGGGATGGAATCCCTCCAAATGGTAATAGTGATAGTAGTGAGGAATAGTCTGCTATAGAAGGTAGAACTTCAAGAGCTACTTCTAGTACGCCACACTAAGATCTAGAGAAGTTCTTGTTATTATTTGTGATAACTCTAACACTTATTAGTACCTTGTCCATATAAACTATGGATGTTAAGAGCATAGAGGTTGCTTGCTAGTGAGGCATTTATTGGATATCTATCACTTGACTCTTCCTCTTTTCCACTAGCTATGTATACTATTCACTAACAATGATTCCTCCTTCATCTGAAAACTAATTCAACAAGCCACTATTCACTTATTGGATTTCATATTTTGCTTTATTGACTACTTTCCTTATGTTATCTAAAGGGGTAATGCATTCTTGCATATTTAATTTCTTATGATCAATGTTCATCAACTACTTTCTAGTCTTTCTTTGGTTGTATAGCTCTACATGTCAGAGTTTGTTATTTATTTTATCTTACAATAATTTTAGGATAGAAAAAGAGGATTTTGGCTTGTCATATAGGTCTAATTTTATTCCTTTATTATGAGGTCCTCACACTCCTTCAAGTACAATAGGAAGTGTTTGAATCTCCTTATTTTTACATTTATCTAATTCTAAAGGTGTCCAAGGCTACAAATTGTCCTTGTGCTTTGGCCTCCAAATTTTTTTCTTTAAGTTCTCTTGGGATTTTAGTATGTCTATCTTCTTATTCTTTTCCTATTTGTACAAATTTTTTTCCCTCTTAAGTTATTTTTTTAATAGGTTATATGTGGCTTCTATTGTGGGCTACTCCAATAAAAAACTAAAATATTACATCTGCTGCAACATACATTTTTATCATAATTTTTTTATTTCTTTTTTCTCTTAAATATATTCTTCAGATTCCTCGATGTGTTATGTTTCTACAATCAACTCCTTGACATCATTTTGATTAAGATATAAAATCTCACTTGGCCAGTTGCCTTCTAAAATTTGAATTTCACC
Organism: Wollemia nobilis; assembly: GCA_028583015.1. NCBI lineage: Eukaryota > Viridiplantae > Streptophyta > Pinopsida > Araucariales > Araucariaceae > Wollemia > Wollemia nobilis. The sequence goes on from JAQPPZ010015032.1 coordinate 5,162,552, forward strand.
AGGATGAAGATCAACACCATAATTCGCTAATTTATTTGCTACTTGATTTCCTTCTCTATAAATATGCTCACATTGCCAGGAGATTGCCTCTAGTAATAGATGATGAACATCAACAATAATATTATTTTTATCCAATCTCCAAATCTATTTTTGTTAATACCATTGATAATAATTTGTGACTCACCCTCAATTGAAATATATTTCCCTCTTAAGTTGTTATAATTGTTATTTCAACTATTTTTTATCTTTCCATTCCTCTTTCAACTATTTTGATAGATCCTCCTCCTTCTTCCTCTTGGACTTTAAATCCTATAGAATTTGTTCTATTTGATTCTACTTAGCCTTGATTTAGGCATCTTTTCTAGCAATGACTGTGGCCATATTCTTAGTTTTTTGCCCATATTTCTCCAACTTATAAGTAATGCATTAGTAATCACTATGGACAACATTGGACATCTTTTTTGTTGGTTTTGTTATTTCTACTAGTGTCACCTACCCCAAAACTAAGGTCATTTTCCTTAAGATATAGTCATATGAGGTGGTTGCTATTTTACTCAAGTTTGCAAGGATTATTTTGATGAACAACTTTTTACCTTTATCCACTAGGTCAATGCCTAAGCAAGGAGGTTCTTCTAAGGATGTATATATATTTTTTATAAGCAAACTCCTTTATGATATCTCTAGAACTCCATGAGCTTCTCTCTACTTCTAACATACTCTATTCTCAACCAAGGCTTTTGCTTAAATTGAGGTATAGTTTCAAATGTTTAGCCTACCTTCATAAGTGCTTCTCCTATTCCTGATAATTTTATTTCCATAGCTAGAGCAATCACTTGTGTGTTTTTAGGTGTCTTGAAGGAATATCTAGGATGAGTATAATATTGGAATGCAAAAGACAAAGTGTTTAATAGTGACATTAGGGATTGAGAGGCAATGACTTGGGTGGATCATGGAGTGAAATGAAGGATGGTGTATGATGTAGAGACTACTTCAGTGGATGGTAAGGTGAACATGATCATGCTATATGGGGAATATATGGTAGTATATGACAAGGTGGATTGAAGTAATAATGGTTAAATACATATTATAGCTAGTGATGCAAGAGTTGTGGATGACCTTCTCATAATTTATATTAGGGTGGATATGCCATGTGATGGTAGAGTGGGTTCAACATAAAATTAATATGGGTTGAAGAAATGGAGTAGAGGAAGTCAACGGTATATAAGTGTTGGGAATAGAAAAGGTGATAGAAGATATAGAAGTGGAAGTGGAACTGGAGAGAGTTACAAAATTAATTATTTACCTCAAGAGCTACAATTTTCATGATTGTGTCTCCTTCATTGGAGGTAATTGTTCCTTGTGCTCTTCCCTATTTGTGCTATCTATATTATCACTTTTGTACAACACAAGGGGTGTATATGGGATGTTAAACCTTACCTTTTTCCTTACTAGTTTAAGTATCTATTACAACTATTCTTCCCTACATATGTATCTTGCTCATAATATTGTACTTCCATGAAACTTTCTAAATTAGGACTTCTTATACCACCATACCAAATTGTTCCTCAAATACATTTTCCATTGCCATATTTTCTATGTTTGGTAAGGGAGAAAGGGAAATTTCCTTTTGGTATATTAACTCTGACTAGAAGTCTTCTTATTTTTTTGATAGTGGTAGATGATTTTTCCTTAGCTTGTAATACTATTTGTTTAGTGCTTCTAGGGGTTGTTGTTGATGTATAGGGTGACATGGTTCTTGGGGCTATTAGTTAGTGATATTTATCCCATTTAGTAAAGAAAGTGATATAGAACTATTCTCTCATGTTGTGGCTCCCTCTACATTTTTCCTTACCCTCATTCTTATACATGTAGTGATCTTGTCCTTTTGCTTGTGTTTTTCCTTTGACGACTTCAACTTTTGATTATTGATAATTATGGTAGCTACAATATTATACAACTTCACTATATGGGATAAGGAGGACCACAAAAAATGTTATTGTTGTAGCTTCTTGGATTCCTCTTCCCAATGGGATTTTTCAAGGTTTTTCTCTCTTTTTGTGTTGGGTCGTACTTCATGTACATAATAGATATTTGTGCTCAATTGCTTTAATTTTTTCACAAAGAGATTATTGAATTTGTAGGCCCAAAAATCTTCTAGCTATTATAATACAAACTAATTGAGCCTCTTTTCTATTGCTCCATGAAACTTGTTATGATAGGGAGTTATGGATAGGTGTTTAGCATTAAGCTCGTAGAATAATCCTTTCTTCTTCCCTAAAAAAAATATTCTAATCTACATAATATTTCTATCTCATACATTCATTATATAAGATATGGTTTAGGATGAAATTTTACAAGATGAAGGGTGGAGCTAAAATTCCATACATTAAAAAATGATCTTGTTCCCACCAAGAACTAGTCCTGTTTATGGTGGCATGTTGTTCTTAGTAGTACTTGACTTTGGTGGGATAACCAACACATTAGGTAAACTATGATTATTATGATTGAATCATAGATAAAATGATAGAAATAATAACTCTTACCATATAGCTCTTTACTAGGCACTTATAACCATTCAACCGCTTGTAGTAATTGTCCATCTTCTCTAGCCAGATTCAACTATAAAGATCAAAGCAAATGGATATTTTGGTAGATTATGAAGAACACAAGCTTATACTAAGAGGAGGGGTGAAAAATATAAGATAAAACTTTTACTTTTCTTTCCAAAGCAATAACTTCAAATATTACCAATTACAATAATGAAACAATGCACAAATCATCACACACATAAGAGACACATATTTAACATGGTTCACCCAATATGGGCTACATCCATGGAGAAATATTTCTTATAAATTTCTCAACAAATTTCGTGGGCACCAACCCATAGGAGACACAAATCCCCTATTATAATGTTTGTGGACACCAATCCACATGAGACACCAATCTCCTCTCAAATTTGTGGACACCAATCCATAGGAGACACCAATCCCCTTTGTTGGTTCATGGAAACCAATCCACATGAGACACCAATCCCCTCTCAAGTTTGTGGACACCAATCCCCTCTGCTATAGTTTGTGGGCACCAACCCACAGGAGATATCAATCCCCTCTCAAGTTTGTGGACACCAATCCATAGGAGACACCAATCCCCTCTACTGGTTCATGGGCACCAATGCACAAGAGACACCAATTCCCTCTACTCAGGTTCATGGACACCAATCCATAGGAGACACCAATCCACTCTACTAATAATTCTGGTTCAAACTCTGCTCAGGTCTGCTCCAAAACCTGCTCATAATCATTGTTCAAATCTACTCCAAAACCTGCTCAAATCTGCTTATAAAACATGCTCAAATTTGCTTACAAAACCTGCTCAAATATTCTCCAAACCTGCTCACAAAACTTGCTCAAATCTGCTCCAAACCTGCTCACAAAACTTGCTCAAACCTGCTCACAAAACCCTGCTTAAATCAACTCTAGACACTGCTCAAATTTGATTCAAACAATGCTCATATATTCCCAAATATTACATATAAAACAATGCTCATCTATTCCCAAATCTTGCGTAATGATGTCATCAAGTTCTTCACCTATTCTTCAATGTGCTTTCCTTAACTAAAGCAATTCAAACATATTCTACCCAGAATTGTTTCATAAATATATAGATAATGATATGCACTTATCAAATGCCCAATATGTTCTTCATATTCATTAAGTCTATCGCTTCCACATGTCTCATGTTTATTACATTAAAGGTAGCTCTAGTCTAGCACTTGATAACTAACCTTGTAATTGTTGATTTGCACCTTTCCTTCCCTTTTGTAGATAGTTGAAAATATCCTTTTCAATTGAATCCTTTCACATTATCCTTGCACTATGTGACACTTTCACTTGTTTTAAAAAACCCTTCTATTTGTGTGAAACAATACTATTTTTCTTATTTCCATATTCATGTCAAAATCAATCACAATGCACAAATATGCCCTGCTTATCGACTCCCAAAATCAATCATGAACAATGTACAATTTTGCTTCCAAATTTTATCTATAACCCTTGCATATTTACTTCCAATTTCAAGCAAAAACAATGCACATCCAATAATTCCTTATACCTCCCACTATATGACAACAAAAATATTTTCCTCAACCAAAACCACTTTGAGAAAGGAATTAAATCATCATACCTCTAAATATGCCTTAATGATGATGATCTCCTTTTGCAAGAGCCTTCCAAACCTATTTTGACAAAAATAATTTTCCTTTTGTTTGCCCCTTCAAAAACGTGTTAGCAATTCTCTTTTTCTTTTCTTGATTAGATATCAAATCAATGACATTAAAAACCCTTATAAAAAAGGTGCACAATAAAGCTAACTGCTTATATCTCCCTTTTTGAAATCCACAAAAATAAAGCTTTATTAATAACAAAAACCCTTATATCTCTTTCATTAATTTTCAAAAATGAAACCTTTATGCTAACATCACAATACTTATTTCTCATTTTATTAATTTGCAAAAATCACAATTTCTATACTAACACCTTGACCCTTATATCTCCCTCAAGTTTAAATTTTAATAGAAATTTTAAATACCTTTGCACAGCTGCGAATCGAACTCCTGACATGTAGAAGCGCAGTGCTTTCACAAGCGCTTTTGACCAGCTGTGCTACTACAACATGTGAGACAAAAAGGGGCACCCAAATATTTATCCGTGTCCTTGCACTCTCTCAACAACAAAACCACATCAAAACAACATCGACCAGATTCAACCCCCTAACCTCCTGTACAATAGCGCTCCATGCAAAGCCACACAACCAGTTGGGCTACCCCAATAGGTGAAACCAAAGGAGCACAATGTGATATTTGTTCGTCTCCTTCAACAAAAAAAACTCAACAAAATGACGTCGACCAGATTCGACCCCCTAACCTCCTGCACAATAGTGCTCCACGCAAAGCCACACAACCGGTTGGGCTACTCTAGTAGGTGAAATGAAAAGGTGTGCATGAATATTTATCCTTGTCTTGCTCTTCCTCAACCTTTCACTACTATTCTCCTCTTTCTATCTTTCGCACTCACAACGTCAGATATAATCAAAAAAATTCATCACTCAAAGGTGAATTAATGCCATGTATTTATATGCTTCCCAATTGCTTTGATTTTTTTTTTTTGGTAAGTAGATTAATTTATATACAAAACGGGTTTTTTAAGAGGATCCCAAAACCTTATAACAAGAGAGGTCGTAGCCTTTACCATTAGAGAGAGCCCTTTGGGCTAATACATTAGGTACCATATGAAGATTTCCCAAAAAAACAAAAAAACACAGTGATGCCCGTGAGGGCTACATCAACCCCTCCCAACGGAGGTCAAAAAATAGCTGAAAAACCATAAAAAACACATAACCATCCATTATATAGATCGCTTCCACTAGACGACAAAAAGGAAACCGTCCCAGGAAAATTCCTTACACGTCCGGATTCTCCTGATCCTCCTGGGTCTCACGCCCCTTGAAGCGCTTGAGGATCCTCACCATTGCATTTGTAGAGGAGAGGATGTTGGCCGTCATGTCTAACAAAAACTGGGGAGACAACCCCTCGGCTTCGCTCTCAGTGTCAGAGTTGATTTGCTGCGGCGGGGTCCCTTTCTCCTTCTTCACCTTCTTAAGCCGCAGAGATGATCGAGATGGGGTCGGGGCGTCAGTCTGCCCTCTCTTGGCTGGCTTGCTATGGGAAACTCTTTGGAGGGACGCATGATTGGCCATTTTAGGGGGGTTGTTACGGATAGGGCTGGAAGTCCCATCCTCTTGGACAAAACCAGGACTACCCGGGGCTTGGGTAGCAATAGGAAGGACCGCCTGGGGCAGAGGACGATTCGCAGCGACATGGCGGAAGATGACACTCATTAACCCCTGGTGGATGGGAGGGTAAGATGATTTCTTGCTCTTTTCGATAGTGAGGCCAAGGGAGTAGACAAGATAGTCGGGAATACAGACCTGCTTGGCATCCCTCAGGTGGTTTACAAAGCTGATGTGGAAACTACGGAGAGGCTTGTCAGGATCATCGCAAGTAACATATTGAAGGATGGGGATGATGGCAAGATTCCAAGGTTCGGGGAGGGCCGAGCGAAGGAGGGCCGACTTATCCCACCCAAGGTTTCATCCTTTGTCAGGGAATTGCTCCAATTCCTCTTCCCAATTGTGACGATCGCGTCGAATGTTACGACCTACCATCGGCAACCCAGTGATCTCACTCATAAGCTCAATGGAGATTTTAAAATTTAGCCCCCTCACCACAACCTCGCCTCGGTTCCAGGAGTCCACAAAGGCACGGGTGACATCGTCTTCGGGTCCTTGGAATTTTTGGAGGAAAGGGAGCATACCCTTGGCCTTCATAAACATCATGGCTTCGTCACACAGGGAAAGATCAACCGGCTCGACATAAGGAGAAGCCATGGATTCAGGACAAACACACACGCCAGGAGGGAAGCCAGACGACTCTGCACCACACTCCAGGGGACACCTTACACCAAAAGACAAGGCTCGCCCAAACACCACTAGATTAAATAGATTTTCTTTGGATATGAGCCTCGCATGCATGCAGAGAGAGCCATCATTACCAAAGATAGCGTTAGATCCAGGATGGTGGCAAAGATTGATGTTGAGGTGGACACGCAACCTCCGAAGGTGCCACGTGTTGTCGAAGGTAGTGGCGCCTTTGGTAGTTATGTCTAGAGAGGTGGGCCGGAGCGTCCTCTCGATGTGCCCGGGAGAGGGCCAATGGTGATCTTTGCTTGGGCGTGTCGGGCCCATCCAAATCTCAGCAGGGGAGATGAACAAAACATCCACCTATCTTCGACCTTTGCCAGGCACGAGGGACAGGACCGGAGATCTGCTGGACCACCTTCCGAGGGACTTTGGGAAAAGATCGTTCTCGTCATACCTACCATGAACCATCATGACGGGTGTGCCAATTGGGTCCGGTGGCGCAGGTGTCGTGGCTCTCCCCGAGCCCGACCACCTAGGCCCGGTCCTTACATCACGCTTATGTGGAGACATTAATAATATCCTGGTTGGCGATCTTCTCAATGTCCGCTGGAAAACTCTGATGCCACACCACAAGACATGTGGACTTTAAACCTTTGTTTGCTAAGTGGTCAGCTAGACCATTGCCCTCCCTGTAGGTATGCTTGAACTGAACCTGGTTCCTCCGACGAAGGATGCTTCTGGCCTGAGTGATGATATTGTAAACCTTCCACGTCGAAACCTTGGAAGTTGTCATGTAGTTGATAATGTTCAAAGAGTCCCCTTCAACAACCAAGGGATGGGGATCCTCCGTCATGAGCTCGAGTCCTCTCAGCAATCCTCTAGCCTCTACGACATGATTGGTTTGATGCCCTAAGTTTTCACAGAAAGCCATTACAAGCTTTCCATTGTGATCTCGGACTGACCCACCCGCAGCGGCCGCTCCTGGGTTGCCGCGAGATGCCCCATCAAAATTTAGCTTCAACCACCCGTGAGGAGGCCTGACCCACCTGACGTCCTTCCTGGAAACCCGTGGATCCTCCCGCTCCTTACTCTCCCCGGATAACTTAAAGGATTTGAACAAACCTTCTTCGAACACATGTTTGGGCCAAGGGCTAGGGATAAGCTTGGCATTCTCAATGGCAAAGGTGATGGCCCTATGAGCGACTGAGGGAGGATCCCTGGGGGGTGACCGAAGATCCGACCATTGCGTTCTAACCATACCTGCCACAAAAAGTGGTGGAGGCAAGCATTCCACAGGAAACGGAGCTTGGGGTTTTTAAAAGGATTGCCCCATTGGAAGAAAGCCTCCTTGATGGTCTTGGGGGAAACCCATTGGATCTGGAAGGCGGAGAGGATGGCGCCAAGGACCGACCCAGTGTAGCCACAGTGCAGGAAGAGATGGTCAGAGGACTCACAAGCAGACTCGCACAAGTAGCATCTATTGGCTAAAGCAAACCCCCTCTTGTGAAGATTGTCAATAGTGAGGGCTTTGTTCTGAAAAGCAATCCAACAAAAGAAATTTACCTTTGGGATAACTCCTTTCCTCCAGATCAAGTTGTAAGGAAAGTCCAAAATTGGTCCTTTGCACTGAAGCCCATAGGCAGTTTTGACAGAGAAACCCCCATCATCGGTCCCCCTCCATATCAATCTGTCCGGTCCTCTACTAGTGGGTATGATGATGTCCTTGAGGATTGAGGATAGGAAGCCGGCCTCCGACTCTAGCCCTTCTGCATTGATGACTTTCCACTGCAGGGAGCCATTTCTCCATTCAATGAAATCGGCCACCTTATGCCCAACATTGTTATCCAGGAAACTTTTAAGTTGAGCCAACCCGGTCTGTTCTGACAGAGGATCCTCTAGGGCCCACCTGTCCTTCCAAAAGTCTATACTTTGACCATCCCCAAGGATCCACCTGATGCCATTTTGGATCAACTATCTGGATTGACCAATGGCTTTCCAAAAAGCTGACCCCCTGGTGGGAATTCCACCCTCAAGAAGGGGAGTGTTGTTGAGGTATTTCCTCCTGACAATCCTAACCCATTCGACCGGTTCTTCGACTAGGATCCTCCAGGTGTGCTTGGCAATGAGCGCAAGGTTCATCATGGCCATTCTTCTGAGCCCTAACCCACCTTGCTTTTTGCTTATGCACACTTTGTCCCAGGCTACCAGAGGGATCCTGGATTTATCTTCATTGCCTGACCAAAGGAAATTCCGTTGAGCCTGCTCGATCTTGAGAAGAACTGAGGCAGGCACTCTAAAAACAAACATGAAGAAAGTCGGAATCCCTTGGAGGCAAGCCATGGTAAGGGTTGCCTTGGCAGCTTGGGACAGGAACTTGCCTTTCCATGACGCCAATTTTTTGTGGATCCTCTCAATCACCATATTCCACATCCCTTCCTTTGCACGCCCACAAAAAGTGGGAGGCCAAGATAGGTGGTGGGAAGGTAGTCAATTGAGCAACCCAGGATCCTTGCAATCTGGACTTGATGCCTGGTCGGGGTGTTGATGAAAAAGATCTTGCTTTTGATGTAATTTACTTTTTGGTCGGCAACCTTCTCATAGAGACCAAGGATTCGTTTGATGGATTTAGCTTGAGCTACTGACGCAATGGTGGACAGAAGTGTGTCATCCACAAACTGCTGATGGGTGATCGCATCACCCTCGGAGGCGGGGAGGATCCCCGTCACCTTCTTTCGACGTTGGCCATCCTTGAGAGCTCTTCCCAATGCTTCTGCAAGGATAATGAAAAGGATGGGGGATAGAGGATCCCCTTGGCGTAAACCTCTTGAACTTTGAAAGAACCCGGCGGGGGAGCCATTGACTAGAATTGAGAACCAGGGAGAGGAAATGCAGCCCTGGATGAGATCGACCCACAAAGGGTGGAAGCCGAACTTGAGAAGGATTTTTTGAAGAAAGCATCTGTCAACCCTATCGAAGGCTTTATTCATATCCAACTTAAGAAACATGGCAGCCTTCTTAGACATTGAGGCCGAATGCGGGGTTTCATGGATCGAGATGACCCCATCCAGGATGTTCCTCCCTTTAATCGAGCTGCCTTGGGATTGGTCAATGATGAGGGGAAGAATGGCCTTCAGCATGTTGGCCATAACCTTGGTCAAAACTTTGTAGATGACATTGCATAGGCTGATGGGCCTATAATCAAAGATGGATTTGCAAGCAGAGACTTTCGGGATGAGGGCCAAGAAAGTGGAATTGAAACTACGAGGGACGACTTTGGTTTCCTGAATTTCTCTAATAGCCTTACAAACATCAATCTCCACCACATCCCACATAGTTTGGAAGAACCTTGGCGAGAAACCATCCGGTCCAGGGGCTTTATCGGGTTGCATTGAAAACAAGGCCTCTTTAACTTCATCGCGGGTGAAGGGATCCACCAGTCTAGAGTTCAAGTCCTGAGGAACGATGCTGGGGATATTAGCAAGGAGAGTATCCTGAGCTTGACTGTCATCCTCCGAGGCACTTCCCAAGAGGTTCTGGAAGAAAGACACTGCTTCGGTCCTGATCTCCACAATGTCAGTGGACACTGATCCGTTGCTGCACACGATCTCCCTGATCTTGTTGGATGCCCTGTGCCGCATGGTGGAGGCATGAAAGAACCTTGTATTGGCATCGCCTTCCTTGACCCATAGGTCTCTTGACTTCTGCCTCCAGAAAGTTTCCTCTCTGGCCAAGATATTATGGAATTCTGCTAGGAGGTTTCTTTCCTCCTCCCTAGTGGGGCTGTTGTGGTCCCCTGCTTCGATTCTCCTTTCTATGTCCTGAAGTTTCTCAGTAATAGCTTTCTTGTTGGCAAAAAGGTTGCCAAAGACCTTCCTATTCCAGATTTTTAGGTTTTCTTTGACCATCTTCAACTTCTGAGCCAGCTGAGAAGTGGCAGACCCTCTGACACTTTGATGCCACCAAGAGGACACTTGATTTTTGAAATCCTTGTGTTGGGTCCACATGGCTTCGAAACGGAAAGGAGTTTTAAAGGAGGGAGGCCTACCAGATTCAAGGAGGATGGGATTGTGGTTTGATCCGATCCGAGGTAAGGCCAGCAGAGTGGCATCGCCAAACCATGGGATAGCTTCTTGAGAAATTAGGAACCTGTCCAACTTGACCTGGATGAGTCCGCTATCAATCCTCCTGTTGCTCCAAGTAAAAGAGGATCCTTTGAGCTGAACATCCATGAGCTCATTGGTATTGACAAACCCTCTGAAGTCCTCCATGCTTCTGCTGTAAGAATCGTTGCCTCCTCTCTTTTCAGATGGATGCAAAGGACTATTGAAGTCCCCTGCTAATATCCAAGGAAAGGTGTTAAAGTTGGTTCTCATTTGAGTTACTATTTCCCACATCGCGGCCCGCTCACTGGGTGAGTTTGGGGCGTAAATATTTGATAGAATCCAAGACTGCTTGCTGGTCTTGGAGAGAAACAAAATGTTTAGGATCCTATTCGATGACGACAAAAGCCTTCCTTCGACCAGGGTAGGATCCCACAGACACATAAGCCCCCCGACGTGCCTTGAGCAGGACTGAAAAGGCAGTCTCCATTGGCCCAAATGGCCTTGGCAGCCTTTCGAGAGTAGAATTCGTCGATTTTGGTTTCTTGCATGATGAATATGGAAGGATTAATCCTTTTCCTTAGGTCAGCCACCAACCTCTGCTTGGCTGCCTCATTTAGGCCCCTCACGTTCCATGAGAGAACCTTCATCTCAAGGGTTTGGGGTTTTTCCTGCCTCCCTTCACCAGTTGGAAGGGGGGTTTGGTTCCTTGCTTATCATTGTCGGACTCATCGAAAAAAAGCATCGACTGGGTCCCATTTGCGATATCCTCCATTGTTTCCTTGTTTCTTTTCTCATTGTCAGAGGGTCTCCCTCTTTTCCTTTCACTGCCATAGTCTATTGCCTATTTCCTGCTCCTGGTGTTCCTGGGGCTGATCCTTCCTGAGAGAGAAAGGTCTTCTTTTTCATATGAAGGAGAAGGGGGTGCCTCTCCCCTATTCGAGCAAATTGGGGATTTTTCGTTGCTCACCACCAGGTGTTCATCCGAATGAGAATTTGGACATACCATTTCGGGAGGGGTCTATACCTGGGCCACTGGATCCTCTATGGTGGGACTGATGAGAAACAAAAATTTTGGGAGCGCCTCCTGCTCCTTTTGGCTTGGCAGGGATCCTTCTCCTTGCTCACTGGTTTGCTTGCCTTGTTCTACAGTGGCGCTCTGGCCAGCCTCTTGAGGTGCTCGGTGAGCAGGATTACGCATGATGTGTTTCGGCCCTACCAGCAGTTCCTTTTTGAGAGGGGGGATGCCCTGGTTCCTCTGCATGCCCTTGGTGGGACCTACCACCTTTTGGTTTTGGGTCCTCAAACCAGGGCACTGATTCGGTAGATGACCTTGGGTGCAACAGTGAGTACAAAAGGTAGGCTTGTTTTCATACTCGATGGGCTGCCTCCTGATCATATGGGATCCTCTGTACAAATTGATGAAGGAAGGTAGCTCTGTCTCCAAGTTAGCGGAGACACAGAAGCGGGCATGGACCATCCTGGATCGGACTTTGGTGGAGGGATCGATGGCAATGAACTCGCCTATGGAGCGGGCTATCCCTCGAATGACATCCTCATGCCAGAACTGGAAAGGGAGGTTTGGCAACCGAACCCACAGAGGAGCTACGTTTATGTTTTGAGTTTTGGGGTTAAAATCATCCCCCCACTTTCGGAGAAAGAGGCTCCTGCGTCCGAGGAACCAGGGTCCCCCAGCTAAGATGTTGCGGTAGTCCTCTTGAGTATTGAGTCTGATGGCGAAGAACAACCTCGAGAGAGAGCAACGATTTCCATGTTTCCACTTGGTTTTCCACTTGGAAAATGCCCATTTATGAATGGTCTCCATGTCTGGTCTCCCTCCAACAAACTTGCCAACCAGAGTGAAACGCTCAAGCTCCATGTAGCTATCCATTAGGTCTTTCGGGATAACTAGGTCTGTTCCACAAGGAAGCAGTTCCTGGGAGGGTTGCTTTGTTGATGATCCTGGCCTCAGGACCTGAGCGTAGGACCCTTTTTGGTTTAGGTTAAGCCTGCCCTTTTGTCCCTCCTTGTCAGGAGGGTCTTTTCCACTCCTGTCCGACCCGTCCGCCTGGGTCCCTGATGCATCAGCCACTGCCCCGTCAACCGCATCATGACTGGTCCCTCCTGGACACTCACCTGACCGTCCTGCCTCCTTTCTATCGTATCCTCCCTGTCGCTCTCCATCCATCGCTCGATCGCTACCTTTCCCGCTCTCCATCCTTGTGTCTATAAGGCATCAATTGCTTTGATTTTGTCCAAGGAGGTCGAATCAAATTTATTTGCTTTCAAACTTTATAATTGCTCCCAAAGACGTCGAGGCTTTTTCTTATAGAATCACTTTATATTATAATATTTTAAATCTTATGATTTAAATATTATAATATTAACTTTTAAACCTATGTCCCTCTCTTGTAATATTTAAATCTTTTTGTCCCAAGCAACTTTTAAACCTTTGTCCTTCTCTTGTAATATTTAAATTTGATATTTAAATATTATAATCCTTTACTTAAACAAATTGCCTTGCTTTGAAATATACCTTGCCTTGAATAATTCTCCATTGTTTGCTATTCACCAAGTCCATTTTTGACACCATTGATATGTTGTCCAACCTTATAAACTTCTCACCCTTGAAGAATATTTCTGCCTTGAATACCATGCACCTTTGACATCAATGACAACTCAATATTTCCAACAATCTCCCCCTTTGTCATTGATGGCAACCCTACAAAAAAATTTATTTTACTGCAACTGGATTCACTATCTGCTCCCCCTGACAAGTTGCTCCCCCTCACTGAAATTCTCCCCCTTTGACATCAATGGCAAAGGGCTCCTTGGGGCTGAAATATAAGACACTAAACACAGCCCCCTCACCACCTCCTCTTCTTGAGGTGATCAATTTTGATATGGGAGTGAAACTCCCAAATTACTATGCTCCTCTTCTTGTTTCATTTTCTTTCTCCAAACTTTGGAGATCATACCCTTTTGAACATTTTGACCATTCTCCTTTTTGCTTGACTTCAAAAATTCAGGGAACATTGTTCTACACCATCTAGCTGTATGCCCAAAATTGTTACATTTGTAACATATGATGTTGTAGTCCATAGGAGGTGCAAATGAATTGAAATTCTTCTTGGTGAAGCCAAAATCATTCATAGCATGGACCCTGCAATTTACAGCTTTATGACCAAAATGGTTACATGAGAAACAATAACCATGAAAGAGATATTGAAACTTGTCTGATTGCCTTGGAGGATATTGTTGCATGGTTCTCTCATTGCTTTTTCTATGATGGTCCATGTTCCTTGATGGTGCATTGTTTTCTTCCTCATTGATGCTTCCACTTTTCAACATATCATCATAGGTCTTGGACTCTTCTTCTTCAATTACTTTCTTTGATGCTTCTATTTCTTTTGAGCTTGACTCCCCCTTTTGTTTCTCTTGACCTTCTTCAAAACCAAGTCCAGTCTTCATAAATGGAGATCTTTGTGCTTTGATAATATCATCCAAGTTTTTTGAGCTTTTCCTAAACTGATATATCTTATCATTAAATTTTTCAAGTCCCTTCCTTAGAATGATAGCTTCATGTTCTAGTCTTTCACACTCTAGTTCTTTTACCTTTAATTGTTCAACCATACCTTCTTCAATTCTCCTTGCCTCTTCAACCTTTACTTTTAAGTCGGTGAGATCTTGTAGAAGCTTTGCCTTTGTTTTCTCATCCTCTTGTACTTGAGCCTTCAATCTTGAGTTCTTCTTTCTAACCCTCTTCAACTCTTCAAGAGCAACAATAAGTTCCTCTTCTATGTCAACTGTGGCTTCCTCTTCAATTTCTGAATCTTTCTCTTCTTCTTGGTCTTCGACAATAGGAGCATCTTCTTCTATGGCCAAAAATAAGATTTCTTCTCTTTCACTATCGAAGAGGCTTTCATCATTGTTTCTATAGGAACTGCTTGCTTCTTCAACATAAAAACTCTTCTTGTGTCTTTGAAAGATCTTCTTCTCATGCTTGCTTTGACCATGCCTGTTTTTCTTTTCATGATAAAATTTTCTTTCTTTCTTTTTCTCATATTCCTTTTCTTCTTCACTACTACTACTTCTAGCTTGTGGACAATTAGATGCATAGTGACCAAGGTTACCACAATTAAAACATTTCATAGAATGCATACCTTTGTGTTTTCTTGGACCCTTCTTATTCCTTCGCACAAAGTTAGCTTCTTCTCCACTACTTGATTCTTCACTTGATTCTGGTTCTTTATTCTTTGCCTTCTTTGAAGCTTTGAATGTTACCTCTCATTTGGATGTTTGATATTTTTCTATCCTCATCTCATAGGCTGTGAGAATCCCATGTAGCTCATCCATGCTCAAAGTTTTGAGATCCTTCATTTCTTCAATTGCTGAAACCTTTGCATCAAACCTCATGGGAAGTGACCTCAAGATTTTTTGAACAATCTTAGAGTCTTCAATACTTTCTCCAAGTCCACAAATGGTGTTGACAACCTCATCAACACGAAGTAGATACCTAGAAATATCTTCCTCATATTTCATCTTCAAGTCTTCAAACTTCCTCCTATGGGTTTGAAGTTTTGCCATTTTAACCTTGTCGTCTCCTTCATATGTTCTCTGTAACTTGTCCCATATTTCTTTTGCTAAAGTGCATTGCATGACTTTCACAAATTCTGATTCACATAACCCACTTAAGATTGCATTCATTGCCTTGGAATTATTTTCATATGGTTTCTTACCATTTGCATCTGTGGGAGGAGTTGTAGGTGGAGTGAACCCATTCTCAATGGATTGCCATATATCATATCCATGTGCCATCAAATAAGTCTTCATCCTTATGCTCTAGAAAGCATAGTTAGTCCCATCAAACAATGGTGCCCTATTTGATGAAAAACCTTCTTGATGAGCCATGTGTGTTCCTGTAAGATCTTCCTTCAAGTTGTTAGGCTTTCACGAAGGAACTCGCTCTGATACCAATTGAAGAACACAAGCTTATACTGAGAGAGGGGGGTGAACAGTATAAGATAAAACTTTTACTTTTCTTTCCAAATGATAACATCAATAATATCAATTGCAATAATGAAACAATGCACAAATCATCACACACATAAGAGACACAGATTTAATGTGGTTCACCCAATATGGGCTACATCCACGGAGAAATATTGCTTATAAATTTCTCAACAAATTTTATGGGCACCAACCCACAGGAGACACCAATCCCCT
The DNA here is from genome assembly GCA_028583015.1 of Wollemia nobilis. Taxonomy (NCBI): domain Eukaryota; kingdom Viridiplantae; phylum Streptophyta; class Pinopsida; order Araucariales; family Araucariaceae; genus Wollemia; species Wollemia nobilis. The sequence continues at coordinate 5,178,358 of JAQPPZ010015032.1, forward strand.
ATTACAATGTTCGTGGACACCAATCCACAAGAGACACCAATCCCCTCTCAAGTTTGTGGACACCAATCCATAGGAGACACCAATCCCCTCTCAAGTTTATGGACACCAATCCATAGGAGACACCAATCCCCTCTCAATTTTGTGGACACCAATCCATAGGAGACACCAATCCCCTTCTACTCAAGTTCATGGACACCAATCCACAGGAGACACCAATCCCCTCTCAAGTTCATGGAAACCAATCCATAGGAGACACCAATCCCCTCTCAAGTTCATGGACACCAATCCACAGGAGACACCAATCCCTCTACTTGCACCAACCCAAACCCCTCATCAACACCAATCCCTACTCCAAATACTCCAAAACTTGCTCAAACCTATTCAAATCTACTCCAAAACCTACTCACAAAAAATCCTCCAAAACCTACTCAAATATACTCCAAAACTGCTCACAAAACCTACTCAAATATGCTCCAAAACCTCAAATTCACAAAACCTGCTCAAATCTGCTCCAAAACTTCTCAAATATGATCCAAACAATGCTCATCTATTCCCAAATATTGCATACAAAACAATGCTCATCTATTCCCAAATCTTGCATAATGATGTCATCAAGTTCTTCATCTATTCTTCAATGTGCTTTCCTCAACTAAAGCAATTTAGACATATTCTACCCAAAATTCTTTTATCTTCATGAACATATAGAGAATGATATGCACTAACAAATGCCCAATATGTTCTTCACATTCATTAAGTCTATTTCTTCCACATGTCTCACATTAAAAGGTAGCTCTAGTCTAGCACTTGATAACTGACCTTGTAATTGTTGATTTGCACCTTTCCTTCCCTTTTGTAGATAGCTGAAAATATCCTTCTTTTCAATTGAATCCTTTCACATTATCCTTGCACTATGTGACACTTTGACTTGCTTTAAAACAACCCTTCTATTTGTGTGAGACTATACTATTTTTCTTATTTCCACATTCACTTCAAAACCAATCACAATGCACAAATATGTCCTTCTCATCTACTCCCAAAATCAATCATGAACAATGCACAAATTTGCTCTCAAATATGATCTATAACCCTTGCACATTTACTTCCAATTTCAAGCAAAAACAATGCACATCCAATAATTCCTTATACCTCCCACTATATGACAACAAAAATATTTTCCTCAACCAAAACCACTTTGAGAAAGGAATTAAATCACCATACCTCTAAATCTACCTCAATGATGATGATCTTCTTTTGCATGAGCCTTCCAAACCTATTTTGACAAAAATAATTTTCCTTTTGTTTGCCCCTTCAAAAACTGGTTAGCAATTCTCTTTTTCTTTTCTTGATTAGATATCAAATCAATCACTTTAAAAACCCTTATAAAAAGGATGCACAATAAAGCTTAAAAATAACTCCTTATATCTCCCTCACAAAAATAAAGCTTTATTAATAACAAAAACCCTTATATCTCCTTTTATTAATTTTCAAAAATGAAACCTTTATGCTAACATCACAATCCTTATTTCTCCTTTTATTAATTTGCAAAAATCACAATTTCTATACTAACACCTTGACCCTTATATCTCCCTCAAATTTAAATTTTAATAAAAATTTTAAATACCTTCACAACCACGAATCGAACCCGACCTCTAGAACATAACCTTTCACAAGCACTCGTACCACTATGCTACCACATTAAGTGAAACAAAAAGGGCACCCAAATATTTATCCATGTCCTTACACTCTCTCAACAACAAAACCACATCAAAACAACATCGACCAGATTTGAACCCCTAACCTCCTACACAACGCTCCACGCAAAGCCACACAACAGCTAGGCTACCCCAACAAGTGAAACCGAAGGAGCACAATTATATTTATCCATCTCCTTCAACAACAAAACCTCAACAAAATAACATCGACCAGATTCGACCCCCTAACCTCCTACACAACAATGCTCCACACAAGCCAAGCAACCGACTAGGCTACTCCAGTAGGTGAAACGAAAAGGTGCGCACAAATATTTATCCTTGTCTTTCTCTTCCTCAACATTTCATTGCTCTTCTCCTCTTTCTACCATTCACACTCACAACATCAGATGTAATCGAAAAATCTCATCACTCAAAGGTGAATTAATGCCATGTATTTATACGTTTCCTAATTGCTTTGATTTTGTCCAAGGAGGTCGGCTCAAATTTATTTGCTTTCAAACTTTATAATTGCTCCCAAAGACGTCAACACTTTTTCTTATAGAATCACTTTATATTATAATATTTTAAATCTTATGATTTAAATATTATAATATTAACTTTTAAACCTATGTCCCTCTCTTGTAATATTTAAATATTTTTATCCCAAGCAACTTTTAAACCTTTGTCCTTATCTTGTAATCTTTTTGTCCCAAGCAACTTTTAAACCTTTGTCTTTCTCTTGTAATATTTAAATTTGATATTTAAATATTATAATCCTTTACTTAAACAAATTGCCTTGCTTTGAAATATACCTTGCCTTGAATAATTGTCCATTGTTTGCTATTCACCAAGTCCATTTTTGACACCATTGATATATTGTCCAACCTTATAAACTTCTCACCCTTGAAGAATATTTCTGCCTTGAATACCATGCACCTTTGACATCAATGACAACTCAATATTTCTAACAATCTCCCCCTTTGTCATTGATGGCAACCCTACAAAAAAATTTCTTTTACTGCAACTGGATTCACTATCTGCTCCCCCTCACTGAAATTCTTCCCCTTTGACATCAATGGCAAAGGGCTCCTTGGGGCTGAAAGATAAGACACTAAACACAACCCCCTCACCACCTCCTTGTCTTGAGGTGATCAATTTTGAGATGGGAGTGAAGTTACTCCCAAATTACAATGCTCTTCTTCTTTTTCAATTTTCTTTTTCCAAAATTTTGGAGATCATACCCTTTTGAACATTTTGACCATTCTCCTTTTTTCTTGACTTTGGAAATTTAGGGAACATTGTTCTACACCATCTAGCTGTATGCCCAAAATTGTTACAATTGTAACATATGATGTTGTAGTCCATAGAAGGTGCAAATGAATTGAAATTCTTCTTGGTGAAGCCAAAATCATTCTTACCATGAACCCTGCAATGTACAACTTTATGACCAAAATGATTACATGAGAAACAATAACCATGGAAGAAATATTCATCTTGCCTTGGAGGATATGGTTGCATGGTTCTTTCTTTGCTTTTCCTATGATGGTCCCTGTTCCTTGATGGTGCATTGTTTTCTTCCTCATTGATGCTTCCACTTTTCAACATATCAACATAGGTCTTGGGCTCTTCTTCTTCAATTACTTTCTTTGATGCTTCTATTTCTTTTGAGCTTGACTCCCCTTTTGTTTCTCTTGACCTTCTTCAAAACCAAGTCCAGTCTTCATAAATGGAGATCTCTGTGCTTTGATAATATCATCCAAGTTTTTTGAGCTTTTCCTAAACTGATATATCTTATCATTAAATTTTTCAAGTCCCTTCCTTAGAATGATAGCTTCATGTTCTAGTCTTTCACACTCTAGTTCTTTTACCTTTAACTGTTCAACCATACCTTCTTCAATTCTCCTTGCCTCTTCAACCTTTACTTTTAAGTCGGTGAGATCTTGTAGAAGCTTTGCCTTTGTTTTCTCATCCTCTTGTACTTGAGCCTTCAATCTTGAGTTCTTCTTTCTAACCCTCTTCAACTCTTCAAGAGCAACAATAAGTTCCTCTTCTATGTCAACTATGGCTTCCTCTTCATCTTTTGAATCTTTCTCTTCTTCTTGGTCTTCAATAATAGGATCATCTTCTTTCTCTTCTATGGCCAAAAATAAGATTTCTTCTCTTTCATTATCGGAGAAGCTTTCATCACTGCTACTGGAAGCACTGCTTGCTTCTTCAACATAAAAACTCTTCTTGTGTCTTTGAAAGATCTTCTTCTCATGCTTGCCTTGACCATGCCTATTTTTATTTTCATGATAAAATTTTCTTTCTTTTTCTCATATTCCTTTTCTTCTTCACTACTACTACTTCTAGCTTGTGGACAATTAGATGCATAGTGACCAAGGTTACCACAATTAAAATATTTCACAGAATGCATACCTTTATGTTTTCTTGGACCCTTCTTATTCCTTCGCACAAAATTAGCTTCTTCTCCACTACTTGATTCTTCACTTGATTCTGGTTCTTTATTCTTTGCCTTCTTTGAAGCTTTGAATGCTACCTCTCATTTGGATGTTTGATATTTTTCTATCCTCATCTCATAGGCTATGAGAATCCCATGTAGCTCATCCATGCTCAAAGTTTTGAGATCCTTCATTTCTTCAATTGCTGAAACCTTTGCATCAAACCTCATGGGAAGTGACCTCAAGATTTTTTGAACAATCTTAGAGTCTTCAATACTTTCTCCAAGTCCACAAATGGTGTTGACAACCTCATCAACACGAAGTAGATACCTAGCAATATCTTCCTCATATTTCATCTTCAAGTCTTCAAACTTCCTCCTATGGGTTTGAAGTTTTGCCATTTTAACCTTGTCGTCTCCTTCATAAGTTCTTTGTAACTTGTCCCATATTTCTTTTGCTGAAGTGCATTGCATGACTTTCACAAATTTTGATTCACATAACCCACTTAATATTGTATTCATTGCCCTGGCATTATTTTCATATGGTTTCTTACCATTTGCATCTGTGGGAGGAGTTGTAGGTGGAGTGAACCCATTCTCAATGGATTACCATATATCATATCCATGTGCCATCAAATAAGTCTTCATCCTTATACTCTAGAAAGCATAGTTAGTCCCATCAAACAATGGAGCCCTATTTGATGAAAAACCTTCTTGGTGAGCCATGTGTGTTCTTGTAAGATCTTCCTTCAAGTTGTTAGGCTTTCATGAAGGAACCTGCTCTGATACCAATTGAAGAACACAAGCTTATACTAAGAGAGGGGGGTGAACAGTATAAGATAAAACTTTTACTTTTCAATCCAAATAATAACAACAAATATTATCAATTGCAATAATGAAACAATGCATAAATCATCACACACATAAGAGACACAAATTTAACGTGGTTCACCCAATATGGGCTACATCCATGAAGAAATATTGCTTATAAATTTCTCAATAAATTTTATGGGCACCAACCCACAGGAGACACCAATCCCCTATTACAATGTTCGTGGACACCAATCCATAAGAGACACCAATCCCCTCTCAAGTTCATGGACACCAATCCATAGGAGACACCAATCCCCTCTCAAGTTTATGGACACCAATCCATAGGAGACACCAATCCCCTCTCAAGTTCATGGACACCAATCCATAGGAGACACCAATCCCCTCTCAAGTTCATGGACACCAATCCATAGGAGACACCAATCCCCTCTCAAGTTCATGGACACCAATCCATAGGAGACACCAATCACCTCTCAAGTTCATGGACACCAATCCACAGGAGACACCAATCCTCTCTCAAGTTCATGGACACCATCCACAGGAGACACCAATCCCTCTCAAGTTCATGGATACCAATCCACAGGAGACACCAATCCTCTCTACTAATTCCAATAACTACTCCAAAACCTCTCAAATCTCAAATTTGCTCCAAAACTACTCACAATAACATACAAAATTTCTCAAATCTACTTACAAAACCTACTCAAATATGCTCCAAACCTACTCAAATCTCCAAACCTGCTCACAAAACTTGCTCAAACTTACTCACAAAACCTGCTTAAATCTGCTCCAAACCTGCTCAAATATGATTCAAACAATGCTCATCTATTCCCAAATATTGCATACAAAACAATGCTCATCTATTCCCAAATCTTGCATAATGATGTCATCAAGTTCTTCACCTATTCTTCAATGTGCTTTCCTCAACTAAAGTAATTCAGACATATTCTACCCATAATTCTTTTATCTTCATGAACATATAGAGAATGATATGCACTAAAAAATGCCCAATATGTTCTTCACATTCATTAAGTTTATTTCTTCCACATGTCTCACATTAAAAGGTAGCTCTAGTCTAGCACTTGATAACTGACCTTGTAATTGTTGATTTGCACCTTTCCTTCCCTTTTGTAGATAGCTAAAAATGTCCTTCTTTTCAATTGAATCCTTTCACACTATCCTTGCACTATGTGACACTTTGACTTGCTTTAAAACAACCCTTCTATTTGTGTGAGACTATACTATTTTGCTTATTTCCACATTCACTTCAAAACCAATCACAATGCACAAATCTGTCCTTCTCATCTACTCCCAAAATCAATCATGAACAATGCACAAATTTGCTCTCAAATCTGATCTATAACCCTTGCACATTTACTTCCAATTTCAAGCAAAAACAATGCACATCCAATAATTCCTTATACCTCCCACTATATGACAACAAAAATATTTTCCTCAACCAAAACCACTTTGAGAAAGGAATTAAATCACCATACCTCTAAATTTACCTCAATGATGATGATCTTCTTTTGCATGAGCCTTCCAAACCTGTTTTGACAAAAATAATTTTCCTTTTGTTTGCCCCTTCAAAAACTGGTTAGCAATTCTCTTTTTCTTTTCTTGATTAGATATCAAATCAATCACTTTAAAAAACCTTATAAAAAGGATGCACAATAAAGCTTAAAAATAACTCCTTATATCTCCCTTTTTGAAACTCACAAAAATAAAGCTTTATTAATAACAAAAACCCTTATATCTCCTTTTATTAATTTTCAAAAATGAAACCTTTATGCTAACATCACAATCCTTATTTCTCCTTTTATTAATTTGCAAAAATCACAATTTCTATACTAACACCTTGACCCTTATATCTCCCTCAAATTTAAATTTTAATAAAAATTTTAAATACCTTTGCACAACCATGAATTGAAAACCTGACCTCTAGAAGCACAATGCTTTCACAAGCGCTCATGACCAGCTATGCTACCACAGTAGGTGAGACAAAAAGGGGCACCCAAATATTTATTTGTGTCCTTGCGCTCTCTCAACAACAAAACCACATCAAAATAACGTCGACCAGATTCGACCCCCTAACCTCCTGTATAACAACACTCCACGCAAAGCCACACAATCGGTTGGGCTACCCCAACAGGTGAAACCAAAGGAGCACAATGTGATATTTGTCCATGTATTTTTCTCCTTCAACAACAAAACCTCAACAAAATGGCGTCGACCAGATTCGACCCCCTAACCTCTTGCACAACAGTGCTCCACGCAAAGCCAAACAACCGGTTGGGCTACTCCAACAGGTGAAACGAAAATGCGTGCACGAATATTTATCCTTGTCTTGCTCTTCCTCAACCTTTCGCTGCTCTTCTCCTCTTTCTATCATTCGCACTCACAACGTCGGATGTAATCAAAAAATTTCATCACTCAAAGGTGAATTAATGCCATGTATTTATACGTTTCCCAATTGCTTCGATTTTGTCCAAGGAGGTCAGCTCAAATTTATTTTATTTCAAACTTTATAATTTCATAATTCTCCCACTTTTCTTATAGAATCACTTTATATTATAATATTTTAAATCTTATGATTTAAATATTATAATATTAAATTTTAAACCTATGTCCCTCTCTTGTAATATTTAAATATTTTTGTCCCAAGCAACTTTTAAACCTTTGTCCTTCTCTTGTAATATTTAAATTTGATATTTAAATATTATAATCCTTTACTTAAAAAAATTGCCTTGCTTTGAAATATACCTTGCCTTGAATAATTGTCCATTGTTTGCTATTCACCAAGTCCATTTTTGACACCATTGATATGTTGTCCAACCTTATAAACTTCTCACCCTTGAAGAATATTTTTGCCTTGAATACCATGCACCTTTGACATCAATGACAACTCAATATTTCCAATAGATTATTAGTCATATCAAATATGATAAATAGTTGATTTCATATTCTTCTCTATAGTTTCTTAATTGGTATTGCATCATAGACATATGTACTCTATACTATATAGAGCCCTAGGAAAGTAATTATCATAATCCTCAATAAAGTAAATGGCCAAGTGTCTCTCATGCAAATTTTGATCATTCATTTTCCCTATAATATTATTCCTAACAACATGAGTTGTGCTAATTCCTTTAAATGGATAATATGTATTGACAACCTATAATTGATAGCATTCCTTGGGTCCACGAGTTGTTGTTGTAAGAAGAGATTTCACCTCATATTTTGTCTTCCTATTGTATTCATACAATGCCTATGGAGTGGTCACTATCCATTGCACGATATTTTCCTCTATATGCAACATATCCTTGATAGCTTGACTAGTGATACTTATTGGATCTTTAGGCTCTAATTTGATAAAAATTGTGTTTCTTCTTGTCTTTATATATCAAAGTGAATTCATGGAATAGTTCTAAGCCCTCTCATAGTTGTGACATCATTATTTGCCCTAAATCTGACACTCATATTTTACTTTTGTGTGTAAAGTTGCTCTATCTCATAGCCTAATAGTGGTGTTTAGTTTCATACTTGACTTTGTGAGGGGTGTTTGTATGTGTCTTCCACCATGCCTTCATAAGCATCAGCATACTTCTTCTCCAAAGTGTTGGTGATGGACATGGATTTCCTTTTATTCTTCTATGCCATTCCTAAGGTGGCTACCCTTGTGTATTGGCTTGTATTTTGTAGATTTTAACCAAGTTATATCAATGATGAGTTGATTATATCTATGAGAGTTTTAAATTCCAAAGTCTTAGGATTTTGCTTGCTCCAAAATACCATGATTTCTTATCTTTGAGCTTGATTTGACTAAAAAACTCCATGATTTTTTTTTCTCATATTGAGCTTGTCATAATCTATCTATATAGAAAGTCAATTATGACTAAGCAAGTTGGTCATGCATGAATAGTTGGATGTTCAATGGGTTGATCCCCTTAAAGTAGGTCAATGGAATTCTAGTGGGTTAGTTAGGAGCAAGTGGATCAATAAGCCATAATGAATCAATTATTGAGTGACTTGGTACCTTTTTAATGAGTCAGTGTTGATGTCCTTTCCAATAGGTAGTCTATTAAGGGTTATATAGTGAGTAAAAAACTTTGTAACTCGTTCATCCTTTCTAATACTCATTCGATTCTTTGGTTTTATTTTGCCTTGGATTCCCCATTTTGCTTGATGAATTTAATTTATCCCTTGATATAGATAAATCAATATCTAGCTCTTCTACCCTTAGCTTTAATAGGGCTCAGGTCTTTTACATTTTTGCTCTAAATGGTGTTTGTAGGGGCTATTAGGATAAGCTAAAGGCTACTTACCTAGACACCATAAAACTCTAGTTTAAGGTAATTCTAGTAACCTCTATGATTGTAGACTCTTGCCATTACTTTGAGGACTATGTCTACTTAAAATTATAGTGTGCCACTAGTATTAATATTTGATTCTTGCAATTGCATCTTATTCAAATTTGAGTTCTAAGGGGTCTCAAATATGGATCATGGGTTGCATGTAATGTTTTATGAGAGCATGAAGAATTTTGGGCTATATGATATTCAATTATGATGTTATTTAGGAGGGAAATGATAGTTAATGAGTGCCTTTCTATGCATTAAATTTGGAATGATGTCATAAATTTATTAACAATGTCATTTTTCCCACTACTCCTTGTCAGCATGGCTTCAATATTTATGTATGTTGGATTTAAAATTGTGGTACCCACATGTTATTATTACTTTTGTTAGCTAGCATGCCATGCCATGTCTTTTCCTTCTATAGTTTAATTTTTGGTTAGGCGGGCCTCATTATTTGCCACATTGACATGTCTTATCACCATTCTTGGGTCCTACTTAGTATCTATGTTATCACATCAACTTTGAGCTCATAAGCCTCTTTTACCTTTGGGCCTTAGCATGCCATCACACCATATTATCATCTTGATAATTGCAAGCTATATTTAGGGGTGGGATTTATTTTCCATGTTAGTTTGTCTAGTTTTTTTGTTATGGATTATCTTAGGCTCTGTGTTGGTATAGTGGGATCCATTAGTGAGGTGGATGTCATATCATTGTGCTAACTAGTGATCCATAAGGCCTCTTAGTTGGTATATACTTCATCCTTAAAATTTATGCTCAAGATTCCCTTAGTGGGATATGTCATTGGCCATATCAACATCCTTGTTTTTTTTGGGGGCTCTTAAGTGGTATTGTTGGAGGATGTGCCACATGGAAATTATAGACCCATCTTCCTTTTGACCATGGTCAATTTTTCATAACTAGATTAAGGTGTCCTTTTGCATGTTGATGTTACCTTGTACACATGTTACTTCCTACTAACTAGTTAGTGTTGATGATCATTGATTTGTTCTTTTTCTCATTTATGGGCTAGAACGACTTAGACTACGATGTTGTCATGTAATATTTCATGCTCCTTCGTTCATTATTTCCTCTTCCTTGACTTTTCCAACCCAATATGCTTCAATTTTGTGTCAACATGATGTCATTATGTTAGTGGGTTGATATCACTAGTGGGTGCCTCCTTTTCACTCTATTATAACCTATTTTTTAAAAATTTAATTATAGTAATTAAATTTCAACATGTGACTAAATTATATTAACTTGTGGCTAATGGTTATAATCTTCGCAAAGAATTAGGTTTTTTTTAAAACATCTCATATTTTAGGAGCCATATCCTCGTGAAGGGTTATCCAATTCAGTTGATTCTTGGAACAACTTGTGCAGAATTTGAATAGTTTTAAAATGTGTGGTCATATGAAAGAATCCAAGCAATATTGAGGAAGATATAATCCTATGAAGTCAACCATCCGGAACAAGGGTAGTGATGATTTTTCAAGTCGCAAAAAATAAAATTGCAAATATTTGTCAGCTAGAGTTCGAATGATGGTTAGAGCAATGAAGAGCTAGGACTTCAGTGAGGCAAGACATTCTATCTGGACAAAGAATTTTTCAGCTAAGTTTTTTTTTTCCTTTCTTTATCTTAGAAATTGTGCATGCAAATTATTATAGAGTTTTCATCAAATATTAGATTTTCTATAGTACTTTTAGATAAATTTCAATAAATTTTGAGTTTTAGTTTCCTTCCCATGGATCGATTTATAGTTAAATCCTTAGAATCATCTCTAGTGGTAGAGGCTAGTGAGCGCACCTTAGAGAGATCCTCGTTGCTCCAAGGTAGGGCAATTTTTGGTTAATTTAATGGGTATTGTCCAGGGGATTTAGCCTTGAAAAAATGGATTGATAGGAGTTGGAAGTCTTCAAGAGTGATTCTATCCTTTCTTCCCAAAGGTTTCTTTCTAGATTTTTTTTTATTAAGGTAGAAGAAGGGGTTTTGAAAGGGACCCCAAACCTTTTACAATAAACATCAAAGAATAAGATTTACACTCCAAATATGGTTCCAAAAATAAGGTTTTAGACCTTAAACAAGAATATCAAACAACCTAAATACTATCTAAGTTTTTGACTTTAGGATTATTTAAGATTACAAAAGATGTAGCAGACAATGAACAATGAACAATCAACAAACCCATGCAAAGCTTAAAATTTTTTATGGGCCTTGAGCATCAAAATCCTCCTTTTTAGGTCCTCCAAGTGATTTTTTGCTTCTTTTATTTTACCAAGAACAATTGGAGCAAATATTTTAACGAGTCAAAAAGGTCTTTCAAGAAGCAATTTAGTATGCAAGTATTTCAATATGTAGTTCTAGTCCTTTATTCACTACTCTAGTTAATGAGACACACATAGAAACATATTACACAGCAGGATCAATCATGTCATATTTCCTTGTGATGCTCTAGTTGTTGGTACAAATAATGATTGATGTTTTTTAGGTGGACTCAAAAACATAAGTATTGGGACTTAGATAAGCCCCACACACTAGCTCCAGTCCCATTGAGAAATAAGATGCAACCTGTAGCTCACAAAATAATGATTAGTAAAAAAAACCAAAAGTAGAGTAGACTAAACCTAAAAGTGGAATTTGCCAGAGGCAGAAACTTGTTCGCTCAATAACACATGATCCAACTACAAAATAAAGGATCCACCACTATTGGAGACTCACTATCAAGTCCTTTTCTTTCCTTCATCCCTAATATTATACTTGTAAAAATCAAGAATGTTCAAACTCCTTCCTCCATATGAACAATAAATATTTACGCATAAAATCTTTAAAATCCCCCTAGCAAATTTAATCTCTTATCTCATTTTGTTCATTATCCTTGGCTTCACTATTAATAATTTCTTGAACACTATGAGGGAATATTAACTCCTAACACTAAAATTCATCCAAAGGTACACCCATTTTTGCTAGACAGTCAGTTACCTCATTAGCCTCTTTGTAGACATGGACAATATGCACTTATTCAAGAAGCTCTAGTTTAGTGTTAATCTCCTTTATCATATCTGCTATATTCCATACTGGAGGGTGTTTTCCATTCAAAATATTAATGATGTTTTGTGAATCTCCTATTATTAATTCTTTATATTTAGTTTGCTAGGAAGTGACACACCCATAAAGGCTGCTCTAGCTTTAGCAACATGGCTTGTTTGGTCTCCTAGAGGCTCTGCATAGGCTAAGAATGGTCTACCCTAATGATCTCAAAATATGCCTCCTACTCTAGCACTCCCAGGATTTCCTTTTGCTGCTCCATAAAAGTTTAATTTTATCCATCCACTTGGAGGCATTTTCCATTTTGAATTGGTTCATGGATGAACTGAGGATGAGCAGGAATTCTAATAATTGGAAGCTAACCCCCAAACTCTAGCAATTTATTTCTCTGGGTCTGGTTCAAAATCATTGTTGAACTTCATGATACCTAAATTTTCCAACACCGCACTTAAAATTATATTTGCCACTGATGTGCAGTTTCTCTTCTTGTCTTTGAAGATCCGATGGTTCCTTTTTTCCAAACCCTCCACAAATCATGTGGAAGACTTAACCTTCATAACATTTGTAGTCTTTTACTTTTAAAGGGGAAGTCCCATTGAAGACAAATATCAAAGAGAGACTTGAGGAGGACCTACTTTACCTAGAAGTTCTTAAGAATCTTATATAGTAGCTCAACTATAAAAGGGCAAGTATAGAAGAGATGATCAGTATCTTCCTCACTCATTTCATAGAGAACACACCTATTTGGAAATGTGAAGCCTCTTTTATGTAAATTATCCACGATCAAGACCTTATTTGGATTGCTAACCAAAAGAAGTGTGCTATATTGGGAATGAGATCTTTGATCCAAATCTTAGCTACTGGCAGCCATCCAAAGCCCTCCCCTTCAAGGAGATAATAACTTGATTTGACAGAGTACGTTCCTTCCTTTTGGCTCATCCAAATAAGAGAGTTTGAAGATCTAGTATTATTCATGAAATAGACATGTAGAAGAATATTTAGCTTCCTTAGCTTTTGTTGATTTCTATCATCAATATTATCCACCTGTAAATGTTTTCATTTCTTACTATTTTTCTCAGTAATTATATAATCTTTGACTAGGTCCCCATAAACATCCTCAACAAAAGATTTTAACCTCATAAAATCTGGATCCTCACTGAGAGGAATACTTTTAATCCATTTATCATTCCAAAAGTGAACTTGGGATCCATCCCCAATCTGCCAACATTTTCCTTGTTGTAAAAGTGGCTTGGTTGTTTGAAGACTATTCCAAAGGTATGACCCTTTTTGTAGATTATCTACCTCTAAGAAATTTGAGGTAGATCTCAAATATTTTTCCTTGAGGATGTAAGCCCAATTAAGATTTACATTAGTTGTTAGTTTCCATCCTAACTTACCCATTAGGGCCAAATTCATTTTCCTCGACTTTCTAAAACCCAGTTCACCCACTTCTTTTTTGGAACATACCTTATCCCAGGACACTAAGACTATTATTTTCTTCTCCTCCTCTCCAGACCACAAGAATTTTCTCTGAATTTATTCTATTCTCTCACAAATTTTGATCAGCATTTTGAATAGAGACGTGAAGTAAATGGGTATGTTTTGCAGTGAAGACTTGAAAAATTGAGCTTTACCATCCTAGCTAAGCAAGGAACCCCTCCAACCTGAAAAATGTTTTGTTAAACGCTCCACCACTGGGTTCTAGAGAGCTACCTTCATCCTTCCTTTAAATAGTGGCATTCCTAGATAGGTGGCTAGGTCTCCAATGTTGCAGCCAAATATATGAGCTAACTTAACCTGTCTAGGGCTAGGAGTTCAAAAAATAAAATTTTATCTTATCATAGTAAAATTTTTGACTTGTAGCTTGCTCATACTGATCCAAGATAAATTTTAGCTCTTTTACCTATGTAATAGAGGATTTTAAAGAGATAAGTGTATCATCCACAAACTGCTGGTGGAACACAGGTTGCAAATTAGTAGCTGAGATGATCCCATAAACCCTACTGCCTGTTGAAGCCACTAATATTGTCCTCCCCAAAGCCTCAACAAGGATAATAAATATATAGGGAGATAAGGGATCTCCCTATATCAACCCCCTATTGCTTGGAAAATACCCTACTGAAGAACCATTCACCAGGATGGAAAACATAGCAGAATGGAAGCACCCCTTGATAAGACTTACCCATTCTTGATGAAAACCAAACCTGCTCAAAACCTTAATTAGAAACTCCCAGGAGACTCTGTCATATGCCTTGTTCATGTCCAACTTTAGTAACATTCTTGCATTTCCACTCTTATCAATGGAATGGGTTACCTCTTGAATGGTAATAACTCCATCTAAAATTTGATGCCCCGTCACAAAACCTTATTGTTGGGAATCAATTATAAATGGTAATACATTTTTTAATCTATTTGTAAGGACTTTTGAAACAACTTTGTAAAGAATGGAGCAGAGATTTATCGATCGAAAGTCAAAAAAAGACTTGGCTCTAGCTACTTGTGGTATTAAAACTATAAACTTTGAGTTGACATCTCTTGGAATAAACTGAGTTTTTTGGAAATCCATTACTGCTTGAGTGACATCCCCTCCAATAATATGCCAAAAACGATGGAAAACAATAGCTATAAAACCATCAGGTTCTGGGACCTTGTCTCCAGGCATCCCAAACATTGATTTTTGAATTTCCTCTTCTTTGAAGGAGCTGAGAAAGTAATTATTTAATTGTTCTATAACCAAGCAAGGAATGTTTTGAAGCATTGAATCTAAAGCAACCTCATTTACAAGATCTTCCACACCTATGAGGTTGAAGAATAAATTAACAACCTCCTCTCTTATTTGTATGGAGTCACAAGTTATTGATCCATCAAGTTTAACCACTTCTTTAATTTTATTATAACTCATGTGTCTTAAGGTAGAGACATGAAATTTTTTTATATTCCTATCACCTTCCTTTGGCTAGGTAACTCTAGATTTTTGCCTCTAAAAGGTTTCCTCACAAGCTAAAACATTGTGGAATTCGCATAAAATCTCCTTTTCTTTTACTCTCAAATCACAAGATATATTTTAAGACCGAAGGGTTGACTCTAAATCATTTAGCTATTTTTTCAACTCTACCTTTTTCATCTGAAGATCACCAAAAACCTCCCTATTCCACACCTTAAGGTTTTTCTTTATAAACCTTAGGTTTTTTGCCACTAGGGTTAATTTACTTCCAAAAAAATTATGTCGCCACCAATACTCAATCCTATTTTCTGAATCCTCATGTTGGAGCCACATCTTCTCAAAATGAAAAGGGCTCTTGAAGGTCTTTTTTTGGACCTCTAACTCCCAAACTAGCGGATTATGATCAGATCCTATCTTTGAATGGGTTGTTAGGGTTGAATCCCTAAAAATGAGAAGACTCTCTTGTGACAGCAAAAAGTGAGCTAAACAAACTTGAATTAATTGGTCTCCTAGTTGCCTATTACTCCAAATAGACTTTGCTCTTTAAAGCTCTATATCCATAAGTTCATTCTCATTTATAAAATTTGCAAAATCTATCATGCCTTCAGTAATGGACTAACTCCCTCCCTTTTTATCTGAAGGGTAAAGGGGAGAGTTAAAATCCCCTGTCAAAACCCATGGAAGGTCCATAAATTCATTCCTTAATTGGATTAGATCCTTCCATAAATATTTCCTTCCTATAATTGAATTTGGAGCATAAACATTAGTAACTATAGATTGTTGATTTTCCTCGTTATCAAAAAAATGGATAGCCATGAAGCTTCGGTTCAAAACTATCAATATTCCTTCAAATATATTTTGATTCCACATACTTAAAAGGCCTCCTGAGGCCCCTACATCTGGGCCTACCACATTATAAATCCCTCTCCATAGTTTTTTTTTGATAAGTTCAGCTTGAGGCTCATTAAGTTTTGTTTCTTGTAACAACATGATATCTGGATCAGATTCTTTTCTCAACGATTGGACTACTCTATGCGTATAGGGGGCATTGAGACCCATCATATTCTAAGAAACTATCTTCATTTTTTGGGTTTGGTCTGTTGCTTTTTCCCTCCAACCCAATCCAAAATAGATTGGGCACCATTCACAATCTCAATAGTTGTTTCTCTTCTCTGATTTCTTGATTAGTAGGTCTGCAATTTTTTGGGTCAATTCCTACATCTACCCTTCCTTTTTTTGTTTTCTACTGATTCTCAAGCCGAAACCTTTCATTTTTTTCCTCATTATCAGAGAAATCACTTCTTTATTTTATTTTAAAATAAAATTCTCCTGATTGGTTCCTGCATTAACATCCCACTGACTTTCTAGCACTACCTCCACTTCTTGGGATTCATCATTTGTTTCTATCAATTCTTCTATGTTATCCCTTAGACATGCAAATGAAAATTTATGATCAATTATATTCTCAGGATTACTAGATTTTCGAATTGGGGATTTTTCCTGGTCCAAATTTTTGGAAGAATCTTCTTTCTCTTGTTCATTAATCTCCTTTTGGCTTTGTTGGGGATTTGTTGGATACTCTTCCATGATTTACCCTTCTTCCAATATGTCCTACTATATTGGAACTTCCTTCTATTTTTTTTCCCTCTTATCATCCTCAGTTCGTTTATTTTTGTGTTGTTAAGAAATTTCTCCTCTGCTCTACTTTTTGTGCCAAACTATTTTATTATGGGTCACTTGTTTTTTAAACAGACATACACTAGCCCCGTGCCCTAGTTTTTAGAGACACTACATTTAGGTAGTACATTCTCATATTCAATTCTTTGGTTCCAGACACCCAACTTCGAAACCAATCAGATTGACTGAGGAAAATCCTTCTCTAAGTCCACATTAACACAAATCCTAGCAAAAACAAGCCGTGATAGAGCCTTAGTGGTAGGGCCTAGGGTTATTAATTATTCAAATTCCTTTGTTATACCCTCAAAAATGTCTTCATTCCAAAAATTAAATGGAAGGCTTGGCAGTATTATCCAGACCGGAGCCTAGGAGAAACTCTGCGTCTCTTGATCGAATTTTGTCCCCCACTTCGCAAAAAGAGCCCTCATCACCCGAAAAACCATGGGACTCCCCATAGGATCCTATTTGAATCCTCTTTACAAATTAACTTAACCATAAAAAAATCCTTCGACAATGTCGCAATTTCCATGTGTTTGTTTGGTCTCCATTTTGAGAAGGCTCATTTCCT
This sequence comes from Wollemia nobilis, assembly GCA_028583015.1. Lineage (NCBI taxonomy): Eukaryota > Viridiplantae > Streptophyta > Pinopsida > Araucariales > Araucariaceae > Wollemia > Wollemia nobilis. The sequence continues at coordinate 5,195,916 of JAQPPZ010015032.1, forward strand.
CACTACATCTAAATTAGGACAAACACCCATAAAACCTCCAACTAGGTTTAGAGCGCCTTGGTCTATTGCCATATCAACCAGGTTATCAGGAATGAAGAGTTCTCCCCCTTTAGACTGTAAAACAAAATTTTATTCTAGGGTTTTTCTTTTTCCATCGACTACATGTGACCAAGACCTTACTTTTGGATTGATTTGATGCTCTCTTGGGTCCCATGACAAATCCACCTTCTGACTTGAATCCTCTAAATTTGACTCAGGTATGGGATTGTAAACTACAAAAAACCTATCAAGTCTATGTTCTAGCTTTGTTTTGTTCTAGGGAAGAAAGAGAAAAAAGCCTAAAATGAGGTCTTTGGTTTATGGGAAGAGCAGGACTCTTCCTTACCCACTGGTATGAAGGTTTTTCACCTAAAAATGTAAATTTATCCCTAGTACTAATATGGGTTAGGATGTTTGGGTTACCCATTTAATTTTGGAAAATAGATACCTTCAAGGCAATAGGCAACACTCTAGGAGAATTCCTTGAGTTTTTAGGTACAACAAAAGATGGATTCTTGGCTATTTATGCTCGAATATTGGTCATGATTGATATAAGTAAAGCTTTACCAGAATCAATCATTCTTAAGTATGGGGATAAGATGTGGATCCAAAACATAGATTATGAAAACGTATCTTTTAGATGTAGAAGATGTCATGAGGTGGGGCATATTGAGAGATCATACCCTAAGAAGAGCCTAGCATAATCATATTTATAAAACCACAAGAGAAACTTACAAATGGTTATGGGTGAAGATGGTTTTCAACTTACAAAAAATAGATATAGAAAAATGAAAGAAAAATTAAATAGTAGAGACCAGTAAGGAAGGATATTGGAAGAAATGCCAACTCTTTTGAGGCTTTAGCCTATGAAGAAAAAGTAGATCAAAGCTTAGAGGACACGATACAACAATTTCAACATATTAATAAGGTCTATTCAATATGATCCTGATTTAAGGAAGAACATTCTTGATGAACCTAAGGAATGTGTCTCGTCATATTTTGAAGACTCTCTTGAAGTACCATGCACCATTCAAGAAAAAAATTGGTAAAGAAAATGTATTTTTTAAGTTAATACCTCTACCATTAATAAGGAAATACTAGAAAATGAGCAGGACAAGTCAAAATATTCTATAATAGAGCCAGGAGAGGATAAATATGATGAAAAATAAAATTGTGAAAGAATATTGAGGAATATAATAATAAGATCTTCTCCTGATATATTCAAGGTAAAAAGAGGAAAACCCTTAAACTATCAAGCAAGATCCAGGGAAGTAAGAGCAAACATAGAGAAAGGAACACAAACTAAGTTGGTTGAACTTCTCTTTACTAAACAACAAAATGATTTTGGTAATACGCAGGCGGGGCCAATAGATCCCAATGAGACATGATTATCATCTCATGGAATATAAGGGATGCTAATGCCCCCTCAAAGTAGAGGTGTATTAGGGACCTATGTTTAAGTAATAAGATTGATATTCTTTGTATTCAAGAAACTAAATTGACAAAGGAAGAAGTTTCAAAATCTATGAAAGACATATGGGCAAGATGTGAATGGGATGCTATGGATTCTGAAGGAGCGGTAGGGGGAATTCTAACTTGTTGGAATCCTTCTAGAACCTCTTGTGTAACCATTCATAAAACTAGGAATTGGATAGCCTCTTTAGTCACTTGTTACTTTGCAAATATTCATTTTATCCTTATCAATGTCTATGGACCTACAACTCAGTTAGGTAGATTAGAAGTCTGGAGTGGTATTGAAGCCTTTATGAGGAATAAAGACCAAGAAACTCGATTCATGATCATAGGAGATTTTAATGCCATAACCAAGCTGGATGAAAATTTTGGGGGAATTAGGAAACTAACCCAAAGTATGAGAGATTTCTCAGCTTTTATTCAAAATAATAATCTATGGGAGGTTGAGTTTGAAGAAGACAACTATACTTGGACCAACAATAGGAGAGGCTAGAGCCTAATAGAAAAAAAATTAGACAGATGCATTCTCTTAAATCATTGGTTTAGACCACTGGCCAATAAGAGTTAAAATGGTGGTTAGTGAATTAAAAAAAATATCATATTTTAAATATGAGTAGATGTGGGAAGGCCATCCTTAATTTGTTGATATGATAGCACAAACATGGAATTCTTCAGGAAATGGTGGGTTGTATGCTCTTCCAAAACAAATTAAATCTATGACATCTAGATTAAAAGAATGGAACAAGAACAATTTTGGAAATATTTTTGAGAAGAAAGAAGAACTAAAAGATAAACTTTCAAAATTCAAAAAAGGTGATCATAATAATCCAAGCTCGGAGGAAAGGGAGTTGCTTAGTGAATATCATAATATTTTGAGTAAGGAAGAGAAATTTTGGAGATTAAAATCAAGACAGACTTGGTTAAAAGAAGGAGATAAAAATACAAATATTTTTCATAGGATGGCTATAGTACATAGATCAACATCCATAATTAGTAGAATTAAATCAATAGAAGGGGTTTGGATTGAGAGAGAAGTCTTTTTATCATAATATTCTAGGATCATAGGAGATTGAAGTTCTTAATGATAAACTTCTTCAAGATGTTCCTTCAATTATAACGAATGAAGATAATAGGAAACTAATGGAGCCTATTACTCTAGAAGAAGTTCATTTAGCTCTTTTCTCTTTTAATAAGGATAAATCCCTAGGTCCAGATGGGCTCTTTGCAACTTTTTACCAACATAATTGGGATATAGTGAAGGATTCTTTATTGGTGGTAGTGGAATAGTCTAGGGTAAAACAATACATACCTTATAAAATAAATGCAACATATCTTACCCTAATTCCAAAAAAGAAGGATGTTGAATTGTTTGATTCTTTTAGACCCATAAGCCTATGTAATATGTCATATAAGATTATCTCCAAAGTGATGGCAAATTGATTAAGGCCATTGTTAGACAAAATTATTTCAGAAGAGCAAGGAGGATTTGTGAAAGGGAGACAAATTCTAGATGGGATCATAGTAGCTCATGAAGTTATACATTCAACAACTTCAAGAAAAGAGAAAGCAATGATCTTAAAACTTGATACGAGTAAAGCCTATGATAGGGTTAAATGGGATTTTCTTTTTGTAATTTTAGAAAAGTTTGGATTCGGGAAGAAATGGGTTAGATGGATTAAAGCTTGTGTCTCTACAGTTTCTTATTCAGTGTTGGTCAATGGGTTAGTAGCAAAATATTTTAAAGCCAAGAGAGGCCTTAGACAAGGAGATCCTCTATCTCCTTATTTGTTCATTATTATGGTAGAGGTTTTGAGTAGGAACTTAAAGAAGGCTTACAAATATGGGCTTATAAGTGGACTTAAGGTTAGTAATAACATCGACAACATCACCCATCAACAGTTTGTAGATGATACAACTCTTTTGGAAGGGCAAGGATTAATGAGGCCAGAGCTTTGAATAACTTTTTAAAGGAATATGAAAGAGCATCAGGGCAAAAAGTTAATAGGACAAAATCCAAAATTTACTTCCTTAACACTCCTGCTAATATCAAAGCAAGAATTTCTAGGTTGCTTCAAATGGAGGAGGCAAATTTACCAAGCAACTTATCTAGGGATGCCTTTATTTGAGGGGAGAATGAGGAGAGAATTATGGAATCCAGTTATTAGTAAAGTTTAGAATAAACTTCCAACTTGGAAAGGTAGATGGTTATCGTTAGTAGGAAGAGTGCAATTAATTAAGTCAGTCTTACAGGCCATTCCAACATATTATATGTCATTGTATTCTATGCCAAAATCAGTTGAAAAAATTTAATCTATATTATGTGATCCTTTTAGTGGTCAGGTTTACATGATAAAAGGAAATTTCCTTTGGTGAAATGGAGCAAGGTGTGTGATGATAAAACTAGGGGAGGTCTTGGTTTAAGAGTTCTTACGGATGCAAACTTAGCTCTTAGGGGAAAAGTTATATGGAGATTGTACAAAGAGAGTCAAAGACAATGGGCAAGAATTCTTCTAAGTATGTTGATCCCAATGACCCAAGTTTAATATTTACTGCATTCTCTCTACCAAATGGTTCTACACTTTGGAATGGTTTTAAAAAATCTATTGATCTTATGATTAAAGGTTTAAGATGGGTGGTGGGAACTGGAGAAAAAAATCTATTTGGATGGATACTTGGTGTGATAAAAAACCACTCAATTTAGATCCAATTTTGAAACCTTGGATGAGATTACTTCAAGACAAATATGGTGATAGGGTTTCAAACATTTTGTACAAGGATCGGGAAGGAAGATACAAATGGAAAGAAGTTTTTTTTACAAGTATACAAGACATTGATGCTAGGAGGCAATTGAGTAGAAAGATAACAAATATGATTATTTTGAGGGGAGCCAAGGATAAATTGATTTGGGAGTTGAATAGCTCAGGAGAATACACAACAAGAAGTGGATATAATGTACAACACCAACAAAATAATAATATCACTAGAATATGGAGAGATATTTGGGATAGCCCAAGCATTCCTAAAGTCAAAATGTTTGTTTGGCTAGTAGGTCATAGAAGAATTTTATCCTAGGATAACCTTATGAAAAGGGGTTTTCATGGCCCCTCTCAATGTGTTTTTTGTAAAAAGGAGGAGGAGAGTATAGACCATCTCTTGGGACATTGCTCAATAGTCTGGAATCTATGGTAATGGATTCTTAATATGTTTGGTAAATGCATGGTGATGAATAGCAAAATTGAAGATTGGTTAAAGCAATGGTAGAGCACTTATAAAAGTGAGGCTTTACAAACAATATGGGATATATCAAAAGATACAATACTTTGGATTGTATGGCTAGAAAGGAATAGAAGAATATTTAAAGGAAAGAAAATTAGTTTAGAGGTAATGAAAAGGAAGATATGTTTAGCCATAGAGGAGTCTAAACCAACCCTATCAACTCACCCAGTCCCTAATCTGGAAGCAGAGAGCCTTGATAGATGGAGTCAAGTCATTAAATAGAATTATGATGTTGGGTACAAGAGAAGCAAAAAGAAGGCAAAGAATATAAAGTGGAAACCACTAGATGTGGAGTGGGTTAAATTGAATTTTTATGGAGCATCTAAAGGAAATCCAGGACCAATAGGAGGAGGAGGAATAATTAGAAATAATAGAGGAGAGATTTTGTCTCATTACGCTTTCAATAGTGGATTTAAGACAAATAATGAAGTTGAAGCTTGGGCAACTTTAGAAGGGTTAAAAATATGTAAACAAATGAAATGGAATATAGTATGGATGGAAGGTGATTCTCTCATAGTAATAAATGCAATTTTGAGGAAAGTAAAGGCTCCATGGAACATACAAGAGATAATTGTGGAAATTCAAGATCTTGCTAAAGAGTTTGAAGAAATCAGGTTTACACATACATACATTAAGGGAAGGAAACAAATGTGCAGATAGGCTAGCCAATAGAGGGGTTTTGATTGAGGATCGTGAAGTTAAATTCTCCTTTCCATGGTTAGAGGAAGTAGTAAGTTTAGTTGAAGCTGACAAGAAAATGTTGATTGCCTGAATCAATTAATGATTAAGATTTACTTTAATGTTTTCCATTGGTAATATCTACTTTATTTTATAATATTAATGTGTTTTCATATAAACTATTTATTATAAATTTTGTGGTTGCACTTGTGTTTCAAGAAGAAAACTAGCAATCTAGATTTGGTAAAGCGAACTATGATAATACGATATTTTGGAAATATTACTCTACTAAGATGCAATGCATAGATAGTAGAGGTGAAGTTTTGGTATTGTGAAGGTTACTATAGGAAAATGTCAAGAAGGATGCTAAATTTTGGAATATTTGTATTCATACAGAAAATTGAAAAGATCTAGAAAATGAAAATCTAGAATTTAGACATTTTATGTAAAATGATGTAGGTTTCTAGCTATAGCATCTCAATTGAGATGAGAAGTGTATCTATTTGTAAAATCTCAAGCTCTAAAGAAGAGAGTTGTAATTTGTCAAGGGTGGGGGACATGAGTACAAACCCTTATTATCCAGTAAAAAAAATATTAACTTATGGCTATGATGATTTAACAACTGGTGAATGATATTGTGACCTATGTAATAAATTTTAGATCTCACTTGAAGTGTTATATACAATTTTATTGTCTCATAACAAGACTAACTACAAATATGGTTTGAGTTCTTGACAAGGACTTCTCTCAAGTTTGAGAGAGAGCATCATCATGGAGAGAATAGTAGATGTCAAATTAGAAACTTGATTAGAAGGAAGGAAAATCTTGCACATACCATGTGATTGCATAAAAGTGCATGCTTGCTTGTGTTGAATTACAATGGAAAAATACATTTAAATTTTAAGTTGATAACTATACACCTAAGTGTTTGATTGCAATGTTGAAAAAAGATTTATTATTGTTTGTAATCGTGTGATTATGTTTTACAAATTAATATCCATGAAAGACATCCTTATGTATAAGAAGGTTTGTAGGAAGGTTAATTGGAACCATGAGCCTTAAAGAGATAAATTAAATGATTACATTCCTTGAACACCTTTGTGAGTCATGCACATACCTTATTTTAAAAATATCAATTACCTTGAGAGTGGCTTAGGACGAAAAGGTGAACAACAGGTGAAAAAATTAAAAGTAAATATACTTTATTCTTTTCACTCCCATCAAAATACCAAAATATTACATTTGATGCAGCATACATTTTTATCACAATTTTTTCATTTCCTTTTCTCTCTTAAATATATTCTTCAACTTCCTCGAAGTGTTATGTTTCTACAATCAACTCCTTGACATCATTTTGATTAAGAGATAAAATCTCACTTGGCCAGTTGCCTTCTAAAATTTGAATTTCACCGGGATGAAGATCAACACTACAATTCGCTAATTTATCTGCTACTTGATTTCCTTCTCTATAAATATGCTCACACTACCAAGAGATTGCCTCTAGTAATAGATGATGAACATCAACAATAATATTATTTTTTATCCAGTCTCCACATCCATTTTTGTTAATAGCATTGATGATAATTTGTGAGTCCCCCTCAATTGAAATATATTTCCATCCTTTTTCTACTCGCAATTTTAATCCCTGTAAGAAGTGCCCTAGCCTCTGCATAGTTGTTAGTTGAAGTTCCATATGATTATAAATAAGTGAGGAGAATTTTGCCTTCACTATTTCTAAAAACACCACCTCCACCAACTTTTCCTAGATTTCCTTTAGAAGCACCATCAAAATTAATTTTGATAAACCCAATTTTTGGACATTTCCATTTTACCATAGATCGAAGTAGATCCTTTGTTTTAATTCTATTGTCGCATATGACTCTTCCATGTATGTTCAAATCCTGTAGCCAAGTTATTAGCACCTCTTTTTCTGCAATTGAGACTTCCCATGATGAGCACCATATTTGTAGACATTTTGCAAGAGAGGCAATAATATGGTTCCAAACTTGGGCATGATTTTGAGATTTATTTTTAAAAATTATGTTATTCCTTTCAAGCCATAAATTCCAACAAATAATAACAGGGCCAATCCTCCAAAGAATACATAATGCTTTAGCTTTGAAATAATTAATCCAACATTTTATCAACTCTTTCAATGTTGATGGAGCTACCCAATATAATTTCATTTTTTTTTAAAAATAACCCCAAATGGTGTGAGCAAATGGACAATGAAGAAGTAAATGGTCTGATGTTTCTAAATCCTTCTCACACAAGGCACATCTAAAGGGTCCATAATATCCTCTTCTTTGTAGACTCTCTCCTGTAAGAATCTTACTTTGAACTGCTAACCAAAGAAATGTTGAGGCCTTAGGGAGAGCCTCTAATGACCAAACATTCTTCCAAGGAAAATCTTTGGGAGAAGGAAATTTTGATTGTTCTAAATCCTCATATCCCAACTTGACCGAGTATCCACCATCCTTTGATAAATTCCAAACCAACTCATCCTTTTGTATAAAAATTGGCAAATAAAACTCTCGAAGCATCTTTTGAAGTTCATCTGCAATTTGTTTGAGTTCCTCTCCTTCAACCAGGTTACTAAAAGAAATCCATGATCTGGAGTTTTTGCTCATAATAATATAGTCTTTGACCTTTGGACCTTTACATGCTAGGCATGCTTGAGCCAATGGTTGCCATTTTGAGTCAGAGATAAGAGGATAAGGCTTCAACCAAGCATCAGACCAAAAATTTGCATAACTCCCCTCATTGATTGACCATCTAATATATTTCTTTATCAATTGCAAACTCTCTGATATGAAGTTCCATGTTGACAATCCTTTGGGTAGAGTTATTTTCCTAAATAATTTCATTGCATCAAGAGAACCTATATATTTTTGAAGTAATATTTTTGCCCAATTCTTTCCTTGATCTCTGAATAATCTCCACCCAAGCTTTGCTCCTAATGCCAAATTCATAAGTCTACAATTCAGCAAGCCTGCTCCTCCAATATTCTTTCCTTTGCAAACCCTATCCCACTTACAAAGAGGAAACCTAAATTTTTCCTCACAACCTTTCCATAGAAAGTCTCTTTGAATTTTATCAATTTTTGATGCAATACCTGTTGGCAATCTTGAAAGTGACATCATATAAATAGGGATGGATTGCAATGTAGTCTTTATGAGTTGTAGCCTTCCTGCCATGGTTAAGAACTTACCTTTCCAACCTACCAAGCAAGATTTCATTCTATCCAAAAAAGAGATCCAAAACTCCTTTTTATTTCCTTTATCAGACAAAGGAATACCCAAGTAGGTTGATGGAAAATTTTCAATTTTAAACCCTAAAATATTTACAATAATTTGTTGTAAATCTAGGGTAGTATTAATGAAAAAATCCTAGATTTTGTAGTATTTACCAACTATCTAGTAGCCTTCTCATAGCATGATAATATTGATTTAAAATCCATGGCCTCACTAATTGAGGGATGGCCCAAAAGAAAAGTATCATCAACAAATTAGAGATGAGATTCAAAGGGACCATTTTTTGCAACTTGAATACCCTTGATTTTTCCTTCCATTTTTGCCTTTGAAAAGGCTCTCCCTAATGCTTTTGCCATAATAATGAATAGATAAGGAGAAAGTGGATCACCTTGACAAAGTCCACAAGATGACTTGAAGTAACCAATAGGAGAACCATTGATCAAAATAGAAAATTTTGCAGTGCTATAACAACATTTAATCCACTCACACCAACTATAATCAAAGCCAAACTTTTTGAGAATAACATGTAGAAAATTCCAGGAAACCCTATCATATGCTTTGTTCATATCTAATTTCAAAAGCATACCTGGTTTTTTCATGGAATGAAGAGAATGTATGGCCTCTTGTGCAATAATTATACCATCAAGAATTTGTTTACCATGAACAAAGCCACCTTGTTCCTCTGAGATAAGACACCCTAGAATGCCCTTCAACCTGTTTGCCATAATTTTTGAAATGATCTTATAAATCATATTACAAAGGCTTATTGGACGAAAATTATCAAAATATTTTGTGTCGCCTTTCTTGGGAACCAAGGTAATAAAAGTAGCATTGATCTCACTTATTATAGCCTTCCTTTTTTGGGCCTCTTCAACCACAACTAACATATCACTCTTCAATAAATCCAAAAATTTTGAAAGAAAATTGTAGGAAATCCATCGGGGCCAGGTGCCTTGTTAGGATGGAAAGAGAAAATTGCTTCATGGAGCTCCTCCATAGATATCTTCTTCATCAAGCTTTCATTTTGTCCTTGAGTGATAATTGATGGAATATTTTGCAGAAGTTTTTCTTGTGCCTCCTTATCTTGCCTAGAATCTGACAAATTTTTTTGAAATAATTAATTGCTTCCTTCCTTATATCTTCTTCGTCCTCAATATTTCTTCCATCTGGAGTTATAATATTTTTGATGTGATGAACATAAAAATTTTTTTTTGTTGTAGCATGATTTTTTTGTATTTCTATCTCCTTCCTTGAGCCATTTCTCTCTAGATTTTTGGAACCAATATGACTCATCCTTTTTCAATGCATTATGATAATCAAAAAGTAATTGTTTTTCTTTCACATAAGAATCCTGATCCATTCCATTAATTTCTACTATCTCTTGTAAATTTTTGAGCTTGGATTCAATTTCTTTTTTTTTTTCAAAATGTTACCAAAATATTTGGCATTCCATATCTTCATTTGCTCCTTTAAATATTTCAACTTTTGAACAAACATGTACATACATGATCCTTCAAATTTTGATTCATCCCACCATAACATAACCATATGGAAAAAATCAAGGTCTTGGAGCCACATAGACTGGAAGCAAAATGGCTTTGGATGACCATTATTAGGTAACTCACAAGTCAAAAGAATGGGTTTGTGATCTGATCCTGCTCGTAATAAAATATCTAAAGAGATTGTATACTTTATTTGCAACCATTTATTGGATAACAAGAATCTATCCAGTCTTTCTGCTATATGATTTTGCCCAATGCATCTATTATCCCATGTATATTGAAAGCTTGAGGGACTAACATCCCAAAGGTCATTTGAATTGACAAATGAAGCAAAATATTGCATTGATTTAGACCATCCTGGAATGCCACCCTTCTTTTCCAAAGGAGATAGAACAATATTAAAATCACCCCCAAGAATCCATAGATCACAATGAATCATCATTGTATTTGACAAAAATATGCTAAGGTCCTTCCAACATCTTTCACGAGGAGTAACTATAGTTGGAGCATATACATTTATAACCCCAACTTTGATGTTTTCCTCTTTCCTGCAAAATAATCCAACAACCCAATTACTTTTTGCTTCTAATAGTTGTCCATCCCATTTGCATTTGTCCCATATTATTGCAATACCGCCTGAAGCTCCTGTAGAAGAAACTGCTAAACAATCACCTATCTTCCAAATCTTCTTAAAAGCATCCTTACATTCCTCACTGCTTAATTTTGTTTCTTGTATTAAAATAAACTCAGGGCTATAACAACCTATTAATTCCTTAATAACTCTTTTTTAAGGGGTTTTATTCATACCCCTAATATTCCATGATATCATTTTCATCATCAACACTTTTTATTTTTATTAGTGGGCTTAGCCCCACTTCTTGTTAACACCTATGATATTTTTATTTGGCTTCCCAAATCAATATCCTTTTGAGTTTATTTTTCTCTTTGTTCCTGCTTTGATGGCCTTCCTCTCCTTCTTCCATTCCCACCAACACTCTCATCTTCATCAATCTCTTCTATTTTTTCATATTGTTCAAAATGAGACTTATCTTCTAAAGATTTATGTTGCCCTAAAGAGTCGAAAGTGCAAGGAATAGCCTCATTAGCATTTTCTTCTTTATGTTGCCCTGAAAACTCTAAACTGCATAGATGATCCTCCATAGTCATTACTTTCTTATGTTGGCCTAGAAACCCTAAATTTCCTTGGATATCCTCCATAATATTTTCTTTACTATACTACTCTTGAAATCCTAAAGTGCAAGGAATACACTCCATACTACTTTCATTTTTATTGTAAGGAGAATATTTTATGCTACTTGAGGATAATAAAGGTGATTTACCTAGATTAAGCTTGACCTCCTTCACCTCATTTGCTTTAAAATTTACCTCCCCATCTTCCTTTGCTTTAAAATTTGCCTTCCCCTCTTCCTTCACACCTTTAGCTCCTATATTTGAACTTGTGCATTGTACTTCCTCATCCCCCATATCATTTTTTTCTTCTAATGGTTGATTCGAGTGAACTGTAATGGCCTTTGCCATCTGATGATGTAGAGGGATTTTTCTAGCCACTTTCTTAGGAGTGGAAAATCCTTGATTTGACCTAGCTTCTCCTATGATATGATCTCCTTGTTTCAAATTGAAGCTACCCTCATGCCCAAAAATTTCCATCTCTTCCTCCATCATTTTCACTTTGCAGTCTCTTGCCATGTGCCCAATTTCATAATATTTGTGACATCAAAATGCAATATTTTCATAATCCACTTGTTAATCCCATTCTCTTGATTCAAATTTAATCCTAATAGATTATGGTAAAGGTTTTGAAATATCCATGACAACACATATTTGAGTGTATACAACATGCCTTCTCTCCTTAGTAGTTGGTCCCTCCTAGTTTTTTTTTTATTTGTGGAAAACATCCCAAAAGGGATGCCACTTTCGGGTAAGACCCAAGGAGGCAGGGGTATCCATTCCGCCAAAAATGCCCAGGACTCGGACCTGGCCTACCACCTTTGACATACTCAAGGAGCAAACAAACACACAAAACCAATTTAAAAATAAGTAAATAACAACAAAAATAATAAAATAAAATAAAAAACATGCTCCTTGAGTGTGTCAAAAACAAAAGCACAACCAACACACACACAATAAGATAAAAGAAACCACAACACGAACCACATAGAAAAACACAAGAACCACATAACAAAACACAAACAAGACAAAAACAACAGAACACTACAAAGACATAACCCAAAAAAAACATGAAAAATAAACACAACCAAAACCTAAAATATTAAAAAAATAAAAATAAAAAACAACCAACAACAGACAATAAACAAAAACAAAAAACATAGAAAACACTCACACATAAAAACACGAATTAACACAAACAAAGAGAAACACAAGAACAAGAACGAAAAAAACACAAGAACAATAACAAAAAACATAAAAAAACACAAAACAACAAAAACACAAGAACAACAAAAAACAACACAAAGAACACAAAAACAAAACAAAACAAAAGAACACACACACCTTAAAAAAAAGAAAAAAAGAAATTGAACATAACAATGACCTATCTAGACCAGAAGACTATTAAGGCAAGAATCAACAAAGGAAACAAAATAAAGAATAGAATGAGCTAGGGAACTAAAAAAAACTGAATGAACCAAAGAGAAGCAAAAAAAACAAGAAGAAACTAGGTACCTTCAGAACTGGAGCCATCCAAAGAAATGATAGAAAGAAGAGCTTCCCTAATTTGTGAAGCCCACCATCTAGGAGGGTGGCCATAACAAGTAAGATCACCTTTGTCCAAAGCCCAATTAGCTAAAGCATCAACACTCTTGTTTTGATCTCTCGACCACATGATTGTAATCAACTTTCAAAAATCCCATCCGGATTAATTGAATCTTCTCAATAATTCTTTTTATTCTCCAATCCACCTTATGATTCTTGGAAGGAGTCTTCAAGAGATTAATCATAAGTTGAGAGTCAGACTCAACTAACACCTTTTCCCATCCAACCTTAGTAGCCTCCTGAAGGCCTCTCGAGGATACCATACCCCTCAAGCAAGGTTATTGGAAAGAATACCCAAATTCTCAGCAAAAGTAAAAACCAGGGAGCCATCCGAAAGTCTACCAATTCCTCCCACACTGGCTTTTCCAGGGTTCCCTCTAGAGGCTCCATCAGTATTGAATTTTCCAAAATCCTTAGGAGGAGGTTGCCAATTTCTAGTCCTATCCATCTTACTAATACTCACATTCCCTTTAAGTTGGTTGCCCTTAGAAGATTTAATCTTCAATCTTTGCATCACTTGATCCCATCTTTGGTGGGAGTTTTGGGGGTGATTAAGGAGTTGATGGACTGATTCAACTAAGTTGGCTATGGTCTTTTGCCAAATATAGTGAATATCCTTCCTATCTTGATTAAAAATTTGGTTGTTCCTTTCATTCCAAATATTCCAAAGAAGAATGGTAGAACCCATCCAAACTAACTCGCCTAATAAAATGATCAACACCCTCTTGATTAGGCCAATCCCTCCAAAGCTGTTCAAAAGTAAAAAAATTGGACCACTGTAAGCCAAGTAAAGTGGCCATTCTCCTCCATAGCTCGGAGGCTAAAGTACACTCAATAAAAATATGGTTGAGATTTTCTACATTCTCTTCACACATTTCACATCTAAAAGGGCCATGAAAACCACGCTTCATAAGTTGCTCACCAAGTAAGCACCCTACGATGCAATAAAAGCCAATTAAAGAACCTCACCTTAGGCCGGAGCTTTTGAGCCCACAATTGAGAAAATATGTCGGAAGAATGGTTGGGATTATTATGGCATAAGGTCAAATAACCTTGAGCAACTGAATACTCACCCTTAGTAGTGTTGTTCCATCCAAAACAATCTTTTTCATGGGACCAAGAGAGAGATCTCATATGAAGGATGCCTTGGATATCTTGTCTTTGCCTTTCTGGGATTTGAATAGGCCAGTCCTCAATAGGGATCCAATATCTACCAACCTTTGAATTACCAAGATGGTACCGACAGTAATTAGCCACCTTTATCCAATTAGCTCGGTGAAGCTCCTCCATCCAAGGCCTCCAATCGGGAAACTGAGTTATCAAAGGCTTGTGACCATCCCAAGAATCTGTCCAAAAATTTTCCTGTTGACCATTATGAATGATCCAAAATAAATTTTTCTTTATCAAATCCTCACCAGTCTTAAGAACTCGCTAAAATGGGAGAACCTTTGGTAGGAAGTTGATAGCGAACAAGGTCTTCAGGACTTTTGTTCTCAACATATTTAGCACGAAGATTATTGGCCCAAAGAGCATTGGGGTTATGCAACATCCTCCAATATAATTTAGCAACTAAAGCTTTGTTGTTATTAATAGAAGACCGGAATCCTAACCCCCTTCACTCTTAGGAAGACATAAAGTATCCCATTTCACCAAGGCCCATTTTCTTTTCTCCTTAGTACCACTCCAAAGGAAACGATGACTCGATTTGATCCAATTCTCGAAGAACAACCTTTGGGATATTCAAAACGGAAGAAACATAAATAGGAATAGCTTGAAGGACTGATTTTACCAAGGTGATTCTTCCCCCAGAAGAAAGCCACTTGTTGGTCCACTTTCCAATTTTCTTCTTGACTTTGTCCAACAACCAATTCCAATATTTATTTTTCTGCCTTTGAATATTTATGGGAATACCTAAATAAGTGATTGGAAGGGAGGTCTTCTTATATCTTAATTTATCCAAGACCATGGATTCCTCGTCTAGCAGAGCAGTGAAAGAAAATAACTTTAGATTTGTCTTCATTGATCAACCGCCCAAAAAAAAAAAAAAAAAAAAAAAAAAAATAATAAAAAAAAAAGCTTCCTTAACCGTAGCTTTACCTAAAAGAGTAGAGTCATCCACAAATTGAAGATGAGAGATAGGTCTAGCTCCATGAGCAATGGTAACTCCCTCAAGGGTTTTGTTTTCCCTCTTTTTGGTTATAGTCCTACCCAAGCATTCAACAAGAATGATGAATAAATAAGGGGATAGCGGGTCACCTTGCCTAATACCTCTGGAAGCTAGGAACGACTGAGAAGGCCTCGCCATTGATAAGAACTAAGTAGGAAAATCAAGAGATACATCCCATAATCCAATCCATCCAATCCTTAGAGAAACCAAATTGCCTCAAAACTTTGATAAGGAAGTGCCAATCCACTTTGTCATAAGCTTTGGATAAGTCTAACCGAATGAACATGGAAGGAGATTTTTGCATATCCATGGAATGGATGGCTTCCCGAGCAAGAACTATCTCATCTACTATTTGACGTCCTTCCACATAACCCCCTTGCTCTGGGGAAATAATCTTATGCAAAAGAGGCTTCAACCTTTCTGCCATGATTTTAGTAATGATTTTGAGAAGAACATTACATAAAGCAATAGGTCTAAAAGCTGAGATATGATCAACCTCTTGAGCTTTTGGAACAAGAGTAATATAAGTTTTATTGATAACCTTCAAAATTTCTTTGGCTTTCCTGGCTTCTTCCACCACCTCTAATAAATCAACATGAAGGATATCCCAGAACTCTTGGTAGAACTCAATGGGAAAACCATCGGGACCTGGGGTTTTCCTTTTTGCATTTTAAAAACTACTTGTTGAAGCTCATTGATAGTAACAGGAGCAGTCAAAATAGAGTTCTCCTCAGAAGTGATAAGAGAAGGGATTGCTTGAAGAACATTTTGTTGAGAAGTTGAGTCAAGAGGAGTAGCAGCAAAAATATTGGAAAAGTAATCAACAACAATAGAGTTCATGCCATCCCAAGTATAAACAACATCTCCAGAATCTGATTTTAAGGAAGAAATAAAGTTGTGAGATCTTCGAGCTAGAAGAGATTTGTGGAAGAAATTTGTGTTTCGATCTCCTTCTTTGAGCCATTGAATTCTAGATTTTTGCTTCCATAAGATTTCTTCTCTTTTTTCCCATTCCTCTAACCGAGTTGTGAGTTTAATTTCATCTGCACTTCTCTTCTCTGTGAGGCCATCTAAACGGATTTTCTTATTCAAATTTTCAAGATGAGCAATAACTTCATGTTTTTTTTATGAACATCCCCAAACTCTTTCCAGCTCCAAGTCTTGATTTTGGATTTAATGTATTGCAGTATTTTGGCAAAACAGAACATCTTAGTCCCATGCCTAGGTTTACCTTCCTTCCACCATTGTTGCACACGAGGTCTAAAGGAAATGTCTCTAAGCCACATTAATTGAAAATGAAAAGGAGAGAAACTCACATTGGTTTTCCACATTTCCACCATGATTGGCCAATGATCCGAACCAACATTATTAAGAGTCTTCACTTTAGGAATGTGACCATGGATTAAGAAATTTTCAGAGAGCAAAAACCTATCCAATCTCTCCATTATACAAGCTAAGCCTTGCCTTCTCGTTAGACCAAGTCATAAGGCCATTATCTCGGTTGGATATCCACAAGATGGAGGTTTGCAATATATTCGCTCATGAGGTCGGTGCTTTTGTCCAAATTTCTATTTCCCCCCTTTTCTCATCCAGAGAGAGGATGGTATTGAAATCTCCTCCGATCAAGATCCAAGCTTCAGGAAAATGAGAGATAATATGAGTAATATCCTTCCACTGTCTTCTTTTTTCCTCCAAAGAAGTCGGAGCATAAACAGTAATGCAGAGCATAATCTGGTTGGAATGTCTACTTTGAATAGCTATAGCCAACAGACCCCAACTGCCAACCATATGGTGAATAACTACCTCTTTTGGGTCCCAAAGACAAGCAATGCCACCAGAAGTCCCCTGGGAACTGAGGGAAACCACTTTTCCAACTGGCCAAATTTTACTGGCAATTGAGTCCATATCCTCCATTGACATCTTTGTTTCTTGAAGGAAAACAAGATGTGGATGATTTATCTGAATCATTCTTCTAATTTCATTTTGTTTTGAAAGACTCCCTTTGAGTCCTCTAATATTCCAAGTGATGATCTTCATTAATACCAGGGCTAAAAAATTTGGGAAGGGCATTAATCTTACCTTCCTCTACAAGCTTTTCACCTTCTTTTACCATATGATATTGATTGGTCTTGCGACCTACTTTTTGATTAGAATCCATCTTCAATTTTTTTTCCCTGTTTCTTGACTTATTCCAATTGAATCTGAGATGGCTTCTAACCTTGAAGAATGCTCGTACACAGCCAAAATTTTACTAGATGGTTCAACGGAGTCTATATTGGGACCTGCATTATTTGAAGTTTTGACATTTGAAATATTGTTTTTCTTGTGTAAATTTTCTCCTTTTTTTCTGTTGAAAACCTTTGATTTGTTGGTTTGTCTCTGAGTTCTTCCCTTCATATTTAAATTGTGTTTCTAAGATTTTTGTTTCCATTATTTCCTCTTCCTCACTTGGGACATCATTTGTGGAAAGGATTTCAAACATATTAGCAGATGACTTTGATTGATCCTTCATAACTGGTTTTTTTCTGAGTGTTCTTCTTCTTAGGTATTTGGAAACCTGCTGAGTTTATATCTTCTTTCTTTTGATCAAGAATTTTATTTGGGCAAGCACTGGCCAAATGACCATATTCATGGCAAATTCTACAACGAAAAGGAATGTTCTCATAGTCCACTACTTGCTCCCAAGTGTCTTCCCCAAATTGTAATGTGATATTTTTAGGTAGGGGTTTGTCAAAATCCATTAAAACACAAATCCGAGCATAAATAATATGTTCAAAATTTTGAGTACAATCAACAGATATCATAAAAGTTCCTAAAGAGTTTCCAATTGAAGAAAAAATAGTAGGATTCCAAAATTCAATAGGGAGGCCAAAGAGTCTAACCCACACGGGAGCTATAGAAGGCATCTCTTCTTCGACTTTAAATTTAGTATGCCAGGGCTTCATGAAAAGCCCCGCCCTTCCAAAAAACCAAGGACCCCCTTGAAAAGTTTTCTCTCTATCTTCATTATTAGCAAATAAAACAAGAAAATAACCATTTGGATAAATAGAGATTTGTAACTCACCTTTAGTTTTCCATATTTTTGCAGCCCAGACTTTGAAAGCAGATAGGCTCGGACGAAAACCCACGAACCGACAAATTAGTCCTCTTTTTTCCAAATCTTCAATGCCAGTCTGAATGTTACCCATATCAAGCTTAACAATAGGAGTTCCATCAGTTGCTTTAAGACATCCTGACTCCGTTTTCCTGGGATCAATCTTAGGCATTCTTAGAGGTTTATGGGAAGCCCTAAGATTGATATTAGCATTGGGCTGAGGCTGTCCACCACGGAGGGCATCCCTAAAATTCATTTTTGGGGCTGAGTCTTCGAAATTCTTACCCTTGACAGGGGTTTTCACAGTAGAATTATTTTGTGGGTGCACCTTAGCACCAGATTCACTTGAGATATGAGCCATTTTTTGATCAACTCCTTGAAACTTGTTTCGTGATCTCTTTAATCCTTGCCCTAGACGTCGTGGAAAGGTATGGTTTTCACTTTTCTTTTGTGCAACAAATTGGAAGTCGTTGTCACTCAAGTTCACAGTATGATCTCGTTGAAAGATAAATTTCTAACCCATCTTGGATCCCCTGCAACATTTCTTGCTAAAATATTGAGCATAAACCACAAAAATATTGGCCGCTAGGGCCCGAAGGCCCTAAAAACCAACCTCTGGAGCTGCTTGCACTCAACCCGGATGAAACCCTCGCATAGCCGCTTGCCAAATATCTCGTTCACACATAGGGATGCGCTAGGATCTGTGTTGCTCCAAATGATATGAAAATTGGTGGAGACGTTCTAGGGTTTTTCAGGCATCTACCCTCAAAATTTTAGCTCAATCCGAGTCCGGATGAGTGAGATATGGCCGAAACAAGTTCGACAGTTTGGGCAATCCTACAAAAAACATCCCTCCTTTTAAGCAAATTTTTTTCTTCTAGTAACATCACAAAAAGTTTCTCTGGTCCCTCCTAGTTGAATTCACTTAGAGTGTTATCAATATTCTTCAAAACCTCTTTATTAATGAGTTGATAAGGAAGTCCAAAAAACCTAATCCATACTAGAAGTCTTTTAATAGTTTATATGTCCACAAAAAAATCTCACTCCAAGGTCTTCATTATAATGCATCTTTACCCCTAAACCACAGGCTTCCATCCATTATTTTATCCCTTATTTATGAACTAGAGAAAATAATGAGGAAAAGTCCTTTTGGAAGAAAAGTCATGGAGTAATCCAATTTTGAATCTGCTACCTGGACTAGGTTTGCCATATATTTGCTCTTCCTTTTATTACTAGCTATGGCATCCATACTTCCAACTTGGCCATTCATACTTTCAGTAAGGACTTTCACAAATGACTTTATTTCCATGTTACCTAGATTTTCTTCAAATTAATCCTTTAAATTCTCCTAAGATCTAGAACAAGAAGTGGCACTTATTCCTTGATCACACTTTGCTTTCTACTTTCTGCTTCCCTGCTTACATTCCTCCTCACTTCCAACTCGTGCTCGCACTTGCTTTTGGCTACGCTCACTCCTAGCTTATGCTTGCACTTGCTTTCGACTACACTCACTCCTAGCTTGTGCTCGCACTCACTTTTGGTTGCACTCACTCCCGACTCATGCTTGCACTCACTTTTGGCTACACTCGCTTTCAATTGTACTCGCTTTTGGTTGCTCTCACTCTTGACTTGAGCTCACACTTGCTTCCAGCTGCATTCACTCCCGAATTGCAAGTCAACTCTTCTCTTTTTTTCAATTAGTTATATGGGATTGAAATGGGCCCCACCCATATTACATCATTACCACATAGTGGTATTACAATAAAACTTGGATATTATCCATGTAGCACTTGGCAATATTTGGACCTTGGTCTCCTTAAATGTTGAGCTAATACCACTTGATAAGCCAACTCTCCTCTTAAACAATGAGTTATCACTCATTATTTTATCCTTGATTTTTTTAGTGGAATGTCAAGTAAAAATATTTAAAAAAGAAAACAATTAAATAATTTGAACTCGTTTCTCACTTACATTTAATCCACTTTTGAATCTATGAAAACTTGGCTAATATTTATTGAACTTGCATCCTTGATAATCACTTCTAATGTATCATCGATTATTTGGATAGAGACTACTATATAACTATATAACTTTTTTCCCTTATGTTTTTTTTCAATTGGTTATATGGGAACAAAACAGGCCCCACATGTATTACATCATCACCACATAGTGATATTACAACAAAGCTTGGATATTATCCACGTATTGCTTGGCAAGATTAGAATCTTGGTCTCCTCTATAAATGGTATTACAACAAACCTTGGATATTATCCATGTATCGTTTGGCAAGATTTGAACCTTGGTCTCCTCCTTAAATGTTGAAGAATCTAACCAATTAAGCTAATGCCACTTGATTTTTTTCCTTTATGTTATTTATCAACAAATTATAAATTAACCTAATTATTGAGAATTTGTTTAAATGACATTTATTTTTAAATTTTTTTATTCTTAATTTCTTTATAAGAATATTTTTTGAAGTTCTCCAAAGATTTAAAGTAAGCTCATCCTCTCTCCCTTTATTATAAAGCTTACCTAAACAATTTGAACTCATTTCTTACTTACATTGAATCCACTTTTAAATCCATGGAAAACTTGACTAATATTTATTGAACTTGCATCCTTGATAATCACTTCTAGCGTATCATCTATTATTTGAATAGAGACTACAATAGAACTTTTTTTCTCTTAAATATATTTTTGATCTACAAGGGAACTGGTTACATCCACAATCCTTTTCTACTACCAAGAAGGGTTCAAATCCTAGGGCTGCCCCCAACAACACTTATTCCACCTCGTTGTTATTTAACCCGGTGTGAGGAGGAGTACTGGGGACTTGGGATTGGCATCGCCTGTCAACAAATTATCATTTTTTCCAATTATTGAGAAAAATTTGTTTAGATAACATTTGTTTTTTTTGTTAGTCATAATTTTTTTATAAAAATATTTTGTAATGTTCTCCATAGATTTAAAACAAGCTCATCTTCTCTCCCTTTTTTTATTGAGTAAATACTTTTTATACATATATATATCCGTCACGGGGATTGAACCCAGGTCACATCACCGCATCTTCTCTCCCTCTTTATTTTATGAATAACAAAGGGTTGTAATTACAACTCACTTCTTTAGAGCTTGAGAGTTTACAAATAGATTCACTTCTCATCTCAATTGCAATAATATAGCTAGAAACCTACATCATTTTACATAAAACCTCTGAATTTTTTATTTTCATTTTTCAGAGCTATCCTTTCTTCCTTTATTATAAGACTCATCTAAAAAATTGAAATCTTAATCTATTACATAAAACTCATTGTTTTCAAACTTTATTTTTATGTATTTTTAATGAGTTTACACGTGATCCCCTCGTACTAAATGAGATTTGAACCTTAGACCTCTCAAAGAGATTTTTTTCCTTTATATTCTTTATCAACAAATTATTAATTTTATCTAATTATTGAGAAGAACTCATTTAGATAGCATTTTTTTTTGTTACTCTTAATTTCTTTATAAGAATATTTTAAAGTTCTCCAAAAGCTCATCCTCTTTTTTTTTTATTATAAGGCTCATCTAAAAAATTGAAACCTTTATCTATATTACAAAAAAACTTGACAATTATATATGTATTGTTTAGTAAGATTCAAACCTTGGTCTCCTGTTTAAAAGTTAAGAAATTTAGCACCTGATATGAGATTTGGCTCTTTTTTGGAAGGTCCAAAGTTCAAACAGTAGCACCTGTGTGTGGTTGTGTGTTAAATCCCCTATTGATAAACTCAACTCTTCCGTTTATAAAAGGTTATGGTTGTGTGTTGGTAGAAATTTCTCACACAAAAAAACTAATATTATTTAGTAATAAACTAATATTATATATATAGATACTTAACTAATTAAACCAATTGGTAATGGCTGAGTACTTGCTACTTAACTGCCAGATTTCAATTGCTGTCTATTGACCAAAGGTGAAATTCCTCTATGTTAAAAATAATTATATTCAATTACTTTTGAATTGATATCACTATTATTATTATTTTTTAAATATTAAATTTGATTTTTTTTGACCGTCACAATTAAGAATTTTGGACCCAGTGTGGCTTGTAGCGCATTAACTTTATATACGCTGAAGTAGGGAAGGCAAAAGACTTTGATTTGTTGGTTTTGCAGGTCAGCTAAAACCTGTGAAGTCTCTCTTGTGCAAATACCTAGCGACGATACAAATTCTCTTTTGTCCCATTGGCATTCGTTTAGGTATGTACTGCTTACAGAAGCATATTAGTATTGTTATTGTTGAAGCATTAGAGTCAGCTTGAAGATCGAGGGATTGTGGGAAGATAAGGTAAAAACAGAATGGCAGAAGAGGCGGTCTTAGGTTATTTACAGTCTCACGATGAGATTCCTGATTCGGGGGAGTTCGCAGTTTCGTCAGGCGTCGACCATTCTGAACTTTTAAGTGTGATTAAAAGCCTCAATGGCTTCCGCCTTGTCGACGCCAAGGTAATTATCTTTAACCTTTTTAAATTTTTGGTTTTAGGTTATTTGTTCAACCCAGCACCCTCAGGGCAACGTTTTTGGCTAACAGTTTTGTCAAATTTCCCACAAAGGTAAAATAGGGTAGTGTAGGGTGTCTATTGTATGTGACCCAAGTTTTGAAGCTTGGCCAATCTGGTGAAAGAAATTGCCTTTGAACAGACAATGCGAAGGTTTCCGGAGATATTTCATTCTGTTTGGTGTCAAGTAAAATTTGATTTAAAACGAAGCATAAAGGTGTGTTTCCATATGCATTTTTTAATTTTGTAGACCATCTTGGATTCCAAGAGAATTCAGCATGCTAGGGAAGTTATTCCGCTAGGTTAAAAAATGGAACACATCTATCTATATTTATATTCAACTCAACTGGTTTGACCCTCAAAAAATTCTGCATATCATCAACTAAATGGAGATTTTGCGCTTAAAGTATCAACAAATCAACATACCTTAGATAGTAGACTCAGGCCAAACTAGATAAAGTATATGGAGGGTGACATCATGGCTTTTCGTACATGAACACTGTTTGGTATTCAGCACTTTTCTTAGGTTGTGATACACTAAAACTTAACTGTCATTCGTTGTATTTAGGCAAGGTCCAGACATTTGACTCTAATGCTGGCAAGCACGAGGAACTTGCAGTTTTTTCAACGTATGTGTATTTTTTAATTAGTTATATGGGATTGAAACAGCCCAACCCACATCACATCATGACTGCCTTACTGTGGTAGTGCAGTGAACCACATTATCCTGGTAACCGCATCATCCTGGTATTACAACAAACCATATTATCATGGCACCCATGGGAATTGAACCCGAGTGGGCACTTTGAGAGCCAAGCGTTTTCGTCAGTCGGACTTCAACCCCATGGGCTGCAGTGTCCTCAATATTATGTGTCCAGTAAAGCATGCATTCCTTTCAGATTAAAATAGAAGAGGTGCATCATACATATTTCCCATACTCCTGCCTCGGATCACAACAGTGAGTTGCTTTACACAAAATAGGCCTGGCCTTTGTTTTAGAAGTGGACGTTAGAGAATATTATGGGTCTAAACTCCATTTTTTTAAATATTGGTGTTCTCTGATACAGAGTGCCTCCTTCACGACTTGTGGAACCAGAGGAGTACAGGGTGGTCTGATATGTGCAATGCTCATGGATCTTAAAAGTTACTTTACTTTTACTTTTTCCATAGGTAATTATACAATTCATATCTAGGGAGGGATTCTTACTCTGCATGAATTCCATTAGTTAACTAGTTTGATAGCTTTAATGATTGGTTAGGGTTTTGAGTAAGAGTCAATTCTAGTTAATGTGTTTGAGGATTGGCTGTATAGGAACCATATTATTTCATGCCAAACTTTGAATTGGTATTGAGTGACTATACAAGGTTTTAAAGAAACACAGGCTTATATCAGACACTTGGCCTTTTTTTGATTCAAAATGGTGCTTCTTTGTTTGTAGTTATGTTTTGTGCATGGTAATATGAGAGTTTTGTTGTCCTTGCTCTCACAGTCACATTCATGGACCTTATGTTCTCCTTATGAAATTTCACTTGCTTTAGAGATCTAAGTTGAGATTGAGATGGGAACTCTACTGATGTCTTAAAGTCATCAAAATTTAATTATGAAACTGTATTTCATATGCCACATCAGAAATAATTGGAGTCCATTATTGACCATTAGATATTTTTACGCATTTTTGCTTTTCAAGAGGTTTGTAATAGATCCTTGTCAAATCCAGGCAGAACGATTGTAATTGATTGTCAATTTGAGTTTGTTTTTTTCTTTAATACCATAGTTTATGAGGATGACGACATTGTTATCAAAGTGTGAGGAGGCTTGGTGATGTAAGCTGCCAAAGCAGTTGTTAGATTTGCATTGTATGATATATGATTTGTGAAATATTATAATTGAGCAGGACATTAAGAGGGAGAAATGGGTTCTTACCGAAGAAGGTCAAACATATGCGAATTCAGGATCTCCAGAAGTACAGTTTTTTTTAGCTATTCCACCAGAGGGGATCCCTCGTGAAGAACTCCAGGTTTGACATTTATTGGTCTTCATCCATGACTTTATAAACTTAAGGCGTTTGCTGTGGAATTTTTCTGCTATGATATTTGCAATTACATAAGGTGTTTAAATCTATCAATCCATTCCTTCTTTCCAGGCAGACAACTAAAAAAAACCAAAATGAGTTTATTTTCTGGACAATTTTATATTTTTGCAGTATTACTTTTTCATTTTGAAAATTCACTTGCCATAAATTGGTGTTTTCCTTTTGCTGGATATATGCATACTTAAAGAAAATGACATTGAGTTTATATGCTTCATCAATTCAGAGGAAGGTGAATGGATCTGTATATAAAATAGGAAGCTCTCAAGCTATAAAGAACAAATGGGTGGAGCTTGGCAAACTTTTAGTGTCACGAAAGGTATGCCAGATCAAAATGTTATTGTATATGTTTGTTTCGTAGTGTACATTTTTGAAATGTTTATTCTGCCCTTGAGATAATGACAACAAAGGTATGACAACTGTAATGTTCATTTGTTAGCAATGGTAATTAGAAATGCTTTATTTTATACAGAAAAATACATAAATTAATACACAAAAGTGGGTATGGAGTACTAAAAAGCTTGAGTAGCCTAATGGTGGAGACTTTGGAACTCTGAATAGAGGTCCAAGGTTTAAAATCTGCTGGGGGTAGGGTTGTACACCATACTTTGGTAACTGGAGTATGGTTGGAGATAACTATATATTGGGTAAACAATATCCATCTCATATAGCCTATGGCCTTGCGGACATAAAAAACTACTTAACCCTTTACCCTTTGCTCTAGTAAATTCAAAATGCAACCCAAGAGCCTCGGATTTCATATGATAGTGCAAACACCTTTATACCTATGTTAGGTCTTGAGTGTAAGCCATTTTTTTTTTTAGTGATGTCAAATAATATATTAACAAAACTAGAAGTAAGCCACAGGGTCAGCTATGGGCAAGAAGTAATGAAAACTAAAAAGAATAAACAAACTAAGTGTTATAAGCTTGTTGACACTGATGAACTTTCTTTATCTGCTATATGATTACCAAATTCAATCATGCAAAGTTTGCAGATAGTAGTAATTTTAAATGGTCCTCTTTGTCATCATTAAGCAGCCTGCCTTATATATCAATTACATAACTTTGCTCTTCATCTAAATAAGACTGCAAGTCGCCAAAACAGTGCTTGATAACCTTTTTTTTTTCTAACCTCTCCCTTTACTTCTGCACAAGAGTGAAGATTGCTCTTCTTTCCAGCTTCAAATTAAATCCAAATGACACTGTCCTTATCACTGAATGTAGTTGCTAATGCCCTTTTCTTCTTGAACTATCAAACCTCTCTTTGTTCACTTTGTATCAGTCCTGTTATTGAATGTTATAATTCAGTCCTCTAGTATTGAAGTTGTGGGTTGCATGATCTCTTTTCCTCTGTAAGTGTGCTTTGTTGTTTATGTGCTTGTTTTCATTCACATCTTACATCTGTAACCCTTGTGTTAACAGAAATGGGAAACACAAAACAGGATATGGGTAACATCATGGAAAGGGGGTGGGGTCTGCAAGTTTCCTTCCCATGAAACTGTTTACTTTATTACAAAATACTTCATTGACAGAGAAAAGTAACAAATTTTCAATTGTTTCAATATATATGGCCAAATAGAATTGAAGTCTAATTAGTAATTGCAGAAATCAGTTTAGCTGGTTACTGTTTACAAAAATACAAATGTGATATAGGTCCAAAATGGTATTGAGCATGTGAGTTTTATTATGCAATTAATCATATGTCATACCATATTAAGATTTGATAACCTGTCTGACATCATTGGGTAGTCGTCACATGATAAATTAAATATACAACTCTCCAACGCTCTTTGGTGAAATCTCAACTCCACATCTCTAGTTAATAAAAATTGTTGTTGCACTGTTGATAATCATTTATCAACAGTTCCTATTCTCCAAATTGCTGTGTGCAAAAAATAAATACTACCCACTCCTTTTATCATAGTAACAATTTGTCAAAATCCAAATTCATTTGGTTGGCCTAAAAATTTGGAAATTCTAAATTTTCCCAAACAAATTGGAAAATCAGAATTCCTGTCTGTGTGTGTGAGAGGATTTACTGAACATAAACATGTATATGTGTATAATATGCACAGATAAATACAAAAACACTATAAGTCATGAATATAACTTTGCACTTCATATCATTTAACAATAGTATAATTATGTACTGTCACTAGCTATACATATAATTATGTGTATAAGTTACACTTTTTTAAAACCATCTAGTTGAGCCTCATCAAACCTGCACAGTGATACTTGCAGGCAGGCTTCTCTGGTGCTGAAGAGGATGTATTGAAAATTGCAACTCCTCTCTCTTCAGCACTTACTATGCAAGAAGAATTGTGACACCACAATCTGTAGATAGGGATGATAGGTGGATGTCTGACAGACTGCAAATCTATGTTTTGTGGCTATGCATGCCACATGGCTTTAGGGTTTTTTTCTTGCTCTTTTAGAGTTTTTTATTATTTTCCTTTAGTAATATAAAGAATTTGGTACCGACTGGATTTTGATCCAGATGTTTTTGTTACAAAGCTTTTTATAAAACTAATTTGCTTTATTAGTGTTTGGTTTGGCTGTCCCTTTTTCTATACAATTTTTAAAATGTATTTAATAAGTTTGTTTTTTGTTTTTTATATTATTTTAGTTTCAGCCTTAAAATGGTGCCAAAATATGGGTAAAAGGTGGAATTGGGGTTGTTTCTTGACAAATGTCTTAGTATAGGGTACTGGGCTGTTACCTGTTGCAGAATCATGTCTTCAAATGGTGGCTGCCTGCTTCCTGTTTACATCTGCGACATGAAAAGAATCTGGCCATCTGGGTTTTTGGTAACTTAGCTAGTAAGACTCTAAACTACATTGGAAAATAGAGTATTGTGTAGTGATAATTCTTTACATACGAGAAGGTTCAGATTTGAAAATCTACAATTATTTAGGGTGGATGAAGTTGGTCGCTAGAGTTTGACAATTATATTCGCCATGTATGGAATGACAAGAGACATACATTCACAGGTCAAATTCGCAAATGTGATAAAAACGTGGTTGAGGTTTGGCCTTTTTATTGGTCAGGGGAATAAAAACTAAAAGTGTACCTTGAAATTGACAAAGGAGATGCATTATTTCCAGGCTTATATTCCATGTTTTCACTGTTCTCTTGTATTTCTTCTCTTTTCTCTTTTCTCTTCTCCCACATTTCTTCATTATCCACTGTGTCTTTTCCTTTCAAGTGATTGTAGCATCGTGCTGCATGCAGAAATGCCCCCTTTTGTTTTCCAGCGTTTTACTGTTACAAATCAATGCCTTTTGCGTTCTGCAGTCTGTATTACTGAAAGGAAGGGCCTTGGTCTTTATTCTTTTGATATGTCTTTGGAGTTATAAGTTTTTCTTTTGACATGTTTCTGGAGTAATAAGATTTTCTTGGCGAATAGAGTCACATTGGCAATGCTATTGCTTAATTTTTTTTTCTTTTTAAAAATGATATATTAATATCTTTAGTCATCTCAAAAAACATAGTTTCTATATAAACTTTGGAGTTGTTTACACACATACATCTAAAAAAACATAGTTTCTATATCAACTTTGGAGTTGTTTACACACTCAAACAACACTGCTTTTTAAACATAATGGTAAATTTTATAAATTTAGTTATACGGGATTGAAATGGGCCCCACCTGTATCACATCATGACCGTGTTACCACGGTATTTCAATGAACCACATGGTGGTGTATTACAACAAACTGCATTATCACGGCATTATGTATCGACTGGCAAGATTTGAACTGAGGTCTCTGCATTGGGAGCCCACAGTTCTAACCACTTGTTCATGCCATTTGGTTTTAAAACTAATTTTTTTCCAAAAGTTATCCTTGCCTAACCTGAACACTGTCATTTTTTTTTCTGTGTGTGAGAGAGAGAGAGCAGGGGGGCTCTCACAAAATTCCCCTCGTAACATTACTGATGTCAGTACAAAATTAAGTTCGGTTTCCAATTGAGGTGACTGCCATATGCTTTTAAAGACTGATAATCAAACTTGCTATTGTCATTAAATTTTGCTGTAATGCTGGCTATTCCTTGCTAAGGCTTTTTGTGTGGTTGAAGTTTAAACGGATTGAGGAGAAGATCCTCCAGATTGTTGATGTTCCCTGTCTCTTGACTGGGAATAAAATGGGGGATTATGTCCTATATTGCTTTAGCAGGTTCAAGAAGAATAGATATTTAGGCATCGACCTCATCCTTTCTTTTATGGTAGTTGGATGTGATCTGTAATTGTTAGAATAATGAACAAACTTTTACCAAATCTAAACATAAATGTACGACAATTTTCAAGATGATTCAGTTGTCCCTTTGCGGTCTTCATTTAGGGAACTACGTAGTTATATGGCATATTTTGAAGGGAATTTTGAGCGAGAATCCTTCCCTAAATCACCAGCCAGTCAAACTGGAAGTGTCTGACTGCACTCTCCTGTTCTCGAATCTGTTCGGTAACCTCTTTTGTGAGTGCTAGATTCTCCCATCACATGATGTTGAGATAACCCTGCCTTAAGAAAAAATTAATGTCACGTACAATACTCCACCTAACTATATTGTTAGGAAATTTCCAAGACTCAATTTCATGGATCTTGGTTACCAGGTTACTGATAGTCTTCTTGTACCCCTGAGAATTCATGGTGCTTCTCCAAAGGTGGACATGTCACATGAGTCTTGAAAACTCCATTAACAATAAATGTTGTGACTGATTTGCCAAAAAAACTCATTATATGTAGTTTCACCACCCATTACACTTTTTTACATTTACCTGACTGCTTTTGGAGAATTGTTAACTATAATGACTTCATCTCAAGTGGCATTGTTTGCTTGTGAAATTGTTAGGCATGATCTGGAACTCTCCTTGCAGTGTTCCCAATAAGCTTAACTTCATCTCTATTGTCGATCTTGTTCCAGGCGAAAGGGTTTTGCTTTAGATCGATTGAATTCTTTATGGTTGTGAACTTATTTTTTGATTGTATTAGGAAGAAAGAAGGTTGTCCTGAATCCTTTTTGTGTTCTTGGCAATTTTGTCGGTATGTCCATGAATGTAAGGGAGGAGAACTTGTGGTTGATCATCCCTATTTATTCAAATGGTGGGGACAAGTATTTTTTCCAGACATTTAAAAATCCTTCTCGTTTTGTCACTTTATAGTCATTCCTTTTAGAACCCTTGTAAAACATGTCTTCTCTTGCTCGTTATGTTCATTGTTCGAAATTGCCAACACTCTAGTGGCTAGAGTGCCAGTGATATGAAAAACGCAGAAGAGACATTTTTTTGATTAGGGTAAGAAGGGGTTTTAGGGTCCCCAAACCCGTACATCAAGCTGTGTAAGATAATACAATATGCTGCAGCAGCCTGAACAAAATACTATCATCCATCTACTACTACGACTGAACCTTAGAATACTGCATATCGACAAAACAACTTCCAAAACATGACAGATTACTAGACCACTTCCAAAACTGAAACTTAAAACAACTGTAGCTACAAAAATAGTCATTGGGACTGTTACAGAGTTTGTAGCCTTTGGGACTGTTACGGAATTTGTAGCCATTGGAACTGTTACGGAGTTCGTAGCCGTTGGGTCTTTCGATTGTTTTTCTTCTGTAGCAAAGGTTCTTCCTCCTTTAGAGTGGCAAGATCTTAGAATGCATTTTTGCACTTCAAGCTCTTGAGGTAATATCTAGTTGTAACACATTTTGTAGGATCTTCATTTTCAAAAAACTGACTGTCATCGATTGTTTCATAATTAGCTTCAAGAATACCATCTGAGGTGCTAATCTTTTCCATGGAACTGACTGGATGGTCTTCAGTAACCATTTGGCTTTTATCAATGATCTGATTCGGATTCTCC
This sequence comes from Wollemia nobilis, assembly GCA_028583015.1. Lineage (NCBI taxonomy): Eukaryota > Viridiplantae > Streptophyta > Pinopsida > Araucariales > Araucariaceae > Wollemia > Wollemia nobilis. The sequence goes on from JAQPPZ010015032.1 coordinate 5,226,686, forward strand.
TTTCGAGGTTGAGTCTTTTGTTGCTCTCTTGATTCCTGCTGGACAATAGGCGCATTTGGAGGATGAGCTTCTTCCTTTTGAATTGGGATGTTTGAAGGTTCAGGATTATTCGTGTGCAAGGCCTTCTCCTCCACCAAGGAGGAATCAGAGCATGATTGGATGATCGGGTATCTCTTCTTCTGGTGGCCATATTGCTGATAGCCATAACATCTCAGGGAGAAGTTTTCATATTCAATATTTTGGATCCATTCTCCTTTGCTTGAGGAGATAGTAATGGATTGAGGCCAAGGAACTAAAACATCCGTCCAAAAACCAATCTTGCTTTACTCATTAATTTTATTGGACAAATTTTCCTCTATTTGGGCATCCGTATACCTGAATGCATCAATTGCGCTGCCAATTTTGGCAAATATCTTCTCTCCCCAAAACTCCATAGGGAGAGCATATAGATTCACCTAGACTGGGAAGCCATCAACTTCTTCTGTAAAGGGGTTGAAATCAGGAGTCCAAGGTCTTATATAGACACCCCTTTGTCTGAAAAACCAATTGTATCTATAATCCATTACCCTATCTCTATCTGCTAAATCAGAAAAGAAAACAAAAAAGAAATTTTTGGGTAGCAGAGTTACTTGGAATTCTTTACTGGTCCACCAATGTTTAATGTATCCTTTGAGCTCCTCCAGGCTTGGTCTTTTGCCCCTGAGTTTGCAGATAACTGTTTGGGCTTCATGATCACTCAGATCCAACCCAAATTCATCCTCCGAAATCCTGATAGAGGGCAGAGGTTCATCAGAAAGCTCCATTCGTGAACCCAAAGATCTGTGAGAGACATTTCTTTTGATTGAAGAGGCTTTCTCACAGATTGATGAACGACTAATGTCCTCTTGTGTACAACGAACGATCTGCGAACAACCCTCTTCCTGCAACGCTTGACTGCACCAAGGGTTTGCACCCCTTTTGCGAAGTCTGTAGCCAAATGTGTCGCTCCAATCCATCACATCCAAAAAAGCCCTTTATGTTGGATATTGTTATTAGTTCAAAAGAGACATCTTTATTCATTGTTGTAATAAAATATATACAAGAAAGAGTGTGCCATTTGTAATGGCCTCTTGTGATTGTTTGCCAAATAATTGTTTACGTAATTCGTAACATTCCCCTTCTATCACATCAATGTAGTAGACATAACAATTCAAACAACTGATTGATGATGAATGAGGACATAAAATAGTTCATCAAGTATTCTAAAGTTCATGGACTAGGACACACACTAGAGTCCATGACAGACATTGATATGAACATGGACACACTCAATTGTTCACCTCACTAAACTCGTAAGCAAGGATAGAGACAAACTCAGCTCTCCATGATCTTACATCAAATGTGGATAGAGACATGCTATCTATTACGAAAGTTGCAAACAAGGACAAATGCAACTGTCTACAACATTTGTGACTAGTGACACACAAAACTAGTCACAATAAGTGGTAGGTTGGAGCCTTACTGAAATTCTATCTTGTGAATAGGGACACAACTATTCACAAGTACACATTTTTGTTTCAATTCAATGGACATATTCCTCTTCACTGTTCTCGTGGGGAGGGTCTTCAACATGTATCATAAAACCACAACTATTCACAAGTACACATTTTTGTTTCAATTCAATGGACATATTCCTCTTCACTGTTCTCGTGGGGAGGGTCTTCAACATGTATCATAGAACCACATTCTTCGCCATCACTTTTAGTTAGTAACCAATGCTGCTTTGTCAATCCTTCAGGCATTGAACACAATTCATTACAACATGACCCCTTTGCGTACAATAAACACTCATGAATGTATTCTTCAAATGCTTTGTCTTTGAAGATGATTGACTGGCTCCATAGGTAACATAAAGTTTGTTCTTCATAAGTAATGCGGTTTCTTCTGTAAGCAAGTCATTTTTCTTGATTTTCTTCATCAATCAATGAAGAAATTAAATCTTCCAAACTGGGGTTAATCTTGTTTAATGTGAATAGAATGCTATCATAACCGGCAGCCTATTCTATTTAATAAAGGCATCACCATTCTGGGGTTAATCTTGGTTAATGTGAATAGAATGCTATCATAACCGGCAGCCTATTCTATTTAATAAAATAGGTTTGGCATCATCATTGTCCACTTTGGCATTAATTCCATTGAGCTGATTCTGTAGAGAGCGAAACTTATGTGTTGAATAATATTGTTGCCTATTATCATCTTGAGTCCAAACAATTTTTGCTTTATTGTCATCTTGGCACTTGATGCTTGCGACCCAAACAAATATTTGAGTCCATCCCAAACTTCCTTAGTAGTCTTCAAGAGATCGATATGGTGTATATGTGCATCAGAGAGCCCAAAGTCCAATTAGAGTGTTTTTATTTTTATTTTTATTTTTTGCAGACCATTTTGCTGCTTCATCGACATCAAATGGCTTTGGTGTATTCTCGTTTATGACATTTCATAGATCTTTTTCGATTAATACCACTCGAAGCTTGACTTGCCACGTATGGAAGTCTCGTCCTTCAAACTTCTCAATAGCAATTGCTTTCTGCACCTCCTCGATCAAAGAAAAAAGGTGTCGAGTCTAAAAGACTCAAGATTAATAAGGGTTTTGACAATAATCTAAATCAATAACTTCACTTGACTTTACACAACCTTGACATTGAAAGCATAATACTAACAATATTAACCTCACAATAATTCCACCTGACCTTTTATTTTTATACCAACCTTTCAAATTTTTTTAATGGTATAAAATTGTATATCCATAATACAACTTCATACCATTTTTCTTCTCTAATGTACGCTTAAGTGTTCTAAAGCACTTTTGGTCAAGGGGAATATCTAAAAAGTACAAGATCCCTCAAACTTGTGCATGTGGGATTATGGATTTTTTCAAATATAAATATAAAAAAAATAGACAACACTATGTGGCATATTTTTTAGGGTCAACGATATTAATTTCAACCGTTGACTATTTTGATCTATTTCTGATATCCAAAGCTTATTAGGGTTCAATTTTTAATCTCCTTCATTGATTAGAACAAACAGACAATTCATGCTTGTATGCCTTCATTGAGCCTCAAGCACCATTAAAGTTTCAATTCTCTGTACTGTGGGACGCCTCCAATGGTTGTCTCACATTGCGTTCATGCCTCCAATGATTTTTTCACATTGCTTTCAATGTTATGCAACACCACTCTTACGTCCAACAATGCCTCGGGGTCTTTATTATTGAGCACTTCATTATACCACAACATCATTGTTGATGTCTCTTGTTTCAAAAGAACATCTCAGCAAATGTTTGTGTGATGCTTAAAACATTTCATAAAGCGTTTGGATGTCTTACAAAATACGTTCAACACACATTGTACTTCATGTTGACAATGTTCACAAACTTTCGCAATGTTGGCATGTGCTCTTTGATCTTGTTGGAACTTTGATGTCAACGCTTACTGTATGACTTGGTCACCTTTCGTCCTTCATGGACGACTCATGAGTTGATAACTTGACAATTTCCCCCTCACTTGCTTACACCTTTTGACGGCATATTGTTCTCCTTAGATAGCTCTCACTTGTCAGCACACCTCGTCGGTACTTCAATTTCTTCATCATCGACAACTTGGTGTTGACACTTTCATTGTCGCATGTATCAGTGTTCTTCTTTGACAATTAGTTCCTTGACAGCCCTTCTTGACGTTGGTGTCTATTCAACTTCAGTAAGACGATGCTCATTATCTTACACTTTTTCAGACTATTGAATACTGCTTCTTGCTTGATGTCGCTCATGCATTTCAGACTCACTTGTAACTCTAGATAGTGTATGAATTCAGATGTCAGTAGTTTTATGACTCTAGACGGCCCATGTTCTTGTTCACATTGGACATCTCCTCGTTGGTTAACACACATCTTTATTATTCCTCGTTGCTCATCTGATCAGCACCTTGTTGCCTTCAGCAAGGCCGGACTTGTGTTCACCAAAATCAAATGTCTTCAATCCTACAATGATCTCTTTGAGTCTTCAACTACAATGAACAGGTCTTCAGGTCTTCACCACGATCTCATCATTAATCTCTTCAATGCCTTCCGTGCACAAATGCTGTATCTCCTGGCCAGGTAAGCAATTGAACTTGATCTGATACCAAATGAAAAACACCAAAGAGACATCTTTATTCATTGTTGTAATAACACATATACAGGAAAGAGAATGTGCTGTTAGAAATAGCCTCTTATAACTGCTTGCCAAATAACTGTTATAAGAGGCTATTTCTTATAAGAGGCTGTTGGAAGCTGAATTTTCCTTTAGAAGTTTTAACACAATGGCATATGTTAGAAGCTGATAATTTACAACAAATATGCCTTCAGCAGGTCATATTAACTCACAGATACAGGTCCTTGGGCCTGAGAAGAATCAGGTCTGCTGTGACCAAACCTAATGGTCCGAGATTCTCATACTCTTGCAGGGAAAGACAAACTTCTATGATTCCCTTAAAATAAATGGGTTAGTGATTTTTGTTCTTATTTATTAGTTGGGTAGTTCCTATATTGAACTGGCCTCCAACACCGACGTAACCTGCCGAAGTAGTTTAACACACAGTGCCCGAGGGAGCTTGCTTGAGAAAATTACCATGAACTGCTGGAATTAGCCTGTTTGTCTTGGCTACAGGCCTACATGAATTGACAGAAAAACCAGAGGAGTCTGGGGTCAAGGAAGACATGATTAGTTGCAGCTAAAGTACTGTTTAACGGAAGATAATTGATTTATCAGAATCGTATGTTTGCATTCGGAGATCTTATTTATTTTGATATTCATGTTGATATGTTTGTCCATAAAAGAATAACTGTATATTCCTTAAACCTTAACTGAATATGGCATAATTGCTCATAAATTGCTTCATTTTGCACTGATGTTTTATGTATGAATGTGTAGAGATTTGAGAAAAATGTCTTACTCTTGTCATGGGTTTTATAGGTTGAAAATGTGGAGGACAGAGTAAGGGAACTACTGATTAAAATAAGGGAGGGGCAGGTAAGTCTCCTCTGTTGATAAAGTTGGCCTTTTTGATGGTTTTCTCTTTTGTGAGATTCAAGTATGCATGATGACAGTTTTGTATATTCATGTTGAACGGTCAATTCAAAGATGTAGCAAATGCAATTTGTTGAAAGACTGGATTGCCATAATGTTCTGTCTAAATATGACAAAAAGTATATTGAAGGCTATGCTTGGCAGTAATAGGAAGATGGATTTACCACATTTTACTATTCCAAAATTTGCATTTTACTTAGACGAGTTTTTAGAAAGAATGCATTTTGTTTTCCTCTTGTTTTAGAGTTTTTGGTTTGGTTTGAAGGAGGATGTGGGCCTCAAAGAACTACCCTACAAGTAATTAGTAGAACACATTCTAACATCCCAACAATGGGAATACATGGTCAACTGTGATATGGGAATTTCAAAGAGTTCTTTGAACTCTCTGTGCACTGTAATAATATGGAAGAAACAACATTGAGAAGCATGTTCCAAGACTCAAAAGCTTTCTAGTGATCAAAAGCATAGTTCAATAATAGGAATGGACTCTGTAAATATCTTGTGATCATGACGACGTAATTGCCAATGGGCCTATATCATGGAAGAGACTTTTGCATGGTGAAGCACATGCAGTCTGATGCATTGGATGAAGTGCAATGATGTTCATTTAATTTTGTAATGGTTGATTAATTTTGAAGCATGAATTTGGTCATGCTTTATTCATTACAAGTGGGTCACATCAAGCAATCTCCATTGAAGGTGTCACTTTTGTTGTTTTTGGAGTGCTTCTTTATATTGGATTGGTTTGCATTTTGTCTAAGGTGCATAAAATGACATAAAAAGACCTGGCTTGGTTATATTAGCCTAATTGCTGCTATATGCAATGCATACCTGCCTGTATGAAATCTTTATTTTATTTGTGAGAGCATTTGGTTTTTTAATTTTTATTACTAAATACATTTTCTTTTGAATACATATTTTACAGATTGCTTTGCAGGAAGATAAGAGAAATTTCCAAAACACACATTTTGAGATCTTAAGACACAAGAAGATTACATTGTTTGAGCTATTGCAACCTTGTTTCTGCATTTTTTTTCTCATACTTTGTTTTATTTGATGATCATCAACTTGCCTTTTCTGATTTGGGTAATGCAGGAGGTAGATCCAAAGGACATCGATGCTTTGAAGAAAAGAAAGCTTATTGCTTTGCAGTATGCTTCTCCCCATATTTTCTTGAACTTTTAAAAACTTAGCTATTTGCATGTTCAGAGAGTCCCATAAGATTTTCTTCAAGGAATTTGCCTGATCTTTATAATTGCACATATCATTATGATGCAACTAAGTTTGATACTAGTATAATCATTCTGATTAATTGATTTGCCCAGTGCTGTCTCTATACATTTGTTTTGTTGTAGAAGATTTTTATTTTTCCTCAGCATTCTGATGCAAATACGTATCCTGTGACACAGAACCTGGAAAGGTTACTCATTAAGAAAGGGTCCAAACTATGCTCCGAAGAGAATGAAGGCAACAACTGATTTAACCCGCGAGCAATTGCAAAAGTAAGTTTAGTTATGGTTTATTGTAGTAAGTTCTCTTCAACATTATTACATTTTACCCTTAACGATCAGTTCTTTCTGGTGACGTGTGTTGGCTTTATGGACCATCCATGGTAATATTCAATTTGGTGCTTTGCTTTTGGTGGTTTATATTCCTTTTTAAAGAAACAATTCTTCATATTATTTTTGACTTTTTAGTACTTGCTACCTATTAGCAACCCTGTTTTGGATAAGAGAATATGCAAATGTCCATGGTATGGTTAGGAGTTAGCGCTAGACAAGGAGCTCAACTGTTGTGAAATTAAAAACAATGTAATGCTAAGGACAAATGTACTTCTTTGGAAGTGTGTTCTCATCTCTTCCGAAGTTTGACTAACCCTACCTGCATTTCCATATTGTCCTTCCAAGCTTTCTTCAGCAGTTGGCTTGATCAACATTGATACTCTTTTCTTATGGCTCTAGGTTGTTTCTTCATCAGCAATTTATCATGTTAATCATCTCACATAAGCATACTATTTTAACTCAATTGCTCAATGAGTCGATACTTTGTGTAAAAGCAATCGATTTGATTAGATAAGAGTTGCCCATGTTACTCAGATTAAATTGTGGTCTCAACTGTCAAACATAGAAGGTAAAATTGCTAAATGTATGTGGTCGGGTTTTAAAGCCTTAAAACCTTCTAGTTTAGTTTACATATTACCAATATCCTCAACCTTTTATTATCATATGCCTTGTTTTCTTGGTATATACCCATTCACGGAGTTTTCCTGTGGCTGATTATAATCTATGTAACACAAAGTCCCCTTTTTATGGGGGATGAGGAAACTTGGGAATACAAAAAAGCAATGCTTTGAGCCTTTGAGGTATAAAAGAATTAAAAAACAGTGTGTGTGGAGAACTTACATAAAGTACTCAAGCGCATGGTCCATTCTTACTGCAAATTATGCAATGGTCGAGATTTTCCACCAAAAATAATAAGATTCTTGCACATTGTGGGGATTGCATGAACAACAGGAACTACATTGAAAGCCCATGGATTAAAAAAACATAATTCAAAATGAAAACAGAGTGGATGCCTTCCCGTGTGAGGAGATGGGGACACATATCCACATGTATTGAGTGTATAGGGCATGTCCCTATGGGAGGGGATGGCAGGATGTATATCAATGGATATTGAGTGTATGGGATGCAATTGCATTGAACTTAGATTATCATTGGTATTCAAACTAGAAAATCATTTAAATTTCAAATGTCTTAAATCTCAAAATTAAAAATTCTTTCTCAACTCGATTCAAATGCCTCTTATGTGGGAAGGAATTTCAGCATTATCTATAAAACATACTACCTTTTCACCCCTCTTTTTAAATTGGTTATATGGGATTTAAATGAGCCCCACAGGTATTACATCATGGACACATTATCATGGAATTTCAACAATCCACATTGCAGCTGTATTAAAACCATAGAAAAATTGTCAATTTCTCGCGATTTTAGGGTCTGATAAAATTGTGCCATTTTCTTGGAGCTGAAAAGTTGGAGATTTTATGGCAAGAAAATGACAAAAAAATGATTGTTTTCTTATCAAAAAATTGCGAACACATACATCAGATGCGGAGAACGACTTTAAAACAGGGAATTAGCTCATTTATTGCATTTTCTTTTGTCTCCTGCTTCCAATTGCAATTTTCAAGAGGCTAACCAGACATTCTTGAACGCATTTGGACAAGGATTTGATGGATTTAACACCTGTTTTTGAAGATTTCACACCTTGAGAAAATTTTAGAGGTAGGGCTTTTGTATTTTTAAGCATTTTTAGGGTTCTCTAGGGGTTTTTTCCTTTATCTTCTCTCTTCTTTAAGAGTCTAAAACATGGCCTTAATGTCTTTAAATCCATGGCTTAAACTTTTAACACTCACCCTTTTTTTGGAAAAATAGATGGCTTCTTTGGATGAGGGCCATGGAACCGACAATAATGAGCCAAGTACAATAACCTGATTTGGGGAAACATGACAAAAACGGAACTTTTCCCAATCAGATCATCTGCAAATACTGCGGCAAAGACATGAGATGAAGGTATCTATCACCTCAAATTCCATCTTGCTGGGGTTCAAAACTGTAATGTAATGTTCTGCCCAGTAGTGGTCAATACAGTCAGAAACAAGGTCAAGGCTTGGCTTGCCATGGAAGAGGAGAAGAGGGCAATGAAGGGAAAGAAAAGAGCAGTTCAAAACTGTTTTACTATGTTGTATTTTGTTGGTTTTTGATGATCATTCATGATCATGAATTGTAATTATGAATTTTAAGTTTTTATGAAAATCTAATAGAAATTCAACTTCCTGACCCTCTAATTTTTGTTTTAAATATATATATATTTTTTGAACTGAATTATTTTCTTTGTTTTTTTCTTCCCTTGACTTTTTCCCGAGTTTTTGTCAAGTTGCTGGGAGCTCTTCAAAATTGGGGTGCTGAGTTTCTTCTGAGTTTTTTCCAACTATGATTAAAATAAACCTTATTGTCATTTATTGCGGGAGTGTCCACAATGTGGGGATTTGAACTCCGGTTGTGTTCATACGATTATATCCCATTTACTGTTACTTCACAATGCCTTGGACATCTCATTACAACTTTTGCTTGTTCAACATTTTTTGTTTTTTTCCCTGCATACTGACCTTTGTCTGCCCTGATTTGAAGTGTGACACCACTAATACTTTTGAGTTTATTTACATTGCTTGTTTTTCCAGGGGTACTTGGCAGGGTTTGGAGTTCAAGGAGTACAATTTCAATGCACTTGGGCAACCTGCTGAAGGTGGCCATCTACATCCTCTGCTTAAGGCAATGCTTCAAACTTCACCCATATTTTCACTGTTTTTTGTTTTAAATCCTCTTTTATGCTTGAGAAGAAAGGTTAATGGTATTAATTTAGAGGACTAATTAGCTGGTAAACTTACAAAAATGCAGTTAAAATTTGCCTGCTCTGTTCCCATCACTTGCTTTGCTTCATTGGAATTTAAATAAGACATGTTGCAGCAGAAACTTCCCCATCTGTTAGAGAAATACCATTTACTTTTTAGACAGTATCTATAACAATCACAAACAGTTTTTAAACTTTATAACTGCTATAAACTAATAACATCTTACGCAATGAAATAAAAGAGAAATAACTTTCCATCAGTGGCTGCTGAAGTGCTTGTATGAAGTGATATTACTGCTAAACCATCTGCCTGTGTCTGCTTTATATCATATTTCCTATTCTGTCAAATTTTGCTGCATTGATGCTCAAGAACAGAAACCACTGATTGGATATTTCACAAAAGGTGTTATGGAGAATTTTGAGGATCCAAGGAGGCTTGTAGATAAGAATTTGGACTTTCGTGCTGCTCATGTGCAAGATAGATTGAATTTAACTTTCAAGCTGAGCATTGAATTTGAACTTTCAAGAAGAGCATGTGTGTAATGCCCTTTAGCCTTTACTTAACAAAGCCGAGACAGATAAGACAGTAATTGGAACATAACTTTGTTTTTCTTACACATAGGAGAAATTAGTCATAGTACAGAGTTACAATTTAACACACATTAAACACTTTAGAGGAAGATTTCATATCTTGTCGACACATAATTGACTTTTGAATTGGGTGATCTTGTCCCAAACCAGTCACCGGCCTATAGCCTGCCCCTTCCTGTGCTTCCTACAAAAGGCTAACACACTCACTTTGTCCATATTCCCTTTCTCCAAACCAGGTGTATCAGATAAGATAATACAGATTGGGGAAGTGACTCATAACACCATCTTTCCACGATGGGTTGGACAGTTTGCTATGGTCATGCACTACCTAACTCTAGTCTCATACATCCTGATGGAGAAACAGGAACAAAAGAATGAAGGTATTGAGCCTTGACAAGGGATCTGCCCTTTCTGCTTAGTCTGTGGTCCATTTTACTAAATTTAGAGGGACTTTCTCCTTCATATTTAGCTAGGACCATCCATAACAAACTAATGGTTACTCAACTCATCACAACAGAAAATTCCATCACACAGGAATCCTCTCAACTTCATCTTCCTGTAATAAATACATAATCAGAATATAAAATAGCAACAAACTTACTATGTACAATCAACAAGGTAAATTGCCCATACTGCACTTCCATTTCCAAATTCTTCCAGTAATTATTCCAAAGGCATGTAAACCATAGTTTTAAAACTCGCAACTCGGAAAAATCTCGGCAGCCTAATTTTGGAGAGTTTATTGGCAACTTGGGAAAACTAGATAACTACATCATTTTACATAAAATGTCTGAATTCTTGATTTTCATTTTCTGGATCTTCTTCAATTTTAAGTGTGAATACGCATATTCCAGAATTCAGTATCCTTCTTGACATTTTCCTACAACAACCTTCACAATACCAAAACTCCACCTCTATTGTCTATGCATTACATCTTAGTAGAGTAATATTTCCAAAACATCACACTATCATTGTCCGCTTTACCAGATCTGGATTGCTAGTTTCCTTCCTGCAGCATAAATGCAACCACAAAAATTGTAATAAATAGTTTATATGAAAACAATTAATGTTATAAAATAAAACAAATATTACCAGTAGAAAACATTAAAGAAAATCTTAATCATTATTTGATTCAGGCGGTCAACATTTTCTTGTCAGCTTCAGATAAACTTACTACTTCCTCTATCTATGGAAACGAGAATTTAACTTCTCGATCCTCTATTAAAACCCCTCTATTGGCTAGCCTATTCTGCACATTTGTTTCCTTCCTTTAACGTATGAGTAAACTTGATTTATTCAAACTCTATAGCGAGGTCTTGTATTTCCACAATTATCTCTTGTATGTTCTGTGGAGCCTTTGCTTTCCTCAAAATTGCATTTATTATAAGTGAATCACCTTCAATCCATACTTTGTTCCATTTCATTTGTTTGCAAATTTTTAACCCTTACAAATCTGCCCAAGCTTTAGCTTCATTATTTGTCTTAAATCCACTATTGAAAGTGTATTGAGACAAAATCTCTCCTCTATTATTCTAATTCTTCCTCCTCCTCCTGCTGGCTAGGTCTTGGATTTCTTTTAGATGCTCCATCAAAATTCAATTTGACCAACTCCACATCTGGTGGTTTCCACTTCATATTGTTTTTATGAAAATTTATATTATATATATATAAAATTATAATATTAAACCTCATGTGTATTAATCTTCTATTTTTTTTTTGAAATAGTTTTTTGTTATATGAGGATAATTTTGGCCTTCCTCTAGTTATGTTTTTTTTTTTTTTTTAATTAATTTTCTTTGCTTGTTTTGATTATTAGAAAAAAATGTAACTGTGCTCCTTTCGATCTGCATCCACGTATTTAATCTATTTTTAAGGTTCAAAACTAAAAAAAAAATTAAGGCAATCGTCATAGAGATATAATTTACAATTATATTTAATATTCCAAAGTTCAATTTATTAGAAAAGTTTCACCAAATTTAACAGTTATTTAAAGTGAAAGGAATTACATTTAGGGAAGAGCTAATCTGAGGCTCTCTTACAATAAATTTCACGAGTCAGAACTGTCAATAATCTGTAATACGATGAAATTATCATCCTTAAACAATTGATATTTTTTTGGTTGTTTCTTTAGCCAAATGTTGAATAAAAAAGGTTAAGATATTTTTAAAATTATTTGATTTTGCCATAGTTGACAGCTGGCATCATCCTATTTCTTTGATGTTGATACTTCTTTCTATCTCTACCTGTGCGAGTTTTGGTGAGAAATAGCCAATTTGGCGAGTTTCTCGGCCCAAGATTTAAAAAAACAAAAATCGCCTGGGGGTTTAACTTGTGAGAAATGATCCTGGCGCGTTATAAAATACTGATGTAAACCATATAAACTTTAAACAACAATATGCACACATGCAAGATAAATCATGAGACATTTCTTTTATCTTGTAAACCCTTAACCCCATTTTGTTTGGAAACACACATAAGACCTTAAATCTGAGTATATAAAGGTACAATATACTAAGTAGACTATCTTTAGGATAATTACTTCAACTCTAAATAGGTGCAGATTAACATACAATAGAAATTTATGCATAAAAAAAGCAAATGCAGGACTGGGACCCCCTATTTAATTTTCTCATTCCTTCCTCTAAAATTAACTGGACAGATTAACATACGTAGAAAACAAATGGGTTTAAAACCCTATCTTTGATGGCTTCAATACTGGGAGACTTGCAGAAGCTTCCTTCCAATGCGGCAACTTTCCTTTCACTCCTATAGTTCTTCCTCTCCTTTTCCCAAAATGGTAAAGAATGAGCCTCCTCTTTGTCCTTTTTAACTCTTACACAAATGTCTCATACTCCAATAGAGACTTGATATTTATCTTTGGAGCTCTTTTTAAATGGGGGAGAGGAAGCTCACTCCTCCCTGAAACCCTCGAAATTTGTAAATTTAATAAAAATTTTAAGTGATACTTTATTCATTACTATACTGTGGTCACAATTAATTAATACCTTTAACTAATCATACATCTCGTTACCAAAGATCAAATGAAAATAAAAAGGGTTTAATCATGGCCATCAAAGGGTTCTTATATTTAATTATAATGCTTCATATAATATGAATAAACATTATCCATTCTATTTTTTCTTAAGATTAAAGCATGTACAATATCTTAAATAAAGCCATGTAATATTATTCTCCATGATGCAAAGTAAAGTCCACAAGGAAATGAAAATGCTTATGTCAAAACTATAATCAAGGTCCAATGAGTAACCAAGTCCAAAAGGGTGGAAAAATGGGGCATGACAATTTGCAAGATAAACTTTTGGTTCCAGTTCTATCAGTTCAATGAGAAGATATGTTCTTTTTAGCTTTTGTCATTGCAGTTTTGGACAGTTATGGTCTCAAGACAAACTGCTTCTGAAGAGATCATTTTTCTTATGAGAGATTTCTGTATTTTACCAGGTACGGGCACAATTTAGAGAAATCTTTCTAGAAATGGGGTAAGTCTTGGACACCTTTATTGACACATTATTCTTTATGTTCCCTAAATGGTTTCTTTTTTGTTGAGATATTGTTCCTCCATGCATCGTGCACTGTTTTTATCTGGTTTGTAATATCTCAACTAACTTCTGAGTGAATGTTTTTGGGCAAAAGCCATATCATACCAAATAATTGGCTTGTAGTTTTCAATTCTTGCAGCTTTGGAAAATTTTTGCGTGTGTATTGAAATTTGGCTTCCTATGCATGCAGATTTGAAGAGATGCCGACAAATAACTTTGTTGAGAGTAGGTAAGAAATTGAAGTCCCCACTTCTTTTCCTAATGCTGATTGCTTTTGATACTTCTTAGTGCCATGGGAATGTTTTGAAAACATGTCTGCATGCTAAACTGATTATTATTAATAAAAAGGTCAATGTACGATTGACTTCTGATATCATTAGCACTTGCTCTTGCCTAGAAGTAAATCAGAAGCTAAGGTCTATAGCTGAACTCATTTGTACAAAAGACGTATCATCTTGGGAGTCTTTCTGCACAACTGACTTCTGTGGATTTGGCAATGGCTACTTACATTACAAAGCAAGCAACTTAATTGCAAACTAGAAATTCAATTCGACATATACATTTTTTGGGTTGCTCTAGGCATGATCAAACCTGAGGGTGCCAAAAATATGGTTGAGAGGACTGAGGGAATAATAATGGGATTTCATCCATCTTTGGCTTTCTTATTGCAATTTAGGTCATTGAGAATTTCTACCTTTTTTTGGCTGTCCATTTTGTGTACTGGAGATATCAAATTGAATGGCAAAATCATAGATATTACAGGATTGATATCAAAAGGGTGCTAGAACATGATATTAATATCTTCCGATGCAAATATTGTGTTTGTTTATTATCTGTGAATGCATTTAAGCCTGTGAAAAGTAATTTTGATCTGTTATTGTAAAATTTACTTAAACAGGGTAAATATTGAGCTTACAAATAACTGTTTCCTGATTCCCTCTACTTAAACCCTTAATATTTACATTTGCAGGATTCCAAAGCTTTGCATTGTCTATTTATGTTTGTGAATTATATTGAAGAATAAATCAATTATTCTTAGGTAGCCTTGGGGTCTTATTCATTTTTTTTTCCATATTGTAAGTTATGAAAGCTATTTCTAGTTGTCTGCATTTCAATTTCAAAAGTTTCGTTAAATCTGGTTGCTGACGAGGCACTCACCAAAAAATATTTTAGTCATGATTTGAACATTTCATTGGTATCAGTATCAGAACACTTGACATTTTGGATGTATATTGCCCTCTTTTTATTGTGGACAGAGCAATGTTTTTCAAATAATGTTGTGGAGTTCTATTGTAATTTCAGTTGATTTGACAGGTTGGCTCTTTTTGATGTACAAAGAAATATTTCTTACAAAATATAATTGCATTCTCATTTTTGACTGGATTTTCCTATGAATACAAATTGACTAATTATGATGTAGTTGTGAATAGAGGTTTTTTCTATCATGATTGACTGTCTTTTCCTTGCAGTTTTTGGAACTTTGATGTCCTTTTCCAACCACAACAGCATCCTGCTAGAGATTCACATGATACATTTTTTCTGAAAGGTTATTTAGTTCTTTGAGATGAAGGCATTTAAGCACTTATGAGTTTGCTCTTTCTTTGCTGCTTGACTGCAAATACAAGAGATATTAAGGGATTTGTTGAGAAAATGTTGAGCTAATTGTTGGTAGCATTTGCAGTTCCTGCTAATACTCAAAGATTGCCTGAGGATTATTTACAAAAGGTGAAAAATGTGCATGAATCTGGTGGCTATGGATCTCGAGGGTATGATTTAATTCATAACAGAATATGTCATTCATGTATGCTTCCATATATTTATAATTTAAGGTACAGAACCTCTTCAGATTTTCAAATGCTCTCTCTAATCTTATGACTTTTCCTGTTTCTAGATATGGATATGATTGGAAGAGGGAGGAAGCTGAAAAGAACTTATTACGCACACATACAACAGCTGTTTCATCTAGAATGCTTTATGCGCTGGCCCAGGTGCTTCACTATCATTAATCGAGAATTAAATTTTTCTTCTATTAAATTTTCAGGACTGTTAGCATTGCTGAATTCATCTGCTGAATTTTATGGTCTCATGATTCTTTGCATTATCATCTTTCTAGATTTTGATTCCTCTGGGTGTAGCTATTGAATGTTAGGAATGTGCTGTTTCATGTGCAGAAGCCTTTTACTCCTAAGCGATATTTCTCCATCGATCGTGTCTTTCGAAATGAAGCAGTGGACAGGACACATCTTGCCGAATTTCATCAAATTGAAGGTTGATCCATTTCTAAATATGCATAACTTGTGTTATGTTTTTTGAAGAATGCTTTGAGAGAAGACTGTTGCTCTTGATGCAGCTGCATGTTCATGGTCATACAATGATAGTTATGGAGTTGTGGGGGTAATTGTCTTGATAGTTGATAATGATTAATGACTACACAGTTTTGTTTTCTGTGGAGGATGATTTTACAGATCTGAAATGTCACAAATGCCCCTATGACACTCATGCTTTCTGATCATCTTTGCTTTGGGCAATGCAAGTTTTAGTAGGTATTAATTATCTCTGCAAAATGTAGTTGTTAACGTTTTTCTTTTCAATTTCAGGTCTTGTATGTGACAGGGGCCTTGCACTGGGTGATTTGATTGGTGTTTTGCAAGATTTCTTTTCTCGTCTAGGTAATATTTAGCATCAATTTTATAGTTCGTATGTGGCAGTAGATTTTGCGAATTCATTTTTTTATTTTTTTAACTTTTATTGCCCAATATAATGCTTGATTATCTTCTGATTTCTTGTTCATGTTTCTGTATTGTGCACGAAATTCACTCATCTTTGTTGGATCTTCTGACACAAGTTGTATTTCAGGTGTGACAAAGCTAAGATTCAAACCTGCCTACAATCCTTATACAGAACCCAGTATGGAAATTTTCAGGTAAAAGCTTATTTTTAAGTCTTTGGAGCTCACGAGCTTGGCATTATATTTTATATTGTTTTCTCTAATTATTTGATTGTTAATATGTAGCTATCATGAAGGATTCAAAAAATGGGTAGAGGTTGGTAACTCTGGCATGTTTCGACCAGAAATGCTTCTTCCAATGGGATTACCAGAAGATGTATCTGTTATTGCCTGGGGTTTGTCCCTAGAGAGGTAAGTGGGGATAACTCACTTCAAACTAAGATCTTAGTCTTTGTAATCTGTTTGACCTGCTATCCTGATACTGATTATGTGAAATCATATGTTATGCCTGCTGCACTTCAGACCAACTATGATCTTATATGGCATAGACAATATACGTGATCTCTTTGGGCACAAGGTAATTATTGCATTATGCCAAGTCTGTCTATTTGTCCCCAGAATTTTTCCCAGTTAATTTATTTGTCAAAGACAGGTAATACTTCTTTCAAATACCGTGGTATGTTAGTACTGAATTTGTTTTGGGTGCAGGTGGATCTAAATCTTATTAAGACAAATCCAATTTGTCGCCTTGGTGTCCAGTAGTGTTCTGAGAAGATTTCATCAGTTGTTTGTGTAAAATCTTCAGTTTTGCAGTTTGAAATTTAGTATAGTAAATTTCAACTACTTGGTGGAAGTAGCAGCCATATATTCGGAACAATTTTTGAACGCTTGAGATCCAACCATCTGTTGTTTTCCTTTGTTGGCTAATTCATGTGTTTGAGGTGTTTATCCTTCAATTGCATGGGCGATGATGGGTATATGAAGAAAACAGATTAGCTGAATTGTTTTAATTCTAACAGAATTTCCAGGATTGAGAAAGAATATGGAACCCGTTATATCGGAGAATTATATTAGTGGCCCAAGATTTATCATCTATTTATTGAGGAGCAGATGTTCAAGACAAATTTTTAACATGTTGAACAATAATAGAAAAGCAACAGTCAAAATTGAAAGCAATAATAGCAAATGTTTTGCTTCTTGAAAGTAATCTAGAGTACATCCTAAAGTTGAGTGTCTAGACCATAAGTATTACTCACATTTTCTCTCCTCCTAGGCATAAATATATTTTGTTGAGGATCATGGTTTCATCGTATATGAACATGGTTTCAGTTTCTCCTCTAACTGTATCTGTGGATTTGGCTTTTTATTTTTGAAGCTAAAACGTGGAATTTTCTGAATTTCATATTTATGTTTTCAAGAGTATACAAGGGGGCGGCAATAATATGACTTGATTCAAAGGGAGCCGAGAAAATCATAATCCATTCTTGGTGCATGAATTATCGTATAGTAGTTTTTCTAGCTTTGGACAACATTTGCATGGCCTGGCCATTTGGTTATATTATATATGCATTCATGTAACACCGTAATCACCAAGTAGAAGGATGTTCATTTTTGTCCTAATTGTTTTTAAACAAGTTTTATTTCCCCCTATAAATTAAATTTAGAATAAACCCTGTTTTTATGACTCGAGTCAAAGACAGACAGATCGTGGTCTATTATATAAATGCCGTAATCACCAAGTAGAAGGATGTTTATTTTTGTCCTAATTTTTTTAATACAAGTTTTATTTCCCCCTTTAAATATCAATTTAAAATAAACCTGGTTTTTATGACTCAAGTCAAAGACAGACAGATCGTGTTATATTATATAAATGCCAGGAATCTTATTTTCTTGAATGAACATTGTGGTCTTCATGAGCTTGAATAAACCACAAGGGTTTCTTCAAATTATGCATGGTGTGACTCTTCTTAGGGGAGAGGAGCCAGTTGTTGGCAATCCTGTGTTTACTTGTCTATATTACGTATTTTGCTTTGGCATCGATAGATGAGACTAGATGCCTTTTTAAAATGTTAATATTACGTTTAAACTTTGGTTGGATCGTTTATTTTAACTAGTGTATGGTGCATTTTATGTTGAAAGCAGTGTAACTCCACAAGGTGCCATAGTGTGTTGTAGTTAGAGTCCATTGTATTAGTATCATACTCTCATGCAGTGACATGTGCTATAATGTACGAGTAACGTACCTTTATGTTGAATTTATTAGTATTTTTATTGTCAAACAATTGGGGGGAAATGTTCGAAGACTGTTTGTCTTGTCACAACTAAAAATATTGGTCTCTGCTCAACAACTGGTTCCGCTCCCCTAGAAGAGTTGTTTATGCTGACAACTGTGAAAGCAAGATTAAGAGTAAAAATTGTTTATGCTGACAACTGTGAAAGCAATATTAAGAGTAAAAATTGTTTATGCTGACAACTGTGAAAGCAAGATTAAGAGTAAAAATTACTTATACTGGGTGTTCATGCGTGGTACTAGATGAGGATCAAGTTTTCTCATGAAAAGTGTATTAACTTTGAACTCACCACTGTGGATAAGTTAGAAACTTATGCATTATGAGTTTCCTGGAAGATGCTTCTCAGGGTCTAGTGTTTTTTTTGTATGGGTTGCTTCCAATACTTTAAAGTCCACTATTTTTATGTCGGAAGAATAATACTTTGAGTCACAAAATGTGTGAATGCATTATGAAACACGATATGACGTAAAAACTAATAGTCCAATTATTGGTTCCATTTTTTGAACTTGGAATTTAACTTTGTTGTGAAATTTCAGATTTATTCATCTAAACAGATTGGACCAAAAGGATGAAATATGTTGTACTTTCAATATTAGTTGAAGATTTTTGTATGGAAATTACAATTTACGATGAAGTGTATGCAATTCACTAGACTTGAATCTTCAGGTTGAAATGTTTTAATTTGTCACCAATTACGGTAGAATCTTCTTTGGTTTAATTGGTATGCTACTCACCAGGCTAGAATCTTAATTGGAGTGTATACAAATAGAGATATAACTAAAATCTTAGTTGATGTTTATAAAAAGAGAACATGCAAAATGATAAAGCTGTAAAGATGAGCCCTAGCCTCTGTTATACATATATAGAGGCAAAAGAAGTCCACTTTTTTTTTTTTTTTCCTTTGTCTTCCACATGGAAGAGAACTCTTCGTAAAGACATGCAAAGCATATAGAATTAATGAACGGAATTTTATTTAAAAGTTCATATGGTTAATCAAATGGCACTGAGTTTAAATGGGATCTCAATTTAAAGATCAAGGTTTAAATCTTATTATGTTATTGTTTAATATGATTATGGTTTTTTAAAGTATTGTGATAATGTAGGCATGATACATTAAAGGTGATCATGTGGTTTATCAAATGCAAGAGATAAGTGTTAATAAACATGGACTTTCATGGTTAAGACTTAGGATCAAATCTTGCCAAGCAATACATGCATAATTGTTAAATAACACTATATAATATGTTGAAATATCATTCTAATGTAGTCATGTTATAATACAATTAGGACCATTTCAATTCCATATAATCAATTAAAATTAATGAAAATAAAAACATTATGTAATAATCTCTTTGTTTATTCAAATTATCTTCAAATTTTACTACAATTGTAGAATGCATTATTGGAACATCCATATTGCATGAAAATATAAGCAACATTTGGTAACAACCTTTATATCTTTATATGAAGAGGAGAGTATGGTGAATTCAAATTCAAAATAGTGGCTTAAGTATGAAGGAGAACTTCCTTCAAAGTTAAGGGCTCATAACGCTTGTGTTTTTCTAGACTTGTTACATCATGCTCATCAAGTTGAGAAAATATCTAATTGAGAAGTAATATTTAAGCTTAAAGGTTAATATTGATTTGAGCAAAGTAGGGGTTGATTGATTTCTTGTTCACGTTGACAATAGGCTTTCATGGTTGATTGGGCAAAGTTCTTTGTACAATGGCAACAACCATTAGATCAATGCCAAAAGTGGGTGCAAAGTAGTGTCAACATATATCTCTAGCAGAGTCAAACAACTAGGCCCCAAAATTTGGCATCGGATTTGGATGTACATGTTATGTCAAATGCACATCTCCATAGACACAAATCTAGAAGATTTCTCTAATTGCCAAAGCACTTCATCAACCTACTCTCCCACTTGGAACCACAAGAAGATAATATCTTGTAAATGTTGGAAGTTGAACGCCTTTTATTTTCACAAGGATCTTGTAATTGTATGTATATTTTTTGTATATCGCTCAATATTCAATATAGATGGCTCTCTTGGAATTCCTAGTTTTTTCTTCAATGAAGGAACAACTTTAAATTTAGTTGTCCGGACTAGGAAAACGAAGTAGGATTCATTGTTTTAACATTGTTAGCTTCATGGTGCATCCTATAGTAGTCCAAAACCTACAACCTCCATCTTGAACTTGTTTTTTTTTTCTATTCTGGTATACCAATGCTTTGTATTTTGGTTTTTCATTTATATGTACATCATTCATAAATAAAGTTTATCATATACTCATATATTTTGGTCTTTTTCCTTTTGTTTTTTTAATCAATGTATCTTGTTATCTCTGTTTTCTAAAGCCTTGATGTTCAAGGAAGTACTTGTGCCTTGCTTTGCTATACAACTTTGAATCATAACCCATCTAACCTTACTAGATGGAGTTACTCTCTATGCTACCATGATGTATCATTATGACATGGAATAATAACATCAAAGCAACCTTCTTTCTACAGTCTTTGTTATTAATAGCTTGGTTTTTCTTGTCTCTTCACTTCTTTGTTTAAGTTTGTGGCTTTTAGTATGTTTCATCATTATATGTTTGCTCAATCCAAATGCTTAGAAACTTATCCAGATACATCGAAAGAATAAATAACCTATCTATTTGGGTAGTATCATGACCTTATAAACTAGATGGTAACTTTGACAATTACATTTTTGTCCCATTTCAAAATCAAACCCCTTTGAATGTGTAGGCCAACATCGACATTAAAGTATTCCAAGAAAATCACTTTCTAGATGTTGAATACCTAATTCTAACATGTAGTGTCATTTTCCTCTAATAACAAATTCTTTGATGGCAACAAGATCTCTTTTATAGGGCTAAAGATATGTAAATCAAATATGCACTAGTGGAAAGTGATCTAAGATTAAAATGAGACAAACATTGGTTTGGTTGAGACAATTGTTTTTGACTTGTGCATGCTTGTCTATATCCCAAACCATTACAAAGATGAATACAAAGTGTTTTTAACAATTATACCAAAGATATGAACAAACAATGAGCTCCTTGCTTGTCTACACTATTCAAATTTGCAATATTTTCCAGAAACATTCCAAAACATGCATTTACCACAATCATATGCGGAACAAAAGAAAATATGATTAAAACATAGCAATAGTAAACAAAGGAATATGACAAGACGTATTAGGTGGGTGCCTATGGACACCCAATATATCACATTTTATTCACACTTATCATACAAATGGATTCTCATTGAGGGGTATTTATAGTGATACCAAATCACCAATGAGAGGTTAACCTCAGGCCGACATAAACTTAACCTTGAGGTTAACCTTACATTAAAATTAAAATTACTCTTTAAGCAAGGTTATCCACAAAAGGTGGATTAATCAATACCACTAAAGGTAAAACATGAAAGGAGCCTATAGGATTACATGAAAATGCTTGTAGGCTTACATAAATGATGAATGCATGGAGGATTACATAATCACATGCCCTTAGGCTACATTGATAGTGCTCATAAGCACTTCTTCACAATATTGGCCTTAGTCTAAACAAGATAAGATAGCACAAATTTCAACACCTCCCCATAATTTGGGCTAAGAGGGCCAAGGAGAGAGGGCTTTATAGGTAACACCTCCCCATAATTTTGGTTAAGAGGGCCAAGGAGAGAAGGCATTAGAGATAACACCTTCCCCTGACTATGGATGCTCTAGTTGGCCTCCACTGTTCCTTCTTTGTGCTTATCTTCATCATTAGAAAGCTTGTGTTCATCCCTCAAGAATTTTGTCTTAGTCTTCTTTAGCCTGTTAATGCAATTCTTGATGAAGTGTCTTTCCCTTTTACAATACTCACAAGTGTTTGATTTCTTTGAAACGTTAGAATTTCCCTTAAGCACATGAGCTTTAGATTCCATTCGCTTGAAGCCTTTTGGATGAACTTGTGTATGACAAAGCGCTCCACAATTCTTCATTGTCACTTCATAATGGATTAGAAGTTTGAAGTCCGTAAAGGGAGATGGGTTGTGGCTCCTTGATAGTCATAGCATTCACATGAAGAACCAAGCCAATTGTATGAAAAGGAGGAGAAATATTGGAAGTAATAAATTTGACATACTCTTCATCACTCTTTACCTTGCCTCCTATCATAGCTAGATCAACTTTTAGAGCTTTGAAGTGAAATATAGTCTTCAACATTATTGAAATCTAAAATTTTGAGATTGGAGAGCTCTATCTCTATCCTTTTAACTTCACTAGAACTTAATTTTCCATAGAGATCTTTCAAAGTAGACCATACCTCAATAGGATCATGATCGAGAGCCAAAATTACAGAGAAAAAAAAATAGTTTTATTTTATTCACATGCAACAGATAATTACTGTTACAACAGAATATTACAGTCACAACACAATATTACAGTCACAGCAGAATATTATAGTCGCAGAGGAATTGCGCCTTTACAAAATTTCTCAAATCTAGAAATACAACGAGAAAATATTATCGTTTCAACAATTTTCCATCCCCTGTGCATGCCTTTGCTCTCCTTTATAAAGGTTCTTAGGTGACGCTCCATTTCCAGTTGGTGGCCCTTCGTTTCCTCTTCCAGAACCTTTCGTTTCGCCTCCCCGTGTCGCTTCGTCGTCCAAATATTCGACACGTCTCCCTTTTCGACTCTTCGTCTTCGACTCGTCTTTTGACACGAAAATACGACATGTCGCGATATCGTGACATTTTCCTTGCTCGATGTCTTCCTCGCCTTCGGGTCGCGATATCGCGATATCGTGACATTTTGCCTCTCGACCCTCGCTTTTTCGTCACGATTTCATAACATGTTGCAAAATCGCGACAAATTCTTTGGCCTCCTCTCCCTCCTGCAGCTGGTCGCGATTTCGCGACATGTCGTGAAATCGCGACATTCTTGCTGGTGTCTTCTTCAGGCGGCTACTTGTCATGATTTCGCGACATGTCACGAAATCGTGACCTTCCCAATGCGTCTTCTCCCGCTGCCTCCTCCATGTCGCGATTTCGCGACCTTCCCAATGCGTCTTCTCCCGCTGCCTCCTCCATGTCGCGAT
This sequence comes from Wollemia nobilis, assembly GCA_028583015.1. Classification (NCBI taxonomy): domain Eukaryota; kingdom Viridiplantae; phylum Streptophyta; class Pinopsida; order Araucariales; family Araucariaceae; genus Wollemia; species Wollemia nobilis. The sequence continues at coordinate 5,250,461 of JAQPPZ010015032.1, forward strand.
TTCACGACATGTCGCGAAATCGTGACCTTCCCAATGGCGTCTTCTCCCGCTACCTCCTCCATGTCGCGATTTCGCGACATGTCGCGAAATCGCGACAATTTATTTTTTATTTTTTTATGTGGATGCAAGATTGCGCTGCTGCCACCGGATGCTCCTGCATCAGACATCCGGGGTAGATTGAGAAGTGATCCTCACTTCTGAACTATTAGAGGGAGACCCAAGCGGTCAACCTCCATTTTAGACAACCAAGTTGCATCTTCTACCGGTCTGCCCTTCCACTTGACCAAATATTCAAAATACTATCTGTTTCTGGTACTTCTGCCTTCTCATGTGTCCAAGTATTTCCTCTATCTCATCTCGTGGTTGGAGTAGATGCCGGAATACTCCACAACTCTGCACTTGGTGCCTCACTACTATCCCCTTCATGGTATTTCACCAAATCTAAAATATTAAACACGGGTGATATGTTTAACCCACTTGGCAATTCTACCTCATACGCATTGCCCGAATCCCATTTTGCTAGGATTCTCGCACGGTCCAAACTTCTTCATCTTTAGTTTGTTATAGGTTTTAGCAAGAAATCTTTCTTTTCTCAGATGGACCATCACTTCATCTCCTACTTCGAATTCCTTAAACCGTCGCTTCTGGTCTGCTTTCGTCTTATATTGCGTATTCATTTTAGCAATATGCCTCTTCACTTCTTCATGCAAGTTCTTCAGATGCTCTGCAAAATCCTCAGCCTCAACACTGCACTTTTCCCCTGTATTCATCTTCCTTAACTCAGAAACATTTCTTGGACTGCTTCCATATATTATCTAAAATGGAGATTTGTTGGTACTCCTGTTGATAGAATTGTTATATGCAAACTCCGCCTGCGGCAAAATCAGATCCCATCCTTTGGGCTTATCTCCTATCAAGCACCTCAATAGGTTACCCAAACTTCTATTCACCACCTCTCGTTTGCCCATCCGTCTGTGGGTGGTATGCTGAACCGAATTTCAAATCTGTCTTTAGTTTCTTCCATAGGGTTCTCCATAAATACCCAACAAACTTGGTATCTCTCATTGGAAACGATACTCTTCGGTAGACCATGTAGCCGTACCACTTCTTTGAAAAACAAACCCGCAATATGAACCGCATCATTAGTTTTCTCGACAAGGAATAAAATGTGCCATCTTTGAAAACCCGTCAACTACCACAAATATGGAATCATTTCCCTCTCGTGTCCTTGGTAGACCAAGAACGAAATCCATGCCGACATCTTCCCATGGTTTCTCCGATACAAGTAACGACTGATATAATCCGGTGTTCTGTCTCACACCTTTCGCCATCCGACGACTCTACAGCTCTGCACAAATTTCTGCACATCTTGCTACAGTTGCGGCCAATAATAATTCTCACTCACAAGGGCAATGGTCTTATCTCGACCAAAGTGCCCAGCCAATCCTCCACTGTGTTTTTCTTTGACTAGGTTTTCCCTCATGGAACTTCTTGGAATGCATAACCGGTTTCCTCTCGAACAACATTCCATCTTGGATCAGAAAATCCAACCACTTGGTTCTCGTCCAAGGTAATCGGTGCCAAGCAAGCCTTCCATGCTTCTGCAAAATCGGGATCTTCTGTGGTACAAACCCTTCAATTCATCAAATCCCAACACTTCCACCTTCATTTCTGTCAAGCAAACTCGCCTTCTACTCAAGGCATCTCGCAACTCGTTGGACTTTCCACTCCCGTGCTTCAACACAAAGGAATAACTCGCAGAAACTCAACCCACTTCAAGTGCCTCTCGGTTCAGTTTTCCTCGGCTAGTTATATACTGTAAGGCCTGATGATCAGTATATAACACAAACTCTTTTGGTAGCAAATAATGTCTCCACTTCTTCAGGGACTCGAACTATCAGCATAGAATTCTTGGTCATACACTCGAATACTTCTTCCTGGCCTCATTGAGTTTCTCACTCGAAGTAAGCAACATGCTTGCCTTCTTGACTCAAGGATAGCCTCCTATGGCACCGCCACCGGCATCACATTCCACCCGAAATACCTTGTTAAAATATGGAAGTGCTAAAATAGGTTGCTCAGCGACCTTCTTCTTCAACATATCAAAGCTCTTGTCTCGCTCCTAGGGTCCACTTAAAGTCTTTCCTATCCCCTCTCATTGTTTTCTGTAAGGGGTGCACAAATACTGCTAAAATTTCTGATGAATTTCCTGTAAAAACCGGCTAGACCATGAAATGATCTCACTTCAAAAGTGCTTCTTGGAGTAGGCCATTCAATGATAGCCCTCACCTTTTCTGGGTCCATTTTCAGACCTTCAACTGAGATGAAAAATCCCGTGTATACCAACTCCTTCTTCAAAAAATTACACTTCTTCAAGTTGATCAACAACTGTTCTTCCCTCAGCTTCTCAAAACCCTCCCGATATGCATCAGTGCTCTTCCAGGGTTCTCGCTGAATATCAAAATGTCATCCAAATAGACAATAACAGACTTGCCTAAAAACTCCTTCAACACTTCATTCATCAACCGCATGAATGTGCTTGGTGCATTGGTTAGCCCAAATGGCATGACCAACCACTCATACAAACCTTCTCTGGTTTTGAAAGCAGCTTTTCCACTCATCTCCTTCTCTCGATCCGAATCGATGGTAGCCACTCTTCAGGTCAATCTTGGTGAAGTACTTGGCTCCACTCAAACAGTCCATAATATCATCCATCCTTGGTAATGGAAATCTGTATTTTATGGTGATCTTGTTTATAGCTCGGGAGTCTCTACACATCCTCCACTCCCCATCCTTCTTTGGTGCTAGTACCGCAGGTACCGCACATGGACTCAAGCTTTCTCGAATCAGTCACTTTTTCAACAACTCATGGACTTGCCTCCTCAGCTCCTCACTTTCCATCGGAGTCATTCTGTGGGCTGCCTTGTTGGGTAAACTAGATCCAGGTACCAAATCAATATGGTGACTGATCTTCCTCATCGATGGTAAACCCTCATGCACATTATCTGATATGATGTCTGGAAATTCTTCTAACAGTGTTCGGCCTCTCGCTGGAACATCTCGTATACTGTTCTTTTCTAATAGTAGGGATTAATGCATAACACATTGAATCCCTCTTCGTACCATCCAAAAACTGTCTTCCATCCACTAGGCAGATTCTGGCACTATTGCACACTTTCTCATCCACTTCCTTTAGTGGCTTCAATTTGTGACGTACTCCATCCTTCGTTAGAGAGTACGTATTTGCATGCCCATCATGCACTGCACGTCTGTCAAATTGCCATGGTCTTCCCAACAACAAATGGCAAGCATCCATCGACAATACATCACATAGGACCTCATCTTGATAATCCCCAATGTGAAATTTGACCAAGCACTGTTCACTGACAAGTGCTCTATGGTCTTTCTGCAACCACGCAATCCGATATGGATGCGGGTGCTTCCTCTTCCCCAATTTCAACTTAGTAACCATCTCTTCTGAAACTAAGTTGTCTGTGCTACCATTATCAATGATAACATTGCAGACCTTCCCCGCACATTTGCACCTCATGCAAAATAGGCTCTTCCTCTGTTCTAGTTCTTTCTCCTCATTCAACAGCTGTTCTTCTCATCATCAACACTTCTCCTCCTTCTCGCCTCTTCAGAGTGTTCTCGACTCGCACCTTCATCTCGCCACAGCAGCTCCGGCATGACCCTCGTGTCTCTTGTCCGTCCTTTCTTGGTGTTGAGGACACTCGTATGACCGGTGTCCCTCTTCTCCACACTGGAAACAGGTTCCACGGAATACCCCTCTTCCATACCCACGTCCAGGTCTACCTCTTCCTCTCTGGTAGTCATTGTTCCGATCACGCGGCGGTAGGTATTCTCCTTTTTCTGTTCCCGGGGTTTGCTTGTTTCCCAGCCTTCTTCTCGGTCTCGATAATTTCCTCCATCGGTTCTTCCACCATGGTCCCTTCCTCTCTCGGTTGCCTTCGAATCTTCTGTTTAGTTTCTCTTCTACCTTCAAGGCCAACTCGGTATGCATCTTCTATGGTGGCTATTCCGATCAAGCTCGAGTTCTTCCCGAATGTTCATTCTCAACCCGTTGATGTATCCGGCTACTTTCTCCTTATTAACCCCCGAATGGCCAGCTCCGATGGAGATCTTGTAGAATTCTTCTGTGTATTCTTGGACAGACTTGCCCGATCGCCTCGTACTCTGCATCCTCCTCAACAGATCCAACTCGTAATCTATAGGAATAAATGTCTCTTCGCTTTCTCCACCATTCGGTCCCATCTGGTTATTTTCTCCTTTCTATTTTTATTTCTTTCGAGTTGTACACCTTTCCACCATAAACTAGCATGGCCTTTCAATTTTGTTTTTGCAAATTTGATCCTATCAGATCTCGCAATCTCCTCATACTCAAAGTATTCCTCCATATCGTTGATCCAGTCAATCAACTCTTCCGGGTTGAGATTCCCGTAATATGTAGAGACATCAAACTTCGGTCTCTTCCCGGCCCGAGCTAGAGCTTTCAACAATCTAGCTTCGGAAGGATCCAATGCTTCTTCATCATCCGATGGACCCTCGCTTCCTGTGCTTCATCGTCACTCCGGTCTTCTCCTTTGGTTCGACCTTTTTCGCAACTCTTCCCGCAGGGCTTGCACTTGCCTCTCGCAACGCTCTGAAATCTTCATCCTGTGCCACATTTCTCCCGTGACCATGATTTCTTTTTGGAGGCATTCTGCTGTACTCCTCTCACAAGTCCTTCCACAGATCCTGGTGCAAACTGCCTCACTTTCGGCGATCTGCTTGCACACTCAGGAACTTCCCGCTCTGATACCACTTGATCGAGAGCCAAAATTATAGAGAAAAAAAATAGTTTTATTTTATTCACATGCAGCAGATAATTACTATTACAATAGAATATTACAGTCACAACACAATATTACAGTCATAATAGAATATTATAGTCACAGAAGAATTGCGCCTTTACAAAATTTCTCAAATCTGGAAATACAACAAGAAAATATTATCGTTTCAGCAATTTTCCATCCCTTGTGCATGCCTTTGCTCTCCTTTTTAAAGGTTCTCAGGTGACGCTCCATTTCCAGCTGGTGGCCCTTCGTTTCCTCTTCCAGAACCTTTCGTTTTGCCTCCCCGTGTCGCTTCGTCGTCCAGATATTCGACACGTCTCCCTTTTTGACTCTTCGTCTTCGGCTCGTCTTTCGGCGCGAAAATACGACATGTGATATTGCGACATTTTCCTTGCTCGTTGTCTTCCTCACCTTCGGGTCGCGATATCGTAACATTTTCCTCCATCGCTGCCTTCCTCGCCTTCGGAAGCCTCAACTTTTCTGCTCCGATCTTGATTTCGCGACATGTCGCGAAATCATGACAAATTCTTTGGCCTCCTCTCCCTCCTACAGCTGGTCGCGATTTCGTGACATGTCGCGAAATCACGACATTCTTGCTGGTGTCTTCTTCAGGTGGCTACTTGTCACGATTTCGTGACATGTCACGAAATCGTGACCTTCCCAATGCGTCTTCTTCCGCTGCCTCCTCCTTGTCGCGATTTCGCGATAGTCGTGATTTTGCGACATGTCGCGAAATCGTGACCTTCCCAATGCGTCTTCTCCCGCTGCCTCCTCCATGTCGCGATTTTGCGACATGTCACGAAATCGTGACCTTCCCAATGCGTCTTCTCCCGCTGCCTCCTCCATGTCGCGATTTTCGCGACAGTCGCAAAATCGCGACAATTTTTTTTTTTTCATGTGGATGCAAGATTGCGCTGCTGCCACCAGATGCTCCTGCATTAGATCAGTTTTCTCTTTGATATGGAAAAGTACATCTGGTTCCACCAACATGAAGAAGAGTCCAAGAGCTTCCTCCTTTCTCTTACCGAGTTCATGATCATTGAGACCTTCTAATTCATTATTGAAGATGAACCAAAGATTCTTGCTTTTGAGTAATCATGCCATTTGAATTGACTAAGTGCTATGATTTCATCCATTGAAGTAACATATCCTAAGGAATTCATTTTGTACAAAACCCTAAACAAATTTATAATAGGTTTATCAACTGATGTTGCCATTTCATAGAGATTGAAAAATCATGCAATCTAGAAAAAAATGTGCTTCAAATGCTTCCATAGCTCTGAAATATTAGGTATATTAACACTCAAATAAAAAAAATCAAATGCCAAACCCTAGGAAAAATTTTCTCGAATCAATAACTACCACTTAGTGTGCATTATTACTTGTCGAACTAGGCTTGACAAATGATATGATATGATTGGTTGGATGCTCACACACCCACTCACCGTCGACACACAAGCTTAACAAGTGATGTGATATGATTGGTTGAATTCTCACACACCCACTTACCCTCGACACACAATCTTGACAAGTGATGTGATATGATTGGTTGGATGCTCCATACACCCACTCACCCCTTGAGACACACACATAAGTTTTAATTTTTCATGGGTCAGAGGTGATGGGGCTCAAACCATAGATCTTCTACCTACAAGAGAAGGGGCGAACTGATTGTGCTATGCATGCCCCTTTGAATGGAAAAGAAGATGACTTCTGCTTTGAGCACTATGTAGTCGAAGGACTCACCAAGAGTAAGCAAAAAATCATTAGTGTTATGAATCAAACTTGACACCTTGCCTCTACAAGCCACCTTTCCAACCACTGTGCTATTGTTAGGACCCTCCTAACGTAACTCTTAATCATATTATATATTATATTGTATTATAAAGGGACACATCCCTTCACCATTCACACCTTTTAGATAGATGTAAATAGGACAAGGAGGATGCTCCAAAGATCATCCAAGAACATTAATTTATTATATTGTGGGTTTCTCGCCTTTCAATACAAACTCGCAATTCTATTCAAACAACGATTCTTTTCTACATTCAATTCATATTTCAAGTTGCAGGTTCATAACAACTAGATCGGAGCTAAAAAGACCTAAAATTTTTTCCCCACCCCGCTCTAGTTACTGATAGGCCATTACTCGACAACGTTTTCTTTTCAAGGACACATTCTAACCATTACTTACGAAACTGTTACACAGTAGGCCATAGTCGCCAACAAAGGTAGCATACAAAATTTTTTGGACAACATCACGCATTACCGGAGTTAGAAAACCCCAACAACGAGTACAAGTGAGGAAAATATCATTCGATGTGAACAAAGAGCAGCAAGTACGCAAAATTAAACGCGACGGAGACAGACAATTTTTTTTGACAAAACTAATTTCTGCATATTCAACTCACTTATAAACCAACCACACCCTAAATGGCCGAGGGAAGACGATCTCAAGACACAACGAAGGAGATTGCGAAGGAGGTTTCAAAAGAAATTACGAAAGAACTCTCACAGTTTTCCAAGGAAATGAGAGACATGATGCAAGGAATGGCATTTTGGAAGGACAATTTAGAAGATAAAATCGCTACCAAAATAGCAGACCTAACCATAAACATCACCAACTCGAATACAGATATATCCACTAAATTGGATGCTACAACCCATTCCATGGACTTAGTACAACAAAATTTGTTGCTCATGCAAAATGGACAACAGAACACTACGCCACCACAACAAACATTAATAGGGGGACCACATACATCAATCCTTCCCCGTACCACAAAACTAGATTTTCCAAAATTTGATGGAGGCGACCCCACAAATTGGATATATAGGGCAGACCAATATTTTGCCTTATATCAAATTCCGGAGATTCAGAAAGTCCGTATCGCATCATTTCACTTGGAACAAATTGCTACCCAATGGTATCAATGGTATGAGAAAACAAAAGGTCCGCCCACATGGACCGAATTCACAAAAAACTTAATGTTGCGATTTGGCCCCACTAAATTTGAAGACTTCACAGAAGCCCTCACTAAACTACGGCAAACCTCCACCGTAAGGGAATACCAAGCACAATTTGAGAAATTGGCGAACCTTACAACAGACTAGATGCATCATTCTTCCAAAGTTGTTTCATTAGTGGCCTAAAAGAAGACATTAGAATGGAGGTACAAATACAAAATCCTATCGATATGATGCATGCAATGGCATTAGCACAAATGATAGAAGAGAAGAACAATAACCAAAGGCGAATAGGAAGAGTTTTTTCAGAAAAAACACCAAATACCTACACCAGCCAAAAACTGAATAAGGTCATGCCAATTAAACGAATTAGCCAAGAAGAGCTAAAAGAAAGACGAGAAAAGGGCCTATGTTTCCACTACGACGAAAAGTTTACCCCCAACCACAAATGCATCTCACCGAAATTATATATTTTGGACACAGTTGATTGCACTCCCAAAGAGGAGGATGACATAGAAGTGGAAGTAATAACTGAGGTTGCAGAAGAAAACCAAGAAGATAAAACAGAAATATCCTTTAACGCATTAGCAGGATACTCGATTCCACAAACAATGAAGGTAAAAGGGTATTTTAAGAAACAAAACCCTATTGTGCTCTTAGACTCTGGTAGCACTCACAATTTTATAGACCCCATTTTGGCCAAACAAGCTAATTGCTTTATATATCCCTGCAATAACTTCGAAGTCATGATTGGCAATGGAGGAAAAATTGCATGTAAAGGCAAATGCAGGAATATCAAACTCACGATGGGGGAATATAACATGAAAGCAGATATGTATGTACTACCATTAGGAGGATGTGATATTGTTTTGGGAGTACAATGGCTACGAACGCTCGACAAAATTCAATGGGACTTTGAAGAGTTATGGATGCAATTTATACAAAACAACCAAACATACACAATTCAAGGTTTAAAAATAGGTCCCACACAAATCGTAAGTTCCCATAGAATGGAAAATATTCTTTGAAAAGGAGGAAGAGGCATGGTTGCCCAACTATTTTCCTTGCAAAACACCACCGAAGAGCAACCAGAGGCACCCGAATTAATAGAACTCCTAGAGAAACATGATAAAATATTCAAAGAACCAGAGGGATTACCTCCACAACGAAGCCATGATCATGCTATTCAATTACTTTCGGGACACCAACCTCCAAATATTAGACCTTACCGATATCCATACTTACAAAAGATGAAAATAGAAAAATTAGTACAAGACCTACTAAGGGCAGGGGTCATTCGACCTAGTAGAAGTCCCTACTCTTCGCCAGTCATACTAGTAAGAAAAAAGGATGGATCATGGCGCCTATGCATGGATTTTCGCGCTCTCAACAAAATAATGATTAAAGACAAATTTCCTATTCCAATCATTGATGAACTACTCGATGAACTAAATGGAGCCGCATATTTTTCTAAACTCGATTTACGATCAGTTTACCACCAAATTCGAGTTAAGGAAAGCGATATACCCAAAACTGCTTTTCGCACCCACGAGGGACATTATGAATTCTTGGTGATGCCTTTTGGCCTCACCAACGCTCCATCCACATTTCAAAGTCTTATGAATAAGGTATTTTCTCCCTTCCTTCAAAAATTTATTTTAGTTTTCTTTGACGATATTTTGATTTACAACAAGACATGGGAAGAGCACTTAACACATATAGCGCAAGCACTCAAAATCTTGGAAGAAAATCAATTATACGCAAAGAGATCAAAGTGTTCCTTTGGGAAGCAGGAAATTGAATATCTTGGACATATTGTCTCCAAGGAAGGAGTTAAAGTAGACCCCAAAAAATTGAAGATGTGGAAAATTGGCAAATTCCAAAAACTCTAAAAGGGTTGCGTGGGTTCTTAGGATTAATGGGCTATTATCGCAAATTTGTTAAATATTATGGGAAAATAGCAACACCCTTAACAACCCTACTTAAAAATAATGCCTTCATATGGTCTCCAAAAGTGAATGAAGCTTTCATGACTTTGAAAAATGCCATGTGTACCACCCCCATCCTAGCTATGCCAGATTTTTCCCAACCATTCATTATTGAAAGCGACGCTTCCGGATTGGGAATGGGAGCGGTGCTCATGCAAAATGAGAAGCCCTTAGCCTTTACTAGTAAAGCATTTTCCAAAAAGAATTTAGCATGTTCCACTTATGAAAAGAAATGTTAGCTATGGTCCATGCTATCCAACATTGGAGACCATACCTTATTGGAAAACATTTCATTATCCGCACCGACCACCATAGCCTAAAATACCTTCTTGAACAATGGATAACCACTCCATAACAACAAAAGTGGGTAACAAAACTATTAGGCTATGATTATGAAATCATCTACAAAAAAGGGAAAGATAACATGGTTGCGGATGCACTTTCCAGAAAGTTCGAAGAAACTTCACAATTACATGCTTTTTCCTCGCCCCATCCCTACATGGATCGAACAAGTCAAGGATGAATGGTATGCGGACCCTACTATACACACCATAATTCAACAGCTACAACAAAATCCCATGAGTAAACCCCACTACTCTTGGCAAGGTAACATGCTCCGTTACAAAGAACGTCTGGTCCTCTCACCTACATCGGTTTATCGTCCAAAGCTTCTACATGAGCTACACGCTACACCTACTCGCAGGCCACTCGGATTCCTAAAAACCTACAAAAGAGTGACTAAATCATTTTATTGGCGAGGGATGAAAAATGATATCAAGAAGTTCGTCAATGAATGTGAAACATGCCAAAGAAATAAAGGTGAAACAAGTGGCAACACCGGGCCTTCTTCAACCTCTACCCATACCAACCAGGACATGGGAGGATATTTCAATGGATTTCATTGAAGGTCTTCCAAAATCCATAGGAAAAACGATGATCCTAGTGGTGGTAGATCGTTTATCTAAATACGCCCATTTTTTTCCAGTAGCTCACCCCTATACCGCTAGTACTATTGCTCAAATCTTCCTTGACAATATTTTTAAATTACATGGCATGCCTTCTACTATCGTTAGTGATCGTGATCCCACTTTCACTAGTAATTTTTGGAAGGAATTATTTAAACTCCAAGGTACGCAACTTCGGATGAGCTCCGCTTACCACCCACAAACGGATGGTCAAACCGAAATTGTCAATAAGTGCTTAGAAACCTATCTTCGATGCTTTATTTCCACCAAACCCCTTCACTGGGTTAAATGGCTTCCACTAGCCGAATGGTGGTATAATACCACATATCACACAACCATAAAAATGACCCCTTTCGAAGCATTATATGGCCGATCACCCCCATCTCTAACCTCTTATCTTCCAGGAAGTACAAAAGTACCAACTGTAGAGATGGAGCTGGTCACTCGAGATAATATCATTCGCGCTCTGAAGGACAATCTACATATCGCTCAACACCGCATGAAGCAACAAGCGGACCAACATCGGACTGAAAGGGTTTTTCAAGAAGGGGATATGGTATTTCTCCGCCTCCAACCATATCGTCAAACTTCATTGAAAATAAAAGGGTCGCAAAAATTAGCACCAAAATTTTATGGCCCTTATAAAATTCTACAACGTATTGGACCTATTGCATATAAACTTGAATTACCATAATCTTCCAAAATCCATCCGGTATTTCATGTTTCTTGTCTTAAAGCCGTAATAGGCACTAACATCGTTACGCAAACTCAACTTCCAAAATTTTTAGATAATGGAGCTCTCATGGTTGAACCAGAAGCTATCCTAGACCGACGTATGCGCCGCCTCCGTAACCGCACCATCACCGAGGTATTGATTCAATGGAAAGGTCTACCTCCAGAGGATGCTACATGGGAGACGCTCCACCAGATTCAACAACAATTTTTGCAATTCCAGCTTTGAGGACAAAGCTTTTTCAAAGGAGGGTGGCATGTTAGGACCCTCCTAACGTAACTCTTAATCATATTATATATTATATTGTATTATAAAGGGACACATCCCTTCACCATTCACACCTTTTAGATAAGATGTAAATAGGACAAGGAGGATGCTCCAAAGATCATCCAAGAACATTAATTTATTATATTGTGGGTTTCTGCCTTTCAATACAAACTATGATTCTATTCAAACAACGATTCTTTTCTGCATTCAATTCATATTTCAAGTTGCAGGTTCATAACAACCATTTATGCTGGCTAAGAGCAAAGAGCTGGATTAACTTCAATGTGCTTAGATTTGTAAAGCCTTGCAATAAAAGAAATGTTTACGCCTACACCGAGTCAAATTCGGGATCTTCTCTCTAAAAGCAAGCGAGCCAACAATTGTCCCACATGGACGGTTGAGTCCGATAGACCACGTTCCTCCTTAAGTTGCATATTCCATCCATCGTAGTGAGGAAGTGTCTCGAAAGGCTTTGCAGGTAATTGAACCACTAACTAGGGTGCTGCAAGGGTGCAACCAAATTGTTGCACCATTGACGCTGATGAAATAGAGAAAGAACTTGTTGAATGCCTGAAGCAATGCATGTACACCAAAAGGTTTATCGTCAACTTTCAAAACGATAATATTCTGGCCATAGCAAACAGATCCTACCATTGTGCCACTGTATTCTAGCATGAACTGAAGGTCAAGGATTTCCCTCAAAGACTTGGAAACAATAGCGAAAGCAAAGAATAACATGACAAGTTTTGAACTCGATACCTCACGAAAGTGAACACAGATCTACTGTCGCGTCCATCATGCCAGTGTAGGCACTTCCTTAGTGCCAGAGTCATGTAAACGAATGAGGGCACAAACAAGTGAGCCGCTTGTGAAGAATGAATGAACCGATCCATTTTGAGTAGGAAAGAAATGGCAATATGATTTAGAAATTTAAATTTTGAAAAGTTCAAAATATATGAACTTGAGTGTGATGCCCTTAATATCCAATAAAGCTGAATGAGTTGAAAAGTATACTTCACATAAAATGAATTATTGACTTACAATAGTTTCAATTTGTGATCCAATATCTCAATTGAAAGTAGAATCAATTTACTTAGTGTGTCATCCACCCTCCAATCCAAATTACAATAATGGATGCTTGTGACCATAATTTTAGCAAGAAGGATTCTCTTTGTCCCCATGATTGTTACTTTGCAAAATACACCCTCACCTAGTTTAGAAAAAACTACTCCCAAATCATCACTTTACTCATGCACTTCTCTATGACTATCACTGAAGTTACTTGTATGGTTTGTTTGATATATCTTGCTAATGCCTCATCAGGATGCATACTACTCGAAAGTAGTTAGACACTTTTGGCATCAACAAAATCCTTGTGATGCTATAACAATATTTTAGTAGCCATACATAAGTATGGATGCACAACTCATATATCAAGTTCATATTACAAGCTAACTGTCCATGACAATAAATAAGAAATTTGGACTCTACTTGCCATTCATCTAATATCTCTTAAGTCTAGCTTAATTCAAGCGATAAAATAACTTTATCTTTGTATGGTTCTCTTACATAACAACAAAAACTACTAGAATTTTTTGCTTAAAGACATGTTTACATGCTAATTAATTATTTTATATAAACAACATATGGACATGAACTAGGTATAAATTCTAGGTCATTTTAAGTGGCTCCAAAGTTCAAAATAATATTTTTTTCTTAGGAATCCATGCTTTTATTGGTCTAGAGGTTTAGAGTCTAATGATGCCTAACACTAGACTCTAATTTAGGTTTTACCTTAGAACTCTAATTTAGAAAATGTTTCTTTCCATAGTAGGAATTTGTGATTCCATTAGGTTCAATCTCTAGTTAACTTATGTCTTCAATGGATTAACCATGACACTGATAAAATATACAAAATTGGTTATCCATCACTAACAATTTTCTAATTTCAAGAGAGTATACTTTACTCAAATTCAATGATCATTCTAAAATTTTAAACTCATTGTTTGAGAGGTTTAATTCTAATTTTAAAAGATAGTTTAATTGGAGTTTGGTTATCAACTCAACTTCTTGATTCCTAATTTTATCTAGGAACCATATAAAAAGTGTATGATTATTACTACCAAAACTTATCTCATTTAAGTCTAATTTGCAATGTTAGATTCAAATAATCTATCCAAGGAATAAGGATATGTTTTCCCATGAGTCATATTCTAAAAGTATATCTAATGACTTCCTTGGAAGTGGATATTTGTATATCTAATTTATATCATCAAGGATCTTCACAATTAAATCAAAATACAATATTTTTATATCATCAAGGATCTTCATAATTAAATCAAAATATGGTTTTTTAATTTAAATTATTACTTTTTAATTGGTTATATGAGATTGAAATAGGCTCCATCCATATCACATCACCACCACATAATGGTATTATAATAAATTGACATTATTCATGTATCGCTTGACAAGATTTTAACCTAGGTCTCCATCTTGAAAGTTTAGAAAGCTAACCAATTGAGCTCATGCCATTTGACTAAATTTTAATTAATTTTAAATTAGATCTTCTAATTTAATAATCACTTTTCAAGCTATAGGAATCTATCAATCATAGAAGAACTAAATATTGAGTCATTTTAAAATTTAAAATGCTTAAAATGACAATACCAAGTTTAAAACTTTTTGATAAATGATAATTTTGTCAACAAGGATTTATAGTACACATGTGCCAAGTTTAATAATTTTCTAAATATTACTTAATTTAGTTGAATTGTTTAATTAGCCAAAGCATGCTTGACATCTTTCTAATATTTACACTGTCCGATTAAATTTAATTTAAAAAAAATCTATTCATTAATTTACTATTCTAATTTCCTCTTACTTATTTATCTAATTTGAGTTGAACTTATATCTATTCATTAAATTATTGAGGCAATTATTTTTTAATAATATTTATAGAAAAATATATTATTTCTAATTGAACCCTAATTAATAAAGACCATGTTTAATTAAAATACATAACTTGGTTTAAGTAACACTCATCTATTATCTTATATCTACAAATTTTATAATAATTTTATGAATTCCAAGTTTGCTTTAGATTAATACTGCTATAACATCATATATTATTTTTTTAGTTTCTATTTTGAATCTATATTTTATTTTATCAAAAAAAAATACACTAGAGACATGAATAAAAAACAACCTGCAACAAAAATTCACAACATCAAGAAAATCTTGTTGTAAAGGTAATTTTGATTAGAGAGCCATCCGAAGCTGATTGAGGAGAGACAATATGCGAAAGTCAAGGATCCTCACTACTTACAAAGCAACTAATGCTAGAAGCCCATTAAGAGTGTCACCAAGGAAAGGTTTTTGTCACAATTTGATGCTGACTTTGAAGCTCCCCACGCAATGAATTCTAGCTGGCCCCTTGGACTAGGATAAATCAATGATTCAAAAGCCTTTTTGGTGGTAGCTAAAGCACATTCTATTATTGGTTGGAATTCTCAAGCCTTTTTGGTGACAACTAAAAGATCTCCACCTTTAACATGATCTTGCTTCACCCAACACCTATGACATTTTCTTCTCCTTGTAGAGGAGAAAGTATGGGTCTAGCCCTCTTCCACATATTAGGTGTTCTCCAATCCCTAGTGTAGTTATGAGATGATACCATCGAGAAATCCTAGGGACTAAGGCACATTCCTCATATGAGGAGGAAGTCCTGAGGCAACTAGATAAAAAATGACAAGACAAGTCCCTTTCCTTCCCCAAGAGGAGCTTAATACTTGAAGGATAGGAAAGAACAAAGGAGCTCAAATTTTTTTCAGTTGTAACACTTTTCCTAAATGTTCAAACTTGGTAGCTCCTTTATGGGTCTCCTAAAAATCCATGGCGTAAGAGGCGTGTTAGGGAGCATAAGAAAAATACTGGTAGGAAAAGTCACCTCAGACACACCTGCTAAGGTAGTCTGCCTAGTAGTTCTAGTCATCGATAAAACATCAAAAAAAAGCAACAAATGGGTCAATGGAGAAGGGTACCCCTCTCATGCTAGAATAAAGCACAAAAGGAGGAATTATAAATCAAGTGACATACAAACATGAGCTTTGTGTAAGGAACTTGTTAGGAATGTAGAGGAAGCAAGACACTAATCATCACTAGAATAACCATACCAAACCATTGTAACTAAATGGAAAGGTAAGGGATGATGATTTGGTTCTAACTTTAATACCCCATAATTTGACACGATACCCTAGGCAAAAAATAGAGCATTCAAAGTTATGACACATAAGACAACCTAAGGGGCAACACCAAGCCCAAAAAATTGATGAAAAATATCCCATAGGTATAATCACGGGAGATCTCCAATATAAGGTAGCTTGACGACACAACAAGAGAGTCCCTTCAAGCCAACCTGCTAGCAATATTTATGGCTATAGATCCCCAAAGCCTTGAAGATCACTCAACATTGATTTTGACTAGCTTGGGTAATTTTGAAATGGACAATTTTGAATTCTTGAATGAAATTTGTGGAAATTGTTAGAATAAGTGAATATTCTCTTAAGTTCTACTAGGATAGATACACTTGAGTTCCCACTCCTCCATGTGTCAGGAGAAATCTCAGTGGTGTCTTCATCAGGGTTGATGAGTTGTTGTAATCCAACGACTCTCAATGATCAACTTTGTTATTTATACAAAGTTGATCCTTGGAATAAAGCAATCAGTTCTACTCTTATCTTCATATTTTGTGTAATGCTTTGCATGTCTATTTTGGGAAATTCTAACATGGTACCAGAGCAGGATAGATTTTACTAGCATTCTCTCTTGAAGGTTCTAGGAGCTGGTTCTTTGTGTCTTTTTTGTTGGCTTCTCTTTTTTTAAAAGGCCTTCAATAAGATTCTAGATATAGTTTTTTTTTTCAGCTATATTTAAAAAAAATGTATATGTGTGTTATTCTGATTTTATTTATCTCCTTCTAAATTAGAGAAGGGAAGATTCATGGTCTTCTAAAGTAATTTTTTTTAGATATATTGTCCATTTTTTCATAGATCTGTTTTAAAATACAAAAGGAATAATCATACATTAATTATTTTTTTCCTTATCCTTTAACTTAGAAAAAAGGGTGTTTTTTTTCCTTAATGAAACTTGATATAATAGGAAAATTCCTATCATAGGTTTTATTTGTAGGAAAATTTCTATCTCGCTATGCTCGAAACCTCAAGAAGGATCGTTTTTGTGCACCCTTTTTAGGTGCCTTAGCTGCAACGAACGCCTCTTTTCTGACTGTCTAGGAGTGTACTCGGTGACCGCCAAGGGAGGTTCCCTTGGCACCCATCTTTGGGTATCGTAGGCTGCACTCGTGGCGCATCTCTTTCGTCTATCTAACGATTTGCGATAATGCTCTTTGACTCTCTCTCTTTTGGCGTAGTTCCTTTTTGCGAACGTTGGAGTTTAATATTTATTTATATTCTTTTTAACTACATTCGACTGCCTCTTTCAGTCGAATTAATAAAAGGATCTATTCTATGGTGTAACATTTTATTTCGATGACCATATTAAGGACCAGTTCATGCCAAAGTTTAACTCCTAGCGGCGCCAATCATCTCCTATCAATTTGGTATTCCGTAACGGCTACAATTGGGTTATTTTTAAGCTCGTTCGGGCCATTCACCTTGACCATTGCTATCTTTGGTTTCCTTTATTTTGTCTATATTCATTGGTAGATTTTAGGCGATGCTAAATATTATTAAGGCATAGTTTCTATACTCTTAAATTATTCTTATATAGGTTTATCGAAGGAACGTTCGTTGTGACAGAAGGCACCCATGGCATTAGAGGTGATCATCTCAGCCTTTCGAGCCGTCTTCCAAAGGACCTCGTAGACCTATTCTTCACAGGCTCTGAGTTCCTTTCCTTTTTGTTTCTAACCTTATTTTTTGCAGAAAGAGAGCTCCATCAAAATGAATCGAATCGTCAACGCGAGGACTTCGTTGCCTATCTTCTCAGGCTCCGATTTTTTTCGTTCCGTTTCTAAATCATTTTTTTTGTAGGCATATCATAGTGTTCCCTCTTCGTCTGAGTGCCAAAGGCTTTCGAAGGCTTATCTCTACTTACTTAGCATTGGTTCAGCCCTTCATTTTTTTGAAGGCCTATCTCTGTTAAAATTTGTAATGCATCTTCATAAGCGCCTTTGTTGTTGTCTTTAATCCTTTGTTTTTCAAAGTATTTCCCTTCTATTTTGAAGGTTGACTCCTTTTGCCTTTTATATTTCAAAGGCTTTAAAAGAGTCATTTGTAACCTCTTTAATACAAAAAATATCTTTTGGGGGGTTGTTCCGGTGCCTTCTTTGCACCAATTGCAGATCCAGATCCAGGGGGGTGATTTGTGTTTGCGATTGTGTTTCTTTTTTTCTGCCTCCTTTCCTTTTGCCTTTATATTTGGCATTATTAAATTTTCTTTACATAAAAGAAAAATTTAACCTTTTCTTTAACTAATCATAAAAGCAGCTTTAAAATTCCTTTGTAGTATAATTTATTTTGCTTAAAAGAAAATATTATTTTTTTCTTCCTTTTTCTTTCTATAAAGCAAAATTTATATTATACATCTCTAAATTTAATTTTATTTTTCATATATTCTTTAATATATAGTCAAATTTAATTAAAAAGTAAGAATTTCTTGATTGTACTTTTATTTCATATATCTTGCTTAGTTCAAAATTTATTCATATAAATAAGCAAAATATATAGGTTCAAAAGAGTTCTTCATTAAATTTTCATAAGCTAAAGTTTTTCTTAAAATTAAAAAATCAATAAAAATTGGTACTTTCTTTGTCAAAACAAATATTTTATCTCCACTCTCCCATATTGGAATTCTATATAACTTATAGTTTCCCTCTAGTAAGGGCGAGTTATTACGATAACCAATATAGGCCTGGATGATATTAGCCTATGTTCCAAGTATCAAATATTTCAAAATACTTATAGTTTCCCTCTCGTAAGGGCGGGTATTTGAATGAAAGATATATAGGCCTGGCATATTTGTAATCCTTAAATCAATCTTAATATCAAATATCCTCAAAATACTTATAGTTTCCCTCTCATTAGGGCGGGTATTTTTGAGTTATTTGGTGTTCCTTAAAAAAAGCTTTGGCATATTTGTTCTCATTCTCTCATTGAATATCAAGTTTTCCACTAATTACTTATAGTTTCCCTCTCGTTAGGGCGGGTAATTTTTTGGGAATTTGGTATTTCCTTGAGGCTTCTGACTCATATCCATTGCATTCTTTAAAAGTTAAAGGGGGGAACTTTGGGTTAACTTCAAAATGAATTCAATGAATACAATTGATCCTCTCACTCCTCATAACTACCATTCATGGAAACCCAAAATTTTAAATCTCATTTCTCAAAAAGGGCTCACACACCTATTAGAAGAAAAGCAACTTGAGTTTGAAAAAGAATATGAAATATTTGTTCACAAAGGGAAAATGTATGAAACTATGGGTATTATTAGCTCTAATGTTCATGAAAGTTTGTGGTTTCACATTACATATTGTAAAACTCCTCATGAAAGTTGGGAGAAACTTAAAACTTTGTTTGGAAAAGTAGATCAAATAAGATCAATGCAACTAGAAGCAGAACTAACAACTTTGTCTCCTGATGATTTTAGCAGTATTGTTGACTTCCTCACCAAATTCAAAGAAGTCCTATCTCAATACAAAGGCAGTGGGAAGACTAAGTCTAAAGAAGAGTGCATTTATCTAATTATTTCTAAACTAAATGGTGCATTTCATATCTTTGCAACCACTTTTCTATCTACAAAATATGCTCTTGGTGCAACCTTTAAAATGCCCTCTTTAGAAGAATTTTGTGATAGACTAACTAGGGAAGAAACTAAAATTGTAATATATGAGTCCTCTTCCTCTTCCTCTTCCTCAAAAGCCTTAGTAGCCTCCACCTCTTCTAAAGAAAAATTCAAAAAGAAGGAAAGGAATCCCATAACCTGTACTCACTACAAAAAGAATGGTCATTCTACAAACAAATGCTGGAAAAGATTACAAAAACTAGAGGCAACTATGAAGGATCAAAAGATAGACAATAAAAAGAAAATAGGAAAAGCCCTAAATGTTCAAGGGAAAACCTCCAATTCTTCCTCTAATTACTGGGTTCTAGATTCTGGAGCTACTCATCACATGACTGCTTCATATGAGTCATTCTCTTCTATCTCCTCAAGTTCTACATGTAGCATAGAAGTGGGTGACTCTTCCTTTATTCCAATCAAAGGAAAGGGGGACATAACCATTGATGGTGGCTCTATAAATAATGTTCTCTATGTTCCAAACATTGCCACCAATCTCCTCTCTGTCTATCAAATTTGTACTTTTGGGAAAGGGAAAATAGTTCTCTTCTCTCCAACAGGAGTTGAGATAAGAGACTTTCAAGATCCCCATTCTCTCATAGCCAAAGGAGATATTGATCACAACACTCGCCTATTTCACTTCAAAGGATTCCAAAATCTAGAAGGGGCCTCCTATTTTGTGGCTCATGGAGATCTTGAAAGCAAAATTTGGCATGAAAGATTTGGTCATCTTAGTTACAACTATCTAAAGGAATTGAGTACCCATGATATGGTAACAAGTTTACCCCAAGTCTCTTCTATTTATGGAGTTTGTCTTGGATGTGCTCTTGGAAAGCAACATCAAGATCCTTTTCATCCAAGTAGTTCTCTAAAAGCCTCATCCCCTCTAGAATTAATCCATAGTGACTTGATGTTTTTTCCAAAACCTTCTTTCAAAGGAGCAAAGTATGCTCTAACCTTTATTGATGAATTTTCTAGAAGATCCTGGGTCTACTTCCTAAAATATAAAAGTGATGTTCTATCCCACTTTAAAGTCTTCAAAGCCTTAGTTGAAAACCAGGCCTCTTGCAAAATCAAGAAAATTTGCACAGATAATGGGGAGGAATATTGTAGTAATGAGTTCTCCATATTTCTATCAAGTCATGGCATCATTCATCAACATTATGTCTCCCATAATCCTCAACAAAATGGCATTGTAGAAAGGAAAAACTGGACATTAAAGGAAATGGCAAATTGTATGCTCCATTCAAGAGATCTTCCAAAATATTTTGGGCAGAAGCTATTAAATGTGCCAATTATATTCAAAACCGCACACCTCATAAATCTCTTGACCATTTAACTCCTGAAGAAGCATGGTCTAGCTCAAAATAGGATGTTTCCTTCTTCAATATTTTTGGGTGTACTACTTGGGCTCACATCCCAAAGAAGAAAAGGAAGGCTCTAGATAAGAAAAGCAAAAATCTCATATTTGTTGGTTATTGTGAGGAAATGAAAGCATACAAGCTCCTTGATCCCTCAACTCATGAGGTCTTTTTCCATAGGAATGTCCAATTTGATGAAACATTCCCTCAAAAAGATCCTCAGTCCCCCTCTTCCTCCATTGAGCCTTCTCCTATAGTAGAACCTCAATATTATGAAGAGCCAACTCTTGAGATTAACTTGGAAATTGATAATCAAGATGAGGAACCTGTAACTCCAACTCAATGTATTTCAACTCCTTCTACTCCTTCCACTATGCCAAAATGGGCCCACACCATTGTTAAAGAAGCTACTTCTTACATCCAAAATATTCCATCAACCAGATCAACCAACCCCATTGGCACTGGTCTTGTCTGTCAGTCTATTTCCTCTTATCCTCAATCCTTCAAAGAAGCAACAGGAATTAAAGAATGGGATGAGGCCATGGAAAACGAATTTTCTTCCTTAATAAAAAATAAAACTTGGGATTTAGTTCCCTTGCCTAAAGGAAGGAAGTTAGTTCATTGTAAATGGATCTACAAAAAAAAATATGGGCCTAATGGAGAAATAGACAAACACAAAGCTCGCATAGTAACCAAAGGTTTTTCTCAAATTGAAGGTATTGATTATGCAGAAACCTTTGCTCCAATTACTAACATAAATTTTGTTAGACTGGTTCTTGCTCTGGCTGCTTCCCAAAAATGGTATGTATATCAAATGGATGTAAAGAGTGCTTTATTGCATGGGAACTTAAAAGAAGAAATTTTCATGGAACAACCTACTGGTTTCACTCAAGACTCCTCTCTTGTTTGCAGGCTTAAAAAATCTCTCTATGGCCTCAAACAAGCCCCTAGAGATTGGTATGAAAATATGGACTCCTTCCTTATTTCAAAAGGTTTTTCTCATTGTGAGTCCTATAACACAGTCTACATTTGGAGATATGAAGGCAAAATCACCATTCTTGTTCTATATGTTGATGATATTCTTCTCACTAGTAGTCACTTCACTCACATTTAGAATATAAAAGACTCCCTCTCTAAAAAAATTGAAATGGTTGATCTAGGTTTAGCTCATTACTTCATTGGAATCCAAATAAGTCAAACAAATGAAGGAATTTCATTGTGAACAAAAGTACACACTAGATCTCCTTCAAAGGTTTCAAATTGTAAACCTTCTCCTACCCTTTTTTAATCTGGCATAAAACTTAATACTTCTTGCTCATCCCCTCTATGTGATGCAACTCTATACCGTCAGATTGTAGGAAGTCTGTTATACCTTACTCATACTCGCAAAGATATCTCATATGTTGTTGGCCTAATATCCAGATTCTCTCATCAACCTCACTTCAGTCATTGGCAAGCAGCAAAACAGATCCTCCATTACTTGCAAGGCATGACACACTTTGGACTCTTATATAAGGGAAAATCCATGGATATCATTGTCTACACGGATTCAGATTGGGCAGGTTCAGAAGAAGACAAATGTTCAACCTATGGCTATGTCTTTTGCCTTGGCTCTTCATAAATAGCTTGGTTATGCAAGAAAAAACAAGAAGTAACCCGCGTTACCTTCAGTTACGAGAAAAACTTGGAGTTATACAACTACATTAACACAAAGGTCTTCCACCTCTCATTATATTGTTTGGAGAATGGTTTTTTCCCTTGTGGTTTTTTATCATCTCTCCAAAAACATGTATATTATGAGGACAATCTTCGTCATCCGGAGACATGCCTCTATCTTGGATATTTATGTGACATATGGTTTTTACCCAAGGGGTTTTTTCACCATCTATATATTGTAAATGAGTACCTAATAAGGCCAAGTTGTCGGGACTCATCATTGCTTTTGTAGTAAGAGGACAATCTTTGCCATCCGAAGACAAGCCTCTTTTATTGTGATAGTTGGTTTTTCCCCAAGGGGTTTTTTCACCATATATATATTGTAAATGAGTACCTAATCAAGCCAAGTTTTCAAGACTCATCTTTGCTTTTGTAATAAGAGGACAATCTTCACCATCCGAAGACAAGCCTCTTCCTTAATTCCTTTTTGATTGATGGTTTTTCCCATAGGTTTTTTACCATCTCTTCAAAAATAAGACATTGTACATGAGTACCTCACCAGGCCTTGTTACCGAGACTCATTTGTACAAACGTCCCCTAGTATCACTTAAGGGGGGTGTTAGAATAAGTGAATATTCTCTTAAGTTCTACTAGGATAGACACACTTGAGTTCCCACTCCTCCATGTGTCAGGATAACTCTTAGTGGTGTCTTCATTAGTTTTGATGAGTTGTAATCCAACGACTCTCAATGATCAACTTTGCTATTTATACAAAGTTGATACTTGGAATAAAGCAATCAGTTCTACTCTTCTCTTCATATTTTGTGTAATGCTTTGCATGTCTATTTTGGAAAATTCTATCAAAAAAAATTTCTTGCTTTTTCTTATAAGTGCACTTTTCTTTCTCTTTGAAAATGATCTCATCCAGATAGGAAGGCTAACTTTGAGATATCCAATGCCTTTATCTCTCAATCCTTGTTCCTATAATTTATAGCTAAAGAACCCCCTGTCTCCCATCTCACTCCCACCATAAATATGAATTCCTCCCTTTCCCCTTTTATCTAACCCTAAATTTCCCACATAAAATCAAAATGGATGAGCTGAGAAGGAGACTCTAGGTTGAGAAGTTGCTAATTTTAAGAAGGCAACAATGCAACTATGGATTCTAGTATTTGGAGCCTTACGATTGTTCCCCTTAGTATCTAAATCAAGAGCATCTAGTTATGACTTATCAATCATTTCCTCAATCTCATCTCCATCATCACCTCAGGCAAATATTTTGGTCTCTCATAGGGACACAAAGGGAAGGAGCACCCATAGTATTACCCAATGCCAATTGACCTACCCCTAGGCCATCTACACCCCAAATATCACTTCCTTAAAATAGATTATGGTCATGTGGGAAGAAAAAGGAGTGTGTGCAACAATGAACAGACCTATTGATGATGCTCAATGAGTACCAAAGTCAACCAAACCTCGAAAGTCCAATCAAATCCAAAGCTATTGAAATTTTTTAGGGAAGCAGATTGACCGAATAAAAGAAGCCCCTCACCACCATGGGCAATCTGGACCCTTTAACATTGAATCCTTTGGTAAACACCAATAATGAAATCTAGGATATTCTAAAGATTTTTAGGTCAACAAATGATGGGCTCGAATCTCTATTGCAACCAGAATTCCTACCAAGGAAGGACTCAAATGAAACCTTGATATATTAGCAAAAGCAAGAAGTAGAGAAACCTAAAGCCATATAGAGTCTTAGCCAAGTGGTCAAAAAAATAGGGATAAAATCTTTTTGCTTAGATCTGATAAGAGAGGGTGAATTTTTTGTAGTTGCCTAATTAATCCCATGCTTAGCACCTCTGCATTACCAAAAATGGTAGAAAAAGTAGTGAAATCATCTCTATAACTAGACAAAAGGGGGTAGGGTAATTGGGAAAAGGGTCGAATCTAGTGGTTGATCTCCTAGCATCACTTGATGACTATTTTCCTAGGAATTTCAACCCAAAACTAGAAGGTTAACAAGGGATATAATGGGTGTAGAAAGTGCCATGGATAGAGGTCGAGGCTAGGGCCATCCTCCTAAATGCAACCCACTATAAGTACAAGGAGGAATTATCCATAAATGATCCAAATATAAGAAATAATCTGATGGAGGAAGAGGGGTGGACCTAGTACAAGGGCAAAGCATACTCGACCTACATGAGGAAGCATCGAGTTATCAAATTTTGGGACTCCAATTATGATGAGACCTTTGAGCACATCGGTATGGGATAAGTGCTTGATATGAATGTCAAATCATCGATCCTTTGGATCCTTGTACATAAAAACATAATAATAATAATATATTATTACGTGTTATCTAGCTATTAAAGGACACAAGCAAGTTTAGACCTATAACAAGAGAATTGGATATTGTACATGCTTAAAAGTTAAAATTGATATAGATAAGGCATGCACACCAGCCCTACCAAGATTAGTAATAAATATCATTTGATTGAGAGAAGGACCACCACCATAATCAGCTATAATTAGGAATGAAATATGATGATATCCATCACTATCTAGGCACAAGGGAAATATTCTTTCTATATTGATCAAAAGAATAACAAAGAGGGGATGAACCTTAAGAGCCATCCTAAGAGATGAGGCTTATAAAATGATTCATATCCCTTCTAGTTTCACAAAGCCTTGAGAAAATTTGCCTTTGATGCTATCCTTCCCTAAGATCCACCTCTGCTAGAAAAAACTTAGAATTTTCCCTCATTTTGTCTTTGTGCCCAATGGACACAGGGGGGTCACTCTAATAATAAGTGATGAACATCAACAATAATATTAATTTTTATTCAAAAAATTGTGAATCTCCTATTGAAATATATTTTTATTCTTTTTCTTTTGCAATTTTAGTCCTTTTAAGAAGTTTCCTAACCTATTTATAAATATTTGGTATGCAACTCAAATATAACCCCACCCCCTCTTCTCCAGCCCCTTTTTTATCGATAGAATCTATATCTAGGTATGCATGAATTTTAAACACCCCTCCCCTATAAGATACTTACCAATTTACCGATGGTTCAACTTGATATTAAAAATACCCCCTGTATGCACTCACATGGTATTTACCATTTCCTCATAGTGACCCTCCCGTGATTAGATCCTACTTATGGCCCATCTAGAAACTAGGGGTGATTTATCAAATATTCAAACTCTTCTTCTCAATGTTCAAAACTATACAAATTGCTCTCTCATCTATGTTGCACTGATGCCAAAATAAAATATAAAGAAAAAAATGAGTAGATTCTTTATAAAAATCCATAAAGACAACTAGGGTTTTTGAAAAAACCTCAACAAAATTCAACCCATCAATTTTATAGAAATTGCTTTTTTAGGGTATTCGAATCATCCATAAGAAATTCTTAACCAACAAAATAGATTGAATGTCAAAAGAGGGAAACATGGTGAACCTATTGATAAATATTTCTCTTGAGCCAATCAACCACCATTACACAATATATCCTCGTGATCCAATCCCCCATTATGGTTTTTAAGGTTAAAACCCTAAAAATTGTAATACTCTCTAGAAGTTGCATGAAGTGTAACATTCACCATAAGCATACGTAAGAGAATAATAATAGAATGATTGAGAGGGTGCCCAAGGTGTACACCCATGATAATAACTAACATAATAATAATACACTTCACACTAATACAATGGATCAATGGTTGAGGGTATTTATAGTGTATCTAATCCTAAAATTACAATTATAATTATAATTACATTAACCAAGGCTGACATAAGGCTCAATGTTAAGTAAAGTTATTAAAACTTGAATTAAATTTTTAGTTAAGGTTAGCCATCAATGTGGTTTAACCAATCCCACAAAGTATGAAAACATAACCATCTAGGTGTATTTACCAATACCATAAGGTATAAATAAAACAATATTGCCTATAGGATTACACCAATGGTTGCTTGAAGGCTTACATAATCACAAAATTGCCTGTAAGATTACATCAAAGGTTTCTTTTAGGATTACATCATCATTTGTTGAACCTAGGTAATAAGGTTGGACTACCATATATTCCAACACTTTCAAAGGTGTAAGAAACATGGTATTTCACTTAACCCAAAGAATTATATTTTCACTGTCTAGAGAGAGAAACATTTAGGGCATGTAGTGTCTAAAGATAACCTAGCAATAGATCCTAATAGGATAAAGGTAATCTAATGGCTAATTTTACCTACATCTATCTAATGGATCAAGTACTTTATAGGCAAATCTAGTTTGTAGCTAAGTCATAACCAATTTTGCACTAGTTAGGCCAATCATCGAGATTCTAAGAAATGATGCAACCCTAGTATGGACCAAAAAAGGTAAAATCACTAAATTCCTATTTCTTATTAACCTATATTTCTCCAAATATTTTAGGCTTTACATGTTTGGGATGGATGAAAGCATCATTATAGTGCTAACATAGAAATATAAAGATGATGAACATCCAATTTCCTTTATGAGTTAGGCGCTTCACAACTTCAAAGACAAGTACACAATTATTGAGAAATTGATGTTTACAATGATAAAATCCTTAAGAAGACTTAGGTATTATCTATCCGAAAGTAACACCACTATTTTTGCTATTCATCATAATTATAGATTATTCATGATACATGGTGAAGTTGGGGAAATAATAGTAGGATAGATAAACAAAATCCAAGAGCTCAACATAGTAATAAAATCCACTAAACTTGTAAGGAGGTAATTATATCAAAAACTTTCTATTTCATCCCCTAAATATCAAGTAGCATTGGTAGAGGAAATTGAAGTAGAGACCTACTAGAATGGATGGGAGATATTAATATATATATGATATTTTTTTTTTTGAAAAAAATGAAAAACTTGTATTAATACAAAGAACAATTACAAGCGGGAGAGAACACATCCCAACCAAGAACAGCAAGCAACCCAACAAGAAAAGAGCACAAAGGCAACCCAAAGACAACACAGAGCAAAGAAATCAACTGGGCGCGAAAAACGACATGTCGCGAAATCGTGACATGTCGCGAGATCGCGACAGTCAACCCCGTCTCCCCCATTGCGGTGCCAACAGGCGCGAAAACGCAACATGTTGCAAAATCGCGACATGTCGCGATATCGCGACATGTCGCAAAATCGCGACGACAGCACCCACCTCGACAAAAATGTCGCGAAATCGCGACGAATTCACCATGTAGCAACCAGATCGCAAAAGCGTCGCGATATCGCGATGCTTTTCACCAACCCGCTGGAAAGCCAAAATTGTCGCGATTTCGCGACGGGTTTTCCTTATGACACCAAACCGCCAAAAGTGTCGCGATATCGCGACGGTTTTTCCTTTCGGCTCCCAGTTCTCAAAACTGTCGCGAAATCGCGACGAAATATCCTCACGGCACTCAGTTCTCAAAACTGTCGCGATATCGCGACGGAATTTCCACTTAGCACTCCATCTGCGAAAGTGTCGCGATATCGCGACAATTTTACCAGTTAGCACTAAATTGCCAAAACTGTCACGAAATCGCGACCACTTAACCATGCAACTTCCCCAAGGGCCCCGATGGCGCGACATGTCGCGATGGCGCGACATGTCGCGAAATCGCGACAAAAACCCGTCCAAGGCCGAGAAGGCGCAACCTGTCGCGATATCGCGACAAAAACCCGGAAGAGGCCGAAAGGGTGCAACCTGTCGCGATATCGCGACAGGAACCAGCCTTAGCAAAAAAACACTGCCCATCATTTTAGAAAACGTTCAAGGCCTTGTCGAATCTCTACATCCTCCACAGGCATGTCACTGTGTAGCTGCATCCCAACCTCCCTTTCAACACCCATCTTAGCAAGGAAATCGGCCGCCTTATTGAGATCCCGATTCACATAGACAGTATCACATCATCTAATTCCCTCCAAAGCTCTTTGATTTGGGAAACTAAGATCCGCAACCTCCAAGCTTTCGAGACAAAGTTTCTCATACAATCAAGAGCACCCACCAAAATTTGGGAGTCGACTCAATAATAATCTTCCCGTGTCCTTTTTTGGCAGCCCGTAAGGAGGCGGATTTAATAGCAAAGGCCTCGGCTTCATTGTTTGTGGCACATCCCGCACTCCCGCAATTCCCAATAGAGCAAAGACCCAAAGATGATCGCGGCACACAACTCCAATTCCAAAGACTTCCCGGATTGCCTTTAGCCGCTCCATCGTTGTTGATTTTGATCCATCCTTCAGAAGGAGGTTTCCAACTACCACTCACCCGTCTTTGTTGAAAAACAACTCCCTCGTCCAAAGACTCGTAGCTGCACCGGGTTTCCCTCGGTATGAATGGCAACCGTTTCCGCCACTTTGCTCCAAATGACTTGCCATATTCCTTCTAAAGAGGAGAAGGTTTCACGAAAAATACGGGCATTTCTCTCCAACCAAACCTGCCACCAGATAAAAAATAAACCAAGCTCCCAGCCAATTCGAAGAGCATTGGATTTAAATCTACCTTTCTTCCAGCTTTCCCAAATGTTGTTTCGGGACAAGACCCCAATAGCCTGAAGTTTAAAGTGTGAGAACCAGCGCTTCCAGATCTGTCGAGTGAAAGAACATTCAAACATTAGATGATCCGCCGTTTCCTCCTGCTTATGGCATAACACACATTGGGAGGGGCCAATGATGCCTCTGAGTCTGAGATTGTCAAAGGTGAGAATTCCATTATGCAAAAACTGCCAGGCGAAGAAGTTCACTTTCGGCCACCCCGGGGATGCCATATCTTTCTCCAATCAAGAACCAAAAAAGAGGGTGGAGGGGGCTCTGGGAGGATCTCACCATATCCTTCTTTCACAGTATAAACCCCAAGGCTTCCATAGCCCCAGGCCAGTTCATCCGCCTCATCTCTCCCAAGCAAGAAACCGTCTCGCCAAGATTTTTCCCAAAGTAGGTACCAACTCCGGAGGGATAGGTATTGGCCACTCATCCAAATCGCTTAAACTTTATGAACTTGTAGTCCCCCAAATGACTAGTGTTAAAGTAGCTCTCAATTTGAATCCATCCCTTATCTTCTAAGGCAGATTTTATCGGTTGCAATTCAGAAAAACAACAATAATGGGAGGATTCTCGGTCCCGTGAATCACCCGTAACCGAGCCTTATCCCCACGCCCCACTTTCCAAAAAAAAGTTGATCTTTGATGAGTTGAGCTCCAAGCTTGAGCGCCCGCCACACCGGTGATCCAAAACCTTCCAAAGGGAAAGCGGCCCACATCATTAGGATGGACAGAACCCATGTATTTGCTAGAGAGAATTCTCGCTGAAGAGGGATGTTGGCTGAGAAATCCACCTCCAGTACAGTTTGCCAGCCAAAGCCTTGTTGTTAAACTTGGAGCTTCTTAGTCCCAAACCCCCTTTTTCCTTGGGTTGGGTAACCTTGTCCCACCCAACCAAGGCCCATTTCCTCTCTCCCTTGGCACCTTCCCATAGAAATCTTCTAGCCATTTTATCCAGCTTCTTTCCAAATAGACTCGGGGAGCAACCAGACTGGAGAATTTATAAATTGGCATGGCCTCGAATAATTGACTCGCAGAAAAGTTAGACGACCCCCATAACTTAACCATCTATTAGACCAATGGTTCATTCTATCATTGATGCCATCCAAAAGGTCCTTCCAAACATCAATTTTCAGTTTTTTGAAATGGAGAGGGACCCCCAGATAGACTACTGGGAGAGAGGTCCGAGTGAAACCTAAAATCTCAATAATTCTGTCCTGTAACCGTTGATCAATATTGAAGAAGATCACTTTGGATTTAATGTCATTGATGACTTGATTAGAGGCCCTGAGGTAGACATTTAGAGTATCTCTCGATTCTTCTTGCTTCCCTAAGGCCGGCCACTCCCACCAATCCAAAGATCATCTACAAACCGTAAATGTGTCAAAACTTCAGCCCCGACCTTAAAACCTCGTTATCTGACCTTGAAGTCTTCTTTTCAGAAAGAGTCTGCCTAGACCTTCAGCCAAGATGAGGAAGAGATAAGGAGAGCAAGGGTCTCCTTGCCGCAAACCTCGAGAGGCACCAAAAGGAGGCGAGGGAAGTCCCTTGATAAGAACAGAGTAAGAAGGCGAAGAAATACAGCTCATGACCCAGTCTGTCCAGTCCTGAGAGAAACCAAAGGCAACCAACATCTTTGCCAGGAAACCCCACTCCACCCTGTCATAAGCCTTGGACATATCCATTTTAATGAACATTCCTTTGTTCCCTGTTTGGTGCATTGAATGGATAGCCTCCTGAGCAAGAATCACTCCATCCAAAATTTGCCTCCCTTCAACAAAACCCCCTTGCTCCGGGGAAATTATATTATGCAGAATAGGTTTTAACCTTTCAGCCATAATCTTTGTAATTATTTTATAGATCACGTTACATAAGGCAATAGGTCTAAAATCAGATAAATGAACCCCCCCGCTCCTTTTGGAATTAAAGAAATGAATGTATGATTTAGAGCCTTGAGCATTCTTTTATTGGTTCTTGACTCCTCAAAGGATGCCTGTAACATCTTCCTCCAGGGAATCCCAAAAGGCCCGAAAGAACTCAATAGGGAAGCCATCGAGACTGAGCGATTTACCAGGACTCATCCCAAAGACCACCTTCTTAAGTTCATCTTTATCTATAGGTCGAAGTAGAGCCTGGTTTTCTTCAGGAGAGATTAAAGAAGGAATGACAACAATAACTTCATCTTGGGCTGCCCCATCTTGCTCCATACTTTCCTTAAAGAGTTTTGAGAAATACTCCATTGAGTGGAAGTGCAAACCAGGAAGAGTGTCAAAAGAGTATCCATTCTCATCTTGAAGGGAATCCATAGTATTCATTTGTCTCCTAGCACAGGCAGAGCGCTGAAAAATTTTTGTATTTCTGTCTCCTTCTAATAACCAAGTATTTCTTGCTCTCTGTTTCAAGTAAATCTCTTCTTGGTTATCAATATCCTCAACCGCTTTGCGCAAAGCATCATCCTCGGATTTAAGGTGCTCGGAAATGTTTCCTTCCCCGTAATGTTTTTGCACCTCATCCCATCTAGCCAACAAGGGGGCCCGTTGAAGCTGGAAGTCCGATTTGTTAGTTTGCCTCCACCGTTTCAATTTACACTTGACAAATTGAAGTTGTTTGTGAAATTTGAACATTGCAGTCCCAAAAGGTGGGCGGCCATCTTCCCACCACTGAGGAATTTTTCTTCGGAGATCTTCTTTTTGCAACCAAAAATTTTCAAATTTAAAAGGTTTATGGTACTGCCCCGTCCTAGCCCCTCCCTCCAGAGACAATGGGAAAGTGGTCTCGAAACTCGGGCCTTCCAAAATCTGAAATTTAAAATTCCATTTCACAAATGCTTCCTCCGAGACCGTAAACCGGTCTAGTTTTACCTTCCTACCGTGTGGCTCTCTTCTCTTATTAGTCCACGTAAAATAAGTACCAGGACCTTTGATATCAACAAGGTGAAAGGCCCGGACTTGAGCAATCGTAAGCTTATCCCCCGGATCCAAAACTCGGGAAACCACCTTCCCCGATCACCGGCGGATAATTTGGCATTAAAATCCCCAAAGAATAATCCAATCACAATCTTCCCGGAGGATCTCATTGAATGAACAACATTCCATTGAAGCCGCCGGCCATCAATGCTTTGAGCCCCATAGAAGTTTGTAATTAAAACCTGTTCAGCTGTAACAATATTCTTAAAGAGAGATGTGAGAACCCCCCTCCAAGCTGTATGTTCTATTGCTATCCACACCAGAGGATTCCAAAAAGTCACAATTCCCCCCGAAGCTCCTTGGGCCGCCACATCCATATATCCAGCGCCCCTCCATATTCTACTAGCAATTTTACACATAAGATCTGAAGACATTTTTGTTTCCTGAAGGAGCAAAAAGTCTGTTTTGTGTTTTCCTAAAAGTCTTTGAACAGCAGATTGATGGGTTCTACTGTTTAAACCCCTTACATTCCAAGATTGTATAATCATTGGAAACCTTGGGAGCAATACGAGTCAATTGTTCTCACCGATCCTCCATTGATCGCCTTGTCCCCTTGCGCTACTATTAGATCCTTGTTGGATTTTCTACCACCTCCTTGGGAATTACTATTCTTAGACCTCTTTTCCACCTCGGGTGATCCCCAACGCCGGTCTTTCTCTCTGTTTTTTCTCGCACTTCCCATGTGGACATCCTTAATAACCGGTTGTGCAGGGGAATGAATTACCATAGCCCCTAGGTTCTCTCTGGCTGCAGAGTCTCAGGGGGTTCAATCACCTGTTCTAAGACAGGAGTAGATGATAGAGGATCATGAGAGTAGGTGTTAGTATCCCCATCATTCCCAACCACTCCTTCCATGACTTGGTCTTCTTGGTCTACAAGGGATTTGAAAATTTCATATCGATTGGTTGGCTTGGATTGGGTCTGCTTTTTGCCATTTCTCTTCTTGTTTTTCCTCCGCTTCTGCTGTTCAAAGCCATCTTTCTGGGCATCAGAACCCTGGGGGATATTGAGGGGATCTTTGACCGAAGTGAACTTACCCTCTCTGGGACGATTTGACGCTCCCGACGGAGCTTCCGATTTTGTGGTCAAGCTATTTGGGCAGAACCCAGCCAAGTGGCCATGCTTATGACAGACTCTGCATCTGAAAGGTAAGGCTTCATAGTCTAGCTGCTGTATCCAGGTTAGTCCTGCCAACTCCAATTCCACCTCGGCAGGAAGTGGCTGGCTAATGTCCATTTCTACACATATTCTAGCAAAGACAAGCAATATTTCCTTCCATGGTATCTCTTGAAACTCCCAAAAATCTACCTAGAGAATTACCAATCAACTCAAGGATTTGCTCACCCCAAAACTCCATTGGGAGAGCATACAGCCGTATCCAGACCGGGACAGCCGTGGGCTCAATGCGGGGGTCAAAACCCACTCTCCACGGTTGGACAAATAATCCTGCCGGGCCGTGGCTCCTCTTCTCTGATTCAAATGCTCTGTTTCTATCTGCTAGAGAAGAGAAACTAATAATAAAATACCCATTGCTTATAGGCCATAGAGAGTACTCACCAATGGGCTCCCAGTTCTGTCTCACCCGGTGTGAAGGAAGTTCGTAGTGGGCCGAATACCCATGAATTTGCAGATCGGATCATGGGTAGCACGGTATATAATCGTATCCTCAACCAGCTTTGGCTCTATGACAATCTTTGGCCCGGACGCAGATTGTGGAAGGCAGCCGTTAACTCGGTTTGCAGGTAAACCCTTTCCAAAGATTCTTGAATAGCATTTGATAAGCACTCGCGATGAGCTTCATCGTAAGAAGATGCAAGGTTTTCTTTTAATTTATCTGCATATGAACTTTTCTGCCCATCGGAAGCTCCAGGAGGAGACCCCATTGGGCCCTCCCAAGGCAACGAGCAATCCTTCAAAGAGGTGAAGAGTCAATCCTCAGACGGATCTGGAGGAGACTTCCAACCAGAGACCCTGGAGATTCACCTGGTGCTAGCACAAAATGTTTCCCGCCAAAACGCCAGAGCTCCGCCAAGAGATGTTCAGCATCGATTCGTTCAATCTTTATATATGATATTAGAACAATTTCTAGAAGGATTAACACCTAATGAAAGGATTAGTTTCACATGAAAGAAAATGCACTATACATGTTTGAATAATGTGTTTTTTTTTAAATGATATGATGGAGTCATATTGAGATGCATCAAAGAAGAAATAGTAGAAGCCCTAATAAAGGAATAACATGATGAAGGGGGACATTATTCTACCCAAACCACAACATAAATTTTTTGAATGTAGGATATTATTGGCTACCATATTTTTTGATAGATTCTAGTGAGCCAAAGATTAATATTAATATTATTGACCTCTAATAATAAGTGATGAACATCAACAATAATATTAATTTTTATCCAAAAATTTGTGAATCTCCTATTGAAATATATTTTCATTCTTTTTCTTTTGCAATTTTAGTCCTTTTAAGAAGTGCCCTAACCTCTTTATAAATATTTGGTATGCAACTCAAATATAACCCCCACCCCCTCTTCTCCAGCCCCTTTTTTTACCATTAGAATCTATATCTAGGTATGCATGAATTTTCAACATCCCTCCCCTATAAGATACCAATTTACCAATGGTTCAAATTGATATTAAAAATGCCTCGTGATCCAATCCCCCTGTATGCACTCACGTGGTATTTACCATTTCCTCAGAGTGACCCCCCATGAGAAAATATAACTTGAAGAATTTTATTAAAAGGAATCCAAGTGAATCAAATTAATTCTAAGGCAGATTGTTCCTTTAGGAGGTGTTAGAAAAAGCTTTGGTGTTCTTATGTGAATCACTTTTTAAACTTTGGGTGAATTGCCCCTCAAACTCAACTTGGAGAAACTTTACTCTTTGAGAAATTCACTTATTGAATTTCTATCTTATATGGAGTGAATTGCTCAATGTATTAACTTGAATATTTTCTTTGATTTGTTAGGCGAATGTCCTCAATTCTTGTGGAGAAGTAGTCCTAGAAAAAACCTAGCTCTAATTCCCATGGAGAGACAAACCCAAAAAACCTTGGAACCAGTTCTAGTGAAGTAGATCCATAAAAAACTTAGATCTAATTCTTGTAGAGAAATAAATTCAAATTTTTTTAGCTTGAATTCATATGGAGTAGTACAAAAAACCTTGTCTCTTATTCTCAAAGAGAAATGGACCCAAAAAACCATGGATCCAATTCATATGGAGAATTAAACCATGAAGAACCTTGACTTTAACTCTTGTGGAGAAACAAACCCACAAAACCCTGGCTCCAATTTTTATGGAGAAGAAAATTCAATAAATATTGGCTTTGATTCCTATGGAGAAGTAGACCCAAATATACCCTAGACCTAATTTCTATGGAGAAATAAACCTATAAATACTTGGTTCTAATTCATACCTCTATAGATGTAATGAAATCATCTCCTATGGCTAACCACCAACAAATCCATAGGATCATTTTCTATAATTTGTTATCCCTTTGCTCCAATCCTTGTAGAGAAACAAACTTAGCAATTATTGTAGAGAAGCAGACTAAAAAAACCTTGGCTCAAACTTCCAACTCTACAAATATAATGAAATAAACTCCTATGTATGACCACTACCAAATCCACGAGATCATCTTCTATAAATTGTCATCCCTTTGCTTTGGTCTCTATGGAGAAACAAACCTTAAGGACTATGGATTGTCTAGAGGTTGCTCTTTTTAAATACTCTAAGAATATCTAGGTGGATCTCCCCTAGGGGTATCCACCTTTTATCCTCCTCTCATTGTACTCCTCTATTGGCTAACAAGTCTACTACCATATTGCCTTCCCTATATATACAAACTACTTCCACCTCAATAAAGGTTTGGAGACTATTTCGATTATCTTGAAACATGTTACTTATTTGCCACTTTGTCTTTGCTACTTCCTTAAGATAGCTAATGATATTCGAAGAATCTCCTTCCACCACTAACTTTCTAACACCCAAGTCTCTTGCTAATTCTATCCCTATAAATAGAGCTCGAGCTTATGATTTATGGCTTGTAGTGATTTCTAAATATTCACTAATTGCACCCTTTATCCTCCCTTGTTCATCTCAAACAATAGCACCTATCCCTACCTTTCCTGGGTTTTCCTTATAGGCCCCATAAAATTCCATCTTCATCCATCCTTATTGAGGTGGTTTCCATTTAGTATTGGCCCTTTATTGATGATGAGTACCATCCAAGCTACAAACTGGGGCTAAGTTCTAGGTTTTTCTCAATCTAACCTCATCTCCTATTACAAGTTTGATCGAAAAATTTATTATCTTCACATTTTCCTCAATTTCTTGTATAATAATTTACATGTTTCTCCCTATTATCTTGTTCTCCTAAATATTATCCTATTTCTTTGCAACCATATTCCCCAAGCATAGTGAAAAGGAATTAAACTCCAAATTCCATTGAGCCTAGGATTGGAGAAAGGATTATCCCATTGCTCTAACCAAGCTAGCATGGTATTTGTTAAAGCCCAAACTACCCCCATATTATTTATTAGTGCCTAAAGTATATTCAATGAGTAGTCACATTCTAGGAAGATATGTTGAACTAACTCCTCTTTCTACTCGTAGAGGATGCATCTATTTGGGTATTGAATTCCTCTCTTCTACAAATTATCTATAATCAATATCTTATTTTTAGTATCTAGCCATAAGAAGACCTCTTGTTTTAGAATTTATTTCTTCCTCCATATTATATTCCATGGAAAACATATTCTATAGTTGGGTCAATCAAGGCATGAGCTAATTTGACATTAAATTTACCATCTTGGGTAGCTCCCCACATTAGCTTATCTTATTTCATATCTAAAATTATAGAATATGATCTATTTTTACCTTCAAATTACTCAATGCTTCACTATTCTCTTGGTTCACATTTAGCTCTTTTCATATTAGTTGATATCCTACCATCACTATATAGTCACTTACTAACCTGGCATATCTTGCTTTCAGATCCTCCCAAATATTGTGCATATCCTCATCCATGGTTAGTGGTCTACTATCTAACCATGCATCCTCCTATAATGGATCTACCATCCTCTCATTTTCATTGTACTCCCTTCCATAATAACTCCCTTGTCTTTACAATGTGATTTCATAATGAAGACCCCCGACATGGATCTTGTATAGTAAGTAGTCTAACATCTTTCATATTGTCTAAATATTTTTCCTTCATTATTTTAGCCCATATTGATTGTCCCTCCTTCATATCTCTCCACCCTACTTTTGTAGCCAGTGCTAGGTTGATGTTTCTAACTCTTTGAAGGTCCAATCCTCCTTGTGTATTTGGTTGGAATACCTTCGTCCATAATATTAGAGGTATTCTACTCCTCTATTTTGAACTGGTCCATAGAAATCATTTTTGGATTCCTTCCACAATATTAACCACTTTGATAGGAATTTTAAAAACTAAAAGTTTATATATTGGGATGGCTTGAAATTTGCTCTTCACCAATTGCATTTTCTAGCTTGGGTAAGTAGAATCCCTTTCCATCCTGCCATATTATTCTAAAATGTATCTATTATTTCATTCTATAATGGCTATTTATAGGCTAAACATTGGTATCCACAAATTTGTAGAGGGTAGGGTTAAAATTAAACAACCAATTTCTCTAGCTACTCCTCTCTATTTGTTTATTGAAGTGTTTATGAAGAAAACCTTGCTCTTTTACATATTATATTTTGATGGGATGCTTGTTCATACAAATCTAGTATCCTTCTAAAGTTTCTAGCTTCTACCATTGTTGGTTTTCCTAGTAAAATTGTGTCATCCACAAATTGTTGGTGAGTTAAACCTTCTAGGTTCTATGTTGGGTTCAATCCATGAAGTCTTCTTGAAGCCTTCACTTCTTCGATACATATACCCAAAGCCTTGGCCATTATTATGAACAAATACAGTGATATGATATCCCCTTGGCATAAGCCTCTACTAATTTTGAAAAATCTAACTGGATAATTGTTTACAAGTACTAATAGTTTAGAAAATTTGTAATAGTTACCGACCCACCTTCTCCATTGCCTTCTAAATCCAAAATTGAATAAGACCGTATATAGGAAACTCTAAGTTATTCTATCATAGGCCTTATTCATATCAAGTTTAAATTTCATTTCTTTCCTGTCACTAGAATTTACAAAATGTAAAATTTTATGGAGAGCTATTACTGCATCCAAAATCTACCTCCTTTTTACAAAACCCCCTTATTGTTCTAAGATAATAGTTGGGAGTATAAACTTAAGCCTCAAGGCTATCAATTTCGATATTATTTTGTAGATTTCATTCCAAAGTATTATA
Source organism: Wollemia nobilis (assembly GCA_028583015.1). NCBI lineage: Eukaryota > Viridiplantae > Streptophyta > Pinopsida > Araucariales > Araucariaceae > Wollemia > Wollemia nobilis. Next base: position 5,288,973 of record JAQPPZ010015032.1, read on the forward strand.
GGCCTATAATCCTTAAAATAATTTAGTCCTAGCTTCTTTGATATTAGGGTCAAGAATGTATTATTGTACTCCTTCAATTCCTTATATGATGTGACTCTATGACTGCCTTAATAACATCCTTCTTAATAATGTTCCAAAATATTTGAAAAAAACCTGCTTGAAAACCATCAAGACCTGGTGCTTTGTCCTTACCAAGGGAGAAAACCACTTCTCTCATTTCTTCCTCACTGATATCCTTAGTCAGTTGTTCATTCATTTCCATTATGACCAACCTTGGTATATGCTGAATTATCTCCTCAACTATAGATTGATCTTCTAACAGTAGTGTTTAGAAAAAATATACTACCTATTGTCTAATTTCTATTCTTCCCTTATGGTTTGGCCATCTTCTTTTTGTATCTCCATTATTATAGATAAGCTCTTATGTTTTAAAGTTGATACATGGAAGAACTTTGTGTTTTTATCACCTTCTTCTAGCCATTGGTTTCTTGATTTCTATCACCAATAGGCCTCCTCTCTCGCTAGTATGGTGTGCAACTCTGAATTTAATTTCTTTTCCTTTAAGAATTGAGTTTGGTCCATTCCACTCCTATTGATCTCTCCTTCTAACTTATTCAATTCTCTTCTAATAAGTTTCTTTTTTTGAAATATATTTCCAAAGACCTATTTGTTCCACCTCCTTACCTCTTTATTTGCAATCTCTAGTTTAATTACCATGACATGCATTTTAGATCATTGTAATTGAATATACCAACACTTTTCTATCTCCTTGAATATACATGGGTGGTGCAACCACATATATTAAAATTAAAATGGGGTATGTTTTCTATTAATTTCTAGATTGCACCTTAAAAGAAGGGGGTTTGGTCCCTATTAATTTCTAGATTGCACCTTAAAAGAAGGGGGTTTGGTCCAAACCTGTTCGTGGTACGAATATTAGATTAAACTCACAATTACCTTCAAACCAATCCTCTAATAGAAGAACCCTACCTAATCAAACCTAAATCAAGCTATCTCTAATCTTTCTATTTTGCCAAGTAAACATGTTGTCACTTAGATCTACATCTAGAAGGTTTGTTTCAACTATAAACTTACCTAGATCCTCCATACTATCTATGTACTCTTGTGTACCTCATCTCTTTTCTATAGGTGTGAGAGGGGTGTTAAAGTAATTTTCCACTATCCATTTCGGTCCTCTTAGAGGTTGTCCCATTTTATCTACAACCATTCAAAACTCCTTTCGATCCTTGTTGGAGTTAGGGGCATAGATATTGGTGATCACAAAAGTTAAGTAGGAATTTTTTTGTAACTAAAGTTGTTAATTGGTTCATACTCTATGCCAGGATTTCACCTTCATAGAATTCAAAATTCTACATTGTAATTATACCTCTTGATGCCCCTTGGGATTCTTCCTGACAAACTTCTCCACTCCTCCATATTCCTTGATGTATCTTGCTGGCGTTTGTTTTATTAAGTTTTATTTCTTGCAAGAGAAAAATATTTGGTTAGTGGTTCTTGATTAGATCTTTAGCTACCCTATGCTTGTTAGAGGTATTCAAGACCCTAACATTCCAACTAAGTAATTTCATCTCCCTTGTGTTGTAGGCTTCTAAGAACTTACTACAAATATTTTCTCTATGGTCTGTTGTTTCATGTAAGCTTTATCCTCTGTTTCTTTGATCCTCTTTTATTTCAATGATATTTTTTCTACTCTATTGGATTCCTCTCTTCCCAAGTTATGAACTTTTTGAGAGCTTCTAGTGACCCACATATTAGGTGAGGATGTTAACCTACTAGATGTATCCTTATTTTCGTATCTTATTTCTATTTCCACTATATCACACCCCTTCATGGGATTCACTTCTACCTCCCTCATCTATTTCTATTATACCCACTTCTATATGTGCAGGTTGACATGGCTTGTGACCTGAATCATCATGTATTTGGCACAATCAAGTATTTCCTCATGTATTCATTCACTATTTATATTTCTTTCCCACCTGGGCTCCATGCTTAGGTATTTGATACTTGCTTTTTCTTGGCTCTTTGATTATTACCAATCTTGCTTGAAACATTCAAAGAACATTTAACACTATCATAATCAAGTTCTACCTTGGCATATTGATATTCCTGCGATTCCTTTGTAAGGATTTTTTATCTTAGCTTGATCCTCCAATCAAGATTCTTTGAGTTCATCTCCCTCAACTTTCTTATTTGAACTTTTTAAGTTTTTTTCCCATCTGGGAATTCTCCTCTAGATGCTTATGGGATGTATCCACCACATCTTGTCTGTCATATTTGTGTTCCTCTTGGTTCTTTTTATCCTCTGCTGGACCATGATTATTCTCTATGTTATATTGATCCTCTACTTTTTATATCTAAAGATCAAGATTTTTCCCTCTCCACTCCATCGATCATGAGTTTCTTTCTCCATTTTTGCTCTTGAGATGTTTTCATTCTTGTTTTTTTTTTTGGGCAATTTCTAGCCAAGTGTCATATTTTTGAATAATTGTAGCACTTAAAAGGTTTATTCTCATATCTGATCATCTACTCCCAAATTCTAAACTTGGATAGTAATTTACTAGAGGATGGTAGTTCCTTTCCCATATTTACATCCACACAAATTCAAGAAAAAGTGGTTCTTCTATTATGCTTAGTTGTCGAATCAAAGGCTAGGAAGTGTCCCATTGACCTTGCTATTCCTATTAAGACATCATCATACCAAAACTCCTAAGGAATTCCTAGGAGTTTTATCCAAAGAGGTGACGCATTAATTTGTTTTGTAAAATTTCTAGGAGTTTTGGTTGAGAAATTTTTACTACCTAGTAAAAGTAAATATTTAGGGGAATTTGTATCTAAATTATGAAACTCTAATAGTTACATGCCTCTAGATATATCCCTAAACTACTTAGAAGGCTTTAAAAATTCTTAGTGGTGCCACTACATGCTAAATTGTCCTTAAAAAAATCCTTAGGATCCATGCACTCCCTTTTGTATTTTTCCCTATTAATGAGCATTTTTCTTCGTGAGGGAGAGTAAATCATTCATGTCTAGAAGTGCTTCACTCTTGGGGGTCAATTTCTCCATGTTGTATAGCACTTTGCTCTTCATGATCCAATTGAATCACCTTGAGCAAATCATACCTAGTCAAAATCTAAAAAAAAATATTTTTTGGAGGATTCAATTGATCGATCAAAATGTTTTGTACATCTTTAAAATGATAGGAATGCCAAGGTAGTAACATATTACTACATTACTATAAGATAAGTGATTGTAAAATTATAAGAGTTAATTAATAATTGATTAAAATTATCTTTTTAGCTTTGATTTGAATGTGAAGATCCTTAATGACATAAATTAGGTATCAAGAATAACCACTTCTCTAGGGAAGTCATTAGTGTTAAACCATATTTTTATTACTTAGATAGATTATTTGAATCTAACATAGCAAATTAGACTCAGATAAAATATTTTTTTGCAATAACCAATCATACCACTTCTATAAGGTGCTTAGATAAAATAACAAATCAAAAGTTGAGTTGATAGTCAAATTCCAATTAGGATTAGGATTTTTTCCTAAAAAATATCTCATCTTTTAGGAGCCATATCTTCGCGAAGAGTTGTCCGATTCAGTTGATTCTTGGACCAACGTGTGCAAAATTTGAATAGATTTAAAATGAGTGGTCATATGCAAAAATATAAGCAATATTTATGGAGATATGAGCCTGTGAATTCAATCATTTAGAACAAAGGCAGTGACAATTTTTCAAGTCATGAAAAACAAAATTATAAATATTTGTCAGCTAGGGTTCGAATGATGGGAAGAGCAAAGAAGGGCTAGGACTTTAGCGAGGCAAGACATTCTATCTAGAATTTATGGTGGTTAAGATTCTCTTGAGGTGAATCTTCCTCATCAATTAACAACTCATGTCCCATAGGTCGTGAAGTGCAAAGGATTAGGGTTTTTTCTTGAAAAACATCTCATATTTTAGGAGCCATATCTTCGCGAAGAGTTATCCGATTCAGTTTATTATAGGACCAACTTGTGCATAATTTGAATAGATTTAAAATAAGTGATCATATGCAAAAATATAAGTAATATTTAGGGAGATACAACCTTGTGAAATCAACCATTTAGAAAAAGGACAGTGGCTATTTTTCAAGTCACAAAAAACAAAATTGCAAATATTTGCTAGCTAGGGTTTGAACTATGGGAAGAGCAATGAAGAGCTAGACTTCAGCGAGGAAAATTGTGCATGAAAATTTTATAAATTTTTTATCAAATTTTATATTTGCTACAGGACATTCAAATAAATTTAAATAGATTTTGAGTTTTAGTTTCCTTTCCATGGAATGATTTATATTTAAATCCTTATAAACATCTCTAGTGGTAGAGGTTAGTGAGCGCACCTCAAAGAGATCCTCGTTGCTCTAATATAGGGCATTTTTTGGTAAATTTAATGTGTATTGACCAAGGGCTTCAACCTTGAAAAAATGGATTGATTGGAGTTGGAAGTCTCCAAGAGTGATTCTATCATTTCTTCCCAAATATATTTTCCTAGCCATTTTTATTCTAGGGAAGAAAGAGAAAGAATCCTCAAAGGGGGTCCTTAGTTTATGGGAAGAGCAGGACTCTTCCTTACTCACTGGTATGAAGGCTTTTCACCTAAAAATATAAATCTATCCCTAGTACCAGTCTGGGTTAGGATGTTTGGGTTATCCATTAAATTTTTGAAAATAGATACCTTCAAGGCAATAGGAAACACTCTAAGATAATTCCTTGAGATTTTAGATACGACAAAAGATGGATTTTTGGCTATTTATGCTCGAATATTGGTCATGATTGATATAAGTAAAGTTTTACCAGAATCAATCATTCTTAAGTATGGGAATAAGATGTGGATCCAAACTATAGATTATGAAAACATATCTTTTAGATGTAGAAGATGTCATAAGGTGGGGCATATTGAGATATCATGCCCTAAGAAGAGCCCAACAGAATCATTTGTAGAAAATTGCAAGAGAAACTTACAATTGGTTATGGATGAAGACGGTTTTCAACTTCCAAAAAATAGATCTAGAAAAATAAAAGAAAATAAACAATGGACACCAATAAGGACGGATATTGGAAGAAATACCAACTCCTTTGAGGCTTTAGCCTATGAAGAAAAACTAGATCAAAACTTAGAGGAACCTAAGGAATGTGTTTCATCAGATTTTGAAGACTCTCTTGAAGTACCATGTACCATTTAGGAGAAAATGATTGGTAAAGAAAATGCAGTTTTAGAAGTTAATACCTCTACCATTAATAAGGAAATACTAGAAAATGAGCAGGACAAGTTAAAAGCTTCTATAATAGAGCCATGAGAGGATAAATATGATGAAAATAAAATTGTGAAAGAATATTGAGGAATAGAATAATAAGATCTACTCCTAATTTAGGCAAGGCAAAGAGAGTTTAAACTCTCAAATTATCAAGCAAGATCCAAGGAAGCAAGAGCCAAAATAGAGAAAGGAACACAAAATTAGAGAAGCATGTTCTTCTTTTATTATATGAAAAGTATGGGGTGGTAGAGAAAAACTTAGATAAATATTTGAATATTAGAATGGCTTCTAATAATGTGTAATCCTTGATGGGAATGATAGAAAGATCTAGTATAAATTTGGGGGATTGGACAACCAATCAAAGCATGTTGATGGCTAATCTAGTGTCATGTGATGCAATGATAGGCATGTATTGATGAAAGAGCATAGGGATAAATTAGATAGTTATTAAAAAGAGGTAGAATGTTTGAGTGATAAAGGACCTAAGGTCTTGGTTTAATGTTTAAATTGACTAATGTTACTTAGGATGATTAACAACATGTAATTTAAAAGGAGCATGAGGAATGGATGTCAAACCAAGGAAAAAAGAAAGAAATAATTAGATTTAAATCCAATTTTATACGAACTTGTCAATGTATTTCTTTAAGAATTTCCAAGAGGACCTCCTACTAGGGAACTAGACTTCTCTAAGGAATTGGTTCAATGAAATAAATCCATATCCATTGTTCCTAAAATTTTGGATAAGGGACCAGTTAGGTCTAATGTATTATCTTTGGGTGCACCTATGGTATTTGTGAAAAGGAAGAATGGGTAAATGATATTATGTATAGGTTATATGCAACTCAACAATAAAACAATCTAAAATCAGTATCCCTTACCTGAAATTGATGATATTTTTAGTAAAATTTGAGGAGATATAGTGCTCTTCAAAGTTGATTTAAGATAAATATATCACTAGTTTATATCAAATATATTGATACTCATCAACTTGATTTTAGAAGCACATATGGACACTATAAATTTACAAAGAGTCTATTTGGTTTGACCAATAATAGTATTCACGATTCTTAAGTATAGAATTTTTTAAAAATATATTGACAAGTTTATGGTTGTTTTTCTTGATTACATCTTGATCTATTCTAATAATGAATAGAAACATAGAAAACACTTGAGACCAATCCTACAATTCCTTCAATAATAGAATCTTTACACTAGGATTTTTGTATGCTCTTTTTTTCCAATTTTTAGACACCCCATTTTATGTGTTGGACTAATTATAAATCTTGTCATTCCCCTCATCAATCATCCTTCTAATAATATAATTTAATTCAACCTTCCTTGTACCCAAATTCAAGGTATTTATTGTTCTAGGAGTGATAGCACTGAGGCATGAGCGACAACATCAATGGTGCTATATTGACCTTGGTGGCACTTTTACTAATATTTGACCTCTAAAATTTTTCTACCTATTTTTAACTTCCAATGGTAATATAAAACTAATACCAACATAATAACATTGGTAGCTCTTATGCCTCTTACTACTTTTGACCAGACACATGAAAAATCTCAAACCACCTACCATTACTAGCTTTGATCATAAAAACCCAATCTACCACCTCAATTATACCTTGGCCAACAATATAAATCTTGAAACTTATCTATCATATCCCATCTATCTAGTTGTATGCCATAATTCTCTAGAATTACCTTCAAATAGCTCCATCAACTCCATGCAACCATGCCACCTCTCTAGCTTGTCAATCCTAGAAGATTCTCTAGAGGAACCTCCAAGGGAGCCATGGATGCCCATAAATCCATTCCTTGGGGTGATAATTGAATGAAAAATTTAGTATTAAAACTCTATCAAAATTTCCTTAATAAAAGAGGTCTCTCAAGCACCAAAACTTTATCAAAATTACTCTAGACTCAATTATTCAAGCTCTCATCTAAGCAAGCATCCACCTGAGAAATCAGAAAGCTCAAGAATTTGGAAGAACCATCAACAAGCAACAAGTGAGATTTTATCAAGATTCCATCAAGGAATGAAACAACCTATGGTCTTGGGTTACACTCTCCCCCTTACCTTTGCTTATCGAATTTTATTTATTTCATAATCGATAACTTTAATATTCTTTACTTCATAGATTTTGTATTTAATCTTATTGTCCCAACTTATCTTACATCTCATGCTTGCATCTAGCATAGTCTCATTTGTAAATATTTAATCTTATTTTATGTAGTTCAATATTTGTCTCTCAGTTGTGTAGCAGGGTTTCTATTCTAGATCAATTCCCTTTATCATTATTGTCATTATCATACTTTATCTTGCATTTTATATTACTATTCTATTTAAACAAGTAGTAGCACTACCAAATTGTAGGTCAATGATGCTATTTCTCTCTATTTTACATATGCCATAAGCATAAACAGTGATAACATTGTCAATGTTATTGCCTTAGTGGCGCTTTTGCCATATCAACATTTATTTCTAGTATTTTGTCATTTTTATCACTTTATTAGTTGTATCTCATCTAAATAGGGGTTTGATCACTATGTCAAGGAATTTAACTATCTTCCACCAGATGATATAGGCCTCTCTACACTAATATCTATTATTTTCTATTGATTATACAAGTTTTGGAAATACCACCAATAGCAAATGATAGTGTTAGCAATGCTTCTATGAGTAGGTGATGATTCTACTTTTGTCGTAGAAAAAGGTCATTCTATTTCCACTCTATTATTTTTAGCATTAGAACTTGGATTATATTTATTTTGTGCTTAGATTAGTTTCTATTTTCTAATTATCATAAAATTGATTAAGGGGAAATAATGAACTAGTTTAGTCTTAAACATATAGGGGATAATATAATCTTTTTAGATTAGAAACTAAATCAAAATTAAATGTAGACTGCATATTAGACTCGATTTTGTCTATTACATCTCTTGTATGCTTGCTCCTCGAAAAGAAAAAATGTGATTTGATTTGATTAGTAAATCAAAAAATCATTTTAGTCATAAGTCTTGTATGTTGCATTTTTGTATGTGCATGTAGACTACAATAAGGTTAGGATTAGCAAAAGGATAATCTTAGGAGAATTATAGTTTCTTGTTAAACATAAGTGTAATTCAATTAACCTAACAAACTAGGCTTTATCTCACAACATCCCCTAGTATCGAGGTGATAAGAGGGAGAGGCTAACAAATCCCCTAGCATTCTCTTTGCAATTATTTTCTCTCTTATTGCACAATATAACATCCAATATTTGGACTATATCATTTCATGTAATGGGTTATAACATATCCTGACAAGATTGAGAAAAATATGGAGTGTTCAACCCCTACAAATGTAACTAAAATGAATTCTATGGGAGTTCCAAGCTATTACCTTCAAATTGTAATGAATTTTTATAGAGTTGTGAGTCTTGTAACCTCCCTATAAAGAAAAGAAAATATATTTTTGTGTACAAATAAATATGAGATAACATTCTAGAAATTAAATTAACTATGATCGTTGATCTAGTTTTGGATGTACCTAATCTAAACAATCCATATCTTCTTTATAGAATTGTCTTATTGAGGGATTAGATGGAGTCTTAATGTAGGAAAAATGGATAATTAGTTATGAGTCATATAAAATTAAAGATCATAAGATAAACTACCTTGCACATGATTTAGAGTTGGTCACTATTATATATGACTTGACCATGTGAAGACATTATCCAGTTGGACAAAAATAATTTAAGAATTAATAATCAAAGTTTAGGGTATATATTCATAGAATCCAACATGAATGTATAACAAAGAAGATGGATGGATTTTGTATGAATACAAATTTGTTAAAAGATATATAAAAGGAAAGGAAAATAAAAAGGTAGATTCACTCAAACAATGAATCGTGTTAATTCTATGGTGGTAGTACTCATAGGTTTGAGATAAATAATTTAAAAATAGTTGGAAAATGATGATTGGTTTAGATAAATAATGTAGGTATGGTTTGTTATGGATCTAAAGGGGGGTCAAAATATGAAGGATAATATTTTTATTAGAATTTTATAATTATATTTTATGGTGCTATATATATTTTAGATCAGGTGAATTGAGGAAGATGATCATGAATGAAGCACCTAAGGCTCCATATGATAGCCATACATGAATTAAATATGTATGTTGATCTAAGATTTTTTTTTTCCAAGTATGAGAAAAGATATTGCAAGTCTTATCAATAAATGTTTAGAGTCTCAATGGATCAAGGTTAAACATCAACATCTTATATGTTTACTTTATCCTCATGAGATACCTAAATGAAAGTGGGATATTGTGTTAATGGATTTCACTATAATTTTACCTTTTAATCATAGAAGGCATAATGCAATTTTGATTATGGTGGACAAATTACCTAAATATGCTCATTTCATGCCTACTAAAGGCACCTTTGAAGCCAAGTATATAAAACAATAATATGTGAATGAGATACTAAAATTGTATGGGGTACCCAAGAATATCATTTTGTATCATGTGTTCTTATTCACTTCTATATTAAAGAAGAATTTAGATAATGCATTAGGTATGTAACTCAATTTTAACATTACTTACCATGAAACTAATAGGGAAACTAAAAGGCTGAATAGACTCCTAGAAAATATATTAAGAATATATGTGTTGGAATAGAAAAATAAGTAATATAAGCACCTTAATTTGGTGGAATTTGCTTACGACAATAATTTTCATAATTTCATTAGAATGGAACCATATTAGGCTATCTATGTTAGACCTTGTAGAATGTCTTTGAGCTAGAACCAACTTGAGGTTTGCTTGGTTATAGTTCCTAAGATACTATAATATGTAGAGAATCAAGTGAATAAAATTAAGGAATGTCTCAAATACGCCCAATATTGGTAGAAGCATTATGTCATTGCAAATAAACTAGAAATAGACTTTCAAATGGAAGATAATTTTTTGGAGAGTTCACCTTCACAAAAAAATCCTTAATTTTGGAAAAGGGTCTAAGCTTACTCCTTGGAATTATGGGAAGTTTGAGGTTTTCAAAAGGATTGTACTTGTCACCAATTGATTGGCTCTACTAGCCAATTTATCAATATTTCATGATGTTTTCCATGTGTCTTTACTTAGGAAATATATGCCTAATTATTATCATATTCATGACTAGTCTATGTTATAGGTGGATTAGGTTAGGAACGTTGACATCAATCCTTATCACATACAAATTAAAAGAGTCACAAATTAGAAAACGTGTTAATAGACCAAGCATTGGTCCAATGGGCCCAATATAATGAGTAGTTAGCCACTTGGGATAATGTAGCAAAATTAAAAACTTTGTTTCTTAATTGTTTAACTATCTTATAGGAGGAGATTATTTTAAAGAAGAGGAGGATCCAATGCCCACCCTTTTTTCTATTAATGAAATCAACTAAATAGTATTTATATTTGTATGAATTTACTTGAATGTTAGGATTAGAATTGTAAAATGTAATAAATATTTGATTTGAGAGAATTGCTTATGCTTGATTGTATCAACAAGTATTATTTGAAAATTATTAATCATTAAATAAATTACTACTATGTATGATGGACTTATATTATTTTTTATTTCATAAAAAATACCAACAAATTAGAGAAAATTTTAGTTGAATGTGTTATTTCAAGTTTATAAAGCCAACCAAGGAAAGAAGTGAAGTATTGTTAACTCATAAGAATGGTGTTATGGTCTAGTTATGTGAGTGATTCAAATGTTAGTCAAATTATTGCCAAGTCCTCCTTATGGTGAGTGTTTAGTGTGAATCCATTTCTTTATTAATTTAAGCTTATAAACCAAATCCTACCTTATTAGTAAAGGATGTATGTGGTAATAATAATATTTTATAACATAATTGAAATTTAATTTGGATGGTTCAAGCTCTCATCCTAGTTTGTATTCATGTTATTTCTTCCAAATTCTAAATGTGTTAGGAACCTATTATTAAAAATAAACTCACTCACACAAATATTGCAAATAAACATAAATACTTGAAACACAAACTATTACAATACGAAAATTAAGTGCAAAAATAAAACAATCTTACAAAATGACACAAAATCGTAGGCCTCTTTGAGGGGACAACCTCCTTCAATACTTTCATAGACCCATGTATTTTAAAGATACACTTCATGCAACCCTAATCTAATGCTCAGGATTTGGCTTACATGCAAAATACCACTCAAGCTAGAATCTTCTACCAAACATCGGTTACATTCTTGATAACGGTTACATGAAATGGCCCCACTTGTCTAGGTGCCTTACTTGTCACATACCATTACAAAGTATTACAAAAATAACATTATAAAGGGATCCTCATGTTGTAATGGGGTCATTACATAATCATATGAGTATTACAAAAATAGTGTTAGGATGGGTCCTAACATGCCCTTCTCCTTCAAAAACAATTGTCCTCAAAGTTGTAGATGAGGAAAATGATGTTGTAGCTATTGGAGAGACTCCCACATAGCATATTTTGGTTGTAGTCCATACCATTGAACAAGAACCTCAGTGATTACCTAGTTGTGAAGAGTGCATGACTTATGGTCAAATAGTTATTTTGGCTCAAGCAAGATAGAACCCTCTTTCATCCAATTCTGGTAAAGGAGATTGAACCTGTACTTGAATCCCTACAATCTTCTTGAGAGAGGATACATAAAAGATAGGGTAGAGCTTGGATGTTGAAGGTAGGGCCAATTTTTAGGTCATTGCACCAATTCACTGTAAGACCTGGTAGGGATCATAGTCTTTGGCAACGATTTTTTAACACCTACAAAGTTGGAGTGATGATTGCTTATATGGCTACAAATGGAGGAAAATCATATCACCAACTTCAAAGTTACACTCAAAATGGTGTTGATCAGCTTGTTGGTGCATCTAATTTTAGGCCAATTCCAAATTCATTTTTAATTTATGGAGGACTTATGCATACTGGTGGAGTGTAGTGTCAACAACATGGACCTTGGAGCTGCCAGGAATGTAGGAGGGTGTTGATGGAGTTCAGCCATAAACTACTTCAAAAGGGGTGACCTTGGTAACAATGTGACAAGAAGTGTTATACCACAACTCAGCCAAGAGAAGCCACTTCACCCACTATGTAGGGTGATCAGAGGTAAAGCAACTGTAGACACCAAAACAGCACCAATCTGATTATGTGACTGCAAACACTGATCACATTGACACACACAGCCCCCAGAGGTTAAACAGTGGTCCTAACCACTCACACAGTAGTTTTAGTAGGTTAGAGGTCAATTTGGAACTTTTAGGCACTTTGCTCCTTATTCGTTCCACCCAAGGAAGATTACAAACTGGTATTCGCCCCACCCAGGGACGATTAGCAGTATTCGCTCCAGGGTGGGGCGAATAGCAGGTTTGACGGGTAAAAAATCAAATCTTGACAAATGGCAGCTCAGATCCGCCACTTAACTCTTCCTTCATTGCATGGGAGTGTGAGTGAGCATTTTTGAGCATTAGAAGCAATTACAGGGGCAGTCATGGAGCCCCTAATCAGAGAGGAATCTTCTCCCCCATGGGAAGGCATGATTGCCAAGTGGCACCTCTACATGCTCATCCAAATATACCGTCAGGTCTATAAAATGGTGAGTCTTCTCACCCCAAAAATATAGAGAGAAGGAGCATTTTGAGCAACGAAGTGCTACAATTTTACATCCTCACACTTTTTGATTTGTGCCTCTCACATCCTTGATCTCTTTTGGAAGGGAGGTCATAGGGTGGTTATTGGAAGCGCAAATCCGGAACCAAAACCCGACATTTGGCCATAACATCCTACAAAATTTACCAAAAACACCCCACAAGAGGTTTTGGACCCATCCCAAGTAGATTGGTGCCAAAACCGGGCCCCAAACGACGGTGTCCTGCCCCCGAGCGCCCCCCACACTGCTGCAGTCCTAATCACCCCACCCTGGAGCGATTAGAAATCTGTAGCAGATTTCCTAATTCTATGTTGCTTATATAGGTTATCATTCAAATTTCACATCATTTTGTAAAATACGAAACTGGATTTCATTATTCAGCAAGTGATTAAATAATACAGCAATGCCGGGAATAGACACCGGTTGAACTGATCTCTGTTACAGCAGTTGTAACAGTGAACTAAACAATGAATAGAGACAAATAAGTACGCTAACATCCCCCTTTATTACATTATTTGGGTAATGTAATAACTAATAGCTATACTAACATCCCCTTACATCATTTTGCAATACAAAGTGAGCTACGAAACAATTCAAATTTGACACGTCCAAGTGCCTTAGTGAAAATGTCTCCAACTTGAGCATCGGTGGGAATGTGTTGAAGCTGAATTCGGTGCTTTGGAACTTCATCTCGAATGAAATGACATTGTGTGTCAATGTGCTTTGTTCTTTCATGATGGACTGGATTCTTGACGAGGTTCGGAACACCCTGATTGTCGCAAAACAAGTGTATTGGAGATTTTGATGGATGGCCCATACTTGTCAGAATGTGACATAACCATATCACTTCGCACACAGCTCCACGTGTGGCGCGATACTCTGCATCTGTTGATGAAATAGCAACCACCTATTGCTTCTTGCTGTGCCAAGAGACAGGACCGGATCCCAGATGAAAAATGTATCCAGAAGTTGACTTGCGATCATCAAATGATCCGACAAAGTCGGAGTCCGTGTATCCTTGCAAGAAGAATTTGTTGTTCCTCTTGTATTCTAGTCCATATTCCATAGTACCACGGACATAGTGAAGAACACGTTTTGCTGCTTTCCAATGAGTGGTCTTAGGCTCCTGCATGAACCTCAAAAGATAGTTGACAGCAAATACGAGATCTGGCCTAGTATTGGTCAGATATATGAGACTCCTAATCAACTGTCGATAGAGAGTACCACATTCTCCATCGGAGTTGCCATTGGCTTGCAATCAGTCATGCGATATTTTTCCAGCAATGTCTTGGCATATTTTTTCTAAGACACTTTGATGGAGTGCTCCTTCTGGCTGAATTCTAGACCAAGACAATAATGGAGAAGTCCGAGATCTGTCATCTCAAAAGATTTGCACAAGTTTCTTTTGACAAGAGAGATCATAGTTTCGAACTCCCCGTAATGAGCAAATCATCCACATAGAGTACAAGCAACACTATCTCAGAACCTTGTTTCTTGAAATAGAGGTTTGCATCTGACGGACATCTCTTAAATCCATGCTGCATAAGGTGATTGTCCATTTTTATATACCAAGCTCGAGGAGCTTGTTTTAGACCATATAAGGATTTGACCAATTTGCAAACCTTCTCGCTCTTGGCCTTCCACTTCAAATCCTTCTGGCTGAGTCATGTAGACTTCTTCTTGGAGATCACCATTTAGAAAGGCACTTTTGACATCCATCTGGTGAAATTTCCACCCATATTGTGTTGCCATAGCACACATAACCCGAATTGTGGTCATCCGAGCAGTAGGTGCAAAATTTTCCTCGTAGTCAATGCCTTCTTTTTGAGCATAGCCCTTTGCAACAAGACGAGCCTTATGCTTATCAATTGTTCCATCTGCCTTGTACTTGAATTTATATACCCATTTGCAGCCAATGGGTTTCTTTCCATGCGGTAGATCAACAAGCTTCCAAGTTTTATTTTTCATCAAAGACTCATACTCTGTATCCATAGCGGCCTTCCACTGAGGCTCACTAAGAGAATCTTGCACTGATGCAGGTTCAAGATCATCTATGGTAGACATGAACGCCCTGTCATCATCAATATCCATATCCTCTAATTCTGTACTTGGAGTTACAGAAAGTTCCTCAAAAGATTGACAAAGATCATCAACCTCACCAGTTTCTTTGGCTTCTCTTTCCTTTTGAGCCATACTGTGTGTACGAGGTCTATCCAAATTCAAATTGGGAGGAGTGGATAAATTTGCATCTCTAATTGTATTTGTACACCATTTAGGATTCTTCTTCAATGGAGTTGAAGAAGATGTAGAAGGACCTCCTGTCTGTGTTGACGAAGGAATCTTCTCTTCCTTAGATTCCACAATATCTAGGTGTACTTTAGATGTGCTCTGTGATGTGAAAGATTCATCAAAGACAACATCTCTGCTGATAAGAATTTTCTTGGTCAAAGGATCTATCAACCGATATCCTTTAGAGTGCTCAGAATAACCAAGAAAAATACATCTCAGTGTTTTCTCATCTAGCTTCTTCCTTTTCTCTTTCGGTATGTGCATGAAAGCGTGACACCCGAAAATACGTAGATGAGATATGGAGGGTTTTCGACCACTCCATGCTTCCTGTGGAGTCATTCCTTTTAGGGCCTTTGTGGGTGCCCTATTCAACAGATATACTATAGTGGTGACAGCTTCTGCCCAATATTGTTGCCCAAGAGTAGCTCCTGTGAGCATACAACGAACCATTTCCATGATAGAACGGTTCCTTCTCTCAGCAACTCCATTTTGCTGAGGAGTATAGGCAGTTGTTAACTGTCTCTTGATTCCATGCTTATCTAAGAATGCAGAAAATTCATTAGAGGTAAACTCTCCCCCTCGATCTGAGCGAAGGGTTTTAATAGAAGCTCCTGACTCCTTCTCAACGGATTTCTTGAACTGCTGGAAGAATGCGAAAGCTTCAGATTTCAGTTGGAGAAAGAAAACCCACATCTTTCGTGAGTAGTCATCTACGAATAACTGAAAGTACCTCTTCCCTCCATAACCGTTGGGTGTGAAAGGACCGCACGGATCGGTGTGAATTAACTCCAGAGGTTTTCGTGCTCTTGTAGAGCTCTTCTCAAATGGTACTCTGTGTTGCTTTCCTGCCAAGCAGTCAGAGCACACTGGCAATGTGGCAGAAAGGGAAGGAAGACCCTTTACCGTCTCATCTTACTGAGCTCAAGTAAGTAGCCAGAACTAAGATGCCCATATCTCTTGTGCCATAGGGAAGTTGCCTCCTTGGTAGAGACAGTCATGGCAACATGTGGAGTAGAGATAGCATCTAGTGCAAATAAGTCGTGCTTATATGAAGTCATTGCAACTCGCTTACCCTTCCCGGTAATGGTACAACACTTCTTTCCATTCTCAACACGAAAGTTGACAACCATATTTCTATCCAGGATTTGTGTCACTGACAACAAATTGTTGGCCAATCCCGGTACATAGAGGACTTTGTAAATCTGACACTTGCCATCAGGAAGAGTGACTCGAAACTCGTACCCTCTCCCTGAACCCTGTAGGTTTTATCATCAGCAATGGTGACAGGTTTGCCCTCTTTGGCCACAAATGATTCAAACCACGATTTGTCGCCAGTCATATGTTTGCTAGCTCCATAATCGACATACCAAACAAGATCCCTCTGTGTGGAATCTGTGGTAGTCATGAGCACCTTATGTGCCCATTCAGAATCTGAGTCAGATTCTTCAACAGCAACATTCACCTGGGGTTGCTTGTTTTTATTATGTGGTTTGTTTTGGCCTTTCTGCTTGTTCTTATGCCAACACCTATTGGTGTCATGGTTGTCTTTCTCATAGATCTTGCACCACCTCTTCTTCTGTTGAGGTTTTTTGCCTTTTCCTTTCGTATCCTGTTGAGAATTTCCTCCTTTCTGAAATTTGCCTCCTTTTTGTCCATTACCTTTCTTCCTAGAACCCTACCTGTTGGTGTATAGGGCTGTATTGGAAGAATCATCCTTGTGAAGTTGGCGTGCCTCCTGTTGTTGAAGCAGATTGACCAACTCGATGTAGGTAATTTTTTGTTGAGACACCTGGATGGAGGTTATCAACATATCAAATGAAGAAGGTAAAGCTCTCATCATAAGTGAAATGAGAAGCTTTTCGTCCACAGTATCTCCCAAAGAATTCAATTTCTCTTTCAATTCAGACACTCTGCACAGAAAGAGTTCAACTGTTTCACCCTGTCTCAAACTCAGGTTATGAAGTTGTTGTTGAAGATGAAGAATGGTGGATTCATTCTTTCCCTCATAGATGGTTCTAATGGCATCCCATGCCTCTTTACCACTTGCTTTGTCAGCTATATGAGGTTGCACTTCATCTGAAACAACAAACAAAATGAGCACCTTTGCTCGACTGTCTTTCTTGTCAAAAGCTATCTGATCTCGCGAAAGGACTTGTGGATCCCGCTCGTTGGTGAAGGCCTAGTTGCTACTCCAAGAACAATATCCCACAAATCTTCCATGTGGAGAATTGCCTTCATCTTATGTTTCCATGGTGTATAATTTGGACCTTTCAATAACTGATGCGGATCAGTCATCAACTTTGCAACAACGGCCATAGTGAAGGTTCCTTATATCACCAATTGGTCCCCCTTTCGATATACCTTTTGCTAGGCCGTTATACCGTACAAAATACCCGCCCTTACGTGAGGGAAACTATAGGTATTTAGAAAGATCAACAAAAATCACCCGCCCTTACATGAGGGAGACTATAGGTGAGTTTTAGAGATCATACGATACGTGGAACATAAGCGGTATTGAAAGGGAATCGCCTTGTTGATAGCACCTACCATAGAAGATTCTTCTCATGCGTGGGGCATAACTTCCCCTAAACACTATGAAGAATACTTCGTCAGATTTACGCCTAAACACAAGTGCGATAAAGGGTAGTGGATGGAGTAAAAAAATGCAAAAATGGCTAACTTATCTCTCCCCGACGATTTATAGAGAATAAGCTCAGACGTCGTTGTAGCAGACTATATTAGGCGACGGATACGAGAGCCAAATCACGACGACTTTACCTGTAAGTGCTGGCCAGAGGTATCATAAATACCGATCACTGCAAGTGCAATAAATTGCACGGATGGGTTTTAATTATTTCGGGGACTTAGGGAGTGTTTGATTTTAATTTTTAATGTTATAGTGCAAAAAATGAAATATGCAACATACAACAAAAAAAATGCCCACAAGAATAACCCACAAGGTGTCGGTCACTGCCGAAAATGCACCTTTTACAATTCGCCAAATTGCTATTTTTCGAAAAATTACTCACAATCCCCCTTTGATTTTTTGAAAAAATATCCCCCCTTAAAAAATTCTCTTTTAACAAAGCATTTTAATAATTACTATATTTTTAAAATTAAAATAAATAATTTTAATTTATATAGTTTTAAAACTTATAAAAAAATAAATTAAAATTAAATTTTAATTTATAAAGTTTAAAAACTATAAAAAATAAATTAAAATTAAAAATTTTAATTAAAAAATAATAATTAAAAAAAACTTTGCAAAAAAAATTATACCTTAGGGGGGAAGTCGGCGGGATTTGAACCCCCGACCTGCAGGCTCCCTGAGCCTTACCGCACAGCTCACTGCCAAGTGAGCTAGCGGGCTGATCCGTTTGGATCACTGGAGCCCTCCTCTTTGAATTGTTGTCCGACCGTAGGTTCTTCCTCTGCAACGGCCTCCGACTGGATGCTGGCCTCGCTGCTCACGCCGGGGTATTTTTTTTTTTTTTTTAAATTATACCCGCGCGAGGTCCGCCTGCAGCTCTGCAGCGCGTCGTACCCCCTCTGCGCGACCTTGCGCCTGTCCGCGTCCGCGTGCTTTTCGCTCCACTCCTGCGTCCGCGACCAACGACCTCAACGGGGGGGGTGGCCGGCTCTCCTCCTACGCGTCCGCTGCCTGCGGCTCAACGGGGGAGGGGGGGCTATTCCCCTTGTGCAAGGCTGACGCAGACGTCAACGTCTGCGCAGGCTGTTCCCCCTTGCACGAGGCTGACGTAGACATCAACGCCTTGAGCAGGCTGCAGACGTCTACGCAGTCGCGTCCACGCTGGACGCGTTTCTGCGCCCAGCGACAGACGCGTCCAGGCTGGACACGTTTCTATGCAGGTCTACGGCTGTACCTAGATGCTCCCTCTGCGCAGTCCGCTGGCTGTGTCTGGGGGGAGGGGCTGCGGGGCGCGAGATGTCTGCGTCCCGCGTAATTTTTTTTTTTTTTGGAAAAATAATCACGCGATGGTGTGATTTTAAAAAAAATCGCGTCGCAAATTCTTAGCCAGACACAGCTCCTCCCAACAAAAAAAAAATGTAGCACGCTTCAGAAAATAAACTGCGTACTCTCCCCAGCCTTTCTTCTCGCCACTGGCTCTTATGCCATGTAAAATACGGAACTAGATTTCATTATTCAGCAAGCGATTAAATAATACAGCAATGCTGGGAATAGACACCGGCTGAACTGATCTCTGTTACAGCAGTTGTAACAGTGAACTAAACAATGAATAGAGACAAATAAGTACGCTAACACATTTTGAGTTGTTTTGATCATGTTTTTGTCATTTCCCGCTTTTGCTAACATGCAGGTAGCATCATCAAATTCCTGGTGATAGAGGCCAAATTGGAAAATTCTGACCTTATGGGTCTTTCCAAACTACCCCATTTTACCTAACCCTCAACTTTACAAGTGATTTGGAGCTTCTCGGATGTGACATTTGGGACAATGCTTTTTGACGCTTTGTTGTAGGTCTAATCGTCCCGCCCCGAAGTGAATAGAAATTCGTGATGAATTTTCTAACTGTTCCATTTGCAGTGCCCTCCTGGTAATGTCCTCATGCCTCTGTTAAATTTTTAGATCATTCTGATGTTATTTAGTTATCGTTTTATTCATTTTTCGCATGCACTAATTGTAGGCTTGGGGATTGCATGTTTCATTTTATCTACTGACTGTTTTCTATTTCCTTGAACGTAGGGTCTCGACATTAGAGGAGCAACAAGGATTCAAGACTCATCAACACAAGTGGCGGTGATGTTTGGTCCACCCATTCTACATGTGGGCACGCGAAAGAAGGAATACCATCTGTTAATGTGACAAGAACATATTTAACGCTCCTAGCCCCTGAAAAGGGAGGAGACGGATTGTAACCGGGTTCTAAAGCATATTAATAAAAAGGGTTGTACTCCATATTCACTTTTATACCTTGTTTCAATGTGTTTATGTTTCTCTCCTTTCATGCATTTCAGTTTGTAGGATTTAGCATTAAGTTTAGTTTCATTTGCATCGCACCTTGGCATTTCCTTTTTGTTTTCGTATCCTCGTGCTTTCAGTGGTGATCACGGTGGGACCCTGTCCTCTATTTTTGAGATCAAACTTCTGATCAAAAATTGCTTGTTTTTGCTTGTAGGTACCAAGTTTTCAAACATTGGACTGCTGTTCGTTCCAGTCTGTGATGAATACAGAGCTGGAATTCATCTTACCCAGGGACGAATGGGCATTCGCCCCACCCTGTGACGAATAAAGTTCTATTGTTCGTCCCACCCAGGTACGAATAGCTCTCTATGCATTTTTAGGGCAAAAATTTAGAGGCATCCGATGTGGGCAGAGAAGAGGTAGAGGTCCTAAACACCTTCTGTCATTTTCTGCTTTTTGTTTTCTATTTTTTGGTTATTTGCTTGCATAGGAGAGTTTTTTTTTTAATGCTTGTTTTATTCATTTATGTAAATTAAAAAGAACCCCACACACCACATGGTAATTTAAACAACAAGGAGTTGGTCGTAAAACCCCAACCCTTGATCAAGGTCGATGGTGGATTTCATCACCACCTTGGCTTGAATTTTGCATCCATAACCCCGATCGCTACTATTGCTAGACGTAAATCCTGACGAAAGCTGACTAAGTGTAGCTGGGGTGATTCCCAGCGCATGAGGATAAGTCTTCTATGGTAGGTGTTAAAAATAGGGTGATCCCCCTTCAGTACCGCCTATGTTCCATGTACCATTCTGCTCTCACGTACCAATAGTTTCCCTCACGTAAGGGCGGGTATATAGAGAGGTTTGGTATAACGGCCTGGCAATGGTATATCGAAGGGGTGACCATTTTTGGGAGTCATAAGAGCCATCATATTGTATTTGCTACAAAATGTTCTTTACAAAAATGTCAAAATAAAAATCAAAACACACTAAACCAGGTTTAGAGCACACCTTTAATATTTAAATGAGATAATCATTGCTTTGTGTGTGTGTGATCTTTTCTATTTAGTGTAGCATAAAAAGAAATAAAAATCTACGCATATTGTAGGGAAACACCACCATGGTGTACACCCGTAGCCAAGCCCAATCACGGGCAGGAGCTGCGAAGAGTGTACAAGGGGGCATAATTCGCCTCCGTTATAGCCCCAAGGACTTGGTCATACCACCTTGGCATCCCGACCCACAAGATAGTCCACATCGTGCCATTTTAGAATGGGACTATAGAGGCACCCCTTCAAGGGGCACTCCCATCCAACATAGACCCTTTCAGGAGGAGTCCCTACACATGGCACTCAATATAAATGGGAAGGCTCCCTTAGAAGCTCGGTATGAATGGCCACCATGCGATGAAGTGCTAGAACAACATACGGTCCATGAGGAGAGGCCACATGATTATGTCATCCCTCCTTTACCCCCCATCACTGTTAGGAATAATAAGACAGATCCAGAGCACAAGGCTCTTCAAACAGGGAGAGCCAACTCTACCCGTACCTTTCACATATACGAAAGGGAGCACGAGGAAGACCATTACATTCCTCAAGAGCAATACATAGCACGGGAGCAATGCACCTCCACACCTGCTATCTACTAGAATCACCTACTAAGGCCAGAACCTCGAGTGAATGTCGCCAACCTCGATAAAGGGAAGCGACCTATAGAGATCTCAGATCATCGTGACCGAGATAAATGCATAGGAGAGGCATCTAGGCCTCCTAGACTCAAGATGGCAAAACAAATCGACTTGGCAGTCGCCAGACATGCCGCTTGCCAAGCATAGATCACATAGCTTGAGCAAGACCAACAATAGCTAGAGCATCTATATCGCCTTAGCAAAGAGTGCATTTGGCGCCAAACAGATGAGCTGCTCCATAACACTGTGCCTGAGAGGGTTCCAACCCCTCGCACCCAAAGAGAAGAACCGTATGAGAGGCGCAACCCCTTGGTACAAGATAGGTCTCCACAACCTTACCAAGTGCTGCCTCCGAGACCTCCTAGACCTAAGTGGGATGCCACTCCCAGGAACAACGATGGGCACCCTCCGTGGGGACCCACCCATGGTTATAGGTCTCATCTAGAAACTCCTCAAGAAGCCTATGAGGAGTATGAGCAAGAAGAAGAGCGGGCCGAAACGCCCTACCAAGGCAGAGGGGGTGCTATTTGGCCACCCCTCCATAGGCCTCAAGTTTCCCACAACCCACAATGGGAGCTAACCAAGGAGGAAGAGATCAAATATTTTGATGCATATAAAGCGCTACTAGAGCACTTAGAGTCTGTGGAGACCAAGACTTCTGGGCCCCAAAAACCCACTTTACGCAAACTCCGCAGTCATCCTGTGCATCCGTCAATTCCAGCACCCCCTTACCCTAAACACTTTAAATTGCCTTAGTTGGCTATATTTAGAGGTGAGGAGGATGCCCAAGAACACGTGACTAGATTCCTAAGCCAATGCTTTGGCATTTAGGACAATGATGCTTTGCTGCTAAGAACATTCATCACCACGTTCGCAGGCCCTGCCTCGGATTGGTTCACTCAATTGCCAAAGCATAGCATTAGTAACTTAGATCAACTAGTGGATGCATTCCTCGAACGCTTCACCTTCAACACCAAGAAGAAGGTGTCACTAAGAGACCTAGATAGCCTCAGGCAGTATGAGGAAGAAACCATGGTGACCTATGGGAACCGGTGGAGGACGTTGCTTTCAAAGCTGCCCTACCTCCCTCCTATGTCTGACCTCACCCAAATGTTCTCAAAGAGTTGTTTAAGATCGATCTCCATGCTATTACAGCTGCAGCAATATGCCACTTTAGAGGAAGCTCTGGTGCAAGCCAGAATCATTAAGGAGATCAAGATTGAGGATGGCGATATAGCCAAGCCAAAGAAGAAAGAATGGTCTAAAAACACCAAAACAGGGACCACGCAATAGAAACCCGCTGCGGTCAATCAGGTTGCTATAAACGTCCCTAAGCCTACACAAGCAACACAGCTCCAAAAGGCTAACTACCAGGCGGTGCCTCTTAACAGTTATGACAGAGAAAATCATAGGCAAGAACAAAATCAGTAGCGTCACCCTAGGTGACAATTCACACCTTACACGGAGTCCAGAGACTCCCTATTTGATCACTTGTCAGCGGCAAACTTGATCAACCTGCCCGAGAGTCAACCCATAGACCCCAATGCCCCAAAACCTAAGGGTTACAGAGAAGACTTGTACTGCAGGTTCCACAGACAGAAAGGACATGACCTTAATGCATGTTGGAAGTTTAAAGGCTTGGTGCAAGACCTAATAGATAACAAGACATTAGCGGTGGATAATCCCGTGGCACCAAGCAACCAACAAATGGAGGACTTTAAGGACCCCTTGCCTACCCATGATGCACAGGCAAAGACCCTACAAGTCAATGAGGTAACACAGAACTGCCCCATGTAGGGGTATGTAAGGATGATCAGTATAGTGACTCGAAACAAGAGGTACTCAAGCACAGCTGCCCCCACGACAGCTGCAAGAGAGGTGCCAACAATGTCACAACCGCAATAGAACCTTATGCAACCTGCTCCACCTAGACCAGTGGCCACGATTCGAACCAAACTCACCCAGATTTTGAGGACCACATCGGCTAGGCTCTCCATCTACGAGCTCATACAACAATCATCGCCCCATCGGGAGGCTCTAATGGAGATACTAAAAGCCATCGAGTTGCAGCCCCACGAAGCAAACTCCTTCAACAACTTCATGGGACATGTCAAACGATGCACTAAGCCAGTCATCACCTTTCGAGAGGATGAATTGAAATCAGTGGCTAGTGACATGGTGGATCCACCCCTGCACGTCATCGCATGGGTCAACGAGATTCTGTACAAGAGGGTGTTGGTGGACACTGGCTTGTCCAGTAATATCATTACAACAACGGCCTTGAAGCACCTAAAGTTTCCCGCATCTCACATAGTGGCCTCCACATATACATTGCGAGCATTCAATGATGCCATATGCTCGATAGTTGGCACAATTGTCCTACCCATCCAAGTGGGACAAAAGACTATACCTACATTGTGCCACATCTTGGAGGGTGAGATGGCCTATAACATCTTGCTGGGTCGACCATGGATCAGGGACATGAAGTGTGTCCCTTCGATAGCTCATCAGTGCTTAAAGTATACATTTGAAGGGAAAGTGTATGTAGTCCCGGCAGACTTGGAGCCCTTCAAGTATTGCAATACAGTGCAGCTAATGCCGCAATCGACCCTTCCATCAATGCATTTTGGATTTTTAGTTAAATCCATCTAAAAAGGGTCTGATTTCGCAGGCATCCCCGTTGACAAGTCCATCAAATTCCCAGTCGGGTCCACCTTCATCATCCGGTCCTTCACCAACGACGCCATCTACGGTGGCAACATCGAAGGACAAAGGGAAGAAACCCATGGAAGAGGTACCGCCATCAGTTTCAACCATCTCTACTAAGGAGATGCCTAGCAGAATGGAATTCGAGGCTCCTAGTTCACCTGACATGGAGTGGACTCAGGAAGAACTTTCATTCCCTCCCCCTCAATCGCCAATAATCACTGTTGAGATGGCCAATAGGGGCCTGGGGGAGTACCTGGTGTGGAACATTGTAGCAACGCTCGCACTTGAGTCCATGCACCTCACCTCCCCATAGGCACTATTGTTCCTCTAGGCTACCCGTCAAACTAGACAAACTTTGTGTATGAGGGCCTTGATCACGGTATTGAACCATACATGCAAGAGGAAGAAGATGAAGAGCCTTTTGCTGAATAAGTCAACTATTTGTCCAACCCATATTTTGCTTTGAGATACCCTGGCCAATGCAATTGGCATGGATATGGGTTAGGCAGATATGAGCAAGGAGTGCACGTTCTTTGCTAACCAAGATATCAGATGCCATACGACAAATCAAGAGTAGGGTTCAACCACCCTCTACCCTTGGACATCTTGGTAGAGAACATGCAAGGCCTAGGGATAGGCAAAAAGTGTGGACTGGCATTAGATCCATATGCCACTCCTAACATGACATATACATTGGGGGATTTTCTCCCATCGTTGACAACCGACCTTGTTGGCCTCAACAACCCCTTCCCTTTAATCGAGAAAGGAGAAAGTTTGAAAACTCACCTACAAGAGGGGTATAGACAAGGTCAAGAAGGATCTTCGAAGACAAGTCAGAATATGAAGTAGCACCATGGGACCCCTTCGAATCGGATAGCAATCACTCACAAGTGACCCCCATGGATGATTATCAAGAAAGTCTCTTGGCAATGTTCCCTCTGGATGCTCCAATCGAACAAGTGCCACCTCAAGAAAATTAGGTCCCCCCGCAGAGAGCGGAACAACCCCGATGGGGCCAGATCAATTTGCTCGAGTAAGATGAGCCTCTAATGTCACAAATCGTTATTGGAACCAACGAAGGCCTTTGGATCTCCGACAATGATTATGAAGATGAAACTGAGATGGCATATCTCAATCACATGTGATAGATGCAGCAATAATACCCCCTAGATATTGGCAACATATTTGAACAACTAAACATAAGTCAAGGGCATGAGTGGCACCTAAATCCAACGTAGTGGGACCAAGTGTTGAATTCGCCACTTTGGGCATATAGAGAACACCTACCGCCTAGAGACCTTATAGAGATATCAATGCCGAGGGCAGACCCTATCCTCATCCCCGCACATAGGGCTGATCCATTCGTGGCAATACCTCCAGAGCCATATCCGGAGCACAAAAATCATTCAGGATGTTCGAGTCACCACACCCATGGTAATGGAGACCAAAATCATTTCATCAACATGATCTCCATTGACTTAACCGCCCCCATCCACAATCCAGTCGATCCAGCAAAGTCAGGTCGTCACACGTTCATCATAACGACCACGGAGTACTTCACCAAGTGGGTGGAAGTAATTCCGCTTACCTCTACGACTGGAACCCGCATTTCGAAGTTCATTTTACATAACATCATATGTCATTTTGGTATTCCATCCAAGATAATCTCGGATAATGGGACGTCATTCAAGAACAAAGACGTGCGTGCTTTGACCACAAAGTACAAAATTCAGCATAATTTTTTGACACCCTATTATCCGTAGGAAAATGGGCAAGCAGAGGCGTCAAACAAAATGCTAGTCGCCATCCTCAAAAAGATGGTCATAGATAGTCATAAGGATTGGCACATTCAAATCCCGCTTGCCCTATGGGCTTATCGCACTAGCATTTAGACACCCACTGGGGCAACTCTGTTTTCACTCGTGTATGGCTCCGAGGCTATCATGCCTCTCAAGTTGGAAATTCCTTCCTTGTGCATATCAATGCAAGATTTCATCGATGATGACGTTGCACGACAGGCCCGATTAGACCAGCTTACGTTGCTCGATGAACGACACGTTAATGCTCTCGAGCATTTACGCATCTATCAAGAGCGACTTAAGAAAGCATACAACATGAAGGTTCACCTGAGGGACTTTCAAGTTGGTGACTTGGTCTTAAAAGAGAACCAACAAAATTCTAAATTTCTGCCCCATCTAAGGGACAAGTTTGCAGAAAACTGGTTAGGTCCTTATGTCATCAACAGTAAGATCAGACTTGGAACATATCGGCTAGCCTCTCTTGACGGAATCAAGGAACTAGAACCCTTGAACATCAGTCATTTGCGGCCATTCCATATTTAAGAGAGCCATAGCCCAAACCAAAAGCTCCAAGGATTCCCGTAGTCACTTGGTCAATCCCCAAACGCCCCAAAGGTACCCATAATCCCTTTGGTCAAACCAAAAGCTCCAAGGATTCCCGTAATCGCTTGGTCAATCCCAAAAGCTCCAAGGATTCTCGTAGTCACTTGGTCAACCCCCAAAAGCTCCAAGGATTCCCGCAATCGCTTGGTCAACCCAAAAAGCTCCAAGGATTCCCACAATCACTTGGTCAACCCCTAAACGCCCCAAAGGTACCCATAATCCCTTTGGTCAAACCAAAAGCTCCAAGGATTCTCATTATCGCTTGGTCAATCCAAAAATGCCCCAAAGGTACCCATCATCCCTTTGGTCAAACCAAAAGCTCCAAGGGCTCCCACAATCGCTTGGTCAAAAATAAGAAAATTCAAAAACAATAAAATCATCAAAAAATAAAAAAAATTTGCATCTCATTTCCATGCATACTTAAAATAATCACAATAATAAATAACTCTTTTGCATCTCATCTTCATACTCACAAAAATCAATCAATTGAAAACACAAAATAATAGCTGCATTAAGCTCACATCCATACATTGCATATTTGTTGGTCATACAGGTCAAAGGCACCATAGACTGTAATTACTCGGCAAATCCATCATTCTCCACATTTTTTTCACTCTATAAATAGTCCATCAAAAATAAATGCCATCCACAGTTTCACAATATCATGCATTAGTTGTCTTCTAATGTATCTAGAGTTTTCGTCAGCTGTCTTTAGATTTCTAGCCAAATATTATACAAAGTCAGACAGATTTTACGAAGGTAGAGTTCTACTTGGACCGCCCCTTGTTACGTAGCATCCCAACACAAGCTAAAACATACATAAAAATTCCCAAGTTGTGTGAACGAAAGATGAAACCTGCAAAGCAATCCAGGATACCATCTAGTGAAAAGGTTATCTTGCTCATCCCCCTGTGCGAATGACCCCAAGAATGCTGAGAGTTGGCAAAAGGACAAGCATCTTCCCTACCCAATTCCCCAAGAATCCCAAGTTCTCAAAACGTTGCAAACATCAAAAAAATTGCAAAAGTCAAAACTCTAAAGTTTGACATCAAATCCCACAAAGTGCATACATCAAAAGGCACATACAATAGTGATTCTCATCACTCAATATTCAAATCCCTTGCTCAAAAGAAAAAATAAAATAAATAGTGATTTTTATCACTATAGAAGAGCAAGTATCCCAATACAATTGAAGAAAATAAGGGAGTCGAACTTGAATCCTCGGAACTCTCAGCATTCGTAAGGTCATGAGGTAAACCTCAATATCGGTTTGGTGGATAACCTATCGGTCATTGGTGGTAAACCTCCCGCATGATGATATATCTATCACGTTAACTTGTGTGCAGATCAATGTTTGCATGTGGATGAGCTAGCTTATGGTATCCTAGATAGCATCGTAGATTAATCTGACTAAATACAAAAAAGGAGTTAGTGGAGCTAATTAGGTGATCCTCAGTACAGGTTTGGTTGACAGCCTATCTGGCACTGGCAGTATCCTAAAAAATACCACATAAATAAACTCAATTACACACGTAGGGATGTGAAATAACTTGGTCAAAGACAAGTCGGATTCATACCTTGTTCAAAAGTCTTGTAAGATAAAAGTACAGTCTTGGCTAGTTAGTTAAAACATCTGAGTCTCAAAAAACCTTAACTACATTATAAACCAACTGTGATATCTTTCGTCCTTGCATCGCCATTAGAAAATACAAAAAATAACATGTATACATAAAAAAGTCATTTACCACAGCAATCGCCTAGGACAAAAGCCATAAGCAGTCTATGGTGCCACCGCCAACAATCACAATTTCAATTCATCCATTCCATTTGCATATCATATAAATTAGAAACTTTAGCATTCATCACAACATATCCATACATAATGTAAATTAACATGCATCCATCACACATCAGTCACTATGCATAAAATCAAATCACAACACGTGTATAAACAAAAGAAAGTCATCTGTATATATATATCATCAAAAATACCCGCAGGCTAAAATGAATCGGTCCTCTGACCTCGCAAAAAGGCAAAAGCTCAAAAACCCCAAGCCTAGGGCATCGGCCACCATGATCACACAGGATCGATGTGACGGGAACTACCCCCCATGGTGTGGGTCCTATGGGAACCCTCAGGGCGACTGTTGCTAGCCCCCGCATAACGCCTACTAGCGCCTCCCTCATCTAGTCGCCTACATCGAGAGGATGATGACTGCTCAGTATCACTCCCTCTCATGCGACGTGATGATTCACCTCCACTAACTGTAGGGATCCGCCCACCAAGGTGGATAATCTTCGCCTCAAGCTCAAACCGATGTCGAACCAAGTCCATCTCCCGCTGATGAACTGTCACCAAGTTCTCATCGTGTTGCGCTAATGCATTCTCCCTCTCTACTAGTTGTGTCCGTAGGAGATCCATCTCCCGCACAACATCTGTATCCCCATCCCGTCGACGGTATGCCATAAAAGCCTTCTCCCTCTCTGATAGCTGTGTCCGTAGGAGATCCCTCTCATGCAGTGCCTCCCCGAGCTCCTCATCCCGTCTCCGAAGCAGCCCCTCCAAATTTAGTTATCTCAGTGTGCAACCCTGCCTCCATATCCTTTGAGACTGCCTGAGGAATCGGCATCTCCGAAATGGCGTCTTGCTCCGACTCCCACTGCTCTGGGATGTCCTACATATTTGGCTGCTCTAGAACCCCAAAATCATCCCCCCCAAGCTGTCCACCTCTACCATGTCCGCATCCTCCAGCGGAACCCCCCAGCCCTCTCCTGATGCCTCTGCATCCTCACCACCTACTGCTGTCGCCTCTGCACCCCCTAGAGACCCCTCACCTCACCACTACCACAAAGTCCACCACTGGTCGTACTTCATGGTAGCCCCGACATTGTCAATATTTGGGACATCAATCACTGTATTCGAATCCTCACCAAGCGACGCAATGACCGGTCAGGCCAAAGTCCTCTCATCACCCCGACGTCGATAGATCAAAGGATCACCAGGAAACCCCTGGTGCACCCCAAAATGTCGTGTCACTTGAACATATGGGAAGTACTCCTGCTCGATCTCATGTCGCCCGATCAGCCATCTCCCCTAGCGCACCCATCGAAGCCACTCTCCAAGCCTCAGGCCAGGCTGGACAGTCCCAGTATGGGTGCTAGTTTACCCTAGGGTTTTAGTTTAATAGCAAATAAACAACAAAAACAAAAAGAAGAAACGACACAACCTAGGGTCTCAGTTTAACCTAGGGTTATAGTTTTAGTTTTGTCAATTCGTTTTTGCCTTGGGTTTTACCTAAGTTTAAACGGAAAAATAAATTCAAAATAAATTGCGATTTTTAAACTATAACATAAAACAAAAGCAAATAACAAAGAGGAGCACTTACCGGTCTCGCTTCGGCTCTGCCACCCAATTCGGTTCGTGAACTCATGGTGTCAGGAAAAATTTGGCAGTGCTTTGCTTCGCAAAATTGACCTCCTCCTCGTCACCAAATCGCCAGAAAAATCGAACACAAATGAGCCCAAACCCTAGTTTTAGCCCTTAAATAGGCTTTTAGGCCTGTACTCGTTCCTCCCTGGGATGAGCGCTCTAGTTAGCACTTGTCCCACCCTGGTACGATTACTAAACTGGTATTCGTCCCATCCTGGGATGATTACAGAGTAAAAATTTCAAAAACAACAAAAACTGCACCAAATGCACAAAAAGAAGCAATAAAATTGTCCAATAAGAGTGCTTTTGCACTTGACATTCCGGGCATGCAAAACAGACGTTGGGGTCACAAATACTCACTATCCCCCTCCCTAAGAAGGCTACCATAGCTGGACCGCTCCACGGGAGGATGG
Source organism: Wollemia nobilis (assembly GCA_028583015.1). NCBI lineage: Eukaryota > Viridiplantae > Streptophyta > Pinopsida > Araucariales > Araucariaceae > Wollemia > Wollemia nobilis. Next base: position 5,319,864 of record JAQPPZ010015032.1, read on the forward strand.
ATTGTCGAGAATTTCATCCCCAATAGGCGTCACCAAAAGGGTTAAACACCCACCAAAAATAGGTCTAAATGTCGGGAAACTGCACACACATTCAAAGATAAACAAAGGCACCCTTACCTAAGTCATATTGGGTAAATTGACTCATCGCTTTTCTCATGTATGTCATTCCCTCATCGATTCGTCGCTTGAGGGGGTAGTCACACTTAGTCACCAATCAACAAATACAAACCCAATTAAGAAAATGGCACGCATTCAAAGAATCATTGACAAAGACAATCATGCTCCTGCTTGGGGCAGTAAACAAGCAATAATCACAAGCTGATCAAACACTTGGCATTCGTGAATCATGAACTCAAGGTTCCCACAGATAAAAGGTTGCGCCCTTTGCCTATTCATGACTAAACAATGTTCAAGCTCAAGTAACACCTCACCAAAAAAAGGTTAACACTTGAATTAAGTTCCTTAGCTCGTCAGAAGTAAGGATTCAAGAATGTGTGCCCTTTTTCCATACTTGGGGCATCAAGAGTTGGTTAGGTTACTAAGAAACCCTAATCATTAGTGCTTTGGTTATCTATTTTTGCTCAGCACTGCTCCACGCACAACGCATCCCAAAAATGGGCATCTGTGACACCAAAACAGCACCAATCCGATTATGTGACTGCAAACATTGATCGCATTGACACACACATCCCCCAGGGCAGCCCCCAGAGGTTAAACAGTGATCCTAACCACTCACATAGCAGTTTTGGAAGGTCAAAGGTCAATTTAGCACTTTCAGGCACTCTGCTCCTTATTCATTCCACCCAGGGACGATTACAAACTGGTATTCACCCCACCCAGGGACGATTAGCAGTATTCGCTCCAGGGTGGGGCGAATAGCAGGTTTGATAGGAAAAAAGTCAAATCTTGACAAATGGCAGCTCAGATCCACCACTTAACTCTTCCTTCATTTCATGGGAGTTTGAGTGAGCATTTTTGAGCATTAGAAGCAATTACAGGGGCAGTCATGGAGCCCCTAATCAGGGAGGAATCTTCTCCCCCTGGGAAGGCATGATTTCCAAGTGGCACCTCTGCATGCTCATCCAAAGAGACCGTCAGGTCTATAAAATGGTGAGTCTTCTCACCCAAAAAATATAGAGAGAAGGATCATTTTGAGCAACGAAGTGCTACCGTTTTACATCCTCACACCTTTTGATTTGTGCCTTTCACATCCTTGATCTCTTTTGGAAGGGAGGTCATAGGGTGGTTATTGGAAGCGCAAATCTAGAACCAAAACTTGACATTTGGCCATAACATCCTACCAAATTTACCGACAACACCCCACAAGAGGTTTTGGACCCATCCCAAGTGGATTGGTGTCGAAACCGGGCCCCAAACGGCGAGCGTCCTACCCCCGGGCGCCCCCCACACTGTTGTAGTCCTAATCGCCCCGCCTCGGAGCAATTAGAAATTTGTAGCAGATTTCCTTTCTGTTATTTTTGCATCTGATTCTATGTTGCTTAGATAGGTTTTCATTCAAATTTCACATCATTTTGAGTTGTTTTGATCATGTTTTTGTCATTTCCCGCTTTTGCTAACATGCAGGTAGCATCATCAAATTCTTGACGATAGAAGCCGAATTAGAAAATTTTGACCTTCTGGGTCTTTCCAAAATACCCCATTTTACCTAACCCCCAACTTTGCAGGTGATTTGGAGCTTCCCGAATGTGACATTTGGGACAGTGCTTTTTGACATTTTGTTGCAGGTCTAATCGTCCCGCCCCAGAGCGAATAGAAATCCGTGGTGAATTTTTTGACTGTTCCATTTGTAGTGCCCTCCTGGTAATGTCCTCATGCCTCTGTTAAATTTTTAGATCATTATGATGTTATTTAGTTATCGTTTTATTCATTTTTTTGCATGCACTAATTGTAGGCTTGGGGATTGCATGTTTCATTTTATCTACAGGTGCTATTGACTATTTTTTGTTTCCTTGTATGCAGGGTCTCGACATTAGAGGAGCAGCAAGGAGTCAAGACTCATCAATGCAAGCGGCGGTGACGTTTGGTCCGCCCATTCTACATGTGGGCACGCGGAAGAAGGAATACCATCTGTTGATGTGACAAGAACATATTTAATGCTCCTAGCCCCTGAAAATGGAGGAGACAGATTGTAACCGGGTTCTAAAGAATATTAATAAAAAGGTTTGTACTCCATATTCACTTTTATACCTTGTTTCAATGTGTTTATGTTTCTCTCCTTTCATGCATTTCAGTTCGTAGGATTTAGCGTTAAGTTTAGTTTCGTTTGCATCGCACCTTGGCATTTCCTTTTTGTTTCCGTATCCTCGTGCTTTCAGCAACAAATGTAGGTTTCCAAATATTTGTTGAAAATCTATGTTCGACCATCTGTTTGTAGATGATAGGCTAAAATCATTTTGAGTTGATTTCCTTGCAACTTAAACAATTATTGCCAAAAATTACTAGTGAAGGTAGGATCACGATTAGATACAATGGATGTAGGTATGCCATGAAGAGAAAAATAGAATCTAAAAAAATTTGGACAACTACTGAGGTTGTGTAAGGATGGGAGCGGGAACAAAAATGAGCATACTTTATGAGATAATCTACGAACACAAAACTAATTTGCCTCTGTACTTAGGTAATCCTTCAATAAAGTCCATGAAAATATTTTTCTAGGCTTATTTGGGAATAGGCAAGGGCTAAAGAGTTCCTCGGGAATGCATTATTTCTTCTTTCATCCTTTGGAATATATCACACTCTACCACAAAATTTGATATGTCCTTATTCATATCCTTCTAGAAAAAGGTGTGCTTAATCCTTTCATAGGTCTTGAAGAACCCAGAATGACCTATAGTGGGTGAAGCATGCATCTCCTTCAATACAAGTTCCTAGAGTTGATAAGTGTGGGGAATAACAAGGCATTGGAGGTATCACAAATATTTTCCATACCAAGTGTATCCTGAGCATGAGGTAGGTGTTGTTTGAAGTGTGGCAATCAAAGTTTGCAATCCTAAGTCCTTAAGCATGTCCTCACGAATAGAAGGTATGGGTGAAGATATGACACATAACATACTTTGAGCCTAAAATTAGTGAGAGAGGGCATCTACCATAATTTTCTCGTTGCCTTTTTATAGGTGATATCATAATCATAGCCATGAGTTTAGAGACCCACTTTTTTCATTCGAGGGTGGTGACCTACTACTCCAAGAAGTACTTGAGACTTTGGTGTTTTGTTTTAATGGAAAAATTATTCCCAATGAGATAGGGTCATCAATGAGTAACTATGGGTATTTTCAAGCTTCACCCACATACACTTTGGTCAAACACTTTTGGTCTAACCAGATGCTTTTGGTCTAAGCATAATAGCCCCAACAAAATAGCTAAGTTTGGGATCTGTTGGAAGTTATGTACCCGATCAAAGTTTGTAGTGGTACCAAAAGTCCATCCCAGTGCTAGAGGTTCAAGATAGCAAATTTGGCTAAGTATAGGATGCGTCAAAAGTATTGTACCTAATCAGAGTTTGCAGTGGTACCAAAAATCCATCCTAGTGTTGGAGGTTCAAAATAGCAGATTTGGCTAAGTATGGGATGCGTTGAAATTTTTGTATCTGATTGAAGTTTGCAAAGGTACCAAATCCCCGTCATACTGATGAAAGATATCTGCCAGTAAAATTGGCTGAAATGACTAAGTTTGAGATGCGCTAGAAGTTCTAAGGAAACAATACGTTTCTAACTGAATACATTGTAAAATACTATAAATACTAGAATATAGAATGAAAAATGGTTAGCTCTTAGGATTTTATAATTTGCATGTAAAATGGAGTGTTGCATACTAATACAAAGGGATTGTTGTCTAGCCTCTGGTTCAATTCAATTGTAGAATGTGTATGTATGAATGATTACCTATTTCTAATTTTAGCCTATTGAATGCTCATAGTATTTATTCTACTTTCTGGATTTATGCTCATGATACATTCACTTGTTCTAAAATTTGTAATATGTCAAGCTATAGTATAATAAAATTAAATATTTTGTGATTGATAGTAAAACTAGTTGGTATGTTAGGTGGTTCACTTGTATTAATGCATAATATTTTACTATGCATGTGTCTTTATGTGGCCTAATTTGTACCACCATAAGTTCTAGCTTTATCTCTTTTAACTTCTTTTGGTACCCTTTCCCACAGTATTTTTAGGATCAGTTAGCTTAAATTTCAAAGGAACCGACCTTCTCTAGAGATTGACCACTGAAGCCTCATAGCTTTTAGGTCATTCAATGCTTGTCAAGATCTATGGGCACACAACCTTTCCTTATATAGATTTACAGACCAACAATTTTTGGTACACCCGATGGGATAGGTCCCACTTTCTAGATAAATTAGAGTTTTGGTGATACTCTGGTTTAGCAATCTTAAATTTAATCACTTGGAAACTCCATCTAAAAGAAACCCAAATATATTCGCATATCTTTTTCAAAATATTATTAATCTTAAGTTGTCCTTTTAAGATCCTGAGATACATGATCACAAGACAAATAGCTAGGATATTAGAAGAACCTATAGAATTTTTGGAATTGCATTTTGGTAGTTTGGAATACACCTCATCTTGTCCTCTGCATCAACCCCATATTCAATCCTCACCAAATATTTGACCTACATAACCAATCTTAATCCTATATATCTTACACCTTTTATCCCTCTCAATATAGCAACAAAAATGGCTATGAATCCAAATTAGAATCCCCACAACTATCCAACCTAGAACCATAAAAACCCTTTGAATTTTCCTATTTATCACCTCATTTCTTAGGCAAATCTAAAAGCACAACCAACATATGATAGAAATGGGAAGATTTCTTATGAGCAATATCAATACATTGCATCATTGGCCACCATATATAACATCCAAGAGGAAGATGTGATGATAATATTACTAGTTATATCATTAAGGGAAAAAATGTATTGGTACAACACCTTACCTAATAAAATTATAAATATATGGGCCCAGCTAGCCAGACAATTAGTGGAAGAATTCAATGAGCAAATAGATCCATTCTCCCTGCTAACTCAATTCACAGTGATCAAAAGGCACCCACAAGAGGAGATAACATACTTCAACATAATATTCAATCAAACATGGAGAAGAGTGCCCCAGGGTCTCCGTCCAACCAATGAACAAACAATGTATTACTATTTGAGGGCTTTCCATTTATATTTGGGTATGTTTATAAGGAAATCCAATATGTTAACATTTCCTCAAATTTTTCAAGAAGTATTAAAAGTATAAAAGGATTTGATTGCTATAGGAAGGCTACCTCCAAAAGTGGTGATTCCAATATACCCAAAATTTCATGAGCAAAAAATGCAAGCCTCTACCACACCCAATTCATTCCCAGTGACTACTCCCATTAATTTCCTAATATGGCTAGTTACATTGGCTACTTAGATGCTACCTGCTCCTCCCACAATCCCATTAATCCCAACGCCATCTATTGTCCCTGCATTACTAGTCCCATACCCTCAGATAATTGCCTTTCAAGAAATGGTAACAACTATGAAGAATCTCACAAATGGGGTCACTGCTATGAAAAGAAGAGAATCTGAGAGAAACTTTCAACCATAAATATTTTCATCTATCATAAGGGATCAAGCTACCTCCACTAGTAAGCCCTTAGAAAAATCTAGTACAATATACAATAATCAAGAAGAAGAACCTTCTACCTCAGGATCTGAGTCTAGTTATTGGTGTTCAACTTGTAATGACCCACATGGTGAGAGTACATGTATGATGCATCAACATCACATTCAGAAGGTTACCATCAAAAAGGCAAAAATGGCCCAAAAGAGTAAGGTAAATATGTTGAGAGAAATGGACTACAATTTCATAATGTCAGTTGTTGAACAAGTAGTGGTCCTAACAAGATCCTAGAAGAAACCTTTGTTGGTTTATCCTAAAGTCATGGACCCTTTCAAAGTGCCCTCTGAGAAAAAAGCTCCCCAAAAATGATATGTTCCTCAAGCAACTTCACCTCAAAAGCCAACTTAATGGCAACAAAAGATGACAAAGAAAAGTGAAGGGAAAGAACAAGCCAGAGATAAGCTCAAATATCCTTCCCCGACTAAATGATAGAGGATTGAGGCCACTCAAGAGTACAAAAATAAGTATGATGAACCTATAAAAGAATGCAAAAAACAACTTGACTCTCTTGGTTTCAACATTGTGGAAGAATTAAAAAATATTCCATCAAAGGTAAGCATGTATGATGCACTTCTTATCCCAGGATAGATTGATCTTTTACAGGCTTCACTCAAAATAATTAAGAATCAAGAGAAGCGAGTAGAGCTCAATTTATCTTAGGGACACTCAACTTCAATAATGGGAAAAAATGGACCATCTCCACTCTATTTGTCCTTACAGATAGAAGGATTGGTGGTACATAACTGTAATATTGACTCTAAAGCAGCTACTATTGTAATGCCCAAAGAAATTTGTGAAATAATGGGCATGGAATACACAAGGAGCAGTCTTGGAGTACTACAACTAGATGGTACACCTATGAAAATAGTAGGTGTAATCAAAGATGTCCCCATGAAGTTGCATAGAATATCTCAAATCACTGTCATCCAGAATTGTGGTGGTAGATTTGGAACCTTACTTTGGGATGTGTTTGTCAAGAGAATTTACTACCAAGTTGGGTGGTTATTTATCCCTTGATTATTCACATATGGAAATCCCATTTAGGGGTAAAAGAATCAAAATATTCTTGGAAAAACCATCTTCTTTCCACATAGATAATCTTGAAGAAGAAAATCATCAAGTTGACACAGTTAATATAACAACTGAATAAGGAGACCTAATTGAGGAAGTACTAAAGGATCTTCAAACTGAAGATTAATTCTCTATAAAAGAATTCAATCCTATGATTGACACAAGAATTGGCATCTACTCAATCATGAAGTCGAAGGAAAAGAAAAGTACAACTTTTGTAGAGCAGATTCCCCACCAAGAAAAAATATGGAAGTTATTTTTTGATGGTGCCAGATGCAAGAATGGTGTTGGAGCAGGTATAGTTCTAATATCACCTTTCAAAATGGAAAAGGTCTTCTCATACTAGTTGACATGGAGCTATATAAACAATACAACAGAATATGAAGAACTTTGCTTAGGGTTGAAGAAGACTAAAAAGATGGGAATCAAGAAACTATAAATATTTGGTGATTCTGAGTTGATAGTCAATTAGGTTATAGATAAATGTAGTAGCAAACAACATTATCTCAGGGCATATAGAAATAGAGTATGGGACTTACTAGAATTTTTTGAAGCCCTAAATATCAAAGCTATTCCCAGAGAACTGAACACTCATGTTGACATATTAGCATCTATGGGAGCTAATTTATGCCTAGTATCCAATGTCATTCATAAAGAAAAAATAGTAAGGCTTGTTTATAGACCTTATATGCCTAATAAGGATAACTTTTGGCAAGTATTTGATAATGATGAACAAATCATCGACTTCATAATTCAAGAAATGAATTGTGTAGGCAACTTTTTGCTAGAAGAAGATGAACCAACTGAAATGATTCAGCTCAAGAATAATTATATCCCAAAAGGATTGATAAATCTCAAAAGTTTATTTTATGGTAGTGATAGGCCAGCTACTCACATAATTGAGGTTGATAGTCAAAATTATAAATATGTGCAAATTGAACCTGGAAAGGATATCAAAATTGGTGTACACAGTTTAGAAGTCAACCAAACTTTAGATTTATGCAAAGAATTTAATTATATCATAGCATGGACCTATGATGATATCAAGTTATACATCAAGGATACTATCCAACATACTATTGATCCCATACCATATGCAAAGCCTTTATGATAGAAGCAACAACTAGTAAATCCTAAAATAGAGGCTCTAATGAAGAAAGAATTGTTGAAGCTATTAATGTTAAAATAATATTTCCCATCAAGCACTCTACATGGGTTGCCAACCTAGTCCTAGTAAGAAATAAAAATGGAGGCATTCATATTTATGTGGATTTTAAGGATCTGAATCAAGCTTCCTTGAAGGATCATTACCCTCTTCCACAAATTGACCAAATCCTGCACATTATAGTCGAAGCCAAGAGATTCTCTTTATTGGATGAATTTTTTGGTTTAATCAAATATGGGTAAGAAATGAAGACAATACAAGACTGCATTCACCACCAAATTGGATACATTTGCATATTAGCATATGCATTTTGGCTTATCAAATGTAGATACTACTTTCCAAAGGGCTATGGATTTAGCATTTGATGAACTAGTAAACATGTCATCTATCTAGATGACATGACTGTATTATCTCATGATAAGAATAAAGATGTTGAGCATCTCCATAGGGTGTTTGAGAAATGTAGAGAATGTGGGGTCTCATTGAATCCCAAGAAATCAATCTTTGCAGTGCATGAAGAAAAATTATTGGAACATATGATATCAAAATTAGGAATGGCAATAGATCCAAACAGAGTAAAAGTTATTCTATCTCTCTCTCTCCCACTAAACAAAAAGGGACTTCAATAATTTTTTGACCAAATTAATTTTATCCAAAAATTCAATTCAAACTTTGCTCAAATAGTAAAACTAATGACTGAGATGCTGAAGCAGAAGTGGAGTTCAAATGGATAGATGTCCAAAAGAATATTTTAGGGAGATTGAGAAAGCAATATCTCAAGCTCTTGTCCTCATTAATCTAGATTACTCCAAAGACTTCATTATCTATGCATTTGAAGTAGAGGGAAGTTATGTTGTTATTACTCAAAAAAGGAAACAGAACAATGAAATACCAATAGCCTTCTTAAGTCAAACATTCCAGAATAACGAAGAAAGGTACATTTTCATTGAAAAACAAGTCTATGCTATCATGAAATTACTAAAGAAATTTAGGTATTTTATCTCTCAAAGCAATACTTTAGTATATGTAGTACATATGGATATCTGAAACTTTGTGATTCAGGGAGAAGTTGGTGATAAGAGATTCGGTTGAGTGACTAAGATTCAAGATTATGATTTTGAATAAGACCAAAAAAATTGATAAGAGGTTAAGCCTTATGTCAAAGTTTAGCAAAGTCTGCATGTCAAAATACCAATATGTTTAATCAAGACGAACAAGATATTGAGTCAAAAATAGAAACAATGCAGTCAAACTCTTGGATTGAGCAGTTAAGATATTATTTCACTAGAGGGAGATGTTCGGAGGGCTTAAATGCATCTCAAAGATGTAGATATAGACTACAGGCTAGACAATATGTTCTGGTTGAAGATATCTTATATTGCAAAAACTTTGATAGGGTACTATTAAGATGCCTACATCTAGAGAAAACCGAAGAAGTGCTCAAGGAGTTTCACAGTGGTTTTTTAGGTGGTCACTATTCCAGACAAACTACTACAACAAAAATCCTAAGGACCAGATATTATTGGCCATCCATTTTTTTAGATGCATTTAATTTAGCCAAAGCTTGTGATAAGTGTCAAAAGTTTATAGGCAAAAGTAAGTATATGATGATGCCCTTGCAACCAATAATTGCATAACCTTTTTAGAAATAGGGATTGGATTTCATTGATATGATTAACCCTAACTCATCTATTGAACACAAGTACATTTTGACAATGACATATTACTTCACAAAATGGATGAAAGTGAAAGCTATAAAACATGTTTATTATGACACTATGATTGATTTATTGAAAATATTGATCATTAGATTCATAATCCCAGCTACCATTGTCTTAGATAATGTCAGATGCTTTATAGGAGCTAAAACTATTGATTTCGTAAGAAAATATGGAATATACTGGAATGCTTCATCAAATTATTATCCTTAGAGGAATGGTCTTGCAAAATCCACCAACAAGAATCTCTTGAAAATCATCAAGAGGAGTATCAAACACAATCCTAAAAGCTAGCATCTATTGCTAGATCAAGCACTATGGGCTAATCGAATCACAATCAAGAAGTCTCTTAGAACTTCACCTTACACTCTAGTATATGGAAAGGAAGTTGTGTTGCCAATCAACCTAGAGCTTCTGGTACTGATATTCATATCCAATTTGGGTAAACAACCAACATCTAAAGCATTATGCTTAGGATAAGTGGAATCCACCATGTATATATGTAAATACAACATGTGTACACTTCTTGTAAGTATTTTAGTTTATTTCTTCTGAAAGAAAAGGGATTTCCTTTGTCATTAATGCTCATAGGTAAAGATCATACGTCAATATTGTATATCGATTTGTGCACTTCCTTCATCGTATTTCAACTAGATCATCAATCAATAGGTTTGTAAATTTATTAAAATCCCTTGGTACACCTCACAAAGCAATTGCTAGCTAAACGGTTGTCAAAATTCGCAAGCTGCCCATGATTGATAAATTTAGGAATTCTATTGGTCATATGAACTGTTGAGTACAACATGTGATAATAATGTTACAACAATGGTAATCCTGGCAGGATTCACTCTAATTAGAAAGAACCTAAAATTATGCAACCTTAACTGACCAGTCAGAAGTAGTTATTCCAAAATGTGCTTCGAGCAATGAATCGATTTGTTGCCAACCTACAATTTTAAATTATGATAGAATGTTATTGGACGACGACATAATTTCTGAGTGTATGTGCTAGATCTCCCAAAAAGGTAACTACCTCAAGGTAAATCTTCCTAGGCACACGTAATCCATCATATGAAGATAATAATGTCTCTAAACTAGTGAAACTCATGATCAAACAATATAAATTGAATTCTACTTGCAAACATTCTTTTCTTTGCAATAGTTCTAAGTACGGGTTGCAGATGAGAGCTCTAAATATTTTAGAGGAATCGGTTACTAGCAACATAAGAAAAATTAGAAAAATGAGTAGATGAAAGAAGAGTGTTATTGTACATAAATCCACAAATGAGCTACAATATTATATGGTAGGCATTCATGACATAGTGCTTACGATTAAATCCAATTTGAAGAACTCTCGAATTGATTGCAAAGAAAAATGAAAGAAGTTTTATAAAAATCATCTGATCGATGCAACTTATCGCTCATGACTTAGTAGATTTGTTCCAAAAATAGTGCACCCATGTATAGAGCTCATCAATGCAGTAGTGAAATTATATGATCCTAGGACAACCACCGTGTGCAATTCCAAGTTTGAGCCATTATTTACTATCGGTAGAGAACTCATAATGGAAGCGTATGTAGTGAAAGATACTCCAGAAATCAGACTGAAGGAAGTCATGTTGGAAGATAAAAGGTTGTACCTGAATAATGATACGATCCAATAATGGCTTGTTAAAATAGGATAAAATTTGTCAGAGGGTTTCATGACTAAGAATAGAAAGCTCGTAAAATTCAATGATGAATCACAACCTATATTCTCTACACTGGCAATAATTCTATGCTTAAGGACTGATGCGATGGTTTACACATATCAAATGGATATGGAAAATGTAGTTATGGTCACTTCTTCCTATGTCACTCTGGATTAGGTCAGATTTTTGGCCATCAACATACATGAAAAATTGAATTCTATGAAGAAAAAAAATATGATGTATTTACATACTCGTCCTATGTGGCTTGGTTGTTTCTATTCTATATGACTTCAGTAGACAAACATGATATTCAGGTACAAAAGATATATGAGCACAACATAGTTCATCCGGTAGTAGACTAGACCCATGTCCTGAGAAACAACAATTCATAACTAGAATTTAAGAGATAGTTCTTGGGGCCGGCCCGAGCAATAATTTATGGTAAATTCCCTCACATAACACCCGAATCTGAAGATATATTGAGAGGAAAATGCAAGATCAAGGGAATTGGTACTTCTTGGAGCAAGGCACCATTTTCAGACTTTATTGCTTCTCCAAATTTCCCTACTTATTGCCATATTATGTTACCAAATGGATATTCGGATTGAAATATTGTAGGTAAATCTATGTAATATAGCAGAGTCTTGGTCCAGGAGCCAAGAAAACTATAATATTCAAGCTACTTGTCAAATTTGAACACATAAAAATGTCCAAAAGGGATATTCAATCGTACAAAGACCTAGAAGCCAAGCTAACTGGATTGAAGCTACTAGTAGTACCACATATGTGGCACTATGATACGGATGGTGTTATATTTAAAATATTGGATAAAATAAATAATAAAGCACCTGCATTCAAACATGTGTCACACATAGACGTTAAAAATTTTAGGAACCTAGCTGAAGATCAGGTGGCTCCGTTTTATTATATGGAAATGCAAGAAAGGCTTCCATGGAGGAAGTGCTACAAGTATGTGTAGGTTTTTTATCCAAAAAGGAATGAAGATCAATTTATCAATTTGGACCTCATCAAAACAATCAAGGATGACAAGGGATGGGAGGAATACATAATTGAAGAATGGTAGGTAACTCAGTGTGAATGCAACTCGATAAAGAAGGCTAAACTAAACAATAATACTGATAACTTATTCAATGCAAAAGAAGAATCATTACCTCAGTATACATCCATGGTCTACATCAGAAGATCAACTACTCCCAAAATAGTTGAGGCACCTTTAGAGGCACAACCTAAATCTTTTGTGCAGAGCCCCAAGTTAGGCAAGAAACGAAAAGACCACCCAAATCTAAGAAGTTTAGATGCAAATAAGGTTGTCAAAAAATAGTGATTGCAGAAAGAAAAGGAACAACAAACATGCAAGAGGCAAGAATTGCAGCAAGAAGCATAAAGGTGTGAAGCAATGGTCACACAGGTAGAATCTGAACAAGCAAGAGAGAAATGACTCATAACAAAATCAACTGAAGCCATTCAGATGGAGGAGTTGGAGTTGGAAGCACAAGATCAAGGTATGTCCCTTAGAACTTATTCACTCCCGAGTTCCTCATAAATTGAAATTCTAGCCTCCCCACCATACCAATATCATTAATCTTTAGGAATAATCCTTGTAATTGCAAAGCTTATAGTAGAAGTGTACCCCTCTTCTTTAATTCTACCTTCCACCTCACAAACATCATCTATTCAATTGACCATCCCACAATTTCTTGATTCCATTCTATTGATCCAAAAATATGCCCTACAATATTCTTTGCCACACCCTCCATCATCCACTCCTCCGCTCGTAGCCCAAAGAAGTCAAATTTTGTAGGAAACCATATCCCTTGCAAAATCCATGATTTCCTACCCTCTTATCCTGCTATCGTCCTTCCTAGCTACCCCGATTCTCCTAGTAGCTACTGAAGATCCACTATCGAATATTTTCTCTACTATTCGGATAGCAGAGGAGAATCAACAAAAATGAAGAGAGGAAGAATATCAGCTTGAACAACTACAAGATAAAGAGGGAGAAGTTATTTCCATGGGTTATGACATGCTAGACCCCATCAAAAGAACAAGGATTAAGGTGATAGCTAAACCAAAATTCAAGAAGTTTTCCTCCTAGATAAGACTAGAAGATTGGCAGACAGAGATATCTCCAAGATATCAAAGGCAAAAAACCTCTAAGCCATCCATACAAATGCAGACACATTGTTTGTACAATCCAAAAAAATAGATAAAATTTTGGTAGCTGCTAAGAATAAAATTGAAACCCTTGAGGTTAGGCTTGCCAAAGAAAAATTAGATCAAGATGCCCTAAAAAATTAATTCATTAAACTGAAGGGCATCATTGATAAAGCCCCCTCTGTGAAGGAATTATAACAGAGATATGAAAAGATCAAGCACTTGGATATGGAGCTGCGAAAGATACAAGAAGAGAAAAAGCAGTAGGATTCAGAGCTGATAGAGATGAAGGATAAATTGCAATATCAAGAGGAAGCCTTATCAATAACCATGAATGAGTTGCAACAAGAAAATGATAAGTCACATGGCTCACAAATCTCTAAGGATTGGCTCATACAAGTCAGGGGCCACTATTGGGGAAAGATAAGAGGAGCAATTTTTCTTGCTTTCCTCCCTTTCTATACAAAGCTTCAACAAATTGGTGTTGCTTCTATAGAGGCCAGAAAGGATATAGAAAGGAGAGAAAAACTCTAATAACCAAGTTTTAGGAGGTATAAAAATTTAGAAAAATGCTAAGATATCCTAAAAAATTCCTACTCTACAAAAATAGCCTATCAAAGATATAGAGGAGTGGAGACTTCTAGCTCACCAGATCTATCATGTGAATGAGCTCATTGATATAGGATGAGAAATGTTCACCACCATCAAAAAGGAAGTTGAGTAAATGAGCACCATTGCAAAGGATCTCAGGGACCTTGGTGCCCCAAGCTTCTAAGATGATAACTCATTTTTTCATAAAATAGAAGTAATCACCTAGTTTTTTGACAAGCAAATCCAATATGAAAGTGATATTGACTCACTATCAGAACCACTTGATGTGGAGAAGGTCTTCTCACTGTTATATAAGCTTTCTGAGATCCCAAAAAGAGCACAAAACTTAGCTAATAGGTATAACAACCCTTCGTATGAAAATATTTATAGATTAAGGAGGGCTATGTCTAAACTCCGAGGAATCTCAGATTCCTCTTTGGACGTTTGGAATAAAATGTTCCAAGAAATTCAGATCTTCATACCATCTTAGGTTGTATCACAGCATGGAGAATCGTTAGAAGAAACTTCACAAAGGCAACCTCAACAAGAAGGAGAGTTGTAACAACATACATCACTAGGGGGTGACTAATGAAATTTGAAAGCAGTGCTTTATTGTATTATAGTGCTTTATGCTTGTATAGTTGTATCATAGAATATTTTCAACAATAATGACTCTGAAGCCCAATGGACCAGCTCAAAATAAAATTGAAGGCAATAATAAGTGTTTGTCGTCAGGCTATCAGGACTAGAAATCAGATGCACATCAAATTAAGTACTATATTTGCAGCAAACCAATGATGTTTGTAAGATATACCTAGATCACAAATTATGGTGAAGTTATTAGTTGGAAAAATATACTTCAACATTGTTGAGGTAAAATGGGAGAAAGCAGAAAGAACTAGATGCTTAGAATTGATATGATAGAGTGTTTTTTACTAGGTCACATCAAGAAAATAAGAAAGGATTAAACACACAGTGAGCAGAGGAATGGTGATTTCCTAAGTGATATAGCCAGTACCTGAAGCAGCTACCAACTACAGCTATATTTACTCAGTAGTTATCAATTTTGCGAGGGTATCTCATGTTAAAGGTATCCCTGTTGTCCTTTTTTGCTTCTCTTTTTCCATTTTTTGTCCATATTTCCACCCAAATTTTTGTTGCAATATCCATCTTGAAAATCACTTCTTGGGTTTTATAAGGGTGTCCCACTCTCCAAGTATCCCCATGCACTATTTTTATTTCATCATTTCCATTTTGTTATCACTTACCGCCTGTAAAATTTGATACTAATTTTGCCAACCATTCTGCCATTGCAATTTTTTTTGCCCTTTTTTTTAGGTTGTTTGTTTGGTCAAAAAAGTCCCATCCCTATAATCCTAAAATATTTTCCTTTGTCATTTGCCTTATTTGTGTCAATATGTGTATTTTTTGGTATATAAGTTATCAGCCTAATTTCTTTTTTTCGAAAGGAAAAAGTCCCTATGAGTTACCAAGAATGTGGGTATTTTCAAACTTCATCCACATACACTTTGGTCGGACACTTTTGGTCAAACTAGATTCTTTTAGTCTAAGCATGATAGCCCTAGCAAAATGGTTAAGTTTGGGATGCACCAAAATTTTTGTACCTAATCAGAGTTCACAGTGGTACCAAAAGTTCATCCCAATGCTAGAGGTTCAAGATAGCAAATTTGGCTAAGTATGGGATGCATCGAAATTTTTGTATCCGATAGGAGTTCACAATGGTACCAAAAATCTATCCCAATGCTAGAGGTTCAAGATAGCAATTTTGGCTAAGTATGGATGCAATAAAAAAAAATTACTTTATCGAAGTCCGCAAAGGTACAAAATTCCCGTCACACTACCAAAAGATATTTGCTAGCAAAATTGGCTATGTGATGAGCCCATTGAAACTTTTGTACCCAACCAGAGTCCATCAAGTTCTCAAAAGTCTATCACGTGATCGAAGGATTCAAGAGCAGCTAAAATGGCTAAGTTTGGGATGTGTTGGAATTTTTGTACCCGACCAAAGTATGTAGTGGTACCAAAAGTCCGTCCCAGTGTTGGAGGTTCAAGATAGAAAATATGTCTAAGTATGGGATGTGTCAAAAGTTCTATACTTTATCAAAGTCTTCAAACGTACCAAATCCCTATCACATTATTGAAATATATTTTCCAACAAAATTGGCTAAGTGATGAGCCTATTGGAACTTCTGTACCTAGTTGGAGCTCGTCAGTATACCAAAAGTTCATCACACTATCAAAATATGAGAGTAAGTAAAAATGACCAAGTACTAAATTTGTCGAAACTTTTATACCTAGTTGGAATCCACCAGGGTACTAGATTCCCATCATGTGATAAAAGTATTCAAAATAATTGAAATGGCCAAGTGTTGGATGCATCAAAATATTTGTACCCAGTTGGAGCCCGCCAGAGGACCAAATCTTTGTCGCATTACCGAAAGGTATGAATATGAAAATATTTGTTAGTAGCCTTATTTAGCACCCAACAACCATGAATGAGCATAAGTAAGGCAGACCTGAGATCCAACCTATCAACATGTAGTTGGTCATCATCCCACGAAATCTATTGGGTGAGATCACTTTTCAAAAGATCTTAACAACATCGTTCCATCAAGACCATAATGTATATGGCAGGACAACTCAACTAAAAAGTCTAGTAAAGATCAACAAACCAGATGCAAGCACAAGGTCAACATGACTCAGCATTACACAGATCCTAGTCATGTTAGCAAGCCATTATTGGGTAGTTACAACAACCATACCTCCAAGTAGTGTAGCAGGTTTGCGAGTCTTCTGACATAATGACAATTCATTTCTAATGCAATGATGCCTTGCTAACTGAATACATTGTAAAAGACTATAAAGACTACAATGTAGAATAAAAGAAGGTCAGCTCTTAGGCTTTTACAATTTACATGTAATATGAAGTGTTGCATACTAATACAAAGGGATTTTTGTCTGGCCTCTGGTTCAATTCAGTTGCAACATGTGTATATATGAATGATTACCTATTTCTAATTTTAGCTTATTGAATGTTCATAGTGTTTATTCTACTTTCTAGATTTATGCTCATGATACATTCACTTGTTCTAGAATTTATAATCTATTAAGCTATAGTATAATAAAATTAAATATTGTGATTAATAGTAAAACTAGCTAGTCTATTAGGTGGTTCGCTTGTATTACTGCATAATATTTTACTATGCATGTGTCTTGATGTGGTTTAATCTGTACCACCATAAGTTCTAGCTTCAACTCTTTTAACTTATTTTAGCACCCTTATCCCACCGTATTTTAGGATCAGTTAGCTTGAACTTCAAAGGAACCAACCTTCTCCAAACATTAACCACTGAAGTCTCACAACTTTTAGGTCATTCAATGTTCGTCAAGGTCTATAGGCACACAACCTTTCCTTAGACATATTTACATACCAACAATAGTCGCATGTATAATTTCAAGTATCTCCTTTGCATAAGTTGATTTTTCTAAAATTTGGCCTTTACTAGTGAAGGCCAAAGGGCATATTTCTTACATCAACATGGATCCAATGCCATTGATTGAAGCATCACTTTCAATTACAAAGGGTTTAGAGAAATCAGACATTGCTAAGACTAAAGTGGTTGTCATAGAATACTTTAAATCAATTAACACCTGCTTAGCTAGACTTGTCCAGATAAAGGAATTATTTTTTAACATGGTCATTAAAGGAGTAGTAATTTTAACAGAGTTGCGGATAAATTTCCAATAATAGCCAATGAGTCCCAAAAATCCATGAATACCCTTGAGAGTGTGGGGCTTCAACTAGTCTTGAATGGCTTGAATCTTCTTAGGATCAATTTTAACTCCATATTTGATCATAATGTGTCCCAAATACTCTACTTTGATCAACCCAAAATAACACTTGGACCTCTTAGCATAAGGTTGATGATGTGCCAAAAGCTGTAAACTCTACTCCACATGGATGAGGTGCTCTTCCCAAGAGCCACTATAAACCAAAATATCATCAAAGAATATTAAAATGAATTTACGAAAGAATAGGCAAAAAATATTGCTCATGAGGCTCTAAAATATGGAAGGTGCATTTGAAAAGCCAAATGGCATAACTAAAAATTCATAATGGTCCTCATGATTGTGAAAAGCAATTTTAGGAATATCCTCCCCCTTGATTCATATCCGATGGTAACCCAAGCAAAGATCTAACTTGGAGAAAAACATAGCACCATGCAACTCATCTAGTAATTCATCGACCACAGGAATAGGAAATTTATCCTTAATTGTGAACTTATTGAGCTCACAAAAATCTATACTCAACCACCAAGACCCATATTTATTTCAAACTAATAAGACTAGAGAAGAATAAGTATTTTTACTAGGCCGAATGATTTTGTATTTTAACAATTCTTGTACTAATTTCTTAATTTTTTACTTAAGAGCATGGGGGTATAGATAAGATCTAATGTTAGGTGGCTTACTATTAGGTACCAATGGGATGGCATGATCATGGGAGCAATGAGATGGTAATTATGTCAGTTCTACGAACACTACATCATGCTTAATCAGAACGAGTATTAAATCTTCAAGAATTTTTTCCTTTTTTGATGTGGTTGGTTGGATTTCAATTATCTAAGAGATTATCCCACAAGAGGATTTTTTTAACTTCTCCATACAGTTTGAACTGATGATATGAGGAGGTCCTACTTGTGAACCATGAAGAGTGTAAGACCTATCATTCTGTGAAAACTACATCCATAGCTCTGCAAAATTCTAGGTGATGGTATCCAAAGTATCTAACCATTGAGCTCCTACCACCATATCACATTCCCCTAGTTGAAGAGAAAATATATCCGTTTTGAGCTCATAGTCCCCTATTTTTAGCTTAACATTGTGGCATTTACATTTGCAAGGCAAGTTCCCTCCAATTACCATCATAAATTCAAAGGAGTTGCATGTATGTATGTAATAATTGGCTTGCTTAGCTATTCAAGGATCAATAAAGTTATGTGTACTTCCTGAATCAATGAGGATTGTAAGGCATTGCCTTTTGAAAAAGGCTACGACTTTCATGGTTTGTGGAGTAGTAATCCTTGCAAGATCATAAACAAAAATTTCTAGTTGTGGCTCTTCTTGTGTGTCATCCTCATCTTGAGGTGGTTCTGCTGATGCTTCGACTTCATCCTTAAGTTGTTCACTGCTTTTTGGCTCCTCTACATCAATCAAGAATAGCTTCTTTTGAACACATATTTGTCCTCGTGTATATTTTTCATCACAATTATAACGTAAACCTTGGGTACATATGACATCCATCTCTTTTGTATTCAAACGCTTGTAGGGATAGATTTAATTTCATTAGTGGATGTGAACTTAGAAGGAAATGAGGGTTTGGCCTGTGGAAATTTAGGTGGCCTCCTTTGAGCTGAAGATTTTTCTTCAGCCAACCGTGCCAAGCTTATGGTCTACATCATATTTTGTTTTTTGAACATCTTGACCTCAACCTTGAGATAATCCTTCAAGCCATTGATAAGAAACTTCAAAAAAAATCCTTCATTTAACCCTTTGGTTCTATTAGCCAATTTCTCAAATTGGGTCTAGTAGTCACAAATTATAGAGGTTTGTCTCAGTTTGGTTAATGCTCTTGTGAAGTCTTCATACTCACTAGGGCCAAAACAACTAAGTAATTAGGACTCAAAAACTTCCCAAGAAGGGTCAATAACTATGTGTTGTAACCACTTATGACACTGTCCCTGCACCATCCCCTTATGACATTGTCCCTACACCATCGGTTACTGACACTATCTCTACACTGGATGTTACTAGATTTGTTTAGTTACTAACATTGTGGTTCTCTATACTGACAACTATTTTTTCTATATTTATCACTGACAACTCTCTACCTATTGTAAATTATGACTATCATAGACAATTGTTACTGACATTGACAACTAATAATCTTGACTCGACTGTTATTTTTCTCAAACTAAAACGATACCCAACTGTTAGTGACACTAGCAAACTTTATCTTGATCGCTTCTATTATGTTCACCCACTCTTTCATCCATTTCAAGCAGTATTTTAGATATAGGGAAAACTCCTTTGTATGCTTAATTTTTATGGGAATATTTTTGGTTGTAGGTTAAACATTCAATAGAACAAGAAGGTTTTTGCAAGTTATTTGATAGAAATAGGGTATGTTAAGCCAAGGTGTATGTAATACACAAAGGTCCTTTGTTATATTACAATGAAAAATGATAGTGCTTGGACCAATATTTTAGGCCACTACTCAAGGAGGACTCCATGCATACCCTTGAGCACAATACCTGCCTCTCTAATAGTACAGGAAGGTAATATTTTCAAATATTGTGTTTGGTGTACTATGGATAATACAAGGTCAAAAAATATTTCTAGAGCTAAAGGTTTCTTCTAATCCTAGGTGGTCTCTCGATATACCTAAAGATACATGGGAGCTCAAATCCATAGATGGGTGTTGTCTGAGGCTTGGGTATTGGAGCTTGATTCCCCCTCACTTCACTAGACACTTTACGGGTAATCTATCTTAGCCAATAATGGCAACTCCTCTATGATATTTTAAAACCCCCAACACAAGGTTTCTAATCTAATAAACTATTACAAAAAAAAATGACTATGTTTTTCCTATTTTTTTAAGATAAAGGACAAGTAGAAAATGGAAAACACAAAAAAATTATACTTAATAGTCATAATAGAAGGGCAAGAATTTTCACAGTCGTAGCAAAACTCGACCCTAAAAAGCACTTTAATACCACTTGTTAGAAACCTACTATTAAAAATAAACTCACACAAATATTGCAAATAAACATAAATACTTGAAACACAAACTATTGCAATACAAAAATTAATTGCATAAATGAAACAATCACACAAAATGACACAGAATCATAGGCATCTTTGAGGGGGCAACCTTTTTCAATACTTTCAATAATTTGGAAAAGATACATTCGTTCATAGACTTATGTCTTTTAAAGATACACTTCATGCAACCCTAATCTAATGTTCAAGAGTTGGATTACATGCAAAATGTCACTCGAGCTAGAATCTTCTACCAAACATTGATTACATTTTTTATAACGGTTACATGAAATGGCCCCACTTGTCTAGGCACCTTACTTGCCACATACCATTACAAAGTATTACAAAAATAACATTATAAAGGGATCCCCATGTTGGAAGGGGTCATTACATAATCATATGAGTATTAAAAAATAGTGTTAGGATGGGTCCTAATAAAATCTTACTAGAAATTATGATAAAAAAATTTATGACAAGCTAAAATTATACTAACCAAACAGTGTAGATATATAGTGGAAATTTATAAAATTGTTAGAATTATATGGATGAAATGTATTTTATTATTTTAATATAAACATTTATAATTTCATGTAGAAGAAACTAATTTTATAAAATATTATTATATGATTGAGTATGGATTTGGTTAAATTTTATATTCTAATCTCAGGTCATATATTTTTGAATTAAAATCCTACAAAATCAATTATATGATTTTTTTTATACATTGTATGTGACAAAAATTGTATGGAATGTTATATTTCTTTTATGGTGTTGAAGATTAAAAAATGATGACTAGTAAGAATTTTATTCTAAGGATTAAAAGCATATAGATTTTTTAATATTAAATTTCTATTTTACATAAAGACGTAAATTTTCTAAATTGTAGAAAGGAATAAACTTAGTGAATGGGTTTTTCATAAGTTTCCCATAGAACAACAATAGTTCCCATCCTAAGTGAATATTTTTTATATGCATGGATTATTTTAGGTTGGAATAATATTATAATTGAAGACAATGGATCCTTAAATACCCAAAATATTGTCTTAAATTAGTTTAAATGCAATTTCATTTTACATAGAGGAGTTTATTTTTTAACAAGTACTTAATTTTGGGCATTGAAAAAATTTGTGACATACCATCTAAGTGACTGATATTATAAATTATAACATAATTACCTTATTTTATTTGTGGTCCTAACTTTTTAAATTTGCATTCAAATACAATCATGTTGAATATGAACAAAATAATCCTATCTATATTCATTGGTGTGAAAAGGAGATCATGTTCTAGAATTCAATAATTGTCCTATCCTTAACATATGCTTCATTATAGTTGATTTAATCGGGTCTATAATGACAGTGATGTGATCCACATAAACCTATACCTTCCTTCTCAAAGCTTATCTCCTAATAAATAACTGACATCATCTTACTAAATCCTTCTTCTTCTTGATATTTTTATCTCAAAAAACTATTATCACATGGTCATTAGTACAAAGTATAAAATCTTAGAGGATTAATATCAATCCATAATTATAAAACTTACTACATGATATATGGCAAAGGGATAGTTAATTTACCTTGTTTGAACATTGCTAATGATAAGCATTATCATTCACCTTTACATGACATTATAGATATCTTCAATAATGCATGATGGAAGATTTCATTGGTCTTTGATCAATGTCATAAGAGAAAAGGTGTTGACTGGATTGCTAATGTAGCACCATTATCTAAAATATATCTTACAAGTACCAAGTATCAATCATCAAATCATTCTACCATCCTCTATACTTGGCACAATTCCAACCATCTGATGCAAATCCTTCAATTGAAGCCCGACACCAAAGCATGATGACATCACCTAAATGATATCATAATTCTAATAAGTGGCATGTTTATCATAAGAGTAGATTTCAAAATTAGAATGAGTGCCACACCAATAATTCATGGGTAAGTAAAGTGGTAGCACATGTTCCACAATTTGAATGGATGCCATCCTCTTCTTCTAGATCATGGGATAAAAAAAGTAGATCATTAAATCCAACCTTAATTTCATTGTTGTTATAGAATATTTATCACCAACTAATGATGATGAAAAGGAGCATTACTCTTGCTAAAACATGTGGGTGAAAGAGAAATCTTTGCACTTCATTGTGGACATAAATTGCTAGAAGAACTCGATCTTGATGGATGTCAAAAGAAAAAAATAGTTGTGGCACCATATCCTTAGCCATACAATATTGGATGGTTTCAATAGGAAAAATCCATCCATATCATAGAGTATTTCTATCTCTCTTTCATCATTACGACTTTCAAGAATGAGGTAATCTATGATGTTGTTATGCTTGATATGTATGATGTCCTTCTCGAGTAACCTTTCATGTGGGAATGCCATGGAATCTACAAATCTAAACCATAAAATGTCATTGTCACACTCCATGACTAGTGCTATAGGATTCTAGAGGTGGTTCCACCTACAAAATTCTCCCTTATCATTGTTAAATTATTATTAAAATATGATCAATCATATAGAGGAAATTGTTCTCCTAATTATCAAGACTCAACAAGAAAATAAGTTTATTTGTCAACACTTTTAGGTCTATTACAAACACCCAATGATGACGATAAAATCAAAAGGACCAATGGTATTCACTTACAATTATGTCTTCACATCAAATTCAATGGTCTTCCTTTATTGTCCATTCAAACCTTTGATTGATATGGTACTAAGAATACCTTTTCCCAATATGTTAATATCTAGATGCTCCATTCTAGAGAAAAATGATATCAAGTGTCAAATTCATATGTTTATATATAAATATCACATTAAATTAGTGCTTCACCCTATTGAATCTTATTTATGTTATATTACAAGATAAATGGCTCTTGAAAACTCTAAATTGACTATTGATTATTTAATAATATCGTGGTGAAGAACCACTAGGATTGATGATATCTTGGACCAACTTAGTGGTGTTAAGTATTTTACCAAGATCAATCTCAAATTTGGATATCATTAGATCCTAATTCAACCAACCAACATCTAAAATATATCATTCAAGAGCAAAGAGGATATGTTTGAGATGTTGGCTGTATTTTGGATTTACAAATGCATCTATAATAATTATGCAAATGATGAATGGCATACCACATCCATTCACTAGCCCATTTATAGTTGTTTATATTTATGAAATTCTTATGTTAAAAATAACATGGGAAGAACACCTAAATCATATCACCCAAGTCTTAAACATTTTGCACCAACATATATTTAGTACCAACCTAGTGAACTATTCTTTTAATGCCAGACAAATTCAGCATCTAGGATTTATCATTGATGAGCATGGAGTCCATGTTAACCTAGAAAGATTTAATTAATTCATTATTAACCTATTTTGAATACCTTTATAGATCTTGGTAGCTTCTTGGGCCTACCATTTTTTACCATCAGTATGTGTTAGGGTTCCATCACTTGGACATTAAATCAGGTTACCTTGGGAGGCACTAAATCTAAGTTCACTTTGAAACATTATCATTAAAAGGTATTTTAAGATTTATATAAATGATTTTGTTTTTCTATAATACTCATATTTATATATTCAAAACATCTTTTTGAGATGGAGATAAACACCTAAGAGTAAACATGTAGAACTATTCACACTTAGTATGGGAATCTAGTCACTTACCATAGTAAAAAAATATTGATATAGTATAGAGATACATGTATGATTACAAGATCTATACCACTGTCCAAGCATACCCCCATTGGAAGCACTACATCTTGGGTAACTAGATTGTCATACATCCACCATAAACCATTGCAATTCATGTTAAAAATGGTTGTCACCATAAGTAGCTAACTTTCCTTTAGGATTTTTATTTGAACATCAAGTATAGCAAGGGCAGCATCAAAATTATATTAGGCTTCCTCAACTAGCCAATTATAACCACACTCATCATAATCCTTGATGCTTATGGTCATATGACTTTCAACTAGTCTCTCCTTATGAATCAAGTCTTGATTTTTCTAGCATTCATCAGGTGCTACTTTAAGGAAATTAATTTCTAGTTTTTATCTTTAGGAAAATCTTTGTAGTCACTTGGACACAATTATGTACCAAAAATCCAAAGATAAAAACTCAGGAGATGCACATTATAGTCAAACAATAGGGTATTTTGGCATTGTTAATATGTTGGTTATTCTACAAAAGTATTGTTACTAGCATAAGCTTTATTGTGATGTTCATAGATAAAACTTGCCATGCATAGCATGTGTAATTGACAAACCTTCCACTAGAAACTTAGGACTATACACTCTGCTACCTACATCTAACAAGCCTTGGGAATCAAACTTAATGGATTTTATGTAATGGATGCCAACCATCTATCATGGGAATGATTGGATATACATGGTAATAGAGATTTTCTAAACTAGCTATCCTCATACCCTATCAAAAGAACATCTCGGTGAAATAAACCACCAAATATTTCTTTAAGCATGTTTAGGTTTATTTTGGAATTACATGGATAATTATGTTTAATAGAAATACTAGCTTTCTCAACATTGTTTTTCAAGTCTTTAGTCACATATGGATATCAAATTGTATTTATCAACTAACTTTCATAGTGAAAATATGGGAAGACACTAGTGGTAAATTGCATGAACATACAACTACTCAAGATGTGCAATGTCAATCCTCTATGCACATGAGATAAGAAACAACCCTATATTCAACATAGCTATAATAGGACTTGATATATATCCATAAATCATAGTCCTTTTTACATGTTCCTAAGGTTCCATCCATTGGTACTAATCAACCCCCCTTTATCTTCACCCATGATTGGAGATGCTTCTTATGCATACACTGAGATAGATAAAGAATGCACATTTGTTGAATAGATTCAAAAAATACAACACTAGTTTCATAGAATCATTCAGAGGGTTAATTCCAAATATAAAGATCAGCATGTTAAGCATAGTGCATGACATCATTAACAAGTGGAGGATAAGTCTAGCTTCATATTTGGAAAAAAAATTCCCAGGTGTTTATCATAAGCTCAATCTTCTCCACTATGGACCATACACTATTACTAAGCAAGGGATAGTTTCATTGAGCTATATCTTCTTGCATACTTAGGTCTTCATCAAGTTTTCAATATGGATCTTCTTCATCCATACTACCCTCCTTTATTAGATACTTTTGATATTACATAGTATCTTCACTATTTATAATTGAATCCTAATTGCACCTCTACAATAGATGCAGATCATAATATGGATAATAAAATCAACCATACCTAGTGTCAATAAATTTTTTTCTATTAATTTATCAAAATAGACCATCTCATTCATCAAGGCATGTGGCTTGCTCACACTTAGATCAAGTAGAAGTTTCCTCATCTGATCTCAAGCTTAGAGGTAAAGGTAAAGTAATTTTTAATATCCATAAGACTATAGGACATTTGATACAATCCTCATGGAGGATGTTATTTACCCCATATGTGTGTATCCAACCAAACTTTGGTTACTAAAATATGGTGCAAAACTCTACAACCCATTGGATTTAAACCTTGGACCTACTATTCAAAGTTCCAAAGTCTTAATGTTAGGCCCACTCAAGTTGTAAAAATGGGGTTCATATCTTTCTAAGGGGGAAATTTTATTCTAAAATAGATCTTAGAATCTCTAGGAAAAAACTGTTATAGCCTTCTACCACCCTCCATAGTTGGAACCAAGACCAATCATCTAACGTTAATCCTTCCATTGAAGTCTATGTCAAAGCCTGATGGCATCATTGACATGGTGTTGTTGTTTTGACATCATTGATATGGCATTGATGTTAGCCTTGATATTAATACCTATAGCACCATCCTCAATTATGGTCCCATTAAAATACTAATAGTTGATATTTTCACTATCATTCTACTCTTGTAATCATTGGAAGATAAAACATTTAGTCTTTTTCATTGTTCTTTTGTACTCTATTTGTACGTAAATATGTATTATCATGAACTACAATATAGAGAACATAGGAAGAAGGAGATATCATAGGCTCTCACATCTTTCATTTAGAGATTATTGTATAGTGTTCTTGTTGTTAATAAAGAATACTTGTTCATAAATATTTTTGTTCTCATTATTTTATCCATTGGCATGGTATCAACTAGATTGCCCTAGAAAAAAAGGTCATGCCACTTGTTGGGCATATCCATGTTTAGTATTAATGGGTTCCATAGAACTCAAAACCACCTAGCTATCTCCTTGTTATGTGTCACTATAAGAATAGTGATTCATAATAGTCAATAATTTAATATATAATTTTCACTCAATAAATGCTAAAATGTTAGATATGAATATTTTGTTTCAAATGTAAGTTTTAAATATAAGTAAAACTTTATTGAGACATTAATGATTATGTTGGGGACCAGATTTGGTCCTTACATACCAAGCATCATGACCACCCACATGCATTTTTTCTAGTGCATCCAATTCTTATGCCATGCATGAAGCACCAATTCAGGAAGTCTATGGAGTGTGGGATGTGGCACCATTAAACGACCTCAAGGGTTTTACCAAGGCTTGCTCCTTGTTTGGATGTGATCTTTGATACATCTTTATTTTCCTAAGCTATCCTAACATATTTGATCTTTGACTGGGAAAAGGGTTAGAAGGAAAGCAATAAACAACTAAAAGTAAAATGACAAGTAAATCAAACCTATACTAAAGATGTGATGCATCGAAGGTCTTAAACTATCTACACCACAATGGGTTGAATGAACACAAGCATTGTAATCACACAAGGAACATGGTTTTCCCAAACACGTGTTACCCTAAACAAGAATACATAAGAACTGAGATAGAAAGAGAAACAGACACATCTTCTTATATATGTATGATGATCAAATTACAATCATACCATAGAAAGAGGCTTGAAACTGATCAACTTGAATAACTCAAGGCTTGAGCTAGGCCGTAATACAAAAGAGGATGAAAGAAAATCCCATATGAGGATAAATACTAAGCATGGGCATGGCCAGCTTTTGATCCTTTTCCAATGAGAAAGAAAATGGGATTTGTAAGAAAATGTGAGGACAATTCACCCCAAAATTCATGCAAGAATTTTAAATTTTTGAGGCTAGTTAACATAAACATTGATTGATCTTCGAGGATTTGAGAATCTGAAGCCATAAAATTTTGTTGGTAGGTTAGCTTGATGGGACTCTCTCATTGTGTCATTAGGATACCTTATTCCAGAGATATCCCATGATTAGACCTTTAGGAAATTTCTTCATTAATTCCTTAGATTTGGTTTTACCCCTTGGGTTGCCTTCTATGTCATTACTTTGAATACTCTAGCCATTGCCTAGGTTGTTGTGTCCATTTGTGGGGCATCAAAGCTAGAACTAGATCATCATCCCTTCCCTTTGCATCCAGTTGTAATGGGTTGGTCTAATTATTCTGATGATGATTAGTACCTTACTCTATGTTCCTAAGAGGTTTCTTAGGCAAAGCTCATGTCATGCACCACTTGGGTTATAGTTTTGACTTTTTCACTTTATTTTGGCATGGGAGGTGCACCCCTTCTCCATTGACTTGTTTGTCACTTCCTTTTTAGTGTTTCATTGATGACTAGAACTACCAGGCAGACCACCTTAGCAAGTGCATCTGAGGTGTATTTTCCTACATTTTTTTCCTTCTACTCCCTAATACTCCTCTTCTACCATAGATTTTGGGGAGACCTTTAAAGGGGCTAACAAGCCTGAATATTTAGGGAAGGTGTTACAACTAAAAATATTTTGACCTACTTTGTTCTTCTCTATCCTTTAGGTATTAAGCTTTTCTTGGGGGAGGAAAGGGACTTGTCTTACTGCTTTCCTTTTTACTCACCTCAGATCTTCCTCCTCATATGAGGAATGGGCCTTAGTTCCCAAGATCTATTAATGGTGTCATCTCATAACTCCACCAGGGATTGAGGAACACCCTCAAACATGGAAGAGGGCTAAACTTACTCCTCTAAAAGGATAAGAAAATGCCATAGGTGTTAGTTTAAGCAAGATACTATTAAAGGTGAAGTACTTTTAGTTGTTATCAAAAAGGCTTAGGAACTCTAACCAATAACAAAACTTGCCTTAACTACCACTAAAAATGCTTTTGAATAATTGCTTTTTCCTAGTCTAGTAAGTCAGCTAGACTTTGTGGTATGGGGAGCTTTAGGATCAACAACATATTATGGTATAAACATTTCCTCGATGATGCTCTTGATGGAATTATAGCATTAGTTGCTTCATAAGTAGTGACGATCCTTGACTTTCGCATCTTGTCTCTCCTCAGTCATCTTTGGATTAATTTTTGATAAAAATTTCCTTCTTAATAAGGGGAACTTTTGAACCTTTGAAATAGAGAGGGGGCCCTTTTTATTCTGGAAATAGAGAGGCCTTTTTATTTTGAAAATAGAGAGGTCTTGGCGCAGAGCGGGAGAGTGTAGTGAATTTTCATTATAGCTTTGGTGTCTCACAAGGGAAATCTTGCTAGTAATAATTAAGGAACCTAGAGAAAAGAGCCTTGTCCATTGGCAGGGGAGGTCACTCTAAAGAAATAATAAATACCATGTGAATGCATACAGGGGTATTTTTAATATCAAGTTGAACCATCAGTAAATTGGTATCTTATAAAGGAGGGGTATTTAAAATTCATGCATACCTAGATATAAATTCTACTGATAAAAAAATGGGGCTAGAGAAGAGGGGGCGGGGGTTATATTTGAGTTGCATACCAAATATTTAAAAAGTGGTTAGGGCACTTCTTAAAAGGACTAAAATTGCAAAATAAATGGAATGAAAATATATTTCAATAGGAGATTCACAATTTTTTGGATAAAAATTAATATTATTGTTGATGTTCATCACTTATTATTAGAGTCAATTTCTAAGAAGTATAAACATATTTATAAATAAAGGAAGTCCTAGTAGATAATTTAGCCAATTGTAATGTTAGACTTAATTGCAATAAAATTCACATTTTAAAAGATAATGAGCCAGTTAAAATTTAATGAGATGTATAATCAATACCCCACCTTTGGCACATAGTCTCCTAACGATTTTTCCAAACCCTAAATTCAATGAAATCACTAAAACCATTCTTTCTTTCTTTCTTTGCTTCCCTGAATTTGATAGAGAGACTTCATTCACCCTTTAGATTTTTTTTGCTTAAGGGCAGTTCAACCCTTTAAAAGGACCCTCAGCATCCCTTGTGCCTATTGCACGGAGCTAAAATCAAATAGTTCCCTTAATTCGACAGAGTGACTTCATTCACCCTTTAGATTTTTTTTGCTTGAGGGTAGTTTGGCCCTTTAAAAGGATCCCTAGAATTCCCCGTGTCTATCGTACCAAAGATTACACAGAGCTAAAATCAAAGCATCTCCTCTTGTGAAGGGTCAAACAAGGGATATTTGACTTATTTAGCTCTAATTTGTTAGGTATTTTAAGTATTTGAAATGTCAGGCTTCTCAAATTATTAAATGAATTTCTCAAAATTTTCACATGTACAGACTTTAGTTTTTAGAATGAAATTTTTAGATATCATCTTACAAGAGTCCTATTGTGCATTTGCTTTAGGAATATAGGTGACATCCACCTATTAATACTAATTAATTTGGATGAATGTCTTATTGCTCTAGTCTAATGGGGTCTTTTAGGCATCCCCTTGAAGATATTGTTACCTTCAGTCTAAAAGGGTCTAGTGGGTATCCTTGGACAAATTTTTGCTTTCCCCAGTATTCCCCATGCATGTTGCATCGAAGATTGAACGAAGCTAAAATCAAATCACTCTCCTCTTATGAAGGGTTGAATAGGGGATCTTTTGCTTCTTTATCTTCAATTTATTAGGTGTTTGAAGTATTTGAAATGTCAAGCTTCTTAGATTATTAAATGAATTTCTCTAAATTTTCACATGTACAAACTTTAGTTTTCATAATGAAATTTTTAGATATCATCTTACAAGAGTCCTATTGTTCATTTGCTTTAGGAATATAAGTGACATCCACCTGTTAATACTAATTAATTTAATTAATTTGGATGAATGTCTTTTTGCTCTGGTCTAATGGGATATTTTAGGAATCCCCTTGAAGATCTTGTTATCTTCAGTTTAAAAGGGTCTAGTGGGTATCCTTAAACAAATTTTTGCTTTCCCTAGCATTCCCCGTGCCTGTTCCTTATGTTTGTTGCACCAAATATTGCACATTTCTACTATAAGTTATTAGTCATGCAATAGACTGTTATTAATACTTTCTAACAAGAGGTTGAATGTAAAAATATAGTTTACAACAGTGATAAAACATTGGCATTTCATAGATCAATGGAGAGCTCACAAAACCCTTCAAATAATGAGTAACATTACTTGAAAAAATATTCCAAAAATAAATAAATAAAATATTAAAGTGAGTTTTGGCAAAAATATAAATAAAGGTTATTTTTATAAGTATAGATTTGTGGTATCAAATGGCATTAGTTCACCTGGTTAGATTCCTCACCTTTCAAGAAGGAGACCAAGGTTCAAATCTTGCCAAATGGTACATGCATAATTACCAAGCTATTGTAATACTACTATTCAGTCATGATGTAATATGGGTGGGGCAGTTTCAATCCCATATAACCCATTAAAAAATAATATTAATAAATTAAATATATATATATTTGTGGTGGCATTGATAGGGAGTTGCAAGTACGAAACTATCAATGCTTCACCAAGCTATAGACAAGAACACCCATTGGATGAATTGCAAATGTTGGTATGCTCATCTAGAAACTTATCAAATTGTGCCCCTTAAGCAAACTACACGATAATAGATACATGCATTGAAACCATGGTTTCTTATTGCACATAAAACTGGATCATAATTATAAACTTTTTCCAGTGATTTGTCAACTTACAATATTGTTTGGCTTGATAAAAGATTCTTTGTTATTGAAGGTGACTCCAAGCATTCAATAGTACTAGTTCTTGATGGTGGAAGACCATGTTTGTCCCCAAATGAATAACTTGTCAATAACATTAATTGCCTTTGTCCTTGAATGGCTTAATAGCATAATAAGAGTATTTCTTAAGTGATATATGCCTTTCTGCCATGCTCAAACCAGCCAACAGTAAATAGTTGTGTATAATGTGCATGGCTAAGGTTTAACCTATAAAGGCATCTTTAAAGAGAAGATTTTTCAAAGCAACCTTTATCCACAATTAAATGGAGAGGTTTTACTTAAACCTACTTCTATTAATAGAAGGAGTCTTTCTCATCTTTAAGTTCAAACAATGTAATTTTTGTGTGAGTAGTGAGAATTGTTGGTGTGTCAACCTTCCCTTAGGCATCCTAGATGCAATCTGTGACTAGAATAAGAGTTTTTTTGGTATGACATTTGTCATTTGAGTATTAATGGACTTGTGGAAGCAACTCAATAGTCTAGTTTACATCAAGACTTCTTATCAGATTGTTGTTGTGCTAATGCTACAAATGATGACTAACTATGTTGGTTCACCTAGCTACTATTGCATGGAAATTCCTTCCTAGAGTCATCAGTTGTCCTGTAGTGTAGTTTATTTTCTTTTAATAATTTTTGGTCTTTGAAAGGGCAAAACTATTGCTTTAAGCCTTAACATTCTAACCTTGCAAGCTGCATTGTTTCCTTTGTTGCACAATTAATATCAAAATAGAGAAATAATTTTCGTTTAGATTTTTACTCCAAATTAATGAGAATTGTTTTCTATTAGTAAATAATAAGTATGATGGAGTGCAAATTTTGCCAACACAATTAATATGCAATTTTGCTCCAAAATTTGCCAACACAAAGTGGTTGTTCCCCTCAGCCCCCTCTCAGAGGGTTACCTGTAACAGTAAGTGCTCTCTATCACTTTTATTCTTTCTGTTTGATGTTAATTTGTATACCCAAATGTTAATTTGGACATCCAATTGCCCAGTTTGGAACTCCACATGGTTGATTTCCACTATCAAGAATTTCATTCTTTGGAAGAATATTTGCTTCTACCCTCCTTTTCTTCATCTTCACAATGGTGATCCAAAATTTACCAATTTTTTTAACACTATCCAAAAGCCCAAGCTCAAACCCTAGGCATTGCAAGGATTCAGTTAACACATTGGCCAAAATGTGATCAAATTGCAAGTTGATCAAATTGTCTATTGCACATCCCAAATTTGCCAAAATCTAGTTGAATCAAATTTGCCAAAATCTAGTTGAATTAACAACAAAATATTTTATCAAATGGTATGAGTTAGATGAAAACTTGACCAACCATATATGCATAATTGCCAACATTGGTGGGACCTATTTCAATAATTTATAATGAATTGAAAATAAAAAATAAGAACGTTTACTTTACAAGAATTTGCCATCAAAAGTATGTACTATGCAATTTTTTTTTAATTTGTTAAATGGGATTGAAACAGGCCCACCGGTATTACATCATCAACACATAGTGTTACTATAACAACTTGGCTATTATGCACGTATCCCTTGGCAAGATTCGGACCTCAGTATCTTCCTTGAAAGTTGAGGAACTAACTATGCAATTTTAGGACTTTACAATTTTTAAACTACTTAATTTCTCACATGTTTTTTTTCAAATCCATGTTAACTTGTAATTTTTAGGTCGAATCTATAGTCAGTAGGGATACTGATGTAGATTGATCACTTTTATCCTTTTTGTTTGATGTTAATCTGGACACACAATTATTAATTTGGATACCAATGTTCCATTTTGGAATCCCACATGATCAATTTCCACTTTCAACAATTTCATTCTTGGGAAGAATATTTGTCTTTGTCTCCTTTTCTTTACCACCACAGTGGTGGTCCAAAAATGTACCACTTTTTGTAATGTTGTGTAAAAGCCTAAAATGTAACCCTAAATATCACAAAAACATAGTTAACACATTTGCCAAAATGTAATCAAACTGCAATTGGTGAAATTGCCTGCTGTGCATCCCAAGTTTTGCAATTTCAAATTAAGAATTGAGTTCTTAAATTTGCCAAAATTTATAATTAGAAGGTATGGCAATGGGATCACCACTTTTCCTAATCATTTTTTTATTTTATTTTATTGAAATTGCTACCAGATTCATATTAGACAAAATATTAAGGGAACAAATTCAATATAAAGGCTAATCGTGGTTTGGGTGCCTACATCTAGGCCTGAACACCCAACAGCCATCGGAGCCATGATAGACTTCCCTCTAGAGAGGATAAATCAAATACAGGTGCATTCATAGGGCCACGCAAGGCACCCATTACCAAAAATAAGCATAATGGAGACCACACTTAGGCCCCCACTACTGTATTACAACATGAGGCCATGAAGGACCAACACATAGGAGAACTAAGAAAGATTGTGACACTTAGGGCACCCGACTATAAGCATTGGAAGTGAACATTCACACAAATTGGTATATGGAACACTTTGAAAATACATCAATCTAAAGCTATCATATTAAATCGGTATGGTGAGACAAGTTTGTCAATAAAAAGTTTTCAAATTGACCCCATGGGAATGAGGAATTATACATATTTTTTATATGCCTAAACAATATATGCCAGAAAATTGCATTCACAATGGAACTAAGGTTAATAATTGCCTACCATTTCGGGATGTTTTAATAGAAAATAAAGTAGATGGAATGTTAGCACATGGAGGATATAGATAAAAGACATATATAGGCCTTTATCTACAAGAAAATTCTTACCACCATCCATGTCAAAAATATACCATGCTAAATACCTTGACTATGAGAGCAATTAGAGTATAATACAATAACCAACCACATCAGCAGAGGATAAAATTCTTGAAGATTTAATACTCGTTCTGATTAAGCATGATGTAGTGTTTGTAGAACCGATATAATTACCACCTCATCACTCCCATGATCATGCCATCCCATTGGTACCTAATAGTGTGTCACCTAACATCAAATATTTTTGATACCCCCATGTCCTTAAGTCAAAAATTGAGAAATTAGTACAATAATTGTTAAAATCCAAAGTCATTCGACCTAGTAATAGTCCTTATTCTTCTCTAGTCTTGTTGGTTCAAAAGAAATATGGGTCCTGGTGGTTGAGTATAGATTTTTGTGAGCTCAATAAGCTCACCATTAAGGATAAATTTCCTATTCATGTGGTAGATTAATTATTGGATAAGTTGCATGGTGCTATATTTTTCTCCAAGTTAGATCTTCACTTGGGTTACCCATCAGATATGACTCAAGGAGGAGGATATTCCTAAAATTGCTTTTCACACTTGTGAGGACCATTATGAATTTTTGGTCATGTCATTTGGCTTGACAAATGCACCTTCCATATTTCAAAGCCTCATGAACAATATTTTTTGCCCAATCTTTTGTAAATTCATTTGTCTTTTTTGATGATCTTTTGGTTTATAGTGGCTCTTGGAAAGAGCACCTCATCCATGTGGAGTAGAGTTTAAAACTTTTGGTACATTATTAGCTTTATGCTAAGAGGTCCAAGTGTTCTTTTGGGTTGACGGAAGTAGAGTATTTGGGACACATTATGACCAAATATGGAGTTAAAGTTAACCCTAAGAATATTCAAGCCATTCAAGATTGGCTCAAGCCCCACGCTCTTAAGGGTCTTCATGGATTTTTGGGACTCATTGGCTATTATTAGAAATTTATCTACAAATCTATCCAAATTGTTGCTCCTTTAATGACCATGTTAAAAAAGAATTCCTTTACTTGGATAAGTCTAGCTAAGTAGGTGTTCCTTGATTTAAAGCATTCTATGACAACCACTCTAGTCTTAGCAATGTATGATTTCTCTAAACCCTTTGTAATTAAAAGTGATGCTTCAAGCAATGACATTGGAATCATGTTGATACAGGAAAGGCACCCTTTGGCCTTCACTATTAAAGCTCTTTCAAGCCAAAATTTATAAAAATAAACTTATGCAAAGGAAATGCTCACAATTCTACATGCGGTTACTGTTGGTCTTTAAATCTATCTAAGGAAATATTGTGCATCCATAGACCTTGACCAATATTGAATGATCTACAAGTTGTGAGGCTTTAGTGGCCAATCTCTGGAGAATACCGATTCCTTTGAAGTTCAAGCTAACTGATCCTAAAATACAGTGGGAAAAAGGTGTTGAAATAAGTTAAAAGAGCTAAAGCTAGAACTTATGGTGGTACAGATTAGACCACATCAAGACACATGTGTAGTAAAATATTATGCAATAATACAAATGAACCACCTAACAGACCAACTAGTTTTACTATCAATCATAGAATGTTTAATTTTATTATACTATAGCTTAACAGATTACAAATTCTAGAACAAGTGAATGTATCATGAGTATAAATCCAGAAAGAAAAATAAACACTATAAACATTCAACAGACTAAAATTAGAAATAGGTAGTCATTCATACATGCACATTCTGTAACTGAATTGAAACAGAGGGTAGACAACAATCCCTTTGTATTAGTATGCAACACTTTATTTTACATGCAATTTATAAAATCCTAAGAGCCGTCGATTTTTATTCTACATTCTAGTATTTATAGTATTTTAAAATGTATTCAGTTAGCAAGGCATCATTGCCTTAGCAACAGATTGTCATTATGTCTAAAGACTCGCCAGCCTACTACACTACTTGGAGATATGGTTGTTGTAACTGCTCAATAATGGCTTGTTGACATCGCTAGGATCTATGTAATGTTGAGTCATGTCGACCTAGTTGCTTGCATCTGGTTTGTTGATCTTTACTAACCTTTTTAGTTGAGTCACCCTATCATCTACACGATGGCCTTTATGGAAATGATGTTGTTAAGATATTCTAACAAGTGATCTCACCCAATAGGTTTCATGGTATGATGACCAACTACATGCTGATAGGTCGGATCTCAGGTCTACCTTGCTTATGCTCATTCATGGATGTTAGGTGCTAAATAAGGTTACTGATAAATCTTTGCATATTCATACCTTTCGATAGTGTGATAGATATTTGGTACTCTGGAAGGCTTCGATTGGGTACAAATATTTTGGTGCATCCAACACTTGGACATTTTGATTATCTTAAATACTTCGGTCGCATGAAAGGAATTTGGTACCCTGGTAAGTTACAACTGGGTACAAATTTTTTGGCAAATTTAGTACTTGTTCATTTTTCCTTACTCTCATATTTCAAAAGTGTGATGGAATTTTTGGACACTAATGGACTCCAACTAGGTACAAAAATTTCAACGTGCTCATCACTTAGCCAGTTTTGTTGCTAGATATCTTTCGATAGTGTGATTGGGATTTGGTACTTTTGCAGAATTTGATCGAGTACAGAACTTTTGGCATATCCCATACTTAGCCAAATTTGCTATCTTGAACCTCCAACACTAATATAGAATTTTGGTACCACTATAGACTCCGAACGAGTACAAAAATTTTGATGTGTCCTAAACTTAGCCATTTTAGCTACTCTTGCATCCTCTAGTCATGCGACAGGCTTTTGGAAATCTGATGAACTCTAGCCAGGTGCAAAAATTTTCACGGGCTCATCACTTAGCCAAATTTGTTGGTAGATATCTTTCGATAGTGTGACAGGGATTTGGTACCTTTGCAGACTTTGGTCGAGTACAAAAATTTTGATGCATTCCATACTTAGCCAAAATTGCTATCTTGAACC
This sequence comes from Wollemia nobilis, assembly GCA_028583015.1. NCBI lineage: Eukaryota > Viridiplantae > Streptophyta > Pinopsida > Araucariales > Araucariaceae > Wollemia > Wollemia nobilis. Next base: position 5,357,509 of record JAQPPZ010015032.1, read on the forward strand.
TCCAATATTAAGACAATTTTTTGGTGCCACTATGAACTTCGACCAGATACAGAACTTTCGATGCATCCCATACTTAGCCAAATTTGCTATCTTAAACCTCTAGTACTGGGATGAACTTTTGGTACCACTATGAACTTCGATCGGGTATAGAACTTTCGATGCATACCAAACTTAGCTATTTTTTTGGGGCTATCATACTTAAACCAAAAGCATCTAGTTAGACCAAAAGTGTTCAACCAAAGTGTATGTTGGTCAAGCTTTAAAATACCCACATTCTTGGTGACTCACAAGGAGTTTTGCCTTGTGAAAAAAGAGAAATCAGGCTGATAACTTATATATCGCAAAAGTACACAAATTGACACAAATAAGGCAAATGTCAGAGGAAAATATTTGAGGATTATAATGATGGGACTCTTTTGACCAAACAAATAACCTAAGAAAAAGGGGAAACAAAATTGCAATGGTGGAATGGGTAGCAAAATTAGTATTGAATTTTACAGGTAGTAAGTGACAGTGAAATGGAAATGATGAAATGAAAACAATGTCTAGGAATACTTGGAGTGTGGAACACCCCTAGAAAACCCAAGCAGGGACTTTCAATATGGAGACTACAACCAAAAATTGGGTGTAAATATGTATAGAAAATGGAAAAATGGAAGTAGAAAAGGACAACAAGGATACCTTGAACATGAGATACCCTCACAAAATTGATAACTGCTAAGTAAATCTGGCTACAACTGGTATCTGCTTCAGGTCGTAGCTATATCACTTAGAAAATCACCATTCCTCTGCTCATTGTGTGTTTTATCCTTTCTTATTTTCTTGATGTGACCTAGTAAAAAGCACTCCATCATATCAATTCTAAGCACCTAGTTCTTCCTGCTTTCTGCCATTTTGCCTCAACAATGCTGAAGTATACTTTCCAACTGACAACTTCACCATAATTTGTGATCTAGGCAGATCTTGCAAACGTCACTAGTTTATTGCGAATCTAGTACTTAATATGATGTGCATCTAACTTCTAGTACTGATATCCTGATGATAGGCACTTATTGTTGTCTTCTTCAATTTTCTTTTGAGATGGTCCATTGGGCTTTGGAGTCATTATTGTTAAAAATATGCTATGATACAACTATACAAGCATAAAGCAATATAATACAAGAAAGTACTACTTTCAAAATTTATTAATCACCCCCTAGTGATCGATGTTGTTGTGACTCTCCTTCCTATTGAGGATACCTTTGTGAAGTCACTTCTAATTATTCTTCATGTTGTGATACAACCTAAGATGGTATGAAGATCTGAAGTTCTTAGCGTATTTTGTTCCAAACCCTCTAGAGAGGGATATGGGATTCCCCTGAGTTTAGATATAGCCCTCTTTAATCTGAAAATATTGTCATACATAGGGTTGTTATACCTCTCAGCTAAGTGTTGTGCTCTTGTTAGGATATAGGAAAGCTTGTAGAATAGTGAGAAGACCTTCTCCACATCAAGTGGTTCTGATAGTGAGTTAATCTCACTTTCATCTTGGATTTGCTTGTCAAACAACTGGGTGATTACTTCTATTTTGTGAAAAACCGAGTTATCATCCAATACGCTTGGTGCACCAAGGTCCCTGAGATCCTTTGCAATGGTGCTCATTTCCTCAGCTTCCTTTTATGATGGTGAACATTTCTCATCCTAGATCAATGAGTTCATTCTCATTATAAATCTAGTGAGCCATGAGTCTCCACTCCTCTATATCTATGTTAGGCTATTTTTGCAGAGCAAGAAATTTTTCAAGATATCATAGCATTCTTCTAAATTTTTGTGCCTCCTAAAACATGGTTATCAGATTTTTTTCTCCCCTTTCTATCTCCTTTCTAGCCTCTTCAAAAGTAGCACTAATTTGTTGAAGCTTTGTATAGAAATAGAGGACAGCAGGAAAAATTGCTCCTCTTATATTTCCTCAATAGTGGCCCCTAACTTATCTGAGCCAATCCTTGGATATTTGTGAGCCATGTGGGTTATCATTTTCTTGTTGTAACTTATTTGTGGTTATGGATAAGTCTTTTTCTTGTTGTTGCAATTTATCCTTCACCTCTATTAGCTTTGAATCCTGCTACTTTTTCTCTTCCTGTATAGCTTCATCTCCAGGTGCTTGATCTTTTCATCTCTTTGTTGTAATTCCTTCTCAGAGGGTATTTATCAATGATGCCCTTCAATTTGATGACTTCATTTTTTAGGACATCTTTATATTTTTTTTCTTTGGTAAGCCTAACCTCAAGGGTTTCAATTTTCTTCTTAGCAACTACCAAACTTTTATCTATTTTTTTGGATTGTACGAACAATGTGTTTGCCTTTGTGTGGATGGCTCGGAGGGTTTTTGCCTTTGATATCTTGGAGATATCTCTGTTGTGATCCTCTATTTGTCAATATTTTAGTCTCATCTACGAGGTAAACTTCTTGAGTTTTGGTTTAGCTATCACCTTAATCCTTGTTGTGTTGATGGGGTCTAGTATGGCATAACCCATGGTGGTGGCTTCTTCCTCTTTATATTGTAGCTTTTCAAGCTACTCTTATTCCTCCCTCCATTTTTGTTGATTCTCCTCTGTTATCCGAATAGTAAAAAAAATCTTTGACAGTGGCTCTTTAGTAGCTACTGGAAGAATCAAGATACTGTTGGAACAATTTCTTGCATCCATAGGGTTGGGTTGTCACACTACAAGAAATTGTTTGGAACCAACGAGCTATTATAGACTCTGGTCAACCTACCTCTTTATTTTGGTAAAATATGCATTGCTAAGATTTAAAAAGAACCAAAACGGGTAAGGAAACCCTAGTGATAAACTTAAGATTTTACAAGTTTAAGCACTCCAGATTTTAGTTATACACTACTTCTATTAAATTGACCAAGCAAGAATAACAATATTAATTATGCCTTATGTGTAGACCGGTGCCTAGATTCATTGGGTTGTTATAACAATTTTAACAACGCTTCAAATTGAATAGAAAGAATGGGGAAAAGAAGAAATTGGCTCTGTTAAACTCATTCGAATATCGTAATAAATCTAACAGTTTGACCAATGAAAGAAACATTCATAACACATTCAAATAATGTAATCTGCAATAAAGTAACACACAAAACTAAAGACATAATTGATAGAATTGACCCCAGAATTGTATTATTTTTCCAAATGAATTACATGTAGAGTTGGCAGAATGCCATTAAACTCTGTTAAAAGTATTAATACAATGAAGAAATCTCGTTCAAATAATGTAACAAGACTTCTTCAACTTCTTCCATTCCAATTTGGTAACAAAGAAAATCTTTGAGTTTCAGGTTCAATAGATCTGGAAATAATCTCAGCTTCTTGAGCACTATTCTACCAAAACCTGCACAGCAAAGGGGAATAATGAGGGATGAAAAAAAGAATAGACACAAAGGGATACAACAGCACAACTACAGGGCACTCAAGTATACCTCTTAGCAAGAATTTGCTATCTCTAAAGCTTGATGCAGATTTTGACTGCAACTGGTGTCTTTATAGCTCCAGGTTCTTGAATCTATTATTTTTGGCCTCATCTAGACCTCACACTTGTCACCATCTAGTTTGATCCTTGATATATAGTATAGTTGTACTCCATAATATCCTTTTGCTCGTATTGTATACTCTGCTAGGACTTTTAATTTGACTATTTTTATTAACCAGATATCTCAGTTCTTGATGAATGTTCTTCCTTTGTACCTTCTATATCCTCTGGTTGACTTCCTGCTTTTGAACTCTACCCTATTTTAGTGCTCTTTATTTCTTCTCCTGGAGGTGTTTTTATCTTCAGCTGTAGACCACGTACTCTAGTTTTCTTCATTTTTTGATCTACTGAAGTTTTTTTATCTACTTTTCATTAATCAAGAATGTAGCCTGTCTGGCCATCTTTTTATCATCATCAGGTTCACAATCAAACTCCTCTGTCTTGTTCATGATCATATATTCTATGTTGGTAGCCTCTAGGAATTCCTCTAATGATAGTTCATGGGATTCAGTTTGATCGTCTAAACATTCCTTTCCTCGACTACTATCTGAATTTGCAGTATTTTTGTTATTGAGCTTTCGATTGTACTTTGGTATGATTTGGTATCAATGTCATTACTGACTGTGTGTCTTTGAGGATAAAAATAGTTCATCTTGTGACACGCGTGTCATCAAATTTACTTCGAATGAAGCACTTCCGTGAGATCATTTAAAGCTGCAAGAGGATTAGCCGAGGACAAAACAAATAAATGTATTCGATGTTATTTTGACCTTAGAAATCATGCTTGAATTAAACAGTCTTATTTTTCTTGCAATTTTGAACATGCACATCCGTAGATTTTTCTTTGAGGTAAGTGCTTTCGTTAGGTCACGTGAACCTGCATGAGGGTTAGTTCAAAGTATACTGCGCATATATATGAAAATTAATGTTCATATTTTAGGATCAGTTAACTCATTTAAATCTTTTGTAACTTAGGCCCTCGACTAAATTCAAATTAAAACAATCATTAATTCAATATTTCATGTCCAAACCTTAGACATTAAACCTTTTAATTAAATTGCTTCATGTAAAAAAATTATTTATCCCTTAAAATTTGGTTTCCATTATCTCCGTGGATAACATATTAGAAGAAATTTAATCTTCGAATAATCTTTTAAATCCTTTAATTTTTTTATTAAATCAAACTTAGACCATATAAGGCCCAAAAACATATATCATTAAAAATCGATCATCTCTCTGGGCGCTCATCATTAGATCTGCTCACGAAGATGCGCGCCCGTAAAGATTTATCAAGTTGTACATTGATTAGTCCGAAGGTGGAAAATTTATAATGTATTAAAACTTTGCCTAAACTTGATTATTTCAAAATTAATCAATGGTTAATCAAAAAATAAGGCGCCTAAGCAAAAATATTTATCAAATTTAAATTTGTGCACCAAGGATAGCACTTACCATTAGATTTAGTTTACTCATAGCGCTACCGTTGGATCTGGACGGAGATGAGCGTAGCTGTCAGATCTTACTTTGACCATAACTCTGTCGATGATCGCTTTGCTAATCCTCGACTACTTCAGAAAAGTGCTACCATTAGATATGATAAGGGTCGACGCCACCGTTGGATCTAAAGAAGATGGAGGGAAGTTAACTTTATCCTGAACCATAGTTTTTAACAGACGATCATTCCACTATGAGTGTTGCCATCGAATCAACTATCAATAGGCGTAGCCATTGATTTCTTCAGATCTACACAAGGGTTAAATAATAGATGCATATAATATTTTTGGTTAACCTTGGTTACTCTTGGTGAGCGTGCACCCATCAGATCGGGACAGAGCGAGTGCTATCGTTAGATCTTTTGGAGCTGCTCGACACTTAATCGAATGGGCACAAGACCAATGTTGACTTTATTGGCTTTAATACTTTGATTTTTTGAAGAGTGCACATTCGTTGGATCGACTCATGATTATGCGCAATCGTCGATCTTCTTTGACCTGCAAGATTAATAATTGATGGGGCGCATAACTTTTAATTTTCCTTAATCTTTGATTAGGCAAAGGGGGAACGATTAGCAATGTGTTAAGACCCTTTTAAATCATGCTTATAATTATACATTAATTTTAATTAATCTTTGGGTGCTTAAACTTTTCAATTTTAAAACTTTGATATTCTGAGTGACACAAGACCGTTGGATTTCATCACAATTGTGCGTTGTCGTCCAGATCTTGAGAGGTGCTTAATTTTTAATTATCGGATTATCTCTTAATAATGTGATTCAACTTTAAAAATGTGCTTAATCACTTAGATTATTAGTTTTAAGTTTGGCTTTATCTTTTATTAAATCTTTTAATTAATCCAGGTTACTCTTAGCGCATGTGCATCCATCGAATTAATATGGACTGAGCGCTGCCCTTGGATTTATTAAATTTGCTCGATGCTTAAATCAAAAGGGGTGCATGACCCTTGATTAAATTTCCATTAAAACTTAGGTTATGACCGATGTAAACCTTGAGCTTTTAAAGGTTGGTTAAATTTAAAGAATGCACATCTTTTGGATTAACTGTGGACGAAGCGCTGCCATTCAGATCTCAAAAGTTGCTCAATTTTTAACCAAAGGGGGTGCATACCTTCATTTACCCATGTGAGTTAACTTGAACCTTAGGCTTATTCATTTTTACTTAGATTCGAATGTTTTGATCAATTTTATTATAAGGACCAAGGACTTAGGGGGACTTTTAGTAGATATTACACTTGATTTACAAATTATAACCCCTTTAATAATCAAACAAGGTTAACGGCTAATTTTTTCAACGGTTAAAGGCAATTAATCGAATGGTTAATGTTATGGCTTTAATTTTTTGATTAAGATGAATATTTTGAAATGGTTAATTAGAGTCAAAAATTTAAAATAAATTTTATAGAAGTGAATGCAACAGAGACCAACAAAATTAGACGAAGGCTTCAGAGATTAAAAATTTAAATTGGGGATATTTGATGTTGAGTCAAATTTGGCTCCAACAGATACCTAGGAAGGTCGGTAGCAGGGTAAGAGGGTAGGAAATCATGGATTTTGTAGGGGATATGGTTTCTTGCAAAATTCGACTCTTTTGGGTTGCGGGTAGAGAAGTGGATGATGGAGGATGTGGTGGAGAATCATGTAGAGCATTTGTGTGGTCAACGGAATAGACTCAAGAAATAGAGGGATGGTCGATTGAACTGGTGGTGTTTGTGATATGGAAGGCAAAGTTAAAGGAGGGGTATGCTTCTGCTATAAGCTTTATAATTACAGGGATCATTCCTAAATATGGATGATATTGGCATGGTGGAGAGGCTATAATTTCAATTGATGAGGAACTTGAAAGTGAATAAGTTCTAGGGGACATACCTTGATCTTGCGCTCCCAGCTTTGGCTTCTCCGTTTAAATGGCTTCAGCTAATTTTGTTATGAGCTCTCTCTCTTTCTTGTTTAACTTTGCTTGTGAACTGTTGCTTCACACCTTTGTGCTTCTTGTTCCAATTCTTACGTCTTGCGTGTTTGTTCTTCCTTTCTTTTTGCAATTATTATTTTCTAGCAACCTTCTCTGGATTTGAACTGACAGTTTTTATTGTATTCAATCTAATCAAAAAATATAATTGCTAAGGAGAAATAAGAAAGCAAAGGAACTACATGAGAAAATAAGCATCAATTCTTATTACATGGATAAACTTGTACAATGAACTATGGAACTACGAGTCCATAATATAGGTTTTACAAAATGACCTTTGGTCTACCTCAAATGACACTTGGTCTACTTCACATGATACTTGGCATGTATTTCTGGCCTAGTCCAAAGTAACATAGGAGGAAGCGACCATAACTACATTTACCATACCCATTTGATATGCATAAACCGTCACATCATTCCTTAGGCCCAGAATTATTGTCAGCATAGAGAATATAGGGTGTGCTTCATCATTGAATTCTACGAGATTTTTATTCTTAGTCATGAAACCCTCTAGTATTTTTTCTCCTATTTTAACGAGCCATTTTCGGATCGTATCATTCTTCAGGTGCAACCTTTGATCTTCCAACATGACTTCCTTCGGTATGATATCTGGGGTATATTTTACTACAAATGTTTCCATTATGATTTCTCTATTGATAGTAAATAGTGGCTCAAACATAGAATTGCACATGGGGGCTATACTAGGATCGTAGAATTTCACTACCGTATCGATGAGATTTGTATATGGATGCACTTTTTTTAGCACAAATCTACTAAATCATGAGTGATAAGCTACACCAAACGAATAATTTTTAGAAAACTTCTTTTTTTTTTTTTTGCAATTGATTCGAGAGTTCTTCAACTTGGATTTAATCGTAAGCACTATGTCATGAATGCCTACCATATAATCTTGTATCTCATTTGTAGATTTTTGTACAACACTCTTATTTCCTCTACTCATTTTTCTAATTCTACTTTTGTTGCTAGCAACGAATATTTGAAATATTTAGAGCTCTCGTTTGCAACCCATACTTAGAACTATTGCAAGAAAAAGAAAATTTACAGGTAGAATTCAATTTATATTGTTCGACCGTGAGTTTCACTGGTTTAGAGATGTTATTATCTTCATGCGATGGATTGTGTGTGCCTAGGAATATTTACCTTGGGTTAGTTACCTTTTTGGGAGATCTAAAACATACACTCAAAAATTACATCATCCTCCAATAACATTCTATCATAATTCAAAACTGTAGGTTGGCAACAAATCGATTCATTGCTCGAAGTACATTATGGAATAACTTCTAATAGATTAGTTAAGGTTGCATAATTTTAGGGACTTGCTAATCAAAGCAAATCCTGGCAGGATTACCGATCGTTGTAATATTAATGTCACATGTTGCACTCAGCAATTCATCTAACTAATAGAATTCTTAGATTTATCAATCATGGGTGGCTTGTGAATTCTATGAACTGTTTAGCTAGCAACTACTTTATGAGGTGTGCCAAGGTATTTTAATCATTTTATAGACCTATTGATTGGTGGTCCAATTGAAATACAACGAAGGAAATGCGTGACTCGAGATACAAGATTGACGGATGATCTTCCACCTATGAGCATTGATGACCAATGCAACCCCTTTTCTTTTAGAAGAAACAAACTAAATACTTACAAGAAGTGTACACGTGTCGTATATACATATATACATGGTGGATTCCACTTGTCCTAAGCATAATGCTTTAGATGTTGGTCGTTTATGAGAATTGGCAATAGACGACCATTTGGATGGTGCAACTGGTATGCATTCAAATCCTTCTTTTGCTCAATTATGTATGGTCTAGACCACATTGAATCAAACTTTTCATGTGATCTGAGATTTGTATTATCCACATCCCACTTAAGTACTAAGTCACCTTCTTTAAATGACCTTGACATCACTTTTTTATCAAACCAATGTTTGACGGCTTTTTGGTGGTGACAATAATTGTTATACGCTTGTTCTCAATTTTCTTCTAATTGAACCAACTCTACCATTTTTTTCATAGGTTGTAAGGCATCCAGATATTTTTTGGCTATGAATCTCAGTGCCAGAAGCTCTAGGTTGATGGGCAACATAGCTTCCTTTCCATATACTAGAGTGTAACATGAAGTTTTGAGAGACTTCTTGATTGTGATTTGATCAGCCCATAGTGCTTGATCTAGAAATAGATATTAGCTTTTAGAATTGTGTTTAATACTCCTCTTGATGATTTTCAGTAGATTCTTTTTGGTGGATTCTGCAAGAAAATTCCCTTAAGGATAATAATTTGATGAAGCATTCCAGTATATTCCATATTAACTTGCAAAATTAATAGTTTTAGCTCCTATAAAGCATCCAACATTATCTAAGATAATGGTAGTTGGGATTCCAAATCTAGTGATAAATCTTGAATCACAGTGTCCTGATTAGCATGTTTTATAGCTTTTGCTTTTGTCCATTTGGTGAAGTAATATGTTGTTGTCAAAATGTACTTGTGTTCGATATATGAGTTTGGGTTAATCATATCGATGAAATATAATCCCCATTACTGAAAAGGTTCTTCTGCAATTATTGGTTGTAGGGGTATTGTTGGATGCTTGCTTTTGCCTAAAAACTTCTAACACTTATCACAAGCTTTGGCTAGATTAAATGCATCTAAAAAAATGGATGGCAAATAATATCCAACCCTTAGGATTTTTGCTACAGTAGTTTGTCTAGAATAGTGACCACCTGAAAAACCACTGTGAAACTCCTTAAGCACTTCTTCGGTTTTCTCTAGATGTAAGCATCTTAATAGTACCCCATCAAAGTTTCTACGATATAAGATATCTTCAACCAGAACACATTGTCTAGTCTGTAATCTATATCTGCATCTTTGAGATGCATGTAAGCCCTTCAGACATCTCCCTCTAGTGAAATAATATCTTAACTACTCAATCCAAGAGTTCGACTACATTGTTTATATTTTCGACTCAATATCTTGTTCTTCTTGATTGAACATATTGGCATTTTGAAATGTAGACTCTGCTAAAATTTGACATAAGGCTCAACCTCTTATCAATTTTATTGGTCTTATTTTGACATCATACTCTTGAATCTTAGTCACCTAATCGACTCTCTTGTCACCAAGTTCTCCCTGAATTACGAAGTTTTGGACATCCAGGTGTACTACATATACTAAAGCCTTGCTTTGAGAGACAAGTGCTTAAATTTCTTTAGCAATTTCATGATAGCATAGACTTTTTTTTCAATTAAATTGTACCTTTCTTCATGATTCTAGAATGTTTGACTTAAGAATATTATTGGTCTTTCGTTGTTCTATTCCCTTTTTTGAGTAAGAATAGCAACATAGCTTCTCTTTGCTCCAAATGCATAGAGAATGAAGTATTTGGAGTAATCCAAATTAATGAGGATAGGAGCTTGAGATATTGCTTTCTTGATCTCCCTAAAAGCATTCTTTCGAACATCTATCCATTTGAACTCCACTTCCTACTTCAACATCTCAGTCATTGGTTTTACTATTTGAGCAAATTTTGAGATGAATTTTTGGATAAAATTTATTTGACCAAAAAATGATTGAAGTCCCTTTTTGTTCAGTGGGAGAGGGAGAGATAGAATAGATTTTACTCTATCTGGATCAATTTCCATTCTTGATTCTGATATCACATGTCCCAATAATTTTCCTTCATGCACTGCAAAGATTGATTTCTTGGGATTCAATGAGACCCCAAATTCTCTACATTTCTCAAACACCATCCGGAGGTGCTCAACATGTTTATTCTTATCATGAGAGAATATAGTCATGTCATCTAGATAGATGACAATTATCCTATTTAATAGTTCACCAAATGCTAAATCCATAGCCCTTTGGAAAGTAGCACCTGCATTTGATAAGCCAAAAGGTATACACTAATATGCAAATGTACCCCATTTGGTGGTGAATGTAGTCTTGTATTGGTCTTCATTTATTACCCATATTTGATTAAAACCAAAAAATTGATCCAATAAAGAGAAACTTTTGGTTTCGACTACAATGTGCAGGATTTTGGTCGATTTGTGGAAGAGGATAATGATCCTTAAAGGAAGCTTGATTCAGATTTCTAAAATCCACACAGAGACGAATGTCTCCATTTTTCTTTCTTACTAGGACTAGGTTGGCAACCCATGTAGAGTGCTTTATGGGGTATATGATTTTAGAATTTAATAGCTTCAACAATTCTTGCTTCATCAGAGCCTCTATTTTAGGATTTACTAGTCATTGCTTCTATTAGAAAGGCTTTGCATATGACATGAGCTCAATAGTATGTTGTATAGTATCCTTGTTGTATACCTTGAGATCATCATAGGTCCATGCTATGATATCATTAAATTATTTGCATAAATCCAAAGTTTAGTTGACTTCTTCTAAATAGTGTACATCGATTTTGATATCCTTTCCAGATTTAATTTGTACATCTTTATAATTTTTACTATCAACCTCAATTATGTGAGTAGTTGGCTTATCACTGCCATTAGATAAACTTGTGAGAGTTGTCAATCCTTTTGGGATATCATTATTCTTGACCTGAATTATTTTAGTTGGTTCATCTTCTTTTAGCAGCAAGTCACCTACGCAATTCATTTCTTGAATCAGGAAGTCGATGACTTGCTCATCATTATCAAATACTTACCAAAATATGTCCTTATCAGACACAGATGGTCTATAAACAAGCCTTACTATTTTTTCTTTATGAATGACATTGGATACTGGGTGAAAATTAGCTCCCATAGATGCTAATATATCAACATGAGTGTTCTATTCTCTGGGAATAACTTTGATATTCAAGGCTTCAAAAATTCTAGTAAGTCACATACTCTAATTTTGTATACCCTGAGATAATTTTGTTTACTACTGCATTTCTCTATAACCTGGTTGACTATCAACTTGGAATCACCAAACATTTGTAGTTGCTTGATTCCCATCTTTTCAACCTTCTTCAACCCTAAGCATAGTGCTTCATATTTTGTTGCATTGTTTATATAGCTCCACGTAAGCCGATATGAGAAGTCCTTTTCCATTTAAAAAGGTGATATTAGCACTATACCTACTCCAACACCATTCTTGCATCTGGAACCATCAAAAAATAGCTTTCATATTTGTTCTTGGTGGGGAATCTACTCTACCGGAGTTGTGCTTTTCTTTTCCTTTGGCTTCATGATTGAGTAGGTGCCAATTCCTGTCTCAATCATAGCATTGAAGTCTTTTATAGATAATTGATATTCAATTTGAAGATCCTTTAGTACTTCCTCCATTAGATCTCCTTCTTCAGTTGTTATGTTAATTGTGTTAACTTGATAATTTTCTTCTTCAAGCTTCTCTATGTGGAAAGAAGATGGCTTTTTGGAGAATATTATGATTGTTTTTTCTCTAAATGGAATTTCCATATGTGAATAATCAAGGGATAAATAACCATATAACTTGGTAGTAAATTATCTTGACAAACACATCCCAAAGTAAGGTTTCATATCTACCACCATAATTTCCTAGATGATAGTGATCTGAGACATTCTATGCAACTTCATGGGAATATATTTGATTACACCTAATGTTTTCATAGGTGTGCCATCTAGTTTTAGTACTCCAGGATTGCTCCTTGTGTATTCCATGACCATTATTTCACAAATTGATTTGGGCATTACATTAGTAGTTGCTACAGAGTCAATCATACAGTTATGTACCACCCATCCTTCCATTCGTAAGGATAGATAGAATGGAGATGGTCTATTTTTTATTATTATTGAAGTTAGGTTTCCCTTAGCCAAATTTAGCTCTCCTTGCTTCTCTTGATTCTTGATTGTTTTGATTTAAGCCTATAAAATATCAATCTATCCTAGGATAAGAATTGCATCATACATGTTTTCCCTTGATGGAGTATTTTTTAATTCTTCCATAATATTGAAACCAAGACAGTTAGGTTGTTTTTTGTATTCTTTTATAGGTTCATCATACTTATTTATGTACTCCTTAGTGGCCTCAATCCTCTATCGTTTAGTCAGGGAAGGATATCTGAGCTTATCTCTGGCTTATTCTTTCTCTTCACTTTCCTTCATCACCTTTTGTTGTCATTGAGTTGGCTTTCGAGGTGAAGCTGCTTGAGGAACATCTACTTTTGGGGGAGATTTTATCTCAGAGGGCACTTTGAAAGGGTCTATGACTTTAGGATAAACCAATAAAGGTTTATTCCCAGATCTTGTTAAGACCGCTACTTTTGGGCCATTTCTACCTTTTTTATGGTAACCTTTTGAATGTGATGTTGATGCATCATACATGTACTTTCACCATGTGGGTCATTGCAAGTTGAACACCAATAACTGGACTCAAATCTTGAGGTAGAAGGTTCTTCTTCTTGATTATTGTATATTGTACTAGATTTTTCTAAGGGCTTACTAGTGGAGGCAACTTGATCTCTTATGATAGATGGAAACCTTCATGGTTGAAATTTTCTCTTAGATTCTTTTCTTTTCATAACAGTGACCTTATTTGTGAGATTCTTCATAGTTGTTACCATTTCTTGGAAGGCAATTGTATGAGTATCCAGGGCTGGTAATGTAGGGATAGTAGATGGTGTTGGGAGTAATGGTATTGTGGGAGGAGCAGGTAGCATCTAAGTAGTCGATGTAACTGGCCATGTTGGGAATTTGATGGGAGGATTAGTCATTGGGAATGAATTGGGTGTGGTAGAGGCTTGTGTTTATTGTTGAGAAAATTCTAGGTATATTGGCATCACCACTTTTGGAGGTAGCCTCCCTGTAGCAATCAAATCCTTTTCTACTTTTAATACTTCTTGAAAATCTGAGGAAATGTTAACACATTGGATTTCCTTATAAACATACCCAAATATGAATGGAAAATCCCTCATATAGTAATAAACTGCTTGTTCATTGGTTGGACAGAGACCCTGGGGTAATCTTCTTCATTTATGAATGAATCTATTATTGAAATATATTATCTCCTCCTATGGATGCCTTTGGATCACTGTGAATTACGTTAGCAGGAAGAATGGATCGACTTGCTTATTGAATTCTTCCACTTATTTTTTGGCTAGTTGGGCCCATGTATTTATAGTTTGATCAAGCAAGGTTTTGTACCAGTACAACCTTTTTTCCCTTAATGATATAACTAGTAATATTATCATCACATCTTTCTCTTAGATGTTATGTAAGGTGACCAATGATGCAACATCTTGATAGTGCTCATAAGCAGTATTCCCATTTCCATCATACATTGGTAGTGCTTTTAGGGCTTCCTGATGGGGTGTTGGATAGGTAAATTCATAGGGTTTGTATGGTTCTAGATTGGATATCTTTGGGTATTTTGATTAGGATTCATAGCCATTGTTGTTGTTGTATTGAGAGGGACAAGAGGTGTAAGATCTGTAGGAGTAAGATTGGTTGTATAGGTCAAATATTCGATGAGGATTGAATACGGGGTTGATGTAGAGGATAATATGGGGTGTATTCTAAAACTACCAAAGTGTAATTCCAAAAATTCTATAGGTTCCTCTAATCTCCTAGTTGCTTGTCTTGTGATCATGTATCTTAGGATATTAACATGACAGCTTAAGATTAATAATCTCCTAGTTCCTCTAATTAATGTTGGCATTTTTGCCACATTAATTTTTATTATTAATTATGCATGCTTAAGCTGTGGCCCAATGCAGTTTTGTGAGTTCCGGGAATTAAATGCAATCCAAAATTAAATACTTTGAGGATTTCCAATGCATTCAAGGTCAAAGAAGCGCCCAAGCCACCAAAATTGAAGGATTTATTGGTTCGAAGCTGCTGTTCGTGGATTGAGTCAATGGTTTCATGCATATTTAAAAAAAAACAAATTTAATGAAGGTGGTTCTTCGAAGCTGACATGTACATTGCATTCAATTTTGTGGGTCTCCAAGGCTGCAATTAAGGGGATCGTGTGCATAATTTCCAATGCATAATTGTAGATCACAAGGAAGTCGGTTTCAAATGTTTAATGCTGCAAAGAGGACGGCCCTCTATAAAAATCAATGTAAGCTTCATTTGAAAGTGTGGTTGGAAAATTCTCTGCTAAAGACTGGAAGTTCGTTTGCAGGAATAAAGGATTGGCTTCTAACTTTTCAAAGCGTTTGCATTGGTGATTTCCTTTCTGTTGATGTTGCATTTCTAATAGCATTTGTATGTCTTCATGGCTGTTACATTTAAATTCTGCATACTGGATTTGAATATTGCCGTAAGAGTATAAATTCCTGGAATGTGATTTTGGAGGGTTTTTACGTATGCATCGTGCGGAAGTTAAGTTAGTAACTTTTATTGCTTGTTATTCTTGCACTTGGAGTTTCCTGCTGTTATTTTCTAATCCCATAACTTTGGCCTGTGGCCATATTTCCCATTTCTTTACGTAACCTTTTCAATTTCTTTCCAGTAACCCTTATCTTAACCAAGTTTAGAATAGTGAAGGGAACCAGCCCACTCTGGAGATTGGTCTGGAAGCCATTTCTTGCTTCCAACCTTTCAATGTTGGCCAGGTCTAGGGTGCACTTGTAAAATCCTTTCCTGTGGCAGATTTTGGACCAACAGTTTTTGGCACGCCCGGTGGGACAGACTGTTTCTGTCTCCAAGAATTCATAATCGGTGGGATACGCATAATTTTCCAAAGTGATAACCCCACCGGTGCCAACATTTTTTGGCACATTTTTAAAACACCCGGAGGTCTCAAGATTTGATGAGCTGTCTTGGCCTCACAGCGGAGATTTGTAAGTTCATCTGGCGACTTTGCTGAGTTGAAGATCTGTTCGTGGACGCCTATTGTTTTAAAAAAAAAAAAAAAAAAATTCAAAGAATGTTCATCTGGCGACTCTGACTTAATGGCGATGGCCGTGATTCCGTAGACCACTGCCACAAAGGTGAGGGTTTTTTCTAGATGGGATGATCCTGGCCCTTTGAATCTCCAAGTTCGGCATGAAATTCCCGAAGGTGCCCTGAAGAATCTAGCAAAATATGATGGTACCGAAGGCATGGCTCTGGCACATGTTGAAGATATTGCGATTCTGTCCATGATCCATGTCATAGAACACGAGGATGTCATGATCCGACTTCTGGTTCAGTCTTTGGAAGGAAGAGCATTGCAATGGTACAGATTGCTCAAACATCAAAGCATCAGCTCATGGGACGATCTAGCGGGAGCACTGATCAAAAGATTTGACGAAGATCCTTTCTACAGTTCTTTGGATCTCTACCAATTTTTCATGTACATCAAGAGAGCACCTCAAGAGAGCATCACGGAATTCAATGTCCGATTCTTGATAAGTTGGAAGAGAATTCCAGAGAAGATCCGTCCATCACCCACCCAGGCCCACCTCTTTTATGTTCGAGCTTTTAATTCTGACATAGGTCTCTTTTTGCTACAGTCAGGTGAACAACGGTTCCCACAAATCTTTGAGGAAGCAGTGCGAGCGAAACAGTTGTTGCTCTTATCGAGAAAGTTACCGTGGGGAGAAACTCCATTACCTTCTCCGGTGGTTGTTGCTCCTGTTTACCCTGCACATTCATGCCAGATCCCTGAGATGCAGTCAGGTGGAGTTCAAGGGACAGATCTCGTTCAAATTCAAGGATTGGGACATGCAAGCACTTTTCCAGCAATGAACAATATGGTTGCTTGCAGTTTTCATCAAGAGATGGGCCAAGTAGAAGAACAAGTGCAAATTCCAGAGCCTGAGGAGATCCCAGAATCCGAGTTCTCACTTGAAGAGCCCTGTGATCACATCAAGGAGTTAGAGGAGCTCAGTACTCGGCCCACGACCAGTAAAGTCCGCAAAGTGGTGGTGTTGGTTCCGACCACTACATCCGATGCACGAAGAAGTCTTCCATGGGGGTACTAGTAAGAAGGATAATCTGCGACATTGCATCCTATCGGCACCATGGAGAACTTCGGGAAGGAGCCGACCCAATTTCAAGGACCGACTTAAGTATGATCAGATCTGGTCGGGACATTGCAGATTTATCGGATAACATTCTGAGATTGGGTGTCTGGTGGCGACATGCCAATCATGTCGTGACTTATTGTATATAGTATTTTGAAAAAACACAAAAAAAAATAGAAAAGAAAAAAGAAGACAAAGAAAAAAAAAAAAAGTGGTATTGTTTTTATTTGTTCATCTCGGCTCTTGTTGCCTGCGAGCCGTAGATGCTTGTTTTTCCTTTGTTTTTCTCCTCCCAACAGTTTGGTGGCTTTCTAGCACTTTCTTCTTTTCCCTTCCCCGTTTCCTCTCTTTCCTTTCTTCATCTTCTTCCTTCTTTCTCTTCTGCATTAAAACAAAATAAGCCACAGCTGTTGTTTCTTTTTTCCTTTTCTGTTTTTCCCCATCCCTTCTTATCCCTTTCCTCTAAGTTCAGTCTTTTACGCATTTGCTAACAGTCTAGTTCATTTCATTTCATAGCTTTCCTAGTTCCATTCCCACTCCATAACTTCGTTTATTTTCATATCACTCCATTGCAGTCACCGCTTGCGCAATCGCAAGAGCTCACTCCATCATCGCGTTCCATTAGTCGTTTCATAATCAGTTATATGCAGGTTTTTCCAGTTTCAAATTTTCAGTGAGAACATGTATTGCGACGACCGACTTACGTTCGGATATGACTACTGTGCCCAATGGATTCAAGGCCTGGATTCTTGCATACGATGAGTTGTATACCCCATGAGCCGCCAAGAATGTTGGCATTTTTGCCACATTAATTTTTATTATTAATTATGCATGCTTAAGCTGTGGCCCAATGCAGTTTTGTGAGTTCCGGGAATTAAATGCAATCCAAAATTAAATACTTTGAGGATTTCCAATGCATTCAAGGTCAAAGAAGCGCCCAAGCCACCAAAATTGAAGGATTTATTGGTTCGAAGCTGCTGTTCGTGGATTGAGTCAATGGTTTCATGCATATTTAAAAAAAAACAAATTTAATGAAGGTGGTTCTTCGAGCTGACATGTACATTGCATTCAATTTTGTGGGTCTCCAAGGCTGCAATTAAAGGGATCGTGTGCATAATTTCCAATGCATAATTGTAGATCACAAGGAAGTCGGTTTCAAATGTTTAATGCTGCAAAGAGGACGGCCCTCTATAAAAATCAATGTAAGCTTCATTTGAAAGTGTGGTTGGAAAATTCTCTGCTAAAGACTGGAAGTTCGTTTGCAGGAATAAAGGATTGGCTTCTAACTTTTCAAAGCGTTTGCATTGGTGATTTCCTTTCTGTTGATGTTGCATTTCTAATAGCATTTGTATGTCTTCATGGCTGTTACATTTAAATTCTGCATCTTGGATTTGAATATTGCCGTAAGAGTATAAATTCCTGGAATGTGATTTTGGAGGGTTTTTCCGTATGCATCGTGCGGAAGTTAAGTTAGTAACTTTTATTGCTTGCTCATTCTTGCACTTGGAGTTTCCTGCTGTTATTTTCTAATCCCATAACTTTGGCTTGTGGCCATATTTCCCATTTCTTTCTGTAACCTTTTCAATTTCTTTCCAGTAACCCTTATCTTAACCAAGTTTAGAATAGTGAAGGGAACCAGCCCACTCTGGAGATTGGTCTGGAAGCCATTTCTTGCTTCCAACCTTTCAATGTTGGCCAGGTCTAGGGTGCACTTGTAAAATCCTTTCCTGTGGCAGATTTTGGACCAACGAGATATTAACATGACAGCTTAAGATTAATAATCTTTTGAAATGGATATGCAAATATCTTTGGGTTTCTTTTAGATGGAGTCACCAGGTGATTAAATTTAAGACTGCTAAACTAGAGTATCACCAGAACTTTGATTTACCTAAAAAGTGGGACCTATCCCACCGGGTGTACCAAAAACTATTGGTCTATAAATTTGTATAAGGAAAGGTTGTGCATCCATAGACCTTGACCAATATTGAATGACCTAAAAGCTATGAGGATTTAGTGGTCAATATTTGGAGAAGACCCGTTCCTTTGAAGTTCAGACTAACTGATCCTAAAATACGATGGGTAAAGGGTGCTGAAATAAGTTAAAAGAGCTAAAGTTAAAACTTATGGTGGTACAGATTAGGCCACATCAAGACACATACATAGTAAAATATTATGTAGTAATACAAGTGAACCACCTAAAACACCAGCCAATTTTACTATTAATCATAGAATGTTTAATTTTATTATACTATAGCTTAGCAAATTATAAATTTTAGAACAAGTGAATGTATCATGAATATGAATCCAGAATGCAAAATAAACACTGTGAGCATTCAATAGGCTAAAATTAGAAATAGGTAATCATTCATATATACACATTCTACAACTGAATTGAACTAGAGGCTAGACATCAATCCCTTTGTATTCACATGCAACACTTTGTTTTACATGCAAATTGTAAAAGCCTAAGAGTCGATCATTTTTAATTCTACATTCTAGTATTTATAGTCTTTTATAATGTACTTAGTTAGTAAGGTATCATTGTCTTAGAAATGAATTGTTGTTATGTCAAAAGACTCGTCAGCCTGCTACACTACTTGGAGGTATGGTTGTTGTAACTTCCCGATAATGGCTTGCTGACATGGCTAGATCTGCATAATGTTGAGTCATGTCGACCTTGTTGCTTGCATCTATTTCATTGATCTTCACTGACCTTTTTAGTTGAGTCACCCTGTCATCTACACGATGGCCTTTATGGAAATGATTTTGTTAAGATATTTTGACAAGTTATCTCACCCAATAGGTTTTGTGGGATGATAACCAACTACATGTTGATATGCTAGATCTTAGGTCTACCTTGCTTATGCTCATTCATTGTTATCAGGTTCTAAATAAGGCTACTGATAGATCTTTGCATATTCATACCTTTCAATAGTGTGATGAATATTTGATACTCTAGCGGGCTCCAAATGGGTACAAATATTCTAGCCCATCCAACACTTGACCATTTTGACTATCTTGAATACTTCGGTTGCATGATATAAATTTGGTACCTTAGCGGGTTTTAACTAGGTACAAAAGTTTTGACGAATTCAATACTTGGTCATTTTTCCTTACTCTCATATTTCAATGGTGTGATGGACTTTTGGGACACTGATGGGCTCAGGCTAGGTATAGAAGTTTTGACAGGCTCATCACTTAGCCAATTTTACTGGAAGATATCTTCTGGCAGTTGACAGGGATTTGGTACCTTTGCAAACTTTGGTTGGGTACAAAACTTCTAGTGCATCTCATACTTAGCAAAATTTGCTATCTTGAACCTCTAGCATTGGGATAGAACTTTGGTATCACTACAGACTCCAACTGGGTACATAACTTCTAGTGCATCTCAAACTTAGGCATTTTAGCTGCTCTCACATCCTCTAGTCACGTGATAAACCTTTGAGAACCCAATGGACTCCGATTGGGTATAGAAGTTCCAACAAGCTCATCACCTAGCCAATTTTCTTGACAAATATCTTTCAACAATGTGACGGGGATTTTGTACCTTTACGAACTTTGGTCAGGTACAAAAATTTCAATGCATCCCATACTTAGCTAAATTTACTATCTTGAACCTCCTGCACTTTTATAGATTTTTGGTACCACTACAGACTCCAGTTGGGTACAAAAATTTTGACGCATTCTATACTTAGCCAAATTTGCTATCTTGAACCTCCAGCACTGGGATGGAATTTTGGTACCACTACAGACTCTAATTGGGTACAAAACTTATGACAAGTCCCAAACTTAGCCATTTTGTTGGGGCTATCATGCTTAGACCAAAAGCATCTGGTTAGACCAAAAGTGTATGTGGGTGAAGCTTGAAAATACCCATAGTTACTCATTGGTGACCCTATCTCATTGGGCATCATTTTTCCATTAAAAAAAATCACCAATGTCTCAAGTACTTCATGGAGCAATTGGTTACCACCCTCAAACGAAAAAAGTGGGTCTCTAAACTCATGGGATATGATTATGATATTACCTATAAAAAGGCAAGGAGAACATTGTGGTGGATGCCCTTTCTCAACAATTTGAGGCTCAAAGTATGTTATGTGTCATCTCTTCACCCATACCTCAGTGGATAAATTCTCCTCATAAGGATGTGCTTAAGGACTCATTATTGCAAACTTTTATTGCCACACTTCAAATAAAACCTACCTCATGCTCAAGATACACATGGGATGGACAAGATTTATGATACCTCCAATGCCTTGTTTTTCCCTATACTTCTCTACTCTAGGAACTTGTCTTGAAGGAGATGCATGCTTCACCCATTGCAAGTAATTCTAGGTTTCTCAAGACCTATGAAAGGATTAAGCATAACGTTTTATATAAGGGTACAAAAGGACATACCAAAATTTGTGGTAGAGTGTGATATATTCTAGAGGATGAAAGGAGAAATAGTGTATTCCCTGGGAACTCTTCAGTCGTTGCCTATTCCCAAATAGGCCTGGACAAATATTTTCATAGACTTTATTGAAGGTCTACCTAAGTCCATAGGCAAATCAGTTATTTTTGTGGTCATGGATTATCTTATAAATTATGCTCATTTTTGTTCCCTCTCCCATCCTTACATGACCTCAGTAGTTGTCCAAATATTTTTGGATTCTATTTTTTACCTTCATGGCTTGCCCACATCCATTGTATCCGATCGTCATCCTACCTTCACTAGTAATTTTTGGCAAGAATTGTTTAACTTGCAGGGAACTTAGCTCAAAATGAGTTCAACTTATCCTCCATAAACAGATGGTCAAACATAGATTTTCAACAAATTTTTGGAGACCTACCTTTGTTGCTTTACCTCTGATCATCCTACATAGTGGGTGAAGTAGCTTCCCTTGGTCGAGTGGTGGTATAACAATTCCTATCACACCGTGACCAAGGTCATCCCTTTTGAAGCAATTTATGACTAATTTCCATCAACACTTTCCTCCTACATTCCTAGCAACTCCAAGGTCCATGTTGTTGACACTACACTCCATCAAAATGCAAAAGTCCACCATAAACTAAAATTGAATTTGGAATTGGCCCAAAATAAGAGGCACCAACAATCTGATCAACACCATTTTTAGTGCAACTTTGAAGTTGGTGATATGGTTTTCCTCCATTTGCAGCCATATAATCAATCATCACTTTAGCTTTTGTAGGTGTCAAAAACTTACTGCCAAATACTATGATCCCTACCAGGTATTATAGTGGATTAGTGCAATGACCTACAAATTGGCCCTACCTTCTACATCCAAGCTCCACCCTATATTTCATGTATCCTCTCTCAAGAATATTGTGGGCAATCAAGTACAAGTTCAATCTACTTTACCAAAATTGGATGAAGAGGGTTCTATCTTGCTTGAGCCCAAACAACTATTGGACCGCAATTCATGCACTCTTTGCAATTGGGTAATCACTGAGGTTCTTGTTCAATGGTATGGACTAAACCAAAAGATGCTATGTGGGAGTTTCTCAATAGCTACAACATCAGTTTCCTCATTTACAATTTTGGAGACAATTTTTTTTTAAGGGGAAGGGCATGTTAGGACCCATCCTAACACTATTTTTGTAATACTCATTTGATTATGTAATGACCCCCTTACAACATGGGGATCCCTTTATAATATTATTTTTGTAATATTTTGTAATGGTGTGTAAAAGTAAGGTGTCTATACAAGTGGATCCATTTCATGTAATCGTTATCAAGAATGTAACCGATGTTTGGTAGAAGATTCTAGCTCGAGTGGTATTTTGCATGTAAGCCAACTCTTGAGCATTAGGTTAGGGTTGCATGAAGTGTATCTTTAAAATACAAGGGTCTATGAACAAATTTTCCAAATTAATGAAAGTATTGAAGGAGGTTGCCCCCTTAAATAGGCCTACGGTTCTATATTAGTTTGTGAGATTGTTTTATTTCTGCACTTAATTTTTGTATTGTAATAGTTTGTGTTTCAAGTATTTATGTTTATTTGTAATATTTGTGTAAGTGAGTTTATTTTTAATGTTAGGTTCCTAAAACCTTTAGAATCTGGAAGAAATAACATGAATACAAACTAGGATGTGAGCTTGAACCATCCAAATTTAAATTTCAATTATGTTATAAAATATTATTATTACCACATACATCCTTTACTAATAAGGTAGGATTTGGTTTATAAGATTAAATCAATAAAGAAATGGATTCACACTAAACACTCACCATAAGGAAGACTTGGTACAAAAATTTGACTAACATTTGAATCATTCACATAACTAGACCATAACACCATTCGTATGAGTTAACAATGTTTTACTTCTTTCCTTGGTTGGCTTTGTAAACTTGAAATAGCACATTCAACTAAAATCTTCTCTATTTTGTTGGTATTTTTTATGAAATAAAAAATAATATAAGTACATAATACATAATAATAATTTCTTTAATGATTAATAATTTTTAAATAATACTTGTGGATACAATCAAGCATAAGCAATTCCCTCAAATCAAATATTTATTACATTTTGCAATTCTAAGCCTAACATTCAAGTAAATTCATACAAATATAATTATTATTTAGTTGATTTGATTAATAGAAAAAAGGGTGGGCATTGGATCCTCCTCTTCTTAAAAATAACTTCCTCTTATACGTTAATTAAACAGATAAGAAACAAAGTTTTTAATTTTGTTGCATTCGTCGAAGTGGCTAACTACTCATTATATTGGTACCATTGGACCAATGCTTGGTCTATTAACACATTCCCTAATTTTTGACTCTTTTATTTTGTATGTGATAAGGATTGATGTCAATGTTCCTAACCTCATCCACCTATAACATAGACTAGTCATGAATATGATTATAATTAGGCATATATTTCCTAAGTAAAGACACGAAAAACATCATGAAATCTTGATAAATTGGATAGTAGAGAAAGTCACTTGGTGATAAGTACAATCCTTTTAAAAACCTCAAACTTCCCATAAACCAAGGAGTAAGCTTAGACCCTTTTCCAAAATTAAGGAATTTTTGTGAAGGTGAACTCTCCAAAAAATTATCTTCCATTTGAAAGTCTATTTCTAGTTTATTTGCAATGGCATAATGCTTCTATCAATACTGGGCATATTTGAGACATTCCTTAATTTTCTTCACTTGATTCTCTACATCTTATAGTATCTTAGGAACTATAACCAAGCAAACCTCAAGTTGGTTCTAGCTCAAAGACATTCTACAAGGTCTAACATAGATAGCCTAATATGGTTCCATTCTAATGAAATTATGAAAATTATAGTTGTAAGAAAATTCCACCAAATTGAGGTGCTTGTATTACTTTTTTTATCTATTCCAATACATATATTCTTAATATATTTTCTAGGAGTCTATTCAGCCTTTTAGTTTCCCCATTAGTTTCATGGTAAGTAATGTTAAAATCGAGTTACATACGTAATGCATTATCTAAAGTCTTCTATAATATAGAAGTGAATAAGAATACTTGATAAATAATTATATTCTTGGGTACCCCATATAATTTTAGTATCTCATTCACATATTGTTGTTTTATATCCTTGGCTTCAAAGGTGCCTTTAGTATTCATGAAATGAGCATATATAGTTAATTTTTCCACCATAATCAAAATTGCATTATGCCTTCTATGATTAAAAGGTAAAATTATAGTGAAATCCATTAACACAATATCCCACTTTCATTTAGGCATCTCAAGAGGATAAAGTAAACATAAAAGATGTTGATGTTTAACCTTGATCCATTGAGACTCTAAACATTTATTGATAAGACTTGCAATATATTTTCTCATACTTGGAAAAAATTAAATTTATTAGATCAAAAAACATATTTTTAAATCATATATGGCTATCATATGGAGCCTTAGGTGCTTCATTCACGATCATCTTCCTCAATTCACTTGATCTAAAATATAAGTAGCTCCATAAAATCTTACTATAAATTTCTAATCAAAATATTATCCTTCATATTTTGACCCCCTTTAGATTCATAATAAACCATGCCTACATTATTTATCTAAACCAATCATCATTTTCCAAGTCTTTTTTAATTATTTCTCCCAAACCTATGAGTACTACCACCATATAATTAACATGATTCATTGTTTGAGTGAATCTACCTCTTTATTTTCCTTTTCTTTTATATATCTTTTAAGAAATTTGTATTCATACAAAAATCCATCCATCTTCTTTGTTATACATTCATGTTGGATTCTATGAATATATACCCTAAAATTTGATTATTAGTTCTTAAATTCTTTTTGTCCAACTGGATAATGTCTTCACATGGTCAAGTCATGTATAATAGTGACCAACTCTAAATCATGTACAAGGTAGTTTATCTTATGATATTTAATTTTATAAAACTCATAATTGATTACCCATTTTTTCTACATCAAGACTCCACCTAATTCCTTAATAAGGCATTTCTATAAAGAAGATATGGATTGTTTGGATTAGGTACATACAAAATTAGAGCAATGATCATAAGTTACTTTAATTCCTATAATGTTATCTCATTTTATTTGTACACAAAAATATTTTTTCTTTTCTTTATAGGGAGGTTACAAGACTTACAACTCTATAAAAATTCATTACAAATTAAAGGTAATAGCTTGGAACTCCAATAGAACTTCTCATTTTAGTTATATTTGTAGGGGTTGAACACTCCATATTTTTCTTAATCTTTATAGGATATGTTATAATCCATTACTTAAAATGATATAGCCTAAATATTGGATGCTATATTGTGTAATAAGGGATAAAATAATTGTAAAGGAAATGTTAGGGGATTTGTTGTGCCTCTCCCTCTTATCACCTCGAGACTAGGGGATGTTGTGAGATAAATTCTAGTTTGTTGGGCTAATTGAATAACACTTCTCCTGTTGCTAAGGCCAACCTTATTGTAGTCGACATGCACATACAAAAATGCAACATACAAGACTTATGACTAAAATAATTTTTTGATTTATGAAAAAAATGAAATGACATTGTGCTCGTTTTTTATTTTGGTCCTTCGGATATCGTCTCCCTACGGAGACCATCTCCCTATTTCAAAATTTCCTGGTGGAGTTGCTCCACCCGTCAGGGTTTCCTATTTTAATTCTGAGTGGGAAGTGGGTTTCATATTGCTTCAATTTGTGTTCCATTTTCATGGGGAAGCTCACGTGTTTCAAGTTTGATCGATTTTATTGTTGGTCCTTTGGAGATCATCTCCCTGCAGAGATCATCTCCCTGGTGTTTTTGTTCCTTGTTTATCTCCTAGAGTTCATCTTTGGAGATGGTCTCTTTTGTGTTGTTCTTTTGTAAAAGGTTTGGGGATCCTTTCAAAACCTCTTTTCAACCAATAAAACAAATGAAATGATATTTTACTTTTCGAGGAGCAAGGGTACAAGAGATGTAATAGATAAAATCGAGTCTAATATGCAGTCTACATTTAATATTGATTTAATGCCTAATCTAAAAATATTATATTATCCCCTATATTTTTAAGACTATATAGCTCATTATTTCCCCTTTATCAATTTTAATGATAAATAGAAAAAAAAAACTAATCTAAGCACAAAATAAATATAATTTAAGTTCTAATGCTAAAATTAATAGAGTGGGAGTAGAATGACCTTTTTCTACCACAAAAGTAGACTCATCACCTACTTGTAGAAGCACTGCTAACACTATCATTTTCTATTGGTGTTATTGCCAAAACTTGTATAATAGATAGAAAAGAATAAATATTAGTGTAGAGAGGCCTATATCATTTTGTGGAAGATAGTTAACTTCCTTCACATAGTGATCAAACCCCTATTTAGATGATATAAAACTAACAAAGTGACAAAAATGACAAAATACTAGAAATAAATGTTGATATGACAAAAGCACCACTAGAGTAATAACATTGACAATGCTATCATTGTCTATGCTTCTATTCTATGTAAAATAGAGAGCAGTAGCATCACTGACCTACAATTTGGTAGTGCTACTACTTTTGTGAATATAATAGTAAGATAAAATGCAAGCTAAAGTATGATAATGATAATAATAATAAAGGGTTTTGATCTAGAAGAATAGAGACCCTGCTACACAACTAAGAGACAAATTGAACTACTTAAAATAAGATTAATGTTTACAAATGAAATACTATGCTAGATGTAAGCATGATATGTAAAATAATTTGGGACAATAAGATTAAATACAAAATCTATGAAGTAAAGAAGATTAAAGCTACCAATTATGAAATAAAGGAAACTCGATAAGCAAAGGTAAGGGGGGAGAGTGTAACCCAAGACCATAGGTTGTTTTCTCCCTTGATGTAAGTTTGTTAAAAGCTCACTTTTTGGTTGTTTATGGCTCTTCCAAATGCTTTAGTTTGTTGATTTCTTAGGTGGATGCTTGCTTAGATGGGAGATTGAATGACCGAGTCTAGAGTAATTTTGATAACATTTTGGTGCTTGAGAGACCTCTTTTTCTAAGGAAATTTTAGCAGAGTTTTACTACTAATTTTTTTCATTCAATGGTCACTCCAAGGGATGGATTTATAAGCATCCATGGCTCCCTTGGAGGTTCCTCTAGATAATATTCTAGGATTGACAAGTTGGAGAGGTGGTATGGTTGCATGGAGTTGATGGAGCTATTTGAAGGTAAGTCTAGAAAATTTTGACATACAACTAGATAGAGGGGATATGATAGATAAGTTTTGAGATTTAGATTGTTGGCTAAGGCATAGTTTAGGTGGTATATTGGATTTTCATGATCAAAGCTAGTAATGGTAGGTGGTTTGAGATTTTTCATGTGTCTTGTCAAAAGTAGTAGGAGGCATAAGAGCTACTAATATTTTTATGTTGGCATTAGTTCCAGATGAGCATTGAAGTTAAAAATAGGTAGAAAAATTTTAGAGGCCAAAGGTTAGCAAAAGCACCACCAAGGTCATGATAGCACCATTGATGGTACCGCTTATGCCTCGGTGCTATCACTCCTAGAACAATAAATACCTTGAATTTGGGCACAAGGAAGGTTGAATTAATTTAGCTGATTAGAAGGTTGATTGATGAGGGGAATGACAAGACTTATAATTAGCCCGATACATAAAATTGGGTGTCTACAAATTGGAAAAAAGGAGCATACAAAAATCCTAGTGTAAACATTCTATTATTGAAGGAATTGTAGGATTGGTCTCAACTATTTTCTATGTTTCTATTCATAATTAGAATAGATCAAGATGTAATAAAAAAAATAACCATAAACTTGTCCATATATTTTCTAAAAATTCCATACATAAGAATCATGAATACTATTATTGGTTAATCCAAATAGACTCTTTGTAAATTTATAGTGTCCATATGTGTTTCTAAAATCAAGCTTATGAGTATCAATATTTTTTATATAAACTAGTGATATCTTGATCTTAAATCAACTTTGAAGAACACTATATCTCCTCAAATTTTATCAAAAACATCATCAATGCCAGGTAAGGGATACTAATTTTTTATTGTTTTATTGTTGAGTTGCCTATAATCTATACATAATATCATTTACCCATTCTTCCTTTTCACAAATACCATAGGTGCACCCCAAGATAACACCTTAGACCTAACCAATCCCTTATCCAACATTTTAGGAACCATGGATATGGATTTATTTTATGGAACCAATTTCTTAGAGAAGTCTAGTTCCTTAGTAGGAGGTCCTCTTGGCAATTCCTAAAGAAAGACATTGACAAGTTCCTATAAATTTGGATTTAAATCTAATTCTTTCTTTCTTTTTTCCTTGGTTTGACATCCCTTCCTCATGTTCCTTTTAAGTTACATGGTGGAAATCATCCAAAGTAACATTAGTCAATTTACATATTAAACCAAGACCTTGGTCCCTTTATCACTCAAACATTCTACCTTTTTTTAATAACTATCTAATTTTTCCCTATGCGCTTTCATCAATACATGCATATCATTGCATCACATGATACTAGATTAACCACCAACAAGCTTTGATTGGTTGTCCAATCCCCAAAATTTATTTTAGATCTTTCTATCATTCCCATTAAGGATTACACAATATTAGAAGCCATTCTAACCTTCAAATGTTTATGTAATTTTTGCTCTATCATATCATACTTGCCATTTAAATAAATAAGAACATGCTTCTATGTCTATGAGTATTATAATTGGATTATTCAAAATTAAAATTGAAGAATTAATTACCATCATATGATATTATGCCCAATTATCAAATACAACTACATAACCCCTATGCTATAATGGAGCATTATTTATTTTCAAAGTGGATGGTTGAGGTCCTCTTCCTCCTACCTTTTTCTTTAAGTCTGAACATTCACTTACATAATGGGGCCTTTCCACAAGTGAAGCCTCATCAATAATATCCTACAACACACAATCTCTAAAGTGGTGTCTTAAATCCATGCCGACACCCTATATTGGGAAGTGCTAGGGAGTGGGCCTAGTTCTAGGAGGAAATCCATTCTTCAAAAATCCCTTAGTAAGTCATCCTCTATTTTGATTATGTTGCCTCTACTGAGAAAAATAATGGTGTTAATTCATCCCTTATTGCATTTGAGGTGGCACTTTATGAAAAACTAGATATTTAGGAAAAAAACCTTTAAATTTATTATATCCTTGGAAACAAGGCTATTTACTTATTTCCAACAACCCTCCTAGCCCATCCTCAACCACCAAATATTTTTTGGATGCTTCCAACTAAATGGATGACTCATTTATCTTGACAATGCAAGTTGTAGAATTATGCAATAGTGAGAAATCTATTAAATCAAAACATCTCATCACCAGTAAAGGGTATATCACATAAAAAATATATAACATCTATTTATGTTTCAATATTATACATCTTGCTACTTATTATAAAACTCTTGTGTATACTTTTAGACATATACTTGGGGGTGTATTTATGTTTTGATATTTTTTTGAACTACTCTTAACAAACTCTATTTGATCATATTTCACGATAATATTTTCATTTCTCCACCTTACTACTATAGGTCCTAAATAAAAATTGAAAACCTTGATATTATCCTTGCCAAAGAATTCATCCATATTGAAGCATATTTCCATTTCAACTAACCATTCTTGTTCCACATTTTCCTTTGCAATACCCAATAACTTGGATAACTCAATTATTTTTAGCTTCTTAAAATTTTCTTCTTTTGCACTCTTTATGCTAGTACTTCAATTTATCATGCAATATTTCTTAGGTGGAGGACTACGTTCATCTCTCTATGGGTACACTCTTCTTCATGCTCTATGAAAAATGGTTCACTACTATGATTTTCATGTTCTATATGAATTCCAAAAATTGCGCCATATGATTTGGTGGTGGTTAATTCCCATTAGAAGAGGAAGCATGTTCACATACTAAGTCTTAAGCTCTGGTTGACCAATATTAGGAGGTAGTCCCTCCCTCTTAGGAGTTTTCTCTCTCTGAGGAGAAAATATGTTGCATTCTCTTATTTGGTGGTATCTACATAATGTATAATTAGAATCACAAACATTGCACCAATTTCTAGTCCTAAGTGTGGCAACTAAACTTTGATACCATGCATTATGCTCCTATATAGAACCAATAATTTGTATAATTTATTTTCTAAAAATGTTTAAATGCTAAACAACTAGTTTAGAAAATAATATAAGGATAGAATCCAGGTATAAATTCTAGGTCAATTTTAGTGGATCCATATTTCAAAGTTTGAAATAATGATATTTATTAAGAAACCATGCTCTAATTGGTCTAAAGGTTAAGAGTCTAACAATACCTAGGACTCAATTTTGAATATAAATTCATCTAATACTTCTAACTTAGAAAGTGTTTCTTTTGATAATAGGATATTTCCCTTCCATCAAGTCCAATATCTAGTTAAATTTCATCTTCAGTGGCTTAAGCATAACAATAATAAAAATGTCTGAATTGAAATTTTAGCACTAATATTTTTCTAAATTTAAGAGAGTATAGTTATCTCAAGTTCCATGATCATTCTAAAGTTCAGAGCTACTCTTCCAAAGGTTCAATACAAGGCTAGAAGATGGTTAAATTGGAGTTTGATTATCAACTCAACTTTTGATTTGTTATTTTATTTAAGCACCTTATAAAAGTGGTATGATTGGTTATTGCAAAAAATTATTTTATCCGAGTCTAATTAGCTATGTTAGATTCAAATAATCTATCCAAGGAATAAAAATATGGTTTAACACTAATGACTTCCCTAGAGAAGTAGTAATTCATGATATCTAATTTATGTCACTAAGGATCTTCACATTCAAATCAAAGCTAAAAAAATAATATTAATTAATTATTATTTAATTATAATTTTACAATCACTTTTCTTATAGTAATGTAGTAATATGTTACTACCTTGGTATTCCTCTCATTTTGAAGATGTACAAAACCTTTTTATCAATCAATTGAATCCTCCAAAAAATAATTTTTTTAAGATTTTGACTAGAGGTATGATTTGCTCAAAATGATGCAATTGGATCATGAAGAGCAAAGTACTATACAACATGGAGAAATTGGTCCCCAAGATTGAAGCACTTCTAGACATGAATGATTTACTCCCCCTCATGAAGAAAAATGATCATTAATAGGGAAATTTACAAAAGGGAGTGCATGAATCCTAAGGAGATTTTTAAGGACAATTTAGCATGTAGTGGTACCACTAAGAATTTTGAAAGCCTTCTAAGTAATTTAGGGATGTATCTAGAGGCATGTAAATTTTAGAGTTTCATAGTTTAGATACAAATTCCCCTAAATCTTTACTTTTAATAGGTAGTAAAAATTTCTCAACCAAAACTCCCAAAACTTTTACTTTTATAGAAAAATTAATGTGGAACCTCTTTGGATAAAACTCCCAAGCCTTCCTCAGGAGTTTTAGGATGATGATGTCTTAAGAGGAATAGCAAGGTCAGTGGGACACTTCCTAGCCTTTGATTTAACAACCAAGCATAAGATAAGAACCACTTTTGCACGAATTTGTGTGGATGTAAATATGGGAAAGGAGATACCATCCTCCATTAAATTACTATCCAAGTTTGGAATTTGGGAGTAGATGATCAAATATGAGAACAAACCTTTTAATTGATACAATTGTTCAAAAATAGGACACTTGGCTAGAAATTGCCCAAACAAGAATGAAAACATCTCAAGAGCAAAAATGGAGAAAAAAAATCATGATCGATGGAATGGAAAGTGGGAAAAATCTTGTTCTCTACACATAAAAAGTAGAGGATCAATATAGCATGGAGAATAATCATGGTCTATCAAAGGATAAAAGAACCAAGAGGAACACAAAGATGACATACAAGATGTGGTGGATACATTTTAGAAGCATCTAGAGGAGAATCCTGAAGCAATCTGCTTTGTAAATCAATTAGATACAAATATAATATATTAATCGAATGAATTTAAATAAATCAATACACCACTTAAGGACGGCCAAGTCCTGTAAGCCATTTAGAGAGGGCAGAGTCTCTTGCGAATACACAATTGGATATAATGATCGATGATGAATAATTAGACATACTTTATTTCTATTTATACATGAATCTGGTGAATAATAATTAAGTTGGAACTATAGTCGACTAGGCTATATTAGGGTTGCAACATGGCTCTCCTCCTCGAAAAGCTTTGTTTTCAAAATTGGAAATGACTAGAATATACTCTTTGATCCCCATGTAGCATCTTCTTTTGGAAGGTCCTACCATTTAGTCAAAAATTCTTGAATCTGGCGAAATCGAAGATGATGTACTCTGGTTTGCAATATTGCTTCAGGTTGAAGAGTTATTTGTCCTTCTTCATCTAGTACTAGAAGCTCTATCTGGGATTACACTTTCGAAACAATCACTTGTTTGAGACAAGATACATTAAAAATTGGATGTATATGAGAAGAGGGTGGAAGCTCCAATTGATATGCAACTTAACTAATGCAACGAACTACCTTGTAGGGCCCATAAAATAAAGAAGCCAAATTTTGACTAGACTTAATCTTTAAGGACAGTTGCTTATAAGGTTGTAGGCGTAAAATGACCATATCTCCTACATTGAATTATCGCTTTGAACGATGTAAGTCGTGTTGTTTCTTCATACAATTTTGTGCCTGGGTCAAATTATCTTTAAGAAGGTTGAGCATTGTCTGATGATGTTGAAACAAGTCATCTATCTAAGCTACTCTAGAATATCCTGGAACATAGGTTGTGATTGCTAGTGGCTTATGACCATACAAAGCTTCGAATGGAGATATCTTGAGGTAAAAATGGTAAGAGGTATTATACCACCATTTTGCTAATGAAAGCCATTGAATCCAATAATACTGCTTATCTTGAGCAAAGCAACGAAGATAAGTACCCAAACATTTGTTAACTATTTATATTTGACCATCAGATTGAGGATGATATATGGAAGACATATTGAACTTGGTACTGCTAAGACAAAATAATTATTTCCAAAAGTTGCTAGTGAATATGGGATCATGATCGCTCATAATAGTTTGGGCATACCATGTAACTTGAAAATAGAGTCAAGAAATACCTTGGCCACTTTACTTGCTGAGTAGAAATTTTGTAGGGCATATAAGTGAGCGTATTTGGAAAGACGATCCACAACCACAAAAATCACTATTTTACCCTCTGACTTGGGAAGACCCTTGATGAAATCCATGGATATGTGTTCCCATTGGCAGTTTGGAATTGGTAGGGGTTAAATTAGTCCTATAGATTTAACTGTTTCACCTTTATTACGTTGGCATACCTCACATTTGGCCACAAATGTCTTAACATCAGATTTTAAGCCTTTCCAAGAAAAAGATTGTTTCACTCGCTGGTATGTTTTCAAGAATCTCAAGTGTCGTGCTAAAGGGGATGCATGCAATTCTTGGAGGACCATAGATTTAATAGTGGAACCCTCCAGAAGGTAGATATAATCTTTCTCGCGAAGCACACCATCTAAATATGAGAAGTAAGGATGCCTTGATGATCCTATATTCATTTATTGAATAAATTGAGCAATTTCAATATCAACCAACCATTCTTCTTGAATTTGAGACAACCATTGGGTACAAGGACCCAAAATGGCATTGATGGAGATCTCATACTCATATTTGTGAGATAATGCATCGGCTACCACATTTACTTTGCCTTTCTTATACTCAATGATGAAATCATATCTTAAAAGTTTGGTCATCCACTTATCTTGTTCAAGGCATGAGAGACGTTCTAGAAAATGCTTAAGGCTACTATGGTCAGTCTTAATGATGAAACGAATGCTTAGTAAATAATGCCTCCATTTCTCAATGATGTGTAAAATATCCAATATTTCCTTTTCATAAGTGGAGCACCCCAAATTCTTGCCTAATAGTTGCTTGCCCTCAAAAGCCAAGGGGTGACCTTCTGCATTAAAACAATGTCAATCCCTGTACCCGAAGTGTCACACTCGATGATGAAAGGCTTGTTAAAATTAGGAGTAGCCAATACTGGAGTGGAGCACATAGCTTCTTTGAGTGATTGGAATACCTGAGAAGTCGCTTCGTTCCAAATAAAAGCATACTTTTTGGTAAGTGTCATGAGAGGTGTTGCAATCTTGCCATAGTTGTGGATAAATTTTCGATAATAGCCTATAAGACCAAGAAAGACCCAAATTGTTTTGAGGGATTTTGGTAAGGGCCAATCTTGAATAGCTTTAATTTTTTGGGATCTACTTTGACTCCTTCATGAGATACGATATGACCTAAGTATTCGACTTCTTGGACCCCAAAGGCACATTTGGATCTTTTAACAAAGAGTTTTTCCTTTTGTAATAGATGAAGGACCTTATCAACATGAATTAGATGATCCTTCCAATATTTATTGTAAATTAGGATATCATCAAAGAAAACTAAGATGAACTTACGAAGATATGACCTAAAGACATGGTTCATAAGGCTTTAAAAGGTTGATGGAGTGTTAGTAAGACCGAAAGGTATGTCGAGGAATTCATAATGACCTTCATGAGTTTGGAAAGTAGTTTTAGGGATGTCTTCTTCCCTAACCCAAATTTGGTGAAAACTTGAACGAAGGTCCAGTTTAGTGAAGTAACTGGCACCATGTAATTCATCTCATAAGTTGTCAATGACAGGAATAGGAACTTATCCTTGATGGTAATTTTATTGAGAGGACAAAAATTGAAACACATGCACCAAGATGTATCCTTACAATGGACCATCACTATTGACGATGAATAAGGACTGATGCTAGGATGAATGATGCCATTTTCTAACATTTCTTGTACTATTTTTTGTATTTTTAAATTTTTAGGTTGAGGATAGTGATATGAACGAACATTAGGTTGAAGACTTCCAAGAACGAGATGTATGAAATGGTCATGTGAATGTTTAGGAGGTATACCCTTTGGTTTGCTGAATACTTCTTCATAATTATCCATAATATCTTGAAGATCCTTCAAGAGGATTTCAGAAGTATCCAAGGATTGAGCTTCCATGGAATTTATTTGAGCAATAAAACCATAACCACCCGTCTTTAGTAACTTCTCCATGCAATGTGAACTTACAATCTTGGAAGGTGGAGATTGAATTCCTTGAAGATAAATAGTCTTCCCATTCTCTATCCACTTGATGTATAATTTTTTAAGATTAAGAGTAACATCGTCGAGTTGAGATAGCCATTCTGCACCCAAAATGACATCTGAGCTCCCCAAGTTCATAATAAAGAGAGTTCTTCGCCAATTATAACTCCCCATTTGTATCAAAATTGGATATGTGTGACCCACACATTGAGCATTACCTCCATTTGCAATCAATACTTGAAACTTATCTTTCTTCTTTTTTTAAGCGAAAAACCCCTTACAAAGCCGCCTTGGTCTGAGAGACCACGAACAGGGGGTTCTACACCGTCAAATTCACCCGGGGTCGCACCCGACCCTGCCCGCACCAACATTATCAATTGGATTTTGGATACCCAATTCAGCTTTTTGGTGGGGTGGAGATTTGAACCTCGGACCTCCCTTGGAGGATTGCCCTCTCCTCTCTAACTCACCTACAACACCTGGGTACTTGAAACTTACCTTGATTATAAGTATTCATATACAATTTCAAGTATTTGGTAGTTTTGAAATCAATAAAGTTGTGTACTACCTGATTCAATCAACACATTAATACGTTTGTGCCTAATAAATCCTTGTACCTTAATTGTATGATGAGCTTTTAAACCCATAAGTGCATGTACTGAGAGAGCAATAGTATCTTCTTCTTATGTTACTTCATTAGTATTTGTTGGTTGTTGTTCTGTATTGGTGAGTGACTCTGATTGAATTATATCTTCTTCTTTATTAGTGTCATATTCCACTTGAAATATTTGACACATTACACGGGCTTAATCTCTTGGATGATAGGAATGACATTTAAAGTAGAAAAATCTTGAGGAATATTCATTATTGTGAAAAGGATGACAGAAATTAGAATCACATTTATAGGGTGCCACATCTTGGAGTTTATTTTCGGTTGCTTGAGCTATACGGGTGGCATCATCAAGAGTACATGGATCATGCATGTCGACTTCCTTACATATTTTATCCTTGAGACCATGACGAAAAATGGATACCATTGCTACTAGATTCAATTCATATGTATAGGTAAGAATACTTGTGAACTCAGCGACAATCTTCTACTGAGCTGGTTTGCTTGAGTTCCATGAGGTGAACCACGTATGATGAGGAAGAGCCTTTATCAAATCTTCTAAGGAAAATTTACTTAAATTTAGGCCACATAAGAGGGTGATTATATTGGCAAAGTTGCCATAACAACCATTGATAGGATTGGGTACCTAGTTTACAAGATGCAAATGCGACATGACTGGTTTTTGAAATATGGTATAGATGAAGAATACCATCCATTTTGGCTAACCAGCCTCTAGGATCATATCTCTTCAAAGTGGGTTTGTTAGTACGAGGAACTTGAACATCATGAGGCCATTCTAAGAATCGAAAGGTATCACATGCTGAAGGATCAAAATTGGAAGAAGTTTTTGGAGGTACTGATGCTTGACAAGTATTTAAAGGTTGAGGGTTGACAATATCTTGAGATGCTTGATTATCGAGAGGGAGAATTTTAGACACTAAATCCCATAGATCTTGTAGTAAGGAATACATACTAGCAATATATTTTTGTTGTTGCCCTAGAAAATGATGCACATTGGCGTCCACACTAAGGGAAATTTTAGAGACAAGGTCTTCTTGGGTAGATGAAGAGTTATTGTGGTCTGGTGTAGGAGGAGTAGAATTGTTAGGATTTGGAGAAGCCATGGACCAGTGGTGTGGGTTAAAACTATTAATTCTAAAAGGAGAATTATGTTGTGTACCTTGATTTCATGGTTATCGTTTTGTTGTATTCAGGGACCCCTCGTTTGATCTATCTATGTGTTGTAATCTTTCGTTTGCTTCTCTATTCCACTTGTTTGGTGTGTTTGTATCACTCATACAATATGCTTGATTTACCTCAAAAATTTAAATTGTTCTTTTCTTGCATGTTTTGGCACCAATTTGAATTTCAACGATTGCAGTAGCAAAAATTATCTTCTACGATTAATATTTAATTGCAACGACTACCTTCCTAATCCTTCCCAACGGCTACTTGCAGAGTGTTTTTTTTTAATGGTTAATATTTCACTTATAACGAATACTTGCAGTTATTTTCCAATGGTTACTCTGTTGTGGATATGCTAATGGCCTGATTATAATGTCTATTTGCAGATCTTTTCCAATGGTATCTCTAACGCTAACGGTAATCGTGATTCCAAATGACTTTCAACATAAAAAGTTGTGTACCCACACAATCAACATACAAAATGCATTACTCAACCTTCAACGGTAGAAGAACTGCTATGATCAATCTCAAAATTCATATGTTATAGTCTCGAAGTTCGTGCGTTACTCCACAATGTTCTCGAGCACGACCACAAGATAGTTGACCACACAAGGTGGCGTATGTTGATGCTTTTAAGTTCCCCTTTGTCCGTTGCAGGGACAATGTGGGATTGTATTCCACACCCCTAAAAAATATCCCATTGAAACCTGTGTTTTTCCATCGCTAAACCTTTAATTATTCCTTGAAACCACTTAATAATTTACGGACATTGTTTTAGGGTTGAATATTAATTTGCTTATTACTAGATTGGTCGAGTTGGTCTGAAACGTACGCGATGATTTGGATGGGCTTGGTAATGTGAAAAAAATTTCCACTCTTCATCTACGAACAACTCTTGCGTTAATTAAACGTTAAAACACTACAAACTAGCAGCTATGATACGAAGGTAATGTTAATTTTTTTTCGCTCTTTGGCTACGAACAACTCCTGCGTTAATTAAATTTTAAAATGCTGCGAACTAGAAACTGTGATACAAAGCCATCGTTAAAAAATTTCTCCTGTCTGATAATTATGATTTCATCGGTTTGCTTATAATGTCTAAAAATTCTGAACACTAGATAATTATGATTTCGGTGGAAAATTGACGCTGGATTTGGCCGAACGTCTGCAACCCCTATGCGTTTATCCCTAGTCACTGGAGTCTGTGATCATGCGTAGTCACTTAGGATCGTTAGTAGGATGTGGGAACTAGAACTTCTACTACTAATTCACCAGTTTGAGATTGATGCACGTTTCTTATTACACGTATTCTTCCAATTCAGATCATTCTCCAAATGAGAGTTGTAAGAGGTAAGATAAATAATTTTTATCATTGAAAATCCATGATCGTGATCAACCTTTGTTGTTGGAAGAACTAGACTTGCACAAAATTACCCGTATTGCTCTCCGAAATCGCGCTCTGATACCACTTGAAGTAATCTGCTTCCTAAATCAATTAAATACAAATATAATATATTATTCAAACGAATTTAAATAAATTAATACACCACTTAAGGAGGGCCAAGTCCTGTAAGCCACTTAGAGAGGGTAGAGTCTCTTGCGAATACGCAATTGGATATAATGATCGATGATGAATAATCAAACATACTTTACTCCTATTTATACATGAATCCGATGAATAATAATTAAGTTGGAAATATAGCCGACTAGGCTATATTAGGGTTGTAACAAAACCCCAGATGTGAACAAACTTGAAAAGTGAAAAGAAGAAAGTGGAGGGAGATGAACCAAAAGACTCTAGGTGGGATGATCAAGCTAAGACAATAATACTTGCAAAGGAATCTCACGAAGATCAATATGCCAAGGTAGAACTCAATTATGATATTATTAAATGTTCTTTAAATGTTTCAAGCAATATTGATAATAATCAAGGAGCCAGTCAAGAGCAAGTATCAAATATCCAAGCATGGAGCCCAGGTGGGAAAGAAATAAAAATAATGAATGAATACATGAGGAAAGACTCGATTGTGCCCAATACCAATACTCAAGAATTTGTTCTATCTACTATCCCATATATCCTAATAGTAGAGGAGATAAAGCATGACAATTCAGGTCACAAGCCATGTCAACCTACACATATACAAGTGGGGATGATAGAAATAGATGAAGATGAGGTAGAAGTACATCCCATGAAGGGGTGTGACATAGTGGAAATAGAAATAAGATACAAAAATAAGGATATATCTAGTAAGTTAACTTCCTCACCTAATGTGTAGGTCACTAGAAGCTCCTGGAAAAGTCCTAACTTGGGAAGAGAGGAATCCAATAGAGTAGGACAATAATCATTTAAAGAAAAGAGGATCAAAGAAATAGAGGAGGATAAAGATTACAAGAAACAACAGACCATAGAGGAAATATTTGCAGGTAGTTCTTAGAAACCTACAACACAAGGTATATTAAATTACTTAGTTGGAATGTTAGGGGTTTGAATATCCCTAACAAGCATAGGGTGGTTAAAGATCTAATCAAGAACCACTAAACAATTATTTTGCTCTTGCCAGAATACAACTTAATAAAACAAACTTGAGTAAGATACATCAAGTAATATGAAGGAGTGGAGAAGGTTTTCAAGAAGAATCCCAAGGGGCATCAAGAGGTATAATTACAATGTAGAATTCTGAATTCTATGAAGGTAAAATCCTAACATAGAGTATGAACCAATTAACAACTCTAGTTACAATAAAAAAATTCTAGTTAACTTTT
Source organism: Wollemia nobilis (assembly GCA_028583015.1). Classification (NCBI taxonomy): domain Eukaryota; kingdom Viridiplantae; phylum Streptophyta; class Pinopsida; order Araucariales; family Araucariaceae; genus Wollemia; species Wollemia nobilis. The sequence goes on from JAQPPZ010015032.1 coordinate 5,397,615, forward strand.
GTGATCACAAATATTTATGCCCCTAACTCTAGCATGGCACAAAAGGAATTTTGGACGGTTGTAGAGAAAATTGGACAACCTCTAAGAGGATTGAAATGGATACTGGAAAATGACTTTAACACCCCTCACACCTATAGAAAGAGAGGAGGTACACAAGTTTACATAAATAATATGGAAAATCTAGGTAAGTTTATAGTTGAAACAAACCTTTTAGATGTAGACCTAAGTGGCAACATGTTTACTTGGCCAAATAGAAGGACTAGAGATAACTTTATTTAGGTTTGCGTAGATAGGGTTCTTCTATCAGAGGATTGGTTTCAAGGGAATTATGAGTATAATCTAATATCCATACCACAAACAAGTTTGTACCAAACCCCCTTATTTTAAGGTGCAATCTGGAAATTAATAGAAAACATACCCCATTTAAATTTGAATATATGTGGTTGTACCACCCATATATATATTCAAGGAGACATAAAAGTGGTGGGATTGTCCGATACAAGGATCTAAAATGCATGTTATGGTAAGTAAACTATAGATTGTGTAGAAGGAGGTAAGGAGGTGGAACAAAGAGGTATTTGGAAATATATTTCAAAAAATGGAACTTATTAGAAGAGAATTGAGTAAGTTAGAAGAAGAGATCAATAGGAGTGGAATGGATCAAGCTCAATTCTTAAAGGGAAAGGAATTAAATTCAGAGTTGCACATCATACTAGCGAGAGAGGAGACCTATTGGTGATAGAAATCAAGAACCAATGGCTGGAATAAGGTGATCAAAACACAAAGTTCTTCCATGTCTCAACTTTAAAACATAATAGCTTATCTAGAATAATGGAGACGCAAAAAGAAGATGGCCAAAACATAAGGTAAGAAATAGAAATTATACAAGAGGGAGTAGATTTTTTCCAAACACTATTGTTATAAGATATGGTAGAAGATCAATCTATAGTTGAGGAGATAATTCAACATATACCAAGGTTGATTATAATGGAAATAAATGAATAACTGACTAAGGATATCAGTGAGGAAGAAGTGAGAAAAGTGGTTTTCACCCTCGGTAAGGACAAAGTACCAGATATTGATGGTTTTCAAGCAACTTTCTTTCAAATATTTTAGGACATAAATAAGAAGTATTTTATTGAGGCATTCATAGAGCCACATCATATAAGGAAAGTATTGAAGGAGTACAATAATACATTCTTAACCCTAATCCTGAAGAAGCTAGGGCTGAAATATTTTAAGGATTATAGGGCTACAAGACTTTGGAATGAAATTTACAAAATAATATCAAAAGTGATATCCTTGAGGCTTAAGTTTATACTCCTAACTATTATCTCAAAACAACAAGGGGGTTTTGTAAAAAGGTGGTAGATTTTGGATGGAGTAATAGTTATCCATGAAAATTTGCATTCTTTAAAGGTTAGTGGCAGGAAAGAAATGATAATTAAACTTGATATGAACAAGGCCTATGATAGAATGTCTTGGAGTTTCCTAGATAGGTTTTTATTTAAGTTTGGGTTTAGCATACAATTGAGAAGGTGGGTAGGCAACTATTACAAAGGTGCTAAACTCTTAGTACTTGTAAATAATTATCTAGTTGGCTTTTTTGAAAGTAGTAGGGTCTTATGCCAAGGGGATCCCATATCACTGTATTTATTCATAATAATGGCAGAGGCTTTGGGAAGATGTATTGGAGAAGTGAACACTTCATGGATTTAACCCAACACATAACCTAGAAGGTTTAACTCACCATCAATTTATGGATAACACAATTTTACTAGGGAACCAACAATGGTAGAAGCTAGAAAGTTTAGAAGGATACTAGATTTGTATGAACAGGTATCCCATCAAAAAAATAATATGGAAAAGAGTAAGGTTTTATTCATAAACACTTCAATAGACAAATAGAGAGGAGTAGCTAGAGAAATTGGTTGCTTAATTTCAACCTTACCCTCTACATATTTGGGGATGCCAATGTTTAGCCTAGAAATAGCCATTATGGAATGAAATAATAGATAAAATTTAGAAGAATATGGTAGGATGGAAAGGGATTCTACTTACCCAAGTAGAAAATAGAATTTGTGAAGAGTAAATTGCAAGCCATCCCAATATATCAGCTATTAGTTTTTAAAATGTCTATCAAAGTGGTTAATATTGTGGAAGGAATCCAAAAATGATTTCTATGGACTAGTTCAAAATACACGAGTAGAATACCTCTAATCTAATGGAAGAAGGTATGCCAACCAAAGACACAAAGAGGATTGGGCGTTCGGAGAGTTAAAAGCACCAACCTAGCATTGGCTACAAAGGTAGGGTGGAGAGTTATGAAAGAGGGACAATGAATATAGGCTAAAATATTGAAGGAAAAATATTTAGACAGTATGGAAGATGTTAGACTACTTACTATACATGATCCATGTCAAGGATCTTCATTATAGAATCACATTGTGAAGGCAAGGGAGTTATTATGGAAGGGAGTACAATGGAAAGTAGGGGATGGTATATCCATTAGCTTCTAGGAGGATGCATGGTTAGATAGTAGACCACTAACCATGGATGAGGAGATGCATAGTCTTTGGGAGCAAGATATAACAGTTTAGTGACTGTATAGTGATGGTAGGAGGTCGACTAAGATGGAAAGAGATAAACATAAACCAAGATAATACTGAAGTGCTGAGTAAATGAAGATAAAAATTAGATCATATTTTATAAGTTTGGAGATGCTACAAGATTCACTAATGTGGGGAGCCACCCAAGATGGTGAATTTAATGTCAAATCAGCTCATGACTTGATTGAACCAGCTATAGAATATGGTTTTCCATGGAAGATAATATGGGGGAAGAAAGCAATTCCTAAACAAGAGGTCTTCTTATGGATGGCTACTCAAAATAAGATATTGACTATAGAAAATTTGCAAAAGAGAGGAATTCAATACCCAAATAGATACGTCCTATGTGAGCAGAGAGAGGAGTCGGTTCACCATATCTTCCTAGAATGTGACTACTCATTGAAGATACTTCAGAAACTAATAAATTAGATGGGGTAGTTTGGGCTTTACCAAATACCATTATAGCTTGGTTAGAGCAATGGGATAAGCCTTTCTCCAGTCCTAGGCTCAATGGAATTTGGAGTGTAATTCCTTTCCACTATGCTTGGGGATATGGCTAGAAAGTAATAGGAGAATATTTAAGTAGGATAATAGGACAATAGGGAGAAATGTACAAATTATTGTACAAGCAATTGAGGAAAATGTGAAGATAATAAAGTTTTTGACCAAACCTAAAATAGGAGATGAGGCTAGATTGAGCAAAAATTAGAACTTAGACCTAGTTGGTAGCTTGGATGGTACTCAAAATCAATCAAGGGACAATACTAAATGGCTACCACCTCAAGAAGGATGGATGAAGATGAAATTTGATGGGGCCTTTAAGGGAACCCAATAAATGTAGGGCAAATGCTATTTTTTGAGATGAACAAGTGAGGATAAAGGGTGCAGTCAGTGAATATTTGGTAATCACTACAAGCCATCAAGTAGAAGCTCGAGCTCTATTGATAGGGGTAGAACTAGAAAGGGACTTAGGAGTTAGAAAGTTAGAAGTGGAAGGAGAATCTTTGAATATCATTAATTGTATTAAGCAAGTAGAAAAGACAAATTGACAAATAAGTAACATGTTTCAAGATATTTGGAATGCTCTCCAAAACTTTGTTGAGGTGGAAGTAGTCCATATATATAGGGAAGGCAATATGGTAGCATACTATTTATCCAATAGGGGAGAATAATGAGAAGAGGATAAATGCTAGATATAATTGGGGGAGATACACCAAGATATTCTTAGAGAAGTTCAAAAAGAGCAACCTCTATAAAATACATAGTCCTTAAGGTTTGTTTCTCCATAGGGACCAGAGCAAAGGGATGGCAATTTATAAAAGATGATCTCATGGATTTGCTGGTGGTCATCCATAGGAGTTTATTTCATTACATTTGTAGAGCTAGGAGTTAGAGCCAAGGTTTTATGAGTTTGCTTATCTACAATAATTGCTAGGTTTGTTTCTCCACAGGGATTGGAGCAAAGGGATGATAAATTATAGAAAATGATCTTGTGGATTTGTTGGCGGTCAGCCATAGGTGACACTTTCATTACATCTACAGAGGTGGGAATTAGAACCAAGTTTTTTGGGGTTTATTTCTCCACATGAATTAAAGCCTGGGTTTTTTTGGGTCAACTTCTCCATAGGAATCAAAGTCACGATTTATTGAATTTGATTCTCCACAAAAATTGGAGCAAGGGTTTTATGGGTTTTTTTCTCCATAGGAATAAGATTCAAGGTTCTTTATGGTTTAATTCTCCATAGGAATTATATCCATGGTTTTTTGGGTCCACTTCTCCTCGAGAATCAGAGCCAAGGTTTTTTTTAGACTAGTTCTCCATAGGAATTAGAGCCAAAAAATTTTGGGTTTATTTCTCTACAAGAATTAGAGCTATGGTGTTTTTGGGTCTACTTCATTGGAATTATAGCCAAGGTTTTCTAGGTTTGTCTCTCCATGGAAATTGTAGCTAGGGTTTTTCTAGGACTGCTTCTCCACAAGAATTGGATCCAAGGCTTTTAGGGCTTGTTTCTCCATAGGAATTGGAGCTAGAATTATTGGGTATGTTTCTCCACATGAATCATAGCTAGAGCTTGTCTAGGTTTTTTTGGGTGAGCTAGAACTCCTTGGGGATGTGTGCTAGAAGGTATTACTACCTTTTTTACCTTCAGTAAGAAGATTGTAAAAGGGTTTGGGCCCTTTCAAAATCTCATTTTACCCTAGTCATTTTTTTCTCAACTAAGGTAACTCAAGGGTGAATTATTTCTATAGATAGGATCCATGGGATCCATGGTAAACATGTTTTAGCCTTGAGAGAGGTAGAGATGAATTTTATGATCCCCACATTATAGTTGCTCTTTCCTCTTAGATTAATGAAAAATCAATGATATTTTTTGGTTTCCATCAGTGGCACTTCCCTCTTGGATCATGGAATGTGTGATGATTGTGGTGCCACCATTTTGTCACTCCTTGTTAATTCAATTTCATACACATGGGGTACGTTATTGTTATTTAATTGTTGCATGTCTTGATTAATCATACACTCTCCTTGGTATGGTTATGATTGTATTTACTTTCAATCTCTTGTACCCTAAAATTAAAAAAAAAAAATTATGCATTTTAATTTTTTGTACTTCAATTTCCACATTTATTTTTATACAATTAGCTTAGATTAGTTAGCTTTAGCAACAATAATGGAGAACCAACCAAAATTTAAAGGTCTATAGGGGCATAGTCCTTTTTTTCTAATTTGTTGAAACAAAATTATGGGCTTATAAGAAGTTAGATTTTTCCACAATTCTTCATGTTTCTACCATGCTTAGTAGGACCAAAAAAATGATTTCCATAATGAAATAAAACTTAGTCCCAATTTGGATTTTAATTTTGCATATATTTTTACATTTTATTTTGTAGGTGCTTTACGAATGGTGATTCTATTACAAACCTTGAATTTTTAAAAAAATTACAAAGCAAACAATAAAGGCGATCCCCAATTGGAAAAATACCTCAATCTTAGTAGCGAATTGTATTTACCATTAGTAAAACAAGTGATTTGCCAAATTCTAAAAAAATCTTGCTAAGTCTTCACTCAAAAAGTTATTTGCTCCAAAATTAGAGCAATTCACCCCATTTGAGGACATTCGCCTAACAAATCAAAGAAAAAAATCAAGTTAGATACATCGAGTGATTCACTCCATATAAGCTAGAAATTCTAAAAGTGAATTGCTCAAAGAGTAAAGTTTCTCCAAGTTGAATTTGAAGTGCAATTCACCCAAAGTTTAAAAAGTGATTCATTTAAGAACACCAAAGCTTTTGCTAACACCTCCTACGGGAACAATATGTCCTAGAATTAATGTGATTCACTTGGATTCATTTTAACAAAAATTCTTCAAGTTATATTTCTTCACGGGGAGGTCACTTTGAGGAAATGGTAAATGCCACGTGAGTGCATACAGGGGGTATTTTTAATATCAAGTTGAACCATCGGTAAATTGGTAAGTATCTTATAAGGGAGGGGTGTTTAAAATTTATGCATACCTAGATATAGATTCTACCGATAAAAAAAGAGGGTTGGAGAAGAGGGGGTGGGGGTTATATTTGAGTTGCATACCAAATATTTATAAAGAGGTTAGAACACTTCTTAAAAGGACTAAAATTGCAAAAGATAAAGAATGAAAATACATTTCAATAGGATATTCACAAATTTTTGGATAAAAATTAATATTATTGTTGATGTTCATACTTATTATTAGAGGGCAATAATTAATCTTTGGCTCACTAGAATCTATCAAAAAATATGGTAGGCCAATAATATCCTATATTCAAAATTTTATATTTTGTGGTTTGGGTAGAATAATGTCCCCCTTCATCATGTTATTCCTTTATTAGGGCTTCTATTATTTCTTCTTTGATGCATCTCAATATGACTCCATCATATCATTAAAAAAAACACATTATTCAAACATGTATAGTGCATTTGCTTTCATGTGAATCTAATCCTTTCAATTAGGTGTTAATCCTTATAGAACTTGTCCTAATATCATATATATCCTAATATCTCCCATCTATTTTAGTAGGTCTCTACTTCAATTTCTTGTACCAATGCTACTTGATCTTTAGGGGATGAAATAGCAAGGTTTTGATATAATTCCCTCCTTCTAAAAAGTTTAGTAAATTTTATTACTATATTGAGCTCTTGGATTTTGTTTATCTATCCTACTATTGTTTCCCCAACTTCACCATGTATCATGACTAATCTAGAATTGGGATGAATAGCAAAAATAATGGTGTTACTTTGGGATAGATAATACCTAAATTTTCTTAAGAATTTTATCATTATAAACACCAATTTCTCAATAATTGTGTACTTGTCTTTGAAGTTGTGAAGCGCCTAACTCATAAAGGAAATTGGATGTTCATCATCTTTATCTTTCTATGCTAGCACTATAATGATGCTTCCATCCATCCCAAACATGTAAAGCCTAAAATATATGGAGAAATATAGGTTAATAAGGAATAGGAATTTAGTGATTCCATCCTTTATATCTTGGAAATAACTTTTACCTTTTTTGGTCCATACTAGGGTTGCATCATTTCTTAGCATCTTGGTGATTGGCCCAACTAGTGCAAAATTGGTTATGACTTAGCTACAAACTAGATTTGCCTAGAAAGTACTTGATCCATTAGATAGATGTAGGTCAAATTAGCTATTAGATTGCTTTTACCCTATTAGGATCTATTGCTAGGTTATCTTTGGACACTACATGTCTTAAATATTTCTCTTTCTAGACAATGAAAATAGACTTGTTTGGTTTAAGTGAAATACCATGCTTCTTACACATTTGAAAGTGTTGAAATATATGGTTGTCTAACCTTATTACCTAGGTTCAACAAATGATGATGTAATCCTAAAATAAACCTTTGATGTAATATTGCAAGCAATGTTGTGATCATGTAAGCCTTCAAGCAACCATTGGTGTAATCCTATAGGCAATATTATTGTGTTTATACCTTATGGTATTGGTAAATACACCTAGATGGTTATGTCTTCATCCTTTGTGGGATTGGTTAAACCACCTTGATGGCTAACCTTAACTTAAAATTTAATTAAAGGTTTAATAACTTTAATTAACATTGAGCCTTATGTCAGCCTTGGTTAAAGTAATTATAATTGTAATTGTAATTTTATGATTAGATATTCACTATAAATACCCCCAACCATTGATCCATTGTATTAATGTGAAGTGTATTATTCTTATGTTATTTATTATTATGGATTTACACCTTGGGCACCCTCTCAATATTTCTATTATTATTCTCTTACATATGCTTATGGTGAATGTTACACTTCATGCGACTACTATAAAGTATTGCAATTTTTAGGGTTTTAACCTTAAAAACCATAATGGGGGGTTGGATCATGAGGACATATTGTGCAATGGTGGTTGATTGGCTCAAGAGAAATATTCATAAATAGGTTCACCATGTTTCTCTCTTTTGACGTTCAATCTATTTTGTTGGTTAATTATTTCTTATGGATGATTCCAATACCCTAAAAAAGCAATTTCTACAAAATTGGTGGGTTGAATTTTCTTGAGGTTTTTTCAAAAACCCTAGTTGTCTTTATGAATTTTTATAAAGAATCTACTTCTTTTTTCTTTGTATTTTATTTTGGCATCAGTGCAACATATATGAGAGAGAAATTTGTATAGTTTTTGAACATTAAGAATAAGAGTTTGAATACTTGATAAATCACCCCTAGCTTCTAGATGGGTCATCTAATCACGAGAGGATCACTCTGAGAAAATTGTAAATACCACGTGAGTGCATACAGGGGGTTTTTTAATATCAAGTTGAACCATCGATAAATTGGTAAGTATCTTATAGGGGAGGGGTGTTTAAAATTCATGCATACCTAGATATAGATTCTACCGATAAAAAAAGGATTGGAGAAGAGGGGGTGAGGGTTATATTTGAGTTGCATACCAAATATTTATATAGAGGCTAGAGCACTTCTTAAAAGGACTAAAATTGCAAAATAAAAAGAATTAAAATATATTTAATAGGAGATTCACAAGTTTTTGGATAAAAAATAATATTATTGTTGATGTTCATCACTTATTATTAGAGGTAATCTCTAAGAAGTATGAACATATTTATAAATAAAGGAAGTCGGAGTAGATAATTTAGTCAATTGTAATGTTAGAATTAATTCCAATAAAATTCACATTTTAAAAGACAATGGACCAAATAAAATGCAATGAGATGTATAATCAATACCCCACCTTTGGCACGCAATCAATCCTCTAATGATTTTTCCAAACCCTAAATGCAATGAAATCATCGAAACCATTATTTTTTCTTTGCTTCCTAGAATTCGAAAGAGCGACTTCATTCACTCTTTAGATTATTTTTGATTGAGGGAATTTCATCCCTTTAAAAGGATCCCCAACATTCCTCATTCCTGTTGCACGAAGGTGAAATCAAAGCGTTCCTCGAATTCTATATATTGACTTCATTCACCCTTTAGATTTTTTTGCTTTAGGGCAATTTGCCCCTTTAAAAGAATCCCCAACATTCCCCATGTATGTTGCGCTGAAGATTGCACGGAGCTAAATTTAAAGTGTCTCCTCTTGTGAAGGGTCGAACAGGGGATATTTGACTTCTTTAGCTCTAATTTGTTAGGTATTTGAAATGTCAGGCTTCTCAGGTTATTAAATGAATTTCTTAAAATTTTTACTGTATAGAATTTAATTTTCAGAATGAAATTTTTAGATATCATCTTACAAGAGTCTTGTTGTGCATTTGCTTTAGGAATATAGGTGACATCCACCTCTTAATACTAATTAATTTAATTAATTTGGATGAATGTCTTTTGCTCTTGTCTAATGGGGTCTTTTAGGCATCCGCTTGGAGATCTTGTTGCTTTCAGTCTAAAAGGGTCTAGTGGGTATCCTTAAAGATATTCTTGCTTTCCCCAACATTCCTCGTGCCTGTTCCTCATGTCTGTTGTGCCGAAGATGGCACATTTATATTATAAGTTTTTTTTTTGTGGAAAACATCCTAGAAGGGATGACACTTTCGGGTAAGACCCAAGGAGGCAAAGGGATCTCTTCCACCAAAATTGCCCAGGGCTTGCTCCTGGCCTACCACCTTTGACATACTCAAGGAGCAAACCTGAAACAATAAAAAAAGAACACACAAACACAAACACACAAGAAGATTAAAAAAATGCTCCTTGAGTGTGTCAAAAAGATAAAGCACAACCAAACACACACAATAAGATAAAAAAAAATACAATAAGAACCACACAAAAAAAACACAAGAAAAACATAAAAAATAAATAAACATGACAAAAACAATAGAAAGATACAAAGACAACCAACAAAAACATGAAAAACAAAAACAACCAAAACCTTAAAAAAATAATAGAATAAACAAAAAAACAAAAAAAAACAACAATAGAAAAAAAACAAAAACATAGAAAACACTCACACACCAAAACAAAAAAACACCAATTAACACAAACAAACAAAAACACAAGAACAAGAAAAATAAAAACACAAGAACAATAACAAAAAAACACAAAACAATAAAAACACAATAACAACAAAAAACAATACAAAAAACATAAAAACAAAACAAAATAAAAAACACACACACACCTCAAAAAACTAAACTACCCAGACGAAACCAAAGAGAAGCAAAAATAAAGCAAGACGAAACTAGGTACCTCCAGAACTGGAGCCATCCAAAGAAATGATAGAAAGAAGAGCTTCCCTAATTTGTGAAGCCCACCATCTAGGAGGGTGGCCATAGCAAGTAAGATCACCTTTGTCCAAAGCCCAATTAGCTAAAGCATCAACACTCTTGTTCTGATCTCTGACCACATGATTGTAATCAACTTTCAAAAATCCCATCTGGATTAACTGAATATTCTCAATAATTATTTTTATTTTCCAATCAACCTTATGATTCTTAGAAGGAGTCTTCAAAATATTAATCATGAGTTGAGATTCAGACTCAACTAGCACCTTTTCCAATCCAACCTTAGTAGCCTCTTGAATGCCTCTAAGGATACCATACCCATCAACAAGGTTATTGGAAAGAATACCCAAATTCTCAATAAAAGTAAAAACTAGGGAGCCATCTGAAAGTCTACCAATTCCTCCCGCACTAGCTTTTCCAGGGTTCCCTGTAGAGGCTCCATCACTATTGACTTTTCCAAAATCCTTAGGATGAGGTTGCCAATTCCTTGTTCTATTCATATTGCAATTGCTCACATTCCCTTTAAGATGGTTTCCTTTAGAGGAGTTAATATTCAATCTTTGCATAATTTGATCCCATATTTGGTTGGAGTTTTAGGGGTGATTAAGGAGTTGTTGGACTAAGTACTATAAGTTATTAGTCATGCAATATACTGTTATTAATACTTTCTAACAAGAAATTGAATGTAAAGATATAGTTTACAACAGTGATAAAACATTGGTATTTCATAGATCAATGGAGAGCTCACAAAACCCTTCAAATAATGAGTAACATTACTTGAAAAGATCTTAAAAAATGAACAAATAAAATATTAAAGTGGGTTTTGGAAAAAAATATAAATAAAGGTTATTTTTATAAGTATAGATTTGTGGTATCAAATGGCATTAATTCACTTGGTTAGATTCCTCACATTTCAAGAAGGAGACCAAGGTTCAAATATTGCCAAACCATACATGCATAATTACCAAGCTATTGTAATACTGCTAAGCAATCATGATGTAATATGGGTGGGACCATTTCAATCCCATATAACCCATTAAAAAATAATAATAATAAATTTAAAAAGTATAGATTTGTGGCGGCATTGATAGGGATTTGCAAGTAGAGATCGTTAATGCTTCACCAAACTATAGACAAGGACACCCATTGGGTGAATTGAAAATGTTGGTATGCTCATACAAAAACTTATCAAATTGTGCCCCTTAAACAAACTACACAATGATAGATACATGCATTAAAGCCATGGTTTCTTGTTGCACATAAAATTGGATCATAATTATAAACATTTTCCACTGATTTTTCAACTTACAACATTGTTTGGCTTGATAAAATATTATCTATTCTTGAAGGTGGCTCCAAGAATTCAATAGTACTAGTTCCTGATGGTGAAAGACAATGTTTATCCCCAATAACTTGTCAAGAACATTATATGCCTTTGTCCTTGAATGGCTTAATAGCATAATAAGAGTATTTCTTAAGTGATGTATACATTTATGCCATGCTCAAACCAGCCAACAATAAATAGTTGTGTATAATGTGCGTGGCTAAGGTTTAACCTATAAAGGCATCTTTAGAGAGAAGATTTTTCAAAGCAACCTTTATCCACAATGAAATAGAGAGGTTTTACTTAAACCTACATTTGTTAATATAAGTAGTCTTTCTCATCTTTAAGTTCAAACAATGTAATTTTTATGTGAGTAGTGATAATTGTTGATGTCAACCTTCCCTTAGGCATCTTAGATGCAATCTGTGACTAGAATAAGAGTTTTTTGGCACGACATTTGTTATTTGAGTATTAATAGACTTGTGGAAGCAACTCAATAGTCTAGTTTACATCAAGACTTATTATCATATTGTTTATGTGTTGGTGTTGCAAATGATGACTAACTATGTTGGTTCAACTAGCTACTATTGCATGGAAATTCCTTCCTAGAGTCATCAGTTGTCCTGTAGTGTAGTTTATTTTCTTTTAAAAGCAATTTTTGGTCTTTGAAAGGGCAAAACTATTGTTGTAAGCCTTAACATCCTAAACTTGCAAGTTGCATTATGTCCTTTGTTGCATAATTAATATCAAAATAGAGAAAGAATCTTCATTTAGATTTCTACTCCAAATTAATGAGCATTTTTTTCTATTAGTAGCCAATAAAGTGTGATGGATTGCAGATTTTGCCAACACAATTAATATGTAAATTTGCTCTAGAATTTTCCAACACAAAGTGGTTGTTCTCCTCATCCCCTTCTCAGAGTTTTACTTGTAACAATAAGTGCTCTCAGTCACTTTTATTCTTTCTGTTTGATGTTAATTTGTATACCCAAATGTTAATTTGGACATCCAATTGCCCAGTTTGGAATCCCACATGGTTGATTTCCACTATCAAGAATTTGATTCTTTGGAAGAATATTTGCTTCTACCCTCCTTTTCTTCATCTTCACAATGGTGGTCCAAAATTTACCAAATTTGTTAACATTGTTCAAAATCCCAAGCCCAAACCCTAGGCCTTGCAAGGACTCAGTTAACACATTTTCCAAAATGTGATCAAACTGCAAGTTGGTCAAATTGCCTACTGCACATCCCAAGTTTTGCAATCTCAAGTTATGAACTGAGTTCTCAAATTTGCCAAAATCTAGTTGAATCAACAACAAAATGTTTTATCAAATGGTATGAGTTAGATGAAAACTTGACCAACCATATATGCATAATTGCTAACATTGGTGGGACCTGTTTCAATAATGTATAATGAATTGAAAAAAAAATTACTTTACAAGAATTTGCCATCAAAAGTATGTACTATGCAATTTTTTTTTAAATTTATTATATGGGATTGAAATGGGCCCATCGGTATTACATCATCAACACACAATGTTACTATAATAACTTGGCTACTATGCACGTATCCCTTGCCAATATTCAGACCTCAGTCTCTTCCTTAAAAGTTGAGGAACTGAATATGCAATTTTAGGACTTTACAATTTTTAAACTACTTAATTTCTCACATGTTTTTTTTTTCAAATCCATGTTAGCTTGTAATTTTTAGGTCGGATCTGCTGTCAGTAGTAATATTGATGTAGATTGATCACTTTTATCATTTATGTTTGATGTTAATCTGGACACACGATTATTAATTTGGATACCAACATTCCATTTTGGGATCATACATGATCAATTTCCACTTCAACAATTTCATTCTTAGAAAGAATATATGTCCCTACTCTATCTCCTTTTCTTTACCTTCATAGTGGTAGTCCAAAAAGGTATCACTTTTTGTAATTTTGTGTAAAAGCCCAAAAAGTAACCCTAAATACCACAAAAACATAGTTAACACATTTGCCAAAATGTAATCAAACTACAATTGGTGAAATTGTTTGCTATGCTTCCTGAGTTTTGCAATTTTAAATTAAGAACTGAGTTCTCAAATTTTCCAAAATTTATAAACATAAGGTATGGCAATGGGATCACCACTTTCCCCAATCATTGCAAATTGGTATATGAAACACTTTGAAAATACAACAATCTAAAGCTATCATCTTAAACCGGCATGGTGAGACAGGTTTGTCAATGACATTTTTTCAAATTGGCCCCATGGGAATGAGGAATTATATAGATTTTTGATATACCTAAACAGTATATGATAGCAAATTTCATTCACAATGAAACTAAGGTTAATAATTGCCTACCATTTTGGGATGTTTTGATAGAAAAGAAAGTAGATGGAACCTTAGCACATGGAGGGTATAGAAAAAAAACACACATAAACCTTTATTTACAAGCAAATTCTCACCACCATCCATGTCAAAAAGAGACAATGATAAATACCTTGACTATGAGAGCAATTAGAGTATCATACAATAACTGCTTGGAAAAGGAAAGAGCACATTACATCAACACGTAATTATGAGAAACAAGAAATGTGACAGCAAAGACAATGGTAATGTGATGAGAAATGAGGATAACAGAGGTTGCATATAAGAAGCAGGTACTTTGTATAAACAATATTACCTATGTCCAGAGCCAAGGTCATATTTTCCTCACAGGCTGGACGATCGATTTTAACTTACAAATTTGATGATCAGACTCAACTGTAAAATCATATTAACCAAAAGCTGAATAAAAAAGATAATGTAACAGCAAAAAACAAAGAACAATCTTAGAGGGCATTGTAGAAACATTGCAGACAAGGAAAAAGTATCGAAAATCTGTCGCCAATGCCATTTTCCATTGCGTAGCTGTTTCTGAGCCAAAAAACCCAAAATGGGCTTATGCTGTTGCATTTCTCGCCACTAGGCATGAATGACATGTTGGCAATACACCTAAATTACTTGATCCCTGGTCTCTGCCTTGAAAGTTGAGGTACTTAATCAGTTAAGGTCCCGCCATTTGATAATTTGCCAATATCTAGTTGAATCAACAGAAAAATGTTATACTTGCAAGCATTTGCCACCAAAAATATGTACTATGTAATTTTAGGGCTTATCTTCAATCATTTGCAATTTCTAAACTATTTAGTTTCTCACATGTTTCTCAATTTCATGTTAGCTTGTAATTTATAGGTCAGATCTCAGTCGTGAGACTGTATTCGTCTTCATTCAAGCCCAATATGCTTCCACTGGCTACTAGCAACTCAACTTGTAGTGCAAAGAGTTATGCTGATATGTAGGGGATCTATTTGTGCGGCCCATGCACATGAGAACTGAATAGATTGACGCTTTTGAGCTTAAAGTTTCAAGATCTTTGCAATGTGTCATGGTTGAAATATGTTTTCTAGAATTCTCTTTTGAGATATTCTTAAGATTAACATTTTAGGGGAAGCTTATTGACCTACATGTCATGCAATGAACACAATCCTATGTCCATTTTTGAGCTTCTTTGTTCATAGCTTATGTGAAAAGGTTTCTTTATATATACAGCATGTGGCAAGAGGTTGAACTGTTAGTTATTAAAGTATCAGTATATCACCAACTTTAAAAGAATGAGAAACATTATTGAGAAAAGATATGTCTAGATTTCTGAACTTTTTGAAATTGCATCATACCTTAAAAGTTTCTCTACATAATTTGTTATTCTCATTGTGGTGTTTTTTTTTTAAATTTATTTTATAGCTTTACACTTTTCATTCTTTGATGTTCACTAAAAAAGAAAATATCCTAATTGCAGGTCCTAGGAATGAGAGCCAGCCATCCTAGTTTTGAACAATCTGACTCTAAATATGAAATGAATTACAAACATCACACATAAGGAATCACAAAGAAAAACCAGATTTATATGAGATAGACAAGAAGAATGATATTACTAGTGAATATAAAAATGAAGATATGATGCCATATGGAGCATAGAATTTAACATTCAAAGCTCATTGTCCCAGTAATATCTATTTATATTGATCACTAGCAGCTAACACTCCAGGTGAATAACCAAAAACTGGAAACTGGCTCATGCAAATTAAAATTTGACTTGTGCAGATAGAACTCTCTGGTGTAGATATTTTCAAACTCTTCCTCTTTATATAAGAGGAGGGAATGCTGTAACAACTATGCATGTATCTTGTCACTCCACATTTTGAAACAATGATCAAAACTCAGTACCTGTGATTGTGTGTGTATATTTATATGCATATATGCAGACATGTACCCTAGTGTTCACCACTGAAAATCCTTCATCATAAGTGACATTATTCATTGTTTATAATCCTTTGTCATACATGATATGAATAGGAATGTATACTTACATTTACTTGGTCACAGGAAAGCCTGAAATAAGAGCTTATTGACTTTTCAGTGACAAACCTTTGACTGTCCATGTACCATTGTCAGGACTCAAGACCTGACCCACAACAATTACAAACAATACATTGGCGACTATCAAGTGAACTCGAGTGAGGTTTTGCCACTCCTTTCTAATAAGAGTGAAAGTGATTGGTGTATTTGATCCCATTTGTACTAAGAATAGTCCTTATCACGGAGGATGGAAGATGAGTCTTCTTAATATAGAGTAAGGTTCAGCTAGCAATCTCATCTAATTGTCAAACCTTGTTGAGGTCTCAGAGGCGATTCTGAATACCAGTGAAAGCATTAAATGTTGTTAAGGATTTTTAATAGAATCTTTCTAATATTAATTGAAGCAATAAATACTTTTACAATAGTACTTAGCAGCAACAAATGATGCAAATCGACAATAAATTAAATGGACCATTTACTATGCCGCTTCAGGGGTGCAACTTCCGGAACATATAGAGAAATATATACAAAAGATGATGATTTATGAGTCCTTTTTTTTCCTTTTTTCTTTTGTGTGTCTATTGAGGGAGGGAGGGAGTGAGGGATTCCAACTTAACCCTGTAGGCTAACATATAAAATGAAATTGGGCCCACCCGAGCCTAAAGAAGGGACCCCATGTTCACATAATATTCTTATCATATCTTATATGAGTTTTTCATTGTTAAGTATAATGCCCTTATATCCTCAAGTCTTTGGTGGAATCTTATACCAACGAAAACATGTAGAACCAACATTAATATTGATACCATAAGCTTTTATTCATAAAGCCAAGATTGGGCCATACTACAAGTACAGGTTCCGTCCTGGGGCTTCTTGACTATGCTAGAGAGCTGGAGGTAATCAAATAACCACAAGACCAAACAAATGCATGTAAGTCATTGGACCAATTTGAAGTACAATCTCATACCATCCCAGGGAAAAAATGTCATGGAATATGTAAAATCTGTTCAAAGAATTCTCTGCTAGGTGCAGCTTTCAAATGAAAGAATGTAACCTCATTCATCAAGACAAAGTCATTTAGGGCTTCACCTGCAAACAGGTAAGCCTATTGACCATCATTTAACAAATACCCAAATAGAGATGATCAATAGTTTTTTTAAGCTTCAATACTTGCAGGATTTAAAAGAGTAAACTGTACCTAAGATTCTGCAGTGTAGAGAGTGTTTTGTTCTACATATGTCAAATTAGGTACAGAACCAAACCTTAACTAGTAGACTTTACAATACCAAAATAAAAAATAAAATAAAATAAAGAACTTACAGTGAGAGTGAGCCCCCTTCATTGCAAAAAATAATCTTCAACTGTAGTACAATTTTCTTGAGAAATATTTGCATGATAGAATTATAAAGATAAATCCAATGTTCCTTATAGGCTATTTAAACACAACTGAGTGCTTAACCATCCTGTAAAATGATCAACAACAATCACCATGCTTTCCCTTTATCAGCTGTCATGAGGATGTAGAACATTTTGATTGGTTTATGGATCATTGAGTAACCTAAAGTAGCAATTATCATTAAAACAAGTCTCAAATGTATTTCATTTTACCCCTTATTTTGATTGATTTTGAGCCCCTTTTCCTAAATTGCAATAGATGGTAGATAAGTTCCAATTTCTAGAGTGTATATCTTGTGTTCTCTATTTGCTTGATGAAAATAATATATCAATCTCATAGTTACACTGGTGTGTACACTGAGTATATACACTACATCATGTGCACCAGAATTTGTACTTGATCCAGTGTAATTATTTTAAATTTTCTAATTCATGATTTATGCTTAAATGCATATATAATTTGTATCTATAACATATCCATATTCTATACCTTGCTCATCCAAGTTTTGGGAGTCTGCACTATGTTTTGCATACCAGTGTCCTGACATTCCTGTAGCACTGCACCAAAATGACCTAGATCAATGCTCTTAAGACAGTAATGACTGCTCTTGAAGTAGTTGTCCTTGTTTTTTTTCTTTTTTTTTTATTATCTTCTTAATTGAAGTCATTTGTAACTGGAGGTTAGTCTCTTTACGTATTGCGTTTTTAATCTTCAGTGGCACATTTAAGATTGTGTGCCAAAGATCATATTGTGTACAGAGAGCTCTATGCAACTTAATCATCAATTTTAAGGGTCTCTCTCTCTTTCTCTGTGTATCCTTAAGATTTGTGGTTAGATTTGTAACATTTCTTTTCAGGGCAGGTTGATTCTTACTCAATGAGTCAATATGGAAGTTGTAGAAATATATCAATGTATGTTTTGGACTATAGAATAAGTTCCTTCCCTTTTTACTCAAGCAGAAGCAGATTCTTATTGTCTTTAAGATATCCTGCTGCATTATTTCATCAACTGCTTAAAATTTGTGTATCTCTGAAACCATTTTGTTCCACTTTCAGCTCGAGTATGATTCATTCCTTATTACCAGATCCAGTGATTTTATCAAAAAAGTTAGAACTTTGGCTATTTAAAGAATAAACATGCAATGGATATATTGAAACAAAATAGCGAAAGAGAAAGTTAAAGCTATCTCAACATGGCAAAATGGTATAGGGCAACTTATCATAGAGGCATTTGCAAGTCAAATCTCATTTTTGTGTGAAATGTGAAGATCTTTATACATATCCATATTTATTTTAGACATTTTCTTTCAATTGGTTATACGGGATTGAAATGGGCCTCACTTGTATTACATCATCATCACATAGTGGTATTACAAAAAAGCTTGGATATTATCCATGTATCACTTGGCAAGATTCGAACCTTGGTCTTCTCCTTGAATGTTGAGGAATCTAACCAATTTTTTTTTACAAGGTTAAATATAAAGGGTTTTTTTAAATAGGGTCCCAAAACCTGTATTTACAAAAGTTCTTACAAATTTGTTGCAAATATATTATAAAATTATAGTTGTAGCTACCTATAGCTTTACATATGCAATTTGTGACTAGAATAAGAGTTTTTATGGCATGGCATTTGTCATTTGAGTATTAATGGACTTGTGGAAGCAACTCAATAGTCTAGTTTACATCAAGACTTCTTATCATATTGTTGTGCTGGTGCTGTAGATGATGACTAACTATGTTGGTTCAACTAGCTACTATTGCATGGAAATTTCTTCCTAGAATCATCAATTGTCCTATAGTGTAGTTTATTTTATTTTAAAAGCAAATTTTGATCTTTGAAAGGGGAAAAACTATTGGTTTAAGCCATAACATGCAAGGTACATTGTGTTCTTTGTTGCACAACTAGTATCAAAATAGAGAAATAATTTCGTTTAGATTTCTTTGAGTCATACAAATAGAAAGGTTTTAAAGTAGCCACTACAATTTCTTCAAAATGATAAGATTACCTTAGGTACAATTCATGGTCGACGAGGCTAGTCAAGGTCTTAAATGAAGCTATGTATTAAACACTATGCTATGTTCTTTATCTTAAATTTCTTTTTTAGTTTTTTCAAAGAAGATAGTTCTTGGATGTTTGGTCTAGTCTATTTTGCTCTTCTATTATTTTTTCATCTTATTCCAGCTACCCTTCTTATACAGTCAATGTTGTATACTAGACTTGCCCTATACTAAAATACCAGAATATTCTTATCCTCAAATGCATTGCAGATTGTCTTAGAGAATAGAGTTCTTTGATCTTGATCTACTCATTTTTAAGATCCTATTCAAATTCATTTTTTTCATCTTCCACTATATAACTGTTCGTGCAATTCAAGGTTGTATGGGGGTGTTGGTGTGGGTGTGTGTTTTTGATAGTGGGGAGGCATGAAGGTCACTTAGTTGAAAGCCTTCAAAACACATGCATTCACGAGCTATATTAACAGGTGGATGTCACCTATATTTCTAAAGTAAATGCATAATAAGACTCTTGTAAGATGGTATCTAAAAAAATCATTTTGAAAAATAAAGTCTATACATGTGAAAATTTTGAGAAATTCATTTAATAATCTGAAGAAGCCTAACATTTCAAATACCTAACAAATTGGAGCTAAAGAAGCCAAAGATCCCTTGTTCGACCCTTCGCAAGAGGAGACTGCTTTGATTTTAGCTCCGTGCACGGGGAATGCTGGGGATCCTTTTAAAGGGTCAAACTGCCCTTAAGCAAGAAAAATCTAAAGGGTGAGTGAAGTCGCTTTGTCAAATTCAAGGAACACTTTGATTTCAGCTCTGTGCAACATGCATGAGGAATGCTGGGAATTCTTTTTTAGGGTTGAACTGCCCTCAAGCAAAAAAATCTAAAAAGTGAATGAAGTCGCTATGTCGAATTCAAGGAAGCAAAGAAAGAAATAATGGTTTCGATGATTTCATTGCATTTAGGGTTTGAAAAAATCATTAAAAAATGGACTGCATGCCAAAGGTAGGGTATTGATTATACATCTCATTGCATTTTATTTGGTCCATTGTCTTTTAAAATTTGACAATTTGAATTTTATTGAAATTAAGTCTAATATTATAAGTGGCTAAATTATCAATTAATAAATTGACAACTAAGTTATTAACATGATTAATATTAATAATTTGTTTTAAAACTATTTAGAATACAATTTTACATCAAAATTTAATTGCCAACAAGATAATTGACTATTTTTTTTAAAGAAAAAGATAACTCAACATAAAAGGGTTGTTAATGCAACTTTTTTTTTTTGATGTAGACAAAAACCATTGGCCATCCTACTCATACTTCAGCTTGCACTTGCTCTTGGCTCGACCAACAACTAAGTTATTAACATGATTAATAAATAAATAAATAAATAAATATATATATATATATATATATATATATATATATATATATATTTAAAGAAAATATTTATTTACTTAATAAAAAAATTACAAAACTCTTTAATCAAAGTTCAAAGTGAACATCATTCTAAAAAATTGAACATGAAGACAAAAAAGAACCTCATTATTGGAGCCTTTGTCATCCTTGCATACCACCCCTACTCTTCTTCTTGATGATTTGGAGAAAATAACTAGGGGCTATATTTATTGCTTGATTCACTAGTGTGTCGACCTCTTTGTTGAATTCCTGCCTTATGTGTTGATAGGATATTTTGTCAATGATCGTGCCAAGTTGTCTAATCCTGTCTTGAATAATCTTCAATTGTAAAGATCTAAAAACTTTATTTTTGGCAAGAGCTGTTATTATCAGTTTAGAATCCCCGTAAACTGTGACCTAAGTGATTCCTTGCTTTGCCACCAATTTTAAGCCGATTTCACATCCAATAGCCTCTACCACATTGTTAGATGTTGTTCCCAAGTTGATCATGTATTTGAGTAGGATCTCACAAGGTCCTGTAAGAATCAGTCCCCGCCACTGCTTTACCGGGGTTGGATTTGGAGGCACCATCAAAGAAGAGTGCTGGAAAACATATGTCAGGCAAAGAATTATTTGCTTTGCATCCTCCGTGTGTCAGGAAAGCTTGGAGATTAAGTTGGTATATAATTCTTCTTTCTGTGGGTGACAAATATTCTTCATATTGTTGCTGACAAAAACTAGATTTGACATTTAGGATTAATTCTTCTTTTATCCTTCGTATTAGAATTTTATTGTCCTTACCTTTTCCTTCAAAAATCCTCTGATTTCTATCCAACCAGATGTGCCAAATGACAAAATATGGTATGGAGCTCCACAAATATTTTAGGAGGGGCTTACCTGTCAGTTTACCTTTATATTATTTGTTCCACTTGGTAAAACATGTGTCTATGGTTAACCTTCCAGAGTAGGAAATGCCAAGAATTTTGATTATTCCTAACCAAATTGAAATTGCCTTTGGGTATTCAAACAAAAGATGGAAAACTGTTTCATTGTTCTGCCTGCACCTGTAACAAACATGAGGCCCTGCTATACCCCTCTTTTGCAGATTATCACCTGTTAAGATTTTATTTTGAGAAACTAGCTAGTTGAATACTTGCAATTTAGGTGGTGCTCTAACTTTCCACAATATCGATAGTTTTTTGTTGGCAGGCCCAATTTGCTAATGTTGGACTCCTAGATGCATTGAGTATTCCCCATTACTGTTGATGCTACCCCAAATAAGTTTATTTGGCATTGTGGGATGAAGAGGTCTAATGCTCACCACGTGAGACTTAAAATAATTCCAATCTCCTTGAAGTTGAGATGAAATGGGAAGGGAGATCCAGTTCAAAGTTTATGAGGTCCAATAAAACAAGTCACTTAACTTAAATATATATATTTTTTTTGGTATAAGGTAGAGGTGGTTATAAGGTCCACAAACCTTTTACAAAGTCAAAATGGGCTGGTTCTAGCATCAAGCCCGTATAATCAAAATACAAAATGGATCTTTCTAAGACTCACATTAAGCCATACTTAGAGTCCACAGTCCTATACTTGTCGCTTGACTATTCAGGATAAAACAAAAACCAAACAACACCTAGCACTTACTAACACTAGGTTGTTGTACTGTACACTTGTCACCTCCCAGGCCCCAGCAAATGGGATGCCTTTTCTGCCTAATTCCAACTGTCGGATTACTCATCATCAGCCCCTCTGATCTCCCTGATGCTCTAACAGGTTTGATCTTAGCTCTTCTCTAGCAGCCAACACCAATAGTTCTTGAGGGAAGTTATCCTTCCAAATTTGCATCTCCCCAACAGAAATTGCAATATTTGCCATTAGATCCGTCGCCTAGTTCCCTTCTCTGAAGGTGTGTTGGATTCGGGCATTAACCAAATGAGATTTATGAATCTTTGCTTCTAGGATAAGCTCCAATATGGTCCAGCTGGGGTCTTTATCCTCCTTAATTGCCTTGATTATATTAAGTGAATCCCCTTCAAAGATAACTTCCTTATAACCCTCAAGTCTGGCAATTCTCATTGCCTGCATGCAGGCTCGGGCTTCTGCAAAATGATTTGTTTGAGTTCCCAAAGGCTCTGCAAAGGCAAGGACCACTTTTCCTTCCTCATTTCTCAAAACTCCTCCTTGCTCCTACAGCCCCCGGATTTCCTTTGATTGCCCAGTCAAAATTAAACTTAACCCACTTTTGTGTGGGGGGTATCCACTTGACACCATCTCGTGGGTTGGTTGTAATGTCTAGGTCTGGAAGTTCCTCTCCCCAGTTCCGCAAAATCCTCCTTTCCCTTAGAGACATGGTCTCATTTTTGAAGAAGAAAGTTTTCCAGTTTTCTTTCAAAGCTCTGATTATTTTATTACCACATAACTTGGGATCTTTCTTACTTCCTTTAAATACTCTCTTATTTCTCTCATTCCATATCCCCCATAAAAAATGGGGTAAGCTGAGCTTCCAGAGCCAAGTCAAAAGCTTTTCCCGGAAGGGGGAAGCCCACTGTATGCAGAAGTCAGACATGCTATTTGGACAGACCCAATCTATATGAAATTTGGACAGGATCATTTGGAAAACTGTACAAGAAAAATCACAAGTTAGAAATATATGACTTATAGATTCTATTGCTTTCTCACACAAGATACATTGATTGATGAATTGGAAACCTCTCCTTTGCAGATTATCTGTTGTCAGGATTTTATTTTGAACTGCCAACCAAAAGAAGAAAGCTATTTTTGGGGTTAAATTATTTAACCAAATAACAGAAGTCGGAGTCCGACCATTGAATCCTAAGTGGATTAACTTATAGGCGATTTTTACTGAATAGATCCCACTTGTAGTTTTGCCCCAAATCGCCTTGTCTCTTCCTCCCCCAGGAATGATCGGGAACACCCTTAAAGCATCATTGAGTTTGGTTAGGGCCACCTTCTCTTGCTCGACGGATTATGAACTCGTGATTTTCTTCCAAGAAGAAGTTTCCGTGCTACGATAATAAAATCCCCTACTTTTCCTCCCATTTCCTTCGAAAGTTTATGTTGGAGGACCCGAAGGTCTAAGTTATCTTTCGAGAGGGCCTCTTCCAACCACGGGTCTTGCAAAAAGTCCACTTGTCTTCCATTACCAATTCTCCATCTGATGCCTTTCCTGACTACCTCCCGACATTCGAGCAAACAATTCCAAAAATAGGATCCTCTAGGAAGATTATCAGCTTTCAGGAAGTCCTAATTATTTCGATATATTTTGCCTTAAGAAGTTTTACCCATCCCAATTGATCATTATTGATAAATCTCCATACCTGTTTGCCAATCAGAGCTTGATTCATTTCTTTCATTCTCTTTAACCCCAGGCCCCCCTGATCCTTGCTTGCACACACCTGATTCCATGCTACCAACGAAATTTTCTTTCTCTCCTCTGAACCTGACCACAAGAAGTTGCGTTGAATTAGCTCCAATGTAGCTCGGACCTTTGCGAGCATTCTAAATAGAGACATGCGATGAATTGGAATGCTCTATAAAGTAGTTTGAACTAATAAGGCTTTTCCCTGTGGAGTCGAGAAGGTCTGCCCTTCCACCCCCGCTAACTTTTTGGAGATCCTGTCAATGATTGAGTTCCACAAAGTAGCCTTCATTCTTCCTTCGAACATAGGCATGCCTAGATAAGTTCGTTGGTAGAAGCTCCTTTCCACAATCGAAGAGGTTAGCTATTCTTTCCTCCCTCCCACCAGGCGTGTTAAAGAAATAGATGCTACTCTTCTTATAGTTTATGTACTGTCCTACTTCTATCTCATACTTGGTTAGAATTCTCTTCAACTTCCTAGCTTGAGGCACCGAGGCTTTGGACACAATGATTGTATCATCCACAAACCGTTGGTGAGACACGGCTCTGCTTGTTGAGGCTGGTTTAAAACCTTCCAATTGACCATCTGCCATCGCTCTCTGAAATGTTCCTACCCAATGCTTTCGCTAAAATAATAAACAAGTATGGAGACAAAGGATCTCCTTGTCGCAACCCCCTTTCACTCTTAAATTAACCAGAGGGTGACCCATTCACCATGACAGAAAATCTTGTAGTAGAGATACAACTAAAAATCAACTTAATCCACTCGGGACAGAAACCAAACTTACCCAAAATCTTGGTGAGGAACCGCCATGAGACCCGGTCGTAGGCTTTATTCATATCAAGCTTTAGTAACATACTTGCTTCCTTACTAGTCACCATTGAATGAATAACCTCATGAATTGTGATGATACCATCCAATATTTGTCGCCCTTTCACAAAGCCACCTTGGTTCATATCAATGATGAAAGGAAGGATAACCTTCAACCTATTGGCGATTTTTTTTGTGAGAATCTTCATCAGAGTGTTACATAAACCGATAGGGCGAAACTGGAAAATTCCATTGCTCCCACTAGTTTAGGGATGAGGACTAAAAAAGTAGCATTAACTCCTTCTGGGATTTCCATGTCCTTTTGAGCCTCAATTATAGCTTCCACTACATCATTGCCTAGGATATCCCAAAAATTCTGGAAGAAAGCTGCAGGGAAGCCATCCGGTCTTGGGGAGCTGTTACCATCCATGTCAAAAACGACCTTCTTGAATTCCTCCTTTGTGAAAGGACTAAGTAAGAATCCATTAAGATTATCGGTTACGAGGGGTGGAATGGCCGCCAACAGAGAGTCCTCTTCTTCAATAGTCGGATTTACATCTTCTAGCAACGATTTAAAGTACTCAACCGCTTCCCTCCTTATGTCTTCCATATCTTTGGTGTTAGACCCATCGGCCATCTTGATCTCCTTAATTTTGTTAGTACTCCTGTGGCGAAGAGTAGAGACATGGAAGAACTTTGTATTTCTGTCACCCTCCTTTAACCAACGCATCTGGATTTACGCCTCCAAATGGTTTCTTCAAATCCTAGCATCATGTGGTATTCGGCTAATGACTCCCTCTCCCCGGTTTCTCGGATCCTTTGTAAGTCGCTCCGACTTCGACTTCTCCCGTAGTTCATTGATCTTGTCTTTTAGTTCTGCCTTTTTAACAAAAATATTGCCAAAGGAAGTTTTGTTCCACTCTCTAATGTTAGCCTTCACATTCCTTAGTTTACATGCCACTTGGGCCAATTTCGAACCATTATACTTTTTGTCCCACCATTGGGCAACCAGATCCTTGAGATCCTGATGTTGGAACCACATAAGTTCGAATCGAAAGGGTTTGATGTATCTTTTCTTAGAGTCCTCCCATGTTTCCCACAGAATTGGGTTGTGATCAGACCCAATTATTGGGAATGCCGTTAATGAAGAGTCCCCAAACCTCTCCAGGCATTCTTGAGAAAGAAGAAACCTATCTAATCTTATCTGAATTTGGTTTTCCTTCAATATTTTGTTAGACCATGTATAAGAGAATCTACGCAGGTCCACATCCATTAGCTCATGTTGCTCAACAAAATCTCTAAACTCGTAGATATCAGCAGTTATTCTTTGAGAGCCCCCCAATTTATCTACAGGATTAAGGTAGCAATTGAAATCCCCCACCACAATCCAAGGGTAGTTGGGGACCGTCTCCCTCAATTCATCTAGCTGACTCCAAAGAACCCTTCTCAGTCCCTGTCTAACTGGAGCATATACATTCGTTAAGATCCACTCTTCCTGCGTGGTTTTATCCACACATAAGAGACAAATAAACCAACTAGACATCATAATCACTCTACTATCAATCACATTTTTGTTCCACATAACCAGTAACCCTCCTACTGTTCCAGTGGCCTCTTGGCCTACTACTTCAGCTTCTTGCCAAGTCCTATTCTTAAAAGGAATAACTCTACTCTCCTCCATTTTAGTTTCTTGCTGTAAAATAATATCCGATTTGTGTTCTTGTCTAAGAGCATACAAAGCTCTTATTTTTGCAGGATTACTCCCACGAATATTCCATGAAAGAATCTTCATTTATGGGCTTTGGATCCTCGAGCCTTCGCCCCAAAGAGCAATACTGCTTGAGTGCCATCGACCACTCCTCGCTCCGCTTCTTTCTCGCCTTAAGGCAGCATTGCTAGGTTTCCCTCTTCCTACTGAACCATATCCCCATACATCCGCTCTAGGTTGAAGTTCCTTGGGATTCACTTGGCTTCTAGTAACCATCTTGGGTAGGTCAGTCTTGGTCTTTAGGGTAACAATCTGGATTTCCAGGTTAACTGGTCTTTTTGACAGTGGAGATGATTCCGTGCTCTTAGCTTCTTGATTAGTAGATTCTTTTTTCCTTGCTTTGGGGTTACACCGATCTTGGTGGTTCACCTCTTCCTCCCGAGTATCCTTGCTCGTATTATTAGTTTCCTGCTCCTTCCTCTCGATTTTTCTCCTCTAAATCCTTCTCTTGAGTCTCCTCTACCTCGATTCCACTTCTTGGTCGTCCATCTGATCTCCCTTCAAATGATTTAATGCATCAAAACCGTTCTCCACTGGGATGTTGATCTCCTTGGAATTTCTTCCCATAAATTCCTCTGCAGTACATGGGACCACTTCCACCGAGCCTCCATAGGCCTCTCGTATCACCCAATCAAACTTACTTGCCCCGGGGCGTTGATCTATGGGGTTCTTTCCTTTGTGATTTGGCTCTGAGGCTTGCTGTATCATCTTAGGAGCAGGTTGAGCTTGAGGGTTCCCATCAAAGGGACCGACTCCCCTGTGAGAGGGTTTCGGGGCATAGGAATTTTTGGGAGGAGGGTTAAAATGTTGCCTCTTGCTTACAATAGGGCGAACAGGGTCTCTGATATTCGGATTTCGAGCTCCACGTCCTTGAGGCCCAGGTTGGGTAGGAATGGAGATCTGTGGGGGAGGGATATTATTCGGGTTTGAGGATCGGTATTTTGGAGTGGAGGTTGGTTCTTGGAAATGCAATGGTTACCCTGGTGCCCTACCTTCCCACAAACACTACACTTAAAAGACATATTTTCATATTCAAAGACCTGAGTATGAAGGCCAAACATAGATGACAAAATAATGGATTTAGGGAGCTCTTTACTCAGGTCCGCCAACACACACATGCGAGCAGACAGGAGTCTTGTTTTGCTCAAGGTTGCGGGATCAATAGCTATTAGTTCTCCAATCTCTATAGCTATCCCAGCCAAGATTTGTTCGTTCCAAAAAAGCAGAGGTAATCCTGGCATCTTAACCCAAATAGGAGCCAAATCCAGCACCTGAGTCTGGGGGTTGAAATCGGGGGACCAACGCTTCAGATACAAGCCCCTTTTCCCAAAAAACCAAGGACCTCCTTGGAGAGTCCTTTCCATGTCCTGTTCACATTGAAATGTCACCAAAAGAAAACTCTTGGGTAAAGCCTTAATCATCATATCGGCCCTTGGTCGCCATTTTTGGATGGCCCATCTCCTTATGACTTCCATGTCCGGCCTCACCCCCATAAATTTAGCCACCAGAGATGTTCTCGCCCTCCATAGCCACATGCTCGAGCTAAGGAATCCGGGACGTGCAACCTACCATTGACAGATTTTAGATTAAAACAAGAGTCGGATAATTTTTTCTTACCACGAAGAGCATTAAGATATGAAGGTCTCCAGATGCCAGGTTTCTCTTTGTCTCCTTCTTGGGTCTTCCTTTGATCCTGATGCATAGAGTCCTGGTCCCCCTCAGAGAAATCTTCAACCGCATCCGCCCAACGCCCTTGGATCGGTTCCAATAGAACTTCCTTGTCCACATCCTCCGCCCTGGGGGCTCGCTATCTCGCCGAGCCCCCACTGTCGCGTCTCGTTGATCTGCCCTCTGAAGTCCCACACCTAGGGTTTGATGCCCCTAGACCTCTCGCTCCTCCTCCTTGCTGCTCCATCCGTCACAACTTGTTGCCTCCAAAATCTGCCATTTTTTTTTTTTTTTTTAGGGCCAAAATTTTTGTGACCGCTACCGTGCACGGACTGCTATAGTGGCGGTTGCTACAGAATGCAGGCTTCTACAGTGTCGGCTGCTACAGTGGCGAATTTGATGGGAGACTGCTAACTTAAATATTATTTGACTTTCCAAGCGATTCTGCAATTTGATTGGAGTTCTCTCTCTTAATGGTGGATTTCCTAAGATCGGGTCCTCCCATAGATTAATTAACTTACCATCTCCTGGTAGCCAAGAAATTTTGTCCTCTATTATGCTCTTTGCGGCCACTATATGTTTCCAAACCAACGAGGCTCCGGGAAGTTTGTCTATATGTTTGAGCACTTGAATACCTGTTTGATTATTTACATACTTGCTGACTAGTATGTGCTGCCATGCTCGATTGTTTTTAAGCATGTTCTAAAGAAGTTTTGCTCCCAATGCTTTCGAAACTATCTCCATTTTTTTTTATTCCCAATCCTCCTTGAATTTTACTCTTGGTGACCATCTCCCAATTGACCAAGTGGAACTTTTTTCTTTCTGATTTCCTACCTCCTTGCCATAGGAAGTTGCGTATGATTCCATCTACCTTTTGCAAAATAAACTTGGGAGCATGATATACTAATAGTTGGTAGACTAGAAGAGAAGCTAACACTTATTTGATCAATACTACCCTTCCTGCAAGAATGAGCCAACTACTATTGTAACTTTGTATCCTCCTAACCATCTTGTCCAATATTGGGGTCCAACAATCTAAAGCTTTGAGGTGGAAGCTCATGGGCACTCCTAAATATCTGAAGTATTTTTCTGTACCAGACCGAAATCCTAGGATAGTGCAAAAGAGTTTGACTGTTATTGCTGCAAAGTTTTGAGTATAGAACTGACTCTTTTGAGTGTTTATATGAGCCCCGGTAGCTTGTGTGAACCAATCCAAACATTACTTGAATTGTCTAATATTTTGCTTGGTGGCTTCACCTAGAAGAATGATATCATCTGCAAATTGACCATGTGTTACAGCTTTGCATCTTGCTGCAACCTCTATCCCTGTTATTTTTTTTTCTCTTTGAAGATGGTTGATTAATCTTCCAAGAGTCTCGACTAGAATGATGTAAAGATATGGTGATAGTGGGCACCCTTGTCTAATTTCCCTTGTAGCTCGAAAGAAATTTGTTGGTTCTCCATTTATTAAGGGGGCTATCCATGGGTTTTTTATGCATGCTCCGATCCACTTAATGACCTGATGTGGGAATCCAAACTTTTGAAGGACTTATTCTACAAATTGTATATTAACTCTATCAAAGGCGTTTGCCATATCAAATTTTATAACAATTTGTTTCTTTTTTGATTTTCTACTACTGTGGAGGCTTCATGCACTGTAATGATATTATCATATATTTATTTTCCAGGCATGAACCCTCCTTGCTCTTCTGATATTAGTTTGTCAAATTTTTTCTTTATTTTATTTGCCAACAACTTGGTAATAATTTTATAGGAAGAGTTACATAGAGAAATTGGTCTGAATCTAGAGAAAGTAGTGGTATTTTTTTATTTAGATATTAATGCTAGAAAGGTGGAGTTGATGGCTCCAAGAAGCTTACATTTCACCCTAACATCCTCAATCATGCGTATCAAATCTTCTCCAATGATGTATAGGTATTGCTGGTAAAAGTTATTTGTGAATCCATCAGATGATTAATATTAATAAATATTTTTAAAACTATTTAAAATGCAATTTTACATTCAAATTTAATTACCACCAAGATAATTGACAATTGTTTTTAATGAAAAAAAAATAACTCAACATAAAAAGGTTAATGCAATTTTTTTATGTAGACTAGCAATTTTTTTTATGTAGACAAAAACCATAGACCATCCTTACTTTCGATAAGGACTTTAAAAAATGACCTCATTTTCATGTTATTTATATCTTCTTAGCATGAATCCTTTAAAGTCTTTAGAATGAACAAAAAGTAACACTATTCCTTGATCTCACTTTGTTTTCTATTCTACTCACACTTGGGCTCACACTCGCTCCCACCTCCATCAACAATTAAGTTATTAACATGACTATTGATAATAAATTGTTTTAAAATTATTTAAAATATAATTTTACATGCAAATTTAAAATTATTATTAATAAATTGTTTTAAAATTATTTAAAATACAGTTTTGCTAACAAGATACTTACTTGTTTTTAAAGAAAATAAAAATTTTAAGTGCAAGTTTAATTACTAATATTTGACACTTGTTTTAAAAGTAAATATATAACTCAACATAAAAGGGTTGCTAATGCAATTTAAAAAAAAGAAGAAGTAAGCTACAATTTTTTTTTTTTTTAAGGTAGACAAAAACTATAAAAAAATCTTATTTATTGAATCAAACAACATGTGCTTGAAATATAAAAGGTCTCGTTAAAGCTTTAACTTTAAATATAACATTTTTATTTGTCACTTATATAAACTTTTTGAATAGGAAAAGCTATCAAATGATATTAGTGGTTAATATAATGTTGTTGAATAAATTAAAATAACCCATAAAATTTTAAGATTGAACATCAATTATGGTGTAAAGTTATTTTTATGATTAAAATTAAAAAGCTAGATTAAGAAACTACATTTAAAAAACCAAAACAAAAATAAAAGGAGAAATCTTATATATATATATTTTTTATAAAAAAGTAATTATAATAAAAAATATGTTATTTTTTAACGTAACAATCTAATAATTTTTAAAACTACTAATCATACTTAAAAAAAAATATAAAAATAGAAAAAAGTAAAGTAATTAGAAACCTGAATTTTAAGTGTACAATTGTAAATACCATCATAAATGATATATATATCCGTTTTAATCCCCGTACACTCAATTTAAAAAAAAAACATCTGAAATTAAATGCCCAAACTCTGTCGCTTGCCCCGAGCAGTTTGCCGGCGAAAAGAGCGGTATAACGATAAGACGCGCACTCCCCGAACAAAACCGGTGCCCGCCGCCGGTTTTCCATATGGGATCGAAATCCAACCATCACTAAATCAGCCGAGGCGATCTGCCGGGGAAATAGGTATCGCTGTCGGGCTACCATAATTTAGCGGGAAGGAGGGTTAAAAATAGCTCCCATGTTTTCACCGTTGTAAATCACAATAACAACCACAACCGGAAGGGTTATTTTCGAAAGGTAGTGCAGAACTGCGAGACTTGTAGCAGAGGAGGATCGGCGGGCGCTAGGTGAAGGTGAAGGTCATTTGCATTATTGGAGTAGAGAGAGCTTACCAGGCAAAGAGACAAGGAGGAGCAGCAGTCTCAGTGACAGGGTATGGTTTTGAGATTTTGCTGCGAGAATGAGAATGAGCAGCGCAGAAGAGATAGAGAAAGAGGTGTCAGGGTCGTCCGGCTGTCAGATGAAGACGGGCAGAGGCGGAGGCGGAGGAGCAGGAGCAGGAGCAGGAGAACAGGCGGGCGTCGTTCCCGACGCGCTGAGGTGCAAGCGTTCAGACGGGAAAACGTGGCGGTGCAGCGCTCTTGCCATGGACGGCCGCACTCTCTGCGAGAAGCACTATAATCGGCAGCGCAACATTGTTGCTACGCTCGACATCAAAGGAGGAAGAGGTAGGGGAAGAGGTAGGGGAAGGGGAAGAGGAAGAGGAAGGGGAAGGGGAAGGGGAAGGGGAAGGGGAGTTGGAATAGGAATAGGAATAGGAATAGGAATAGAAGGAGGAAGAGGGAGGGGAAGGGAAAGGGGAAGGGGAAGAGGAAGAGGAGAAGGCAGCGGCGGTGGCAGAGGAAGAGGAAGAGGAAGAGGAAGAGGCACAGGACTTGCAAAAGGTAAGTCGTCGGAGGAAGAGGAAGAGGAAGAGGAAGAGGAGGTGGCCTCGGGCTATGCCTCCGGCTGGAGGGACGCAGAGGGCATTACTAAGAAGCGCAAGCGGGCGGGCACATTTAATCCCACCGAGGGCCAGGAGGGTTTGAATGCTGCCACGGATTTGCCGCAGCAGAAGAAGAAAAGAGGAAGAAAGAAGCGGCAGCAGGAGCAGCAACAGCAAGAGCAAGGGAGTTTTGAGAAACGCCAGGCCGATAATGAGAGAAATGAGGAAGAGAAAAGAGGAGGAGAAGGAGCAGAAGATTCTGGACATTCTGATGGTGATGGTGAGGTGCTGAAGAAGAAGAAATTGAGGGCTGAGGGGACGAAGGAGGATGCTGACGTGCCGGGAAGGAAGAATATCAGTGAGAATTTGAGCAGTGGACGTCCCCGTGTTCTGAAGAAGTTTTTGCCAAATGGATTGATGGAAATTCCCGTGGTGTTTGATGCAGAACACGACTTTAAGAAGGTCTTTGACAAGGCCAAAGCTGCTGTGAATATGCCTAGGCAGGTTGAGTTTAGCTTGCCCAATTTTGACAAGAGAAAATACGTGAGGAAACATCCGCTCGTGGTGACTCAGGTCAGGATTTTCTGTTCTTTGAACTTAAAGCACGTCATGTGCCATTTATTTTATTAACAGCTGCTTTCCTTTCGTTTTGTTTACGTGTTTGCCCACGGTATTGGAAGCTAAACACTTTCAAGATTTATAAATTTTTTAAGTGTTATATAAATTGCACTAGATGCTGCCCTCTTGTATGAGGTCTTATTGTCTTGTGCAGTATCTAGGTGTGGAGTTGATTGTGAAGTCAAGTCACAGTCGGTCGTTCAGTCGTTTGAGTTGTTCAATTTAGATTGCACG
The DNA here is from genome assembly GCA_028583015.1 of Wollemia nobilis. NCBI lineage: Eukaryota > Viridiplantae > Streptophyta > Pinopsida > Araucariales > Araucariaceae > Wollemia > Wollemia nobilis. The sequence goes on from JAQPPZ010015032.1 coordinate 5,431,118, forward strand.
AATAAGCCCCAAATGTGGCTGAAAAATGCTTGAGCTATTCTTGAATTTGTTCTCTGCGAACTGTGTAGTTTTCTTTTAGTTAAAGGCAATTACGAGGTCTCAGACTGAAATGATCTTGATCATGATCATAATTATGATCTTGCATCTGTGTGCGTTCTTTTTAGTTTTAGCTAACTGAGCTGGTCGAGAGCTCCCAGTGATTTTATGGTGTCTCGGGCTAAGGCGGATTGTGAAGGCCCAATTTTCAATGATATGGGTCGAAAGGGTGATACAAATTTGAGAAATATATGCAAGGAAAAGTGATAACTGCCGTGGTAACCGAAGGATCGAATACATCGATTAGGCGTTAGGCATACTGGCAATACGAGGACCTAAAGACCCATCCATACCTTTTTGCTGTAGAGTTGCTCTTAAGTTTGATTCTCTCTCATCATGTTTGACAGCTCCACCCCGTTCATTCACAATATATATTCCCACTAATCCCTCTATATCGGCCTCTGGTGTTTTACTGTGGATACATGTGTTTGGATTCCTGCCCTCTACTCGCTCGGTTCTGTTAGATATATATCCCAATATGAAAACTCCCTAGCGATGGCAAAATATAGTACTTGATTCCCATTGTATACCACTTTTATGCACATTTTCAAATGAAAATGGGAGTTGTAAGATCATGTTCACTTGGACAATGTAAACTGTCAAAGACTGTTGAGTCCTTCACGCTGAAATACTAGCGGTCTCGCGAGTTAAACCTCAAAAAATCCTTGAATTGTTTGGATGGCTATGTATTTATTTTTTTGAGATTTTTGATGATTTGATTTTGGCTATAGTAGCAGTGCATTTTTGCTGTATGATTTTGTTTACTTTCACTCTGGTAGTTACAATTTCTCTAGATGAAATGTTGTAAAGTCGGTTAGTTCAAATCCATTTCTTATCAAATTTTAATATAGTTTTTACGGATAATCTAAGAGGGATTCAATTTATATTCTAGATTAATGTGATGGCTATCTATAAGGGAGAGGTACCAACACTCGAGGGGACACCAGTAGTGATAGTAATTGGTGCAATGAAACCCCATAACTTGAAAAGAAAAAAAACTACTAAATTAAACGTAAATTAACATTATTCATACATGTTAGCACATGTCCTTGTACAAAAAAAGCTACTAAATTAAACATAAATTAACATTATTCATACATGTTAGCACATGTCCTTGTACAAAATTTATTTGTGCTGCAGAGTAATATGTTGAGGGGTCTTCCAAGAAAAAAAAAGTTATGACATGACTACATTGTACTTTAACTGTTGGTGAATTATCAAATGCTACCACGGAGTCTACCTTTAGTTATACAATTATTGGAGGATATGCTTATCAAGAAATGATCCACACATTTTTAACATGTAATATAAATACCTCTGAAAAAAATTGATCTAAAATGACATCTAACATCTTCTGACAATGAAACGAAATATACATAATCCCATAAAATTTCATGAGTTGAGCTTTTGCACAATGTGATCTCAGCAAATGTACAAACAAGAAGGTTCCTAAACATGAGCTCTCATCCCCCACTATTGGTGGTTAATGCGCTATTACCATACCATTTTAAGAAATGGTAAAGGAAAACATCATGCAGACCATTTAATGAGTTCAGGAGTAAGGTGATGGTCAAGTAAGGCTTGCCGATTGGTTGGATGTATTTGATTGATTATCTCCTTTTCTTTTGGAGAACTTATATGGTCTCTCACCATGCATTTTCAATCACTAGGTGTAATTAATGCTATTATCATTGCATCTCCATGTGCCCAAAAAAGGGTTTAAGTACATAAATATCTAATAAAACAGCCTACCTCTCATCTGATTGAGTTTTAACATCTGTCTCCCAGATATGTTTATATGTATATGTATTATTTGCATGCATGTTCACATATATGTATATTCCTCAACATCCTTTGGCAGTGATACCATTGAGCTTCCATGGCATGGTCCAAATTTACGGTTTATGGATTGCCTTTAACACCTCAAGGGTATATGCCTTAATGCGTAACATGCACAATAATGCATTATCCAAATATGGTCCACAAGAAGCTGCAAATATTGTCAGTAATCATATGCTGTCCAGTCCAGCCATTCTCTTAAAAGGACAACAATTTTATGGACAGTGTCCCTTGCATAGTGTATTGGCTGCTTCTGGTTTTCTCCAAATGTTATGAACTAAGTTGGAGTTTTGATCATAAATTTGGTAAAATCTTATGCTGAAACTGAAAATCTGAACGTACAAATATCACAGCAAAATTTGAACAAATAGGGCAAATCTGACAACCATAAGACAAACTTAATTATAGTACAAGAAGCATGTCTGGGTTTTAGCTAAAGATAAAAAAGCATTTTCTGAGAAGATATGGCACTGTCTCTGCCCTAGAAGAAGTCCAAGAGCGTTGTGATTGTTTCACGCAAATGGTCTACATAAAGGTTTTATTTATAAGAGGTTTTCTAAGACTTCATGGCTTATATAAATTTACTTTTTCCCTTAATGATCTGTCTCATATTGGATGACAAAGATTATTTACTTTACTGACGTCTATTATCCTGCAGTTAAGATACGACATTAAAGCCTTGTAATCTCTATGCTAACCATTCAAATACAACTTTGATGGTCAAGCCTCACTTGTTTATTTATTCATTAGTTTATTGGGTGGGAATGAATGTCGTTATTTTGTTTTCTGATCCATGTTTATATGTATATGTATTATTTGCATGCATGTTCACATATATGTATATTCCTCAACATCCTTTGGCAGTGATACCATTGAGCTTCCATGGCATGGTCCAAATTTATGGTTTATGGATTGCCTTTAACACCTCAAGGGTATCATATGCCTTAATGCGTACCATGCACAATAATGCATTATCCAAATATGGTCCACAAGAAGCTGCAAATATTGTCAGTAATCATATGCTGTCCAGTCCAGCCATTCTCTTAAAAGGACAACAATTTTATGGACAGTGTCCCTTGCATAGTGTATTGGCTGCTTCTGGTTTTCTCCAAATGTTATGAACTAAGTTGGAGTTTTGATCATAAATTTGGTAAAATCTTATGCTGAAACTGAAAATCTGAACGTACAAATATCACAGCAAAATTTGAACAAATAGGGCAAATCTGACAACCATAAGACAAACTTAATTATAGTACAAGAAGCATGTCTGGGTTTTAGCTAAAGATAAAAAAGCATTTTCTGAGAAGATATGGCACTGTCTCTGCCCTAGAAGAAGTCCAAGAGCGTTGTGATTGTTTCACGCAAATGGTCTACATAAAGGTTTTATTTATAAGAGGTTTTCTAAGACTTCATGGCTTATATAAATTTACTTTTTCCCTTAATGATCTGTCTCATATTGGATGACAAAGATTATTTACTTTACTGACGTCTATTATCCTGCAGTTAAGATACGACATTAAAGCCTTGTAATCTCTATGCTAACCATTCAAATACAACTTTGATGGTCAAGCCTCACTTGTTTATTTATTCATTAGTTTATTGGGTGGGAATGAATGTCGTTATTTTGTTTTCTGATCCATGTTTATATGTATATGTATTATTTGCATGCATGTTCACATATATGTATATTCCTCAACATCCTTTGGCAGTGATACCATTGAGCTTCCATGGCATGGTCCAAATTTATGGTTTATGGATTGCCTTTAACACCTCAAGGGTATCATATGCCTTAATGCGTACCATGCACAATAATGCATTATCCAAATATGGTCCACAAGAAGCTGCAAATATTGTCAGTAATCATATGCTGTCCAGTCCAGCCATTCTCTTAAAAGGACAACAATTTTATGGACAGTGTCCCTTGCATAGTGTATTGGCTGCTTCTGGTTTTCTCCAAATGTTATGAACTAAGTTGGAGTTTTGATCATAAATTTGGTAAAATCTTATGCTGAAACTGAAAATCTGAACGTACAAATATCACAGCAAAATTTGAACAAATAGGGCAAATCTGACAACCATAAGACAAACTTAATTATAGTACAAGAAGCATGTCTGGGTTTTAGCTAAAGATAAAAAAGCATTTTCTGAGAAGATATGGCACTGTCTCTGCCCTAGAAGAAGTCCAAGAGCGTTGTGATTGTTTCACGCAAATGGTCTACATAAAGGTTTTATTTATAAGAGGTTTTCTAAGACTTCATGGCTTATATAAATTTACTTTTTCCCTTAATGATCTGTCTCATATTGGATGACAAAGATTATTTACTTTACTGACGTCTATTATCCTGCAGTTAAGATACGACATTAAAGCCTTGTAATCTCTATGCTAACCATTCAAATACAACTTTGATGGTCAAGCCTCACTTGTTTATTTATTCATTAGTTTATTGGGTGGGAATGAATGTCGTTATTTTGTTTTCTGATCCATGTTTATATGTATATGTATTATTTGCATGCATGTTCACATATATGTATATTCCTCAACATCCTTTGGCAGTGATACCATTGAGCTTCCATGGCATGGTCCAAATTTATGGTTTATGGATTGCCTTTAACACCTCAAGGGTATCATATGCCTTAATGCGTACCATGCACAATAATGCATTATCCAAATATGGTCCACAATAAGCTGCAAATATTGTCACTAATCATATGCTGTCCAGTCCAGCTATTCTCTTAAAAGGACAACAATTTTATGGACAGTGTCCCTTGCATAGTGTATTGGCTGCTCCTGGTTTTCTCCAAATGTTATGAACTAAGTTGGAGTTTTGATCATAAATTTGGTAAAATCTTATGCTGAAACTGAAAATCTGAATGTACAAATATCACAGCAAAATTTGAACGAATAGGGCAAATCTGACAACCATAAGACAAACTTAATTATAGTACAAGGAGCATGTCTGGGTTTTAGCTAAAGATAAAAAAGCATTTTCTGAGAAGATATGGCACTGTCTCTGCCCTAGAAGAAGTCCAAGAGCGTTGTGATTGTTTCACGCAAATGGTCTACATAAAGGTATTATTTATAAGAGGTTTTCTAAGACTTCATGGCTTATATAAATTTACTTTTTCCCTTAATGATCTGTCTCATATTGGATGACAAAGATTATTTACTTTAATCTCCTGACGTCTATTATCCTGCAGTTAAGATACGACATTAAAGCCTTGTAATCTCTATGCTAACCATTCAAATACAACTTTGATGGTCAAGCCTCACTTGTTTATTTATTCATTATTTATTGGGTGGGAATGAATGTCGTTATTTTGTTTTCTGATCCATAGTTCTGCTAATGATACCTTGTCATTGGTGTTTACGTTGTTTGTCCTTCATCTAGCTTCCTGTTCTCTTTTAACATAAATTTGGGAAATTGAGGGCTCGTTTAGCCTGGTTTGTTTATTAATTCATTAATTGTTGGGTGTGAATGCTAGCTTTTTTTTTTTGTCTTCTGATCTATTTTTCCGACCATTTCCACCAGTTTTTCAATTGTCTAGCTACATCTCTCTCTCCATATATCATTTGCAATCTAGATTTTGCCAGGCATTTCTTGAGGTCATAATGTGAGACAATTTCTAAAATTTAATTCACGGTTCAATTGATATTATTTACATTTCCATGAAAGAAATGTATAATGTTTTTATAATTATGTTTGGGATGCCCTTTTATCCATGAATTATGGTATTGTTAGCCGCAAGGCCAAGAAAGGGGATTTGATGTTGCTGTCTTGGACCATATCTCAAGATTGATAAGAAAAGGCGAAAACGTTTTGTTGAGATTGAATTTAAAATTTGAATCGCTGGATACTTTGGGTTACACCTGTCATATCCTTATCCATGTATCAGGTGCTTCCTGCAATACTTAATGGATATATACTAGTGCACCATATTTGTTTTTGTTATATTTAGATATTTGTCTGGTATGCCAATGTCCTATTTGGGTAGCCATGACTATGTGCAGGAGATAATCACTACGCTAGTATTTCACGAAAAAATAGCAGGTAACTTGTTTAAATACTTATATGGTAATGCCCTTAAAAGGTTAAGTAAATCACATCAGGTTAATATGGTTGTGGCCAAGAGACAACCATCTCTAGAAGAAATTCTTCCTTAACATGAACAAGGCTTGATGTTCAATATTGATTGAAATAGCGGAAAAGTTATTTATTCTGTGAGAAGCACTAATGAAATTAATATCGAAGTGCATTTGAAATTATTGCAATTCTAGAATTGCAGCAGAGTATAAATAATGCTTGAGCAACATTAGATGTAAACTAAAAGAAGGAAAAAAAACACATAGAATTAAGGTTCAAAATGATAATGAAGTCATCAAATGGCATGAACTCAGCCGGTTATATTCGTCAATTTTCAAGGAGGAGACCCAGGTTTAAATCTTGCCAAGTTATACATGCATAATTGCTAAGCTGTTGTAATACCGCTATGTGGTCATGATGTAATACGGGTGGACCCCTTTCAATCATATATAACTGATTAAAAAATGATCATGATGTTAGACGATGTGTTTCTTATCACACATGTATAGGCACACAAATTCATTTGTTTGTTAATTCTTATGTTTGTAAGAATTGCTTAACTGGAAAAAGTTAAGAGAGGTAGCATAATATGAACAAATTCATTTGTTTGTTAATTCTTATGTTTGTAAGAATTGCTTAGTTGGAAAAAGTTAAGAGAGGTAGCATAATATGAACAACGCGCCTGTGCCTTCAAAAAAAATAATGGTATGAAACACACCAGAACTAGTTTTAGAGTAGTTAGAACCAAACACCAATAAAGGGATGGGAGGGAAGGCATATAACTAAAAGATGTTTCCTGCAAAACAAGAGTGCAAAACTATCATAACCCTTTATATAAAGTCAATGCCCCATATCCCTACAGTAACGACTTATATTATCTTACGTATTGCGATTAAGTTATGATCTACGTTCCTTTTATAAAGATACGGACTACAACTCATATGCATCTATACAATCATGGTTTTCATGTTCCTTACAATCATGGTTTTCATGTTCCATACAAATCCAAGGGCAACAATGTTTTCATATATTCTTGTTGCCCGCCATCATTTATGTCATTTTTAATGTTTTCATATATTCTTATTATCCACCATCATTTATGTCATTTTTAGATCTTTTTATTTCTATGCCTTTTCCCATAACATATAAATGTCTAAAAGAAATATGAAAGAGCAAGTGTCTGAACTATAAATGTCTAAAAGAATTATGAAAGAGCAAGCGTCTGAAGCAAATGTTCATCAAAGATGTTTATGAATGCTTTTGTGTAAAAACTTCTATTTTATTAGGCTTTCCTTCATTCTTTAACATTTTAGGATTTATATATTAAATCTAAGGTGCAGTTTGTTGTAACAAGTTATATAAACATCTTCTCTAACTCAAAGAGAGTGAAGAGGCCTTTTATTGGGTTACTTAACCCTACGTTGGTGTCTTTGGAGTGTGCTTTGTTTAGGTTAACCGAATTTATGCTGGGATTATAAGAAAGCATTTTGTTAATTATGGTTTGAGGTCATAGAGGGTCCCATGACGTCTTTCCAGAAGGTCCTCTGCCCTGCTTCTCTACTCGGACTAATCCAAGTACTAAATTAAAATAGCTTTGATCATCTTCTACGGTTTCTCATAGTATTTCTAATGCTATATGACCTTTTCCAGAAGGCCCTATGACTTGCTTCGCTACTCTAAGAAATCTAAGTACTAGATTAAAACAGATTTCATCATCTTCTACGGTTTCTCATACAATTTCTTATAGTATCTTTGCTTTGATAATAAGGACATTACTCCTTTGAGTATTTGGCATATTATTAGCTATTATTTAGAAAGCCATATGTGCCATCCTTATTTTTGATATTCAGTTGTATTTAATCTGGTTGTACAGAGAATGAGCGATGAAGCTTCAACTCTTTCAGAGTCATCATCTAGTCATGCCTCTGGTGGCATGATGAAGGGTGAAGAAGAAGCACAAGAATGCATCATCCTTAATGAGAACCGTTGTAAACGATCAGATGGGAAACAATGGAGATGTAGTGCTTGTGCAATGCCTGGGCGTACTTTGTGTGAGAAGCACTATTTACAAATGCATCAACGCCAAAGCGGAAACAAGACAAATGAAATGAAGAGAGGCCGCAAGAGAGATGCGCTTGTAGATGAGGGGGCTAGGTATGGAGACAGTGATACTGATCACAAGATGGTCATATCTGAAGTCCATGATCCAGCAGAGGGTTTGCGAATTGGTAGAAACTTACACCAGCAAGAGGAAAGGAAGAAGCGAGGGGATTTGAAGAAAGGCCAGGTCATTGGTGAGGAAGAGAATATTGGAAATTTTGATTGGGAAGAGCCTCAAATAAGGATTAAGGATGAGGAGAATCTTGATTATGTTCACAGAAAGAAGAAAAGGAAGGGGAAATTGGGTCAAAAGGACTCAACTTTGGTAGGCTTTCGAACTTTGCAGGAGAGTTTTCCAAATGGATTGTTGGAAACACCTAGGGACAGTGAACAAAACATTTCTAAGGTTTTTGACAAGTGGAAAGCTGCAGGGGATATCTCAAAATTGGTGGATAATGGCTTGACAAAGTTGAAGGGTACAGAGGTTAAGCAGAAACACTCTAGTGAATCCCAGGCGAACGTCTTTATGGTGAGTATGTTGAAACATTTTCAGTAAAGATATTAGTAGTTTTCAGAATCTGCTTGGATCTAATTTTTATATTATCTTATAACATTTGCAGAATTTACTAAATGCAGATCAAGAGTGTCTAGACTTTTTTGTAGGTGTTTTTAGTAGATATGTAATGTTTAAGTGCTGGTATCTGGTTCTAAGTTTTAATTGTTGTGTAAAGTCATGTAGTCTACATGTGGAGTGTAGAGCCTTCATGCAGCTGACATGCTTTTGGAGGTTTTTCTTGTATGTATACAATGCATGTTATAAAATTTAGTTTGTTGTCATTGTTTTTGACATGCCAGGGGTTCAATTTCCATTGAAAGTTTAAGTTTTGTCAATAAAGGTGGGAACTTTTGCTTTCATTTTGAACTTGTTTTCTGTCTGGTGTAGTGTTTTGCAAGTTGATATTTTAATTACTAAACATATTTTGCCATTAGGTGTATTTATTTAGTTAATGATAATTTTGAGCTCCTTGTCAGAACTAGCCAGTATTCCGCTTCTATTTGCATTTGATGTAGTGTGTGCTAACTTCAATATTCAAGAGCTGGTCAGGATTTCAATTTGTGTTATGTTGTTCGGTGGACAAATTACCTATATTTCTGTGAAATTCCCAATAAACATAGCTGTTGAGTAGCCGAGGCATTTTGCTTTGTTTCAACACTGGGTGGCTAAAATCTGATCTAATTTTTTTTTTTGATACCACTATTATGTTCCAAACCGAAATGGCTAATTGCCAGAAACAAAATGCAGTTCCTGATATTCGTAAAACTGGAAATCAAAAGGCAATTCTGAACTATGATTTTTCTGAGACAAAATGTGATTTTTCAAGCTAAAACTTAACTTATGAGCTTTAACACAGTGGTCAATAACCAAATCTCTGTTACAAGTGAACTTCTAAAATCGAAATATAAAATCTATGTAAAATAAACAAAATACCTGAAATCTGCCATAAAGAAGAGACAACTGTGTTTTAAAAAAAAATCTTCAAACAAACTTAATAAAAAGCTCGAAAGAGAACAACTATGATATCTTTGTTAAAGCTGCAAACAAGACAGCATAACAAGAACTTCCTTTTTAAGGTATGGATCCAGGCTTAGGTCCAAATCCATACAAGAATGCTTCCTTGGCCAGAACACAGCTTCGATTTGTGCACAGGAACTTTATTTTGCCAAAAATGATCCTCCTCAAATGGTTGTATATTCTATTTATAAGCATTTTACATTTCCGCCCTTTTGGTGGGGTGCTTGTGGAATCTTTATCTAATGTTGAAAGTGCATGTAGTGAGAAAAATACCTTCAACTGTGACACATGAAAGGTGTTATGCACTTGAGCTCCTGTCCAGAGCTCAATGGTATATTATGCAACCTTTACCACTTGTACCAATATCTTGTAAGGCCCATGGTATTTAGGTGAAAGTTTCTGTCCTCCCTTTCTTTAAAAGGCTTTCAAGAAAACCAAACCACCTATCTCAAATTCTCTCCCACTTATGTTCTGGTGTTGTACCAATATTATAATGATTGCTTCCTAATCATCGTTGCTCCACAAGAAGTCAAAGTCTTTTATAATTTTTTTAATCGGTTATATGGGATTTGAACGGGTCATGCTTGTATTTTTATTTATTTTTAATAAACCGTGTGGCTTCTATTGGGGGCCACTCCCATTACAAAATTAAAACATTACATTGCTCTCGTTACATTTCTAACAAGTTAATTAAAGCATATCCAACTTTGCCTTTTATTAAAGATATTCTTCATTTGCCTTTCTATCAAAGATATTTTCCATCTTCCTCAAACTGCTAACTGGCTAACTTTCCACATTCAACTCCTTTTATATCAAATGCCTTCCGAAATTTAAATTCTGTCAAGATGAAATTCAACACCGCTAATGGCTAAAATATTTGCTGCCCAACTTCTATATTTATAAATATCTTGTCTATAACAACCTCACAATTTATTAATACATTTTTTAGGGTTATTATTCATTCCCCTAACATTCCAAGATATTATTTTCATTGTTATTTTTGTTTTTATTTATGGGTTTAGCCCCACTTTTTCAAGATATTATTTTCATTGTTATTTTTATTTTTATTTGTGGGTTTAGCCCCATTTTTTGTTAGCACGTGTGATATTTGCTTTTGTTTTCCCATATCAATATCCCTTTGGGTTTCTTTTTTCTCTTTGTTTTTGCGTCTTGGGTCTTCCTCTTTTTTATTTTTTTAATTCTCAGCAATACTTTCATCTTTATCAATCCCATCATTCTTCTCACACTGCTCATAGTAAGACTTATCATTTTTAGGTTTGCCTTGTTCTGAAGGATCTAAAGTGCAAGGAATAACCTCAAGAGCACAGTCTTCATTGTGTTGCTCTAGAAACCCTAAAGTGCAAGGATGCTCTTTTGTGGCAATTATCTTCTTATTCTGCCCGAGAAAACCTAAATTGTTTATTTTTTTCAATTAGTTATATGGGATTGAAACGGGCCCCCACTTGTATTACATCATCACCACATAGTGGTATTAATAAGGCTTGGATATTATCCATGTATCGCTTGGCAAGATTCAAACTTGGGTCTCCTCCTTGATTGCTAAGGAATTTAACCGGTTGAGATAATGCTATTTGATAGAAAACCTAAATTGTTATGGCTTTCCTCCATCCTCATTTCTTTATTTTGTTGCACTTGAAACCTTAAAGTGCAAGGGATAACATCTTCACCCCTTTCTCTTTTATTACTTGAAGAGGATTCTATGCTACTTGAGGAAAATGAAGATGATTTACCTAGAATAAACTTGACTTCTTCTGCTGTCTTTGTTTTAGGATTTCTCTCCACATCTTCTTTTGCACCTTTAATTCCTTCTGAACTTGCCAAATGATATTGTAGATAGGCTTTCTTTGCCTCTTCTTTTGGAGTGGAATATCCTTGATCTGATCTAGCTTATGTTATTGTATGATTTCTGTGCTTCGTCTTGAAGTTTATCTCATGGGTAGATTTTTTTGTATCTTTATTCATAGTTTTCACTTTGCAAACTCTTGCCATTTGTCCAATATTGTAACAATTGTGGCAATGAAATGCGATATTTTCATAATAAACTTGTTGATCCCATTCTCTTGATTCAGATATAATTTTTTTTTTTTTGAAAAAAAATTTGAAAAACTTATATTAAAACAAAGATCATTTACAAGTTGGGATGAGACTCCTTAGCCGACTCGAACACATGTTTACAACAGTAAAAGAAGATCTGCATTAGAGCCAAATCTCCTAAACCATATTTCTATAATGGCTGTCCAAATTAGCTAAACACCGGATTCACTCACCAACCTGCCTAATCCTCTCATTCTCAATTTCCATGCCATTGTGCTATTGAACCCTAACCTCCTTCTTAGTACCCATCTTAGCCAAAAGGTCTGCCACTTTATTTAGATCTCTACCCACATAAACTAGAATCATATCATCTAATTCCCTCCACAATTCCTTAATTTGGGTGACAAAAATCCCCAACCTCCATGTCTTCAAAACAAAGTTCCTCATGCAATCTAGAGCTCCTACCAATATTTGAGAATTTGATTCTAGGATTATCCTCCTATAACCTTGTCTTACCGCCCAGAATGAGTAGATTTGATAGCTAAGGATTTTGCTTCATTTTTTGTGGACCTTCCCAGGCCTCGCAGTTCCCAATAGAGCACTATCCCAACATGATTCCTGTAGACCACTCCAATTCCAGCTCTACCCGGATTGCCTTTTGTAGCTCCATTAGTATTAATTTTAATCCAACCTTTTGGGGGTGGTTTCCAACTAGCTATGTCCTGCCCCTCTTGCACTTCGGCTTCCTTCTCCATTGTCCCTATATCAGCCTGAGTTTCCTCTTTAGCATACACTACCACAATTTCTGTGACTTTGCTCCAAATGACTTGTCAAATGCCATCTAAGGATGAAAAGGTTTCTCAAAAAATTCTACCATTTCTCTCCAACCACACTTACCACCAAATGAAGTTTAATCCAAGCTTCCAACCGATACAAAGAGCTTTAGATTTAAATCTACCCCTCCCATATTTCCCAAATATTAATCCGATTCAACGCACCATTGGATTGAATTTTATAAGATAAAAACCACTGCTCCCAGATTTGGTGCGTGAACAGACACTTAAACATCAAGTGATCAGATGTTTCCTTGCTCTTGTAGCATAAAACACATTGAGATGGACCAGCGATTCCCCTACGTCTCAGATTATCAAAAGTAAGAATTCCATTATGCATAAACTGCCAGGCAAAGAAGTTTATTTTGGCCAGCCCTTGGACTGCCAAATATTTCTCCGATCCTCAACCTGATATGCATGAGGAGGAGGTTTTGGAAGGATCTTATTATATCCATCCTTCATCGTGTAGACTCCAAGGCTCCCATAGCCCCAAGCTAATTCATCCTCCTCATCTTTACTTGTGAGAAATCTTTCTGCCAAGATTTTAGTCATGATGGGTGTCAATTCCGGAGGGATTGGAATTGGCCACTCATCCAACTTCTTAAATTGCTTAAACTTATAATCCCCCAACTGACTAGTGTTGAAATAACTTTCAATCTGGATCCAACCCATGCTTTCCATGGCTGTTTTTACTAATTGTAGTTTTGGGAATTCAACAATGATAAATGGGTATTGATCCCATGAATCTGTCCAAAATCGTGCCTTCTCCCTTCCCCACTTTCCAAAATTATCCATCTTTCACTACTTGAGATCCTAACTTTAGAGCCTACCACATTAAGGACCCATTACCATCCAAAGAGAAACGACTCTTCTCATTTGGGTTCACCTGTCCCAAATATTTACTAGTTAAAACTCTATTGAATAAAGAAGTTGGTTGGGAGATCCACCTCCAGTAAAGCTTTCCAACCAAAGCTTTATTATTTAACTTTGATCTCCTTAGTCCCAAACCTCCCTTTACCTTGGGTTGGCTTACTTTCTCCCAACTTACTCTCCTCTCCATAAAATGTTTCTTGCCATATGGTATGTGGGGCAGCAATGATAGAAATTTATAAATTGGCATGGCTGAATGATCGATTGCAAAAAAGTTAATCTACCCCCAAAGCTTAACCATTTGTGAGACGAATGATTAATTCTTTGTTTGATACAATCCTAAAGATTCCTCCAAATATCTATCTTTAGTTCTTTAAAATGCGAAGGGACCCCTAAATATACCATTGGGAGAGAAGTTCTTGTGAATCCCAAGATATCTAAAATTTTGTCCTAAAGCCTTCGATCAAGATTGAAAAAGACCACTTTGGATTTTTTATCATTGATGACTTGGTTTGTGGCCCTAATGTAAACATTAAGAGTATCTCTAATCATTCTTGCTTCCTTGAAGTTGGCCACTCCCACCAATCCTTTGTTATCCACAAACTGCAGGTGAGTCAAAACCTCCTCACCCACCTTGATACTTGTTAGCAAACCTTGTTGTCTTCTCCTCAAGATGAGTCTACCCAAGCCTTAAGCCAATATGAGAAAAAGATAATGGGAACAAAGATCTCCCTGACAAAGGCCTCGAGTGGCTCCAAACTATTGCAAGGGAAGGCCTTTGATTAACATTGAGTATGTCGGAAGAGAAACACAACTCATGACCCATTCTATCCAATGTTGAGAGAAACCAAAGGCTGTCATCATCCTTTACAATAAGCTCCACTCCACCCTATCATAAGCCTTTGACATATCCAATTTTATGAACATTTCCCTATTGCTAGAATTTTGCATTGAGTGGATTGTCTCCCGAACTAGAATTACACCATCCAAGATCTGCCTGCCCTCTACAAAACCCCCTTGCTCCAAGGAGATAATGCTATGTAGGAGAGGTTTTAGTCGCTCAACCATTACCTTCATGATTATTTTATATATGACATTGCATAAAACAATAGGTCTATAATATGAAATATGCACCCCCTCCTCCCCTTTCGGAATTAAGGCAACGAATGTATGATTTAATGCTTTAAGCATTCTTTTACTACTTTTGGACTCCTCTATAACAACCATTATAGCCTCCTCCAAGTTGTCTTTGAAGGTTTGAAAAAACTCAATTGGAAAGCCATCTGGACCTGGTGTTTTTCCCGTGCTCATTTCGAAGACTACTTTCTTCAGTTCTTCTCGTTGAATGGGTTTAAGTAGGGCCCAATTTTCTTCTTCAGAGATAATAGAGGGTATGACAACAAGAACTTCTTTTTGAGCCTCTTCATCTTGCACCATACTTAAACAATTTAGCAAAATAATCCATTGAATGGAAATGCATACTTGGGATTGTATCAAAGGAGTGCCTATTCTCATCCTGAAGAGCTTCCATCTTGTTCGTTTGTCTCCTAGCACAAGCAGCCTGATGGAAAAATTTGGTGTTTCTGCCACCTTCTAATAACCAAGTTGTTCTTGCTCTATGTTTCCAATAGATCTCCTCTTGGTTGTCAATGTCCTAAACCACTTTACGCAATGCATCACCCTTTTCTTTGAGCTGCTCTTTAATTGTTCCTTGAAGTGTTTTTGAACCTCATCCCATTTGGCCACCAATTTAGCTCTTTGGACTTGGAAGTCCTTCTTGATAGCTTGTCTCCATTGTTTCAGTTGATCCTTGACATAATGAAGCTGCTTGTGGAATCTAAACATTGTTGTCCTATATGTCGGACGCCCCTCTTCCCACTATTGTGGAAATTTCTTTCAAAGTTCCTCCCTATCTTGATCCCCCCCTTCCAATAGAATGGGGAAGTGCTAAAAAACTGGACCCTCCAAAATCTGAAATTTTAGATTCCATTTCACAAACCAAGTAAATTGGTTCCAAAACATTTAATATCCACCAAGTGTAGTGCATGGACCTAGGCAATCATAAGTCAATTCTTTGGATCCAAAATTAGGGTTCCCCCTTCCTGATCTCTAGATGATAATTTAGCATTAAAATCCCCAACAACAATCCAATCTAACTCCTCCCTCGAGACTCTCATATTATGCACCGCTTTCCATTGACGAATATGACCATCTAGGTTTTGAGCCCCATAAAAATTTGTGATTAAAACCTGCTGTCACATTGTTCTTAAAATGTGATGTGAGGACACCCCTCCAAGCTATATGTTCTATTGTCGTCCATTCAAGAGAGTTTCAAAAGGCAATTATCCCCCCGAGGCCCCTTGGGCAACCACTTCCATATGACCAACACTCCTCCAAAGTTTATTTACTATTTTACACATAAGATCCAACGACATTTTTGTCTCCTAGATAAGCAAAAGGATAAGCAAAAAATCTATTTTACTTTTTTCTAAGAGTCTTCGAACAATAGATTGATGGGTTTTATTGTTTAAACCCCTAATATTCCATAATTGTATAGTCATTGGTTACCTTGAGACCAGAAAGAGTCTATTGGCCTCACTAATCCCCGAGTGATCAGTCCTTGAACTGCTATCAATTCCTTATTTGATTTTCTACCCATTCTTTGAGAGTTGATATTCTTTGATCTCTTTTCCACCCGAGTTATCCCTAGAGTTGGATTTTCTTTGTTCTTTTCTGCCATATCCATGATGTCATCCTTTATAATTGGCTACTCTTGGTTATGCACTATCAATGCCCCTGCAATCTCTGATTTTGGTAACTCAGTGCACTCTATTACTTGCTCTAGGATAGGAGGAGGTGAAAGAGGGGCTTGAACATTGGCTATTATTGTTTTCATTATTTCCGTCCGCTCCTTCCATGAATTGTTCTTCTTGGTCCACCAGTGTCTTGAAGATCTCATACCTATTTGAGGGCTTGAGTTGGGTTTGCTCTTTGCCATCTTTTTTCTTTTGCCTCTTTCTTTTGGGCTGTTCAAAACCATCTCCCTGGGCTTCTCCGCCTTGAGAAATGTTGGTTGTTTCTTTATTGATTGTTGACTTACCCTCCTTAGGAAGATTCAACATTCCTAAAGGAGCCTCCATTTTTGTGTTCATATTATTTGGGCAAGACCGGGCCAAATGCCCATATTTGTGGCAAACTCTACACCTGAAGGGCAACGCCTCATAATCCAGTTGCTGAATCCAAGATAGTCTTGCAAGTTCGAGTTCAACCTCTGTCGGCAAAGGCTGGCTGAGATCCATTTCCACGCATAATCTAGCATAAATGGCTGTGTTTCCTTCCATTGTGTCTTTAGAAACACCCAAATATCTTCCAAGGGAATTACCAATGATTTCCAATACCTGCTCATTCGAGAACTCCAGTGGAAGTGCATATAAACGGATCCAAACTGGGACAACAGTGGGTTCAATTTGGGGATCAAATCCCACTCTCCAAGGCTGAACAAATAATTTTTGGACCATGATTCATCTTTTTCGATTTGAAAGCTCTATTTCTGTTGGCAAGTGAGGAAAAACTAACAATAAAATATCTATTACTAATAAATCACAAAGAATACTCACCAAGAGCCTCCCAATTTTGTCGAATCGAGGAATGCAAAAAATTTAGGGTAGGACCCATGAATTTACAGATCAGATCATGATTGGCTTTATATAAGACTGTTTATTCTACCATCCTTTGCTCAATGACAATATTTAGCCTTGATTTTGATTGTGGCAAGCATCCATTGACTCTTTGAGATGTTCATCTTTTTCCAGCAGCCGTAAAGAGCATTTTTAGTGTAGTTTTGTGTGCTTCTTCAGTCTCTGATGGAGATTTTTCTTTCAACAAATCTGCCAAAGAACTCTGTCTATCTAAAGGAGGACCCGGAGGTGTCCCCATTGGGCCCTCTTGGGGCAGCAATCATGTCTTTAATTCCGCAACAACCAGAAAGCACTTCGTCTCAATTTGGATTTAATATTAATGGATTGTGGCAAAGGTTTTGAAATATCCATAGCAACACATATTTGAGTATATATAACATTCTCTCGCTCCTTAGTAGTTAGTCCTTCCTTGATGAATTCCCCTAGGGTATTTCCAATATTCTTCAAAACATCCCTATTTTATAAGCTGATATGGATGTCCAAAAAGCCTAACCTATAATGGAAGCTTCTTAATAGTTTCTGTCTCAACAGAAAATTTTTCATTCCATGGTCTCAAATAAAGTGCATCTCTTCCCCTAAACCATGGGACACCAACCATTATTTTATTCTTAATTTCTGAATTGGAAAAGATGATGAGGAAAAAACTTTTAGGAAGAAAAGTCGGAGTAATTTGAATTTAATCCCCACTTCCACTTGATCCAATTTTGAATCTCCAAAAACTTTGGCCATGATCTATGGAACTTATATATTAACCCTCTACTTTTAAGAACCATTATATCATGCTCAATCATCTCATCCTTGATACTCACTTCTAGTGTAACATCTGCTACTTGGATCAAACTTGCCATGTATTTGCTTTTTTGCTTATCTCCAACGAGGGCATCCATACTTCCAACGAGGGCATCCTGACTTCCCATTAGGGCTTTCAAATATGATTTTCCTTTCATACTTGGCTTGCACTCCCTCTTAGCTTGCACTCCCTCTTGCCTTGCATTCGCTTTCGGCTTGCACGCCCTCTTGGCTTGCAATAGCTCCTGTCTCTTCTTTTTCCTGATGTTCCTTTGCTTCAACAATTATGAATGTGCCACGCATAAATGGTAAGGGTTTGATGCATTCCGAATAAAACTACTGCTCTTTCGCCATGATTGAATCTCAGCGCACACTCCCTCTTAGATCACGCTTACTCTCGGCTCGCACTCCCAGGTCTTGCCTGTATTACAAAGATTGCATCACTTCATTATTTCAACAAACCACACAATGATATTACAACTAGCAAGCAATTATGCATTGTATCATGTGGCAAGATTTGATTTGAAACTGGGTCTCAATACGGAAAGCTTATGTTTTCAACCATTTAAGCTAATTCCATTTGGCGAATTTTTTTAATTATTATTATGTACTTATTTATTTTTTAATTGGTTATATAGGATTGAGATGGGCCATCATGACCACATAGTGGTATTAGAGCTTGGCGATTATGCATGTTTCACTTGGCAAGATCAAACTTGGGTCCCCCCTTGAAAGTCAAGGTATTTCACTTGTCGAGCTCATGCCTTTGGATAGATGTTAAGGCTAACTCATGGGATTGGAATCTTGGTTTATTTTATGAAACTTCTCACTGCCCACCACTTGCTCCAAACCTCTTGGCAAATTCTTTCACCATTATTTTTTATTTTTATTTTTTAATAAGCTATGTGTAGCTTCTATTGGGGGCCACTCCCATTACAAAAACAAAACATTACATTACTCTCGTTACATTTCTAACAAGTTAATTAAAGCATACCCATCTTTGCTTTTCTATCAAAGATATTCTCCATTTTCCTCAAACTGCTAAGTTTACATAATAAACTTTTTTTTTTTTTTGAAGGAACTAACGAGAAGAATAACCCTTACATGACACATAACTCCAACAGATAGAAGGAAAACAAACATAACAGTCATCAATCAAATTTTGTGACACATAACTCCAATAGATAGAAGGAAAACAAACATAACAGTCATCCATCAAAGAGAAAATCAGTTTGATTATTTTTCTTCTGTAGCAGAGGTTCTTCCTTCTTTAGAGTGGCAAGATCTGAGAATGCATTTTTGCACTTCAAGCTCCTAAGGTAATATCTAGTTGTAACACATTTTGTAGGATCTTCATTTTCAAAAAACTTATCGTCATCGGTTGTTTCATAATTAGCTTCAAGAATACCATCTAAGGTGCTAATCTTTTTCATGGAACCGTTTGGATGGTCTTTAGTGGCTTTTATCAATGATTTGATTCAAATTTTCCTTTTGGGGTTGAGTCTTTTGTTGCTTGCATGATTTCTGTTGGACAATTGGTGCATCTAGAGGATGAGCTTCTTTCTTTTAAACTAAGACATTTGAATGTTTCAAATCATTCGCATGCAGGGCCTTCTCCTCTACCAAGGAGGAATCAGAGCATGATCGGATGATTAGGCATCTCTTCTTCAGGTGGCCATATTGCTAACAACCATAACATCTTAGGGAGAAGTTTTCATATTCAATATTTTGGATCCATTCCTCTTTGCTTGAGGAGATAGTAATGGATTGAGGCCCAAGAACTGAAACATCCATCCAAACAGCCAATCTTGCTTTACTCATATTAATTTTATTGGACAAATTTTCCTTTGTTTGGGCATCCATATACTGGAATGCACCAATGGCATTACCGATTTTGGTGAATATCTTCTCTCCCCAAAACTCCACAAGGAGAGCATAAAGATTCACCCAGATTGGGAAGCCATTAACTTCTTTTGTAAAGGGGTTGAAACTAGGAGTCCAAGGTCTTATATAAACATCCTTTTGTCCAAAAAATCAATTATATCTATAATCCATTACCCTATCTCTATCCGCTAAATTAGAAAAGAAAATCTGCTAAATTAGAAAAGAAAATAGAAAATAACTTTTTGGGTAGGAGAGTTGGAATTCTGTATTGGTCCACCAATCTTTAATGTATCCTTTGAGCTCCTTCAGGCCTGGTCTTTTGCCTTTGAGTTTGCAGATAATTGTTCGGGCTTCATGATCAATCACATCCAACCCAAATTCATCCTCCAAAATCTTGATAGAGGGCAGAGGTTCATCCACCTATGAACCCAAAGATCACTGAGAGATATTTCTTTTGATCAAAGAGGCTTTCTCACAGACTGAAGAGACGGTCTGCGAATAACTCTCTTCCTTCAATGCTTGACTTCACCTAGGGTTTGCATATCTTTCACGAAGATTGTAGCCAAATTTGTTGCTTTGTTCCATCGCTTGACTACACCCCTTTCGCGAAGATTGTAGCCAAAAATTTACGAGTTTCCACATGCTTTTATGAGGGGTTCTGGTCCTTTCATACTGAGTGGGGTTTGAACCTTGGACCTATGTAAGAGAGGCCAAAGCCCTTACCATTTTTTTAAGTTTATACGTGTTTTTATGAGGGGTCCCGTTCCCCTCTTGCCTGGGTTTGAACCAATTCTTTTAACATTATTACCATCAAAATTCAAAATAATATTTTAAAAAATAAATTAAATAATAAGCTAAAGTCAAGTAATTTTATAATATAAAATAATGAAATATTAATATATCTATAATATTGTGGAATCATATGGACTCAGCCATTTCAAATCCCCGCATTAAAATCAACATTGTTGCAATAGGACAGCCTATGATCTATGTCATGATGTAATATAAATAAAAGTCATCTTAAATATAGTTAGATTTAATGGGCCGCGCATATATATCACATTATGCTATTTGATAATTATCTAAAAATATAAATATTATAAAGCAATAATAATTAAATCATGGTCACCAATTTCATGTGGCATAATAATTCTATCTCATAATTTTACCTTCACTTATTTTTTTTCCCAAAAATATTAATTGATATTTCATTTAAAAATATAACTAGATGAAAATTGTCTTCTAGATTTATAAGGGTTTATTATGTGGGCTCTAACATCTCTAGTCTTCTCTCCAAGCGTTACCACTGACTGTAAATTTGATTCTAGATGACGAGAAACTGCCCTAATGAATTTTATTATTTATAAAATCTAGATATAAAAGAAAGTAATTTGAGTACTGTGTTATTACTTCTAAAATCTAGATATAAAAGAAAGTAATTTGAGTAATGAAGAGGATAAACTTTTATGTAATATAATGTAGGGATTTTGTTATAAGAGTAGAAAAACCACACAATTTATGGGCCAAGGTTTGTTTATTACTGGAAAGATATTTAAAAAACAAGGTGTTCACAAGATGGGGATTGAATTGGTCCCGTGCCCTTTTTGTTTTAGTCAAGCGTTCACCTCTTTTTCCTACGTAGGTAGCAGGTGAAATAATTTTGAAATTGAGAAGCCACGTGGTAATTTTAATGTGTTTTGCTTATTTTAATTGGAATTGTGACGTCTTATTTCTGTCTAGTTGGATAAAGATATGAGCTAGCATTTCGGATCATAGTGGAAAAATTTTAACTTGCAAAATCTCAATCCAATAAACATTGAAGAAAATAAGTAAATTCACAAAGAATACATATTTGACACAAAAATTAGAGCACAGGAAGTCAATTTTCTATTATATTTTCCTAAAAAGAGTACAATTAAAATTGATGATCATAAATGATCATCAAAACCCAACAAAATACAACAAACTAAAGTAGTTTTAAACTGCTTTTTGATTTGTCTTCCTTACCCTTTGCCTTCTAGGTGGTCATCCAAGCCTTGACATTGTTTCTGTCATTATCATCTGCTGCTGGGCACAACGCTACATCATGGACTTCAATTCCAGTAAGATGGAATTTGAGGCAATGGACGCCTCCTCATGTCTTTGCCACAATATTGCAGATGACCTGATTCAGTGAAGTCTCTTTTATGTCGTCTCCAAATATAGCCCCTTCCTGGACTTGGAGTTGAGGCTGTTGGATTTGGCTAATTGTTGTCGGTTCCTTGGCCCCCAACCAAAGAACCCATCTATTTTTCCAAAAAAGAAAAGTGCTACGGGTCCAAGAGATGGCATTAGAGGTAATAGGAAGTTCCTAATGTCCTTAAGGCCATGTCTTAGACTCTTAAATAAGAGAAAGCAAATGGAAAAATACCTCTAAAAATCCTTTTAAAGACAAAAACACTACCTTCCTGATCTTGCCTCTAGGTGTGAAATCTTCAAAAAAAGGCTGTTAAATCTGTCAAATCCTTGTCCAAATGAGTTGGAGAATGTTTGGTTAGTCTTGTCAAATTTGCAGTTAGGAGCAGGAGTGAAGAATAAAATGCAAAAATGACCACTTTCTTTCTTTTAAAGCCAATTTTGTGTTCTTTTTCTCAACAAAAAACTGGCAATTTCTCGACGTCAATAAAATGATGTACTTTTCTCGCCCGGCAGGTTTTCTTGCTAGTTTTGGGATTTCTGCCGAGATATAATTTTTCCTACAATGATTAGGAGTAAGTTGTCCTTTGACAGGTTAGTATTAGGTTCTGTCTTTTACTGCTATCAAATGGAATTGTCTTGGCATGTACCATCTAACTTCCACTTAATTAAATGAAATGTTCCACTAAGTTTTGAGAAAGGGACACAAGGATGGCTTTTTGGGTTGGTGGGACGTGTTTTTGAAACGATGAGATGCCTTTTCAAGACATTGGGACACGTTTTCATAACTACCCCCAAGTGGGTGCCTTCATGGAACATAGTTTTAATGTCACCTTTTACTTGTCTCTAACACTGTTTGGAATGTCTTCCAAGTGATATATTTTCTTAGTTGTTGAGGTATACAATGTGCATGATGATGTGTAGAAGGTAAGATATGTAAAGCAAAGATGGGTCTTTGAGTAGGCAAATGAAAGTGTAACGTAGACATTGTCATTACTGAAATTATTGTTGTGTGTAGTTTTACCTTAATGCATGTGAATAAAGGTGGGGAAAACAAAATGAGCAAGAGGGGAAATGTACCCATTTGAAATGAAAATTTCAATGTTTGCTTTCTACGATGAAAATAAATAATTGATGCATGCACTCTTCTTAAATTAGGCCATTGTTATTGTTTGTTTGTAACAGCATTCATATCTACATAGTTCATTGTTTCTTGTCCCAAATTTATATAATATGTTTAGAAGAGTATACGTCCAAAACTGCATACATTTTGTATGTTCTTATGGATTGTTATCTATATCAAAACATTATTGGAAAATTTAAAAAGTGATGTTTGATTGGAAGTATCACTTCAACAAAAGAATATTATGTTACTAATAATCTTGGCAAATAAATATTTGTTGCCAAAGTATTTTTTTTGGTAGGAAATAAAATTTATTAATATCGCTGGGTTGAAGGGTCCCAATCCCTATTTACATAAGGCTATTATCTAGCGTCGAAGAAACAAAAACAGAACAACCCCCATAGACATAGGGAAGAGTTGTGCTAGTTCCATGGGAACACAAAAAAACAAAACAGAAGATTCCAATAACCTTTTTCGACAACAGAAAGAAACCAGGGATTAAATCTTTGTTGCCAAAGTATTTAGATTCTAGTATGCTGTTCACAAAATGACTTGTGTATGTTTACTAAACCATAATGATAATTAGTGGTATAATTCACTTAATTTTGAAATATGATGATGTTTACTTTTTCAAGAAAACATGTTCAATTGGAAACAATGCTATTTCTCTTTACTTTTACTCCATGGAGGTGGGTTAGTCAAAAAGATCAACATAGAATCCATGTGGGAAACAAATCAATATTTCTTAAATAGTTTGGCAAAAATGGCACTCATTGCCCTTTTTTTTGTTTTTCTTTTTTAATTGGTTATATAGGAATGAAATCAGCTCCATTTGTATTACATCACGACCATGTTACACAATATTTCAACCACTACATTTTGGCAATCATGCATATAACCTGGTAAGATTTGATTTGGTCTCCACCTTAAAATTTGATGTATTTAACCATTTGAGCTTAACCACTACATTTTGGCAATCATGCATATAACCTGGTAAGATTTGACTTGGTCTCCACCTTAAAAGTTGATGTATTTAACCATTTGAGCTCATGCTGTTTGATCATATTTTCCTATTTTAAAGTTCTGCATTTTATTTTCTTTTTCTTGCTTGCATAAGCTAAACATGGGCAGTGTTTCACATAAATATTTTCAATATAAATAGTAGAAGCTAAAACTAAACCCAATATAGGCATACCATAAAAGTTATATCACATAAAGATAAACAATAAGATATTTTACACAAACTTTCCATTATTCCTCTTGTACATGCTTTAATTTTGACCAATTTAAAAATAATTTATTTTTTAAAGAAGAATACTTTTGAGCCGTTGAATATGCTAATAGGTAAGCTCAATGCACATGGTTAAAGATCCACCAAGTCTATTCTTTTTTGCATAGGCATCAGATTACTTCATAGCATAATTATATTTAATAGTTGGTTATTGGTGAGATGATTTAGGTTAAAAACTAGAATTGCTGTAGGTTTTATGAAGGGACTTGTGTGGTAACTGTATATTTTAATTCTATTGTTATTGTTGTTGGAATTGTTTTCAGTTTTCACCATTATCTTAATTGTAATACCTTTTATCAATTGGCATTTTATTTAATAATCTAATAATTTAGGCTCTATAGTTGCCATTTCAAACAGTAGTTGTCTGGTTATTTTCTCCTGCAATTTAATATTTTTAGTTACTATTTCAGCTAATTATATTCCTTTAAAACTAGAGATACATGTTAGTAGATGTTTGGAATTTTATAAGAAATGGAAAGTACATGTCTCAGGATACTTCGAGGATCAAGAAAGCGAGAAATTCATTGTTAGAAGGAGGAAGTCTCATGTGTCACCAGTGTCAAAGAAATGACAAAGGGAGGGTTGTTTGGTGCTCCAAATGCAATAAACGTTATTGTGCCTGCTGTATAGAAAGATGGTATGTGGGCTAAATACAATGTTTGATTTTGTTTAGACTCTTTTCCTTTGTTTTAAGGGTGCTTATGTCAAGAACTTGTAATGTTGAATTAAATATTGAATTTAATCCAAAGTACGTTATATTGCATTCTAGCATGGACATCACTTTACTTGGATGCAGTTCCATTGACCATGTCTCCTTGTCAAATTTATATTGCATTCTAGCGTGGACATCTCTTTACTTGGATGCAGTTCCATTGACTATGTCTCCTTGTCAAATTTGATATTTGTCTTTTTAAAACCAGAAATATGTTCACTTGTGCATCTTTATGCCACAAATAAGGATCTTTTTTAAAGGTTCAGATATTAGTTGACTTGTCAGTAAATGAGCACTATGGGAGGTTGAGAAATGTCTTTGTCTTTTCAGGAGCAGAAGATACATAATATAAATATTAATTTATTTCATTAAATATTCTCCTTTGAAATTTCTTTGGTTGTTCTATTTACTTAGGCATGTGAGAAATGTCTGTGTCTTTTCAGGAGTAGAACATATGGAGTATACTTTATTTGTTCAAAGATACTCGTTTGAGATTTCCTTGTTTGTTTTATATACTCTGGAATGTACTCATGATATCAACTGTAACATAAGGTAAAGGTAATGTTTTAGGTTCAGCCTTGAGAAGATCTCTAATTGGTATATATGAGACCTCCTTGTGGTAATGAGGAAACTTTTCCTTATATATATTGTTTAAAAATCTTCTACCCTTGTAGTTTTTAACACTTTGATAAAGCTCATAGCAAGTTGAGCCTTGGCAATATGTCTGTGTGTGAGATATTCCATTTTAATATTGAAGCTTGATTTGCAATTTGGTAACTTAGTTGCTTGGAGTGTTTGTACCAATGAGAAAGCTATGGGTCGTTCTTTGAAGTTGATTGCTTTTAAAACCATTTTCTAACAAATAAGATTTGGCAATTGGCAAGAATTTACTTAAATTTGTTATATTTGCTTTAATAGCAGACTTTATGCATCATTAGTGCCCTTGGGGCCCCCTAAAGGGGTTTGTATGTAGATGTTTCTTTTCAAGTCACATTGATCTATGTTAGTCACTTGTTGAGATTAATTGTAGATTTTTTTTGGTATTATTTTCCCTTTTCACTCACAAGAAATTTCCATCATCAAAACTTTCTTTGGTTTGAATAATATGCCTTCTCTATGCATTAGATGGAAATAAATTTCTGGTTTTCCCTTTCAGAAAACTTCTAGAAACAGACCCTGAGAGGATGCACTTGAAAGCTTGCACTGTGAACTTCCTTTGGCTTGCCTGCCAGGTCAGAGGGTGGTATCTGTTCTTCCAAGTGGAGCTGGAATTTGTGCCTTGTCTGATTGCGTATTGTTCTACCATATAGATAAGGCAGATTGCAGTTGGATTTGAGCTTAGGGGATGGGTTGAAACAATGCTGACTTCCCTAATGAAGTAATGGTCAAGTTGGAGAGACAAGTTTTATGTTGGGTTACTACCATAATCTTGGAAGACAGATCAATTAGGAAACTGGAAAAAAAGGGGAAAATTCTCAAAATTAAAGAAAACATTTTATAAGAATGTAGGAAAGTTTTCGATATTACCAGAATTCAATTAGTCAGAAAATTGTGTACCATTTATCTTTACTAGATACCATTATTTTAGCATTCATCATAGAAAGGGTTAATTCGAAATTTCTACAAATTGTAATGTACATATAGAGGAAGTTTGAAATGTTGGAAGTAGAAATTAGTAGCAGTCCCATGGTTTTATTAAATATGGGCTCATATGAAGTATATCTGTGGACTTTGCACATGACGAGGTTGACATTGATATGGGCCTTTGTTAGTGGGAGTATTCAATTGAAAGGATTTGTGTCGTTCTGTGCAAATCTTCTAGTTTTGCAACAAGTAGATAATGCATTACAACCTTTTGATTATCTCTTTCAAGTCTGTGAATAATGTTGATGTTTATCTAGATATTCATCTCTATATTGTGGCTGTTGACTTATAATGTTTATAACAATCAGCTTAATTCGGTTCGTTGCTTTCTGGATTTATTCCTAGATGCAAAGATCACATTCTGTGCAGTTGTGCCTTTCCCAGCTTTGCAAGGTTACTGCCAATTGTTTGTATTTATTTGGGCCTTACATTTATTGGAGAAAATTGCTTTCAGTGAATTGATGTCTTTGTTGGAATCATAGTTGAGAAAATCTGCAAAAAAATCCTTATTTTTGCCAATCTGCTGTGGCAGCATCTGTACAGGAAACAGCATAAACAGCTTGTTTTTTTTTTTCATTTTGCCTCATTTTGCATTTTCTTCCATTTTTTTTTAGCCTTTTTTTAGCCTTTTTTTTTTTTTTTTGCATTTTCTTCTGATTTTGTTGCCCCTTTTTACCAATTTTTTGCCACTTCTCGATTTTTTACGCTTCTTTTGTCTTGCCAATTTTTTGCCGATTTCGGTTTTCTCAACTATGGTTGGAACTACATTAAGGACAGCTTTGTTGTTGCATGACCAGTGTGCTGATTTTTGATAGGTAAATTTCTTTGGTGGAAGGCCTAAAATGTTTTTTGTGGTTAATAAAGGTTTTGCTATCTATTTTTCTGTTTCTAAGCTGTTTGCTAGCAAAATTTTTTTAAGTGTATTCTTCTCTTGGATTGAAATGTTTGTTTGATATCTAGGTATCCTGAGCAATCTGAGCAAGAGATTTCCAAGGCTTGTCCATTTTGTCGTGGGAATTGCAACTGTAAAGCATGCTTGCGTAGAGGAGGCCGTCTAAAGGTATTTAAAACTGTGAAGTATGCTTGCATATTTCAAGCACCACTTGGACAGTGATTCCAGTTGTGAAATTTGTTGGTGCATGCTGCTTTTTATTTTGGGCTGGAGATGCAATTTATTTGGTGCGTGCGTTTTTTCCTTTTGGGCTGGAGTTGCAATTTATCTTGTCAGGATGGAGTTTCAGTGGTATTTCCTCTCTCGTAGGTCGAAATGAAGGAAACAACCAAGGCTGACAAGATTCATTACCTAAAGCACTTGATTTCTATGGTCCTTCATGTGTTGACTAAGATCAAGGACGAACAGAACTTTGAAAAGGAAGTGGAGGCTAGGATTCAAGGTACATATAATTATATGACATTTTTCTGTTTCGATCTTGAGAATATGGATTTCCTTATGCAAGCTTCAAACAGGAATAACAGCAGAAAACCTGGAGATTCCATGTGCAGAAATCTGTTCAGATGAGCGGCTTTATTGGTAATTATATTTTATTCCCATTTACTTTTGGCTTTCAAGTTTTAGCTTTTAAGTGATCTATGTCTGAGGTCTGTTACGGAAATGTATATTTTCACAAAGTGACGGATGCTAATGTTTTGCAAGAGCCTAATAAACTGCTGTGTTACAGTGACAACTGCAATACATCAATTGTCGATTTTCATAGAAGTTGCCCAGATTGCTCTTATGATCTTTGTCTCAGTTGTTGTTGTGAGCTTCGGGAAGGCCACCAACCTGGAGGTGATGAAGCACAATCAGCCCAACATCATGCTCAGGCAAAAGAGAGTTTGACAAATAATATCGAAATGCGAGTATCAAGGGGAAGGACAGGTTTGGAACACCAGTTTCAGTCCCCAAACAGCCATACTGCAAAATCTCTTCAGTCCTTACCAGAATGGAAAGCTAATAGTGATGGCTCAATTCCATGCCCTCCTCAAGAGCGTGGTGGATGTGGAAGTAATCTGTTGAATCTAAGGTGCATATTTGGATTAAACTGGGTTTCAGAACTCTTTAATAATGCAAAAGAAGTTACTGGTATTAGTGAGCTGGCAGAGGCATTAAAACAAGCCCAGCCATGCATGTTTTGCTCTGAGGTTAATTCTCTGGGAAATAATGAGCCTTCTGGGAAGTTACGCCAAGCAGCTTGTAGGGAGGATGCCATGAGCAATTTTTTATATTGCCCTACTACTCAGGACATTAAGGATGAGAGTATTCAGCATTTTCAGCAACACTGGGCAAAAGGTGAACCTGTGATTGTTCAAAATGTTCTGCAAGATACATCAGGTTTAAGTTGGGAACCAATGGTCATGTGGCGGGCATTTAGGGAGACTACTCCGGGCAAGTTTAAGGAAGAGACAAAGACAGTCAAAGCCATTGATTGCCTGGATTGGTGTGAGGTTAGTATAATTCTTCTTTCCATTTTCCTTTGACAACAGTGATAGGTCAGCAAATCAAAGGCTGACATTTCTACATCATATTGAGAGAGCATTTAGTTTTCTAGCAGAAAGTGGTGTGTATGTGTTTGATTTCAAGTGTCGTATTTTTGCAACAGAAAGTCTTAATATCTTTTATGAAGCTCACTGCATGCTCTCTATGTTTGGGCGAAGGCTTGTATCTCAACTATTTAGATCTACAAATATTTGTAGTACCGGTAAAAATAAGTAGTTCATCTAAAAGGAACTCACATTCTGCAGAGATGATCCAGTGACAATGAATAGCATTTTTCAGTCAGCCTTGAAGACAAGTATGGATAATATTGTACATGTAGGATGCACTAGAGAATCATGGCCTTAAATCTCTCCAGTAATGGTGAAAACTCCTTTGGGAGAGATTATTTTATTTTTATTTTTTATTTTTGTTTTTAAATTACCGTTTTAATAGATGGGATCATTTTTTGGAGCAACTTGTGTTATACTTGTGAAATGGACAAAAAAAGAAAAAACACTGCTTGGATCATGTAGAGTGATTTGTCATCAGGGTGCAATTTAGTAATTTTGGGTTGTAATTGACAACACATTAAATAACAAAATAGAGGCTACTTTATCTAAAAATTGGGAGTTATGGGAGTAGATTTTTTAAAGTAGTAAATATGAGTCTCCATGACTGGTTTAATAAAAGACCATTGTGCTTGTTAAGGTTGCGTTAATATTTTTCAATTTCAGTTACCTTTATATCATGCTTTTGAAACCTTGCTCCTCATTTGCAATAGTCTTCCTTCAGCGCAAAACAATAGTTGGTTCCTGCAACATGATCTGCCACAGTTGATTTCCTTGTGCAAAAATAACGTAGATCCTTTGCTTGTTCTTTCATGTTTGTATCACTCTTCTTGTTTCAGCAATGTATGCCTAGCTGTAGGATGTGGGATTTAAGCATGCTTCACTGATAAATTTGGTATCGGCTTGGGCCTCCTTTGATAAGAGATTCTTCTTAGGGAGTGCTCACTCTAATATAGTTTATTACCATACTTTTTAGATATCCAGAGTGCATGTGCATGCACGTACACATATATCCGATTAACTAGATAGTGTGCAGATTGGATTGAGTCTTATCTTACACCACAAAAGATGTGCGATGAATTTTTTTATATTTGTAATTATTTATCATCGAATATTATGGAATTTAAAGAGTTATGATGTGTGATTTGAAACCTCATTTGCCATTAATTATTTAGTTAAGCTCTCCCTATGGGTATATCAGCACATTGAAGCAAGATATATTCCTAATTTATTGAGCTATTAGGTGTAGATATCTTTGATTGTGAACAGCTATGGGTATTTTCTACAAGATATATTCCTAATTTATTGAGCTATTAGGTGTAGATATCTTTGATTGTGAACAGCTATGGGTATTTTCTACAAGATATATTCCTAATTTATTGAGCTATTAGGTGTAGATATCTTTGATTGTGAACAGCTATGGGTATTTTCTACAAACCTGACTGGCTATGCACTTGTTCTCGATGACTGTCTGCAACATAAGACTTGCTATGTGGCTTTATTCTAACATGAAGTGTTTGAAAAGGGTGGCAAGTGTGTGAGGACTTGTGCACTTTTTCCCATATAAGATCAACAAAAGATAGTTTCTAGAAAGAAATTTTGGGAAGAGGAAAATAATGGCAGGAAGAGGAAAATCATGGCATCACAAGGCAATTCCTTTGAGATGCAAACCAATGGACTGTTCCTAAGGATAATACTCATATGGAACTTTTTTGAAATGGGCCTCATTTGTGTTGCATCATGACCATGTTATCGCGTGTCATCAAGTGGCATTAGCTCAACCGGTTAGATTCCTCAATATTTAAAGAGGAGACCAAGGTTTAAATCTTGCCAAGCGATACATGGATAATATCCAAGCTTTGTTGTAATACCACTATGTGGTGATGATGTAATACGGGTGGGGCCTGTTTCAATCCCATATAACCAATTGAAAAAAAATTGGTTATATGGACTGAAACAAGGCTCACTTGTATTACATTATTATTTCATTATTGCCGTATTTCAATGAACCATATTGTTTTTGTTTTTGAGTAATACTTCTTATACACATCCACCATGGGGATTAAACCCGGGTCACATCACCGTTATTTCAATGAACCATATTGTTGTGGTATTACTACAAACTATAGTTGAGAAAATTGCTAAAAATCCCGATTTTTGTGATTCGTGCTCCCGATTTGCAAATTTTTGAAAAAATTGGGATTATTTGCCAAAACAAATTGTCTCATTTTGCTTGTTTCAAACAATGGATCTTTTGCCTTATGAAAAAATCTGGAAGCCACCAACAGCCACCAACAGCAATGCTATCCATTATTTGTTAGAATATTAGATTAATATTTTCTTCAAGTCAGCTGTCTATGTTGATTATTTTACTCCTATGTGCACATATGCAAAGTCAAGCCCGATTAAAGGCACCCATCCAACACAGATGAAGTAGGTGCCGATCAGGCCTGTTAGGTAGTTTTATTTATGTGTGCATAAGGCTATTTATCAATGTTCCACGGGGACGCGTCCCCCCGTTTCCTGCGTCCCCCAGCACGGGGGACGGCAAGGGGGACGTTTCCCCCGTCCCCCTTTTTGGGGGACGGCTGAGGCCTATGGCCTCCCGTCCTCGGGACGTCCCCTTTTTTGGGGTGTCCCCGGGGATGGCTGGGCCCCATTGGGGACGCTCAGACCGTCCCCGGGGATGGCTGGGCATCCCCGGGGATGGCTGGGCATCTTTTAGTGGTGCCCAGCCGTCCCCGGGGACGCCCAGCCGTCCCTAGGGACGGTCTGAGCGTCCCCAATGGGACCCAGCCGTCCCCCACAATTGGTTGTCCTCACCCAAAAAAAAAAAAAAAAAAATTTAATAAAAAAAAAAGGTAAGGGGTCATTGGTTTTATCACCTCTTGAAACTGTTAGTGAAATACATAAATTTAAGTACATGTAACTTTACCCTAATTGTGGATGTTTCCAGTAAATCACTTTTTGGGGCCAATTATATGGTAAGTTGTTATTTTCAATTTCACCATCTGGCTTTATGTAGTAGATTGAACTATTTGTATCAGACGATCAGTTGCTTTTAAGTATGAAAATATTTAAGATGTTCCTCAGAAGTATTCATATGCTAAAATTCAGCATATTACCCACTGTTATTGTTTAAAGTGGATTCTGGGCAAATCAATAATTATAAGAGATTAATTCAGCTTGGTACGCTGCCTAGTGCTTATTGTAGGCACATCAAGAACTAGCAGAGATTAATTCAGCATTATACATCACCAGCTTTGCGATTAGTCCCTCAAACAATGGGAGGGGTGAGACAGTATTTGTTTGAACATTGGTGGCTGAAAAAGTGATGACTGTTATTACTTAAAATGATGACTGTTTGAACATTGTTTGCACTTGATATCCTTGGCTGAACCTTCAAGTTATAGTTGTTGAACTTGAAACAATTAAATGGCTGCACTTAGTAACTAATATGAATATCCTAATACCACTTATGTGTTAGTAACTAATATGAATATGAATGGCTGCGCTTACATAATTGATTACTAATATGAAATATCATTTTTGTTGGGTGTAGAATTTTGAATGTGTAGATTATTCTAAATTTCTAAAAAATTTCAATTTTTATAGTATTATACCAGCCGTCCCCGAGCCGTCCCCTAAAATTGGCCTGCCGTCCCCTGCCGTCCCCGGAAACCCGTCCCCCCGTCCCTCAGGCTCGTGGAACCTTGCTATTTATACAGCCTTAGTCCATGTAATATTTTTTTTTTTTTTTGAGCAATTCACATCTATTTCATTGCAGACCAATTCTGCTGTTTTTATTTGTGCTACTGGATTCTATTAGCTGTTCTCTGCTCTTGTTTCCATCAATCTGATACCAATTGATGGATTCAGAGAGCAGAGAACAGCAAATAGAACAGAATACACTAGCACACATAAAACAGCAGAATTAGTCTGCAATGAAACAGATGTGAATTGCTCACAAAAGATAGATATTACATGGAGACTAAGGCTGTATAAATAGCCTTATGCATACATAAATAAACCTACCTAACAGGCCTGATAGGCACCTACTTCATCTGTGTTGGATGGGTGCCTTTAATACAGGCTTGACTTTGCATATACTCACATGGGAGTAAAATAGTCATCATAGACGGCTAACATGAAGTAAATATTAATCTAATATTCTAACTTATTAAACGATGAAATTCACCGTAAAAATATGTTGAACTATTTGTTCAAACTTATTGCTCAATTTTTGTTATCTTAGAAAGAAAATTTTTGGTGTTGCAAACATTGGAACTAATGGGCAGAGTGAAACTAACTGTTACACAAAGCCTAAAACACCTTGTGAAAGACAAATTTGGAAGCCTAATATCAAAAACACCTTTACAGATTTTTGTAACATTACTATGTAAAATTTGTTTGAGATCTAAAAGAAGGTTGGGGATTTCATTTTTCAATATGCTTGTATATAGGAGTAATATTTAAAAGCACAAGTGATTATTTGTTCTTGTCGAAGTCCCACATTAGTAATTGTAGCATCCTTTCTGCTTTAAAATGCAAACAAGGAGAAAAGTTCAGTTTAGATAGTGAAGGTATTAATTGTTTTTCCGTTGAGGTTTCTTGAGCTGCCCCGAAACCCGTGGGGATGTTGACCCTCGACCCCGCCCTATATCAAAACAAGGTACACGTGAAGGGTGTTGCCACTCAACCTTGCAAGGGGCTCGTGCCTCTTTGACCCCCAACACAGGTGGTGACGGAGTGTTAGCAGCTAAGGCACAAGAAGAGGCACGAACATAGTGACAAAGAGAGACTAGAGCTTTTGCTAGGGCAAAGGGCAAAAAGCATTCAAAGATCTTGAGACATTGTATTTGTCATGACTCATGACACATTTTGTAATTTGTACCTTTTTTATATTATAAGCAATACAAGAATATTTGAATTTTGGACGTATTAAAATTTCTTTATTTAAGATGTGTTTTGTCACTTTCACGTGTAGTTTAAGCTTGTATCACTTGCCACTTTCATGTGCAATTTAAGCTTGTATCACTTTAGTACTAATATTTGATTTGCATAATGTTAATTCATTGTGATATGCATGAAAATAGCTTTTTTTTCAATGAAAAATTGTATTTTCTTCCTTTTTTTTTGCCGATTTTTTCCAAATTTTCCATGCCGATTCAGATTCGATTTCGATTTTCTAAACTATGCTACAAACTGTGTTATCTTTTTCCTGCCTTATTGCAGGAATGTCCATGACAATATGGGGATTTGAACAGGGATTGCGCTTATACGCATGCATTCTATTTGATTGTTGCTGCATAATCCTTGTACGACATTGACATTGGTGTTTATCATATGTGATTATTCACATTATAGAGATAAAACAAAGGGTAATTATTCAATATTATGAGCAACCCTATATCTATTTGATTTTTTCAAGGGTGAATTCTAGCATTCTTGATGTTTTAGTATTAGTGGGAGGATAAGTACCATGTATGGACCTCTTTCATATTGGTTATATAATCTTGTTGGAGGCTTCCCTTAGATAAAATGGCCAGTCAAGAGGACCTCAATAAGAAAGGAGGGATTAGGAAAAATTCATTTGAAATACTTGTCAAATGGTTGAAAGGCTTGTGGCTTATTTTGGGTCTGTTAGGATGGCAAATAAAAGCCAAGGACCTACGAGTAGTGTGTATTGACCATGTGGGGTTCAACATAAAAGATAAATAACATTAAATGAGAAAGAAGACAACCATGTTACACATTATGGTGTTGCACATAGTAGAGAAACTCGGACTCGGCGTGGACTTGGCAAGGCCAAATTTTGACTCAGACTTGGACTTGGCAAAAAAACTCAGCCAAAAAAAAACGGAAGAAAATGTAAATTTTCATTGGAAAAAAGTTTTTTTTTCATGCATATCACATTTAATTAACATTATACAAATCCAAAATTAATACTGTAAGTGATACAACCTTAAACTACACATGAAAGTGACAAAATACACTTCAATTAAAGAAATTTTAATGCCTCCAAAATTCAAATATTCTTGTATTGCTTATGATATAAAAAGGTACAAAATGTGTCAAAATGCCTCAATAGGCCCACTACAATAGTCAACTAATCTATCTAGCGTCTTGCAATGCCTTTGCCCTTTGCCCTAGCTGAAGCTCTAGTCCTCTCTCTTTGTGCTTGTGCCTCTTCCTCTGCCTTTGTCGCTAACTCCTCCGCTGTACTTTCAAAATCATCCATTGAAAAGAGAGGCTCTTGCTGTTGCTCCTTTGGCTCTGTGATCCATTCAGATGATGGATCAATCTCATCTAAATAAATGGCTTCATAATTTGATCTCGCAATTTTTTTGTGGTGGAGGCGAAGGTTGTAATGAACAAATACAAGATCATTCAACTTCTGTTGCATGAGTCTATTGTGCTTCTTGGAGTGAATGTGCTCAAACATACTCCAATTGCGCTCACAACCTGAAGCGTTGCATGGTTGACATAAAATTTTCATGGCAAAGCGTTGAAGATTGGGCGTATACGCACCAAAGTCCTCCCACCATAAATCTAGAAAATGCCAAGAAAAAAGAAATTTAATAATTTATGTGAAATTGTAAATTGAGATTATTTTTGAAAACAAAATCAATAATAATTTGATTCTTAAGGGTTTCGCTCTTCCTCAAATGCACTATGGGGTTGTGAAAAGGTAGCCCTCACATTTCTTGTAATCTTGCAACTCATCTTGTATCATATTGCGAGTGTTCTCATTTGGCACCATCTTGGTAAGGCATTGCTGAAGGCCCGACATCACCTCATAGTCAGCCTCAAATGAATCATCATAAAAGAATTTGGGGTTGAGGTAGTACCTCGTTGCATGTAGTGGGCTATGGAGTTGAGAAGTCCATTGCTGATCAATCAGTTCCCAAATGGGATTGTATTTGGGCTTGGAATAATTATAAAATGAGGCAATTGCCTCTTTGGCCCTATCCATGGCCTCATATACGTATCCCATTGAACCCTCGCACAAAGAAGACGAAGAACCCCACCAAGCCACACAAACAAATGAATTTTAGTTATTGTTAGCAACTTGGCTATTTGAAATTTGGATTACAATTCAAAATTTACAAATGGAAAAATAATAAAAAAAACAACTTAGTCTTGTACCTTGATTGTCTCATTCATAGCTGTCCAGAAGGGCTCCTCAAACATATAATCGTACACCTTTTGGCCCTCACTGGAGAGTCGATATCTAGCAGCGTCTTCTCCAATCCACTCCTTGCTCATAAACATCCTCTTCAATGCCCCCTTTGCATCAAAGAGGCTCTACAATGTAATGAAGTTTGTGGTGAATCGTGTAACTCCAGGTTGCACAAGCTCCTCCCATTAGTGAACTGCCTCATTAGCTGGAGGACCCATGTATGGTTGTAGATGAATTTTGTAATACATTTGGCCTTATTTACAACCTTAGACACCTAGGGTAATTTCCCAATGTCTTCGAGAAGCAAATCAAGACAATGGGCTGCACATGGTGTCCAAAAAATTGTGGGGAATCTCTCCTCCAAAATCCTTCTAGCTACCACATACATTGCTACATTGTTTGTGATAACTTGGACAACATTGTCCTCCCCTACTTCCAACACAACCTCCTCCAACAACCTAGCAAGCATTTTGACACTCTTAACTTGTGCCAATGCATCCATTGACTTGAGGAATACAATTCCTCCTGTAGAAGCAACCAAAAAATTAATCAATGTTCAATTCTTCCCATTGGTCCACCCATCGGACATGATCGTGCAACCCCTTTTTCTCCATATCCTGCGTTGCTCTTCAACCAAGAGCTAGATATCCTCCACGGATTCTTGAAGGAGAGGGCCCCTAAAATCATCATAAGTGGGTGGCTTAAATCCTAGGCCGCAAACTGTGAGGGCATCAACCATTCCCTGCCAATATGGAGACCTCACCACATTGAAGGGAATGTTGGAAAAATACCAAAAGCTTGCACAAGCCTTCCTTGCAGCCTTGTGCCTCTCCTTGTTCCATGCAGTCATACCCTTAAGCGTGGGTTGTGACCTTGGTGTGGAATGTTCCACAAAAAATGACTCCTCTGTCCCACTCCCTAGGTTTGCCACAGATGGACTTGATCCACTATGGTGCTGCTGAAAACGGCTAAAGGTGCTGCTAGCACCCTCTGTACGAGGCCAAGGAGTGTAGCCATAGCATCACTTGTTTTTTGTTTTAGTTCTTTCTTCTCACTATAATCTGTTAGGAGGGCATTGCATTCCCTCATAACCTCAGGCTCCACATTTTGACATGGCTTGACATCATGGCCAGATATCCTTGCCAAGTGGTATTTGAGGCAGTTTATGCCTCTGAATTTTTTCACCACAAAAGTTACAATAGACCTCCCCTCTCTTCGCACCATCCTTCGCATACTTCCAAGCTGGGTCTCTTTTTCCTGTTATTTTATTTCAATGTGGCTGCACATGGAAACAATAATCAAGTAGTTAGAAACTTCAAAAAAGAAAAAAAAGCCCTAGGGTTTAAGCATTGACAGCTGAAACTTTGTTTTTTTACCTCAAATGTAACTGTTGGGTGGCTGTTAGATTCTTGAAAACTAGGAAAAGTTTGGGTTTAGGATGCAAATGAGTGTTTTTGTGGGTCTGATTTCACCTTATCTCTGCTCTCTCTGCAAGTGGGAACAGCAAAAATGAGGCCAATTTGGAAAAAAACATCAGTTTATGCCATTTTCCTGTCATTGTGCTGCCACGGCCAAGTTTTTTTTTCATGGACTCAGCGAGTAATTTTTTTACTCGTGAGTAAAAAGAAAAAACACAGTGAGTCTTTTCTAATGATGAGGTTAGACGAATGAACCGGGAATTGGTCACTCCCATCCACTTGAGTGTCGACTGCAGTGACAACAAACAAAAGATGGTTATGCCTTATCATTGTTGAATTTATTGGGTCTTCTTAGTGAGTTAATTAATCCTTGTAAAAGAAAAAAAATTTAGCTCTCTCCCTAGGGTCGAGAAAGAGGGTCGTTAGTTTCTTACTATTGTTCTGCAAGCAGGCATAAAATATCTTTGGGACTAATCTGTAAGATATAATAACTATTTGTATAAATCTACCAAGCTTAACTCAGGACAAAGTAAGTAAAAGTTTACATGAAATTATAGATGAGATTCTGAAAGGAGGTATCTTTCATGGGAAGAAAACCTTCTGTGTTATTAAGAAGGTAATTGCTCAACAAAATACAAAGAACATAAGAAAGCAAGTGGGAGAACACTCCGTGCACAAATCCCCAATCCATGTTTTAGTAAATAGAAGGCATAAGGAGATGCAGTTTCTTAATGACAACCGCATGTAAAAATTTGTTATATTCCATGATAAGAGGGAATCTAAGTGATGAGTATGCAGAGATATACATATATGGCACTCCTAATATTCCTTCCTATGAGGAATGCGACACTTCCTATTCACTGAAAGATAAGATAGGTGTAGGAGAATTCTCTTTATTACTTTCATGAGAGTATGACATAAATTTTACAACATAGAATAATAAAATGAACATTGACATGGGTTCACTCCATAATACAGATCAAATACAATAATGCCACCCATTAATTTAGATCTGGGGTGGAGACTTACAAAATAGATGTACATCAACAAAGAAAAGGAGGTGTGATTACTTCACACTCCCCCCTCAATTACAACTCCAAAAAAATGGCTATGCCAAGGAAGTTTTAAATGAATAATCCATGGATGAAAGATGGAGCATAATAATACAAGTAGAAGATGAGGATAAGCATCTCCAAAGTCACATCATATGAAGCAAAGTGAAGATGAATAAATTGGAAAGGAGGGTAAATTAATTATTTTTAATGGAATGAACTTGGTTAATAAATCTACATGCAGCTGCAAATACCGTCATAGATAAAAGTACTTGCAATAAAAATTATTAGTAGGAGAATAATAGAGATCAGATATGATAATAGTCATCAATAATGAATAAAGATGGCAGTTCTTATGCACTAAAGAGAGTAACTTTGTCCATAAGTACTTTTAAGTAAGTTACTCATTAAATAACTATTCCTCATATGGGAATAAAAAACATTAAAGGTTTCAAGTGAAGCTCTTAAAAAGGATCTAAATAATACATTTATAATGAAGAGACATTATAGAATTTTTTTTTTTGAAATTTTCAATATCATCAACATAGGAGATAATGATTTACAACTAAGCATCTTAAATAGTAATATTCTTACAGTGCAAAGAAAGCGAATAAACTGCTTAAAATAAATTAAAATTAAAAGAATTTATTAAAAACATGACAATTATTATATTAAAGAAAATTAAATAACACTCTTTTTAAAAAATAAAAAGAAAAATCTAAAAAATATTCCAATAGATATTATGAATTTCATTTAAATCAAACAACCCAGGGTGTCCAAATGTTTTCAAATTGAGCTTGGCTTGTACTTTGATTGACTAAGAGGGGTGTGTTGATTTGATACCTTGAAGTGTAATAAAATATGAACTAGAAAAATATTGTTTAATGCCTACAAATACAAGAAACAAACACATTAGAGGAGAAAATGTTGAAGAGGAAACCAGAGAAGGAAAACCATTCATAAAAGAATTAGAAAGGAAAAATGCTCAAATCCTTTGCTATGCAAGGTTACAACAAGAGATAAGATAATGCTCTGGAATTCAAAGAATGACTCTATCACCTCTTATAGCTATTCTATGCGTGAAGATGTAGAATAATTGAGTTACAAGATTTCATCATTGCTCTTATTTGGATTTGGATGTTGTTTAAAAAATATTCTAGCTTTATTTGACTTTGGATGTTGCTTTAACTGAAAATACCGTTCAATCTCTTTCATTATGGTTATATTCATCAAGTCTTTGTGATAAAACATGCTCATTTGGATGCAATCTCAAAAAATAATAGTTGATAGATTTTAGACTTTTATATAAGATAGGTTTTTGTAGGTTTTGGTGGGTTACTTCCGTTGTGATTAGCTTTTGGATAAGCTGTGGTCTGAAAACAATATTAGAAGGGAAATTGGATAATTTAAGGATATCCTTGAGGCAAGTCTGATATGAAACTTACCCAGACAGCATCCGCTATGTCATGCCTTGAAATTGGCCATACTCCACCTGGCCACTAAATTTGTACACTGCAATGCCAAGCTTTTTCTACCACTATATGCTTCTTGACAGATTGGACTTGAATGTTTTTCAGCACCACCTGACGTCTTGTGGACATACAGTCTCCTTGACATACCCAACTATTCTCCTCTGCGCCTTTGTAAGAAGATGTTGAGTTTCTTGGAGGATTCTACGATTTTGTTATGGCCAAGTATTCCACCATATCAAGGCCGAGTCGGATTTTTGCTTAGTGCGTAATCGTTCAAGAATGGTGAGTTCTTAAATGGTTGAGTGCAGCCCTTTTAATCTTCCGGTGAGTTGAGTCCCTCCTCGAGGTCAAGAGGGAAACTCTCAAACAAGGATGGATTGGTTGCCTGTTATTGTGGTGAAGAACCTGTCACAGCCGTCAAACCCAAAATCACTCGCATATTAAAAAAAAACTATGATGAGAGTCTTGAGATGGTGTTGGCAAAGGCAAGCTTCAGAGGTGGGTGGTCTCCAATTTCAGGCTTCTTTTACACAAAGCACACCGTGAGGACTGAGCAGATTTTTTCTTTTGCATATTCTCATGAGTGATGAATTTGTTGAGTGTGGCAGATTCTATTCCATATATTTCAATGCTTTCATCAAGTAGGGGTTTTAAGCCAGCTTTGGCTGGGAAGGTAACATAGCCTTTCTAACTCTAACAAAACAGGTTTTCATGTCTTAATTTATTAACATTATTATTGGCAGTGTGTTTTGTTGTTGCATGTTTTTTCAGTGGTTAATATAATTAGGGTTGGTTTAAGCATATGCTTTGGTGTTACATTTATAAATGAATCAGTGTCAGCTAGATCATGTTTCACTGGTTACTTTTGGTGGTCCAGTTGTCGGCAAACCACTCGTCGCTCTAGGGGGATTAGAGGATCAGGAGGTGTCGCTGCTCTTATCAGGGATAGTCTCCAGGGTGCAGTGACACTGGTCTCTTCAGATCCCCACTCCAGGTTTCTCTGGATCCAATTCCGTCGCCACCCCCCCTCTCGGGACGTTTTCATTGTCATTGGCTACTTCCCCCCGGTCACGTCCAATTTTGCTATACACACCGATGGGGACCCTTTCCATGACCTTTATGAGGACATTACTAGGCACTTAGCCTCAGGGGAGGTGTTATTGATGGGAGACTTCAATGCCCGTATTGGACCCACGCAGGTCTCTCTCCACGACTTCACAACAGACGAGATGCAAACTCGTGGATTAGATCCCGAGGAGCTTGGTTTTGCTCGAACCTCCTCCGACACACATGTGACGACTTACGGGAAGCATCTTCTTGAGTTGGGAGTATCCAACAGGCTCATTATTCTCAACGGTCTCTCTCGTTTCCCAGATTCTCAAGGGTTCACATGTTTCCCTCACAGCGGTGGCGCCAGTGTTGTGGACTATGCTCTTTCTTCCACCACCCTCCTCCCGTCCATCTCCCGGTTCAATGTCTCGGAGCACCCTCCCCCCTCACTGATCACTCCGTACTCTCCCTCACTATCTCCACTGCCACACTCCCTATCAATCCACCCCTTATTAATCCACCACCCCCTCCCTCCACTCCCACCCCTCGGGTTTCCATAGACTTTGACTACTACTATTCCTTTACTTACATGGACCGGTTGGGTCAGATTCTCTCTAAGTTGTCATTTCTTCCCACCGCCACTTATCGCTCCGCCTTCTTAGTCCAATCAAT
Organism: Wollemia nobilis; assembly: GCA_028583015.1. NCBI lineage: Eukaryota > Viridiplantae > Streptophyta > Pinopsida > Araucariales > Araucariaceae > Wollemia > Wollemia nobilis. Next base: position 5,473,273 of record JAQPPZ010015032.1, read on the forward strand.
CTGGAGGGCTGCGATGGACTCTTATCCCCACATCATCCACCCCCCTCCTCGTCCTCGTCCCCCTGGTCATTGTCCCATGAACATTTGGTACGACGAAGATTGTAAATCTGCCCACCGTAGGTTGAAACATACCATTCGATACTCTCCCCAGCTCACAGCCACCTCCCACAAAGCCTACAGGTCACTCCTTCGGAAGAAGAAACGTCTCTTCCTCTCTCAGCGTCGTCTGGATCTCATTCACTCCCTACACCACTCCGCCAAATCCTTTTGGTGCCTTATCCTCCCCCGAGACCAGGTCAACCATGGGATCAATCTTTCTGCTTGGTCTACTCACGCCTCTTCCCTCTACACCATCCCAAATCAACCTCCTATTAGGGTCACTTCCCCCCTGCTTCATGCCACCTCTTCTCCACTGGGCTTATCAGGCGGGCTATTCAAAAGCTCTGCACGGGCAAAGCAACAGATCTGGATGGGTTACAGGCATAATTCCTAAAGCATGGCATTGACTCTCTTATTGGGCCCCTCACCGATCTCTTCAACCTCGTTGTCTGTTCGGGTTTCCTTGACTCTTGGACCCAACATATCATCCACCCCATTCATAAGGCGGGTGATCCCCATGACACCAACAATTATCGGACCATCATGATTGGGCACGTCTTCGCCAAGCTCTATGCCACAGCTTTAGACATGCGCATTTCTCGCAGGTTGGAGGAGGGACACAGGGCCACTGGCCAAGCTGGTTTTCGGCAAGACCACCAGACCACAGATCACATCTTGGTCCTGAGGGCTATTATTGAGGAGGCACGGTCCAGATCCTCGAGAGTCTATTGCTGCTTTGTCGACTTCAGGAAAGCCTTTGACATAGTGCCTCGACATTTGCTTCTTGAGAGACTTCGGTCGGTTGGCATCTCTGGACAGCTTCTGATTGCTGTCTCGCGGTTGTATGAGACAGTGATAGGACGGTTTTGCTCTCCACAGGGACTCTTAGACAACATTCTCAGCACCATAGGAGTGAAACAAGGTTGCCCCCTCTCTCCTACACTCTTTGGGATCTTCATAGACGAGTTGGAGTCGTTTATCAGAGAACACTCACAGGTAGAGGATGGTTGCCTACTCCACCATGTGCTGATCTCTATCCTTCTCTTCGCCGATGACGTGGTCCTCCTGTCCTCAACCCCCGAGGGGCTTCAGCGTCACCTGGATACGTTAGCCGCCTTTTGCACCTTGAGACAGTTGACAGTGAACCTCACGAAGACCAAGGTCATGGTGTTCAATACCACCAAGGAGGCTCTATCCCATCTCCACTTCTATCTTCAGGGGAGGGAGGTGGAGATCACCACCTCTTACACGTAGTTGGGGGTTCTCTTCACTGGACCCACCTTTGGGTTGAAACCCGCCGCCCAGGCTCGGGTTTGCAAGGGGTATGCAACTCTTTCTTTGCTCGAGAGGAGCTGCTTCAGGGCACATTTCCAGGATATTCCGGTGAAGATGAGAATCTTTGACACCTTGGTTAAACCAATTGTAACCTATGGGTCAGTGATTTGGGGCCCTAGTTTAGGCCCAACTGATTGGTCTCGTGTTGAACGAGTGCAGACACTTTTTCTTTGGAGATTCGTTCGTTGCAAGGGCATGGTCCCCCGTTCCATTATCCTAGCAGAGCTTGGGGCATCTCCTCTTCGGCTTGAGGTCATCTTCTTGATTATCACCTACCTTCACAGGGTCCGTACCTTGGGGGAGACCCCCTCGGGTGGTAGACGGTATCCTTACCCTGCCCTTTGCTCATCGATGGACCTCTCCTCGAGTCCTCGGGGTGGTAGGAGGTGCTGGTACTCTCAGGTCTCGACACTTCTGGCCAGCATTAATTTTAAAATTGATAGAATTCCCCCTTATTCCCTGGGTGCTTCCCCCCCTCCTCGGCATAAGGAGGAGATACACCACGAGATCCGAAAGGACATCAGCCTCCAGTATACCAGTTGCACATGGATCTCTCCCGCCACCCCTCTCTCCCCCAAGCTGTCTTTTTATCACGAGCACTTCCTTCAGATACAGGACGACGTGATTGTCCCCCCTCAGTACCTTCAACAACATATGATGCATAACATACGGATCCCGCTTGGACAGCTCATAGTGTGCTCCCACCAGCTTCGGGTTGAGTCAGATCACCATCTCCCAAGGGTGGAGCGGGTCTGCCTATTTTGCCCCTTGGGAGAAGTAGAAACCTTGCACCACTTTATCTTCAGATGTCCCATCTACTACGAGATCCGAGGCAGATTTCACTGCCTTTTCAGGGACAACTCTCGGTCCCTCTCCACCTTCTTCAGGTTCCCGGACCAGCGGTGTCTCGCACTCTACTGCAGGGAGACCACCCAGTTTCGTCGACAGAGGGGCCCTCATCCCAGCGGCTCTCATCCACCACAATCTCGACCCATCACAACCTACTTTACTAGGTCAGATGGACAGCAGGAGGATACCGGTCGGGAACGTCACATTACAGACCGTTCAGATAGTGGCGGGGATACTAGACAGCGCACCCGTGGTTCTTTGGGACTTCGGATCAGGGATAGACAGAGACAGATCACCGATTTTTTCAGGGGTGATTCTTCGACCTTGACTGCTAGGAGGGACTAGGGCCCGTGGTTGTGGGCGGACGCCCCTCTGGCAGCCCCCCCTTTTTCTCTCTTCGTTCCTCATAGTGTTCACTCCACTCAGCGTGCTCCTCGTGGTTTGCTACTTCCTTCTCTCCTCTCCTCTCTTCTTCCTTCCCTTTTCCCTCGGCCCGCCCCTCGGGTCGTGACTTTGTACTTATCTTTGTTTCTTTTCGTTGGGCGCTTTGGCCCACTCGCTTGTCGTTATGGCTGTCCTTTTCACAGTCCCTTGGGTCATCTTTGGCCCCCGTGGACATTAATAATATTTCATTTCATTTCATTTCTACTTGGATGGTATAATGTACCTGTTGGCAAAAATAGTCAAGAGGTAACTTTATCTAATAAGTTGACTTGTGTTTTTATTGGGGAGAGGCTTCAAATCCAAAATGACATTTTTTTAAAAAGTATTTTATACCAAAAGTTTTCCCGAGAACCAAAATTACGACTGGTAAAATTTTTTTGTTTTCTTTAAGAGTGATCATCTAAAATATTTAAAACTAAATTCTGGATCTTCCCTGCAAGGTTTGGAAAACCAAATTTCTGTTTCTATGCATAAAAAGAGTTAAACCCTGTGATTCAGCTACCAGCCATTACAGACTATAATTGGCTGTCAGGACGGAGAGGTAGGTCATATGTGAGATTATCAACTACAGCTAGTCCAACCGTATTTTGCTAGAAATTCTAATTAGAAGAAAGTTCTTCTAATTCTTCTACTGAAACTGTAATATATTTGATATTTCCTTGGAGAATTTTGCTAATTCAACTTTGTTATTATAAGTATGTCTTATTTGACTGCAATGATTATATGGTTGCCAATTTGGTTGCCCAATTTCACACAGCCCAATTGGAATCTATGGAACTTGATCTAGCCTCTTTTACGAATTTATGAAAATCACATTGATTGTTTGTTCCCTATGGACGCTTTCTGGCAGGTACATTTGAGGAATGGCTACAAGATTTTAATGTTTAAGTGGAATGTGTTTTCCATTGATGGTGCATTTTTGCAGAATAATATTTTTCATTTATATTTCATATGCAAAGTTCACAAGGTCATTGTTTGGCAGTTATAAAAATATTAATCAGTTTTGAAGTGCACCGTTCTGAACATAAGTATTATGTCCTATTTGTATCTTGAGATTATTTGGTTCTGCAGGTGTTAGTTCAATTCATAATTAACATTATCCAGCATTCTTTGTTTTGATTGATAATTCTTGTGAGTTCTCTCCATGGTATAGAAAAATGGTTGAACTTTTCTTGTTCATTCACTCTTCTGCAGGTTGAGATAAACATTCATCAGTTTTTTAAAGGCTATTTGGAGGGGCGGATGCACAAGAATCAGTGGCCTGAAATGTTGAAGCTGAAGGATTGGCCTCCGTCAAATTTCTTTGAAGAGCGTCTACCACGGCATGGTACTGAATTTATCAGTGCCCTGCCATTCCAGGACTACACCCATCCAAAATATGGTCTTCTTAATCTTGCCACAAAACTTCCTGTGGACTGTTTGAAACCTGATTTGGGACCCAAAACATATATAGCTTATGGCACCTGGGAGGAACTGGGTAGAGGTGATTCGGTTACAAAGTTGCACTGTGACATGTCCGATGCGGTAAGGAATTTTATCTTTGGAAATATGACTTGCATCAGATGCATTTGGCGTTTGATAAATGTAATTTTATGACCTATGGATATCTGTAAACCTTTATAGTCTTTGCCATTATCAATGAAGTTTCCAGATGGACGTATATTTGCACTTTAAGAATGAAATTCAGCTAATCCGTTTGATACAGAATAGAGGATGACCTGCTTAGAGATTGACTAATCCATTTATTACAGAATAGACAATGTTTGCTCTATAAGGTGTTTGTGTGATAACCCGCTGAGAGATTGACTGCAGAAGGCTTCCTTGCTAAAGATTCTGAAATTTTTATTACTTTGTAGAAACAGACTAAAGATGTCATAGTTATATGATTCATTGCTATTTTCTTATAGAAACTTCTGTTTATTTGGATTCAGAATATAAATTCTAGAATTCTGATTGTCACACCTGATAGGCAAAAGCCACATTGTCTCTATATAATTGTTACTGAGATGAGTCATTAGATTCAAAAATTGAATATTCTTTGATACTAAAGTTATCTTTTTTTTGTTGTTGCTATGGTATCATACTTTATTTTATGTATTAGTTTAAATCATATAATTTACAATAATGCTAACTTTTTCAATAATCCTATTACTCGTGAACATAATTGCTAAGCATGCATAAGATCCTTAAACTTAATTATGACTTTATGAATTTTATGAATCCAATGTTGTATAATACTTGTCACTGAAATTCTTCTAAATGACCATTATTTGCAACAGCCATGACCTTTAGTGTACGTACTCTATATTTACATTGATTCTGAGAACCATAACATTAATGTGCAAATAGGAAATTGTGCTAGTGTCTGGGCTTGACATAGAAGAATGTGCAAATGTTAGTTAACAGTGGTTAATCAAGATAAGGTTGACAGAGCTTTAGATTTGTAGTTCAGAGTTCTTACGTTCCCCTGTTTTAAGACTGCTTGTGTGAAAAGGAGTATTATCTTTGGATCGTTGATATGATTTTACCATGATAGTAGCCAATTTAGGAAAACATGAGGCAACAACATATAAATTACACCTAATAAATTTGATCTTTTGCGTCTATTTTAGGATGGCATGTATGCACCAGTCTCTCTACTTGTGATAATGTGCAAATGGGAAATTGTGCTAGTGTCTGGGCTTGACATAGAAGAATGTGCAAATGTTAGTTAACAGTGGTTAATCAAGATAAGGTTGACAGAGCTTTAGATTTGTAGTTCAGAGTTCTTACGTTCCCCTGTTTTAAGACTGCTTGTGTGAAAAGGAGTATTATCTTTGGATCGTTGATATGATTTTACCATGATAGTATCCAATTTAGGAAAACACGAGGCAACAACATATAAATTACACCTAATAAAAGTGATCTTTTGCATCTATTTTAGGATGGCATGTATGCACCAGTCTCTCTACTTGTGATAATGCTGATTTAACTGTCATTTTCTCTAGCCAAATGGATTCTTGGGACTTGCTGACATCCTCTTTTGGAGTGTTTTAGTTTGCTTAGACTGTGTCCATATGTGGAATTATTTATAAGGGCTTTCTAGGGCCACCACTTTCTTTTCCACCAAATTCTTAGTTTTCTCTTCTTTTCTCTCCTTTATTTTATTAATACAATATAAATGCATTTACCTCGATGATAACTCGTTTTATTTTGCATGTTAACATTTCCTTCCAGGTCAATGTTTTGACACATACTGCTGAGGTCAAATTTTCAACCGAACAGCAAATGAAAATAGAGAAATTGCAAAGAAAATACAGAGAAATGGATTGGAAAGAGATTCATGGAAAATCACAAGGAGCTAATAAGGCTTTATGTCTAGAAAAGAGAGGAAGACCACCTAAAGCAAAATTAGAGGTTGATAGTGTGGGATCAAAACAAGTAGTTAAAGGTGAGTCTCCCCTGCCTGAAGCTTCAGAAATGCATCAGAAGCCTGATGAAAATGGGTTTAAGATGGCTGGAGAATTTGATAATATACTTGAGGAACATAATCAGAGTAAGAATGAAAGTAAGCCAGAGATTTTAGGAAATAGTGAGAATGGCATCATTAAATGGAAAGGACGTGGTTCAAATCCCTCAATTGAAATGAATGCAATGGGGAAAGAAAATAATTCTGTTAATTACGGAGGTGCTCTATGGGATATTTTTCGTAGAGAGGATGTACCTAAGTTACAGGCTTACCTCCAAAAGTATTGGAAGGAATTCAGACACCTTGGAGCTGCTTCCATTAAATCTGTGAGTGTCAGGAAGAACTATGCTTTTGTTGTTCGGTTATTTAAATCAGTTAGTAAAGTTCTGTTCTTTTTTCTGATGAAGTATGGCGTTCTTTCTCTGATGGAATATGGCACTCCAGGTTATTCATCCCATTCACGATCAGACTCTTTACTTGGATGCAGAGCATAAGAAGAAACTGAAGGAAGAATATCGTAAGTATCTGAAATATGTTAGTTTCGCTGATGAGTAAAGGAAGTAGTGACAGAGGGATTTTGAAACGTTGTCTCTCTGATAAGTGGTTTTGGGGCATTGCAGAGATAGAGCCATGGACATTTGAACAACATATTGGTGAGGCGGTCTTCATTCCAGCTGGATGCCCTCATCAAGTACGAAATCTCAAGGTACATGTGTTAGTGGTGAAAAAAATCTATCACAGGCTGTGCTATAAAAATTTAACTTCTCAATGTGAACCCCTTTAGATATGGACATAATAGATGTGAGATAAGTTATGTTGTTTCTGTGTTTCTGTGGAATGTAAGATTATGTTTGAGAAAGGGTTTCTACATACAACAACATTAATTCCATGAACCTCTTTCACGCAATGAATTAGGGGTTTCCATGATGAGTTAAGCCTGAAGCAATTCTTCCTATAGTTCAAAAAAAAAAAAAAAAACTCCAGTGCCTTCTTTACATTTCTCTTAGTGTCATGATCTTTTGTTAACAACTTGGCTTCCTTTAGACAGATATTGTGTTGTCTTAAAAAGAATGTTCTACTAATGCTGGTTTAGTAAGTCTGTTGTATTGTATGTTTGCATGGTGGTTCTTCAACCTGGCTTTTATAGATCTTCCAGTTTCACCTAATGTACGATGCTCCACATGAGCAAGGGATTATATAGACACCCTTGTAAAGCTTAGGATCTACCTATCATTCACCTTGTCTAACATTACTCTTAGGTTATTAGGAGGATAGTCTCATGAGAAACTGCGGGTGGTGAGTTTTTTTTTTTTTTTTTTCTTGGCGCTGAGAAAATTGCCAACTCACAATAAAATTTCTCGTTTGCTTGCTGGAATGTCAACAAGCCTCGGATAGTTAGCAAAAAATGGTGGGGAAAATAAAATTTTAAAAGGCCATTTGGCCTTATTTTTGCATTTTTTCTTCTCTGACTGAACAATTTTTTATAGAGTTTCATTATTAATAATTTTGAAAATAATGTGTTTTCTATATTTAGAGGAGTTTCAAAATTTCAACTACATCCACATAAACATCTAAGAAAGTGACCATGGTATTTATGGTAAGCTTAAGTTCTTAAATGCAATAGAAATATAGAGATCTCTTAATAAGTTCCATGTACCCTTTGTGAAAGAGACTAATTGATGAAATAGGCAAAATATTTGTTATTGCATTTTATTAAATAAAATTTAGTATGTTGAATGGTCAGCATCATTCTTTTATTGTTATACCAAACAGATTCTGCTTGTCACCTCTTCCTAATATAATACTATTAGAATTTAAATTTGGGAAAATTGAAAGAAAATGAACAATAACGAAGCTAAGAGTGGTAGTAAGTTTCATTGAAAGCTTGTTCATTTTTCGAGGCACTTGAGGAGGAAGCAGAACATTTGAGAGGATTGGAGGAGATATACCATGATGATCCTGCACATGAGGAGCCTCCAATTTGATTGCATGTTCAGAGCAAAGGCCAACTGTCTAGGTCAAAGGGGAGGAAGGGGAAAACAAAAAACAGTTTAAAAACTGCTTTATATTTTTGAAATTTTGCATTTGTATGATACTATGATGTATTTGGTTGGATTTGATGATCATGAATTGTAATTGTGCTCTTTTTAATGAATATCTAATATAAAATTAGTTTTCTGGCTCTCCAATTGTTGTTTAAAATGTTTTTTTAATTGAATAGTTTTCTTCGGTCTTTTTTTGGCTGATTTTTTGCCGAGATTTCTAACTATGATTAGGAGGTCCAAACATCCAAATTGTCTCTTTGAATTCCTTTCTAATCTTTCAGAAGTTCCTTGGATGCATGGCAGAGTAACTGTGATGTACATGTTAACTCTTACTCTTTCCTTTTTCCCATGGCAGAGTAACTGTGATGTACATGTTAACTCTTACTCTTTCCTTTCTCCCTTTTTAGCCATTCGCCCTTCTAAATGCCTTATGGATTTGATTTTCTGGGTATCCATTATAAGCACATTTTGAAGGTAATCCTTTCCATCTTCTGAATTTTCCATAGTGGAGGTCCTATATACTCTGATTGCTAGGGTATTAAGGACTGCCATCTTCCGCTGGATGATGACGTGAATCTGGCTTCAGATATATATTGGTGTGGATCTTCTTCCTGTACACACCGTGTTAGTAGCGTATTCTGTTTCTTGAGAATCAGGACATGCAAGAAGGGTATTTGATTTCTTTCTTCCTTCTCCAGCGTAAACTTCACATTGTTTGAGGGATTATTTGAGTAATTCAAAAACCTCTTAACCTTCTCTCCTTGACACAATTTAGGCAAAATATCAACCGTGTGTTATTTTGGTTTTAATGATGGATAGTGGAAGTATTTACTCAATTAAAAAAAAAAATATCATCCAGGTGTTATTTTTGGTTTTAATGGATCGTACTGCTTTCAAGATGCTCTGTTCTCTTTACCAAGCACTGAAACTATATTCTAATGAGCTTTGTTGCTTTTGTTTTTTGCAGTCATGTATAAAAGTTGCCCTTGACTTTGTATCGCCTGAAAATGTGCATGAATGCATTCGATTGACGGATGAGTTCCGTTTGCTTCCCAAGAATCACAGGGCCAAAGAAGACAAGTTAGAGGTGTTGCATTTAGTAGAGGGACTGTTTTAGAATGCAAATGTTTTCTCGGATTAAAAGAAAATTCAAAATTTTATCTGAAATTTGTTTCACTTTTCACAGGTCAGAAAAATGATTCTCCACGCACTAAACTCAGCAGTGACAGAAATAAAAAAACTGACCACAGAAACAAGGCAAGTGATGGTAGATTTTTGCTGTATGACTTACTCTTTAGTTTTGATTTGTTAATTCTTTTGTTACAAGTTGCTTTATTTATCCATTTTCATTTTTATTTCAGGGAAGCAAATAATGAACCAGAGACCACCCGTTCTAATTCAGAAGGTCCAAACTCTCCTATTTCAGAAAACATCAGGTCAACGGTTCCTTTTTCAGAAAACGAACAAGAAAATGTTGGATTCAGCCCTGTTGTTTCAGAAAATGAATATGAAAATGAAATACAGAGGTCAACCTCTCTTGTTTCACAAAACGAAAATGGCAATGTGGATTCTACCTCTCCTGTTTCAGAAAATACAAGTGAAAATGTGGATTTAATGCCTGCTGTTTTAGAAAATGGAACTGAAAACATGGAGTCAATCCCTGCTGTTTCAGAAAAGAAGAATAGAAATGTGGAGCCAAACACAGCTGTCTTGCAATATCAGAATGAAATGTTGGAGTCTAGTGCTGTTTTGGAAAATCAAATTGCAAATATGGATTCAACCCCTGCTGTTTTGGGAAGTCAAAATGAAGAAGCAGAGTTGATTCCGTTGGTTGCAGGAGATGTGAATCCTACTGTTTAAGAAAAGAGGGAGGAATTCTTTCCCTTCCTATGAGAAATGTGGAGATGACAGCTCCTCTTTATGGAAATGTTGAGATGGTCACCTCTCTTTTAGAAAATGTAAGAGGTAAATCCCTTACAATTCAGAAGATGTGAAAACCTGCACATGAGAGGCCTTGAGCAGTAAAGATGAGTGCAAGTTTTGTTATTAGAAATTTCGTTTGTAAAGGTCTTATGCTTAAAGTGAAAATGTAGATTATGTGAATATCAGTTTGCGGTTTTGGCCTTGTGATGGTGAAAATATGGGAACTTCAGTATGTTGCGTGTTTATCTATTTGCAAAAAATCTTCTATTAAAGTTTAACAGGGAAATATCTTTTGTGGTAGAAAGTATGCTTGTTTTGGCCATTGCTTCATTTCATTTTTCTCTGGCTTAGGTTGTTCATGGTTGAAATTGGAATCCATGCTGTACAGGTTCAATCATTCACTTTATTATGGCCCAGACGTTTCTGTTGCCCTTAGTCTGCAACATAATGTAATGGTTACTTTTGTATTTTGAGGCAGTTTTTATGATTAGGGAGGTATGTTATCTCCACAAGGAAAATGGTTGAATGTAGATTTAAATATTGTTGGAAAATTGATTTTATCGTAACTTTGGAAACAGTTCAGAAAATGATGTCATACAGAAAAATTGCATTTGGACGAGCAAAATGTAGATTCAAAGACATTTTATGTTCTTGTAACGATCAGTTTATCTTTTCTGTCCTTGCCACAAGCAACGTATGACAGGCATTGGGTTTATTGTGTCTGAAAGTATTACTGCTTCCATTATTGCATTTTTGTCAATGGAATGAAAAAGCAGAAAAGAAAAAAATTTAAGTCTTCTTAATATTATTCTCTAGCTGCATGATATTGGATGTACATGATTAAATGGTAGCATTTGCTGACATTGTTTGCAAGTTGTCTTCTTGCCTTAGCCAGTATTATTTTTGCAGTCGTTAGATATTTGAATTAATTTATTGAATATTGGATATTCTTAAATTCCCTATTATTGCAAATACAAAATCTGTATCTCATTGTACAATTATTGTCCAAGGTTTGGAGGGCTGGAGTCTACAGTTCACATGCCTGAATTATCTAATGTCATATTGCCAGTTGGGTTTTTTTTGACTGGAGAAAGAGAGACATGTAGATAGCTACTCAAGAGCGATGTGCCTTCTGCGAGTCTAACCTCCAGAAGATATGCCTTATCTTTTATTTTTATGGGGTGGATGCTTGATGCAGAAATGCCAAGGCTCGGAATATAAATTTTGATGGCAGTTCAAGGGGTAATCTGTGCTGGGAGCAGGGTAATTTTTTTATTTGGCTGGGTAACATTATACGTGTTTGCCAGTTTGAGTTGGCGGTTTTAATCCCGAGCCCCTTTGGGTCCCTTCACTGGAGTAAATGTTTACCCAGGTGGGGTACGTGGTCATAGTGGTAGTTTTCTGGATTCAAACTGTGTCCACGGGATAAAATGATGGAGTAAACATTATAGGTGCTTATGGTAGATGTAAAAGACTGAAACACAAGTTGCACTGTTTGTATTTCTGAGGACAAAATTGTAATAATTCACATAATGGTAACCGGTTTGTGCTGATTAGAACAAATCTCAACAGTCCTAACAGATTATTCATACATTTAAAAGTCATTCTTTTAATTCATTTATTTAGAGATATAATTTTTCTTTTTTCTAACTTTTATAAAGTTTAACCTATTAAATAAAAACAAAATTAACAAGATCCATACCATCTATAAAATGAATGAATGAATGAAAGATTTTAATTACGTCCGTGAGACCCAAATATGGTCTATGGGACCTCAAATATGGAAGTACAATTACTCAAATCATATCATATGATCTTTAATATCTTTGAGAAGGTTGTTCCTTCTCCTGCTGATTTGTGTTAGCAATTCTCCAACTTTTTTTATTTTACTGTCTTCAAATAAATCTGCCATAAACTCGTTCCCAAGTGTTTCTTTGTATTTGTCACGGATATCTGAAAAACTTGGGCATTTATAGATGAAGTGTTCCTCTGTCTCTACTGCCCCTGTGCTGCATAGAGTACATATCCTTTCTTCCCATTGTTCTTTGGGCGTTGTCCATCTCCCTGTTTCACATCTAAGCCTATGAGAGCTAGTCCTTATCTCAGCAATGAGTATTTTTTCCTTCCACTTGATTTCAGCGCCTATATACGCTTTTTCCTTGTGGTCATACGTTGGGTTAAAATTTGCAATATAATATTGTCTTTTCCTGCTTGCATTTTTCCACATTCCACTTCTGAACTTTTCATTCACATAATTTTTTATGTCTTTGTTGACATTTGGGCATTCATTTATGTTGATTTCCCAACGTTTCATCCATTTCTGATTTTGTTTCATCCATGTATTCTTTCGCCTATGCAACTCTTCGTCCCTAGCTGCCCTAGGCCATCTATCATTTGTCATGTTTTTTGTTTTTTTCAAGTAACATAACAGCTTGGTCATAGCAATTGCTTCTAAAGGGAACATTCCAGTTTCAGCTAGAATAATTTCATAAGGGGTTGTGGCCTTAATTTTGAGAAAGTTTGTGATTAGATATTTTTGAATCTTTTCTATTTGCCTCCATTTTGCATTTGTTGTGCCACTAGCCCACACCTCGCAACCATACAACAGAACCGGTGTAACAAGTAGGCCAAATAAGACCTTGGTGGTCTTCCAGTCCCACAACTCGACATTCCTACACCTGTTTTGAAGTGCATATAGTGCTCTCCAGCCACTTTGAGTTCTTTTCATCCTACATGTATTCCAATTAAGTTTGTCATGAAAGTCTATGCCCAAGTATTTGTATTCTACTACTACATCAAGCGGTTCTCCTGCAAACTGAAATTTGAGTTGTTGCTTCTTCTTTTTTGTTGAAAAAATCATAATTTTTGTTTTGCTCGTGTTCACCTGCATCCCAACTTCTTTACAAAAGAGTTCTAGAGCTTGAAGGTGATCTTCTAGATCTTTGGCTGTTTTGGCCACAAGAATTACATCATCTGCATACATGAGGAGTTTTACCACATATTTGGCTAAATGCACACCCTCTCCCCCAAATTTGTTTATCCATTCTTCTAACTTGTCAATGTACAACCCAAATAAGGTCGGAGATAGAGGGCAACCTTGTTTGACACCTATGTCACTACCAAAACATTCAGATAACCCTTCCTGTGTTCTTATTCTAGCCTTTACATGCTCATATAGTCTGTGAACTGCTGCCCTGTAGTGAATTTGAACCTCTAGCTCTTCCATTCTGCTCCATAATTTTTTCCTTGGCATTGTGTCAAATGCCTTTTTGAAGTCTACAAAACAACAAAAAGCCTCCTCTTTTTTGTCCCATATTTTTTCCACTATGTGTCTGAGCGTGATACAGTGATCAATAGTTGAGTGCTTGGGCCTAAAACCTGCTTGCCCCTTTGCTCTCTTTCCCTTTTCTTTTGCCCATATGTTGATCCTACGTTCTATCATACTCCCAAACAACTTTGCAAAGAGAGGGTTGATCATGATAGTTCGATAGTTTGAGGGATTATTTACATCTCCACTTTTAAACAAAGGAATGGTCAAGCTAGTTGTCCACTCGGTAGGGAAGCCATTTTGTATGACCTCATTGAAAATTTCTTTGATTTGCGGTGCCAAGATATCTACCCCCCATTTTATATGCTCTGCTTGAAGATTGTCTATGTCACGGGCTTTACCAATTGCTAACTTTTTTATCCCTTGAATAATGTCTTCAATTGTGAAAAGTTCTTTCTTGACAATGATAGTGGGGGTGTAATTTCTGTGAGCATATTACGATACGCTTGTTTTGACACTTTCTCCCCTTATATGTTTTCATGTATACTTTCCTGAATTTTTCCATTTGTTCATCCCATTGCAAATAATCAAATTGTATATGTTGCAAAGACCTAACAACTCTTCTCCATATTGCGTGATAGCCCCATGCTCATCTTTTGAAGTCCTGGTCCACTGTTGATTTTCCTCTTCTGGCATCCAAAGAGGATTAATCTCAATATCTTCGTTACCTTCTAGAATGTTAGCTTGCTTATTTGTTGTCCTTGCATTGAAATCTCCAATTAATATAATCTCTCCCAACTTACTGTATATTGAAATGTCTCTTTTTAGGGAGGAGTATGGGTCTTCTCTGTTAAGGTCATGTTTCTTATAGAATTTAGAATTCTTGGGAGCAAAATAACATGTTGCTATGCTAATAACCGACTTATTTTCTAGGATCTTTATCCAGATGTACTGTTTGTTTTCATTTTGTTTTTCAATTTTAATGACCCTATCCCATTCCTCTTTTATTAAAACCATAATACCCCCATGCCCTTTGCCATTTTCTATTGCTTTATTCCATATTGCTATTTTTTTGTATCCCACAAATTTTGGAGTCCTACATCCATCGTGTTCATGTGTTTCTGTCAATATGATTATATCTTTGTCTCTAGCAATGGGCCCTAACCCGGGTCCTCTTCTCCAAGGGAAACCTCTACAGTTCCAACTTACCATTGTAAGATGTTCCCGGGCGGGCCATACTCCCTATTTGTTTTGGATTTGTTTAGATGTGATGTATGCCTTTCCATTTCTTAAATATGCATGTTTCCCTTCATTCCTTGCTGCCCTCACCTTTTCCCATTCCTTATTTCTTTCTTCCTGTTGTAAAAATGTTAGGTCATCATCTAAATAAAATTGTGACCCTCTCAGCATGCCTCTATTTTTAAGTAACCTTATTTTATCCTCGTAGCTCATCAATGTGACCCGAATATGTCTATCTCTGCCTCCTTCTCTCAACCTGCCAATTCTGCTTACTTTTTTTATCTGACCCTTCCATTGTAATCGATCTGACAAGAAGTCCCTGGTTAAACGATTTGTGTCTTCCCTGTCCCCATAATCTTTCAACCCTTTGATGATTATATTTGATAACTTCTCATGTCTTTCTTTCTCTTTTGTTATTTGAATTTTTACTTGCTTCTCTATCAACTCTTTTTGTTGATTGACTGGTTCTTTTACTACTTGAGACCATGTCTTTGCCTTTGCTAATTCATTTCGTAGCTCATTTTCTCTTGTTTTAATGTTTTGGAGTGTTTTCCGTACCTCTTTTATTTGATTTGCATTTGTTTTTTCCACCTCTATTGCATCATTGATTGGGGGATGGATGGCTTGTTTGAGGACATGCCATTCACGTTGACCCATGTTTGCAAGGTTTTGTAGCTTTGACACTTGCTCCTTGAGTTGGTTGTTTTCCTTTTCCAGCCTCCGAATGGTGTTTATAACCTCATCTGATTTAGTTTCTCTTAATTTCTCCCTCCTTTCCATGCTTTCAAGTTTCTCTTTCATCTTCATTAGCTCTTGCACATAAAGTCTTGGTGCCCACATGAGTGGTGTAGTTGTGGGACTGTAAGTTTCTTCCTCATCTAAAAACTCATTTTGATGATTTGCCTTTGATTGTTCCCTATTCTCCACCTGTTTATGTGGTAGAATATTTTTTATTTTTATTTTTTGATATGCCCTTTTCATTGTTGTTGCCCTTGTTCGAGCTTGTCGACGCCTTAATATCCTCCAATACTGTTTCTCATTGACATATATTGGTTCTTGCAATTGTTACTTCCCTTCTTCCATTTTCAAACCCTTTATAGCCGAACCCTCTGTACTATTGATCCGATGAAATAAATGTGTAATAAAGCCCTCCTTGCTCTGCCAACCCTTTGCTGCAAACCCTTGCTAATAATAAAACCTTCTGCCGCAAACCCCTATAACAAATGTATTTCTCCTATCTACTTAAATTGTTTTATAAATCGAAAGAGGACAAAAAAATATGCTTACCCGATAAAATAGATGTTTAATACAATACTCCGCCGCAAACCCTCTTTGCTCTGCCAAAAACCCTTTGCCGCAAACCCTTTAATTTTTTTGTGCTGATATTTCTTGTCTGGTTCAGTGTACAGTTCAAATCTTCTCCGTTCTATCGGCTCTGCTTCAGTATCTCCGGGCTCTGCTCTAGTCCTGCTTCAGTATCTTGCCGTAAACCCGATGAAATAGATGCTTAATACAATACTCTGCCGCAAAACCTCCTTGCTCCGATGAAATAGATGTTTAATACAATACTCTGCCGCAAACCCTCCTTGCTCTGCAAAAACCCTTTGCCGCAAACCCTTTAATTTTTTTGTGTTGATATTTCTTGTCTGGTTCAGTGTACAGTTCAAATCTTCTCCGTTCTATCGGCTCTGCTTCAGTAGAGAATCTCACACGTGGTTGTTTCTCAAAACCAACACTTAGACCAACACTCTCATGTGGTTGTTTCCAACCCGCTTATGCTTTTTGGGTTCGACATAAAATATCTTATATATATTCTCTTACTTTATGCTCTGCACGTAAAGAATATCGATATCGATATTCTCTTACAAGAATATCATACAAGAATAGGTATCGATATCTTCGTTGTAAGAGACTTTATTCTAATGACTAGATATACAATCCCAACTTTCTCTTTAAATTTTAGAGAGGGTTTAGACATTGCATCAAACAATCTGGTCATAAGTCGAACAATAATTTAGACAAATTTCTTTATCTTCAAGCTGTTGGGTTTAGTAATGATAAACTTTAATATGTTTTATTCTGGCATGGTATACTGGTTTCTTCACCAACTTGAACACACTTGGGTTGATGCTATTTAACTTTTAAAGATCGTACGATATATATTGAAATCAAATGACTTCACAACCTGCGCAATATGCTACTTCATATTTTGTTTTAGTTGATAACAAAACAATTGTATGGTGAAGTTACTCAACCAACAAATGACGCCTAATAAAAAAGGAAACATATAGCTAGTTGTAAGTTTTTGGTTATTGATTGATCCCAAGCAGTCTTCATTTGTGTGACCAATCAACTAAAAATCATTAGATTGCTAATACAATATACCAAAGTTAAAGGGTACCTTTGATATGTGTGAGAACACATTTTTCAGCTTGTCAATGCTCTCATTAGGGTTTTGTTATGAAATGAAACAAGTAACCTAACGCAAAACATAAATTTGGTAGTGGTTGTAAGATAAATCAAGCTGCCCTGTAAGTGGGGATATATTAATCTGAGTAGGCTGGTAGTTTCAACCCAATTTTTATATTTGAATTAACCTACCCGCCTTCTATAGGTGTATATTTTGAATTATCATGTCATGTGAAATCTTTTGAAAACTGTTTTAATATATTTGCTTTGTGATATAAAATAATATGATTAAATTACCAGAAGTAAACTACATTTGGAAGTTGCCATGAAAGTGGAGTTCGATTCTTTGATGAAGAATAAAGCATGGGAACCGGCTTGCCTAGGTTGTCCAACTAATGCTTTCTTATCCTTCTTGATATCTTTCATTGTTTGTGTATACCATTTTGGCCGTTGCTTGCAAATTTCGCTCAGTTGAGACTATGTCAAGCTTCATTCTTGAAGGTCGTACCAAAGTGGATTTTGCAACATGTAATGCTTATTTGTTGTATAAAATATGGTTGAATTTTATTTTTATCTATGCTACTAGATTTTGGATTTGCTTATATAATTGTTGGTAGTCATGTTAATATAAATATAAAATGATATATAAGTTGGTATATATAACCGAGATATATTGTATATGAGAAGTATTTAAGGACATTTCAATGTATTACAAATTATTGCTAATCATATTTGGGAAAAAAGTATGTCTCTTTGTTTGTGTACAGGTAAAATATAGATAAAAAGATCAACAAGGAAGGAAAAGCATGTGTTCTAGGGTCCTTGTTAAATTATGTGTCAAATTTTAGTTTTGTGTTTAGTGTTAAATTGATATTTACACCGAGAGGCGTTCCTACAATGGCAGACAGGGGGTGGAAGGCAAAGAGGTCATACATGTTATGCCGTAAACAATTTTTTTTTTATTAAAAAAGTCGACATTAACAAAAACATTTAAAATATTTAAACTAAAACAGTCGACTAACCAACCGTTGCAAACATTTAAAATATTTAAACTAAAACAACCGACTAACCAACCGTTGCAACTGTTTAATAAAATATTGTATAAATACATGAACATCCATTGTAATATACCAAAAACAATCCACATCGCAATTGATTTCGAACTGCCTCGAGAATGATAACTCTTGGTGTTTTTAGATATATATCCTTTATATCTAAGCTAGTTGTATTGTTAGGTGTGTTAGGTATTAAGTTTTGTCAATGAATTATAATTTTAATAAATTAGATTGAATTAAATAAATAAGACATGAATATATGGAGATAAATTGAACTATAAGAATACATAAAGAAATGACTAAAATAATAATAAGTTAACCTAAGCGAAAACAATAAATTTTATAAATGATTATGAGTTTGTGGTCCAGCAAATCTGCAAGAAGGTAATGTTGTGGTTAAAGACGAAAACACTTATGATGCTGTTGAGTTAGAAGTTTCAAAGCCTTAGGGAAATTGATCATTGTAAAAGATCTATTAGCATGGGGCCAATTTTCAAGGAAACTAAACTAAGATTTAGGAGCTGAATAAAAAAGGTTGCATATTGAATGAAGACTAGGTGGAAGCTTTCAAAGATCTCATGAAAGTAGAATTGAAGCAGGACAAAATTGGAGATCTAATCTGAAGCCAATAGAGAATTGATTAAAGCTCTTGAAGATTCTAAAGAAACTGGATGAATTGAATTTAAGAAATACTAAACCCCATGTGTTAAAGTTAAATCAAAATTGTTGTATCTAAGTATGTAACATGCTTCTTTTTGGTCCAAATTTTGTAATATGTAGTTGTGGAAGTGATTTTTTTCTTTTGTAAACGTAAAAGGGTTGGGGCCCTTTTGAAACCCCTTCATTTACCATAAGAAACAAAAGTTTATTGATAATAACATTAAGGGCTTGGTTGTCAATCCTAGTATGGGAAAATAAAACTAGAAATAAATAAGAGAGAAGATGAAAGAGGGGCAAGAAGATATGGAAGTAGAAATAAAGGGAGAAAAAAAAGAAAAAAGACAAAAGAACAATTAGAAGGAAGAACCCTAAGTTCCAAGAAAAAAAAGAAATTGAGAAATTCATAAACCTAGGTATGCTCTTCAAAAAATCCATTAAAGTTTATAAAAGAAATACTAAATTGTTTGAAAATACTTTGATTATATGAAATATTGTATTGTATATTGTTTGTATTCTTTGTGTGAAATTTTGTGGAAGGGGACCTTGGATGGACATTGGAGCATCCGCATTAATTACACAAGTTGGAGCTTTTTCTTGAAGTGAGAATTTGTAATTTATAAAATGGTGCGAATTCAAAACAAAGTTTTTGGGTCTAGTTAGTGTTGCCCATAAAAGTGTTAGCCTCAGATTCACTAGTGGTTGCTTGAATAATAGGCCAGGTTCAGTAGGTGTTGCTTGGAAGCCAAGGTCTTAGAGGGTCCACAAATTGTTTCTTTGATTTTAACTTGTTGCTACCCTTATTTGGTTGTTGAAAAGTTGCATGCATGTTTTTTTAGCTTTGAATACTTCTATTCATTTGTATTAATGTAAAAGATCATGTGTCCATAGCTTTTGGGATATAAAGGAATATGTTTGTTTGATTCTTCATTTCAGTTATAGGAAGACACACAAAATCAATGAATATTGATAAAATATTGTGACAGATGAACTCAAATGATAAGTGATGACGAAGATAAGTTGCTTGTTTCAAAGCCAAAACCCACGTGATCACCTTAGAATTTATTTATTGCTTGAATTCAAAATATAAGAATATTATGTTTTATGTAGATGGCTTTAATTATCTAGTATGACATTGATATTTCTAAAGGTTAAGGTAAAGTAAATTTTAATGTCCATGAGACCATAGGCCATATGAAAAAACTCCTATGGAGGATGTTATTTATCCAATATGTGTTTATGTTTGGTGTACAAATCTATCTCCCATTGGATTCGAACCTTGAACCTCTTATTTGGAGTTCCAAAGTCTCATTGTTAGGCCCACTCTAGTATAGGGAAAGAGATTTATAATATAATTTTAAGAAGTATTATGCCTTGCTATTTTTGTTTTTTATATAAAAAATAGGGAAACTAGTTGTGATTGTTTTTAATACCTATTAAAGAAAATTTGATACATAAATCATAAAACAATAAAACACAAATGCCAAATACTAGTCGAGTAGACTATAGAAGTCAAAATCCTAAACTAATTTTAAGTAGTCAATGAGATTCAAAAAGAAATTACAATGCATTATATCATATGAGCATGGAGGATTGCATACTTTTTGTTATAAAGAATGATATAATATGGTAATTACTAAGTGTAAAATACTTATGATGCATTAAAATCATAGGAATGTGGAGGTACGTAAACTTCTTATTGTAAAGGATGATCTAGTATGAATGAATTTAAAGGTTTTAAAAGTCTATATGAGGAAATAGAGCATATATGGTTGTAGTAGTTGTCCTCCAAAGTTCTATCCTGTATTCTTGGTTGACAAGTAAATATTTGTAAATATTTATCATTAAGGCCTAAAATGTATATTTATCTAGTGTTAATTCTAAGAAATTAGTATCAAATGACATTAGCTCAACTGGTTATATTCCTCAAATTTCAAGGAGGAGACCTAAGTTTGAATCTTGCCAAGTGACACATGCATAATTGCCAAATTGTTATAATACCATTATGTGATCATGATGTAATATGGATGAGGCATGTTTCATTCCCATATAACTAATTAAAAAAAATCCTAAGCAATTAGTAAAAGATTTTAAAATATATTTTTCTCAAATTCAATGAAGCTTGGTGTACTTAAGTATGAAATGAACACATGCAACTGCAATGGATAGGGAATTATATAAGCCAATGTATTTACCCTCACAATGCTTTTGGAGCAAGCTTACAGTCTTCCAAGGACTATTGCATGTAGATAATGATATAAACATTTTTATTGATAAACAACATGATGCTCCAAAAATCCCTATCTAATGTATATTGTGAAGGATATATTGCAATAGCTACATAAATGATAATATTTAAATAACTTTGTTTATTATTGTTTTTCTATTGTAAACTATATATATAAAAGAAAGAGAATTTAGGGAGGATGTATTTTTTAACATGTTCTTATATATGTTCACTGTTAGTTAATGTAATTTTAAACTTCTTTGTATTTATAAACCTTCAACTATAGAGGTTTCAATATTTATTGTTCTCTTTTTAATTCAATACCAATTTAATTTTGAATTAAATAGGAATACAAAAAATAGGTCTCATCTTGCCTTGTGGACATATAATTGTTGAGTCTCGTCTTTTGAATGATATTTGGCAATATTCCTTCAATTATTTAGCTCAATGAATATAAGACTTTAGTATCCTTAAATAGTTTAATCCGTGCTAACTTCCACTGGTTACTAGCAAATTTTATTTATAAAACAATTTCTCTTTGCCTTAAAAAGAAATATAAATTTAATTATTTAAATAATTCTTAAAAAAATAATTAGTACTTATGGAGAGTTGTTTCATATGGTATCAAAGCCCGGTTGCTACACTCGGGCCTAAATGTGTTGCTTATTAATTGGATTGTCAACATATTAAAGAGTTTAAGTTTGTTGCATGACAATGATTTTTATGTTATTACATATAGGTAACTAGTAAGAGTATCAAATTATAATAAATTCCTCAAAAATAACTAGAATTGAATGGTATTGATGTTCTTAAAAATCATACATTTGTCATTGCGGATGATATAAGCTAAGTATTAAATTTTTATGACATTAAAGGTAAGCTTCCTAAGTTAGCTTAGAACATGTGATAGGGCAATGTACACTCTGTTAGGAATGGAGCCTAATTATGAGGAGGCTAAACAGAGAAAGTTTCTGGATTTACTGCAGGACGGGCAGGGAAAGTTTCCAGATTTACAGTCTGTTAGTCTACCAGAGAAAATTTTCGGATTTACAACAGGACAACCAGGGAAAGTTTTTTTGTTTTTATCCCAAAATTAGATGTTGGGAACTCAATGTTAATCTTGGAATGTATTAAGAAAAGCAGTTTGTTTTTTTCTGTTTTTTTCTTATATATAGTTGTGAGGAAAAACAAAGAAGACTATGACAAAGAAAATTACTGTGTTAATTCCTTGGAAATATAGAGAGGAAATTACAGCAGATGTTTGCTGTAGGTTGTAACCCTCTATTGCTTGGATTGAGAAAATGAAGGACTAAAAATTCTCGGTGGATGTAACCCACATTGGGTGAACCACGTTAAAATCGTTGTCTCTTCTTCTGTGTGTGTTTGTCTAATTTTTCTTTAATTCTGTCGTTAAAGTTTGAAACACTATAATTGCTTTTCTATATAAATATATTTTATATAGTGATTTACTCTAACAAGTGGTATCAGAGCGGTTGTTTTGTTGGGTGCACTTGACAGAAGGAGAATTTCTGGATCAAGTGGGAGCAATGGCGGAAGAAGGGAGGTTTAGAGTTCAAAAATTCAATGGCCAGAATTTTCAATTCTGGAAGATGCAAATGGAAGATTACTTGTACCAGAAGGATCTTTACTTACCTCTTGAGGGGGAAACAGAGAGACCTTCATCTATGTCTGATGAGGAGTGGAGTCTCCTTGATAGAAAGGCATTGGGTACTGTGAGGTTGTGCTTGGGAGCCACCGTAGCCTTCAACATCTCTGATGAAAAGACTACCAAGGGAGTCATGGATAAGATGGCCAAGATGTATGAGAAACCATCAGCATCAAATAAGGTATTCTTAATGAAAAGGTTATTTAACATGAAAATGAGTGAAGGAGGATCTCGTGCATGATCATTTAAATGAATTTAATACTGTCACTAATCAATTGCATTCGGTAGGATTGGATTTTGATGATGAGCTTAGGGCCTTATTAATCTTATGCTCTCTTCCGAAAAGTTGGAACAATTTGGTAATGGCGGTAAGTAACTCTGCTTCGAGTTCAAATAAATTAGAATTTGATGATGTGGTTGGCGTGATACTCAGTGAGGACATGAGAAGAAAAACCACAGGAGAATCATCTAGCACCGCCTTAACTATTGAGAATAGAGGAAGAGGAAGAGAAAGAGGCAAGAGTTCACATAGTGGAAAATACAAAGGCAGATCCAAATCACGTGGAAAAGGAAACCTACAGTGTTGGCACTGTGGCAAAAAGGGTCATCTCAAGAAGGACTGTTGGCAAAGAAAGGGTGATGGAAATGAAGGTAATGAAAATAATGATAACACTTCAAAAGTCAATATTGTTGGAAAAATTATAAACAGTGCTTTAATCTTATATCTTGATAGAAATAGTTATTATTGGGTAATTGATAGTGGTGCTTCATTCCATGCTACCTCACATAAGGAATATTTCATAGATTATGTTTCTGGAGATTATGGACAAGTTCTGTTGGGAAATGACCAACCATGTAAAATCGTGGGTATTGGAAAGATTTTGATTAAATCCCCAAATGGATGTCAATGGGCTCTTAAAGAGGTGAGACACATACCATATTTAAAGAGAAATCTTATATCGGCAAGTAAGCTTGATGGTGAAGGATACACGGTTGCATTCGGAGAAAATGCTTGGAAAGTTACTAAAGGTTCATTGATAGTAGCTAGAGGTAAATTGGTGGGTACTCTTTATTTACTTACTGGATTTTCTCACTGCTCCATGAATTTAGTTTCTACAGGTGAGAGTGCATCTTTGTGGCACCAAAGACTTGGCCATATGAGTGGAAAAGGTATGGAAATTTTACATTCAAGAAAGTTATTGCCTAAGTTAAAAGAGATTGATTTGGAATTCGGTGAGGATTGTGTTTATGGTAAAGCAAAGAGAGTTAGATTTCTTAAGGATGGCAAGGAAAGGAAGAAAGAGAAATTGGAGCTTGTGCACTCAAATGTTTGGGGCCCAGCTCAGGTAACTTCTCTTGGAGGTTCCTCTTACTATGTACTTTTTATTGATGATGCAACAAGGAAAACATGGATATATTGCATTAAGAATAAAAGTGATGTTTTTAATACCTTCAAGAATTGGAAAGCATTAGTTGAAAATGAAACTGGAAAAAGGTTAAAGTGTCTAAAGTCGGATAATTGTGGGGAATATTGTAGTAGAGAATTTGATGTGTTTTTTTCTAAAAATGGAATTAGAAGAATCAAGGTAGTTCCAAGAACACCTCAAGAAAATGGGGTTGCTGAAAGAATGAATAGAACCATCATGGAGCGTGCTAGGAGCATGAGAATACATGCAGGCTTACCATTATTTTTATGGGCTCATGCTCGTTGATACTCAAAGATATCCGATTAATAGAGGACCGTCTAGTGCCTTGGATGGAGGAATTCCGGAAGAGCTTTGGACAAGTAAACCAAGAAATTATTCTTTCCTTAAGGTATTTGGATGTGAGGCTTTTATGCATATAGACAAAGAGAACATAAATAAGTTAGATGCTAAGGCCCAAAAGTGCTATTTTATTGGTTACGGTATTGATGGCTTGGGTTACAAATTATGGGATTGTGATAACCGAAAAGTCATTAGAAGTAGGGATGTCATATTTAATGAAAAAAACTTGTATAAAGATCGGTTGCAGGGAAAGAAACAGAAAGAGGAAAATGCTGAATACATAGACCTTGATGGACACATAGAAAAGGTAACTCCAAAGGTGGTAGAAGATCAAAATGTTCAGCAACAACAACAAGCACCTCAATCTCCAGAAAGTGTCGTTAGATGTTCTACCAGGATAAGTAAAATTCCTCAACGTTTCTCTGATTATGTTTTGTATACTCGATCGTCGGTGAGCCGAATGTTTTCAGGAAGCATTACAGATGGATACCGGGAATAAGTGGGAGCTTGCAATGAATGAAGAAATGGACTCTTTATTTCACAACCAAACTTGGGATTTGGTTGAGCTACCCAAAGGTAAAAGAGCTTTGACCAATAAATGGGTGTACAGGATTAAAGAGGAGAATGAAGGGCATAAGAGATACAAAGCAAGACTAGTGGTCAAGGGATTTGCTCAGAAAAAAGGTATTGATTTTGATGAGATTTTTTCTCCAGTTGTAAAAATGACCTCTATTAGAGCTATTTTGAGTATTGTAGCTATAGAAATTTTTTTTCTGGAGAAATTGGATGTGAAGACAGCATTTCTTCATGGTGATTTGGAGGAGGAAATTTATATGCACCAACCAGAAGGCTTTTAGGTGAAAGGTAAAGAGGATTGGGTATGTAAACTGAAAAAGAGCTTTTATGGGTTAAAACAAGCTCCTAGACAGTGGTATTTAAAATTTGATAAGTTCATGGCTAATCAAAGGTTTGAAAGATGTCAAAGTGATCACTGTGTATATTTTAAGCAAACTGGAAATGGTAACTATATTATTTTGCTATTGTATGTGGATGACATGTTAGTTGTAGGAACAAATATGCAAGATATAAACATGCTCAAGAAGAAGTTGGCTAAATCCTTTGCCATGAAGGATTTGGGAGAAGCCAAACAAATCCTTGGTATGAGAATAACAAGAGACAAGGAGAGTCACACTCGAAATTATCACAAGCAAAATACATTGAAAAAGTGCTTAAGAGATTCAACATGAACAATGCAAAGTCTGTTGCTACTCCATTGGCAAAGCATTTCAAACTCACCAAAGATTTGTGTCCCAAGACACAAAAGGAACAAGAGCATATGGCTAAGGTTCCCTATGCATTAGTAGTTGGAAGTTTGATGTATGCAATGGTTTGTACAAGACCAGATATTGCCCATGCAAGGGGAGTAGTGAGTAGATTTATGAGTAATCCAAGAAAAGGACATTGGCAAGCGGTAAAATGGATACTCGGGTACTTGAGAGGAACTTCAAATTATTCTTTGAATTTTGGAGGCTCTAATATATGCTTGAAAGGTTTTTTAGATTCTGATATGGCAGGTGATCTTGATGGTGGAAGGAGCACTACTGGCTACATATTTACTATAGGAGGAGGAGCGGTTAGTTGGATTTCTAAACTCCAACATGTAGTTGCACTTTCAACCACTGAAACTAAATATGTTGCTGCTACAGAAGCAAGAAAAGAGATGGTTTGGTTGCAAAGACTAATGGAAGAACTAGGGAAGAAGCAAGAGGATAATAGGTTGTGGAGTGATAGCCAGAGTGCTATACACCTTGCAAAGAATTCAGCATTCCATTCAAAAACTAAACACATCAAACTCAGGTATCATTTCATTAGATCAGTAGTGGAAGATGGATCTTTGAAATTAGGGAAGGTTCACACATCACAAAATCCTGCTGATATGCTTACAAAAGTGGTTTCAAGAGAAAAGTTGAGCTTTTGCTCAACTTCAGTTGGCCTTAAGGAATAACAGGCCATGATGAGAATTTTTCACTCCTTGGTTGCGATGATGGTGCAATGGAATTAGTCTCCAAGTGGGATATTGTTAGGAATGGAGCCTAATTATGAGGAGGCTAAACAGAGAAAGTTTTTGGATTTACTGCAGGATGGGCAGGGAAAGTTTCCAGATTTATAGTCTATTAGTCTACCAGAGAAAGTTTTCGGATTTACAACAGGACAACCAGGGAAAGTTTTTTTGTTTTTATCCCAAAATTAGATGTTGGGAACTCAATGTTAATCTTGGAATGTATTAAGAAAAGCAATTTGTTTTTTCTTTTTTTTTCTTATATATAGTTGTGAGGAAAAACAAAGAAGACTATGACAAAGAAAATTACTGTGTTAATTCCTTGGAAATATAGAGAGGAAATTACAAGCAGATGTTTGTTGTAGGTTGTAACCCTCTATTGCTTGGATTGAGAAAATGAAGGACTGAAAATTATCGGTGGATGTAACCCATATTGGGTAAACCACGTTAAAATCGTTGTCTCTTCTTCTGTGTGTGTTTGTCTAATTTTTCTTTAACTCTGCCGTTAAAGTTTGAAACACTATAATTGCTTTTCTATATAAATATATTTTATATAGTGATTTACTCTAACACACTCGAGGGGTACTTTATATATTCAAATTTGGTACTTTATATATTCAAAGTGTTCTTTTCATACAAAGGGCCTCAAGTTTAATTTGTTATGTTGGAAAATATAATGAATCGTTCTTATAAACTATTTTAATTATTTTTCCTCCTTACCAATACTGTAACTTGGAGATCATTTATAGTGATTTTATTCAATGTACAATCGTTAATGTAGACTCTTCTTTTAACTTATGGATAATTAAAGTCTCAAAGTGTATAACCTTGATATATTTACCCTTGGTTGATGGGCTTTATATTTACCCTTGGTTGATGGGCTTTTAAATTTGTTGTTAGGTTTAATTAATGTTTATAAGCTGATCATCTATAGAGTGTCTTGTTGAAAGTGGATGACTTAGAACCAAGATAAATTGATCTTTGAATGGGAAATACTTAGGGATTTCTCCATGCTTCTAAATGATGTCTTCCTATTGCACTATGCTATCTCATTGTGGTTATTCAGTAGAGTGTGTTGGGTTGTAGGAGACTAAAATTTTTCTTTTGAGAATTATACTTTCAATTAAAAAAATGATCTAGATAATGTGCTACCTTGACCCTTTTTAAGGCTATCCATTCTTTGTTTTCTATTAAGGTATATAGTTGGGACCGAAAGAAATATGATCTTATCTAAACCACTACTGGGTTTTTCTCGTTCTTCTCCAAAATTCACTTTGAAAATATAATGATTATACAAGCTAAATAGAAAATGTTTTGGTATAATTTATTCATACTACTATCCTTTATTAAGGAAGATTTATTATTGATGGATTATGGATGAGTGAGATGTGGGAGCGGAGCGGGAGAGATAGCGAAGGGAGAAAACATGCACAACCAGGACGTTTCAGAGGGCGAAGGATCCAAGACAGGATCCGTCAGTGAAGCAGGCAAGGACCCGACCGATGGCGGCCCAACGTCTAAAATTGAACCCCCGACAAAGGGGAACCAACGAATGATATTACCACTGGGAATGGTTCCTGTCCGAATAAACCCTTGGTAGTTTCTTACACCCAAGTGGTCAGCAATGGCCCCCACCCCAAGCCCCCATCCCAGGAGCTAATCCCCAATGGCTCGAACCTAGTGGTCTCGGGAGGCCTCTATTCCAGTTACCTAGAGATGGAGCGGCTTACTCTGGTAGGCAAGTTCATCGGAGGTCGCCCAGATATGGAGACCATCAGGAAATGGGTGTACTCTAAATGGAGGACTAGCAAAAACATGGAAATCATTGCCCTTTCCAAGGGATTTTTTGCCATCAGACTAAATAACCAGGAGGATTTCTGCAACATCTTGTTAGGGGGACCATGGTTCCTAGGGAGGAGGAGCCTTTTTATCTATAAATGGGCTAAATATTTTGACCTCGAAACGTAAAACATTAACGTTACCCTAATCTGGGTCAGGCTTCCAAATCTCCCCTTCTAGTTCTGGCATGAAGATGTGCTAAAAGGGATTTCCAGATCGATCGATGATCTAGTAGCAATCGATCGATCCACCAAAGCCCGATCTTGGACGGTCCATGCTCGTATCTGTGTTAATGCCAACCTGGACACAGAACTCCCCACCCATATCAACCTCTTTCATGAATCCTCTCTCATAAAGCATCAGCCTCTGGAATACGAGAATAAACCTACCTTTTGCATCCATTGTCATTCCCAAGGGCACCTAAGGAACCAGTACCCTACCTTAAAATCTCAACCCCAAGCTCCCAAAGATCCTGCAAAAGAAGTAGTCCGTAGGCCAGGACCCCCGAAGGAGCTGATCCGGAATCCTCCCGCACTAAAGAATGGGCACACCCCCCCGCCAAGAACCTCTAGCCTCGGTGCCTCAAGGAAGCGATAAAAGAGTGACCTCCTCGCAAGGACAGGATATCCCCTCTGAAATCAAAGGTAAAAAAAAGTTGCTTCTGGTGACGAGACAAATCAATACCAGGTACCTCCTCTTCCTTCCATTGTTACTTATAATCTGGTTATTGATGATTATATGGCTTTGGCTCTCAAAAGCCCATCCCAATCCTCCCCATACCCATCCCCAAACAGATTTGGGCCATCTCATATCCTTGTTATTGAAGAGGTGAGAAGCCCTTTGTCAACCCCCTTCCAATCTGGGAGATTTAGCCCAAAGAACACCAGAAGCAAAAAACATACCATCGACTTTCGTAGTGAAAAAAAGAGAGGAAGCAATCCATCACAGAGCAATATAACAAAGAGACAACATAAGATATAGCTAATGGAACTCAGTTAACCCTTTTCTTTGAGAGCTTGAACATGTCGAAAGATAATCCGAAAGGAAACAAACCTTCCCTTCAACAGATGAAGGGAGGCAAAAAATCCCATAAAAGTTTTGGATGAAAGTCCTCTCATGGAATGTGAGAGGCCTAAAAGGAGTAGCCAAACAACACCTAGTTGCTAATATCAGAAAGGAATGCAATCCCACCATCCTAATTCTCCAAGAAACCAAAAATGATGAGGCCACCTCCCTCAGGTCGACCAAATCAATCTGGAGCAGGGACGAAGTTATCATCATCCCAGCCCAAGGATCCTCATGAGGGTTCATGTGCCTTTGGGACCCCCTCCAAGTTGAAGGGAGGCTCCTGTCGTCATCAAACAAAATCATCAATATCCTCTTTTACTGCAATATCAGTGACTGCTCTTGGATACTGTCCAATGTATATGCCCCAAACTCCCCCATTGAAAGAGTGACACTGTGGAACACCATTAGTAAGATGAGGAAAATTTTTAGCACCATCCCTTGGATTATTGGGGGAGACTTCAAAAACCCCCTGTACCCTTCAAAAAAAATAGGGGGGCTCAACATCGCAAGTAGAAGCATGGAGGATTTCAAAGACTTCATGAATCTCAATGAGCTCATTGATGTCTAGCTCCAAGTATCCAAGTTCACCTTGAGCAACAAAAGAACAGGAAGTGGGATTATTTAGGTAAAGCTTGACAGGTTTCTCATATCCCAAGATGTTGTCCCAATCTTTGGGGATGCATCCCTTATTTCCCTCCCCAAGATTGGCTCGGACCACAACCCTCTCCTATTGGAAGCAGGTAAACCTCCATCCTTCAAGACACCCTTTCACTTTGAATCAATGTGGCTCCATCACAAAAACCTCAGATCCCAAATCACCCTCTGGTGGTAGCAGCCTGTTTTGGGGTCCCCCACATTCCAGGTTTCCCAAAAACTCAAGTTAAAGAGAAACTAAAGGTGTGGAATAAGGAGGTGTTTGGCAACATATTTTCCAGCAAACATGCCATCTCAGAGAAAATTCAAGATATTGGGAAGCATATCGAAATCGAAGACCTAAGTAGCACCACCAGGGAAAAAGAAAGGAACCTCCTTGCCGAGTGCCACAACATCTTAGCTAAGGAGGAAACTTTCTAGAGATAAAAGTCCAGAGCCATCTAGATCAAATATGGGGATTCTAACACCAGCTTCTTCCATGCATCCACTTTGTGACATAGAGGCTTGAAAAAGATCCATGAGATCTCCCTCAGCGATGGATCTACCACCAAGGACATATTTGAGATCAGGTCTGAGTCGATCTTTCACTTCTAAGCTCTTCTTAGTAGCTCCCCCGAGAAATACGACCAAGCCAAGTTCGATATGTTGGCCAAAATCCCCTCCTATGTCCCTCAACAGGCTAATTCCATGCTCATAAAATCCCTTCTCCCATGACGAGATCAAAGAAGCCCTCTTTTCCATGCAACCAGATAAAGCCCTAGGATCGGATGGGTTTCCCCCCCATTTCTTTCAAGATTTTTGGGACATCATCGGGTGGGATGTGTGTGATGCCATCAGAGATCTCCAATCCTCTCGGTCTATCCCTAGAGGGATTAATTCCACTTTCATAGCTCTCATACCTAAGTCTCCTATATGTAGATCCCTGTTCGATTATCGACCCATCAGCTCTACAATATCCTCTACAAGATCCTCACCAAGGTCATGGCCAACAGGATGAAATTGATCCTCCCTCTCATCATTGACTAGCTCGATAAAATGCAAAAACATCCTAGACGAGGTCATCACTATCCATGAATATTTGCACTCAGCTTCCCTTGTTATCGAAGAGGTGAAAAGCCCTTTGTCAACCCCCTTCCAATCTAGGAGATTTAGCCCAAAGAACACCAAAAGCAAAAAATATGCCATCAAATTTGGCAGTGACAAAAAAAGGGAGACCATCCATCACAGAGCAACGAAACAAAGAGACAACAAAAGATATAGCTAATGGAACCCAGTTAACCCTTTTATCTGAGTGCTCGAACATGCAGAAAGATAATCCGAAAGGAAACAATCCTCTCCTTCAACATATGAAGGGAGGCAAAAAATCCCATAAAATTTCTAGCTGAAAGTCCTCTCATGGAATGTGAGAGGCCTAAAAAGAGCATCCAAACAACTCCTAGATGCTAATCTTAGGAAGGAATGCAACCCCACCATCCTCATTCTCCAAGAAACCAAAAATTATGAGGCCACCTCCCTCAGGTCGACCAAATCAATCTGGAGCAGGGGCGAAGTTCTCATCATCCCAGCCTAAGGATCCTCAGGAGGTCTCATGTGCCTCTAGGACCCCTTCCAAGTTGAAGGGAGGCTCTTGTCATCATCAAACAAAATCATCAATATCCTCTTTCACTGCAAGATTAGTGACTGCTCCTGGATACTGTCTAATGTATATGCCCCAAACTCCCCCATTGAAAGAGCGGCACTGTGGAATACCATCAGTCAGATGAGGAACACTTTTAGCACCATCCCTTGGATTATTGGAGGAGACTTCAACAACCCCTTGTACCCTTAAAAAAAATGAGGGGGGATCAACATCGCAAGTAGAAGCATGGAGGATTTCAGGGACTTCATGAATCTCAACAAGCTCATTGATGTCCAGCTCCAAGGATCCAAGTTCACCTGGAGCAACAGAAGAACAAGAAGTGGGCTTATTCAGGTAAAGTTTCTCATATCCTAAGAGGTTGTCCCAATATTTGGGGACACATCCCTTCTTTCCCTCCACAATATTGGCTTGAACCACAACCCTCTCCTATTGGAAGCAGGTAAACCTCCATCCTTCAAGACCCCCTTTCACTTTGAATCAATGTGGCTCCATCACTAGGACCTCAGATCCCAAGTCACCCTCTGGTGGCATCAACTTGTTTTGGGGTCTCACACCTTCCAAGTTTCCCAAAAACTCAAGATGGTTAAAGAGAAACTAAATGTGTGGAATAAGGAGGTGTTTGGCAACATATTTTCCAGCAAACATGCCATATCAAAGAAAATTCAAGATATTGGGAAGCAAATCGAATCCAAAGACCTAAGTAGCACCACCAGGGACAAAGAAAGGAACCTCCTTGCCAAGAACCACAATATCTTATCTAAGGAGGAAAATTTTTGGAGACAAAAGTCCACAGCCCTCTGGATCAAATATGGGGATTCTAACACCAGCTTATTCCCTATTTCCACTTTGCAACACAAAGGCTCAAACAAGATCCATGAGATCTCCCTCAACGATGGATCTACCACCAAGGACATATTTGAGATCAGGTCTGAGTCAGTATTTCACTTCCAAGCTCTTATTGGTAGCTTCCCCAAGAGTGACGACCAAGCCAAGTCTGATCTGTTGGCCAACATCCCCTCCTATGTCCCCCCAGGAGTCTAATTCCATGTTCATCAGTCCCTTCTCCCTTGATGAGATCAAAGAAGCCCTCTTTTCCATGCAACTAGATAAAGCCCCAGGACCGGATGGGTTTCCCCCCGTTTCTTTCAAGATTTCTGGGAAATCATCGGGTGGGATGTGTGTGATGCTATCAGAGAGCTCCAATCCTCTCGGTCTATCCCTAGAGGGATTAATTCCACTTTCATAGCTCTCATCCCTAAGTCTCCTATCTATAGATCCCTGTTCGATTATCGACCCATCAACTCTCAATATCCTCTACAAGATCCTCAGTAAGGTCATGGCCAACAGGATGAAATCGACCCTCCCTCTCATAATTGACCCCAACCAAGGTAGCTCGATCAAAGGCAGAAACATCCTAGATGGGGTCATCATTGTCCATGATTATTTGCACTCAGCTTCCCTTGTTATCGAAGAGGTGGGAAGCCCTCTATCAACCCCCTTCCAGTCTGGGAGATTTAGCCCAAAAAACACCAGAAGCAAAAAATATGCCATCGACTTTGGTAGTGACAAAAAAAGGGGAGACCATCCATCACGGAGCAGCGGAACAAAGAGACAGCAGAAGATATAGCTAATGGAACTCAGTTAACCCTTTTCTCTGAGAGCTCGGACATGTAGAAAGACGATCCAAAAGGAAACAAACCTCCCCTTCAGCAGATGAAGGGAGGCAAAAAATCCCACAAAATTTCTAGATGAAAGTCCTCTCATGGAATGTGAGAGGCCTAAACGGAGCAGCCAAACAACGCCTAGCTGCTAATCTCAAGAAGGAATGCAACCCCACCATCCTCATTCTCCAAGAAACCAAAAATGATGAGGCCACCTCCCTCAGGTCGGCCAAATCAATCTGGAGTAGGGGCGAAGTTCTCATCAGCCCAACCCAAGGATCCTCAGGAGGGCTCATGTGCCTCTGGGACCCCCTCCAAGTTGAAGGGAGGCTCCTGTCATCATCAAACAGAATCATCAATGTCCTCTTTCACTGCAAGATCAGTGACTGCTCCTGGATATTGTCCAATGTATATGCCCCAAACTCCCCCATTGAAAGAGTGGCATTGTGGAACACCATCAGTCAGATGAGGAACACTTTTAGCACCATCCCTTGGATTATTGGGGGAGACTTCAACAGCCCCCTGTACCCTTCAAAAAAAATAGGGGGGCTCAACATCGCAAGTAGAAGCATGGAGGATTTCAGGGACTTCATGAATCTCAACGAGCTCATTGATGTCCAACTCCAAGGATCCAAGTTCACCTGGAGCAACAGAAGAACAGGAAGTGGGCTTATTTAGGTAAAGCTTGACAGGTTCCTCATATCCCAAGAGGTTGTCCCGATCTTTGGGGACGCATCCCTTCTTGCCCTCCCCAATATTGGCTCGGACCACAACCCTCTCCTCTTGGAAGCAGGTAAACCTCCATCCTTCAAGACCCCCTTTCACTTCGAATCAATGTGGCTCCATCACCAGGACCTCAGATCCCAAGTCACCCTCTGGTGGTAGCAGCCTGTCTCGGGGTCCCCCACCTTCCAAGTTTCCCAAAAACTCAAGATGGTTAAATAGAAACTAAAGGTGTGGAATAAGGAGGTGTTCGACAACATCTTTGCCAGCAAACAGGCCATCTCAGAGAAACTTCAAGACATTGGGAAGCAGATCGAAGTCGAAGACCAAAGTAGCACCACCAGGGACGAAGAAAGGAACCTCCTTGTCGAGTACCACAACATCTTAGCTAAGGAGGAAACTTTCTAGAGACAAAAGTCCAGAGCCCTCTAGATCAAATATGGGGATTCCAACACCAACTTCTTCCATGCGTCCACTTTGTGACACAGAGGCTCGAACAAGATCCGTGAGATCTCCCTCAACGATGGATCTACCACCAAGGACATCTTTGAGATCAGGTTTGAGTCGGTCTCTCACTTCCAAGCTCTTCTTGGTAGCTCCCTCGAGAGTGACGACCAAGCCAAGTCCGATCTGTTGGCCAACATCCCCTCCTCTGTCCCCCAGGAGGCTAATTCCATGCTCATTAGTCCCTTCTCCCATGATGAGATCAAAGAAGCCCTCTTTTCCATGCAACCAGATAAAGCCCCGGGATCGGATGGGTTTCCCCCTATTTCTTTCAAGATTTCTGGGACATCATCGGGTGGGATGTGTGTGATGCCATCAGAGAGCTCCAATCCTCTCGGTCTATCCCTAGAGGGATTAATTCCACTTTCATAGCTCTCATCCCCAAGTCTCCTGCCTACAAATCCCTGTCTGATTATCGACCCATCAGCCTCTGCAATGTCCTCTACAAGATCCTCACCAAGGTCATGGCCAACAGGATGAAATCGATCCTCCCTCTCATCATTGACCCCAGCCAAGGTAGCTCGGTCAAAGGCAGAAACATCCTAGACGGGGTCATCATTGTCCATGAATCTCTGCACTCAGCTTCCCTTGCTAAAAATCCCACCCTCTTTCTTAAGCTCGATATGAATAAAGCCTTTGATAGGGTCAGATGGGACTTCCTCCATGATATCCTCCTCAAGTTCGGGTTCCACCCATCCTGGGTTGACCTCCTTCACAGCTGCTATTCATCCCCGTGGTTCTCTGTCCTTGTCAATGGCTCCCCGATCGGGTTCTTTTCGAGTGTCAGAGGCCTCCGATAGGGCGATCCACTATCTCCCATCCTTTTCATCATCTTGGTGGACTCCCTGGGTAGAGCCCTCAAAGTTGCTTGCCAAAGACGAAGGATCTCTGGAATCCAGGCTGCGTCAGGCATCAATCCAGTTACCCATCAGCAATTTGTCGATGACACCATATTATCCACCCTAGCCTCTGTGAGTCAGGCCAAATCCATCAAGCACATCCTTTTCCTATATGAAAAAGCGGTTGGGTAGAAGGTCAACTTCAACAAAAGCAAAGTTTTCTTCATCAACACCCCAGTAGCTCGCCAATCCAAGATCGCTCGAATACTGGGGTGCACCATAGACTCACTCCCTTCTTCCTACCTGGGCCTCCCCTTGTTCAGTGGTAGCCCCAAGGAGCTCATGTGGAACAATGTTTTGGAGAGGATTCAGAAGAAGCTAGCAGCCTGGAAAGGTAAACTTTTATCCCAAGCCGGTAAAGCCACCCTAACCATGGCCTACCTCCAAGGCATCCCTGTCTACTTCATGTCAGTGTTCAAGATTCCCATGGCGGTATGTCGTAAGATCGAGCAGCTTCAAAAAAGGTTTATGTGGTCCAAAAATGATGAGAAGACTAGAATCCCCCTAGTTTCCTGGGATACCATGTGCAGAAACAAGAAACAAGGAGGCCTGGGGTTTAGGAAGATGTCTCAAATGAACATAGCATTGCTGGCAAAGCATACATGGAGGATCCTCACCAATGACTCAACGAAATGGGTGCAGATAGTCAAAAAGAAATACCTAGCCAACCACTCAATCCTCGATGAGGGGATTCCCCTGAGCGGGTCGGCCTTCTAGAAATCCATCATCCATTCACGGTAATTAGTCCAAAGAGGCTTACGATGGACCCTTGGCGATGGCAATAGCATTGATTTCTGGCATGACAGGTGGATCCAGGATGAACCCCTGATTGATAATCCAGAGATGACGGAGCTCAAACCCTTCACTGATTCCAACATGGGACCCAGGGTGGCTGACTTCTTAATCCTATCTAGTGGAGTCCCCTAGTGGAAATCAATCAATGGTGAGAACCTCGGTGAGGCCACCAACTCTCTCTCCACAATGCTCAACTCGACTACCATCCCTACTGGAGAAGGACCCGACAAGCCTTCGTGGAGGGGGTCTGATAGTGGAGCTTTCATAGTCAAGTCAACCTACAACTTTCTAACCCCCGCCCCTCCCCAGGTAATCCCCTTCAACCTGGTGTGGAAGAAACACTTGATCCCCAAGGTCAGCTTTTTCTCTTGGGTTGTCCAAAACAGAGCACTCACCATCGAAAATTTGCACAAAAAAGGCTTCCTGATCCCCAACAGGTGTTACCTATGCTTGGCTGACTTGGAGTCCACGGACCACCTGTTCCTAAGATGTGAGTTTTCCTCCTCTGTGCTTGGATCCATCCTAAAGTCCTTTCATGTTCAATGGGTTCCCCCAAGTCCATCGGTGATCTCTTCTCCCAATGGACCAACCCTTTTTGCAACTCTAGGCTCCGCTTCCTCTGGGATGTGTGCCTCCATCACTTCCTCTGGCAGATTTGGTTAGAGCGCAACAACAGAGCCTTCGGTGGCGCCCCTAGGGATCCCACATCCATAGCCTCCAGAGCTATTGCCTTTGCCACTAAAAATGCCAAGCTCATCTCGTGCCCCTCCATTCCCCAATCGACATTGGAGTCCTCCATTTTCAAATCCCTCACCATCCCCTATGAAAACGGATCGGCCCCCTCTACCCCGATCCACCCTAGAGCCAGTGCCAAGTGGGAGCCCCCCCACCAGGATGGATTAAGCTAAACTTTGATGGAGCATCTAAAGGAAACCCAGGTCCCGTCGGAGCCGGGGGCGTGGTTCGTGACCACCATGGCGAGTTGATCCTGGTATACTCTGAATGCTTAGGCATTCAAACCAACCATGTAGCTAAAGCCAGAGCACTGTGGAGAGGCCTCCGCCTCCTCTCAGAGGATCCCATATGCCTCATCATAGAGGGAGATTCCATGAACATCATCAACTACCTGGCAAACTCCAACAGTTCGACGTGGCGGGTGAGAAACACAATTGAAGAGGCCAAGAAACTGGTTCAGTCCAGAGGCCCCTCGAAGACCCAACATAGTTATAGAGAGGCCAACTCCATCGCGGACCGCATGGCTAATATGGGAACCACCCTCAGACAACTATCAATGTGGCATCAAGATTTTCCTCAAGAGGTCCTGGATGCAGCCAATCATGAAAGGCCAAAGGAGGTTGACCCCGAGTGACAGGGGTCCGAGACCCATGTCAGCAAAAAGCGAAGAGATGGGCACTTTTTTGAACCTGAGCCTACGTGTCACAACCGTCCCCCATGGGGCCCCTCCCCGTAGGGATTCAACAGGACACTCTGGAAAATCCATCCACGTCAGACTCAATCGCAAACAACATCTAGGTCACGGTAGTGCCATCATCATCCGTAGCGTTGGACCCACCAAAAGCTTCAGGAACTATCGAACGAGCGATCTTTTCAAACACTCCAGTGAGCAGGCAATATCCACCAAAGGCAATCAGGCGAATTTTTCCCCTTGGGCCCTCCCCGTGTTTTGATGGCCCAGTCATTTTTGCCAGATCATCGTGGGAACTCTAAGTGGCATGCGTGGCACTGCAACCCCCTTCAATTCCAACCGTCCACGCACCCCAGTTTCCTTCCCCGCCACCCTCAAAGCGTGCAAGCCTTAATTATCGATGTTGAGTCCCCATGCAAATGGTGGCTTCTCACCGACGATCCCCCTACCCCATCGCCCCTTGTTTCCTATTTAACCACCATTGTTTGGTCGGTGTTCCCCTACTGCATCCCTCCAACCCTGGTCCCTTTTGTGGCTCTGAGTCCATCCCACTCCCTGAGTCTCTACCACTGTTGGGCTGCCCACTGGGCCCCTATTCCCAGTCTCCCCTAGTGCCTTTGGCCAGTTCCATCCACCCCAATGACTACAATGTTTGTGGAGCCGAACAAACTCAATATTAGCGACACTGTGCAAGTATTCATGGATGCGAAAGGACTTACCCCCTTTCTGCATAAATTTGAGGGCCCTAATGATGAAATCACCAAGGATTTCGTGGAGACTTGGCAGAAGGGTGAAGTCCGGGTCCGTGGAGTCCATTTCAGGCTATCACTGGAGTTGTTGTGTGAGGTGATCGGGCTCTCCGACCTAGGACGATTCATACGGTGGGACAAGCATAATTGGGAGGAGGAGCTCGATCAATTCCCAGATAGAGCCAAAAGCTATGGATGGGATAAATCTGCGTTGTATCGCTCTGCCTTGCCCTCTCCCTGGAACGAAGCTATAGTCCCCATCATGCAATTCATCACCTGTGACGATCCCGAGAAGCCCCTCCGTAGCTTCCACCTCAGTTTTGTCAACCATCTCCGAGATTCCAAACAGGTCTGCATCCCTGACTACTTGTTGTACTCCATTACTATCTCCATTGAGAAATGTCAAAAAACTCAAGCCAAGCCCCTTCACCAGGGCCTTCTGGCGGTTATCTTCTGCCATGTTGTTGCCAACCGTCCCCCCATCCAAGAAGTTCCCCCTGGCGTCCAACCCCCCAGATTCCCCAACCATCTTCGAAAACCGTAATTCTGGCCCTCCTAAAGGCGGGAGTGGAAGTCCAGAGAAGCGGCACAAACCATCCCCCCAAGAGCGCAAGGCGTAACCCCACGAGGAAGCGAAAACTCATGGAAGACACCCCTTCCGGTCCCAGATCATTGGCTCGGTTGAAGAAGCCCAAGAAGGAAAATATGGCCTCTCCTGAACTTATATCAGACTCTGACAGTGGCAGTGAGGCATCCCCGACCCAGCTCCTCCTTAAGATGGCCATCAAATCGATGGCCAACACTGCAAACTCAGTAAATGCCACCATTAAAATCCTCAAACAACTTGTTCGCAACCAGAGCGAGGCCTCTGAACAGGAGGACACTGCGAAGATCTAAGGTGTGCTGCATACGTCCCTAGGAGGGTCCCAGATTGACAGCCATGGGAGGATGGTGTTTTTGCTAAGTGGGTCTCACTAGTTAGTCCTGGAAACTGGTTTCCCTACCGGTCCAAGGATTTTAACTGTTTTTTTTCTTTTTTGTTTATGTTTGTTTCAATGTATCAAGGCAATGCCTAAGAACACGGTGCTACGACCCTTTTTGTTATAAGGTTTTGGGATCCTCTTAAAAAACCCATTTTGTATATAAACTCAATTTACCAAAAAAAAAAGTAAGATTTATTATTATTTAAATATATTACCATTAAAGTCCATATTCACATTTTTCAATGAGTTTATACATGTTTTTATGAGGGGTATTGGTCCCCTCATATTGAGTGGGGTTTGAACCTTGGACCTCCAAAAATGAGGCCAAAGCCCTTACCACTATAGTAAGCTTGCAACTCTTCATATTAAAATTTTTCAAATGCTTTCTATGATCTTAATTTATCACTATCTAGATGATAATTATTGAGGTACAATATTGTTACCTTATGGGTTGTCAAGAGGATAGTATAGTTAGTTTATCATACCAACCTAATTAACTTTCCCCATAGGATTTGAGTATGAATGTTTCTCATCACTTTAGTAGATCTTTGTGCACTACTTGTGATCAAGAAGTTTATCATTTATTTAATTCATACTAGTTAGTGTTGTTTTCATTAACTATTGGGATTAAATTTCATTAATATTATTGTTATTATCATTAAAATATAATTTTTGTATTATTATTAGTTTAGTTTTCTTCAATTGATACCTTGGATACTAATATAAAATGCTCTTATGTTACTTCCATTTAGTCCTTGTGACCTAGGGTTTTTGCCTTTCAGTTATGATTAGTATTTGTGGATTCTCCTTTAGTGAGTCTCATATTATTATTATTATTTGGGTATATTACTAATCTCTTATTTAATCAACTTAAAATTAATAAGTAAAGTATAAAAGTATCGTAGTAACATAAGAATCATAAATTTTTTTATCCCTTTCTTTAGGTTTAGTGTTAACTGTTTGATTAAGTTAGATATGGTTACATTTTTCTTACTTGAATATATATTTTTTATTAGGTAGGAAAACATGATATTTTGAAAGGATCCCTAACCTTTTACAATGAGAGACACAAAAGAAACAAGAATAGTAAGTGGATCAAGAGGCAAACAACCCCAAAGGACAGGGAAATATAACAAAACAATTAGAAATAGGTAGAATGAACAAAAGACCTTCAAAAAAAAGCAAGAGAGAGCACCTTATCAACCAGGGACAAAAAGATACTAGAAATCGAAAGTAAAAAAGGCAAAAAAGGTAGGTAAATCCTTCATCGAGATTTGAAGACTATTTTGATTGACACCTTGGTTGGCCAATAGGTCAACTTATTATCTTCTCTAAAGGTGTGTCTAAATTCAACACCTTTTAAATTCTCAGTGTGATTGTAAATATCTTCTACTACATCTACAATGAATTAGTGGGGGAATGTTTTCCTTTAGAAATGTTAATGATAGAAAGAGAGTCACCTTCAATCACCACCTTGTTTGCATTAAGATTTTTTAGGAGCATGACCCCTTGATAAAGTGCCCGACCTTCAATAAAAAAGCTGGATTGAACACCTAAGAAGTCCTCAAAGTCCAAAAGAATAACCCCTTTGTCACCCCTGATGATTCCTCCAGCCTCTGCAGTGCTCAGGTTACCTTTACCTACCCCATAAAAGTTTAGTGTTATCCAACCTTGAGGTAGAGACTACCATTTGATAATATCTCTAGGATTGGGGGTGGGAAGACTGCAAATACCTTCTAGATTCAGGTACCCAACTGGCTAGAAAGCTTACCTTTGCTATGAGATCATTTTTCATCTTTGATAGGGATTATGGAAACATTTTCTTTCAAGGAATTAAAAATTTTAGCTTCCATATGTAGGAGATCCTTTTTAACATTCCTGAAGGCTATGCTATTTCTTTCATTACAAATACCCACCCAAAATGAGGCAAACAGAAAGACCAAAAAATTCTAAGGAAAATATTTTGAAAGGGGGTAACCCACTACAAACATAGGTCCATAATATTTTTATTATTGTTGAATTTATTGATATTGTTATTCTAAATTTAAGTCTAAATAATATGATAATAATATTCTTATTGATCTTCCTTAGAAATCATGGTCTTTGAATTGTTATCATTACAACTTAGGAGTGTTGATATTAGGATTTGTAGATGCATTTTCTTGATTTAATTGTCACTATTTACATAATTTGGAAAGGGTATATTGTATATCCCCAATGTCTAGTTTTGAGTTTGTTTATTTTAATCATTGGCCTAGATATTAAGTATTCATACTCTTTCATTATCCTTTTCAATGAGATCCAAATTCATATTGTCCCAGGGGCGACATCACAATGGTTTGGGATTTGGCTCTTCTAAAGGGAGGTCCAAGGTTCAAACCGCAACGTGGGTGAGTGTGTGAGGGGGTGGGTGTGTGGTGGATGTGTTAAATTCCTTATTGATAAGCATAGCTCTCGATTTTACGAGGGGTCATGGTTGGGAGGAGACTGCTCAGCCTTGTGTGTTGGTCGTAGGGGTTTCTCACACTAACCAAATAAAAAAATAAAAAAATATCCAAATTAATATGAAGGTCAAACATGATACTACATGTACACCTACTAATGTCACAAGATTTTTATAAATTGATGACCAAAAATCCCATGCTAAAAAAAAAATCTACTGTAATCATGCCATTTAGAGGTTTGAAGGTTAGGGCTAAGGACCAGGGTTTTGCTTAGTGGCGAATTTCGCAATTTAGCGTGAATTTTCGGATTTCCAAAATGTCAATTTTGCGATTTTTGGGACCATAGAGGTTGGCCCGTTCGCTCAAAAATTTTGGGATCTAATTTTTTTTAGGGTAAATTCACCCCGTTGTCATAAGGTTTCTCGCCCAATTTTTTCCCTAAATTTATTTAAAATAAGAAATATCCTGCCCAAATCGCCCCTTGTACCCCATTATATATAGCTAACCCTGATAACGACTCCCATACAATTACAACATTTTTCTCGGATAGCGAGCGACACAAAGCAGAGTATTGAAAAAACCAAAGTCCACGACTGCTAGAAGGCGATTGGTAGAAGGCGACTTGCAGAAGGCAACCGGAGAAGGCGACTGACAGAAGGCGACTGGCAGAAGGTGACTAACAGAAGACGACTGGCAGAAGGCGACTGCCAGATGGTGATTGACAGAAGGCAACTGACATAAGGTGACTAGGATAAGGTGACTGAAAAAAGGCGACTGACAGAAGGTGACTGACAGAAGGCGACTGACAAAAGGTGACTGGAAGAAGGCGACTGACAATAGGCAACTAGCAGAAGACAACTGGAAGAATACGACTGGTAGAAGGAGACCGATAGAAGGAGACTGACAGAAGGTGACTCAATTTATCCATATGCTTCTTTTATCATTAAATTTCATTTTTCATTTTATTAATGGACACTCAATAAGGAGGTTTATTCTGCC
Source organism: Wollemia nobilis (assembly GCA_028583015.1). NCBI lineage: Eukaryota > Viridiplantae > Streptophyta > Pinopsida > Araucariales > Araucariaceae > Wollemia > Wollemia nobilis. The sequence goes on from JAQPPZ010015032.1 coordinate 5,516,145, forward strand.
TGTGAATAATATTCATGGGACAGTCATAGATTATGTTGTCTCTAGCAGTAGTTATCTTTTATACCTGTTATTTTCATATTTAAAAATAATGTTCTTTGTTCATGTTATTCTTCTGTTCATACAGGTAAAAATGTCAACTACAGGAAGTGGAAATAAGGGAGGAGAGTCTTCCAATAAAAGGAGTATCCTCAAATACTTTTCTAATATTTCAAAACCCAGTCTGCCATCAACATCTGCACAAACTGAAGGTATGAACACCTTTACTCACCAGTTAATTTTTTTACTTTGTTAATTTTAAATATAATGTCCTCAATTCATAAAGAAGTATTTTTTTTGGTTGATGGCTTTGTTCACTTTTATCTGTAGAAAATACTAGTATGATTTTAAATGCCATAGTGATAATGAATCTACTATTGAAACTAGAATTATCTCTACATAAAACACTATTAACCCTGGTATTCCTCCACTTCCACATATCCACGATAATCAACAGTCCACACATGAAAATAATCTCAATCAAATCGAACAACAACATGAAGAGATTATTGAATATAACACGCCAAGTGGAAAAGAAACTAATAGTTCTTATGTAGTCCCTACTTTCGAAGAATCTTCATCTAAAAAAATAAATGTGCAAGGTTATCTAGGTGGACAATTAACATATCATTTCAGCCTGATTGGATATCAGAATTTCAATTATTGAGCCAGTGCTGCCTGAGAATAGTAGTGATGATATAACAAAATTAAGATGCGTAATTTGCAGTTGGAAACACAGAAAGGAGCATAGATTGCAACTTAATAAAGATACAGTAGAAAAATAGTGTGAAAAGGTTTATATCAAAACAAAAGAAGGTGATCAAGGAACACAAAAAACTTATAGGTGGAAGGATGCATCAAAGTGCGCACATATGAGATATGTGGAAGAATATGATAAATAAATGAAACAAAAACAAACATTGGTTGAGAAAGGTGCAACGATTCAAGCCCAATTTCAAAAAATGAACAAGTTAACTTTAGCTTCAAAAAGTTTACAGTTTGCTGTTGTATTTTCTATTCTTAAGAAGGGTAAACCTATGTATGATTTCATAGATTATAAATCTCTATTTTGACTAGCTAATATGCAGAACTTACCCAATGCTCATTGGTCAGATCGAAGTGGTTGGGAAATGGTAAAATATTTGTCATTGGTTGAGCAGAATGACCTTAGAGAGAAAGTAAAAAAGGCAAAATTCATTTCAATTTCAATTGATGAGGTGACTGCAGTTGACAATACATATTGGATTTGCATGCATGTTTACACATTGGAAAATCATTCAAGGCAACCTCATTTACTAGGAATACGCAAAATGGTGGAAGATTGTAATGCAGAAAATATTTACAATGTTGTTGTAACTAGTTTAAAAGAAGAAGTAGGAATAAATGAAATTGAAATAGCCACTAAGTTAATATGTGTAGGAGCTGATGGTGTTGCTACAATGCAAGGACACAAGAATGGTCTTTGTGTTAGACTACAAACATTGGTTGCCCTATATTTGATCCCTATTCATTGCATGGCTCATAGAATGAATCTTGCATACAAATTTGTGGATACATTTACAAATGTTTCCAGAGTGGAAGAGCTTGTCCGTGAAATTCATGAATATTTTTCACGTAGTCCAAAATATTTTCAGAGTTTCAACAGTTTGCACTAGGAGTTACCGAAGGTAACAAATTATTGAAAGATGTGGATACTAGGTGGATTTCAATGTATCTACCAGCATTAAGATTTTTCAAAGAATATCAATCCTTGATAGGGTTTATGTATGCAAATCGTAGGGTGGTTGATAAGGCTAAATATTTACTTTTTTGAATGAGTGACTTTGAAACTCTTCTCACATTGTGTGGAATTCTTCCAATGTTGGAAAAAATGAATACTTTGATCAAAATTGCACAAGAAAGATCGATTTATATTGTGGATTTCATCAAGGCGAGAATACAAATTTGCATGCATATTGATATGATGTATGCATCTGGTCAAAATTTTATGGATCCCTTGTTTGAGAGTTGGAGAGCATTAACAAGTGTGAATAGTCCTCGGAGCTTTTTGAAGTTCAATATTAACGATCATCTGTGTATTAATGTCCACGGAAATGAAATACCTTTATATTGTTATGGTGTGCGATTGGATATAGCTACAAATGAAGTTGAGCAAATGCCCATAACCTATAATAGATTTCATGTGGTTGTGGACGATACAAAACTTAAACTAAAACAAATAGCAGAATCATTGACAAAAGAAATCAGAGACCGTTTTCAAAGAGATGAATTGCTAGAGGCTATGGGTGTGGTAAATCCAATGTTTTGGGATCCTTGTAATGAATACCAAATTATAAATTCTTTGTTCTTAAAATACATGGGCAGACTTGCTAGCCATTTTAGTCAAAGTGTTGTAGTCAATGGCATTATGAACAAACATCTTTTGATAAAACAATCCAACTATTTTGGAACAACAATGTCTGCTCAAGTTTCACAACTCTCTAACCGTCATGAAGCAGGTTCTATTTCACGTTTGTGGAGAATATTACAACCAAGTACTGTCTTAAAACATACTATGAGTGAATATTTTCATTTATATGAATTATGTCAAACGACGATTTTGGGATCCTTGGAAGATGAAAGGGTGTTCAGTGCACTTTCATATATAAAATCTAAAGTTTGAAATAGGTTGGACAAAAATTTGGAGAATTTCTTGAGGGTATATGTGTCGGCCTATGATGTAAAGGAGTTTCCTTACAAAAGAGCATTGTCACATTGGAGTTCTTTGGCAGAGAGAAGAGGTGTAACGAATATTGATAATGATGAGGATGATTGTAACACTGGTCATATTGCGACAACAAAAATTTTGGGAATGAGTGCAGAAAATTTTGTACAATCTGAAAAGAGTTTGTTCCAGCTTCCAGCATTATGATGCAAGGATGCATTCATTTTATTTTATTTCACATATTATAATTTGATTTGATTTCACATATCAGAATGAGAGGAAGCTATCATTTGATTTGATTTCACATATCAGAATGAAAGGATGTTTTCATTTTATTTAATTTGAGTTCACATGTTATTATTTGATTTGATTTCACATATCTGAATGAAAGGATGCTATTATTTGATTTGATTTCACATATCATAATGAAAGGATGCTATCATTTTTTTTGATTTCACATATTAGAATGAAAGGATGCTATCATTTGTTTTGATTTCACATATCAGAATGAAAGGATGTTATCATTTTTTTTTTTTTGAGTTCACATGTTATTATTTGATTTGATTTCACATATTATCATTTGATTTGATTTCACATATCAGAATGAAAGGATGTTTTCATTTGATTTAATTTGAGTTCACATGTTATTATTTGATTTGATTTCACATATCTGAATGAAAGGATGCTATCATTTGATTTGATTTCACATGTTACATTATTTTTCTTGTAATATTTGTTATTCGTGAAAGTAATTGCCTATGCTGTATTTTTTGACATTTCAAATTAATTCATATAACATAAAAGAACATCTTATTGCATTCACATAATTCAATATTACTTAATATATCAACACAAACAATCAAAACATAACAACATTCAAAACAAAGTTTTAAAAAGATAACACATATCAAACATTATTTCTTCCACTTCAAATTAAGAACAACAAAATTTTACATCATCATAAATAATCAAAACATACTCTCTTTCATTGAATTCAATATTTAAAGAAGATACCATTCATTCGTTATTTACAATACATATCAAACATTATTTATTCCACTTAAAATTTCCAATAGATAACATATTTTTTGAAAATAGTCATTCATTGTTTCAATTATCAAAAAGGATACCATTCATTTACAATTTACAATATATATCAAACATTATTTCTTTCGGATCAAATTACTTAATACATCAACACATATAATCCTAACATAACAACATTCAAAATAAAATTTCCAATAGATAACACATTTTTCGAAAATAGTCTCATTCATTGTTTCAATTCTAAAAAATGATACCATTCATTTGCAATTTACAAAACATATCAAACAATATTTCTTCCACTTAAAATTACTTAATGCATCAACACATAATCATAACATAGCAACATTCAAAACAAAATTGCAAATAGATAACATATTTTTCAGAAATAGTCTCATTCATTGTTTCAATTCTAAAAAATGATACAATTCATTTGCAATTTACAAAACATATCAAACATTATTTCTTCCACTTCAAATTACTTAATACATCAACACATATAATCTTAACATAACAACATTGAAAACAAAATTTCCAATAGATAAAACATTTTTTGACAATAGTCTCATTCATTGATTTCAATTCTCAAAAAGGATATCAAACATATCAAACATTATTTATTCCGCTTCAAATTAAAACATAACAATAATTAAAAAAAAAACTTCAAAATGATAATATGAATTTTTCAAAAATTGCCTCTAACATTGATTTCAATTTTCAAAAAAATACCAGTCTTAAATATTTATAAAAATATAAAGATATAAAGATATAAAGATATAAAGAGTTTTTGTTTCACTTGAAACCCAACACAACAAAGATCTATTGTTTTTCAATGTTTCCTGAAGGTCCACCCACATCTACCTCAATATATTTTTCTTCTAATGCCCCAACCCTAACCAAACTTTCTGCTGTAGTGTTGATCCCCGATAACAATGCACTCTCTTCCTTCGTTGGATCTTCTTTGAAAGGTGCATTCAGATCCTTCTCGTTTTCTTTCAGTTTAGCCTCGACATCCAGGCCCCCATATTTGATAACCTTCTTTAGGTAATTATTTTCTCTAACCGTCTGTTGTAACCTCTTATTCAATTCAATAGCATTATTAATGCTAATTTTGGTAGTCTTGATAAAAAATTTCATGGCACTGACTTGTTGCTTTAGGTGCTGGAAATTAGACTACAAAATAAAAATAAAAAAAGGTTAATATTTATAAACAAAACATATTTAACAATTTTTTTTTTTTTAGTTAGATGTAGAACTTACATCAGCTGTAAGTCATGCTATTTTTGCAACTGCTACTTTGTTCTGATCAAGTGCCCATTCATTGAAATATGCTTGGGCTTCTACATTGAGGTTTTCCAAACGATTCATAACAACGGAAAGAATTTCATCTCTGTATGTAGAATCGGCCTCCATAGTGCCAGATTCAACTTTATGTAGCAAGACATCGAGCTTTTGGGGCTCATTCTCCATATTGAGAAAAAACTCATTTCTTTTTGAAAAATTCTTATATCGGCCATTGATGGCTTTAATCAAAACCTTAGCCCAATATTCCCATTCCTTCAATTTATCAATATCCGAAAGAAGAGTATTATGAACTACAACTTTACATGCATCGGATAATAACACATTTTTAGAAACGTTTAGGATATCATCTTCTGTAACAGTACGGGCGACGACTTGCTATGCGACGAAGGGGGAAACTTCGACGACATATACATTGACATCATCTTCTTCTCCATCAATGCCCTCTTCATCCTCAAGAATATCACTTGCCTTTAAAGGGAAATTTTTAGGATTCATACCCTGATAAAGAAAGTCACAATCAAGAGTTCTCGAGGGCATTTGAGATGCACTCTCAAGATTTGAAAAATTCTCCAAGGTAAATATTGGTACAACAGAAATATTAGATGATGATACATTTTGTGTCTTTGTAGCACTTCTTGCATTGTGAGGTGGTGATGTGAGGAACGTTTTACCACGCATGCGTGATTGGTTCCTCGTAGGTGGAACCTAAAGTGGATGGACCTGAACTTGCTTTGGGTGGACCTGAACCTTTGCTGTGCTGTGGTTGTGGTCATAAAGGGTCAGATGGTGGAGCCATCCTTTTTTTCAACCTTTTGAATCTACGAGGTCCCTCTGTTAAATTTCACATAAGAACATAAAATAAATAATTTGTAAATAATAATAGCATTAAAAAATATTTATTCAAAATATACATACTTGACTCAGACTCTGCAGCCATTGATGTTTCAACCATTTGCCCTTTGTATGAAAAATATGTAAAACACATTAAAAAAATATAATTTTAAGTCAAAAAATTTAATTATTTAAAAAAGCATTTTTGAACAATGCAGAGTAAGGTTACCTTGTGGGTTGGAGGTAACCTCTTCTACGTCGACTGTAACTCTTTCTCCAGTAAAATGTGCCACAGGTGTATGCTAAATTCGACCATCATAAGACCTCACATGTTTGTTGGGATTCATTGGTGATGACTGCGATTGTGTGTTATAATCAGCAGATACTTCCAGAATCCTAAATGTGGCATCCCTCTGACTTGAAGACTGAGATGCTCTTTTATGTTTTCAAAATAAAATTAGAGAATAAAAAGATAAAATTAAAAAAAGAAAATAAAGATATTTCAAAAAATATTTTTACGTGCATCTCACCATCAGACATGCCAATAGACAACAAAATAGGGTGCAATGCAGTGGGAGGACTGCTCTATTGAAGGTTGAAATAAGCTTCCTGAAATAAACAAAGAATAAAATTGTTGGTAGTCACTGTGTAAGCAGATGCTTGAATTTTCTAGGTACTCAAAAGGTCATGCTTCAAGCGGTTGGAAATGTGCGTGCACCAGTCAAATTTACCGCCATCAATACAAAAAAGCAATAAAGAAAGTGCCCAAAAAGACATTTCTGTAGGTTGCCCCTACAGAATAAGCCTTGACTAAAAAAATTCAATGCAAGCATATAGAAATTTATCTCCAACATTCGAAATGTTTAAGCCCCTTTTGGACTTAGAAGAATTGACTGAAAAAAGAGAAAATTATTAGAAAATAAAAAATAAAACAAGGAGAACATTTTTAGAGAAATGAAACTATAGCAGAACAATATTTAATGTTAAATAAAAAATAATTTTTCAAATTATACCTTTCAGATTGTCAGGATGAATAGCGTAAAGGTTTCTAGGGTGGATTTATCATTGTCAGTTAATGCGTATTGGTTGTTCACCAGTACAACATCCAAAAATGGCAACCTTGTTAGTCGTTGCACATCGGAGGGTTTAACCGAAAAAACAATTTTGTTGTTATCCACACGGATTGAAATAGTGCACACGTCATGGTTGTAACAAGAAACGATCCGTTGCATCAACTGAACATTAATGTTCAACTGAGGCATCTTCAACACACCAACAAGTCCAGCGATGTAAATCCATTGGGAATCTCTATCAAGAGTGTTGAAAATGCTCTTGAGATTGGGGCATAATGTGTACTTGAAATTAACTTTGGATGGAATAGGGGAGGAACAACTAGCTATCTCTGAAAAGCAGGAAAACGTTGGCAAAACCTTATAAAAACGATGCCAAAATGATATCAAAATGCTCTAAAAATGCTGCCAAAATGCACTAAAATTGCTTGGAAACGCTCTAAAACCGCTGTGGAAAATGCCCTAAAAATGCTGGAAAAAGGTTTTAAATTTGCTCTGGGAAAATCTGCAAATGACCCTGCAAATGAATTTATAGATTTTTTGCATGGCAGGAGTTAACGCATGAACGACACATGGTAGAAGGGAGGACACATGGCACCATCTTATTTACGGTTATGGCGGTCGCCTTGTTCCACTCGCCATTTGCAAGTCGCCTTGTGCCACTCGCCATCTGTCAGTTGCCTTGCATCACACGCCATATGTCAGTCGCCTTATGCCACTCGCCATCTATCAGTTGCCATGTGCCACTCGCCTTCTGCCAATCGCCTAGTGCCACTCACCTTTTGCCATCCGCCATCTGCCAATTGCCATGTGCCACCCACCATTTGTCAGTCGCTATGTGCCAGTTGCCTTCTACCAGTCACCTTCTACCAGTCGCCTTCTACCAGTCGCCTTCTACCAGACACCTTGTGTCAGTCGTCTTCTACCAGTCGCCTTCTTCCAGTCGCCTTGTGGCAGTCCCCTTGTGTCAGATGCCTTATTCCAGTTGCCTTTTTTCCAGTCATCTTGTGTCAGTCGCCTTTGGCCAGTCGTCTTTTTCCAGTCACTTTTTCCAGTTGCCTTGTGTTAGTCGCCTTTTGCCAGTTGCCTTATGCTAGTCACCTTGTGTCAGTCGCCTTATGCTAGTCACCTTCTGCCAGTCGTCTTATGTCAGTCGCCTTCTGCTAGTCGCCTTATGTCAATCGCCTTCTATGAGTCACCTTGTGTCAGTCGCCTTCTGCCAGTCGTCTTCTGTCAGTCACCTTCTACCAGTCGCCTTCTGCCAGTTGCTTTCTGATAATTTTGTTGATACTTGTAGTTGAAAAAAATTGCCATGTTTTGAAAAATTTTCTTCAAAAATTTGAAAAATTCACCCCACAGTTTATACAGTTTTCACGTTGATTCGCCCCGATTTGATAAATACTTTTTTGGTACTACCCCTTATGCATAACCATGCTAAGGACATGTACCTTAATATTAGAAATTGGTAGCATTCTCTTAATATCCTCATAGGTGCAATGGTAAGTAGTAGGAGTAGGGCTAGGGATGTGATATCTATGATGTAAAGAAGCATTACAGTAATAATATCTATATCATTCACAATGCAAAGTATTTATCCTATTCCATTTTTATTAACATTTTTATGGTTGTTAAACTTATTCATTTTATATTTATAGTAAAAATAAAGGTAATTCAAGTGCATTAAGTTCATGAAATGTATTTTCCTACGAGTTAGTAAGCCCTTAACAAACATACTTGTAAGCCCATCAATTTTTATCTTAATATTAATATCACTTTTTAGCATATCAAATATGTTATTAAAACAAAAACATGTCTACTGATTCCTTGAAGACATTCACAGATTCAACATTTGTCAAATCATATACAAAATGATGGACCAAATAAACAAATAAATCTAAAGCCTTTTAATATGGGGTTTACTAAACAAATTATGGTATCATACTATTTGATAATTATTCATTATAAAAGGCTATGAAATTATAAGGTCTAGGTCTTGTCATTTACATCATAGAAGAACTTTTTCATAATAGATAAATAATTACAATGTTAAAAATAATATTTGACATTATAATAATAAATGATAACATCTTAAGAAAGAGGCACACGATTCTTTCTATTCATAGTGATGATAGGAGAAGAACATTCATATTATTAGGAAAAAATATATTAAAACATGTGGAATAATAGGTTGTTACCTATTCAAAAGAAGCTGCATCTATATTATATTTTTAAGTAACATTTATTTCCTTTGTTATTCACTGTTTTTGCTATTATTCATATCCTTATTTATATGGGAGTCCATATATTGCCTTGAGTTCCTAATCAAGTATTTAGTATTACTGTTTTAGTATGTAATTATACTAGACATTTTGGGTATTTCTTATTTTCTCTATCCATTATGAGTTTCAATATGGGTATTTTATTATGGTTATTCCTAATCTGTTATGTATAAAAATAACTTAGAAAAAATTCATTTGTTTAAAAATATTCAAGACAAAAAATACAAAATATTATTAAAATAGGGAAACTTTAAATGTTATCAATAAAGTTGGTTAGAAAAAATAATAGAAAAAGATCTACCATCCACTGGATAATAGCTGCTCATGGGAGGAAATAGTAAAAAAAAGTGATCAAGCAGTATCAATGCAGTTCATCCAAATACCATTAACGAGGCTTCTACCATAGAATCACATAATCAATTTAAATAAAGGGGAAAGTCATTCAAGTATAAAGACTCATGAATAAAAGAAAGAAGTTAGGCTCAGTGGGAGTTCATGTCATGACACATAATCAATGCCATCCATAAACTTTTAAAGCACTATGGATATCATTTAGAAAGAAGCATTTTTGTTTAGGATAATTTTAAAGACCCTAAAAGTTAGCATCATATATATATATATATTTGATCATATAGAAATTTCAAGAGGAAGTTCAAATTAAGCGGGAATGATGTAATGCCCATCTGTTAGATGAATAAAATACTATTGAACTTTATTTTTATCTATATTAAGAGATTTTAGATTTTCTTATAAAATTGTTGGTAGTCAATTAATATAAATATATAATGATATGTGTTATACATAAATGAAATATATTGTATGTGTGAAGTATTTAAGGATATATTTCAATATGTCATGAAATGATTATTCCATATATATATATATATATATATATATATTGATTAGGATGGAAGAAGGGGTAAAATCATTAATCTATTTTGCTCTCAAGTTGAATTTTTGCAAGTTTTAAGGGCTAATTTTTCTAAATTTTTAGTGCTAATATTTTTACTCATTGCAAATTGGAAGGCAATTTTTTTTGTAAATCTAGGTTGATTTTTGCTGGAGGAACTCAGAAATTGTCCTAAGCACATACCTAGATCGTTATTGCAACCATATAAGAATCCTCCTAGTCTGGCATATATACGTCATCAAATGGCTACTGACCTCAAAACAAACATAGAAAATATTACTGTTGTAGTATATATTTTGGCAGATAAAGTGAAATATATTACTGTCCAATTGACTCCTAGTGATGTCAAAATTTATAACAAATCTGCCAACAAGGCAAACTGTATGAAGAATCAAGAGATCCTGATGTCTTATCTACTTGGATTTTAGATATGCAAACTTGGTTCACCTATGCTAAAATTCCTGAAGATGAACAAGTTGCTTTTGCCACAGTCAAACTCACAGGCTTAGCAAAAATTTTGATTGTAGAAAGACAAAGCCACAATGTTTCCATGACTTGGAAAGAATTGATCCAAATTCTGAAGAACACATTTTCCCCATAAAATTATCAAAGTGACCTCATGACCAAGTGGTATAGATTGAGGCAAGCCTATAGTATGTCAATTGCAGACTACATTTTCCAATTCAATAGGCTAAGGGTTCTTCTTGGTGTGAAATTTTTAGAAGAGGATTTGATTAACAAGTTCACTTGTGGATTGCAAGATCATATTTTTAGGGAAATCAAATTCAATGATTTCCTCACTTTGGATGTGGTATTCAAGCATACCATTCTCATAGAGGAGAAAGTTGGTGCCTCTCACAAATACCGACCTTCACAGGAAAGCAGTTCCAAAGGTGTTGGGAAAAACATTGGTTGGTTTTCTATAGTTCAATTAATTACATCCATTTAATTGTCAACGCAGGAAAAATTGTAAACTTGTGAGTTTCATGCACAGTATATGCCTGCAGAATGAGTTCCTCTATACCTATTTAGTTTGGTGGGGGGTGTTTGTGCATTTTGATTTCAGCCAAACCAAATAAAATAAAGTGCAGAAAAATAAACAATAAACAATAAACTAAAACTAAAATTAAAATGCTGAAATAAAAGTACAGGAAAATAAACACACAACTAAATTAAAATAAAGTAGAAAATAAAACATGAAACCAATCTATTGAAAATAAATAACAAAAAAAATAAAAAGGGGAGGACTACTGCAGGGAGTGGACGCCCAGGCTCCCGCAGATAGTCCGCCCAACTAATTACGTAAAAATTTCTCCAAGAAAATACGAGCATTTGCAACTCTTAATAAATTATACAGAAAAATAAATAAAGTAATTCTTTGTGTATTTGATTGATTTTCGTATTCGTCTGGCCTGCGTTCTTATATAGACCGCAACTAGATCTTGTTACAATAATAAATTGATCTCTTTTGATCATGTAACATGATTTTCTATAATCAGTTACACATAAATATTATTCTCTCCTATCTAAAAGCATGTCCATTCACCAAAAGGATAAATATAGTAATCCTTAGGTGGGCATAACAATCTAATCCTAAAAATAATGCTTTAAAAGCTTACATGGTCAATCGGTCAATCGATCAACTTTTAATAAAAGTACTTTATTCTATTATAATTATAAAAATCTAATATGCATAAGAATACGATATTTCTCCTTTATATTTTGTGCAACAATCTCCTTCAAAAGTGCATGGTCAATTGGTCAACCGGTCAATGTTGAATTGGTCAACTGGTCAACATTGACTTGGTCAACCAATCAACTCATCAATGGGAGTCAGGCGCCAGAAAATATGCCGGGAGTCAGGCACCAAAAATAGTCGGGAAGTAGGCACCAGAAATAGTCAATAAGCAGGCGCCACCAACAGTTGGAAAGCAGGCACCACCAACAATCGGGAAGCAGGCACCACCAACAATCGGGAAGTAGGCGCTGCAAACAGTCAGGAATCAGGTGCCACCAACAGTCACGAGTCAAACACCTGCCTTCACCATTTACCATTGTTCTTTTCAAGATGTCTTCGTGCATTGCCAAGCCCAAATGGGATGTAGACTCAAAACACCATATTAGTAGCAAAAACCTGCATTTACACATATTTTCCACTAAAAACACTGATCAAGCATAATACTTTATTTTCTATCAATTATATGCAAAAGCTATATAAAAATACATTTCAAATGCTAATTAAACCAATAATGATGCCCTTAAAAGTATATGTAAAAATGAGCATTTCTGGTGCTCATCAAAAGGTGTGAATTAACATCAACAAAAGGTGAAGAACACTTCTCATTCTTCTCCTAATTATTCTTCTCCTCCCACTTCTCCTAAAGCACATTCTTCTTCTTCTCACTCTAAAGATTCTTCTTCTTCAACATTGTATTGTGATTTTTGTAAAAAGCATGGTCATACAAAATCTAGATGTTTTACATTTGAAAGAATGAAGAAGAAGAAGTCCCTATTTGTAAAGCCTACAAATGAGGAACCACAAGATGGTCCCATTGTGACTACATGGACAGAAGAAGAATATCCTGCTTTGAAGGGTAAACTAAACAAAGTTACCCTCATGTCAAATATTTTTGCACAAGGGGGTCGTGACCATTTTTTTGTCACTCGATCCCACCTTACTCATGATTTTTATGTGGATTGTATCATAGATAACGACTCGTAGAAAAATATCATCACGAGGACCGTTGTTGAGAAGTTGAAGCTTCCCAAAAAGCCACATACTAAACCCTATGCACTTGGGTGGAAGGATGTAGACTCTACATCTAACATCACACATGCTTGCACCTTGTCTTTTGCTTTTGGTGATAAGTTTATGGATAAGGTACGATGTGATATCACTAAGATGGATTGTTGTGAACTGTTGCTTGGTAAGACCTATCAATTTAATAGGAATGCAGTATATCATGCTAAAAAGAACACATACACCTTGGACTTGCATGATAAAACATATTTGGTACAAAGCACTACACCCAAAACAAATTTGATGCTAAGTTGTAGGAAAGCTCGTAAGCTATTAAGTCAACCACTTGTATTGGTTCCTACTTGCATAAGCACCACACAAGATAAATAAAAAGCACCTCCAAAGACTCATGATAAAGAAGAAGCTTCACTTCCACAAATTGAAGAATCATAAGAGCTTGTGGTTAAGGAACCCATTACTATCACTTATGAGAAAGATACCAACCATACCATTGGCATCATTTTGGGTACATCTATGAACACACAACCACCTGCTCCATAGAAGTTGCCTTTACCCTCTTCCACCATTGCACATACAAAGAAGGAGCAAGCTAAGGTCACTTCAATCAACACCGGTAGAGCCTTTAGGGAAAGATAACATAAGACTTGTAGAAGACTCAATAATATCAAAAAAGAGTAATATGCAAGCATCACAGTCCTCATCCATTTTAGGTTGGAGATAGAGTTTGGCTCCCTTTGGATAAGTGACGCTTTCTAGAGATTTTATATCAAGATCCTCCTTTGGTACCTACATCTATCATAAGCCATACAAAAGTAGTGGCACCTGACCCTCAAATTCTGCTCACTACAGATAGAGTTTTTGACATGAAGACTCATCACACTCGACAAGGTTCTTCCACTTCTTACTTTGTCGTCCATCGCGGTCACTTTCCACTTATGACTCATCGGATTCCTCACCATTAGATGGCCCATGAATTTCCATATTTATTGAGAGCATTGGGGTCCAATGCTTCTATGGTTGGGAGGAGTGTTGAGGATATTATATTACCTTAGGTTTATTTATAAGCCTAAGTTATATTATTGCATTGTATTATGTGTGGCATAGTATACCCACATAAGATATTATATTTCTTATTTCTTGCATTGTAATACGTGAGGTATAGTATGCCCATATTGGATTGGATTTGTTATTTGTTAGGATGCATAGTTAGACTATTAGAGATGTGTTTTATCTTCTAGTAGTTAGTTGGTTGTTAGCATCCATGTTTGGCAAGTTGTTATCCCTGCATATCTGTTAGTTACAAGTGGTTGGCCTTTCAAGGTAAATTGTTACAACCAATGTAACCACACGATTCTATGTAAGCTCTATATATTCTATTGCATCTAATGAATAATTGGCTTCACGTTTGAGTTTCCATACCATGATTATTCCTAACTATATATATATATATATTGATTAGGATGGAAGAAGGGGTTTTGAAAGGGGCCCCAAACCTTTTACAAGAAAACACCTACAAATCTACTAACAATCTCAAAATTGAGACATCACAAACAAGACATCCCATAAAACTAAAACATTCAGAAGTATAACAAACCACAAAGTGGAATGGTCTCTAAGGACCAAACTGAACAGGAACCCAAAAGAGAAAAATACCCATAAGGAACCAGATTAAAATCCCATAACACCATAGAGGATAGGAAGAGATATGTTTTCAGACTCAACATAACCTACATTATCATCTTTTTCCTCCTACTTTGTGCACCTTTTTACTTCCCCCGTCTAAGGCTATTAATATTTGGATTCCATTGGCAATATTTGTTTTCTGTTTCTTTGTATCTGTTTTTTCTATTGGAAGGTCTCCCCTAAGATTTAACAGTACCCACATCAATTGCTAACATTTTTTGATGTTTGGTTTTTAGAGTTTGGGAATTTTTTTTCGGATTAGCTAAATTTCCTAGGTTCTTTTTTATTTGATTTACCTACTTTTTCAAAACTATTTGGTTATGCTCATCTTCATCTTCCTCATTTTCTAATTGAATATTTCTATCATCTGCATTTTTCAAGAGACCATTACCTTCATCTCCAAAAGTAATCTCTTGAAGCATATCAAAGGAATTTGGAGAAAGAAAAATATTAATTTGTGAGGGTAAAGTATCCCATACCTTCATATTATCTGCCATAAATTGAATCTAAAAGAAAGAATCCTTTTGCATATCAGATTTACTTCATTTTTAGGGATATCAGCTTCCAAGATATATTCCTTTCTAGAACCGTTTAAGGATGAGACCTTCTAGTTTTCGCTCTGAGGGTTTTCAACTTCCAAGATATCTTTCTTCCTGGAACCCTCTTCTTCAATTTGATTTTGTTGCCAAAATTTATGATCTTGAGAAGGAGGCTTCTAGTTTGGGCATGCTCGAGTCAAGTGCCCTAATTTCTTACAAACCCCACATTTAACAAGGGGATTCTCATATTTTAAAGGCTGATTCCAAACACCCAATATTGAAATCAACCAAATCAAATTTGATAAATTTCCCTCTAGATCCACATTAACATGTATCTTGGCATAGACAAGGCAAGATTTGGACTTGGTGACCAGATCCACAATAATCATCTGACCTATTTCTCTAGAAATAAAAAAAATAACCACCTCATTTGAGTAGTGAAAGGGGAGATTTGGTAATCTCACCCAACAAAAATATTTGAGTCTCTAGATTAAAATTAGGTCCCCATCTCCTCAAGAAAAGGTGTAATAACCTCAAATTTCCCAACCAAAACTAATCATCATCATCATTTTTTTTTTACAAACTTACATACGTATGAGAGTCTTATATATATATTTTTCCATTGAATAAGTAGTCACCCGAGTTTCCAAGGATATGCACCAAACATGAATCAACTTGATCAGATTTTATCCATGTGTATGGGAGAGGCCAGTGTCCCATAATGATTAGTGAGAATTTTCTAGTTTGTTTCAACCAGAACGCTCATTTTTCTTTTTAAAGTTTAACTCTAAGTTAAACTAGTTCCAACCATAGGTATCTTTCAACCTAGCTTTAAGAGTATGCCTTGATGACTATTTATTGTTTTCCAATGATATACTATTTTTAGGTGCATTGCTTAACCAACCAATCATACCTCATATAGTTTTGTTAAGGAGATCATCCAACCGATCCTCACAGACATATGTTGTCTACCACTTTATCTCATTTACTATTAACTATTTAGATCTCTCATTTGTATAATCTTTGATATGTTTATGTTCATCCTGTGTTTCCACATTTATACTTACAAAATTATAAAGATCCAATTTAACCATTCATACTCAAAGCAACCACTTGAGAATTCAAGTAATATATATTAGATCAAGTAAACAATTTGTTTTTAGAACATAATACTTCAAAGAGATTTATACTGATTACAACTTTGTTGGTCCAAAATCTGCCACAGGAAAGGATTTTACAAATGCACCCTAGACCCGGCCAACATTGAAAGGCTGGAAGCAAGAAATGGCTTCCAGACCAATCTCCAGAGTGGGCTGGTTCCCTTCACTATTCTAGACTTGGTTTAAGATAAGGGTTGCAGGAAAGAGATTTAAAAAAGCTGCAGAAAGAAATGGGAAATATGGCCACAGGCCGAAGTGATGGGATGAGAAAAACAACAGCAGGAAACTACAAACGCAACAACAACAAGTAACATAAGAAATCAGCTTAATCTTCGCACAATCACATGCAGCAAATCCCTCCAAACCCACATTCCAAAAATCGTACCCTGACCGCAATGTTTAAATCCAGAAGCAGAATTTAAATGTAACAGCAATGCAGGAGTATGAATGCTATTAGAAATGCAGAGAAACAGAAAAGAAATTCATCCATGCAACGCTTGAAAAATTAGAAGTCAAGTCTTTTATTCCTGCAAATGCACTTCCCAGTCTCTAGCAGCAAGTTTTTCCAACCTTTTGAAATGAGAATTACATTGGTTTTTATAGAGGTCCGTCCTCTCTACAGCATTAAATGTTTGCCACCATCCTCCTCGTGATCTACAATTGTGCATTGGAAATTACATACACGACCCCTTGATTACAGCCTCGAAGAAACAAAAATTAAATGCAATGAAACGTTCGCGGTCCTTCATTAAATTTGATTCTTTGAACATGTGCATGAAACCGTTACGACAATCCACGAACAGCAGCCTCGAATGCATTAAATCTTCAATCTCGGTGGCCTGGGCGCGTCTTTTACTTTGACTACCTTGGAAATCCACAAAACATTTAATTTCGGGTCAGCATTAAATCATCGGAAATCCAAAAAATCTCCTCGGGCGTTCATACTATGTTCTGGCGGGAAACTGTCGCAGGTCGCGAAAACGCGACGGGTCGCGAAATCGCGACGTATTTTTATGCCGTACACTTTTGTCACTTACACCCGCGAAAATGCTCCCGTCGCGCTGTCGCTACATCTTCGGCTTTGTCTTCTCTATCGCTAGCTTGTTCCGCGAAAAATGGCACATGTAGCGATATCGCTACGCATTGCGGCCTTTGGCTATTCCTTCCTTCCTGCCCCGCGAAAACGGAACATGCAGCGCATCGCTGCACGTTTCGGCACTTTGTACGGTCTCCTGGATGGGTCGCGAAAATGCGACGCCTTTTGCTTTTTGCATGATTCTCTTCGCACTCCGCCTTGTCACCTAGAACTTGCAGCGAATCGCTGCATTTTCTATACCGTTTGTGAAAACAGTCAGCGCATCGCTGCACTGCACTCGCCTTGTTGCCCAGAACTTGCAGCGAATCGCTACATTGTTTATGCCTTTTGCAAAAGCAGTCAGCGCATCGCTGCACTTTTGAACACTGAAACCTTTGAAGTCACATGCCACGAAAATGGAACATGTAGCGATATCGCTACATGTTTCAGGCACCTGTACGGCCTTGAAGACGGTCCGCGAAAACATAACACCTTTTGCACTTGAATGTCTTCAATTCTTCCTTGTCTCCATTTCGCTACCAATTTGAGCACTTAACCATTTTCATGCTTTTTGATCAATTTTCATCCCTTGCATGATTTCGCTGCATATTCATGTCAGTTGGCCTTATTGTTGATATTGCAGTGAATCGCTACAACTTACTGCTCCTTTGCTTCTTGGACCGAAATGGCCGCGATTTTGAAGCATGTAGCGATATCGCTACGCTTTGCTCCTTCCGTACCAATTGCCACTTTGTCATCGCGAAAATGCTACGGGTAGCGCGTCGTCTGTAACTTTTAACCTTGGGTCCTCTCGCCAAACACCGCGCGAAACGGAACATGTAGCGATATCGCTACATGTTTCGGTTCTTGGTTCTTCCTGGTCAAAACCCCGCGATTTCGCTACGGGTAGCGATATCGCTACGCATTTCTTTCTCCGTACCCTTTGCCATTTTCCGTCGCGACGCGCTGCATCTTTGCCTTGGACTCTTCTCCGCTCGAACATGCAGCGAATCGCTGCAAGTTTTGGCACTTGCCCCTTCGAAGCCGCCAGTGTCGCGATTCGCTGACATGTCAGCGACGCGCTGCAAGTTTTCAACTTTGTGTCTTTGAGGCCGACCAACCCGCGATTCTGGAACACGTCGCGATATCGCGACGGTTCCGCCCAACCTGCCTGCGTTGACTGCGTTGACCGCGATTTCGCGACATGTCAGCGAATCGCTGCAGTTTTTAGACTTAGTTATTTTTTGCTCATTTTTTCTTCTTTTTTCGCCAAAGCTGCATCAAAGCTGATATTAAAGGTCAGATTTTCAATAATACACTAATGCATTAATCAATGAGAATCAATGTGGCAAAAATGCCAACATTCTTGGCGGCTCGCGGGGTATACAGCTTGCTGTATGCAAGAATCCAGGCCTTAGTCCATTGGGCACAGAGTCATATCAGAACAGTAAGGTTGGCTGCTGCAAAACTTCTTCTGCTGCTGAAAACTAGAACCGGAAGAACCTGCATAGAAGCGGTTATAAACTGAAGAAATGGAATGTGATGGTGAAGTGAGCTCCTGCGATTGCGCGGCGGTGACTGCAATGGAGTGGTGTGAGTAATAAAATGATGGAGCAAAAGTGACGTAATAGACATAACAACAGCATGTTGCTACACTACCAGCGGCAATAGATGGAATGAACGAATGGATGGAACAGAAATGGAAGTTTTGAAGCGTGAAATGAAAATGAACTAAGCTGGAAAATAAATGCTTTTTAAAACAAAAACCAAACTGGGAAGAAAGGGATAAGAAGAAATGGGGAAAATAGAAAAGGGGAGAAGAAACAACAGCCGTGGCTTATTCTTTTTGTTTTTTATTGCAAGAAGAAAGAAACAAAAGAAGGAAGAGGAAGATGAAGAAAGGAAATAGAAAGCAGGGGAGGGAAAAGAAGAATTCTTTGGAAGCCACAAACTACCGGAAAGGAAGGACAAAAGGGAAACAAACACCTACAGCCCACAAGCAACAAGAGCCAAGGTGACAACAAAAGGCAAAACCTATATACATACTCTTTTCTTCTTCTTCACTTCCTTTTTTTTTATATATATATATATATATATTTTTATATATTATATACAAACTCAAATTGAACTTGCGAATTCATGAAAAGTAGGCTTTCAAATGAAAGCCATTAACTGAAATTGGAAGTGAGCTACCATCCATGTCTTCCAAATAGAAAGAATTAGCTGCACCTGTGCTGGAAATGCGAAAGGGACCCTCCCAGAATGCATCAAACTTCTTATGATTGCCAGGTTTAGCTTTATTCTCATTCCATTTCAGCACCAAATCTCCTGTCTTGAATGGACGGGCTGCAGAATGCTTATAAAACCACTTCGAAATCCCTTGCATGTGCTTGTCAAATTCATTATACGCTTTGGAACGCTGCTCCTCTAATTCCAACAACTGTGCTATTCGCAGATCCAAGGAACTCAGGTCTGTCTCATCATCTTGAAAAAACTACAACTGCTGTAATACTGGCAACTCAAGATGAACCGGCAACCTTGCTTCTTTGCCATAGACTAGGGCATATGGTGAGGTTTTAATGGACTTCTTGACGGAAATCCTGTCTGCCCATAACGCCTGATTCAATAACAAGTGCCATGATCTTTTGTTCTCTCCCAATGACCTCTTCAAAATTCTGAGCAAATTTTTGTTCGTTGACTCTGCCAAGCCATTTCCCTGTGGATAGTAATTGGAAGATGTCTTAAGGAAAATGCCAAACTTGTTAGCAAACTCGGCCAGTTCAGCTCCAATGAATGGAGTTCCATTATCTGTAATGATGGCGTCTGGAACACCAAAACGTGTAATCAAACTCTCAACAAAAGAAATCACTACAGATTGATTGGCCATCTTTGTAGGTATGGCTTCAGACCACCTTGTGAAATAATCTGTAGCTGTTAAGATGTATCTGTGACCACTGAGGAATTAGGATCAATTATTCCAATAAAATCCAACCCCCATTGCTTTGAAAGGGTGCTTCAACTCTGAGCTGGATGCAAAGGCGAGGCTGCATTCCTTACTCTTCCTGCATATCTTTGACACTTATCACAGGCTTGTGCAATCTTGAAAGAATCTGAGAACAGGGTCGGCCAGTAGTAACCAGCTCGAATGATTTTCAAGGCCATCGGTCTTCCTGCATAGTGACCTCCTGAGAGACCAGAATGGAACTCTTCCAAGATCCTATCCTTGTCTGCTTGTTTAACACACTTCAAAAGAACACCATCAATATTTTTAAAAAATAAACCATCTGAAAACAAAACATACCGCAGAGCTTGCAACCGAAATCTCCTCCTCTGAGAAGCAGTCAATTGTGATGGACATCTTCCAGTTGTGAAGTAATCAATCAGGTCCTCTGTCCAATCTTTTTCCAGAATTAAGAAATTCATTAAATTGTCATTACCAGCAAGAGCCTCTCCCTGATCTTCGCATACATCAAATGCTGCCATCTTTGCTAACTGCTGGCACAGAGCTTTACCACGCACTAATTTAGTTGGGTGAATTTCTACATCAAATTCCTGGATCTTGGTGACCCAGCCAGCACGTTTATCACCCAACTCTCCTTGAAGAATGAAATTTCTCACATCTGGGTGAAGCACATAAACAAATGTCCTGCTCTGGGAAATAAAATGTTTGAATTTCTTCAGGGATTTCATCACAGCATATACCTGTTTCTCAATAAAATTGTACTTTGCTTCGTGAGGTAAAATGACTTGGCTCAGAAAAGCAATGGGCCTTTCATTCCCATCATCTCCCTTTTGCGTCAAAACTGCAGCATAACTGTCATCTTCTCCAAGCGCATATAAGATGAAATCCTTGGAGTAGTCAGGATTAATCAGGACAGGGGCCTGCACTATTCTTTCCTTGATCTCCTGAAATGCTTCCTTTCTTTGAGCTGTCCATTGGAAAACTGCATCTTTCTTCAACAATTCGGTCATTGGTTTAACAACCTGAGCAAAATCAGCAATGAATTTTCTAATGAAATTTATCTGTCCAAAGAAAGATTGAAGTTCCTTCTTGTTTGCAGGGAGTGACAATTTCTTCAAGGCTTCAACACGGGCTGGATCAATTGCTAATCCATCTTCAGAAATCACATGACCCAGAAGCTTACCTTCTTTTACAACAAACACAGACTTCTTTGGATTAATGGAGATTCGAATTCTCTGCATTTCTCAAAAATCAGCCTCAGGTGAGAACAATGGTCTTCCCTTCTATGTGAAAAGACTGTCATGTCGTCAAGGTATATTACAATGATCTTGTTCAACAAATATTTGAAAGCAATGTCCATAGCTCTTTGGAAGGTAGCTCCAGCATTTGACAGTCCAAAGGGCATTCGTTGATATGCAAAAGTACCCCACTTCGTGGTGAATGCTGTCTTAAACTGATCTTCATCTTTTACCCAGATCTGGTTATACCCAGAAAATCCATCCAGCAAAGAAAAACGCTGTGCACCAGCCACAACATGCAATATTTGATCTATTCTCGGCAAAGGATAATGATCCTTTAATGAAGCACGGTTCAAATTCCTGAAATCAACGCACAATCTAATATCTCCATTCTTCTTACGGACTGGGACCAGATTGGCGACCCATGTGGAGTGCTTGACCGGATAGATGATCTTAGCTTGCAACATTTTAACAAGTTCAGCCTTCATCAACGCCTCAATCTTTGGGTTTACAGGTCTCTGTTTTTGTCGAAAAGGCCTAACTCCTTCTTCCAGTTCAATTGTATGCTGTATAATCTGCTTGTTGTAGCCTTTCAAGTCTTCATAGCTCCAAGCTATAATATCAGAAAACTCTTTCAGAGTAGCTCCGATTTTCTGCGAGTTCTTCTGGGGTTGAGTCAGTGCCAACCTTAATCACTTTGTCAAGCTGAAGCTCTAACTCCATGAATTCCTTTCTATCAATCTCCATTCGAGGCTTTCTGGAACGATCATGTTGGTCAAACAAGCTCTCCAGAGTTATTAGACCCTTTGGAATATGGTTATTCCTTAATTGAATAAGACCTTCGGCTTCTTCATTCTCCAAAGTTCTTCCTTCAACATTAGCAGCTTCATGAATCAAGAAATTAACAATCTGCTCATCATTTTCAAAGACACTGCGGAAAGTTTCCTTATCCAGCACACTTGAGTCCGTATACCATTCTCACTGTCTTGGGCTTGTTCACAACTTGATCAGCGAGGAGAAAAGTTAGCTCCAAGAGATGCTAATAAGTCGGCATGTTTATTCATCTCTCTGGAAACGACTTGAATATTAAGCGCGGTGAAAAGTTCAAACAAATCCCAAACCCGATTACGATATGCTTTCAGATAATGCTGCTTTGAGATGCATCTATTTGTGACCTGATTTACAATAAGCTCGGAATCACCAAAAATATTGAGTTGTTCTATTCCTAACTTCTTTGCTTTCTTCAGACCCAAGCACAATGCTTCATATTCAGCGACATTATTAGTACAACTCCATGTAAGCCGATATGAATAAGTTCTCTGTACACCAGAAGGAGAAATTAACACAATACCTGCTCCGGCACCATTCCTGCATCTAGCTCCATCGAAATACAGTTGCCATAACTGATCTGTAACCTCAGTCTGATCAACTGGGTTAGACAATTCCTGCTTTGTCTCAGTCTCAGGTTTTCGAA
This sequence comes from Wollemia nobilis, assembly GCA_028583015.1. Classification (NCBI taxonomy): domain Eukaryota; kingdom Viridiplantae; phylum Streptophyta; class Pinopsida; order Araucariales; family Araucariaceae; genus Wollemia; species Wollemia nobilis. The sequence goes on from JAQPPZ010015032.1 coordinate 5,539,216, forward strand.
TGGCATAGCAGCCAATCTCTGTCTCCATCATGGCATTGAAGTTAAGCATTGAAAACTGGTCTTCCAACTGAAGATTGTTTAAAACTTCACTCATTAAAACAGCATCTTCAGACTCTTCAGTGAGCATATGGACCGACTGCATGTCTTTTCCAACATCTTCCAACTTCTCAATGTGAAAAGGGGAAGGCTTTTCATTCTGTATTCTGAGACGTCTATTCTTAAAAGGAATTTCCAGATGGGAATAATCTAATGCCGAGATAACCCCCTAATTTTGCGGTAAATTCCCGGGATAAACACATGCTAAAATAGGGCTCTAAATCTACTACAACAATTTCTTGAATAACGGTGATTTGGGGCATTGTATGTAGGACAATGGGTACATCTTTAATGACACCTACTATTTTTACAGGCGTACCATCCAATTGCAGAACTCCGGGACTACTCCGGGTATACTCCATTCCCATAGCTTCACGGACTCCCTTGGGCATGACGGTGGTTGCGGCTCCGGAATCAATCATACAATTGTGTACAACCCAACCTTCTATTTGCAATGACAAGTAAAAAGGAGGAGGTCTGTTCTTACCGATAACAGAGGTGGTTAAAGTTTGGGCATAGACGGTGTGGGTAGGCCCTTTTTCACTCTCCTTCACAGATTTCAATGACTCTTGTAATAAATCTACTTGACCAGGTAATTGCAAAGCGTCATAAAGGCTTACCTTAGCAGGGGTCTTTTTAAGATCATCAACAATGTTGTATGAAACTACAACAGAATTTTTCGTCTCAGCAGGTTGCTCAAATCTGGTTCTGTACTGTTGTGTAGCTTCCACTCTTAACCTCTTGGTCAGTGATGGATACTTCAATTTTTCACGTGCCTGCTCCTCTGCTTCTGATCTTACTGGTGCAGCTGCTGCCTTTTCTTGAACTCTGTTAAAAGTTGGATCTTTGGGCAAAGACTTTGGAGCTAGCACAGGAGCTTTCACTGGCCTCTTCACTTCAGTCGGTACTCTTAACGGCTCTAAGTCAGCAGGATCAACATTCATAGGCTTCTTTCCAGTCCTTGTTAGAACTGAAACTTGATCTTCCACTGCAGTCATCAAATTATGACCAGCTTCTGAGATCATATTAACATGGTCACCTGAAGAGCTGGCCGCCAAGGTCTGCACATAATTTAAGTGAACCATACATGTATCCTCTCCGTGAGGATCATTACAAGTCGAGCACCAATATACTCCATCTGCATGGGCTGCATCTTCATTTGCTAGAACAGCTAAGCCCTTTTCAGGTGCTTTGCTTGTGGAGGCAGCTTGATCTCTAGTAATTTGAGGAGGTTGAAATCTCCTTGGCTGGAAATCTCTCTCGGCCTGCTTCCTCTCAATGAGTGTGATCTTATTTCCCATGGCTCTAATGGCAGAATTTGCAGACTTAACCTCTTGCAATAATGTTGTATATGGATCAGGGTTTGCAAGTGCAGGAGGTGCTGGTAAGGGCAAAGGAGCTGGTGGTGCTGGCAAAGCTGGAAATGCAGTGGAAACGGGAGATGGTTGAATGCTGGGTGCAGGGAGCGGTAAAGGAGTTAAAGCAGGCAATTGAGGAGCTGGGACAGTTGCAACCTGAGGTGCTTTAGAACTCCATGATGGTGTAGGATACATAGCTGGCATGGGGTGTGGTTGTGAACCATATAAATATTGAGGCAAATCTGGAATAAGAGGCATAGTTACCTTTGGAGGCAGTCTTCCTACAGCAACCAGATCAGCTTATGCTTTAATTGCTTGTTCAAATATTTCTGGAAACGTTACCACATTAGACTGCCGAACCGCCCAGCCGATATCTGAGTGAAACGCTCTGAGGTAGTACATCGTAGACTAATTCATCGACGAGGCCGAATACCATCGGGAATCCTTTGCCAAGTTACGGTAAACCGGACATTAAAATCGGGTATCTCTTCTTGTGGATGTCTCTGTATGATAGTAAACTGATTTAACAATGAGAAAGGGTCAGCCTGTTCATGAAAATGTTTCACCAGCAAATCACCAAACTGATCCCATGATGTTATGGTGCCGGGAGGCAGAGTTCTGTACCAAAACAGCAGTTTACCTCTCAAAGAACACACTAACAATTTGATCATTACATCTTCATCGGTAATGTCATGGATAGCAGCCAGGGAAGCCACATCATTTATGTGCTCATAGGCTGTTTTACCAGTACCATCGTAAGTGGGCAAAGCCTTCAGTGCAGCCTGAGGTACTGGATTCTGAGCCTGCAGATTCAAGGCTCCAGTGCTGTTCCATGCCAAGAATTTTTTGGGTGGAGGAAATTGTGCCATTGGTGGAACTTGTAGGGGTGCAACACTAGCAACAATACTGGGTATTTGTACAACAGAAGATGGAAGGGATGAGGAAACTAATCTAGAATGCTCACCACTTCTTGAACTATCAAGCTCAAAAAACTGAACAAGATCGCCAAATTTCTTTGACTGTGATCTTGTGATCATGAAGTATTTATGGGTTCAGCAGGGTTACCAAAAACAACAGAGTCACCAAATGCTCTAATTTACAGTCTGAAGGCGAACATTAAACCTTCGACCCTATGGGATCTTTTAGAGACAAATAAAATCTGTCCCACCAGGCGTGCCAAAAACTGTTGGTCCAAAATCTGCCACAGGAAAGGATTTTACAAATGCACCCTAGACCTGGCCAACATTGAAAGGCTGGAAGCAAGAAATGGCTTCCAGACCAATCTCCAGAGTGGGCTGGTTCCCTTCACTATTCTAGACTTGGTTTAAGATAAGGGTTGCAGGAAAGAGATTTAAAAAAACTGCAGAAAGAAATGGGAAATATGGCCACAGGCCGAAGTGATGGGATGAGAAAAACAACAGCAGGAAACTACAAACGCAACAACAACAAGTAACATAAGAAATCAGCTTAATCTTCGCACAATCACATGCAGCAAATCCCTCCAAACCCACATTCCAAAAATCGTACCCTGACCGCAATGTTTAAATCCAGTATGCAGAATTTAAATGTAACAGCAATGCGGGAGTATGAATGCTATTAGAAATGCGAGAGAAACAGAAAAGAAATTCATCCATGCAACGCTTGAAAAATTAGAAGTCAAGTCTTTTATTCCTGCAAATGCACTTCCAGTCTCTAGCAGCAAGTTTTTCCAACCTTTTGAAATGAGAATTACATTGGTTTTTATAGAGGTCCGTCCTCTCTACAACATTAAATGTTTGCCACCATCCTCCTCGTGATCTACAATTGTGCATTGGAAATTACATACACGACCCCTTGATTACGACCTCGAAGAAACAAAAATTAAATGCAATGAAACGTTCGCGGTCCTTCATTAAATTTGATTCTTTGAACATGTGCATGAAACCGTTACGACAATCCACGAACAACAGCCTCGAATGCATTAAATCTTCAATCTCGGTGGCCTGGGCGCGTCTTTTACTTTGACTACCTTGGAAATCCACAAAACATTTAATTTCGGGTCAGCATTAAATCATCGAAAATCCAAAAAATCTCCTCGGGCGTTCATACTATGTTCGCGGGAAACTGTCGCAGGTCGCGAAAATGCGACGGGTCGCGAAATCGCGACGTATTTTTATGCCGTACACTTTTGTCACTTACACCCGCGAAAATGCTCCCTGTCGCGCTGTCGCTACATCTTCGGCTTTGTCTTCTCTATCGCTAGCTTGTTCCGCGAAAAATGGCACATGTAGCGATATCGCTACGCATTGCGGCCTTTGGCTATTCCTTCCTTCCTGCCCCGTGAAAACGGAACATGCAGCGCATCGCTGCACGTTTCGGCACTTTGTACGGTCTCCTGGATGGGTCGCGAAAATGCGACGCCTTTTGCTCTTGCATGATTCTCTTCGCACTCCGCCTTGTCACCTAGAACTTGCAGCGAATCGCTGCATTTTCTATACCGTTTGTGAAAATAGTCAGCGCATCGCTGCACTGCACTCGCCTTGTTGCCCAGAACTTGCAGCGAATCGCTGCATTTGTTATGCCTTTTGCGAAAACAGTCAGCGCATCGCTGCACTTTTGAACACTGAAACCTTTGAAGCCACATGCCACGAAAATGGAACATGTAGCGATATCGCTACATGTTTCAGGCACCTTGTACGGCCTTGAAGACGGTCCGCGAAAACATAACACCTTTTGCACTTGAATGTCTTCAATTCTTCCTTGTCTCCATTTCGCTACCAATTTGAGCACTTAACCATTTTCATGCTTTTTGATCAATTTTCATCCCTTGCATGATTTCGCTGCATATTCATGTCAGTTGGCCTTATTGTTGATATTGCAGCGAATCGCTACAACTTACTGCTCCTTTGCTTCTTGGACCGAAATGGCCGCGATTTTGAAGCATGTAGCGATATCGCTACGCTTTGCTCCTTCCGTACCAATTGCCACTTTGTCATCGCGAAAATGCTACAGGTAGCGCGTCGCTGTAACTTTTAACCTTGGGTCCTCTCTGCCAAACACCGCGCGAAAACGGAACATGTAGCGATATCGCTACATGTTTCGGTTCTTGGTTCTTCCTGGTCAAAACCCCGCGATTTCGCTACGGGTAGCGATATCGCTACGCATTTCTTTCTCCGTACCCTTTGCCATTTTTCGTCGTGACGTGCTGCATCCTTGCCTTGGACTCTTCTCCGCTCGAACATGCAGCGAATCGCTGCAAGTTTTGGCACTTGCCCCTTCGAAGCCGCCAGTGTCGCGATTCGCTGACATGTCAGCGACGCGCTGCAAGTTTTCAACTTTGTGTCTTTGAGGCCGACCAACCCGCGATTCTGGAACACGTCGCGATATCGCGACGGTTCCGCCCAACCTGCCTGCGTTGACTGCGTTGACCGCGATTTCGCGACATGTCAGCGAATCGCTGCAATTTTTAGACTTAGTTATTTTTTGCTCATTTTTTCTTCTTTTTTCGCCAAAGCTGCATCAAAGCTGATATTAAAGGTCAGATTTTCAATAATACACTAATGCATTAATCAATGAGAATCAATGTGGCAAAAATGCCAACACAACCTATACAATCAAATATTCAAAAATTATATTATGAAACCCTTTTCAATGAATCATAAATTCCTACAGGCTATCACATCATTTCTTTTGCAGAAATCTCTTAATGTTACAAACAAAAGCCTCATTGAGTTGAATACAATATCAACTTCTTCTGGTCTTCAACTCTCTTTCAGGTTCATTAGGAATAGTTATCGCTGTCCAACCAGTACTAGGTGATAGGTTACTCGGGATTAGGACAATCCAAATTTTGAATATGCATATCTAACTACAAAAGACCATGCGGTAGTAATCTATAGAATGCATACAATTTTCAGCAACCAAGCATCCAACACAATTCAAGAGTAGGAAATCCCATCCTTTCCTAAGAATGAACTTTTTCCATTCCTTTCATCCCATATTTCATCACACATAAAATATGCTCTTGAATCTATACTAACTGCATTCATTGACATGGCTATGGAGAACCCCCATATATTCTTGAAAAATGCAACCCATTTACCCTTTCTCCCATATTAGACTATGCCATCATAATATTCCATTTCTTAATTTAGTATGCAATATTGTGTAAACATGATTCTATTTGTACAATGCATTGGAATCACAATATGGTAAAATGTGCCATTATACAATTTTACTACCAAGACTCAAGAGACGTAAGCACCCAGAATAACATTTAAACAATCTTGTTCATAATATAAAATCACAATGTCAAAAGAATCCACTACTACCATATTTACTAGATTTGGGCAAAAACATCCATCATAATCAATCAAACTCTCTAAGAGTAGACCAAACTATGTTTACCACATATTTTCAAAAAGGATTATTCCCTTTAATGTAAGTCACTCTAAGTTTCAACCTAGAAATAACTTCTTATATTATGACATATACATATATATGTAGCATTTTCATCAAACAATTTTGTGTCATATTAATATTGTTCATGACTAGAGATATTCATAGACTCACAAACATTTCAAAACTTTATACCATAAATGGACAAGCTACCCATATAAATTTTCCTTGGGTAAACTTAATTTTTTTTATTATTTAATAACAAATCCAAGTTTATTAAACTTCTAGTAATAGTTGTACATGTTTATTAAACATTAAAGTTGTCCATTAAATTAAAGTTGTACATGTTTATTAAACATTAAAGCTGTACATGTTTATTAAACATTAAAGCTGTCCATTAAATTAAAGTTGTACATGTTTATTAAACATTAAATCTATCCATTAAATTAAAGATGTACATGTTTATTAAATATTAAAGTTGTGCATTAAATTAAAGCTGTAATTTACCAAAAGTCAATACCATTACAGGCTTTTACAGGACAACGACTGCGTACGATCTACATCGCATAAACTCTCTCTAAAACCCAGGTTGAATTGGAAGTCCCTTGCACTCATCGAACAAGACCAGGGTTTCAACGTTTATCTAGAGGATGCATTGCATCCCATTCGAAGACGTATTTCGATAAATTTCTAATGAAGGTACCAGCCAAAGCGTCTATTTTTTTTTATTATGACACATCTCCTCTAGATGGAAAAAATATAAACATCACCAATGACCTTCATATCTACAAATAAAGTGATTCGTGTCCCTCATCCCGCAACCAGATTGCTCGATTTATGACATGGTTGTCCAAAACATACTACACAGGGTATGAGAGTCCTATAATGGGGCTTGAGTGTTATTATCAAAGGTAAACTTGCTCTCAAGATCGTGGAACAAGGCTTCTTAAATATAAAACTTTGAGACCACTCTGTTTCTAACACATTCAAGAGTCAATTTTCTTTGTTTTTTTAGAATAAAACCTAGACTTAGCCCATGTGCCTACTATACGTAAGCTTCCACCTTACCCATACAAGATCACATCAAGTTATATTCAATTTTGTAAGTTTCTTTATAAAATGGTCCATTAAACTTGAAACCCCTAAATTTATTTAGAAGAACATTTTTACATAAAGCTAATGTAAACCATGTTTTCAGACAAGAATCCTCATAAATTGCAGAACAACAACAAACTTATACTCAAAGCTTTTCTGTATACTCAATTAAACCCTTTATCCCTTACAACATTTGAGCTACTTCTATATTATCTAATATTTTCTGTATATTCACCCAGGTGTTGTAGGTGAGTTGGAGAGGAGAGGGCAATCCTCCAAGGGAGGTCCCAGGTTCAAATTTCCACCCTACCAAAAAAGCTGAATTGGGTATCCAAAATCCAATTGATAATGTTGGTACGGGCAGGGTCGAGTGCAACCCCCGGGTGACTTTGACGGTGTAGAACCCCTCGTTCGTGGTCTCTCAGACCAAGGCGGTTCCGCAAGGGGTTTTTCGCTTTAAAAAAAAAAAAAAAAAATTCTGTATATTCCATTAAACCCTTTATCCCTTACAACAGTAAGGCTACTTCTATATTATCTCGTCATTCCTTAATCAAACATACTTATTATCTATAGGGTATCTAGAATTCATAATCCCGACCTAGATCTTTCACTGACTTCCTTTGTCCCAAGCTCTAGCAAGATCCCCAGTTCTTTGTCCTACACAAATTATTTTTTTTTTCTTCAAAAAAAGTAACAAGGTGAGGAAAGTTAAGGTAAATCACGAGGTCCTTCTAGTTTCTGATCTGAGAAAAACCTGGAGAGCATACTCCCTAGGAACATATAAATTTCCAAAAACAATTTGCAAAAAATATGAAACTTTTAGTTTTTGATCCAATTTTTATTGGAGAGCATACTCCTTGATCTCACTCCACAAAAATTGTTATGTCCATGCCTTCCCAAATACCTCTATTTATAATGGAACTCACTCTCCCCCATAACCATTATTTTATAATTAAAAATTGTTGAAGATGAGCCCACCATAAATGTTGTCTAGAAATTGGAGTTAGTTTGACTTTAAAAATGAGGTGGTCCAATCACAATCCAACACATACCAATTCTTCAACTAATATTTTCTTCATTGCTAAGTAACTAATTAATTAACTTAATTAATCACAATAAACTTGTAACTAATCTAGGGACAAAATAGCACTAGATTTAATGCTTCTTTAATGTTGTCCACTAATCAAGCTTAACACAAATTAAAGATCTTAATTAACCAAGTAAACCAATCTTAGCAATTAATTTCTCAACTAACTAAGGATACAAAGAAACATTCAAGTAAATGCCTTAAATGCCACTAACAATTTATATTTAGCAACAAATTCTCCTAGTTTAGCCAAGCATACTTTATCTATTTTTACTTCATAATTACCTCTATGAAATAAAAACCTTAAACTATATAATGCAAACACAAAGTAGGGTAAAAATTGAAAGGCCACACCTTCTAAATAACCAACCCCCATAAAATTCTCTCTAAATCAGTAAAATATTTCAACTTCACCATAAAAACCCTAGAGAGGGCAACAATCTCCATAGGACCATTCGACCTCCACTTAGCAGAAGCCCATTTTATGAGCGCATCCAAGTTAGGTATAACCCTCCTAAATCTTCCTACAAGTGATGAGAACCTTGTTCAATGGCCATATTAACAAGGTCATCCATAATAAAAAGCTGGCCCTTTTTGGGAAGCATATCAAACTTGGTCTTTGGGGACTTAGGCTTACCCAACACCACTTGAGACCAAGACTATTTTCCCTTATCTTTTGGGCCCAAAACATCAACATCCTGAAGAAGTTTTGCACTATTTGACTTCGCCTCATCATTCTCGACACCATTGAAATTGCAACTGCTATTGATTTTGATATCGCTACCAGATCCATTCTCGTTGGCTTGTTCTTCGAAAGAAATAATTTTGGCCTGAGTTTGATCCACCGCATATTGTAATATCTCCTTACGCACTTCAGGCTCTAGATTTCTCAAGTCCTCCATAAATAACTACAATAATTACCTCGACACCACTAGTGGTATGTCATTTGATACTATGTGATCAATGAAAGCCTTAGAATTCTAAATATGATTGTTGGATAGAATGAGTATGAGTTTGTATTGCTCGATTTTTTGCCTCTGATCATTAATGGCTATTATAGATTGTAGAGCATTTATGATTTCACCTGTCATTTTCATCCTTCAATTTTTTTTCAATTGGTTATATGGGATTGAAACAAGCCCCATTCATGTTACATCATCACCACATAGTGGTATTGCAATAAATCTTGGATATTATCCATGTATCTGTTGGGACTAAAACTGATGGAGTTTTATTATTGATACAAATGGGTTACAATATATAGGCATAAGCCTATATGAAACACATGACACTTGTCAAGTGAAACTGACAAGTGTCAAGGAAGGCATAGTGCACATTACATTAATTCTAACATTCCCCCTTAATGTGCACTATCCTAACTAAAGAAAAAAACAAGTCAACATTAGGTAACATTTCCCCTTAATGTTGACTTCTCTAAAAGCAACCTATCATCCTCTTTTATTGCCGATTGATTTGGTCTAGGCTCGTGCTCTTTGCGCTTGGCTCTCCAACTGTGAATAATGCTAGATTCACTGTGTATACATCTCGGTCTGTTGCCTTAGGGTCAGCCACTTCCATGGGTCTGTTGCCACTGGGTCAACCGTCTAAGTGCCTCGGGGTCATCATGGGTGCCTCAGGGTCAGCCACTTCTGGGTCTGTTGCCTCTGTAGGTCATCCTCAGAGGATGTTGCCTCTTGTAGGTCACTGACTAGATCCACCATGAATATCAAGTCCCTCATCATGGTGAACTCAATCTAGAAGGTGTCGGTATCTACCGAAAATGCACCTAATACAAAGGAAAAATGAGCCATATAAGAGTGTCGGTCTCTATCGAAAATGCACTCAATACAATAAAATGAGCCATAGATCCAAATATGGAGGAGAAGAAGAAGAATAGAAGAGAATCTTCTGAAGTGTCTTCGTCTGTAGTCTTCAGAAGTAGATCCGAAAAAACCTCGGAAAGAGTCTAGGGTGTCTATGTCTGTAGTCCCTAGAATAAGTGTCCTTATGGTGAACATGTCATCCCATCCAAATGCATGGGTAACTAGCCACTGCATTCGCCAAGTGTATAGAAAATATCACTAGGTACAAGGATCACATATAAAATTACCTTGGGAGTGTCGGGTTCAACCGAGAGTGCACTCCAAGGTAGAAAAACTTTGAGGCTAAAAAATTGAATTGAAATAGCCTCAAAATTACAATATGACACCACCATTGTGTCCGTCATGGAAAAACATTTCCAACGACTATAAATACCCCTATATTCCACCATCAAAGGGGCCTTCATCATGTGGAAAAAACATCATGCCTATCTAAGCAGTAAATAGACAACATCGCTCAATGGCGGCATCGCTCTCAGGCGGAAAAAATAGCATCAATTTCCCTCGCAGGGGAATTACAGGGACCATGTAGGTCGTCACTTTTGAAATAGACAGGTCATGTGGGCCTTTCAGTGCCACTTCCTTATGAAAAAAAATGGCCAAGGACCATACTATCGGGCAGTAAAAATCTTCACCATGAAAAATTTTCCCTCCAAAGAAAAATTACAATTTTGAAAAATTTGGCCATGTGGGCCTCTTCACTTCCACTACCACTCTCCATGTGAAAAAAGCATAATCAAAATAACCATATTGTCGGTTTTTAACAGTGCCATAACTCATAGCAGGTTCATAAAAGCATGCAAAATATCAAATGCGAAATCACCCACATAACTCATCGTTCCACCTCGGGTGTAGCATCTTCTTACGCGTGGAGGAACGATGATGAAAAATAGTAGCAATTTGTGAACAGCTCTGCATTCAGCAGCCGACGAACAAGGACGAATTCGGGTGAAATTTCTAGATTTTGAATCAGATCCGCTTGGTTGTGATTCATGTCCACCATTGTTGCGAGCAACCGTCCATCCATCGTCCGTCCCTCCTTAAGCCCCTTCGAGCACATCACAGACTGGAACTCCTCCACCGTTATCACACCGTCGTCGTTACCGTCAAACACAGCGAACACCTCTGCCAAATCCAAGTCTTCAGATTATCTCCGTTGTCTTTCTTCCTGAGAATGGCCTCGTAGAACGCCAATAACTCCTCAAAGTCTACGTGGCCGTCTCTGTTCGCATCCACGTCACGTATAGTCGATGTCACCTCGTCCTCTACAATTTTAGCCCGAGTTTCTCTAGCGACTCCGTCATCTCCTGCCTGCTTATCTGACCGTCGTCATTTTTATCCACTATCTTCGGGTTGCATTAGGACGTGCCATTTTATGGCCAAGACATCGTATCAATAAAAAACACACAGTATCGCTCGCCGGCTACTTCGAACAGGATAGGAATAGGTGCGCATTCCGATCGCCACATCCATGGCACTTATCACCCCCGAGAACTATAGATTGTTGCCACCATTCATTACTTCCAAGAAGCATTAATAAAAAACAAGGTGAACTACGGTCAAATCACCGCAACTAGGACCCTGTGGAGGTTAAAAAAAATAGTCGTCGACAGTAGATTGTCACACAGTATCCTCCGTTCGCAGCAGATGTTGCTGTCAAGCCATTTAAAAACATGAGATTTGAGAGTAAAATAGCATAGTTGGAGTTTAAAATACGTCACAGATCTGCTTGCTTTTTCTAACTTTGGGTGACCTTCCAGCGAACCATTTTTATTATATTTTTTTTAAAGGTGACTCACAGCGTCACTCAGCATGTCTACAACATCGTCAAATTCTACTCTCACGGGGGTTAAAATGATATTTTATGCACATATTTGCATGATTACACATGACACGATAACCCCAACTATTACGCGAAATCTGCAAACTACAGATCTAATGGCTCGTCGAGGATCATCCCACTGAAAAACAGTAGATCAAAATTTGGAAAAAAAGCTCCATAAGATCAAAAATAGCATAGACCAGCAAGAATGTGTCTTTTCAGCAACGTCGCACAAGATAGTGGAACCCACTCCAGGCTAAAGTAAAATGATAGAAAAAAGTTGCACACCATCACCATTAACATCATTATCATCATGAGTGTGTTAAAATTTTTACCATCTGGTTTCTGATCCATCAAATGATGGAGAGCATACTCCCTCGGTAAAATAAAAAAAAAAAAAAAATAGGGGGAAAATGAAAAGATGAAAAATGGGGGACAATGATGAAGGGGAGGGAGGATTTCCATGAGGGAAATCCCCCCTCAAGGGTTTTCACAGGGCAGGTAAAGCCTGCTCTGATACCAAATGTTAGGACTGGAACTGATGGAGTTTTATTATTGATACAAATGGGTTACAATATATAGGCATAAGCCTATATGAAACACATGACACTTGTCAAGTGAAACTGACAAGTGTCAAGGAAGGTATAGTGCACATTACATTAATTCTAACAAGTATCGCTTGGCAAGATTTGAACCTTGGTCTCCTCCTTTAAATGTTGAGGAATCTAACTGGTTGAGCTAATGCCATTTGATATTTTCATCCTTCATATTGCTAACTATACTTGAAATAAATTGTTTGTCTTTTTTTTTGTGTAGGTAAAATAATAGATAAAAAGGTCAATCAAGGAAGGAAAGGTATGTGTACAAGGTTTTTATTTATTTATATACTATATGGGGTTGAAATGGGTCCCACTTGTATTACATCATCACCACACAGTGGCATTACAACAAAGCTTGGATATTATCCAAGTATCGCTTAGCAACATTCAAACCTAGGTCTCCTCCTTGAATGTTGAGGAATCTAACGAGTTGAGCTATGCCATTTGATTACGAGGGTCCTTGTTAAATTATGTGTCAACTACTAGTTTTGTGCTATGTAGGGATGCTAAATTGATATTTATATTGTTAGGTGTGTTAGTTGTTAAGTTTTGTCAATCAATAACAATTTTAATAAATAAGACTGAATTAAATAAAATAACCAAAACAAATAAGACATGAACATATGGAGATAAATTGAATTATAAGAATACATAAAGAAATGATTAAAATAATAATAAGTTAACCTAAGAAAAAATAAATAAATTTTATTAATAAATATTTAAGTTTATTGATAAGAAACATTAACCGTTTGGTAGTTAATTCTAGTTCGAGAAAAATGAAAAATGAATAGAGGAGAAGATGAAAGAGGGGAAAGAAGATTTGGAAGCATAGAAAAAAGGGAGAAAAAAGAAAAAAAAAAAGAGAAGGAAAAATAATTAGAAGGGAGAATCTTAAGTTCGAGGAGAAAAAAAAGAAATTGAGAAATTCATAAACCTAGGCACGCTCTTACAAAACTCCATGAAAATTTATAAAGGAAATACTAATTTGTTTAAAAATACTTTGATTGTATAACTTACTGTATTGTATAATGTTTGTTTTCTCTATGTGAAAGTTTGTGGGAGGGAACTTTGATTGATGTTGGAGCATCTACATTAATTACACAACTTGGAACTTGTTTTTGTTTTGGAAGTGAGAATTTGTAATTTATAAAATGCTATGAATTCAAACCAAAGCTTTTGAGTCCAGTTGCTACCCATAGAAGTATTAGTCCTAGGTTCAATAGTGTCTGTCTAAAGAATGGGCCAGGTTAAGTAGGTGTTACCTGGAAGCCATGGTTTGAGAGGGTCCACAAAGTTTTTGTTTGATATTTATTTGTTGCTGCCCTTATTTGGTTTTTTAAAAGTTGTATGCATGTTTTTTTAGTTATGAATATAAAATATCATGTGTCCATAGTATTTGGTACATAGAGGAATGCATTTATTTCATTCTTCATTCTAATTATGGTAAGAGAACCAAAATCAGTAAAAATATTAATAAAATATAATGACAGGTGAACTCAATTGATAAATGACAATGAAGATAAGTTGCTTGTTTCCCAAATCTCACATGATTACCTTGGAATTTATTGATTGTTTAAATTCAAATTATAAGAGTATTACATTTTATTTAGATGGCTTTAATTATCCAATGTACTTCTTGTAGTGATTTTTTACTACTAATTTGCACTTAAGGCAAAATGTCGAGGAAGGAGAAATTTTCGACCAAATGTGGTCATAATTTTGTGGAGATTGTAAGCGAAGGAAAAAACCCTAAAATATTAAAAGCACACATTATTTTTTGAAGGCATGAAGATGATATAAGTCCTGACAATCGAGAATTACAAAAGCATATAGAATAAATGAAAGAGAAGTCTCAACAAATGTAGTGATGAGGGAATTAGAGAAGCTTCTTCCTACATAACCTTGATATTGAAGGTTTCACGAGTTTTGAAAAAGACCAAAAATAGGAAGTTATCACTAGCAAACAAATGCATTGAGCCAAAGGAAATGGAAGGCGTGTCAAAGGTTGGAAGCCATTTTAGACAAACTAGAATGCACAAGATCCTAGGAAAGTTTGGTGCAATGAATTAATGTGCTCTTATTGAAGAGGATGAAGGCTATATACCAATGTCATCTCAGTTGATAAGCTCAAGAACATATTAAAAGAGGATATGGAAGCCATAGTCCCACATTTGAGAATCATTATGGCTAAGGACACTTCTTTCAATTTCCAGAAACCTTAGAAGTAACTGAAATTGTCAGAACCACATGTAAATTTGGAGGGAATTATCCCCATTGTAATCTATAGATAACAATAGGTTAGGATATAAAAAATATTAACAAGTTTACATCTACAAGTTTTGTAAGCTTTCCTTTCATTTCTTTTTGTATAGTAGTCAAATATCGAGTGGCTTATGGGCAATCAAAACTTTGCTTTTGACACAATTTTTGTAAAGTTGTTTGTGCGCACACACATACACATACACACACATATATATTGGATGTCTACATGTCTATTTTTGGTAGCCATCTATAGTTCTCTTGCTCTGATCCATATTTGTATGTGTATATGTGTTTGCAATCTTTACCTGTTTTTGGGTTTTACTTGCATGTGTGTATATGGGAGGCCTATGTGTCTATTTTGAGTAGCTATTTGTGGTTCTCATGCTATGACCCATCTATTTGTGTGTGTATATATTTGTAACTCTCATTTTGGCTCATCTATGTTGAGGAGATTAAGTGTTCATACTGGCACATAGAATTTAGGCCTATTATGCAAGGAGATCATATTTGACCTTTGGAATATTATCATTTTTTAGCTTAGGTTTTTATCCTTTTTTATTTGTTTTATTTTATCTCTTGCATCCATTTTCCCCTTGAGTTCATAGTGTGCCTAAATATCACATCCTAACAAGGATCCAAACTTGTAAAATACTCCCATAGGTCCTCGATTGAGCCAAACCTTACGCTCTTAGGAGAGACCTTATTGTGTCTCTCTGCTTGAGGTACAATTGTCCCAAATTGGATTAATCCAAAATGATAACAATTTAATAGCATACCCAATGGGACCCTAGTGACATATTGGTCTTGCAATCACAACAATAAGTTAGGCTTAGACTTGGTGAGGGTCTTTGCCTATCCTCTCTTGTTGAAGAGCCCTTCACTCACCTAGCAACTTTGCTCTAGAATGAACATCAAAAGAAGTCGTAGCCAAAGATACCAGATTGAGGATGCAATGAAGGCCTCAAGAAAATAAGATGTATTCACCTGACATCTTTGTTGCCATCAAGAAAATCTAGAGGTAAGTAAACAAGAACCTATTGTCAAAAATTTTGTTGCTATCTTTGCTTCATTAAGATTCAAGCGTGGTCATATCTTTAGTTAATTCTACCTTGAGTTGGGATAATCGAAGTCCACTTGGCCCTGAAGACCACTTGCTACATGAGAAATTTCCAAAAACCATTGTTAGCAATATTACCAAAATATATTAGAGATGGTCCAATCACTCCCCATTGAACACCTAAAATAGTTAGTATTCATATATAAAACTCACAATATCATAGAATAAAATATGGTATTGAGATTATTGATGACATATCTCAAAGGAAAAGCATACCAAAAATATGAATCTCTTCCTCTTTATATAATTTTAGAATGGGATCAATTGGCTACCTTACTCATGGAGGATTTCAAAACAAAGACAAAGAGGAAGAGGTTAAAATCAGTAATGATTTAACTTTGGAATAAGAAACGCCTTATGTTTCTTGCCCAAATCAAAGCAGTAAAATAAAATCAGGCATCCAACTTATTCTTTCTCAACCTAAGGATAGCCAATGATCTATTGACCATCATGAAGTAGATCTACCAAGGCAACCTACTAATAAAATGAGAAAATGAGAGCTACCTACAAAGGACCTTTTAAAACGAATGCAACCCAAATTGATTTAGGAGAAAAAGGATATGGACCCCAAGAGCAAAAATAAAATAAATATAAAAGCAAAGGCAATCTGAGGTATCTCTCCCATCATCATAAAAATTACATAAATACATGGTGTTATTGGGAAAAAATACCTTGAAACCAAGAATAAACATAATTTAGAGGGCATCACATGATCAGACATTCATAAGTAAAAAAGGGTTAATCAAGCCAAAGTTTTTAGTGGTTAGAAATTCTTGTGCTTTAGATGGGCAAAAGTGCTAGTGGAAAATTAAAGTATGGGATCTTGACTTGAAGAAAGCTTAGGGTTAGAGGCATTGGTTGAACTGAAGCCATGTCTCTTCCAAAAAAAAAACTCATGACACATAGACCACGTATAATAAGTCAATAATAATCAATGATCAAAATCCAAGGATACCCTCAATTGAAAGAAATAAACTGGGAAGTCCAATTTATAGCCAGACTAGAAAGGGTAGAAGATGAGACATTCTCATCAAAGGTTCCTTAGAAATAAAAGTCAACAACCACAGACAAGCATTTACATTAAATGCCAAGGTCGACACCCATTCTAGCCACGAACAAAAGCTGACAATAAAGATTGTGAGAATAGATTAACCTTGAAAAATATGAATAACTATGAAGGCACTACCTATAGGGTATGAAAATTCTCCATAAAATCAGTAGCTAGAGGGTAATAAATGCATGACGTGGAGAAAGAAGAGAATGTGCCTAAACAAGAAAGAAAAGTTATAACCATTTGAAACCTAAAACACAAAATATTATACCCCTCAGTAGCAAAATTTTTGATGGACATAAGGGATTAGTGAATACTCTTAAAGTGGCAACCATTATTAAACATTTAGAGCAAAATAACGTGCATCAGTCCAACTACATCTAGGTCCAACATGATAAAGCCAAAGGATTCTCATACTACACAAATGCCAGAAATGTCGGTGCCCACTTACTCCTCAAATATCAAAATTTTGAGTGACTCAGTTGAGGATTGTTCAAACCCTAAGAATTTGAAAGGTATAAAAAATCTAAGGATGAAAGCCTTTGAATGATTTAAATTTAACAAACCCTCAAGTTTTGGGTCAATAATTTGGACCAGCTTTTTGGCACAATATATAGTATCTAAGATACATTTTTGTTATAAATTAATGACAACATGTGCATAGTTCTATGAACTACATACATAGGAAATCAACTACTAAAATAAAAAATTTAAGATAAATATTGATGTCCCCACTATCAAAAGAATGCTATTATTACCAAAGGGAAAAGTACATATTGATGAAAAAGAAGAAAGGGAGAATTTTGAAAAACTTCCAGATAACCAAAAAATAACCTTTTTAAGGTCAGAATATAAAATCCTAGGCTGAAATGACCCACTTCTACAAGGCTTCATTCCTATCAAAATGTTTGAAGAAAGCTCAAAAGACACACTAAGCATGATCACTTTTCTCTTGTAAATGGAGGATGACAAGAATGTCAACATGGCACAACTAGGCATTTTTTATAGAATGAAGTGGGAGCTAAAGACCCTAGATTTTGCCAAACTATTAGTTGAACAAATAAGAGAAGGCCTAAGGAATTTTTCATCAACCCAAACATTAAGGTATTCATTATTTCTAGTATATTTAATTATGTTTCAGAATTGAGAGATGTTCCCTAACTCAAAAATAAGATGGAAGGATATGAAAGGGACTTATGTGCTAGTTTATACCTGGGCAAGGGATTTAATTGGGGTTTTTCTTATTATGTCTTTATTGACCATTTCTCTACTCCATCCATTACCTTAATAAAATAATCTCAAATAGAATACATTTCACAAGACTGTAAGTCCTTTTTGGAGGGTATAATTTTTGGGGATTGGTAGTTTGTTGAGGAAGGAACTACTATCAGAATGCATGGTTTTAGTTTCCCTATTTACCTCCTACCTAGACATGTTCTCGATTGAGTCTTTACCCTAGAAGTGTTTAGGCAAGTTGATACCATAGAATTTAAATATGGAAGTGATAAAGCAAAAACATCATATTACATGCAACCACCCTACTTAAGAGGGGTAATCTTGCACAAGAATAAATGGGCTTCTATTGTAGAAAATAAATTGAAGAAGCTAGGACATGAGAAAATTGAAGACAAATGGGAATATGACTTTGAGAAGAAATCTACTGCATATCTAAAAGATATTAAGGGGTAAAAATTCACTCATGAATAGAGGCCTAGAATTGAAAAGTTTTAAAACCTTAAAGATGAAACAACAATGTGTCCACTAAGTGAGTTCACTAGACCTCTGCCAAGCCTTTAATTATATGAATATTTCTATGAGATAAAGGGTATATCCAACCCATGGGATAAAATAAGTCAATATAATATGAAGGAACTAAGAGGAAGGTATTGGAAAATGCCTAAAATAGAGGCTTGATGGAGAATGAGACAACTAATCAAAAATAAGAAAGAAGAGTCTGAATCACAATAAGAAAACATAAATTTCAATAAATTATATAATGAGGAGCATCCTGATGCAAAAAGCTTAGGATTTGAGCAATTCAGTGAGGAGGAAGTCATCTTTAAAATATTCCATAAAAAGAAGAATACCATAACAAAATGGGAAGAAATGAAAGGGTCAGTTCCAATATATCCATTCCTTGAGAGAAAGGAATATGTGCCTTGTTAATACAATAATTATCTTGACAAGAATTGCCAATTCAAGAAAGAAAAAAGCAAAAGGAAGAATATGCAACTAACCCTAGTAGGACAAAGAAAATTAAAGGGGATGCAATCTCAACAGAGTGGAGCAATAAAAAAATCTTAGTTTCAAATCAACCCTACTTTTCTATTACTAAGAAAAGGGCCCAAAAATCAAGAGAAGCAGTTCTGCAAAAAAGAACCCAAGTCGCATCTCTAGCTCAATCAATAACTTCCCTTGATTAGGAATAAATGTAAATGCTATAATATTTTTAGGGTATCCCCATTTGATTCAACTTTGGCTTCTTCAACATCCCATGCTGTAGTGTTTTCATTGATCAAACCACTTTTGGTCTTTTCGTCATTTTCAAAATAACAAAAGGAGACACAAGAGGATTTGGTAGCTCTAACTCCCTGGCAAAGATTCTAGAGAATCCATCAATAAAAAATGGAACACAATCAAAAGAGAGACCCAACTATTTGAACAAATGGCTACTAAGATAGATTTACATTTCGCCCCTCAATAGAGATCACTATTATTTTTAAAAATGGATCCATTAGTGGTACATCCAAAAAAGATATGACAAAGCAAGATTGGTAAGTATCATTGATCAGGCTAGATTTGAAGGATACACAACCCCAAGATGTGATGAAGCTCACTAGAGAGGCCAACAAGATAGTTGAACATGACTATGAGTCAACTAGCCAAAGATAAAAAAAGAAGAGAAAGAGCTAAAGAATATTATAAAAGTTCTAAAGGATTCTTAGGAAGAATCCAAGGCCCTAGGAAACCAGATAATATGTTGATTAAATAGTTGAAAGAGCAAATATTTTAAGCTATTCTAAAGAAAAAGGAGAAACAACTTGAAAGTCTTTGAAATCAACTCAATAGTCAACAAGGTCGGTTTAATCAAAAGAAGGATACCCTGTTAAAGGAGGTGGGAGATTTGAAGTAAAAAAGTGAAGAGAAGCAATGGCTTGGGATACAAAATCTTATTAGACAAACGATAGATGCTTACTAGGATGAGATTAGTAATAATACATTAATATCAGTCCCACTATTCAATTTGTAGATTCAATGACACTCTTAAGCATATAGATAGATGAGGAAGTAAAAAGGGATCTCAAAAAAATTAGCACAAAACTTGAGAAGGCCAAAATCTATTAGACCAAACCAACCACACTGTTTGATTTCAAAATCGTGATTGTAGGGATACAAGATAGGGAAGCCATGGCACAAAGAGTGATCAATATTTTTTGAAGATAACAGTCAACAAAGTAGTGCATCAATCAGATCAATACCTTGTATATTACCATTGGAAAGCTCAAGGTGGAAGTGGATTCTTTGATTCAAGCAAGGCTTCCTTTTCCATGGAAACAATTTGGCTAGTTTTGCTCAAAAGAAGAATATTTAAAGCCGACTGAGTCGAGTAAGAAATTT
The DNA here is from genome assembly GCA_028583015.1 of Wollemia nobilis. Classification (NCBI taxonomy): domain Eukaryota; kingdom Viridiplantae; phylum Streptophyta; class Pinopsida; order Araucariales; family Araucariaceae; genus Wollemia; species Wollemia nobilis. The sequence goes on from JAQPPZ010015032.1 coordinate 5,559,578, forward strand.
CCCATTGATTTTGAAGAACAAATGGATTTCCTGGTGCAAAGGAAATATCCCAGGTTATTGGGCCATTGGAAAAATTGAATATGCGAGTACATGAAGTAATAAGTCAAACATAAGATTTTTTTTGAGATGGTAAATATGAAGTACTTATAGTCTATGATGAATTCTAGTAGACCTTGTTAGCTTTTGGAGCTATATACTTAAGATAAATTAACCTTAAGATATCAAATAAATTCACAAACCAATGTCTATGATAATAAAAATATTTGACAAGTATAAAACACAGAAATAACTCTAATAACTACTCATAAACAAATGCTCACGAAAATTGTGCCATAGCTTCTGAAAGTCTTAAGTAATGTCATTACAAGTCATGTCATCTTACATATTCACATTACTCTGTATATATAATGCGACTCTTCATATGGAGCACTCTTGGGCTTCACACTTCTATACTCCTCAACTTCCTATTCTATGGACTCGTGCACATGGACAACTATGCACATTTACAATACCAAAAATACTTGTTGAGTGGTATTTTCACCCAATTGTGAAAGTACACTCTTCCTTAGGATTTGTATTCCAAATCCCCTCTTGCAAAGAAGTTAAGTAAATAACTTCTCCAAGGTCTTCTCTATATTAGCATTTGCATATGTGTATTAGTAATCTCAAATAAAGATGTATCAATTTAAATGCTTGGAACACCTTAGTGATTGCAAGTAACTGTAAACAAGGGGCAATGTTGGTTTATTTTACCATGTTACTTTAATGATTGTTCATAAAACCAAAATAAAACAAATGTGAGTTGGCCCTCATATGACCACAATGTAGTGCCTTAATTCCTTTTATCTTGAGGATTTTAAAGTAGGTTTTATCTTCATTATTAAATAGATATTAATCAAGTTTTATCTTGCATTAAATCCTACTTGAAGCATGAAAGTAAATATTAACTCTATCAATCAATGTGAATCCTCAATGATGAATAGAGTCTTCAAATGTAGCTTATTATCATGGAGATTAAGATAGCTTTTGCTATGATTAATAAACTATCCCTCTTTGGTGAAATTAATTTTCACAAAAAGATGATAATCCATTGCCTTAAAACTCGAGGTTTCAAAATGTCACTTCAAATTATCTCTCTTAAATGAAATCAAATTTTCATAAAGATGAATAATTTAGTGCTTTGAAATAATGATATTCAATGTAGTGCAAAAATTACCCTTCTTTCATAAAATCAGAATTTTTATAAAGAGAAAATAATTTAGGACCCAAAAATGGTAATTTATGAAATGCCATAAAACATAACCCTTCAATGAAATTGAAATTTTCATGAAGGAAATGTCATCATAGGCTCATGAATGAAATTTGAAACTGAAAAACGAAATTTGGCCTCAAAATGCAAATTTTGAAATTTCGGATTTTTAAAATCTGCATTAAAAACAACAACTTCGGATAATTTTTAAAAATACTAAATGACTCCGAAGTAAAAACTTCTAAGTGCGTAATGGAAGTATGAATGCCATGCAATTATTTTTGGATTTTAAATTTTTTTATTTTTTATTTTAATGTCCGAAAATTAAAAAAAAAAATTAAAAATAAAAGTTAAAAAATAAAAACAAATTCTAAAAATTGAAAATGAAAGCTGAAAATGTGAAACGTGCTGCAATCAGTATGATGCCATTCTATTCCGACAAAACCGAAGATGTGAGATATTCCATGCATGCAACCTAACCTGTTAGACCTGCAATTCTGCACAATCAAAACAAGCTAAGTGCTAGCTCTGAGAATACAAAATAAAATTTTAGACTTCAAACATTCGCATGAAGCAACCAATCAAACATGCATACACTTCATCTATAAATCTGAAATCTGAAAAATAAACTATTAAATTCAACATGCAGGAAAATCTCCTCCATAAATCTGAAATCTGAAAGAGAAAAATAAACTATTAAATTCAACATGCAGAAAAATCTCCTCCTTTCTTGTCCATGAAATACAAATTTATAAAAGTTTCTGCATTATAAATATAAGTTACAAAAACAGAATTTATGGTTTTTCAAAAACCCAATGGAAAGAAAAACAACCTAAAACGAATCCAAAGTAGCCATTACCAAACCTGCAATCTCGTTTTCAAACGAGTTTCCAACCCGAAAACATCCTTCCATTTCCCGAAACTTTTCGTTTACTCTTCTCCATTTTCGTTTCCCGTCCTTCCATTTCCCGAAACTTTTCGTTTACTCTTCTCCATTTTCGTTTCCCTTGAAAACTCTTCATTTTTCTGATTCGCTGTTTCACTTCCCCATTTGGACTTTCCATTTTCGTTTTGTTTTATTTGAGTCGATTAAACTTGTTTCCTTTCGTAACCATTATTTTCGTTAAGATGCTCCTTCTAAAAACAAAAAGGAAACGCCTTTATCCACGCGTGCCTTTCCATCGTATATCCGTGGGAATTTAATTCCAAATAATGCCCAAGCATCTAACCCTTCAATATGTTCTTTAAATAACGTCCCCTTACCATATTAGCCCAAACAAGGTCTTCGTCTTCCCGTGGAGTACGAATTTTCACATACAACTTTAAATCCCTCGTGCCACGTCGTAGACCCCCAGGCCAATATGGGTCTTATAAAATATCAAACTGTCCTTCATTCCTATGGCCATGCTCCTGTTTTAAAAGCTGTCGGCATTCAGGACTCGTAGAAACTGTCAGTGAACCCGAAATCCAAGCTCTCTGACGCTGTCACCGACTTCGTATTTGGCTGGGCATATCTGGCCATTCTTGGTGACTAAAATATCCACTGCCACGCTGGCCTCTAAACTGTGCTAAATTCCTTCTCGAAGCTATGAGCATATGCCTCATATTCACACTAATAGGTTTTAATTAAAAAAAATATTCGATGATGGTCCCCTTACGATTTCGCCTGGATTCTGCGCTGGACGTATGGTATCAGGATTTAAAATATCGTTGTGTAGCCGGGTCGACGTTCGCCATTCCCATCATTGCTTGGAATCCACATCAGATTCCAATCCTTGCATGCTGCCAGACTGTCATTTCTTACTACCTATCACCAAGCCTTCCGGTCCATCATATGCAAATATCCTCTTCTTTTGTTTTAATGGAATCCATGGTACTAAATGGGCCACTAAAATTTTATTCCACGTATCATAATCCACGTCGCCGCACTGTCGTTGCTGCCGCATCTCGAATGTCTCTGTCTTCGCTGTCATGGAGAACCTCTACGTCCCCATCGCCCGTCTGCGGTGTTTTCGTCAGCCTTGGATATCCTTGTGCAAGTCTTGGATTCTTAAACCACGGCCTGAATGATAGTCGTCAACCGCCTGGCCAATACTGCGTAGCTGCATGTGTTGACGTTCTCTACTCATCGGATGCTTCTGCTACGACCGCTATGTAAACCTTGACGCCGTCCCTATCCAAACCTGTCGCACTCTTGCCGTTCGTGGTTCCGCTGTGTCTAATATGCCCATCACTGTCGTCTGCATCAACGAGTCCTGAATTCATCACTTTCCATCGACGTCTTTCTGTTAGATATCCTCCTTGCTCGCTGGATGCTCAAACCGATTCTCCTATCGTCCGGTCGCTGCACATTTGACACCTCGTCGTTGTACACTGCTTACGTGTCGGACCTCCACGCTATCGTTCGTCTTCACCGTTGAGACTCCTAATCTAAGACACACTTTTCTAATCTTAGGATGTACCAAATAATATAATATATTCCAACGCTATTAAGTATTATATTATTTGGTTATTGAAGACTTTAGTCTTCCATCCTGATTCTTCAATCTGAAATTGATTCTTGAATTTGCATTAAGTAATTATTGTTTTATCTTTTTGAGGTAACCTCATTTATTCCTCCTTCTCTTCCTTTTATTTCGGATCTTCTTTTATGACATATTCTCATTCTTGAACTGGCTTTCCTTTTCTTGCTCTTGCACTGATGTTAAAGATTCTCCTTCAACATGATCATAGTAATATTGATTTGGATTTGAACATTCTTCCTTGAGATTATTATATGATGCATTTCTTTCTCCTTGTATCTTTCTTTGAAAGAGTTCAAAAGTAATTAACATCAAATACACCATTAGACACTCTCCTGTATTAAATACTATGATGTCTTGAGATTTCCAATAGGATTTAAATATTTTTTCATGAAGATACTCTATAAAGGAAATAAATTCCCCTTCCTTAGCTTCTTTGAGAAATAAACTTAGTTTTTCTTTAGAACATTGAATATTTGAGCTCCATCAATATTGGGTATTAACCCATGTGCATAAAATCTGAATGCATGTAGCATTTCTTCACTATCTTCATTAAATACCTTCTTTACTTTTCATTCATAATGTTTGAATATATTTACTTAGTTTTTAAAAGTTTTCTCTTAAGTTGAATTCCTTATGGCTCCCAAATAGTAAACAAATGACAAAATTCAAACACTCTAATTTTGTTCAACCTTAGTCAAAAAAATATAAACTCTTGAGATAAGTAACATCCTAACAAGGATTCGACCTTGTAAAATACTCTCTGAGGCCCCTGATTGAACGAAATCCTATGCTCTAGGGAGAGGTCCTACTATGTTGCTTTGTGCAAGGCACGATTGTCTAGACTTGGGACAATCCAAGATGACAACACTTCTAGTTTAGGGAAAGGGCTTTATAATATTTTTTTAAAGGGAAACTATTTGTGAATATTTTTTAATATCTATTAAACAAAACTTGATAGATAAATCATAAAATAATTAAGTAGAAATACCAAAGGAAAGTTGAAAAATTTATAAAAGTTTGATCCTAAAGTAATCTAAATTATTCAATGAGAATTAAAAATAAATTAAACAATTTATCATAGGAGCATGGAGAATTTCATACTTCTTATTATAAAGAATGATATAGTATGGTAGATAATGAGATTAAATTTTTTATGATGCATTAAATTATAAGAATTGGAGGATTGTAGACTTCTTATTATAAAAGATGATCTAGTGTAGAATAATTTAACGGGAACACAAAGTTTAAATGAGGAAATAAAGCATATATGGCTATAGTAGGTGTCTTATCTTATACTCTTGGTTGATAGGTAATTTTTTTTAAATATTCATCATTAAGGTCTAAAATGTATAATCATCTAGTACTAATCCTAATCAACTAGTAAAAGATCTTAGAATATATTTTTCTCAAATTCAACAAAGCTTGGTGTATTCAAGTATGAAATGAGTACAACAATTGCAATGGATAGGGAATCACATAAGCCAATGTATTTCCCCTCACAATGCTTTTGGAGCAAGCATATAGTCTTTCTAGCACTAAAAATTATTATTTTTTTTAGAAAAAAACTTTTCATAATTTTATGCTAGAGATTTAAGAAGAATATAATGTTCTCTCTAGGGAGGGTGTAGTTTTCTAACATGTTCTATAATTTCACTATTTGTTAATGTAATTTTAAACTTCTTTACAATTATAAGCCTTCAACTATAGATGTTTCAATATTTATTTTTAATTCAATATCAATTTAATTTTGAATTAAATTAAAATAGGAAAAGTAGGTCTCATCTCGCCTTGTGGATAAATTATTGTTGAGTCTCTTCCTTTGAATGATATAGGACAATATTGCTCAATGAATATAAGACTTTAACATCTTAAATAGTTTTACTATGCTAACTTCCACAATTTACAAAGCAATTTCTTTTTGTCTTGAACGAAGGTAGTAGACCAACGGGTTTTCCATTGTGTGTTTTCCAGCTTGAGGTCGGCAGTTCCAATCCCGAGCCCCACCAGGCCCTCCTCAATAGAGTAAATACTTACCGAGACAAACCAGGTGGAAAAAACCCATGTATATAAAAAAATCCTTTTGTCTTGAAATGAAATATAAACTTAATTATTTATATAATTCTAAAAAAATTAATTAATATTTGTTATTATGGAGAGTGGTTCCACAACTTACTAGTGTCGTTGATTCTTCATGGATTTCTTCTTATCATTAATCTATGATGTATCTATATCCCTTGAACTTTACATGTTGTAATACTACCAACAATTCTAAAACATATATAAATCTCAATAGTTTTACCATCATCAACAAAGAAAGGAGTAACAATAGTATCCTTGTTAATTAAAATCTTATTAGTAGAGACATCAAACAATTTGTATGCCTCGGGTTTTTCACTATAGCCAACAAACATGAACTTCTTGTTTTTTGCATCTAGCTTTTATTCTCCTTAGGAATTAATGAAAAAGCAACAACCAAAAATACAAAATATGAATAACCAAATATTTTCTTCCAAGCCATACTTCTTTAGTAATATTATAACAACATGGTATATATTGACTATGCACCATTCATCTGACCATATCAATGTTTTTCTTGTTCCTCCTCTCTACTACCCCATTTTGTCGTTGATTCTTCATGTATTTCTTCTTATCATTAATCTATGATGTATCTATACCCCTTGAACTTTACATGTTGTAATACTACCAACAAATTCTAAAACATATATAAATCTCAATAGTTTTACCATCATCAACAAAGAAAGGAGTAACAATAGTATCCTTGTTAATTAGAATCTTATTAGTAGAGAAATCAAGCAATTTGTATGCCTTGGGTTTTTCACTATAGCCAACAAACATGAACTTCTTATTTTTTGCATCTAGTTTTTATTCTACTTAGGAATTAATGAAAAAGCAACAACAAAAAATACGAAAAATGAATAACCAAAGATTTTCTTCCAAGTCATACTTCTTTAGTAATATTATAACAATATGGTATATATTGACTATGCACCATTCATCTGACCATATCAATTATTTTCTTGTTCCTCCTCTCTACTACCCTATTTTGTTGTGGAGTGTAAGGAGTTGTATATTGCCTGTGTACACCCTAATTCCTGTAGTAATATTAAAATCATTTTGAGGTAAATAACCTCCTTTATTTGACTAAAGACCCTAATTTGATTTCCATATTGTTTTTTATGAAGGCATAACAAGCTTGAAAGTATAAAATACTTTTAGATTTATACTTGAGGAAGTATACCCACTCCTCCCTCGAATAATTATTAACCATCAATAAAAAATATTTTTCATGACAAACATGGTGTGTATTCATTGGAACACAAATCAATATGCATTAAATCCAAAACACTCTGTGCATGCCAAGACTTACCCATCTCAAATGGTTGACGACTTTGCTTTCCAAGTTGACATCTTACACATGAATATTGTTGCTCCTAAATGGATGACAATCTATGAACCATGTTAGTGAGAACTGATAAATACTTATAATTTTGGTGCTTAACCTTTCATATCAAAGAATAGAACTATTATCTTCAACTACCAAGGCAAATGAAATGGCAAACTTGTCATCAATTAATTTGTATAGTCCCTTATCAACTATACCAATATTAATAGGATTGTTTTTACCCACATGCGTTACCTCACATATGTTTTGATGAAAATGCATAAGTTGAGAATTCCTAGAGACTTCATGAACAGACAACACATTTTTATTTATATTAGAAACATACTGGACATTCTTGAAAGTGTACATAACATTGTTATTCAATGTCACACTAACATCACTAGATCCACCATAACCAAGTGAAATAGACTCATGTTACATTAATTTTCAACAATATTAACATACCAATCCTTTTGACATGTATAATGTCTAGATGCTTGAGAGTCAAAGTACCACTTAGTAGATTGATCAAATGAACTTAGACTTATTACAAAAGCAAACTTCTCTTCCTGATATTCTATCTCAACAATATTTGCTTTTTTTTTTTGTCCCTTGTTGGCTCTATTTATTCAACTTTTTTCAATCTGGCATGAAATGACCAGGTTTTTTGTGGTAAAAACAAATGACTTTGGAATGCTTTCCATTAGAAATTTTACCTTACTTATGATCAAATGACAAGGGCATGACATTATGATTGCCTTTATGGTATAAATCTAGTTTTCAGACACGCTCGTGAGAAACTCTGCGCGTGAATATGGAATGGAACCTGTGGTGATCAAGGCTTTTTTTTGGGGATTTGTGGAGGCGACGGACGTTGAGCGCCATGATTTGCAGTATTGAAGACACTGTTTTGGATACCCCAATAATGACATTATAGTTGTGCACGAATGGTGGGTGCAACTTACCTGAATAAGGCTATCGGCTGTGGGATCTGCACCAAAGATGAAAGGAGCTGCATTTGCAGAGCTACGAGGTTTTAAATTCTTTTCATGTTGCTGCGGTGCCACAAATGCTTGCAATAAGACTTTTGCGATCATGAAGGGCTTGGATTCGACTTTATCAAAGTTTCCACGGTAGTGTAAGCGGAGAGAGTGTCTTTTTTTATCCTTTTTGTAGACATCATAACGGTTTGCGACGGCGTGTTCGATATTCTTAACTCAGATGTGAGGTTATCGTGTTAATTTCCCCCCTTGTGCGTAGAGAACAATGCAAATTTTTTTTCCTGTGCTGTGGTAAAAGTTAGTTGCATCAGTGAAGGTGATAGAGTTCATGGCTGGGGTCAATCACGATTGGTGGAAGTTTTTGGATGAGCTGATGATGGATATTTTGCACTAATGAAGCTGCTCGAGGAGTGATGACGATCAGGGTGTCGAAAAAGTTATATCGGGCGATGGCGTTAACAAAATGTGATTGCGGCTGGAAGGTGCGATCGAGGAGGGAGTTACAACAGAATTAGGTGGAGCCCATCCGGAGTGTGGAGGTGAAACATCAGCATGGTCATGCACCTTTTAAAACAGTTAAAGGGATTTTTTTTTTTTTAACAAATTGGGTCAAGAATCCTTTTTTATATTGCCACTTTGTCCTTTAAGATAATTTAAAAAAAAAGGGGGAGGATTTTTTTTTTAAGCCTAAGGATTGGCTTCATAAAAGCTTTATATTTTTAAAGCATTGGAGGCAATTTATAATTTTTGGCATATAAGATAATTCTTGTGTGAGAGAAAATATATATTTTTTCTTTTTCCAAAGAACATTTAAAAATTTTTCCATGTGAAGGACGAGAAGACAATTTTTTTTTTCTGCAAATGAAGGATATTTTGTCATCTAAATATAGGGGTATTTATAGTTGTCGAAAATATTTTAACAAGACGGATATATTGCAGGTGTCAAATTTCCATTTTGAGGCAGTTTCCTTATGGTGACCTCCTCATCCTACCGAAATGCATGGGTAACCAGCCACTGCATCCGCTAAGTGACATAGAGGAGATGACTAGATACTAGGATCACTCTAGCAAATGTCTGGGAGTGTCGAGTTCAATCGAGAATGCACTTCATGATACAATAACTAGGAGACTGAAAACACAGGGTAAAGTGCCTCAAAATAGAAAATGGACACCACCAATGTGTCTATCTTGAAAAAACCTTTCTGATGGCTATAAACACCCCTATACTATGTTTGAAAAAAACTCCAAATACAAGAAAAACAACAGTCTCTGGTCCATCACAAAGAAAGATTCTGGTCCATCACAAAGAAAGATTTTGAGAAATTATAGGAGAAAAAAAATTCCTTTGGTAAAAAAAAAATACAAGGTTGTCCTTTTAAAACAAAAACGTTATAATTGAAGAATTAATTTGTTTTTTTCACTTCTACTTCCATCCCACTTGTAGAAATAAAATGCCCCCACGTTATAAATAAGACGACCATACAATGTAAAAGTCAAATCTTATAAAAAAGACTCCATTAGAAGACAAAAAAAAATCCTCCTTCATGCATCTCCAATGCATAGTATCGAACCAACCCCTTTAGCCTTTAAAGTAAGTTCAATATAACTTTGTTCACAATGTTGTAATATCATTCTCATTAAAAATTTTAGGTATCAAACAATCTAAAATAGAGAATTAAAAAACATCAAAAATTTTCTATGTTGTTTGTCAAAGTTGTTAGCATCATCTTATAGTTTGGTTTTTTTCTTGAAAACTATATTCACCAAATCTTGAGACTCACAATTTTATCTTATGATTCCACACACTACAATTTCTTCCACTCAATTTATGTGTGTATAAAAGAATCAGAGTTCAATATTTATCATTCTTTCACTAATGAAAATGTTGAACTCAAGATGCCAAATGCCAAACAAGACTTGAACTCAAGACTTGGAACAATGAATACAAATATTATACATGAATCCACCCGCATGTAAAAAATTTTAAGTTGTGCTTTGTCACAAAATTGCCTGAACCAAACTCTGAAGTTGCTAAGTTATAATCTGGACCAAAATTCAATCTTTCTAAGTCATAGGAAGTCCAAACAAGAAGTTCAAACCTTGAACATGTCACTTATTTGAACCTCAAACATCTGATGTAGGAGCATCAAGGTTAAACAAAAAATAATAAATTTTTAGCTGCTAAGATGAAGAGACATGACTTTTAATCTTTCATATTTGATTTTCATTCTCAGTATTGAAAAAGCATAAATTGGATGTATAGCTGTTCACCTAAGAAAAGAAGCAGTTTAATGATATATTGAGTTTTGAAATGTGTTGTTCATTTTCTATTAAAATAGGCTATCTTTCAATAAACACCCTCCTCCAAACTACCTCAAATGCTATCAAAGCTAGTCAAACTTATGTATAAGAAGGTTGAGTGATTTGTTGTTGTACTGTTGGCGATGATGCTATTATCGACGTGATTGCAAGGATGTGATAGTCAAGGGAATATAGTTGAATGAAAGACCTATAGGGAAGAAAGAAGCCAATGTGGTCCCAAAGATGTATATATATATATATATATATATTCTAAGCCGCATTGATAGAAAGTAGAAGTGATCCGCAAATGCATCAGAAAATTCATTGTCATCAACAAAGGCAACTCTTACATCTTCTGTAAGAATCGGCCTAAACATCCCTTTATGTTTAGCCATAACAATTCAACGGTTCCCTGCCAACATATCATTTGTAGTTTTGCTCTGAGTTCGAAACAAGTTAATGGATTGGAGTCCTTGATGGAGAAGAATTAACCATGTTTGCAAAGTGGGACAGTACGTTGCTAATATTTTTAGTTGTACCATCTAAAGCAACTACCTTGTGCACGACAGTGAGGGAATTTGTGAAGGAATTTAAGGGGAGGTGTGAGGTTTGCTAGACGAAACCTTTACAAGTTTTTGACTGTCAGATCTTTTTTTTTGAGCTTGATTTAAGCCAAAACGTGGTGACGATGGCTTTGGATGTGAAACAATGGGCCACTCTAGACCCCATCTGTCCTGTTAGAGAATCACCGTAAGGGTAAATTTGATTACTACATGTAAAGTTTGCTGCTTACAAAAATTTAGTAGACTATTTTGTTTATACTTGTCAAAATGAGGGATAAAAAATACCCATTCCAAGGCGCTCCCTCTAGTTGATATTCATTGCCACAACCACACTTTTCATTAATGTATCTATAATTTAAAGAATTTTTGTTCCTTGGAATGGTGTAACGAGAGTCTGCAAATGTTTTGAAGTACTAGAATTTTTGAAATAGGGGTAGGACTATTGTAAAAGTCAAATACTTTTGGAATGGTGTAATGAGAGTCTTCAAATGTTTTAAGGTTTTAGAATGTTTGAAATAGGGGTAGGACTAGTGTAAAAGTCAAATACTTTCAAATCTATGTAAAATGTCTTGTTTAAATGTTGGATGGATATGTTTATATTTTTTTACATGTTTAAGTGTAGTATGTTAAGGTGAGTTGTAAGGAGTTAATAATTAATCCGTGGAGTGTGTTTTTTATTAAGTCCAGATTTATTTTGTAAGAGTAGTTTATATTGTTTAATAATGTGTTACTATTTTTTTAAATGTTAAGTTATTATGTAGTGTTTAAGTATGAAAAAAGTTAAAAAGTAATATGGAAGTTATGTGATAGTGTAGTGTGGAGTTGTATTTTTTGTTAGATAATTACTACATTATTTAAGGAAAATTTTAATAAACAAGAAACAAAGTATTTGCTAGCTTTTGATGTAATATGCAATAGCAGATAGCATTTACAAGATGCAAAATAATATGAAAGAAAGTAAATCTGCGAGATGACTGAAATATGTTATAAATAGAAATGACGAAAATGAATACAATGTAGCTATGGAGGAAATGGACACTCTATGAACAAATATTCTGGACTACATTGCACTGATCACCAATATATGGTTATCTACACAACACTATGCTACTATCTACGAATATGCTCTAAGCTTCTCTATATCCTACTTGTTACAATGAGGCCCTTTTAATATAGGAAGATAAGTTCTTTGGCCAACACTCTACCTAGCTATGCAAGGAATACCTTGCACATATACAACTTGCACATTGACACTTGTGCATTTATTATATTGCATGAACTAGATAACATCCCCCTAAAGTAATCTAATGTCCTAAGTATGTACCTAGGAAGGTACATTTACATGACCCAAATGATGTAATATAATCTATTTCCAACAATATCATGTTGATCTCTGCCAAAAGAGAGAACATAAAGAGTCTCTTGAGACTTTAAGAGACATCATATTGTATAAATATCTATACACCCTTTGATCATTAAATTTTAAATTATTCTACTCCATGCTCAATCTATCATTGGTATTAGAGAAATTGAGGGAGAATTTGTAGAGCAAGAATGTCTGTGTGAAGGGATTTGACATCTATGAGGTCTTTGATTCGAAGACATGTGGCTTGGACCTTATCAAGGCCAAGTATGAGAGAGAGGTGAACCTTGACGAGATGCTTATTGAAGATAGAGGAAATCAGTTTAATTTACTTGTTGCTCAATTCATTGTTTTTATTTTGGTTGATTGATGTACTATTCAAGGTATACTTCAACCAAATTTTGTTCAAATAAGTATCCATCGATTGCAATGTAGTGATAGTGGTGCCATATTTTAGTGTAGTTACCATGCTCAGATATACCACTTATGTGAAGGTTCCCTACTAGTAGAGACTTATCAGGTCCCACTATATGTGATAGACATTCATAGTGCCATTCTAGAAGATTAGGAACTTCAATGTAAATATTTTTTATTGCCCCCTATGTTTAATATGTTGGTACTACCAATAGAGTGTGACATAATCCTAGCCTTCAACAATCCTATACGTATCATTGGAATAACAAGAGTGCAAAAGCCTCTTCATCATCATGATAGCCATAGAAGCAACACGAAGTTGATGGTGCCAAGACGCTGCATAAATTGTTGAGACAATCGTGGCGTTGAGAATTTTGTGGTGGTTTGTTGAAAGGGATGCTCGACATTTCATGGTTAGTGCTAAAAAAAACTAGTAGAAAGTTGATAACAATCTTCCTAGAAGGAACACCCATTTTAGAGGAGACACATGCCCTATTGCTTTCAACATGGGATGAGTAGACTAGCAAAGTTATTTCTAGGAGCTAGAAATTTTGGCTAGAAACTATGGTGAATGACCAGTTTAATTGCATGATTTTATCATACATGATTTTCATGGACACCAAAGCATGTTGATTGCTGGTTGAAGAATATTTCTAGACCATGAGGGTGCTAGAGTGAAAAAGCGATATTGAGGTGAAAGTTTTTCTTTTAAGAAAATTTAAATCTGGCCTTTATTTTTTGGAAAAGAAAAAAAAGAGGAGTGAGGATTTAATCTTTTTTTACTATCCTAAGGATATTTTTTTAATTTCAAATTATTAATTATAGTAAATAGTAATTTTTTTTGTAAGAAGTGTATTTTTGGTGATGACCAACACTTTTAAATTTTTAAATATTTGTATATTAATTAAACACGTGCGTAAGCACACAAGCAACGTTAGATACCAGCGATTCCTTTGACTTACATCTATAGGTAAACCTATTGTGTTAAGCTATCTTGTTTGTAGGCTAATAAAGCTACCTTAACAACATCTAGGTATTGACCTTATAAATCGTTGGGGAGATATAATAACATCATTTTTTTGATCCTTTCACTCCATTTTCTATCCTATTCATCACTATCACTAGACATAAATCCTAAAATTAAGAAATTCTAATTATATAGGGAAGTTACGTCCACATATAAGGATTTATCTTTAAGTAGGTGTTATTGATAGGGAAAATACCTTTCCATACTACCTTGGCACCTTGTATCAATTTTTCTATGTATATTAAGATCTCATGTACGATTGAATATGTCGATAGGACTAACTTATTCTATGTATCAACATGTATAGAGGAAGGAAAACTATATAAAATGTTTGATATATCAGGCTGATGGTATATTGAAAGGGGGACCATGTGAGAGTCATAAGGAACCCTCACCATGGTAGCATCAATTTTTGTTATAGAATCATAGCTACTCAAATGCCCAAAGTTTGCACCATGGAAGACCAATATGAGGACCATCCGGGTTGAGAAACTCTAGGACATTATCAATGGAAAAGTCACTTGATCTTAAGAGGATGAAGAGACACAACAACAATTTGATGAAGTAGATGCCAAAGCACTAATGATTATCAACCTTGCTACAACAAATATTTTCCAACCATATATAGATGTCCAAGGAGACATGTGACACACTTTCTACCATCTTTGAAGGGAAGAATGAATCAAAATTTCTTCACCTTCAATATCAAATCCACATACTAAGAGTTTAAGATGAAGAAAGCATTGAGGAATTTCTTTACAGAGTTGTAGAATTGAAAGCAAAATTAAATACCATGGGAGAAATAGTAGAAGATAGGCTCTTAGTACCCATCATACTTTGAGTCCTACCAAATTATAGTTGAGTGCTCTAAACCCTTTAGATTCTAAGTAATGTGGCTGAAAGACCCAGGGTTGGAAGCTAATATTAGTGAGTGGTGGTCTCAAAAATTATCTAGGCTATTAATCTATCAAGTGGTTGAGAAATTAAGGTGGGTTAAATTTAATTTAAAGATCTAGAAGAAAGAAGTTTTTGACCATGTAAATGTGAAAAAAAATCCTTGAGGCTCAACTTAAAACTTTGGAAGTTGAGATTGAGAATGGGAATTTTTTAGTGGAAGCCATATTGAAAGATAAGACTCTATTGGTAGACCTGCACAACACTTTGGCACGTGCTGAAATGCTTTGGATACAAAATTTTCCATGTGTCCACTCTGAGGCATAGGAGTATTAACAAGATTAATGAAATTTTAAAAGCATATGGCCAAAAATATATTGATATTCATGAAATTAGAGCAAAAGTGGTAAAATTATTTGAATTCCTACCAGGGAAGAAGTCAAGTGGGGATGAATAGGTAGAAAGAAATTTATGATCTAACATTCCACAACTAGTTACAAAAGAGATGAACGTTGTTTCGATCAACCCTTTTGAAGATGAGGAAATTAAAAAGGTGGCATTCTCCATGGGAGGGTTGAAAGCTCTGAGGCCAGATGACTTCTCTCCTATCTTCTTCCAAAGATACTGGCACATTGTGGGAAGAGATATTGGAAATGCTTTGAAAGAGGTTCAAAGAACGGGGTATATTTAAAGGGATGTTAATTCCACATTTTTGACACTTATTCCTAAGTCTCACAGGATCAAGGATTTTAATGATTTCATACCTATTAGTTTGTGCAACACTATGTACAAAATTTTCTCCAAGGTTTTGGCTAATAGATTACAATTTTTCCTTTTGAAGATCACTAATCCAACTCAGGTAGGTTTTTTTGCTAGAAGAAATATATTGGATGAGATTATTACTGTGCACGAGATCATTCATTTTGTTGAAAAAAGTGGAAGATTGGGTATTTTTCTCAAATTAGATATGAACAAAGCTTATGATTGTGTCTCCTAGGAATTTTTGATAAAAGTCATGCATAAATTTGCGTTCCACCAGTAGTGGCTCAGTCTTATCAAAGAATATATTTTGACATCTTGATTTTTTAGTCTTAGTGAATTGGTCTATAGCCAGGTACTTTAAGAGCCAAAGGGGGCTTCACCAAGGGGACCCTCTCTCCCCATTTTTGTTCATACTTCTTGCTGAGTCACTCGGTAGAGCCATAAAAGTTGAGCTAAGTATCGAGAGTATTAGTCCAAATTTACAATCTAATTGCATCTTTTATAACCAATTTGTATATGATACTCTTATATCCATTATGGTGTCCATTCCCCAAGTAAAAAAGGTTAAATATTTTTGAAATTTTATGAAAAGGTGATGGTCAGATAATCAGTTTCCATAAGAGTAGATTTGTTTTCTTAGAAACCCCCATCGATAGGAAAAGGAAGATTGCAAAAAGTATGGGTTGTCAGATTGCGACTCTGTCATTTTTTTATTTAGGGATGCCCATATTAAGTGGCAGAATTAAAGAGAAGCTTTAGGATCCAATATTAGATAGGATTTTAAAAAATCTCGTTGGTTGGAAAGGGGCTCATCTTAGTCAGGTTGGAAAGACACAGTTAGTTAAAGCAACTTTGTAGAGCATACCAGTCTATTTTCTCTCTATTTTCAATGCCTTGATGAAAGTAGTTCAAAAGGTTGAGCAACTTTAAAAGTCTTTCTTATGGTCTAGTTTAGAGAGTAAGAAAATATTTCTTGTCTCATGGGAGCAAGTTTGTAAATAAATTAAATCTGGGGGTCTAGGTTTCAGAAGGGTCAAGTGGATGACTGAAGCTTTAATGGTAAAGTAGGCATGTAAATTGTTTAAGAAAGAAAAAATTGGTTGGGTGAATATTATGTTGGCTAAATATATTTCTACCAATTTCTTGAATGATCCTTCATTGGCCTCAGGATCGACCTTTTGGCTCAATATTTAAAAAATGAAAAGCATCATCCGTAGAGGACATAGATGGCTTATGGGCAATGGGAATGTTATTAATTTCTAGAAGGATCCTCGGATCCAAGATCAACCTCTAATATCCTCCTAAGAATTGGCTAAAGTTGAACCTATAGCTATGACTGTGTTTGGTACTAAGGTGGATGATTATATGCAGGTTCAACAGAGGGTTAAAGTTGGAAACCACTTAGAATGCAAAATCTTAATATGTTGGAACAAAGAATTTTTAGCCTCATTGAAGACTTATTAAGGCTACAAGTTATAAATAACACAAAATAGGAAGACAACTTAATTTGGAAGAATGAAAGTGATGGGTTATTTTTTGTTAAGTTAGCCTATAAGATTATTTCGATGCCATGGAGGAAGTCCCTATTTTCAAGAAAATTTGGGTTAAATATCTTACACCAAAAGTGAAATTTTACCTTTGGTTGGCATCTCAAAATAAAATTCTCACGGTGGACAATTTACAAAGAAGAGGTATGATAATTACAAATTGGTGTTCCCTTTATAAATTTTTTATGAATCCACCAATCACTTGTTTTTCCAATGCTCTTTTTTGAGGGAAGTGTTTTCTCTCCTAATGGATTTTTTGGGAGTTTCATGGGTGTTTCTTGGCTCGTTACAGGATGTTATTGAGCAATGTACATATCCATTTGTAAACTCTATATTATTGCTCCTTTTGGTCCTTTAGCCTCCCACATCTCCTTTGGGATGTTTGGAAGGAAAGAAATAGAAGAGTTTTCAAAAGCATGGAGAGAAATGTTGAATCAGTATGGCTTAGAGTGTTAATGATAATTATTAAAAATATGGGGAGTTCAACTTCAGTTCTCAGTAATGGAGAGGTAGTAAAGATCACTCTTTTGAAAAATTTATGTTCTTCAATAAGTGCTAGAACTACAAATATTCCAGATATCAGAACTTCTGTTAAATGGCAACCTCCACCTCAAAATTGGATTAAATTTAATTTTGATAGAGTGCCAAAAGAGAATCCAAGGCCTATAGGGGTAGGTGGCCTCTTTAGAAATCATAATGGGGAGATTCTTCTTGCCTTTGCAAAAAACCTGGGTCCACATACTTGTCATTTACTGAAGCTAGGACGTTGTATTAAGGCATTGCGTTAATGGAATATATAATTTTTTTTTGGAATTTACATGGTGGAATCGGTAGCCACCACGAATCCGGGTAGGCTGCCCATATTTTTATGGCCGCCACAGTATTCTGTGTTGTCCACCCCAGAAGTCGCCACACAGATCTTCATGCAGTCCGCCCCTATAACCACCATGTCATAATCATTTTAAACCTTTTACGCCACTGAAAGCACCAGGAAAGGGATGAGCATTCAGTCTGATGAGGCCTGAGATTTGAACCTTGGACCTCCACACCCCTTATGGGGTGCGGATGAACCAATTGGTCTACACCTCGGACCTATTAATGGAATATTTGAATTGTAAAAAAAATATTATTGAAGGGGACTCCTTAAATGTGGTTAAGGCCTTTTCTGGTGATCAAAATCCTAGTTGGAACATATTCAATATAATTAAGGAAGCCCAAATATTCTATTAGAATTTGGAGGGAATTCAAGTCAGGCACACCTTTAGAGAAGGTAACAAGAGTGTAGACTTATTAGCTAATCTAGGGTTAAGCCAAGATAATCTCTCTATTTGGAGGGAGAATTTTTCCATAGAAGTTGAAAATTTTATTTGATGAGTTTTATTGATAATGTGAGCCTTTTTATATGGGGGGTATGCACATTCTTATGGCTAGATCTATGTTTTTTTGGAATTTGAATCCCATTGCAATTATTGATTAGGAGATCCATGATCCTATGCCTTCTAAAGAGTGGATTTAGTTGTGGGTTCGTATAGTTAGGTTGTAGGGGGGTTTTTTATCCCTATCTCTCTACCCCTATGTTTACATTCCTTTTGTTTTGAGGATGTCTTTTCTCTATTTTAGTTGGGTTGGTAAGGGATCTGTTAGTGTGGGTTTTCTTCTTGTTTTTGAGTTGCTCCCATTATGCCTTGGTGGGTTGGCTGGTTTTAAGTCCCTGTGTGGACTGATATCTGTTCATGCCCCTTTTGAAAATCTTGTAGGCTTGCTTTTATTCTTTTTGTAAAAGGTTTGGGGACATTTCAACACCCCTTATATAATCATCAATTTTTTTTATCAATATCAAATCAATATCAATATCACATAAAATCACACTAAAAATATTTATTGATAAAACTCAAGCAATGCATAAAGCAAAGCTTATTCGAGTTACATTTTACAAAGCTTTATGTCCAATATAAATATGTACGAGACCTTTCACATTACATGAATCTTGGCTTTTGCTCTCCTCAAGCTCACGAGAGAATTCAACTCTTCATATGTCTTTCTTACATAATTGTAAGCAAAATAGATACACTTAAGCAATGTAATGACAAAAAAAAACAACTTGCAATAAAATTAATAATATTTGAATTAATAAGGGAGCCTTGATCTCCTCTTTTTACAACAATGATATCCCCTATGTGTTGGGGTTACAACTGTATGCTTTATTTTCAGATTACAATAAATCAAAAGGGGGAAAACCCCTTTTGTAGATCAAATGAACTTTGGGTGTCTTCGATCTCCTTTTGCTCCAATCATATTGTTGAGTGGGCTTGTGTATCCTTGGTGGGCCACTCTTTTGATGCAACAACCTTCAATAACCTATCATCTGCACATGTATGAATGCAAACAAGAGAAAATATTGGTAGCACATGAAGGGCCTCCACTATGTGAGGTCATTTTTGATACAGATAAAAAGCTACAAACCTTTAAGTAAATGCTTGCAAAAGGAATAAATTATGTAGAGAAAATAATCAACAAAATGAAATACCTTGCTAATTTACCTGATTTGATTTGTGTTCGTCTGTGAATAAATTTACTCCCATTAAAACATAGGGTTGTGTTGGGATATTTGTTGGTCAAAATGATATGCAAATAAGTGGAGATATTCTAGTATTTTTTAGGAACCTACCTTCAAAATTTTAGGTTAATTTGAGTCCGAATGAGTGAGATATGGCCAAAATAATTCGGGTAGTTTGTGCAGCCTTGCACAAATGTGGGCAACGTGATAGTATATTTTTTTCCTCCTCTTATCTCTCTCTCTTTCCAACGTGATAATATAACTTTTTAGAATGTTAGGTTTAGGGTTTGGAAGTGGTGAGGTAGCGTTTCCAAGTGGTAAGCTAGGATTAAAGTATGATTAACAACTAGGATTTATCTCTCTCTCTCTCTATATATATATATATAATGGCTAAGATTTGGTGTCTACAATAATAATTTCCACATATTATATAAATACAAATAATTTCATGTTTGCATTAACTCCCTAATTCTAAACTAGATACATGACACTCATAACTCTTCACTTCCTATCTAGATACCTTACACACTTAAATACATGACACACGTGTACTCCTACTAACTTAACACATACTTTATATATAAAATCAAGCTCACAATTTAATCTAAATATTTACAATGAGACCAAATAATGTAATACCTTCAACACACCCCTCCCCTCGTATTACATTATTTGGTGTGAAGGCTTCTTACCTTCAATATCTTAGTATATCTCTCTTGTCTTCATTCTCTAGTTTTTATGTTGCTTGGGATCTTGGTATTGTATACATTATGTCTTTGACCATTTTGTTTCAACTCTAGTAGTGGATTTAATTACTTTTTCTTTTTTTTGAACATGGTGGAATTGGTAGCTACCACGAATCCGGGCAGGTTGTCCAACTTTTATGGCTGCCATAGTATTTTGCGTTGTCCACCTCGAAAGTCACCACACAGATCTTCGCACAGTCCGCCCTTATAATCACCATGCCACAATCATTTTAAAACTTTTACGCCACTGAAAGCACCAGGAAAGGGACAAGCATTCAGTCCAACGAGGCCCGATATTTGAACCTTGGACCTTTGCCCCCTTATGGGGTTTGGATGAACCAATTGGTCTACACCTTGGACCTTATTTAAAATTTGGACCATTTCTCGATTTGTGCGTGTCATCCTTGCGCAGGGGCCATGCTAATCTTCTCTGTATCGTTCCAATTTTATCGGATGTCTCCTAAGAGACTGGATTTAATTACTTTTGAAATTGATTTAAAGATATTTTTTTGAAGAATTTTATCTAGTACCATCATCAATATTCTTTTTCATTTATCGTTATAATTATTTTCTTTGCACCAACAATCTTCTTGAGGATGATTAGTGCCTCCATAGAATTTAAAGGGATAAATATTCCAACATTTTTATTCCTTATGTACAAATCTAGTGCAATGATTGCATTTTTCATATGATGCATATTATTTCCACATTTTTCATAAACCTTTGAAATATTATTCTTCTTTTGAAGATCATTAGTGTCACAACATGCATCTTTCATTAAAGTTTTGCTCTTGAACTCCTGTATTTTTGTCTTGATATCATTTAGAATTACCATCGCCTTGTATGCATTTTTCATATGCTAATAGGTATTGTAATATGATGTTCATAATAGCTATAAAATTTTTTGAGAAATCAATGTTGTAGTATTATAGATATTCTATATTTAGTTCTTTTGTAAATGCATTTAAGTCATTCCTTCAATTATGTTGTCTTGTAGTTTCCATCTTCAACAATTCTTTGTAAATAATTTATTGAAGTATTTTCTTTAAATACATTTTTTTTGGATGATACATTCTTAATGCTTATTTTTCTCTTTCTTTTCTTAGTCACCATGATGAGTTTCTAATTATCACAAATTCTTCTTTTAATTCGATCTCCCTTAATCAATCAAATTCAAATTTTGATCTCTTCCCTTCAATTCAATCAAATTCTTTCTTCTTATATCTTCCAGTCTCTCAATAATCTGGTTTTAAGTCAATCAATTCCTTCATTAATTCACTTATTTCATCAATTCAATAATCGTTCTCTTCTTATATCTCAATCAATTCTCCAAATTTAGTTTCCTTCAACAATTAATTCATGAAATTCTTCTTCAATCAAATAATTTCTCCTCATTTCAATAAAACATCAATTCAATTTTTCCTTTCCAATTATGATTTTGTCAATCATGAATTCAGTCAATCTAATTCCTTCAATTATAATTCATTCCCTTCATTCATCAATTCAATTAATTTATTCCATATACTTATAACTCCAAATCATTCAATCATTTTAATTAATCATTCTTATCACTCCAATAACAAATTAATAATCAATATTCCTCTTCTTACAACTCCTAAAATCAAATGAATTCAAATTAACCTTATAACTCTAAAAAATAAAATCAATTGGTGCTTAATTAATTGTAATGACATAAAGGTTAATAAATGACCTTTATTTGAAGTGCATCCATGCAATTCATTAGTGATTGATTTTACTTCTATGCACGAAATATTTCAGTTAGATGTTCAAATATAAACTATGCTTTGTAACATATAAGGTTTACAAATTTTAGTGTTATCTTTCCATGTGTTGGTATCTCTATTAGGTGCTTTCACATAATTTATAGGATGCTCTTAGATATGATGTTAGACATCCTTCTATTTTCCATCCTCTTCAATGCTTTGATGATGACATTGTCAATGTAGTAAGCAATCTTATTTCATTGCATGTTACCTTCAAAAACTCAAGTGCTACTCCTAAGAACTAGTCTGTGTTTTCAATCATCTATAGTGAGAACTCAACTTCCTTTAATGCATCAATATTTGTCTATGTTTCCTCAAGTCAAAAAAATTTGTGAACTCATTCCTTGAATGCTATCTCTCTTTAAATGACATGCTTTTCATAAATATCTTCCTCTAATGCACATTCTTTATCTCAAGCAACATGTTTTTCTCTCAGGCAACACATTCCTTGTCTTAGGCAGTACATTTTCCTCTTAGGTAGCATGTTATTCATGTGCTTGTGTATGAAGTCTCCTACAATATTCTAATCTTCTTCAATATTCTCTCCATAATATCTTCCTCCCAATGTAATTTGATCCATTAGTCATTTCCTCTTGGATCTTCCTTAACTTGGACTACTAGTCCTTCATTGTTTTTATGTGGCTCTAATAGAAGCATTAGAAATTTTATGCTATTCTTCATAGGTTAATGAATTACAAGATCAATAAATAAATCACATAATAATATCAATATGTCAAATCAACATCAATATCACATAAAATCACATTAAAAATATTTATTGATAAAACTCAAGCAATGAATAAAGCAAAGCTTATTTCAATTACATTGCACAAAGCTTTATATCCAATAGAAATATACATGAGACCTTTCACATTACATGATCGGTGGATTTTTCTCTCCTCTAACTCATGGGAGAAGTTAAATCTTCATATACCTTTATTACATAATAAGTTCTGCATGTTACCTAAAGATAAAGTATATCATTATTGTATATAACTCCCTACTTCTAAACTAGATGCATCACACTCATAACTCTTCACTTTCTAACTAGACACATCACACATTTAAATAAATGACACATGCACACTCCTACTAACTTGACACATACTTTATCTATAAAATCAAATTCATGCTCTATTCTAAATGTTTACAATGGGACCAAATAATGTAATACCTCCAACACCTCCCTATATTAAATTATTTGGTGTGAAGGCTTCTTGCCTTCAATCTCTCAATCTCTCCCTCTTATCTTCATTCTCTACATTTAATGTTACTTGGGATCCTAGTATTGTGTTTGTTTTCTCTTTGACCATTTTGCTTCAACTCTAGTTATGGCTTTAATTGCTTTTGCAATTGATTTAAGATAATTTTCTGAAGTTTATCCAGTGCCATCATCAATATTCTAGTCCATTTATCATTAGAATTATTTTCTTTGTGCCAAAAATATTCTTGAGGATGATTAGTGCCTCCACAAAATTTACAAGGATAAATATTCTAACTTTTTTCTTCCTTGTGTCCAAATCTATTGCAGTGATTACACTTTTTCATATGGTGCATATTATTTCCACATTTTACATAAACCTTTGAATTAGCATTCTTCTTTTGAAGATAGTTAGTGTCACAACATAGATATTTCATTAAAGATTTGTTCT
Source organism: Wollemia nobilis (assembly GCA_028583015.1). NCBI lineage: Eukaryota > Viridiplantae > Streptophyta > Pinopsida > Araucariales > Araucariaceae > Wollemia > Wollemia nobilis. The sequence goes on from JAQPPZ010015032.1 coordinate 5,583,366, forward strand.
TCAATTCCTATAGTTTTTTCTTAATTTCCTTTAGAATGGCCATCGCCTTGTATGCATTTTTCCATATGCTAATAGGTATTGTAATATGATGTTCATAATAGCTATTAGAATTTTTTAGAAGGCAATGTAAGCAATGTTGAATTATTAAATACATTCTATATTTAGTTCTTTTGTAAATGGATTGAAGTCGTTCCATCAATTATGTTGTCTCATAGTTTCCATCTTAAATAATTCTTTGTAAATACTTTATTGAAGTCTTTTCTTTAAAGGCATTATTTTTTATGATATATTTTGATTTCTTGTTTTCTCTTTATTTTATCAATCACCATGATGAGTTTCTAATTCACACAAATTATTCTTTCAATTCAATCTCCCTCAATAAATAAAGTCCAAATTTTGATCTATTCCCTTCAATTCAATCAATTTTTTCTTATCTCCTAGTCTCTCAATAATTTAATTTTAATTGAATCAATTCCTTCATTAATTAACTTCTTTAATCAATTCAATTATAAAATTCTCTTCTTATCTCTCCCTTTTAAATTCAATCAATTCTCCAAATTTTATTTCCTTTAATAATTAATTCATTAAATCATTCATCAAATTCTTATTAAACCAAATAATTTATCCTCCTTTCAATCAAACATTAATTCAATTTTTCTTTTCGATTATCAATTCATCAATCACAAATTCAATCAATTTAATTCCTTCAATTATAATTCATTCCCTTCATTCATCAATTCAATTAATTTATTCCATCTACTTATAAATCCCAATCATTCAATTATTTTAATTAATTCTTCTTATCACTCCAATAACAAATTAATAATCAAATTATTCCCCTTATTATAACTCCTAAAAATCAAATCAATTTGTGCTTAATTACTTATAATGACATAAAGGTTAATAAAATACCTTTATTTTAAGTGCATCTCATGCAATTCATCAATAATTAGTTTTGCTTATCCTGTGCATATAATATTTCAGTCAAACATCCAAATATAAATCATGCTTTGCAACACATAAGATCTACAAATTTTAGTGTTATCCTTCCATGTGCTAATCTCTCTATTAGGTGCTTTTAGGGTGTTTCTAGGACACTCTCAACCATGAAATTAGATATTATTCTTCTACTTTCTATCCTCTTCAACACCTCGATAGCAAATCTCTCAATGCAAAAAATAATCTTCTTTCATAGCATGTTACCTTAGAATACATAAGTGCCACTCCATAGAACTCATCTGCATTCTCAATCATCTATAGTGAGCACTCAAATTCCTTTAATGTGTCTAGATTTATCTATATTTCCTTCAGTCAAAAAACTTTTGTGAACTCATTTCTTGAATGTTATCTCTCTTCAAATAACACTCTTTTCACCAATATATTCCTCCAATGCACATTCTCATTTTAGGCAACATACTTCATCTTAGGCAATATGTTGTCCTCTTAGTAAACATGTTATCATCTCATCCAACATGTTATTTGTGTGCTTGTGTCTAAAGTATCCTCCAATATTCCAATCTCCTTTAATATTTTCACCATAATATCTTCTTTCCAATTTGGACCATCAATCCTTTCCTCCTAGACACATTCCTTAGCTTGGATAATTAGTCCTTCCTTGTTGCTATGTGGCTGTAATATCACTTTTAACCATTTGATGTTATTCTTCACAAGTTAATGGATTCTAGGATCAATAAATCAATCACATTACAAAATAAAATCAACATTGATATCACATAAAATCACACTAAAAATATTTATTGATGAAACTCAAGAAATGTACAAAGCAAATATTATCTGAGCTACATTTTATAAAGCTTTATCTCTAATGTAAAGATAAATGAGATCTTTCACATTACATGAATCTTGGATTTTGCTCTCCTCAAACTCACAGGAGAACTTGACTCTTCATATGCCTTTCTTACATAATAAGTCCCACATATTACATAAAGATAAAGTATCTCATGATTACATATAACTCCCTACTTCTAAACTAGACATATCTCACTCATAACTCTTCACTTCCTAACTAAACATCTCACATAAATACATGACACATGCACACTTCAACTAACTTGACACATACTTTATATATAAAATCAAACTCACACTCTAATCTATATATTTATAATGGGACCAAATAATGTAATACCTCCAACATAAGTGGATTCTATATTAGTTGTTATATTAACCTTTAGGGTGGGCTAAGTATCAAACTTATCCTCTAAAATATGATTGCATGGTCGATGGTGGTATAAAAACCTTGTACCCTCTCAAAGTTCTATCAAACTTACCATGCTTTGAATGCCACTACCATTACCTAGTTTCCATAGTTGAGTTTATACCATCTAGGCCAACTTCTATATTTGTGCCTTATCATATCCCTAGCTCGTCAATTCGAGCACATTGGAATCAACCCTTTGTGTACAAAGCCACAACTGTCCAAGTGTATTGGCATCAAATTCATTCCTCACTTTCTCCATCAACCTAATCACTTTACCAAAGAAATTATGAATCTACTCATCAATGATGCCACCATGTACTAGTGATTATCTTAACTTAGGCAATCTACTCATCATGTGGTCACTTGAGTCACTCTTCTATCCATATTATCATCCTCACTACCATTTGGGGATTCATCATCTACCTTTTCTAATCCTTATTTTATGAATTTCCCTTTGACTTTTCTCAAACCAATAACTATTATTTTACTCCTAAGATATCTTCACTCATCATTTCTTGGTTTGATTGGTTGAATTTTATAATCCTTAACATTGAAACAACATGATTTTATCTTTGTTCTTATGTAGTATCTAAGGTCATTTTCATTGGAATATTCCCCAAAGGAGGGGAAGACGTGCACCTTACTATTTATTTAATTTTTTGCAAAGGTGTGGCTAAAGCCTCTTGATTGAATTGAGGTAGCATGTCTACCATGCCATCTTCCAAATCTTCCACCACATCTTTATGTAATCCAAGTGTTACCAAGTCAAATTGTAGTGGTCCCATATCCTTTGTAGGTGTTGCATTCAATGCTTCCAAAGCAATATTTATATCTTGTATCTCATTTAAGACCACATCCACTACTACCACTTCTTATTGTGCTAATATCGTACTTCCCATGCAGTTACAAGTATTTATTCCTATTTTCATAGTTGATCTCATTTTATATACCTCTATCTTCCACTTGTCTCATATCCCCTATAGTATCCACTTGCACATTCCCAATGCCAACTTGCACAATCATAACTTATCATACCTTCCTGGTGACCTTCCACACCACAACTTGCATGGGAACCAATATTAGTATTGCAATGATTTTTGACCCTTAAATGGATTGACCTATAAGTGAATATGTTATCCTAGTGCAAGTACAAGTCTCATGTGGCCTTCCTATTATTTTTGGTACTATTATTATACACTACCTACCTATACATCCTAATGTGTTGGTGGTATCACCATCCCACTACTAGAAAAAAATATTATTTGAGTCAATGGTTCTCTTGGAGGTATAATCCTTATTGCCTACTTTGGCAGTTGAGATCATGATTGTAGTTGTAGCCTCTGCTTTTACTTTTGCTCCAACTATTCTAAAATAATTATATCCTCCTCACTTATCTTAGTCTTTTATTCTTTTTCTAATGCATTTATATCATCCTCATCATCCTCCTCTAATGATGACTCAACTAATCTCACTATGAGGACCTTCCTCTTCCTAGTTATCTTCACCTGCCTCAAGGTACATATCTTTGTAGTGTGAGGAATCATTGTTGTAGAGACAAAAATACAACACCAAATAACAAGATATAAATGGAACTCAAAAGATAATATTGCATAATGAATGATTTTATATTAATGGGGGGGAAGCCTTAAAATTCCATTGTTACAATAATAATCTTTGAATTCTTTGATACAAATATACATAATGCTAGGGTTCTTTGAAATCCTAGCTACAACGTTGGTGGTGTCTCAAAATACGTCTTTGCTCCCAATAGATGTGAGTGGGCTTCTGGTTATCCAATGCCAAACTAATCTAACTTAAAAAATTGTCTAATGCTAGTGTAATACTACCATATCTGCACACAAAAAAATAGCAAATGAGTTAGTAATAACAATGAGGGCTCCACAATGTGAGACCCTCAGAAATCAAGACTAAACCCTAGCTATGCAATAATAAAATATGAACATATTCTAACAACACAATAAAATATAATTAAAATAATTTTGATTTACCTTGCTTATCTGTCATTCTCTGATCTGATGTAATATGTTGTAGTGGATTGGTGTGGTGATGCCCTAACGTCACCCGAGAGCTAGTAGGGCTTTAGAGCTCTAGTCTGAGACATTTGTGGATGCTCGACAGCTATAGAAAATTCTTGTGGAAATTTGGAAATGGTGGAGGATGTGTAGAGGTACTTGGAGGTAGAGGAGAAGCATCTAAAGGTGCTCAAGAATGACAGGGAGTTCCCAAAGGTGTTCAATGGATGAAGGAAAATCTACAAAAGCAGATATGGCTGGGCGAGAGGGGGGTGATGGATGCGGAGGCTATGACAAGTGAGGACATAGGGTGAGAGTGCTTGGATAATCTAGGAAACTCAAGAGCAAATGGATTAACAAAATGAATTAGGACTGAGGATACAAATTGCTCAGGAAACTTCTCAAGGGTTGAGCCATAAAAAATAGTTCCTATTAATAATCCACACTAGGGTCTGTTAGGGTTTGAACGACACAAAATGTGTGGCTCAGATTAAAATATAACGGAGGGTGGATATTAATTTCGGGTGTGTGGCATGGATTGATTTATATGGATGATTAATATTAAGTTAAATCAAATGGCTAGGATTTATTCACAATATAATATTTATATTTATTAAATATATATATAATATAATATTAAAATATTAATGTTAAACATATATTTAACAAATATGCTTAAATATATATAAATAAATGGATAAAATAGTGGGAAGACCAAAATGGATGACAAGTGACTAGGTTTTGGTGTCTACAATTGTCATCAAAATATTGATGGCATACCCTCTATAATTTTTATAGAAGCCACTAGCCCCTATATTTGAACCTTATCCATTATCATAACATCCAGAAACAATGTAGTTTGTAATGATCCTCATTGGTAGGACTTGATATTGATACTTGATTTGTGTATTGATGTGTAGATATTTAATGCATAAGATGAGGCTCAAGTGTACCCAAAGTGATAAGGCTTTTAGAAAATTCTAAGTGGTGAGGCTAGGTCTAGCAGTGAGGTCTAGGAATAATTCATAAGGTAGTATAGTGGTGGCACCTTGAATGATGAGGATCGAGTGACCATGCTCATTACTAGGTGAATGGTAATGGCATTAGTTAGCCTACAGAGGTGCAGTAACTAAGAACTAAGGTATTACACCAGAATAATCCTACATAGATAGATTTATGTAGGGTTAGGGAAAATAATTCTCTTTTTAAGTGTTATGGGCCTTAAAGGATAATCCCTACGTGTGGTCAAGTTGAACTATACTGATGAGGGTATATGAAAAGGGGGGTACCACTATTAGCATCCTTTATAAACATTGAGGTTTAGAAATATGAACCCTAGAAGTACAAGAAGTTGGCCACTCCTATCCACTTGAGTGTCATCTATAGCGGCATCAAACTCAAAATGTGGTTATGCCTTACAATGCTAAAAAAATTATAGCGGGTCTTATTTGTAAGTTATTCCTTATGATTATGAAAAATAATATCTCTCTTGGGTTGAGAAAATGGGTCATTATACAATTGTATGAAATACTATTGAGAAGTTCTTTATGATTTTGAGCATGGAATTCTAGATGCACTCTATCAAATATGCTACCCTATCAAATATAACACCATCCATGATATCCTACATGTATAACACAAGCTAAGGGGCCATATTTGAGGATTTTTCTCTTGACAACCTAGAAATCATAATGCATATCACATACTTTAGTTTATCTATGATAAGATAGTGTATTTTCAACCCTATTTCATCAATTTTTCTTTTTTTCTATAGTGACAAGTTTAAATACTTGTTCATAAATTCTTTTGAATTGAATGATCCCACATCCTTGCAAAAATGTATATTGTTCAAGCCAAGTAACCCAAACAACCCTTAAATCATTCTCATTAAAAGGAACTTAAAATTCTTTCATTTCCATCAAAAAATGTTGCTTCTATTTAGGTCATACTTTTCTAGCATTTGTAGTAGGTATTATGAGGAGGTTCCCATGAATATCTCAACAGATCCATAAGGACAAAAATCCTTATGGAGTTTGTCCTCACCTCAGGCTTGGTGTGATTTGGATTTTAGGGTTTGAGGTATGATATGTTGAGGGGTTCACCAAGAGTGTTTTAAGAATTCACTCCAAATCCTTTGTTTTGATGGGTGTTCTAGAAAAACACCTATGTTTTGGGTTCCTAAGAGATAAGCTAACTAATTGAAGATGTTATTTTAATAAGATGCAATAAGAAAATATTTGCAACATACAAAGTCTATCCTAGAAGTATTCTTTTCTTTTAATGATGGTAGTAAAATAAAGTTTTCTTTTTGTTTCAAGTAAGGGACAAGAGAATGCACATACAAGGTTTTATCCTAACGTAAACTACATGCTATTTTGCTTTTAAATGTCTAGATAGAAAGGAGAAAAGATAAAAATAATAAAACTTGCTAAACTCTTTAATATTTGGTGCCTAATAAATTAAATGAAGCTAGGGTTCCTTTTAAAATTTTCTTTTTTCTAACCAAAACAAAGAGAAAATATAAACACATAATAGAAAAATAGAATTTGAATGACAAAAAAAATAAATACAAAATAAGAATTTGAATGACAAACAAAATTTTAACAAAAAATAGAATTTGAACAAAAACAAAAAATAAAATCTTAACAAAAAATAAAATTTGAATAGAAAACAAAATTTTAACAAAAAATAGAATTTGAAAAAAAAAAGAATTTTATTAGAAAATAGAATTTGAACAGAAAACAAAATTTTAATAGATGCCTAAAAAATCTACCAAAAACACTTCTCTTTTGATGGTTGTCTTGATTCTTGCACCTTGTAGATTTGAGCCACGAAATCAATTTCACACCCTGAAAAGGCCAACTACAAATTCATAGAACCTATAAAACAAAGAAGAAAACTTGGAAAAATGATTAGTTTTCATGGGTTTGCTATGTCCAGGGGATTTTAGGACTATTTGGTTGAGAAATCAAACCCCCAAGGTCGCTTAGATAACCTTAAATAAATGTAAAATAAAAGTGACCAAAAGTGCATGGAAAATAAAATTTCAGTCACTAATTATGCGATGCGAAATCACAAAACCAAATTCGCAGCCCATTCTATATGTGGTGCAAATTTGGTCTATGGATAGAAATACATGAATGTAAATGCAAAAGTTGAAGGGCTATTGCATGCTATAGGTCTAGGGCATATTTAGAGGGATAACATACTCAAAATATGCTATAAAAATGTATTAAAAGAGGGATAGAAATGTTAACAAATTTTATAAATGTAAATGATGATTATATATGGTTGTAAATTAAAAATGCTTGAATATGGAAGTAAAAAGAATGTAAATGAACAATATTGTTGGTGAAATAAATAGATTAAATGGAACTAAATATGGAAACAAATGATTTAAACTATATCAAACTAGTTATGATATGGAAATAATCTAAGCTAGCAAGAGATGTAAAATAAATGAGCAAAGTAGAAAGAGAGAAGAAGGGATAGGGAAAGAGTACAACCCTTGAAGAAGAGTTGCCTCCCTCTTGGTGAGAGCTTGATGATGATGCCCTCTTAAAATTTGCTTTAAGAACTTGAATGCTTAACAAATACTTGAGAGGAACTTGCTTGACAGGACAAGAGAGCTTGCAGAGAATCCTATAGAGTTTTGGTGCTTGAGAATGCTTGATAGCTTGACTGATGTTAAATGGGAGCCCAATGCATCTATTTATAAATATTTTTAGAGCAAAAATAGAGGGAAAATAATTAGGTCCAGGTTTAAAAATTTAGAAAAATCAAGGTCAACTACTAGGGTTTTGGAACACTAAATAGCTTAGAACTTTCGAGAATCACAAAATCACAGCAACTAGACCCATGTGCAGTTTTTATGCATTTTGGGAGACCAAATGATGTTATAATATAGGTAAATCTATACTCATAAAAAATATATTTTCGATTCTAATCCAATGGTATTGGTTTTGAGAAAAATAGAGTAGATTTGATAGGGGAAATTTGGATCGAAGATGATCTAATTTTTAAAGCAATAAATGCTCATTTTGAGGTCTTTGAAATGTGAATTTGGATTGGTTGGTTAGAGGGTCGATGTATAAGGGTGAAATGATGAAAATAGATGAAAAGTGGGTCAATTTTTAGTGTCTATATTTTTCCTCCTTTTTATGTATTCATTGTATAATGAATGCATCAAAAATAGTTGCGCACCAATTTTGATGGTAGAGAGCTTTTGGCTGCTTGAAAAGCTAATGTAGAGTGGATGATGTAGGAATTGATTGCTTATGCATAAATTGTATGCATGTATTCCCATAGCCTAGGGTGCCCCCTCAAGTTTTAGAGGGGAAACCTAGTTGGACCAATGAAACTCAATTATGTTAGGATTGAGGAGAAAGTGAAAAGAAGAAATACTTGATGAAGATTAAGAAAGATTATATATGATTATATTGATAAAATATTAATATGAAGTGATAAGGAGAGATGAAGAAATGATAGGAATTATTGATGCCCCTAGTTAGGGATTGATGAATAGATTGGTAAATGTGAGATGTTTTATGATTATTAGGTTATTAGAGTTAAGTAAAGAAAATGATGGAAGAAATAGTGAGGAAAAGAGAGAAAAAAAAGATGAAAGAAGATTGAAATAATAAGAAGAAGAAGGCTACAAAATGTCAAAGAGAAGGAAGAGGTTTTGAGATCATGTCACCCAAATCAATGTAGATCAAGATAGATTAGTGTGATCAAAATGACATAAGTCTAAGCAAAATATTGGTAATCAAAGAACAAAGATAGAGTGATACCCAATGTCATGACCCACTATTGAGTGATATTTTTGTCCAATCACAAGAATATACTCATAGTCAAGATTCTGCCTGGATATCCTCTCCTGCAAGAAAATATTTGTGATTTCTCCAAGGTTCTATCTAATGTGTTTATCTGCTTGCAATGCTTAATGAAAAATGTGAAATACCAAAAAGTTAGTTGGATACCTTAGTGTTGCATATGCTTGTTAACAAGGGGTCTATTTTGGTTGATTAGATTTGCAATGATTTTGTTTTTCATGGAATTTATGAGAAAATTTGAAATTATTGATCAAATATTTACTTTGAAATAACAACCTTTGAAATTTAATAAATATTTGATTTTAACCTTTGAAATTTTAATTTTAATTGATTTTATCTCAAATTGTTAATCAAATTTTATCTCAAATTGTTAAGGTTTGCATTTGATTTTATTTGAGAAAAAAAATTAAAATAAAATAATTAATTAAACTTTGCAACGTTTAAAATTTGGATTATTTAATCATTTCACTTTAATTTGAAATTTATGGAAATTTCAATTTTACGTAAAATGAAACTAAATGATTGTTTTTTAAAAACTATGCAAAGTTAAAACTTTAAATTTTCATCAAAAAATGTAAATGTACGTAAAAATGAAAATTTTAATTTTAATTTTGAAACTTATGTATTTATTTTTAGGGTTTTGATTTTTATTTGATGAAACTTTAATAAAAATAAAAAGGCTAGGGTTAGAAAAATAAACTAAAATAAAACTATGCAGAATAGAATGGAACTGAAACAGACATAGATTTCTATAATAAAAAAATCTTAACCCTAAATCTACAGAATTGATTCTCTAAAAATATAAACCTAATCTAATTTAATCTGAATTCACACAATAAAAACTATATTAAGTGCAATATTCTAAGGAAATAAATAATATATTAAATTAATTAGAAAGGCTACCATATGCATGCATAAACCTCACTAAAGAAATCAATATATTAAAAAAATATATTCAATAAAACTTTATTTCTAAAAACCTTGCACTTTGCAGTTACAATGGTGAAACCTTCAATGTAGCAATTCGGAGAAATCTTCTTCAACAAACGTTCTTCAAGTTTTCCTACTCCAAAAATCTTCTACTTCCAAAATATTCTCACCACCTCTCTTGGGTCTCCATGGTTATTTATAACTTTGAAAATTTTAGTTGTTTTCGTTTCATGACAGTTTCTAAATGGATGTCATAACTGTTCTCTTCAACGAATTCCACTTACCTCAACCCTTCTATTACAGGCGTAATAATATATTTGTTGGAAAAATAATATTTTCCACCGTTATCTATTTATTATTCATTCTCCTTATCATTGACAATGATACATTATTTATGGTGAATCCATATCGAGTAATTTTCACGAAGATGGGCATCATAGGATTGCACTTTGTTTATTAGGTGGTAAAAAAGGTGGTTGCCACAAACACTCCACCAGATCTAAGTATATGACTGATTTATGCTACTGTAGTAGAGGAAGAAGTCTAATAGTAAATTATAGCACCCACGTGTATAACATCAAAATAGCTCATTGCAAAAGGAAGCTTTGATATATATCTGCACTAACCAGTGTAATATTCATTGCAGATACATTCTACCATAGTGGTATTCAGTTTCAATATGTTGTAGGACAACTACAGACAACGATGAACTAATTATCTCATTAGAAGAAAATCAGACTAAAATTCAAATTCAACACCATCATGGGAAACAACTGGATGTCAATAAACATATGCGTGTGTGTATTCTTACCCGTGAATTTTATGCTCTTCTGTGTGTCTCCTCCAAGTCATTCCTCAATATCTGAAGAATGATTATCTCTTCCTTTGGTGCCTCCATATAATACAAGTTTTTTCATCTGTTTCACCTTCTGCTGCAAAAAACAAATATAATCTGTGGTTTCAAACACATAATCCATAAACAAAGTCTTACCACTATTTTTTTGATTTTGACAGTAAATATGTAAGTGCCAAACAACGAGATTTCTCTGTTTGTAACATTCTAGAGATTTTTCTTATCCAAATGTGTGGATATTTGTAATGTATACCTAGGAATTCACTGCATCAGACCTTCCCCAAAGTGATTGGATACAACTATTATTTACATATTAACATCTTCTGTAAAATTGATGCACTATCCCAGCAACAAAACCCTTTGACATCTACTCTCCAAGTGGAATGAATCTCGAATAAAATGAGGGTTGACGTTTTACACCTTAGAACCACCTAAATTTTCTATGGAAGCGATCCTTTAAAGCGAGAATCCTACATCTTAGCATGAATGACTTCGAAAATCATGAAAATAAATCATGGATTCATAATCTCTAAGGATTTGCCTAGCTGTAGAACCAGCTTCGAAATACATGTCACCCCTATTTTCGAAACAAATATCTGCGTAGGATAAATGTTTGCATCATTAATATCAACATTTATGAAAGAAAGAACATCTGCCCATGTAAAAATCAAACCCTTCTTAAAAAATTGTATTTGTTGGGCTATTCAAACATGTCATAGAGCTTTTTAGCATATCAACATAAAGAATTCAAAAACTAGGAACATTGATATCAATATTATGAGTGAAGCCCTGGTCTTCTTATTACATAAACTTGCAATATTGTATTATGACATTCAGAAGTACCATATTTATATCCTAAAGCACCTAAACTAAAAGAAACTCTTGTATGCGCGGTGGGTAGATCCTTCGTCATTTCTCCATGCACACTTGTCAGTTGTGACAACACGACAACAAAATATTATCAATAGCCAAATAGATATCTTTAACAAAAAATACGCTAAAATTTGTTGTCTTTTCCAAAATGACTCTAAAATATTTGCTCAAACTTTTAATTCATTGTAGGTCATTCCTTTTACAAAAATATTTGCATAGTGATCATCTTTGTTGTCGTCTTTCATGATTGAACAACTTAATAGTTGCAGGTTGTTCATTGGGTATATTTTGATTTATATGCGCTCATATTGATATAAGATTAAAATTATTATGGAACCTCACCTCACTTTGTTGATGCCTTTCTCATATGCTAATGGAAATTAATTAAACAAAGTAATCGCTGAATGACATGGCTTGTTGAAGGTGAGTCTGTGAGTATGGTTTTATAGCATGGGATGTACCATGTTCCAATAATTCAGTATTGCACTCTAGCTAATGAGTCCAATATGCCAAACACTACATGTGAAGTAGTACTCCATTGCCAACTGTTGTTGTATCTCACCTTACTTCAAACTTAGTCTCTCGAACCTTGACAAATTGATAGCAATTTTGTGAAACTTCGTTTACATTTCTTCGTAGGTATGTAGCAAACATGTAATTTTCCAATTTTAATGGTACAAATTCTCTGATGTCTCCTGGATCAACCAAATCGTACTCATAAATTTATCAGGGGCCTGAAATTGCAGCGAAGTCACCAAATTTTGAATGAGCAACTTGACCATCAAATGTGCTGGTTCTGCAACAACTTATGAAACAATCTCCATTCGGCTCTCCCAAGATATTATTGTGGATTTAGTCCCACACGCATCCAGGTATAACATTGTATGACTTTATCAATGTGAATGTGTGTAATACCACATGAAGATTTGTTCACATTACAAACTGTGTAGGCTTACTTGGCCGCACCCCTTGGAATCCGTGCTCCCACGTTGATCACGCTCATGCGTTGCATCAATTGGTCAATAGGGTCCACCTCAAAAATCATGCTATCATAATAACCTGGATACGTAAATACAAGAAATTAATTCAACATTATTTTACATAAATCCACAATGTGAAAAATATAAAGTAAAATTTTATGTTATCACCTTTTATAAAATATGGTAATTAACTTTACATAAATCCATAATGTGAAAAATATAAAGTGAATTTTTTATATTATCACCTTTTATACAATGTGGTAATTACCTTTTATTTTATTATTTTTATTTTTATATATTTTTTATTTGTTTTATTTTTATTAATATGTAAATACTTGGAATGGGGTGATTTGGTAAAAACAACATGAGAACAATGAGGTTAATCACAACAACTTCCAATGCTAAGAACATGACAATGGTGAATTAACAAAACTAAACCTTCACATTGCAATATTGGCTGATATAAATGTAATCAACAAAATACTCAATGCAAACAAACATTTTCGTTACTCAAAATTTCAAGTGGGTCCCCAAATTGGGGTAGGTTGTGCAATAGCAACAACAAATGATGACTTTGCTAAAAAATGCTCTTGAGCATTTTGGATAAAGAACCTAGTCTGAAATCAAGAAAACTGAAGATCAATAAAATATAGATCATTTAGCAATATCAAAGAAGTATGGGGTTTAAATAATTTCAATTGAAAGTAAATACTCCACTTGCTTCAGCTTAGTGTGTGTTTTGTGCATTCATTTTTTATTCTTGAATCAATCAGAATTTCATCATTTGTTTTGCAATTAGGATTTTAAAGTGTCACTCATAAATATTTACCTCTGTATTGCTCCACTACCAATCAAGCATCCATAGCTCTGATGGATATGACCTTGATCTCTTCTAGACCTTGTTCTATTGCCAGATGGGCATCTATAGCCCCGGTAGAGATTATTTGAAACACCCCGGCATTTTATTTATTTGCATTTTTTTCTTTTTTTATTATATAAAAGTATTTGTTTGCTTTGCAAATATCACATGCACTTCTTGGGTTAGAGATCATCTAAGGATTAAGATGGAGTGTTTAAATTTTTTTCCTAATCGATAAAACAAAATGACATCATTCTTCAGGAGTCAAAAATATCCTTTAAATGTGATTTTACATGTGAAGCTTTAGCAAAATATCGTATTACTTCAATATCCACCATTTTAATCCATAATCAATGAATAAATACTAAACAATCCAATTTCACTAACTTCAGTTTTACCTAATTTCAAACAAGCAATTCATCTTCCATTACTAAGAAATATTTCCTTTAGAGGAACCAAAATGCCATTGCAACTACACAACTATACCACAATCATAGGAATAAAACAAAAGCACATTTATGAAAATTAAAAGAAAAATATCAGAGTAAACCAATAAAGCGCAACAAAATTTTGAAGTCAAAGATGACAAAACAAACCAAACAAATGTAATCTGAATCTAAACATTGTAAAAGAAAATACATGAAAAAAAAAATTATGTACAAAACCATTTACAAAGCAAGACTTGGGATTCTCATATATGAAATTTCCAGGATCCCAAACACAATTACCATAATTTTAGAGATGGCCATAGCGATAAGCATGCTAATTTTTATGTGTATCATCCCATAGTAAAATTAGATCTAAAAGCTCAAAGGCCTTTATTTTTCCTCTCTCACCCCACCAGTTCAATTTAATTCCATACTCTTTGTTATATTTAATTTTTGTTCCATTAGACTTAAAGGTCTATAACTGGTCTTCAATTAATTTTTGTTTACTATGTGAGATGTTTATTATTGAACTTTTATCTTCAATCACAGTTTCTACCAACATGGTGTGAATTCCCATTTTCAATTCAGTGCTCAAAATACTATCCTTGTTGTTATGATTAAACATGAAATCTTCCAAGCTTGACCCTATTTCTGAAAATTTGATTGTCAAACTACTATTCATAGTTTTAGACCAATCATAACTACACAACAATTTACAGGCATCTAGGATATCTAGCATATGAGGATCATTACAATTTTGTATCCCAAGTTCAATAGTCAATTGTTGATGAACTTGATTTAGTAACTCAAAAACATCTACCTCTGTTTTATTCAACATAGGAACCTTATTATTGGTGTGAGTAGGAATCAACTCTAATTTTTTTATTAACCACCAATGGCATTTTATTATCAACATTTGAATCCAACAGACAATTATGCAAAATTTTACCTAGAATTTGAATGGCTGAAAAGAAAGGTTGAGATTCTACCTTTTGTACATTCCCATTTACCAGGACTTGATGAGGATTTGTAATTTTTTCTTTTGCTTGACTAGTCCAAGTTTTTCCAATGAAAACATTGTGTGGATCTTCACTAGTCCCTATATTAATTGTGTCATAAGAATCATTTTGAAATGAGATTTTATTACATCTTTTAGTTTTGTAATCAATGTCAAATTTTTTTCAAGAGAAACTATACCTTTGGGTATTGCATTAATTTTTGTGGTTACCTCATGATCATCATTATCATCTTGTATCCCTTCATCTTCATCAATTACCTGGTTTTCAAAAACATGAAAATTAGCTACAAAATTAAAAATATGCCTATCATTTTCAAATCATAAATCTTGTTGGTCAAGGGATGTTTTAAATAACAAATATTCTTGATCAACTACCCGAGTCATCTCAAATAGAGCAAAATTTTCCTTTGGGTCATCAACGATATCAAATACAAACCATTTATGTTCTATATTTTTCTCTATCTGAGGTAGCATAGGAATTATAGGATTATTATGTGGGACAAGGCTTTCAATTTATTTCACATAAAGTGGGAAAAAAGTGAGTGATTCCCCTTATTTTTCTTGAATAATATAATCATTATATTTCTGAAATATTTGGTGAGATTCCATCCCTTATTTCATGCCATATTCAGATTATTCTTCAGATTCAATATCATTCAGGCTATAACCTTCTTCAGATTCATCTTCCTCCATTTTTGAAGGTTCATCTTCCTCCATTGTTCTTGCATTCTGATTAGTTTGATTCCTACAACTTTTGTTGGTGGGTACTGATTCCAAAATCTTCACCTCATTTTGGATAATATCTACAGTGGTTTTAACATCTGGATGTCAATTTTCCCATGTTGATTGGTCACATTAGATATTGTTTGATTCAATGTTGCTAGATTGAAAGGTTGGTATTGGTTGGGATGCATAACTTTTTGAAAATAGTTCATCATGGGAGAAGGTTGTGTGAAAGTCTGACTCATTTGTGGTATCTGATTGTGAGTTCTAGGTTGTCTAAGTGATGATAATTGACCCATATTAATACCTTGAGAAATCAATTGTTGTTCTAATGTTATTGCTTCACTGTATGCTTTGGGTGAGAAATTATCCTCATAAACATATAAGTAAATGGGTCTAAGGTTCCAATATACATCTGGTTGGTTGCTTCTTCTAAAATGATGAAAGTTATCGCCAATTCTTTATACAAATTATGGAACCTATCACTGAATAGTCTCAAGGATTCATTAGGTTTTCTACGAGCAGAAGCAAACTGATGGTATATCATAACTGGGTCAACAAGTTTAAAATTGATAAGAAATGTTGCTTCTAGTTGAGCCCAAGAAGTAATAGAGCTTGCAGATAAGTTGATATACCAATCATAAGCAAACTCATCTAATGTGTATGGAAATATTCTACAAGTAACATCTTCATGCATAATTTATAAATGAATTACAATGTTTCTGTATGCCTGAATATGTTCCTCAATAGATCTCATTCCATCATGCCTATACTAGGGTAAATATCTTTCTACATTTTTAGGAATCTCATGGGTTGCTCTAGGAATATTTAATGGACTACAATAACCACCTATCTAGGGTGCAATTCCTGCCATTGATGTCGTTGAAAAGGTGATAAATGGTTCCAAATTTAATGATCCAAGAAATATAACATGCCAAGCTATGTGTGAATTTTTTTTAAATTTTAGAAGGTTAAATCATCATATTTCAAAAATTATAATAGCAATAATTTAACCATAACCATCAAAATATTTTCGATATATAGTAAATCAAGACTAATTAATTACCTTCGGCCCTCCTTCTAGCGCTAATTTTGTTGAGTGATATTTTTGTCCAATCACAAGAATGTACTTACAGTCAGGATTTTGCCCGGATATCCTCTCTTGCAAGAACGTATTTGTGATTTCCCCAAGGTTTTGTTTAATGTGTTTATCTTCTTGCAATGCTTAATGAAAAAATGTCAAATACCAAAAAGTTAGTTGGATACCTTAGTGTTGCATATGCCTGTTAACAAGGGGCCTGTTTTGGTTGATCAAATTTACAATGATTTTTTTGTTCATGGAATTTATGAGAAAATGTGAAATTATTGATCAAATATTTACTTTGAAATAACAACATTTGAAATTTAATAAATATTTGATTTTAACCTTTGAAAATTTGATTTTATCTCAAATTGTTAATCAAATTTTATCTCAAATTGTTAATCAAATTTTATCTCAAATTGTTAAGGTTTGCATTTGATTTTATTTGAGAAAAAATTAAAATGAAATAATTAAATCTAAACTTTGCAATGTTAAAACTTTGGATTATTTAATCATTCACCTTAATAAAATTTTGAAATTTATTGAAATTTCAATTTTACGTAAAATGAAACTAAATGATTTTTTTTTAAACTAAGCAAAGTTAAAACTTTAAATTTTCATCAAAAAATGTAAATTTACGTAAAAATGAATATTTTTAATTTTAATTTTGAAACTTATGTATTTCTTTTTAGGGTTTTGATTTTTATTTGATATAAATTTAATAAAAATAAAAAGGTTAGGGTTAGAAAAATAAATAAAATAAATTGAAATAAAACTGTGCAGAACATAATAGAACATAAACAAAGAAATATTATTGTAATGAAAAAAATCTTACCTGAATCTACAAAATTGATTCTCTAAAAATTTAAACCTAATCTAATTTGATCTGAGTTCACACAATCAAAACTAGATTAAGTGCAATATTCTAAGGAAATAAATAATATATTAAATTAATTAGAAAGGCTACCATCCACATGCATAAACCTCACTAAAGAAATCAATATATTAAAAAAAGATATTCAATAAAACTTTATTTTAGAAAACCTTGCACTCTGCAGTTACAATGGTGAAATCTTCAATGTAGCAATTCGAAGAAAACTTCAACAAACGTTCTTCAACTTTTCCTTACTCCAAAAATATTCTACTTCCAAAATATTCTGACCACCTCTCTTGGGTCTCCATGGTTATTTATAACTTTGAAAATGTTAGTTTTTTTCGTTTTATGACAGTTTCTAAATGGATTTCATAATTGTTCTCTTCAACGAATTCCATTTACCTCAACCCTTCTATTACAAGCATAATAATATATTTATTGAAAAATTAATATTTTCCATCTTTGTCTATATATTATTCATTTTCCTTATCATTAACAATGATACATTATTTATGGTTAATCCATATTGAGTAATTTTCACGAAGATGGGCATCATAGGACTACACTTTGTTTATCAAGTGGTACAAAAGGTGGTTGCCACAAAAACTCCACCAGACCTAAGTATATGACTGATTTATGCTATTGCAATAGAGGAAAAAGGCTAACAATAAATTGCAACACCTATGTGTACAACATCAAAAGAGCTCTTTATAAAATAAAGCTTTGATATATATCTGCCCTAACCAGTGTAAGATTTGCTATGGATACATTCTGCCATAGTGGTATTCAGTTTCAATATGTTGTAGGAAAACTACAAGCAACAATGAACTAATTATCTCATTCGAAGAAAATCAAACTATAATCCAAATTCAACACCATCATGGGCAACAACTGGATGTCAATCAATGTATGTGCGCATGTATTCTCACCTGTGAATTGTATGCTCTTATGTGTGTCTCCTTCAAGTCCTTCCTCAATATATGAAGAATGATTATCTCTTCCTTTGGTGCATTCATTTAATACAAGTATTTTCATTTGGTTCACCTTCTCCTGTAGAAAATGAATATAATCTGTGGTTTCAGACACATAATTTGTAAACAAAGTATTACCATTATTTGTTTGATTTCAACAGTAAATATATGTGTTGAACAATAGGATTTCTCTGTTTGTAATATTTTGGAGATTTTTATTATCCAAATACATGGAGTTTTGTAATGTATACATAGGCATTCACTGCATCAGGCCTTTCCCAAAGTGATTCGATACAACTATTATTTACGTATTAACATATTCTGTAAAATCGATGCATTCTCTTTGCAGCAACACCCTTTGACACCTACTCTTAAAGCGAAATGAATCTCAGATAAAATGAGGGCTAACATTTTATAACTTAACACCACCTAAATATTTTGTGGAAGCGATCCTTTCATGCGAGAACCCGATATCTAAGCATGAACAACTTTGAAAATCGTGAAAAATAAATCGTGTGTTCACAATCTCTATGGATTCACCTAACTATAGAACCAACGTTGAAATACATGTCATCTATATTTTTGAAACAAATATTTGCGTAGGATAAATGTTTCTATCATTAATATTATTATTTATGAAATAAAGAACATCCGCCCATGTAAAACTTAAACCCTTCTTAAAAAAATCGTATTTGTTGGGCTATTTAAATATGTCATAGAGCTTTTTAACATATCAACATAAAGAATTAAAAAACTGGGAATATTGATATCAATATTTTGAGTGGAAGCCCTGGTCTTCTTATTACACAAAATTGCAATATTATATTATGATGTTTAGAAGTGTCATCTTTGTATCACGAAGCACCCAAACTAAAATAAACTCCTATATACGCACAGTGGGAAAATCCTTCATCATTTCTCCATGTGCACTTATTAGTTGTGATAGCACAAAAAAAAGACATGTTATCAGCAGCCAAATAGACATCTTTAACAGATAACACATTGAAATCTATTGTCTTTTCCAAAATGACTCTAAAATGTTTGCTCAAACTTCCAATTCATTGTAGGTCATTCCTTTACACAAATCTTTGCACAGTGACCATCTTTGTCATTGTCTTTTGTGATTGAAAAACTTATATTTGCAAGTTGTTCATTGGCTATATTTGGATTTGTATGTGCTCATATTGATATAATATTAAAATTATTATGGAATCTCACCTCACTTCGTTGATGCCTTTCTCATATACTAATGGAAATTAATTAAACAAAGTAATCATTGAATGACCTAGCTTGTTGAAGGTGAGTCGTTGAGTATGGTTTTATAGCATGGGATGTACCATGTTCCAATCATTCAACATTGTGTGTTAGCTAATGAGTCCAGTATGCCAAATACTGCACGTGAAGTAGTACTTCATTGCCAAATACTGTTGTATCTCACCTTACGTTAAACTTAGTCTCTCGAATCTTGATAAATTGACAGTAATTCCATGAAATTTTCTTTACATTTCTTCGTAGGTATGTAGCAAATATGTACTTTTCCAATTTTTATGGTATAGGTTCTCTGATGTCTCCTGGATCAACCAACTCGTACTCATCAATTTATTGGGGGCCTGAACTTGCAGCGAAGTCGCCAAATTTTGAATGAGCAACTTTATCATCAAACGTGATGGTTCTGCAACAACTTACGAAACAATCCCCATTCGGGTCTCCTGAGCTATTGTTGTGGGTTTAGTCCCACATGCATCCAGGGACGATGCTATGTAACTTTTTCAACGCGAATGTGTGCAATACCACATGACGAGTTATTCACATTACAAATCGTGCATGCTTACTTGGTCGTGCCCCTTGGAATCTATTCTCCCTCGTTGATCGCACTCATGTGCTGCATCCGTTGGTCAGTAGGAATCACCTCAAAAATCATGTCATTACAATAACCTGGATACGTAAATACAAGAAATTAATTCAACATTATTTTACATAAATCCATAATGTGAAAAATATAAAGTAAACTTTTATGTTATCACCTTTTATAAAATGTGGTAATTACCTTTACATAAATCTATAATGTGAAAAATATAAAGTGAAATTTTTATGTTATCACCTTTTATACTATGTGGTATTTACCTTTTATTTTATTATTTAAATATTTTCTTATTTTTATTTATATATATTTTTATTATTTTTATTTTTTATTTGTTTTGTTTTATTAATATGTAAATACTTGAAAATGATGATTTGGTAAAAACAACATGAGAACAATGAGGTTAATCACAACCACTTCCAATGCTAAGAACATGACAATGGTGAATTAACAAAAACTAAACCTTCACATTGCAATATTGGTTGGTATAAATGTAATCAACAAAATACTCAATGCAAACCAACATTAACATTACTCAAAATTTCAAGTGGGTCCCCAAATTGGGGTAGGTTGTGCAATGGCAACAACACCCACCCATTGGCAGACTTTTTATTTTGTTTGGACATATGTTTTGGATAGTTGTCTTATGGATGAGATACTTGACTATGTGTTTATTGCTATGAAGACATATGTATTTTGTGGAAGATGTAAATATATTCTTAATGAAATGATATACTATTTCATGTTTAGTTTATAACTATATGGATTTTATGAAAGGATAAGATGTTGCTAATGGATTTTACTTTTGCAGGAATAGGTTTTCTAAGGTGGCAGAAATAAATAACCATCGAGAAAGGAATACCTAAGGGAAATTATGTGATGGGTAAATTGTCGGAATATTTGAGGAGGCAACATGGATAAATACCCCTTTCATGAAGATGCATAACATGATTTGCATAAGAAAGAAATATTAGATTGTTTTGATTTTATAGTTGCATAATAATTGTTTATGAAGGAATTGCATTACAATGAAAGAAATGAATGATTGTCTTATTGTATTGCTATGAATAATGAAGGAAGAACTAATAAGCTTGCAAAAGAGATAATGGAAGTAAAATTTGTGTTATTATTATTCTATTTTATGCTCAGATTATAGACAAGTAATTAGTAGGAAACTATTAGTTTTTGTTTTGGAAACATGCTTGTAGTGGACCATTAATTAGATCTTTCGAGATGTTGGTTGGAGTTCTATCCTTCGTGTGTAAAATGAGTGGTGTGTTGATGAGTATGGAGAGGAGTAAGTTCTATCAAAAGTCTAGCCTAAAAAGGAGGTAATGGAAGCAATGGCCATAATAAATATCGGATAAGGAAAGCGTAAAGGGAAAAAAAATAGAGAACAAAGCTTTGGGAAAAGGAGGAAAAGGTGAGAGGGAGCAGAATTCAAAGAAGAGCTCGCGTGAAGAGTCATGAACGAAATCCAAGTAATACTGTAACTAGATTAAGTTGGGATGAGTGATAATAGTTTTATTTATATCAAACGATCTTATTTTCAATGAGCCTTGACTCCTGTGTGTTGTGAGTGATGATGCTTTACTTTGCATTTTAATTGGTACGAAATTCGTGTGACTTATATTTGTAGTGGTCGACTATTATTAGATCTTATGTCGAATCTATTGTTCTTGGGTTTATCTTGAGACTAGAACGTATGGGTGTAGATTTTTCTTCCTGTAACATGTAGACGTGTTTGCTAAAGAAAATGAAAATGGGAAAAATCTAAAGGGTTCCTTCGTGTTGTGGAAACAATATAGGTAAACTCACTTGTGGTTGGGTTGTTACATGAAGAAGATGGATCAAACTAGGTTCTCTGTATGTGTATCTAGAAAGACCTGTGACAATCCTTTAATGGTTAGAAAATTAGTTTTAAATAAATTCACAATTTTCTATCTCTCTTTAGCTATTATCTTTAAGTGTGCGAGTTTTATGAAGACACAGTTAGAAAATATGATATGTGTTATTTTCATCTCTTGATAAAAGCTTAGTATCGTCGCTGGTTATTGTTGTCGGGTTAAAGTAAAAGTTGGTTTGAAACTCTTTGTTCGAGTATCCAATGGAATGCATAACCTAGATATTTTGTTGTGTTATAGCTAAGCAAAGTGGAACAAATATTTTTGTTTGATAGCATAAATATTTAGAAAGCTATATATATATATATATATGTGTGTGTGTGTGTGGTGTGTGTGTGTGTGTGTGTGTGTGTGTGTGTGTGTAAATATCGTTGGCACTTGTTGGAGATTTATCTATGTTCTTTGGAAGTGAATAAGAACATTTTATAGAATAATTATTTTATAATTTTTCTTCCAAATTTATATGGATGAAAATTGCAATGGTTGATGTGAAATCTGATTCTAGTGTGTTTATAGAACAATTATGTTATATTGTTCTTCCAAATTTATATTGATGGAAATTGCAATGGTTGATGTGAAATCTGATTTTAGTTGTTTATAGAAGGAAAAAAAAAGCCTTGGATGCTTATTGAATAAGAAACCAAAGTGCTATATTTTTGTTTCTTGTGAAAGTAAATTTATATAGCACGATTTGGAAATTCCTTTTCGAAAAAAGTAGTATGTTATCCTATTGATTTCTATATAATTATGTGAAAAGAAAAATAGAATTTAGATATGATTTATGGATTGAGAATTTCTTTTGAACCATACCACAAAGGAATGTAGTTTGAGAACAAAGTTGCATACAGTGTGAGTGCAATACTTCTCATTTTGGAGTCGTCTCTAATCCCAATACATAGGCATTTTTTTTTGATGGTTATGATAGTAGCTGAGGAGGGCAGCACCTGAAATGATTTGGAATTAGTAGAGAGCAGCAATGGTAGTTTATTCATAGTTTGACATCTCCAAGAAGAAGCTCTGACATGTATCTTTAATTCGGAAAAGGATATGGTATTTTAATCTCTGGAATTGCTAAATGTAGTCGGGTTGGATAATAGGATCAAAGTGAGTTGTTTGGCAAGATTTGTGTTTGTATTTATAGTATAAATATCCAATGTATTATCATATCAACTATTATAAAAAAACTAATGTTGTAGAGATATACATAACTGGATGAGTTTCAAATCTCTGATGTCTCACTGCGATAACATAATCAAAATGATGTTATAATTATGTATTGGAAGTTGACGAATGTTAATTCTCCATAGAAT
Source organism: Wollemia nobilis (assembly GCA_028583015.1). Taxonomy (NCBI): domain Eukaryota; kingdom Viridiplantae; phylum Streptophyta; class Pinopsida; order Araucariales; family Araucariaceae; genus Wollemia; species Wollemia nobilis. The sequence goes on from JAQPPZ010015032.1 coordinate 5,607,120, forward strand.
TTGTTGTTGGATTAGATTTAGAATATTGTTGCTTCTTCATTCTTGGATAAGTGCTATATCATTGATGTGGAGAGAATTTGGTTTCTGGCATGTTGTGGGAATCCCTTTTAATATGTTTGTTATGGTGCGGTATTTGGATTCTATAGTTGGGTTCTCCTTAATTAAGGAAAAGCATGAATTTATATATTTTAGTTACTAATTCCATCATTGTGTATGTTGGGGGGAAGATTTTAATTATGGTAAATCTAAGATACACTTAACTAAGTTTTGTGGTGGATGTCAAGGAATTAATGCCACCATTTCTTAATCATCGCTTCACTTTTGAACTAATGAGTAAACTATTAAAGAAGCTAAGTAAAATCGTTCAACGATGATTTTAATGGATTATAAGGATATTTTAGAAGAGGATATTCTTAACTGTAAATATCTTAACATGAGTGATTAGCCCATTTTTTAGATGGGAGGGATAGCCAATGTGTAATACACTTACATAATATGGACCTATATGTAGTGTGGTGTTAGCACGATCTTAACAATTGATTGGTTGAGAAATGAGCTAGCCTTTAGCTTAAAAGGATGTGATAGCTTTATTTGGATATTACTTAGTACTCATACATAAACAGAACTATGTATGTAGTAGAGATGGGTAAATCCTTAAGCCTAGTGTACTTACATTGAAAGACTAGTGTAAGTATAGGGATGGATAAATATTACACCTAGTGTACTTACTTGATAGACAAATGTAAGTATAGTGATGGATGAATCCTTGCACATTGTGAACTTACATTAATGGAAAAATGTAAGTAGAGAATGAGAGAAATTATTGTCCTTATAAAAAAAACTTAGCTCTATTTTAAATATGGTTTGTTTTGGGTAGTGGCATTTTTGGTATCAGAGCATGGTTTGTAGGGAAACCGACCCACTATGTAACTGTGTGCTTAGTAGGGAAACTTAAAAAAAATAATATCCTATTAGATAGGATGATTTCTAGCAACATATTTGTGTAATTAAGAAGTATGGGAATAATATTAGTAGGTGGAGCAACCCAAATATGTGATTGTGAACTAATTCCTACTATCTCTTCTGTGTGTGGTTAGGAAACAATGCCACCAAATAGAAGAAGAGGAAGTATTGCCCCAATGACAAGGAAGATACGATAAACCAATGTGGGGGATAAAAACCCAGATGTAGGCTCATATAACCCTAGAAATGAGAGAAATAATCTCAGTAATTAAGGATAGAATCTCACGATAATAGTGGCCCTACTTTGAGAATAAGTAGAAACACAAAAATAATTATTGGATGTCATGTTGAATTGGGAAACACAGGCTAGGGATACTAATAGGAGATAGGAAAATGAACCCCTTACTAAGGCACAACTGGCTAGGATTTGACTTGAGGTCAAGTTGGGAAAAGAGATGAAACATTTGAAATCTTCCAAGTTTAATGGAGAGGAAGATGGTGATAAGACCGAGGCATGGTTGAAGAAAATAGAAACCTATTGCAATATGAAATTTTTTTCCTCGGGCACTCAAACATCCTATGCCACATTGCATTTTTAAGGAGATGGTTTGGATTGGTGGAAAACTCTTAGTGAGGATCAAAAACTAGTAGAAACAGTCGATCTAAAATAGAATTAGTAGTAGCATTTAAAGAAATATTCTTCATAGAAAAATTCTATTCCCATAATTTTGAGGAGTTCACTAAGCTTCAACAAGGAAATAAGACAGTGGAAAAATACTATCAAATATTTTTCAAGTTACTAAAACATGTGCTTGCTTATAATGAGAAAATGAAGATTCGTAAGTTTATACTAGGAGCGGATCCTAGAATAGGGTAAGAAGTAGATATGATGGAACCTACTACCCTATAGAAGGCCTATGATTTGGCTAGGAAAGTTGAAACATATCTCAAACCCTATTTTGACTATGAAGGACTAGACGAGCAGGGTAGGGAAACATTAAAGAAAAGGAATAGCACAGGTTTTGTTAAGTGGAAAAAAGAACAGATAAACAAAGGTTCCTCTACGCATGATAGAAGGAATGACAAAAAATAGGAGAAGTTCAAAAGAAGGTTCCAAGGAAAGAATCGTACTTTCAACAACCGTGATAAAGGTAAAAATAGACCATCATAGGGATAGGTTAATTCTTCATATGCAAATAAAGTAGAAGAGGGACAAAAATGAAAATAATATCCAGGATCAATATAAGGATGTTATCTTTGTAGACGACATCATTATGCCAACAATTTCCCACAAAGAGTAGGAATGAGTTCAAAAGTAAAATAACCAATGTACAAGGAATCTACATCCAAGAAACCCATGCACAAGATTTATGCTACAATAGGAAAACAATATCTGGATGGTCATGCCACACCATTGTTGATTAAAGGTAAGATTTTTGGTAAGGATGTTAAAATATTAATTGATAGCAATGTTATGGATAGTTTCATTTCCACTAGTTTAGTCAAAGATATTCCATAAATACCAAGAATCTTGGCACATGGGTGGAAGGTCGAGTATGGTTTAGGATAAACCTACTCTGTAAATCAATGTTACCCTATGACATAAATTGGCTTACCTAGTGGAATGACAATATGATGTGATGGAGAGCCAAACTTTCTCAAACCAATTCTTATTCAAAAAATTGGAAAAAGATCCTTCACAAACCCTCATTCTGTGGCTATATAGCCAAAAACCCTAAAAATTGAAATGAGTCGGATGGGGCCCAAAATTGGGGTGCGCATCCCTCTTACAATAGACAAGCCAAAAATAAAGTTTCACGTCCTAAATCTAAATACATTAGGAGATATTAACCTCCGAATAGCTCAAAAAGCATAAAAAAGTAGGTAAGAAATTTTAAAACCTAATTTCGGGGCACTAGATGATGGAATTTGGCCCTGAAAACTGATTTTTTTGGAGCTACGGTTGAGAAGTTATGGTTGAGAAGTTAATCGGAGCTACGGTTGAGAAGTTATGGCCCCAAAAATTTTGTTGGGTGCTCCTGCATCACGATGCCTATATGTAGCACCATTGCATGCCTTTAATGTAATCCTAGGAATGGACTGGTTGCAAGCGTGCAAAGTAGTACTCAATTTTCAGGATAGATGGATTGAGTATACGAAATATGGAGGAGCTAAACAAAGGGTGTATAGTCAACAAAGAGCTTTCCAACCTCAAACTCTCTCGATAATGCAACTCAAGAAAGCCATTAGAAAGGGAGGAATGGTCTATGTTGTGAAGATAAATGAAATTGAGGAAGAAAAGAAGGAAGAATTATTCAGATTTCACCCAATTCTTCAGGAATTTAGGGATGTATTTTTGAAATATTTACCTAGATTACCCCCTAAATGTGAGTTTGACTTCACAATTGAGCTTCACCTAGAACTGAACCAATACATAGAGCACCTTACAGAATAAATCCTATAGAAATGTAGGAGTTGAAGGTGCAATTACAAGTATTATTAGAAAAGGGATTAATCAGACCAAGTGTGTCACCATGGAGTGCACCTATTCTGTTCATAAAGAAAAAGGATGGTTCCTTAAGGTTATGTATAGATTATACAATGTTAAATAAGGCAACTGTTAAGAACATAAATCCTCTACCTAGGATCAAAGATCTTTTTGATCAACTTAAATATGCTACTATCTTTAAAAATATCGATCTAAAATTAGGATATCATCAATTACAAATCCATGAAGAGGATACACATAAGACAGTTTTTAAGGCCTGTTATGGTCATTACGAGTTTACTATCTTACCTTTTGGTCTAACGAATGCTCCAATTTATGAATCTGATGAATAACATATTCAGAAAGCATTTGGATAGATTTGTTTTGGTGTTTCTGGATGATATATTGATATACTCTTGAGATAATATTGAGCATGATAGACACCTTAGAATTGTGATGGAACTGCTAAGTAAGAATCAGTTGTATGGAAATATGTCCAAGTATAAATTTTATATACCTGAAGTAAAGTACCTAGGACATATTGTATCTGAAAGAGGGATCACAGTAGATCCTAAGAAAATAGAGGTTATTTTGAATTGGCTACCACCAAAAAATGTAACAAAAGTTCAAATTTTCATGGGCTTGACTGGTTATTATAGGTGATATGTTAAATATTTCACCAAAATAACTTCTCCAATAACCAACCTTCAAAGGAAAGAAAGAATTTAGGTGGATAGATAAATGTGAGTCAATATTTGATCTATTGAAGCAAAAGCTTACTATTTCACCTATACTAAGGATACCTAATCCTCGGGGGAGTTTTTTTGTTTGTATAGATGCTTCATTGGAAGGATTGGGAGGAGTGATCTCATAAGAGGAATTAGTAATAGCCTATGGATCAAGGAAATTGAAGTGACATGAGGTTAACTATGTAACTCTTGATCTAGAATTGGCAACAATTATTTTTGCTTTCAAGATTTGGTGACATTATTTGGTAGGAAGGCCCTTTGAGTTGAGAATAGACCATTAGAGTCTACAATATATATCTACTCAATGTTTACTGAATGTTAGGCAGAGAAGGTGGATGAAATTTGTCACTGAATATAATTTTGGCATTGAGTATATAAAAGTAAATGATAATAAAGTCATTGATGCATTAAGTAGGAGGAGACACATAGTTGTTGTGTCTCACATCCACGTTGATTTAATGGAGCAATTCAGGGAAATGCAACATCAGGATCCATATTGCAATCAAATTCAGGAAAATATGGAAAGGAAACCCGATGAAAGTAAGGACTTTAGCATCAAGAATGGTTTCTTATGCTTCAAGGACAGGGTAGAGATTCCTGAAATTGGAAGTTTGAGAAAGATGATCATAAGTGAAGCTCATAGATATCCATATTCTATCCATCCAGGTGGAATAAATATGAGTAAAAACATGAAGAAAACTTTCTTTTGGCTAGGAATGAAGAAATATATAGCTAAATTTGTCACTCAATGCCTAGAATGTCAAAAAGTAAAAGCGAAGCACAAACATCCTACTAGGTTGTTATATCCACATGATGTGCCCATGCAAAAATGGTAGGTTATAGCGATGGATTTCATTGTAGGACTTCCTAAAAATAGATTCCAACATGATGCAATCTTAGTAGTGGTCGATAGATTGACTAAGGTTGCACACTTTATACCCAGGAATACCAAATATAATGTTGCCATTGTGGCTAACAGATTTGCCAAAGAAATATTTTGACTTCACGATTTTTTGGATGTAATTATATCAGATAAAGATCATGATTTACATTCAAGTTTTGGTAGGCTTTACATAGAGCCATTGGTACTAGATTGAACATTAATTTAGCTTATCACCCAAAAATTGATGGGAAAACTAAAGGATTAAACCAGGTGCTAGAAGACATGCTTCACATGTACTATATGGATCAAAAAACTTGTTGGGAGGATTAATTAAATTTAATAGATTTTACCTCTAATAACGATCACCATTCGACCTTAGGCATGACTCCATTCAAAGCTTTATATGGTAGAAATTGTAGGACATCACTGTCATGGGATAATCTAGAATATTAGATTGTTCTAGGACCATACATGGTAAAAGAAATGGAGCAGCAATTAAGAATAATTAGAGAAAGGTTAAAAGAAGTCGTTGATTGATAGATTAGTTATGTCTATCTCAAGATATTTCCAAGGTAATTTTTTGTAGGTGATAGGGTATTTTTGAGGGTGAAACCAAATAAAAGTGCTATTAAATCCACAAAAATTGATCCTCATTTTATGGGACCCTTTGAAATTACAAAAAATATTAGCCCTATGGCATATCAACTTGCCTTACCACCTAGTTTTTCCAAGATTCATGGTACTTTTCATATTTTTTTTACTTAAAAAGTACATTTCTAAAATCCTTAGCATCTGTGGGACTTTTCTAATTTGCATATGGTGAATCCAGAGGCTATAGAGGTTTGACTAGTAAAGATCATTGAATTTCAATCCAAATCAATGAGGAAGGGAACTTTGGAGTAGTGCAAAGTTCAGTGGGACCATTACACTAAAAGAAGCACTACTTGGAAAAAAGTAGCGAATATGCAAAAACATTTTTCATTTTTGTTTTAAAATGTTGTGTAGATATTATTTTATGTTTATAAAGTTTAAAAACATAGAGTACTGTGATAAGCCTAAGGGGGAATGATGTCATGACCCCCCCCTTGGAAAAAAAATAATTTTGTTTGGACATATGTTTTGGATAGTTATCTTATGGATGAGATACTTGACTATGTGTTTATTGCTATGAAGACATATGTATGTTATGGAAGATGTAAATATATCCTTAATGAAATGATAGACTATTTCATGTTTAGTTTGTAACTATATGGATTTTATGAAAGGATAAGATGTTGTTAATGGATTTCACTTTTGCAGGAATAGGTTTCCTAAGGCGGTAGAAATAAATAACCACCGAGAAAATAATACCTAAGGGAAATGATGTGATGGGTAAATTGTTGAAATATTTGAGGCAACATGGATAAATACCCCTTTCATGAAGATGCATAACATGATTTGCATAAGAAAGAAATATTAGATTGTTTTGATTTTATAGTTGCATAATAATTGTTTATGAAGGAATTGCATTACAGTGAAAGAAATGAATGATTGTCTTCTTGTATTGTTGTGAATAATGAAGGAAGAAATAATAAGCTTGCAAAAGAGATAATGGAAGTGAAAGTTATGTTATTATTATTGTATTTTTATGCTCGGATCATAGACAAGTAATTAGTAGGAAACTATTAGTTTTTGTTTTTGAAACATGCTTGTAGTGGACCATTAATTAGATCTTTCAAGACGTTGGATGGATTTTTTCCCTTCACGTGTGAAATGAGTGGTGTGTTGATGAGTATGGAGAGGAGTAAATTCTATCAGAAGTATAGCCAGAAAAGGATGTAATTTAAGCAATGGTGGTAATGAAGATTGGATAAGGAAAGTGTAGAGGAAAAAAAATAAAGAACAGAGCTTTAGGAAAGAGGAGAAAAAGGTGAGAGGGAGTAGAATTTGAAGAAGAGCTTGGGTGAAGAGTCATAGATGAAATCTAGATAATTTTGTAACCACATTAACTTGGGATGGGTGATAATAGTTGGAGGAAAGATACTCCATAGTTTTCTTTATATCGAATGATATTTTTTTCTATAAACCTCAAATCTTGTGTGTTGTGAGTGATGATGCTTTACTTTGCATTTTAGTTGGTAGGCAATTTGTGTGACTTACCTTTGTAGTGGTTGACTCTAATTAGATCCTATATCGACTCTATCATTCTTGGGTTTGTATTGATACTAAAATGTATGGGCATAGATTTTTCTGCCTATAACATGTAGAAGTGTTTTCTAAAAAAATGGAAATGGGAAAGAATTTTAAGGGTTCCTTCGTAATTTAGGTAAAATCACTTGTGGTTGGGTTGTTCTACAAAGAAGTCAAATTAAACTAGGTTCTTTGTATGTGTATCTAGAAAGGCCTATGACAATCCTTTCAATGGCTAGGAAAATAGTTTTAAATAGATTCATAGTTTTCCTATGTCTCTCTTTAGTTGTTATCTTTAAGTGTGTGAGTTGTATGAAGACACAATTAGAAAATATGATATGGGTCATTTTAATATGTTGAGAAAATCTTAGTGTCACCAGTGGTTAGTGTTGTCAGGTTAGAGTAAAAGTTGGTTTGAAACTCTTTGTTCGAGTATCCAATGGAATGCATGACCTAGATAATTTGTTGTGTTATAGCTAAGCAAAGTGGAACCAATGTTGTTGTTTGATAGCGTAAATATTTAGAAATCTATATATATATATATATATAGATATATATATATATGTATGTATGTATATATATATATGTATATATATATATGTATATATATATATATATATATATATATATATATGTATATATATATGTATATATATATGTATATATATATATATATATATATATATGTATATATATGTATATATATATATATATATATATATATATATATATATATATATATATATATATATATATATATATATGTATGTATGTATGTATATATGTGTATATATATCATTGGAACTTGTTGGAGATTTGTCTGTGTTCTTCAAAAATGAATAAGAGCCTTTTATAGAACAATTATGTTATATTGTTCTTCCAAATTTATATGGATGGAAATTGCAATGGTTGATGTGAAATCTGATTCCAATATGTTTATAGAATAATTATGTTATATTGTTCTTCCAAATTTATATTTATGGAAATTACAATGGTTGATGTTAAATCCGATTTCAGTTGTTTATAGAAGGATACACAAAATCATGGATGCTTACTAAATAAGTAACCAAAGGGTTATATTTTCGTTGCTTGTGAAAGTAAATTTATATAGCACAATATGGAAATTCCTTTCGGAAAAATAAAGTAGTATGTTATCCTATTGATTTATGTATAATTCTATGAAAATAAAAATAGAATTTAGATATGATTTGTGGATTGAGAATTGCTTTTGAACCGTACCACAAAGGAATGTGGTTTGAGAATAAAGTTGCATATAGTGTGAGTGCAATACTTCTCATTTTGGAGTTGTCTTTGATCCCAACACATAGGCATTCCTTTTTGATGGTTATGATAGTAGCTAAGGAGGGCAGCGCCTAAAACGAGTTGGAATTAGTAGAGAGTAGCTATGGTAGTTTGTTCATGGTTCAACATCTCCAAGAAGAAGCTCTGACATGTATCTTTAATTCAAAAAAGGATATGGTGTTGTAATCTTTGGCATTGCTAAAGGTTGTCAGGTTGGATAATAGGATCAAAGTGAGCTATGTGGAAAACTTCATGTTTGTATTTGTAGCATAAATATCCAATGTATTATTATGCCAACTATTATAAAATAATTAATGATGTAGAGATATACGTAACTGGTTGAGTTGCAGATCTCTGATGTCTCACTGTGATGACATAATCAAAAGGATGTCATAATTATGTATTGGAAGTTGGACCAATGTTAATTTTACATAGAATTTGTTGATGGATTATATTTAGAAGATTATTGCTTCATTCTTGGATAAGTGCTAGATCAATTGATGTGGAGAGAATTTGGTTTTTGGAACATCGTGGGAATCCCTTTTAACATGTTTGTGATGGCGCGGTATTTAGATTCTATAGTTGGGTTCTCCTTAATTAAAGGAAAGCGTGAATCTATATATTTTAGTTTCTAATGCCCTCATTGTGTATGTTGGGGGAAGTTTTAATTGTGGTAAAGCAAAGATACACTTAACTAAGTGTTGTGGTGGATGTCAAGGAATGAATGCCGCCATTTCTTAATCATTGCTTCACTTTTAAACTAATGAGTAAAGTATTAAAGAAGCTAAATAAAATTGTTCAACGATGATTTTAATGGATTATAAGGATATTTTATAAGAGGACATGCATAATTGTAAATATCTTAACATGAGTGGTTAGCCCATCCATTAGATGGGAGGGATAGCCGATGTGTAATACACTTACATAAGATGGACCTATATATAGTGTGGTGTTAGCATGATCTTACCAATTGATTGGTTGAGAAATGAGCTAGCCTTTAGCTTAAAAGGATGTGATAGCTTTATTTGAATATTACTTAGTACTCATACATAAAAAGAACTATGTATGTAGTAGAGATGGGTAAATCCTTAAGCCTAGTGTACTTACATTGAAAGACTAGTGTAAGTATAGGGATGGGTGAATCTTACACCTAGTGTACTTACTTGATAGAAAAATGTAAGTATAGTGATGGGTGAATCCTTGCACATTGTGAACTTGCATTAATGGAAAAATGTAAGTAGAAAATGAGAGAAATTATTATCCTTCTAAAAAAAAAACTTAGCTCTCTTTTAAGTATATTTTTTTTGGGTAGTGACACCCAATAAGGGTGAGTGCTTGTAATTGACCAAGGGCAGATTGATATCTAGTAAGGGTGTGTGATCACTAGTGACCAAAGGTGGAGAGATACCCGATAAGGATGTGTGATCACAAATAAACAAGGGTGGAGTGATGCTCGTAATTCATATATAGAGTGATATCATGTAGGGGTGTGGTTCTTACAAATGGTCAAAGTGGAGCAATACCTAGTAGGGGTGTGTGCTCACTAGTGACCAAAAGTGGAGCAATACCTGATAAGGATGTATGCTCATGAATGGCCAAGGGTGGAGCGATACTCGTAAATGGTCAAAAATGTATAAGAAATTGATCAAATAAAAAGTGTGTGTGCATGTGATAGATAGAAGCAAGATAGATATAAGAAAATAAGAGAAACATGATAACAAAGATATGTGAAAGAAGAGAAAGTGTATATTCCTTGAATTGGGAAAAAGAAGAATATGATGATTAAACTTTCAAGGACAAGGAATATTCAAAATTTGTAGAAGAATAACATATAGAAGGAAGGTCCGAGGTGTAGACTAATTGGTTCAACAAAACCTTGTAAGGAGGATGGAGGTCCAAGGTTCAAATCTCAGGCCTCATCGGACTGAACTCTTATCCCTTTCCTGGTGATTTTAGTAGCATAAAAGGTTTAAAATGATTGTGGCATGGTGTTTATAGGGGTGGACTATGTAAAGAATTGTGTTGCGTCTTCCAGGGTGAGCATCACATTATACTGTGGTGGTCATAAAATTTGGACAACCTACCTGGATTCGTGGCAGATACCGATTCCACCATGTAAATTAAAAAAAAAAAAAACATATAGAAGGAAAAAGAATATATATCCTTTGACTTGGGAAGATTTAGATAAAGTATTATATTTACAAGGTCAAGGAATATATGAGATAGAAAAGAAGAATTATTTGTACCAATGGATATAGTTATATGTAAATGCATAAGAATAAAAATATAATTGGCTTATTTAAGAGTGTAAAATTGTGATGTTATTAGTGTGTGCAAAAGCTTCAAGGTGGAATACCCCTTTGGTGAGAGTGCATGAAAAAACCTTGATAGCTTGTGATTGCAAGATGGTGGGATCATTTAAGAGTGCTAGACAAAGAGATGAGCAAATATGTGGGCTCATTTAAGAGTGCTAGACAAAGAGATGAGCAAATATGTGGGCTCATTTAAGAGTGCTAGACAAAGAGATGAGAAAATATGTGGGCTCATAGATTGATGAGAAATTTTGATAACTATGTAGATCTCTATATGGTCATGTTTTGATAAGAACGCACATGGAGAATGTATAGTTGTAATTGGGGATTTTGAAGTAAAATAATTTATTAAATATGATCTTTGATGTTGGTCGTAGCTCCTTTAAGCAAATGCTTAAAGGGGTTGCATGTTTTAGCTAATTAGATTTGGACCACTAACAATGGGTGTTGATGAAGAATTTGGAGATAGAAGATAATTTTGCAATGTATGGGACAAGGGTGCATCTTAGAAATATTTATGATTAAGGACAAGTTGAATATTTTGCATAAGGTCATGGATATGCTTTTTAAGTGTTTTACATCGATTAGTTGAATGACCATGACCTTGATGAAAAGCACAATATTTATGTGAAGATTATTTTTGAGATGTAGTAGGTTTAGGAGATGGGAGATTAATCATTTTGGATTCTAATAACTTGGTTAAAATGAAAGCAAGGGGTAGGCCTAATCTTGCATGAAAATTCCTAGGCAAGAGTTAGCAAGGTCACTAAAAGTTTTAAGGGAATGTTTTGGTAATTGATAATACCATTCTAGTGCACTACCCCTAAGGATTTTAGGGAATATCTTGAGTAATAAGATCTCATCATGTGCAATGTCATCACAAGCCAAAATAAAATCTCTAAGGTGTTGAATAGGGTCTTGATCACCTTCATATATTTGGAGGTTAGGTATTTTATACTTAGGATGAAATGGATAGTTGAGCACAAAGGGATATATAGGTTGATTTAATAAGTGTTTATATGATGGATTATGATAGAGAGGAGTGTAGATAGAGTTTATTTATTGTTCTAATTGTTTCACTTGAGTGGTGAGGATTTGAATTTGAGAAGGTTCTTGATTAGATGATTCAAGATGTGTATGTGAAAGAGGAAGAATATTTTGATGATAATTATGATTAGAGAGTTTATTTGAATTAGAGGGATAAATGAATGAAGGGGGAATATGATTATTATTAGGGATGTCCAAATTAAGATTGGTTTGAGAAGGTAAATAATATCTTATATTATTCTTAATTAACCCATTATGAGGGATGTCTTGATCCTTAATATTGTTAGAAATATTAAAGGTAGAAGGAGGAAAGTTAGGATTAATGTTCACTTGTGGGTTGTTAATGATGGAGGGTAAAGAAGTATTTCATTGTTTAATTTTATGATTAGGAGTGATAGGATTATATTTAATGAGGTTTTATTGTGAAGGGTAATTAGGTTCATTATTAATATGATTAAGGAATTCTTGAATATTATCTTTATGTAAAAGGGATGCTTGGAGATTATTATTAACAAGATTATTAAGGAATTTTTGAGTAATTTGTTTTTGTTAATTAGTATATCCTAAGGTTGGGAAAAAAATGAGGAAGATCATGAAAATCATTAATAATTTCTTCATGTTCTTTATTAAAAATTATTATGTGATGGGATTAAATTTTATCTATTTTCTTTTTTAGAATTATGGTTTTTGTTAATTGAAGGTTCTTTATAATCTTCTTTTAAAGGTTTTTTGTGGGTTGCTTTTTGAGTTTTAAAGTGTTTTTTAGATACTAGACATTTTTGAAATGGTAAAAGAATGATTTTTAAAATGGGAAAGAGGTTTAGAAATATGGCCATTGAATAAGGTTGGAAAGAAAGAGATTAATAACTTTAGATTAAAAAAAGGTAGGAATTGTTAAATCTTGAATTAATGATCTAATATACACAAGAAAAGTGGTCTTGTTTAAATTTAGAAATAAAATTTAATGAGGGTTTTAAATGGCCTATACGGAGGTGTTCACGTTGGGTTCACCAAAATATGAGGATGTTCCCATGAATATCTCAATGGATCCATAGAGGTTGAATCCCCGCAGGATTTGTTCTCACCTCAAGCTTGGTGTGATTTGGGTTTTGGGGATTGAGATATGATATATTGAGGGGTTCACCAGGAGTGTCTTAAGGATTCACTCCAAATCCTTTGTTTTGATACATATTTTAGAAAAACACCTAAGTTTTGGGTTTCTAAGAGATAAGCAAACTAATTGAAGATGTTAGTTAAATAAGATGCAATAATACAATATGTGAAACATACAAAGTCTATCCTAGAATGATTATTTTCTTTGAGTGATGACAATAAAATAGAGTTTAATTTTGAAGAACACAAGCTTATACTGAGAGGGGGGGTGAACTGTATAAGACCATTTTTTTACTTTTCTTTCTCAATCAATATTATGCAATGTGTAGATAGCAATATCAATAGCAGTAATCAAAGCTATATACAAATCACCACACACAATCGAGACACCAAAATTTACATGGTTCACCCAATGTGGGCTACTCCATGGAGAAAATATTTCACTAAAATTTTCTCAATCAATCTCTTGGGAATCCTTTCCCTATTACAATTTGTATGGATATCTATTCAAATGAGACACCAATACCCTAATCAAAGTTTGTGGATCTCTATCCACTGGAGACACCAATTCCCTAATAAAATTTCATGGATATTTATCCACATGAGACACCAATATCCTAACTTTGCTCTGCTGGTGATCCTCTAGAAGACCTCTACCTCTACTACCCTTAGAAAATGGAACTCTATCCATAGAAGACACATGTATTCCTAATCTAGATAGAGATATTTGTCCTCAACTTTATCACCTCCAAAGCTCTGTCTCAAATATGTACTAAACACAATCCTTTTGTTTAGCACAAATCTATCCTCAATCTTTGTCTCTGGTCTAGCACAAACCTATCCTCAAATCTACACCAAACTATGTCCTCGAATATGTACTAAACTTAGTACTTCAGTCTAGCACAAATTTGTCCTCAATCTCTATCTTCAAGCCTTAACTCAAAGCTTGACTCAATATCAAATCAAATCTGTTGGATCTACCCCAAACCTTAACTCAAGGTTTGAACAAATCAATCAATCAACTCTGATCTCAGGTCTTCTCAAAGACTTGTCTCAAATCTGCCTTGTAATCTTCCACAAAAGTTCACACTAATCTATCCTCAAGTCCTCTCTAGAACTTTTCCAATATGGTCAATAATTTCTCACAACAAATTATCCAAATCTGTTCTCAATCGATATTGTAAGCTTCCACAGAAGCTTACCAAAATCTGTCCACAAGTCTTCTCAAAGACTTGCCTCAAATTTGCTCAACAAGTCCACACTAGAACTTTTCCAATCTCATAGAAACATAAAGAGAATTTTTAGAGACTCAGTATGCTCTATACTCATCATAATGCTCAATTAATTTCAATCACTCTTTTAGAAATATACAGAGAATTGTTAGAGACTAAATATGCTTCACATTCACCTCAATGGTCAATCACTTTCAATCACTCTTTCAAAAACATACAAAGAATTGTTAGGGACTCAATATGCTTCACAATCACCTCAATGTCCAATCACTTTCAATCATTCTTTTAGAAACATACAAAGGATTGTTAGAGACTCAATATGTTTCACAATCACCTCAATGTTCAATCACTTCCTCAAATCAATTCAGAATAAAGAATAGTTTATTTTATAGAAATTGAACAATCACTTCACACATCCACTTGAATAGGCTCAACTGACTCTACTCAACCAATCACTCAATGAAACAATCCTTGATTACAAACCCTATTACAAGCATATGAACCTTCACTCAAAATGTTTCCAACAATGCTTATCAACCGATATACATAACAATGATACTCATGTTCTTTTCAAACCTTGGTTCAAGTTCTTCACTCAACCAATGGCTTCAACAACAATGCTTATAAAACAATCTCACATAACAATGATACTCATGTTATTTTCAAACCCTAGTTCAACTTATTAACTCAACCAATGGCTTCAACAACAATGCTTATAAAACAAGGTTTTAACAACTCTTTATTCCAGAAAACCTTGAAGCATTAACTCAACACAGTCAATAAGGAGACCTACTTAATTCCTTGTCACTCCAAACTTATTTTCCAGAAAACCAACCAATCAACTCAACTATGGAATAATGTGCCCATACCTTTTTCTTGATGATGAAGGAACCTCAAAAATCTACCACAACCACAAACACTTATTTTCCAAGCTCAAAGAAGTTATAAGGTGATAAACTCTCTCAAAGATACAATTTAAATATCAAAACTTACATATACCTTATTACTCCACATTAAAAAAAATCATCCATCAACAATAATTGACCAAACACACCTTACTCTTCTCAATATTGCAATAATTGATTAAGTCACTTTACCAAATATATGCAATAAATCCATTTTTAAATCCCTAAGGTAAAAATAATATTACCCTATTAAAGTTCCATTTACCACTTAGGTAAATATCATAACCAATTTACCCCTTATCTCTCCCTAGCCTTAGCAAAGCAAAGAATAATTTTTATTTCTATTAACAACCCTTATCTCTCCACAACCTTAGCAACTTAATCAAAAATTAAATCAAAAATATAAAAACCTTTTATATCTCCTGCTCCACGTTTCATGGGATTCGATCTTGCACTCTCTCCCTTGCTAGCGCCTTGGCCATGGCTTGCTAGCCATGTGAGCCAAGCGCTCACGTGCCCACTAAAAGAACATAAGGTGCTTTAATATTTTTTTGAATCCTTTAGAGCCCTTGGCTCCCTTCTCCTCTTGCCACAAAGCATGTTCAATGTGCTCCCTTCTTACTGAATGCACGAACCTTTTTTTTCGTTGCTCCTTGGTAATTTCTCCACAAATCTTAGCACAATTTTTGACACGAAAATAATCGAAGAAAATTTGAATCATTTGGTTTTGAACTTAGGCAAAGGTTTAAATATCTTTTGCCTTCTAAATCTTGCACGTCGGTGGTATATTAAACTTGGACATCAACACCTTTATAATATGCATAATTAATTTATAAATCATTTAAATTCTATTTAAAATTAAAATTTTATAAATTAAATTTGTAACCTTTGGCTTTATAAAAATTAAAGCCTCCTTGGGGGTTAAATGAAAACCTTTTTGTTGCTCATAATGATTTAATAAAAATCATTTTGCCACCATGGTTTTAATAAAAACCCTTTATCTTGCCATCATGGTTTTAACAAAAACCCTTTATTTTTGCCTCACATAATACAAAAATAATATTATGATATCTTTTCAATCAACCTCTCGCATTATTCCTTTTGACATCAACGACAACTTCGTTCCTTGACATCAATGACAACTTTGACTCAAAATGTCCAGCAAATTTTCCTTTCAAGTAAGAGACAAGAGAATGCACATACAAGGATTTATCCCAATGCAAACTACATCTTATTTTGATTTCAAATACCTAAATAGAAAGGATAAAAGATAAAACAAATCAAACTTGCTAAACTCATTAATATTTAATGCCTAATATATGAAACAAAGCTAGGGTTCCTTTTAAATTTTTCTTTTTGCTAACAAAAACAAAGAGAAAATAAAAACACAAAATAAAATAAATAGAATTTGAATAGGAAAAGAAAGTGTAATAGAAAACAAAAATTTAACTAAAAAATAGAATTTGAACAGAAATAGAAAATAGAATCTTAATAAAAAAATAAAATTTGGACAAAAATAGAAATTTAACAAACAATAGAATTTGAATAGAAAATAAAATTTTAACAGATGCCTAAAATATCTACCAAGAACACTTATCTCTTCTAACAGCTGTCCCAATTATTGCACCTTGTAGATTCAAACCGTAAAATTGATTTTGCACGTTGGAAAGGTCAACCACAAATTTTTAGAACCTTTAAAACATAGAAGAATACTTGAAAAAATGATTAGTTTTTTGGGGGTCTGCTATGGCCAAGAGATAGTAGGACTATCTGGTTGAGTAGATAGACCCTCGAGGTTCCTTAAATGACCTTAAATAAATTTAAAATAAAAGTGATCAAAAGTGCATGAAAAATAATTCCATAGTCCATAATTATGGGGTGCAAAATCGCAAAACCAAATTCATAGAACGTATTGTATGGGGTGTGAATTCAGTTTGTGGATAGATATACATGAATCCGAATGAAAAAATTGAAGGGCTATTATATGATATAGGTCTAGGGCACCTTCTAGAGGGATAATATGGTCAAAATATGCTATAAAAATGCATCAAAAGTGGGATAGAAATGTGAACAAAATTTATAAATATAAATGATGATTATATATGGTTGTAAATAAAAACAATGCTTGAAGATGAAAGTAAAATGAATGCAAATGAACAAGATTTATGGTGAAATTAATATATTAAAAGGAACTAACTATGGAATAAAAATTATTTAAACTAGCTATGAGATACAAATAATCTAAGTTAGCAAGAGATGGAAAATAAATGATCAAAGAAGAAAGAGAGGAGAAGGGAGGGCGAAAGAATACAACCCTTGAAGAAGAGTTGTCTCCCTCTTGGTGGGATCTTGATGATGGCCTCATCCCTATTTCTAAATTCTTGAAGGTGGATGATTATGAAGATTCCCCCTTGACCTTTGCTTGAAGAACTTGAATGCTTGAGAGGAACTTGCTTGAGAGAACAAGAGAGTTTGGAGAGAATCCTATAGAGTTTGGTGCTTTAGAATGCTTGATAGATTGATTGATGTTAAATGTGAGCCTAATGCCTCTATTTATAGAGATTTTTAGGGTAAAAAGTAAGGGAAAATAATTAGGGTTAAGTTAAAATTTAGAAAAAGTAAGGTTGGTTACTAGGGTTTTAGAACCCTAAACAACTTAGAACTTTCAAGAATTGCAAAATCGTGGCAACTGAACCCGATGCAATTTTTATACATTTTGGAGGACCAAATTGTTGGAGTATATTACATTATATGGTACATGCTAATATAGCCCATGGTACCTTCATGGTACATCTTGTAAATAGTATATTAGGGTTGAGTCTGAGTTTAGAGTGTGAGTAATATTTTATGTAATGTTGTAATGTGCAGAAAATGCACAAGTGTTATGTAAGTGTGTATGTGTAGGAAATGCACAAGTTTCATGTGAGTGAGTGTGCAAGTGTAATGAGAGTTTATGTACACAATTTTCTTATATGTAATAGTACAAATATGTAATGTAAAGATGAGCACAAGTATCTTAGGTTAGAGTGTACAAAGTGAAGGTCAAGAGTCATGTCTATGTGTGCATACAATATAGAGTCATGTGTTCATCAAGTATGCAAGTGTCATATAGAGAAGCCAAGAGTCATGAGACTTGGCATATGGAAAGGAATAGTCAAGTATCCAAAGAGTCATTCTACTATGGCTATATAGTACTCCATAGAGGAATATCCCAGTATCCTCTTATCCAAGCATCCAATTATCCAAGTATCAAAGTATCTATGTGTCAAGTATCATATCTATAATAGAAAGTGGAGTAATAAAGATTGCATACATTTTGAGCAATTAATATTGTAAGTTGTGCTACATGCTTTGTACATGTATGATTCAGGTTATTTACATTTATATTGTTGTTTATTAATGAATGTTATTTGATATATATAAGCCTTTATATACACATTAGTTATTCATATTATTCTACATACATCATTATCTTGATCTTATTGTATTGTGGCTATATTATATTTGATCCTATGAAATTTATCCTATGAGTTTTATGTTAGTATTAAGGCTTAAAAATCCATTAGTGGTATCAGAGCTACTGTGAGTAGTTTCTTGCACAGGTTGAATTTATTTAGCTACATACAAAAATTGATTTTGTCCAATTTGATAAAATTGATTTAGAGTTTGTCTACTTTAAAGGGAGTTAGATCTAGACTCTATTATAATGTCATAGTAAGTATAAAGGCTAGAGTCTTTCCATGGTTGAATAATAACCAACGAAGACCAAGACTCAGCTATAGAGTCTTTTCATAGTTGAAGAATAACTAGTGAAGACCAAGACTCAACTATAGAGTCTTTCCATGATTGAAGTATAGCCAGTGAAGACAAGGACTCATCTATATTGGAAAGTGTATCAACTTTAAGATAGTTGATAATTTTAGGGACATAGCCAACCCTTGACATCAAAGATAGAAGGATTTTAAGGACAAAAATATTCCTTGATTTTTTAACTCAGAAGGAAGTTGAAGAATTCAAAACAACCAAGTCATATTTAGTAGTAGTATCAGAGCTACTGTGAGTAGTTTCTTGCACAGATTGAATTTATTTAGCTACATACAAAAATTGATTTTTTCCAGTTTGATAAAATTGATTTAGAGATTGTCTACATTAAATGGAGTTATATTTGGACTCTATTATAAGGTCCTAGTAAGTAAAAAGGCTAGAGTCTTTCCATGGTTGAAGAATAACCAACAAAGACCAAGACTCAGCTATAGAGTCTTTTCATAGTTGAAGAATAACCAGTGAAGACTAAGACTCAACTATAGAGTCTTTCCATGGTTGAAGTATAGCCAGTGAATACAAGGACTCATCTATAATGGAAGGTGTATCAACTTTAAGATAGTTTATCATTTTAGGGACATAGCCAAACCTTGACATCAAATATAGAAGGATTTTAGGGACAAATATTTCTTGACACTAATTTTTTTAACTCAAAAGGAAGTTGAAGAATTCAAAACAACCAAGTCATCTTTATTTTTATTGAGGCTTCATGGAAATTCAAATTCACCTTGATATTAGAGGTTTGAGCTCTTAGGTACAACCTAAGACATTTGTGTAGACACCAAAATCCAGCCACTTGCAAGTCATCTATACCTTCCTGTCAGCCACGTGTCAATCATCCATCTTTCCCGCCATTATTTGGCCCAAATCCACACTTTCCCGCCATTATTTGGCCCAATTTCACATTTCCCGCCATTTTTCATCCCCAAATTTATTTAAATTAATATATATATATATATATATATATATATATATATATATATATTTTTTAATATTTTAATATTTTAATATATATATTTAAATAATAGTTTAAGTGATTTAATCTGAGCCGTTCGTCCTTCATTTAATCTCATCCGTCCATCCATATTAATCCATTTCACAACCTAGATTTATTCTCTACCCTTAGATCCACTTTAATCTTAGCCACGCGTTCAAAGTGTCGTTAAAACCCTAAAGTGTGCCCTAAGAGTAGATTATAAATTGAGTCACCTTGATGGCTCAAACCCTATGTCTTTTGCTACTTCTATCTCCTATGCGCTATCTCTGATTCTAATTCTTCTACTACTATTTCCTCTCTTCTGCTACCCTTTCGCTGCATCCATCGTCGCTTCCGTCACTGCTTTCGCCGCCATTCCTTCGCAACGATTCGCGAGAATCTCCCATTCCTGTCGTAAGTGCCCGCGGGCGTTTACCCCTTCACCAAGTGCCCATGGGCGTTTACCAAGTGCCCACGGGCGTTTACCAAGTGCCCACGGGCGTTTACCTACAGACACAGACTCAGACCGGCGTCTGAAACCTTAATCCAGAAGCACGTGGGCGTTCAACGAGTGCACCAGGGCACCTTTCGCAGCCTATTCTGACAACAACATTACTTCCAGGTGTCACCTGGTCTAGCTGCGTTAACAGAGAACAGGTATAAATTAGTTTAAAGCAAGTAACTTCTTTTTTTTTTATTGATCTGTTATTGAATTCCTGCACTTCGTTTTCTAAGGTTTTAGATTGTTTTCGAGGGCTCACACAGTGGAGCCCTCTTATTAATTTCTAACTCCTTGATAGTGTTAATGTGTGCAGGTTTTTGACAGCAGATCCAATTTATTGATGGCAACTGATTAAGCTGGAGTGGTCTAAGCAAGGGATACAACAAAGCCCACTCACTCTGTTGGGATTGAAAATACATTCTTCGGAAGCGCCACCATTTGTGCCAGCTAGGGTTTCGGAGAACCCTAGCATAAATTGTAACTGTGTATCACAAATAAAGGGTTACAGGCCTAGTTGTATTCAAAAAGGAGTTTTTAAACTCCATCGATTAATAGAAATCGTTTGTTTTGTGCAACTATTCTGTACTCTGTTATTGTGATTTTATTTATTTTTGTTTGGCATGTATTTTTAATCTACAAATGGCGATCACGGTGGGACCCCCTAGGGTTTCATATTTTTAATACTTGCTTTACTAATATGTTCTTGTTTTTTGTTTTATTTTACAGGTTCCAGAAATCGTGAAATTCGCTGTTCCAGCGAACTAGGGTTTCTGAGCTTGTAGAAAATGCAACAGACGCAGAGGGGCGTCTGGAAGTCCAATACGAAACGCAGAGGTGCGTTTCGCACTGTGCAGACTCCCATGGGCATTTGAAGTCAGTTTTACAAAAAAGCGTAGGCTTCCAAGTAAGTGCTGTACTTTTTACGTTTTTGGTTTTTCTACCATATTTTGTTTCTTTTTTAGATCATTACTTTAAAATGAACAAAAACTAAGTAATCTGGAAAAGAACAGTTATTTTTAATTACATTTTTCTTTGCATTGCATTATTGATTGTTGCTTGCATTAAAAAAAAAAAAAAAAAATTGCATACCTAGCTGCATATTAGAATAGCTACGAATTATTTGTTTTAATTATCTAAGTAGGACTATTGATTGGATGTCAATAGTACTCCTGCCATTGGGTGATTCCAGGCAGAGAAGTGGACGAACCTTCCGGTTGCTCCTTTGATATCTGATATCATTAGTAGGCAGGGGGTTTTAAACGGTGTACTTCACTTCTTCAGAGGAAATGACATGTTTTCAGTAGCCTCTTGCTTAGATCATTAGAAATTTTGATTTATAGCCTTGTATGTACACATTAGATAACTTAAACATTTAAAAAAAAAAAAAATTCATTGCATTTTCATATTGCATTTAAAACAGTGATATCTGGATTTCATCACCAGGTATTGCTTGAAGTTTAGTGACGATGGAATTATCTCCATCCATTAAACTTCTGCCTTAGACACCATAGGTCACCCCCGAGAAAACTTGCTGGATTTCATCACCAGTAAGAATCTCGTTGTCCTTTCCTAGCCATAGTTTTTACCTTTTTTTTGTGAATAATTCAAGATTAGATCACATGCAAAACTCATAAATCGGAAACTTAAAATTTACTACAGATTAAGATCAGAAAATAATTAATTAACCGCAAGGTAAGACACATTGGTTGAAACCTAGGTTGTGACTGTTTTCTGATAATTTATTTAGTGTAAATTTATCATTCCAGTTTTGCATTTTTCTTTTCTGAATTTGTTTAGATTTATTGCTCTATGGTCTTAACAAGGAATCAATCTAAAATGTTAAATCTAAATAATCAAATGGGAAATTCACAGAATATCCCCACCACCAACATGACCACTTATCCTAGTGAATTTTAGGCAGGTTCGCCTGCAGGACTTTCACGTCCTTCTACCATCTACCACATGGCCATGCCCATGGAGGAAGACAATTCCTCTCATATTGTCCACATTGATATGGCCCAAGTGCAAACTCACTTAAGAGATGGCACTGGTTATGTCCTTGAGCCAATCCAAGATTCCCCTATGCAAGATTCTATTTTTTAGTAGGATATTGCATCAACCATACCCGTTGGTTTCACTCAGGTCTACACTAACCCTTTTTTTGAGGCTAATGTGGTATCTGTTCAGTCGGCTTCATCTCCAACATCTTCCCGGATGCTCAATTGTCCTCCTTTTGAGATAAATGTAGTGTCTTCCCGACCACTTTCTCCTCCATGTACCCGGGTGTACACCAATTCTCTTTATGAAGTTGGTGGAAACTCTTCTAGCCATAACCAATTTCAACCCTCTTCTTCCCAAACCATTTATGGTTTCACCCTACCTGGGACACAGTCTACTATTCCTTCCCAGGTATCGCCTACTTCAGCCACCTTCATTGCCCCTGCTATGCAGTCTCCTGTGACTACCATGGCAGCCTGCCCTCCACCTTCATCCAATCATCCCACCTCCCTTGGGTTAGATATTAATAAGGTTAAGGAGTATCTCGACAAATTGATTTTGCAACAACAACAACAAAATGCTCAACCACCTGTCATAGTAAAACCTACACCCCAACCAATTTCTACCCAGCCGACTTTTATTAGCTCGAGGCCCCACACAGGTACCCCAATCTTCAGTGGTGTCCATTCCTACCCCACCTTTCTCCCAACCCAGTCCAGTTCATCATTCAAACCAATCACCTTCTTTTCGGTATCATCCATACCAACAACCTGTCCATTCCACACCGCCTAATTCAGGCAATTTCATCCCATCCCATCAATTTTCCAATCCTCCATTGCATAATCATAATCATCAAACGAGTCAAAATTTTAATGAAGATCCACGACTCCATGCTATGCAACAACAGATTGACAACCTTATGCTTAACGCGCCTGGATCATTTAGTCATAAACCTACGCTAAGGTCATTGATCAATCAACCAATTCATCCTTCGGTACCTTCACCACCATATCCGACTGATTTCACATTACCGAAGTTTGAAAAATTTCGAGGAACTGAGGATCCTCATGAACATGTGAGCTCATTCATGCATGCTTGCTTTAGAATCCAAAATAATGATGCTCTTATGCTAAGAAATTTTCCTCAGAAATTAGGAGGAGATGCTGTACAATGGTACAATCATTTAGCTCACCATAGCATTTATGCTTACGAGCAATTGATTAATCTGTTTTTAGAACGATTCTCCCTGAATGTACAAAAGAGAGTCTCATTAGCTGACTTATACAAGCTCAAGCAACATGACGATGAGACTGTTTATGACTTTGGAAACCGTTGGAGGGCTATCATTAATAAATTGCCATTCTCCCTACCAATGGAGGAGTTAACCAAAATGTTCACCCAGAGTTGTCTAAAACCTATCTCTTGGTTACTCCAATTACAACAATACGGGACTTTTGAAGAGGCTTTGGCCCAAGCAAGTATCATAGAAGAAATTAAAGTCCAAGAGGGTGTTTTAAAACCCCGTAGAAAAGAATGGCAACAAAAGGGCCAACAACAAAATAATAATTATGGCCAAAACAAACAAACACGAAGCTATACGACCTCAAATGTTAACCAAGTTAATCAAGTGGTGGCGAGTCAGCCCGTAATGGCTCAACAACAACAAGTAATGCAAAGTCAAGCGCAACCAATTGCTTATCATGCGGTACCCGCCCCTCCTCAACCAGCTCCCAATACTGGGCCAACCATGGAAACTCGACCTTGGCAAAACAATCGTCCCAAGCGACAGTTCACACCTTTAGATGAACCATATGCGTTCATATTCAACAAGTTATATATCACAAATCAGTTAACTTTACCTGAGTTTAAACCTTTAGACCCATCTAGAAGGGGGAAGTATTACAAGGAGTACCTATTTTGTCCTTATCATAGGCAAAATGGGCACGATATCAATAATTGTACAGATTTCAAACATGTGATCCAAGATCTTATTGAGATTGGAGCCATTAAATTGGATAGCCCCTTAGCCCAACAAAATCAAAATCTTGGTATATTTCAAACACCCCTTCCACATCGGGAGGAAGCTCCAACAACTTCAGGGGGAGTAACTCAAGTAACTCCTCCTAATCAAGTCAACCATGTACAACAATACCAAGGTTTTGTGGGTACTATTAATGTAGTAACCCGGGGTCAAAGGGCGAACCAACCAAATCAGGTTGAACCACAACCACCTGTACAAACCCCCAGTCCACCTCAGGTAACAGTGACCCATCGACGTGCTAGTACTTTTCAACAACCGCTAAATCATTCTACTCAACGCCAACGACCCATCATGTCATTGAGTAGCCGGTTAACTACCAGTTTAAAAATGGCTTCTGCCAAGTTATCGATCTATGACCTCATTCAACAATCTCCTTCGCATAGAGAGGCGTTAATGGAAATATTAAAGTCAATCGAGCTTCAAACTCAAGATACTAATGCCTTCAACAACTTTGTGGGGAGTATTCAAACATGCATGGAGCCCTCCATCACTTTCTATGATTTTGAAATCAAACCTATGTCAACAGAAAGTATAGATCCTCCACTACATATCATGGCCAAGATCGATAACAAGCCATTCAAGAGAGTTTTAATTGACACCGGTTCCTCAATCAATATCATTACAACATCGGCGTTGAGTCATCTAAAGCTGTCGCCATCCCTTATCACCAAGTCGACCTTTACTCTTAAAGCATTCAATGATGCTTTATCTTCCATGGTTGGCACGATTATCTTGCCCATTGAGGTAGGGGCCCAAACTTTGCATACCTTGTTTCACATCTTGGAAGGGACCATGGCATACAATGTATTGCTTGGACGACCTTGGCTTAGGGAGATGAGATGTGTCCCTTCTATCTTGCATCAATGTCTGAAGTATGTATATGAGGGACAGGTTCATTGTGTACCTGCTGACATTGAACCCTTCAAACATTGCAACTATGTCTCAAATCCTTATGAGATTGTGTTGCCATCCACTCATCTTTTCTTGACCCCATCTATTTCTTCTATACCATATTCTTCTAAAGCTCCCATTCCTGAGGAGCCACCCATCATATCGCAACCATTTTCCTCTTCCGCTATTCCATCTCATTCACCACTTTCTTCATCAACTAATATTCCTTCTTCTTCATCAGTGACCACATGCACATGTGGCCATGACCAATCATCTCTTTCCACGTCATTACCCCCTTCTTCTACACCTTCTTCAACATCACCTATTATTCCTCCATCTTCCCAACCATCACCATCCGATGTTTCACAAGTTGGTGAAGCATCAACCCAACCAAATCCTTCCAATTCTTCTATCCCACATTCTTCTATTCCATCATCTAGTCCATCTCCCTCCCAAGTCAAGGTCCATCTCACTGATGCAGGTATTGGTGAGTATGCCATCCAAGATTTCCACATCACACCATTCAATGTGCAAACAGTTAAAGATTTTGGTCATCCACATGACCAACATTTATCCATTGGATCGGTTTATAACATGGGTTCTATGCCAAATTCCATTAATTTTGTATATGGGGGAATAGAGTCATCTTCTAGTCCTACCACCATACTAGAACCTAAGCATCCGGTCCACTGCCAATATCGAAAGGATGGAGGGTTTTCCCTCTCGCTATTTCCACGGACATAATTGGCAGCAATTTGGCCTAGGTCGATACGAGCAAGGGGTAACCGAACGCATCGATATGCCATATCGAGAGACCCACCGAGCGTTTTGGTCTGGGCTACCAACCACTTCCATCCCTTTCTTCTTTTGAACGAGCTTTTCAAAGCATTAATTTTAATTCGGAAGAAGAAATCCTCCACCCCGACGAATCCGAAGATGAAGCCTATGAAGAATTTGACGTCATGTTAAATGGTGATGAATCTGAAGAAGAGTCGGCGCCCATTGTTCCCCCTCACTAAACAAGACGAGTTTTATCTCCAATTGTTCCCTCTCCAAGAGGCCATATTTCGCTTGCTTCTTCCACAAGAACGAGGTGAACCACCCCCTCCGCCACATCCATAAGCCATAATCCAAACTTGTATTATATGTATATACTAAAATAGTGGTTTTCACTAATACAAAAAAAAAAAATCAGAAAATTCAAAAAAAAAAAAAAAAAATCAAAATATAAAAAAAAAAAAATACTTTATTTCTGTATGTATGTGTGTAATAGTGGTTTTCACCACTACAAGAAAAAAGAAAAAAAAAAACTCAAACTACAAAAAAAAAAAAAAACTGAAAAACTATGTTGTTTTGCATCTCAAGTCTTCCGAGGTTTTCACCGGTTTTCCCTTCCATTCCGCCTATCCTTTCTTCCATAAGTTGACAATGAATTTTGAAGACTTATTCACCTCACTCCATAATCCATATGATCCGGATAAGCCAATCCCGATCAATCCAAGCCTGATTGACATGGATCGAATTTCATCCCCTCCATCTATTTAAGAGTTCATCCTTTCCGAGGAATTGTTAAGGGCTTCCGCCAACTACATTCCTCCTTCACCTCCACATTCACCTTCCTCTTCTAAGCCAGAGGTCTTCCGAGCGAGACATAGATGAGAGCAAGGCACGGGAGCTTGATGACATTTTAGATGACATAAATCGATCCCTACTCCCCATCGGCTTGAGGAAGGTTCCCACATGTCTATTGAAGAAACTATCGATGTAGACCTTAGTACGGACCAAGATGGCACCCAAATTGTGAACCGGCTAAAAGTCTATCATCGGAGGAACAAGAGCAAATGATTGCTCTACTCAAGCGGAAGAAGGAGATATTTGCATGGTCTTACAAAGACATGCCAGGCCTAGACCCTAATTTGGTTGTCCATAACCTTACCTTACAAAAAGATGCTAAACCTGTCAAACAGAAACTTAGGAAAATGCATCCTACTATGGCCCTCCTAGTTAAATCGGAGATTCAGAAACTTCTGGATGTTAAATTTTTCGTCCCGATTGATTATCCTGAGTGGCTTTCTAACATGGTACCCGTTACCAAGCCTAACGGGGGGATACGTGTTTGCACCGTTTTTTGAGATCTAAATAAAGCGTGTCCTAAGGATGACTTTTCTCTTCCAAACATTGATACTCTTGTCGATACTTGCGCTGGTCATGAAATGCTTTCGTTCATGGATGGATTTTCAGGATACAACCAGATTCGAATAAACCCTGAAGATCAACACAAAACAACATTTACCACACCTTGGGGAACTTTTTGTTATAGGGTGATGCCCTTTGGCCTTAAGAACGTAGGTGCAACCTATCAACGAGCCATGACTTATATTTTCCATGATTATATGCATAAGATTATCGAAGATTATGTGGATGATTTATTGGCAAAATCTAAAACTCGACAAGAGCATTTTGATGTATTGGAAAAAGCTTTTGATAGACTTCTAGAGCATAAATTAAGGTTGAACCCTAAGAAATGTGTCTTTGGTGTTACCTTAGGCAAACTCCTAGGTTTTATTATCTCTAAACGAGGTATTGAGGTGGACCCAAACAAGGTCAAAGCCATTATGGAAATGTGTCCCCCAACTAATTTGAAGGAGTTGCATAGTTTGCAAGGAAAGATTAATTCAATCCGTCGCTTTATTGCACAACTTTCTGATAAGTGTAGGCCATTTTGCCACCTACTACAAAAGGGGGTACAATTTTCATGGACAGATGAGTGTCAGAAAGCCTTTGATGACATCAAGCAGTACTTAGCATCTCCTCCAGTCTTAGCTTCGCCTCGTCCAAGGGTCCCTTTCAACCTTTATATCTCAGCAACGGACTTTGCCTTAGGGACAATGCTTGCACAAAATAATGAACAAAATCGCGAGCAAGCTATCTATTATATTAGTCGAACATTGGTAAGCTATGAAACCCGATATGCTTATGTGGAAAAGTTATCTTAGCAGTGGTTTTTGCCACTAAGAAACTTCGTCATTATATGCTTAGCCATACAACATATGTCATAGCTAGAGAAAACCCTCTGCGTTATATGATAACTCGCACTTATAATAACACTCGTACCACTAAATGGATAATGTTGCTTACCGAATTCGATCTTGAATTCATTAGCCAAAAATCCGTTAAAGGTCAAGTTATAGCCGATCAACTTGCGAAAGCTCCGCTACCTAGTAATCATCCTTTGATTATTGAGCTCCTAGATGATTCGGTATTTGCTATCACTGAACAAGAAGAGGACATCATTCCGGAGGAAGATGTTGACATCACGCTATTCTTTGATGGCTCTAAGTGCGCAAAAGGTCAGGGTGCTAGAGTTGTATTTCATACACCTCAAGGGATTCCCATCCCTTTATCATTCAAATTAGACTTCCAATGCACCAATAATATAGCAGAGTATGAAGCCTTAATTTTAGGTCTTCAATCAGCCATAGCTATGAGCATTAAGCGTATTCGGATATTTGGGGATTCTCAACTCATGGTTAAACAAATTACAGGGAGAATACCAAGCCAAAGAACCTACCATTAAGCTTTATCATGATGTAGCAATGAAGTTGCTCTCTAAGTTTGATTGGTATGAGATCACTAGTTTGCCTCGTTCGACTAATAGATTTGCGAATGCCATGGCCTCTCTTGGATCATTGATTCCAAAGGACTCCCTTGGAGAGGTACAACCCCTAATCATTTCCACAATCTCTAAGTCTGCAATTGTCCGTGCTGAGTCTAAAGATGAAAAAGATGTTTGCTTTATCCATTCGGATCCATATGAGCCTTGGTCTAGTGAGATAGTAGCCTTCCTCAAGTTTGGAACACTCCCATCTAATTTGTCTCGAACTGCCCGCCACTGCTTTAAGCAAAAGGTAGCTCGTTTTGTTCTTTTGGGGGATGTGTTGTATAAACGTGGATATGATGGAGTACTCCTCCGCTGTCTAGAAGCAGGTGAAACACATAAAGCTATTGTTGAAGCCCATGATGGTACTTGTGGTGGTCATTTTAGTGGAATGGCCATTGCGAAGCGTATTTTACGTATGGGGTATTATTGGCCCACTATGGAACAAGATTGTTGCAAGTATGTTAAACAATGTAAAAAGTGTCAAGAACATGCTAATTTAACCCATATACCATCACAAGCTTTACAGCCCATCCAAAGCCTTTGGCCCTTCTCACAATGGGGTCTCGATTTAATTGGCAAGATTTCACCTGCCTCTTCGGGACAGCATACTTTCATCATTACGACCCATTGAATACTTCACCAAGTGGGTTGAAGCTATTCTTCTAACCGATCTGACGAGGTCCTAGAATTGTGGAGTTTATACTTCACCATATCATTTGTCATTTTGGTATTCCATCTAAAATCATTTCTGATAACTGCAAGTCTTTTAAGAATAAGGATGTTCGAGCTCTTTGCGAAAATTATAATATCCAACATAGTTTCTCAACTCCTTACTACCCACAAGCCAATGGACAAGCTGAAGCTTCCAATAAGACCATAATTGCTATTCTTAAGAAACTTGTTAAAGAAAATCATAAAGATTGGCATACACAAATCCCCTTGGCATTATGGGCTTACAGAACAAGCATCAGAACTCCCATTGGGGCAACACCATTTTCTTTGGTCTATGGAGCTGAAGCAATCATGCCTCTTGAACTCGATATCCCTTCCTTGCGAATTTCTTTGCAGGAATTTATCGATGATGATCCTGCTAGACAAGCACGTCTTGATCAACTCACACTCATAGATGAAAAATGAATCAATGCTTTAGAGCATTTGCGAGTTTATCAAGACCGATTGAAACGTGCTTACAATGCCAAAGTTCATCTAAGAGAATTTCAAGTAGGGGATCTTGTCCTTAAAGAGAATCAACAAAACACCAATGCATTGCCACATCTTCGAGATAAATTCGCGGCTAATTGGTTAGGTCCATATATGGTCACTGAAAGAGTGGGTAATGGAACTTATAGACTTGCCGATTTAGAGGGAGAGGAAGAACCCGAACCACTTAATGTTATACACTTGAGGGCATTCTATGCATATTTTGAATTTTATATGTACATATATACATGGCTTGTACAAAAAAAAAAAAAAAAAAAAACACAAATAAAATAAAAAGAATTTGCATTTCATTGTTAGTTGCATACATCTCATTCAAAAACATTGCATTTCATGTGCATACATCTCATTGAAAACCATAACATTTCATTTTCAGCCATAGTTGCATATCATGTTAGAGACCATTCTATATTTTGGATATAAAATTTGGTCAAGCAAAAGTCATGTTGCCTTAATCGGGGGCACCTTCATAAAATCCATCAAACCGAATTGTCATTCGTACACCCATTTTCCATTTGCACATATTTACATTGCCAAAATGTTTTCGAATCACTCAACCATTTCTAGTGTTTTAAGAAAACTTCGAAATGCATGTCAAAGTTCTCTAGGGCCATATCACAAATTACACTAAATAAAATCTTGAGTATTGGGAAATGATTTCAAAAGCGGTCTTGAACCTATCACATTTTCACATCTTAAAAACATCTTGTGTCAAAGAGAGATAACGCCATCCTTGGGTTGTGCCTCGAAGTGAACAGGGTAATCCTCGTTTGTCCTATCATGCAAACATAGTCCATAAAATAGTGGTTCTTACCACTATCACAATCAAATAACAAAATATAAATATAAACAGAGTAGTAAGGATAGGGTAAAATTCTCATCATACTTCGGTTGAGAATCCGATTCCCCAAAGCTCTAAGGAAATGAACATTTTTCACACACCACTGATCCCAAATAAGTTGTAAGGATCGTACTACTTGTCCAATCAGACGGATAGGTAGTCATCCCCAAGGCTTACAAAGGTCAAAAACAACATGGACTATGGAGTTAACCTTCACCGGGGCTATAGACGCTTGAATAGCAGTGGAGTATACTCATTTGCGTGGTGACATGTCTCTCCTAAAAAAGAGACCTCTGAATGCTCATACGGACAAACTAGCTTTGGGGTCTTCTCCATAACAGGGTTACCTAATTTGTGCAAGATGAGGTTAATGAACACACTTGCACACACACAGGTTTTTGATTGCCTAGAGTCACTACCATGCTTCTGATTTGGTTAATTAAGTCACATGCACACACATTTGGTCCTAGTTGAATTAGGCAGTATTAGTAAGTTTGTTTGATACCACTAGCATGTTTGAGTCTTTGTAAAATAGTCTTCCTCCATATTTTCTTCCATATCAACCTCCATATCTTCTTCCATATTCATGTCATTCCATACGTCATTCATTCACAAGCTACCAAGTTCGGTGCCCCTGATTAAACAATTATGATAACGGTTGGCTAAATCTAACTATCTAAAAGTATGAGTGCTTCTTAGTGCATATTTCATTTACTTAGTCTCGCATTAATCATCTATAAGTTTGCATTCCATTCCATCACATATGCATCAAAAACATTAAAACATATAAAAACATGCATCACAAAAACATAGGCATTCACACAAAAGAAAGTAAAACACTAAAAATAAAAGCCATGTATATATATATGTGTATAAAGGTCAAACTGTACAATGAATGCCAAAAGGCTACAATATACAATAGAGCACCAAGGCTCATAAAGAGTGCATCTAAGCACTAAGCTAACCATCAAAAGAGGATCCCTATGACCTAGTAGGAGCCCTAGACCTAGTGGTGTGCCTAGACTCACTGCGCCTAGAGACAGAGGAGGATGGAGGATCAGGCAACACAATGTGATGCCTAAACAATGTGTCCTCTAGAGCCTCAATATAACGAGTCCTAGACCTAAGTCTAGATATGTCTATCCCGTGTCGTCGCTCCCGCTTCGCTAGCTC
This sequence comes from Wollemia nobilis, assembly GCA_028583015.1. NCBI lineage: Eukaryota > Viridiplantae > Streptophyta > Pinopsida > Araucariales > Araucariaceae > Wollemia > Wollemia nobilis. The sequence goes on from JAQPPZ010015032.1 coordinate 5,639,406, forward strand.
TGCCTGGAGTCTCATCACCCTGTCATCCTGGGGCACCCTAGTCGCTCCATCCAAGTTTGCCTGCATCTGGGCCATCCTCTCCTCTTGAATAGCTATCAGGGCATCCCGCTCTGCAACCTGTTGCTCCAGTCAAGCTATCCTCTCATCTCGAATAGCTAGCATAGAATCGCTCTCTACTATCTGCTGCTGCAACTATGCTAGATCATCCTCGTGCTCGCTAGGGGGTACCTCCCTAGTCTCTCCTGCGGCCTCTCCTAGGCCCTCGCCATCATCCTCCTCGTCATCTTCGCTCCCCGGTGCCTGTCGTGCCATCTTCCCCTTTCGCCTTCGACTGTCAGCTCAAAGGCGGGGACCCTCCCTGCGCTTGGGAACCTCTATGATTCCCTCATCCTCTCCAGCTCCAACAGCCACCAATGGTGGCTCCCACCTCGGCTCTGCGGCCATCCATGCTGCATACTCAGCTGTTACCCCGACATCATCCATGTCGAGGATCTCCATGTCCTCATCATCCTCTATCGCCTCCCTCCATGGCTTGGCACACGACAAATCCCCCTCTGATCTGTGCCTCCGGTAGCGCACTGGCTCACCGGGGACATCCTGTCTCAATTCGACCTGGCGGAGCACTCGAGACATCTGTATGTACTCCGCCTCGCTGTGGCCCCGACCCACTACCCATCTAGCCTGTCGCACTCGTCTCAGATGCTCTCCATCACCGATCCACCTCGCCTCCCACCAGGGCCTCCAAATGACTTGGGCATCTGTCAAGTCTGCCCATAAACTCCTATACCATTGCCCCGATCTCACGGGGCGGCTCGACTGTCTCTATTTCACCACTGGCCATCTCCTACCATAAGCCTGGCTCATGTCCCAGTAAGCACATGGCAACCCCTCCGATCGGGCCACTCTGAAGTGCTCCCAGCCCCAGCACTGGAGAACCAAACTGCAGCCTAGGCCCTTCCTGCCCTGTCTCTGAACCTCATACAACTCCCGGTACACCTGTGCCAATAAAGCGGGCACCCAGGCATACACTACCCTATTAGTGAGCATCTCGCTCACTACACCCATCAGGTTCCATGGAAACTTGCACCCGTGCTTGTTCGGGGCCACAATGTTGGCCAATACGAACATCATCAGAGCCTCCACCGCTACCAACTCCTTGGCTATATACATGGCCAAGTAAGGAATCCCCCGCTCTCCGTCCGGATCTCCCTCCAGTCATCCCCAAACAACTTGGCCATCTCCGTGGCCCTATCTCGTCCAACCTCCATCTGCGCCCCCTCCACGGGCACCTTGAGGATGCGGTATACATCCTCAAGCGTCACCGTCATCTCTCTAGTCGGGATCTGGAACGTCCCCCGATCTGGATCCCACCTCTCGGCCAAAGCCGAGAGGTACCACTCATCTGCCCGAACTACCTCCAACCGGGCTGCCTCCGCTAGCCCTACTGCCTCCAATATCTCCCAATCTGCCTAAGACAATGACCTCCTCATCCCCGAAATGATAGGGGAGAACCGGTGTCGTGCCTTTAACACCCTAAGCTGCAAAACAACAAAACAAAAATTGGTTACAAATTTTTTTCAAAAAAACAAAAAAAAATTGCAAAAAAAAAAAAAAAAACAAATAAAAGTACTTGCTTAAATAAACAAATACCTCAGCTGGCTGCACTGGTGCGTCCACTCCCATCTCCGCCATAGCTCCCGCGTGCTTCACTCTCCCACACAACCTTTCACTTCACTTCACTTCACTCCACTCCCTCAGACGCACTTCTCTCAAGCTCGAACGCACAAATGAGTGAAATTCTCGCTGAAACTATTTAAATAGCTGGTTTTGGTGCCCTGAAACGTAGTGGGGCATTTCATGGTGCATTCAGACGTAGTGGGGCATTTCATGATGCATTCAAACACCGGCGGGCGTTTCTGCCACCTCCAAATGCATACCGGCGTTTGGTGTCAGTATTGAATAAAAGAACAAAACTTACAAAATTGAAGCTTACCTCCTCCAAATTTCATCAAATTGCATCCATCCATTCTTCTTATCATAATAAAACATTTTGTGAAGGTTACAACAGTTTTGGACACAAATTTTGTCATTTCGCTCAAAAAGCGCATCATTAATCATTGTTTTACAAATTGGGCTAAAAACATTCAAAACCTACACAAAATTAACCACATTCATCAATTCTTCTGATCTATCGTCAACTTCATTCATTCTTCTTTCATCATGCATATTTTTGCCAAATCAAATTAAAGTAAACCTCGTATCTAGTGGTATATTCTATCACCTTGGCGATTGCAACGATTTGCATCCATGCAATTCGGTAAAAGGATTAAACCACCATAAGGACACTTACCATTTATCATCATCAATTATTTCACTGTTTGAAAATTGGAAATCAATTTTGGGTATCCTACTTTTCAAGTGATCTCATACCAAGATTAATTTGCTCAACAGTTGTCATTGATGGCCTAGTTCATGGGGCCTTAAACGTGGACAATCTTCAATATCATCATTATTTTGAGTCTTGCTAGAGATTAAGGCTACCTAGGTTGATTGGTTCCGACCCGAGGAATTATCCATACAGTCACTAGGAACATCTCTGAAGTTCTGGACTCTTTCATGTTGCATCTCTGCATATCAATGGCGCCAACAAGGCAATTTCATCAACAGTATGGATTCACCCACAGGAGTTGGGGCATCCGTTATCAATTTTTAACTTCCCTAATAGTAGAATTCATCTTACATGATCATGGAATTTAAAATTTGGCAAAAATCCATTTCTAACTGTTGGGTAGAAAATGGTTCATCTTTCACATCACTCATATCGTCTTCAATCATATTATTTTCTGGTTTGTACACCAACCCCTTTTCTATTGGGACATAAACAAATGGTTCATACACCAACCCCTTTTTCATCGTTGGGGCAAAAATGGTTCATTTTCTTCCGAATTTCTTCCAATTGGCTCGTGAGAACCATTCTCGCTCGCCAATTGAGGGGGTAAGCTGATAAATTTTAAATATTCTTTTATTCTTTGGTCTTCAAAGTTGTGCTTTAGTCTTGAGAGAGAGTTGTGTCTGATCCAGCTTTTCAGGTGTCCTAAGTTTTTATGCTGCATTGTGTCTTCACACAAAGCAGCTCAAAAAGGGACATCTGTAGACACCAAAATCCAGCCACTTGCAAGTCATCTATACCTTCCTGTCAGCCACGTGTCAATCATCCATCTTTCCCGCCATTATTTGGCCCAAATCCACACTTTCCCGCCATTATTTGGCCCAATTTCACCTTTCCCGCCATTTTTCATCCCCAAATTTATTTAAATTAATATTTATATATATATATATATATATATTTTTTAATATTTTAATATTTTAATATATATATTTAAATAATAGTTTAAGTGATTTAATCTGAGCCGTTCGTCCTTCATTTAATCTCATCCGTCCATCCATCTTAATCCATTTCACAACCTAGATTTATTCTCTACCCTTAGATCCACTTTAATCTTAGCCACACGTTCAAAGTGTCGTTAAAACCCTAAAGTGTGCCCTAAGAGTAGATTATAAATTGAGTCACCTTGATGGCTCAAACCCTATGTCTTTTGCTACTTCTATCTCCTATGCGCTATCTCTGATTCTAATTCTTCTACTGCTATTTCCTCTCTTCTGCTACCCTTTCGCCGCATCCATCGCCGCTTCCATCGTCGCTTTCGCCGCCATTCCTTCTGCAACATTCTATAGAATCTCCCATTCCTGTCGCAAGTGCCCGCGGGCGTTTACCCCTTCACCAAGTGCCCACGGGCATTTACCAAGTGCCCATGGGCGTTTAACAAGTGCCCACGGGTGTTTACCTACAGACACAGACTTAGACCGGCATCTGAAACCTTAATCCAGAAGCACGCGGGCGTTCAACGAGTGCACCAGGGCACCTTTTGTAGCCTATTCTGACAACAACATTACTTCCAGGTGTCACCTGGTCTAGCTGCGTTAACAGAGAACAGGTATAAATTAGTTTAAAGCAAGTAACTTTTTTTTTTTTTTATTGATCTGTTATTGAATTCCTGCACTTCATTTTCTAGGGTTTTAGATTGTTTCCGAGGGCTCACACAGTGGAGCCCTCTTATTAATTTCTAACTCCTTGATAGTGTTAATGTGTGCAGGTTTTTAACAGCAGATCCGATTTATTGATGGCAATTGATTAAGCTAGAGTGGTCCAAGCAAGGGATACAACAAAGCCCACTCACTCTGTTGGGATTGAAAATACATTCTTCGGAAGCGCCACCATTTGTGCCAGCTAGGGTTTCGAAGAACCCTAGCATAACTTGTAACTGTGTATCACAAATAAAGGGTTACAGGCCCAATTGTATTCAAAAAGGAGTTTTTAAACTCCATCGATTAATAAAAATCGTTTGTTTTGTGCAACTATTCTGTACTCTGTTATTGTGATTTTATTTATTTTTGTTTGGCGTGTATTTTTAATCTACAATTTGCAATAGATATTGATCATAAAAAGCATGAGAAGCTTCCTACAACATATAGAGAATAATTTCATCTTCTAAGTGTAAGATAAATTAGAAAAGGAGAAGGATATATCAAGGACTAATATATCTATCTTAAAGTAAGTTTTCATCAAGCAAAGATTAATTAAAGTTGCAAAATATTGAATTTTTAGGTCATAAAAAATTGACCTTGATACAAAGGATTTAGGTTTTGAAGATAGACCTTGACATAAGAGGGATTATTTTAGGTCTTGAAGATAGAACCTTGATATTTTAGGTTCTTTGATAGACCTTGAAGAGATATCTTGACATTGAATATTGTAGGTCGCTCAGACCTTGACATTATATCAAGAAGATAAAAATGAAAGAGTAGCAAGAAAGTAGATTCAGATAGACTCAGGTCATATTGACATTGATGAATATTCAAGATACATGAAGGATTGATAGAGGAAACCATACAAATGATAATATATAGCGGGTCATTGAAGATACAATGGTTTCTTAGAAAGTAAAGAAGTTCATCAAAGTGGAAAAAGAAATCAATTATTGAATAGTAGATCCAACTTCTAAATAATGCAAGCAAAGTACCATTCGACTCTTAAAGGAGCTGAATAGATACACTAGTTGAAGATAATGTGTTATAGAGTACCATTTGACTCTTGGTGGAGTTGAATAGGTGTAGTAGCAAAGTCAAGCAACATTATTTTAGAGACCAAAGTATAGGAAAGAATAAAGTATCAGTCAAGCAGTAGAAGAAAAGAGCAAGCAAGCCACATTTGAAAGAGTGATAGTGGAGTAAAATGATAATAGTAAGGCTATAGTGGAGTAGAACGATGCAATACTGGTAGGAAACAAGAGGAATATTCTAACATCTAGTAGCATAACAGAGTACATCAATCTAATAGTGCAAATTTAGCTCAAGCAAGGTGATATGAATATTCGAACATAGCCACGTCCTCATCAGAATAGAAAAGTGATATGCACATCCAAACATAGCCATATCCTCATTTGAATAAGCAAGATTTGGAGCATAACATCGAACCCTGGAATGTACAACATCAATGACCTATGAGAGAAGTTGAATTGTAGGAAGGTGAATATGTAGGAAAGGAAGGTGAAACACTAAGCAAGGAGTTTCTAACGTTAAACAAATTCAATCAAGTGCAACAACTAAAACATATCTAGAGTGATTTAATTGCATCAAGTGAAATATCTTTGGATTAAGTCAGATATGCCAAGTTAAAATGCCTTAGAATAAAGTTATTCAATAGAAGTGACACTCAAGCGACATGTCTACAAGGTAGCTAAATTTGTTGATGCAATGGATAGGCATTAGAATATAAAATGCTTCATTTATCATGCAAACACACAAGTGGAAAAAAGTAATCCTCTCATGCAAGCTTGAAAGAAGCATCAAGGCAATTTGGAAAGTGTTAGATGTATGCATGAAGCAAATACAGTAAGGCCAAAACATTCACACGCGATAGAGTTAAGGTTGAATTTTTAAATTTATAAAGTTCATTTATGTTTGGAGCAATAAGCTAAGTTAATTTGATTATTGAAGAGATAAATGAAGATTATTAATTACTTTATATTATTGCTTCTTTTGGAGAAATAAGTTTATTTAAGTTTTTTGGAGTAATAAGGTTTATTTTTAGATATAGTTGTGAAATTATTTTTAGTTGAAGTTTGGTTGGAGTGATAAGTTGTTTAGTTTAAATATATATATATATATATATATATATATATATATATATATATATATATATATATATATATATATATATATATATATATATATATATATATATATTTTTTTAAGGTTGAATTAGGAGTGATAAGAGAAATAAAAATAATAAGGGTTGTTTTGTAGATTAAAATTATTTTTGGAGTTTGATTTATTTTTATAAAGTTGGAGTTATAAGGTTTTTTCAATAGTTTTTTATTTGTTAGATAAATTTCTAAATTTGAAATTTATTTAATTTAATAGTTTTTTAAAAATAGAAGATTATTGAATATTTGCAAATTTAGTTATTTGGGAGTTAAAAGGTGTTCAACTTCAAACTTAGTATAACAAAATTTGCAACTATTTTCTTAGTTTCTAAAATTCTATGGAGACATAAGGATTACTACTTCATAGGATTTAAGTTTAGAAACTTTGAAATTCTTGAAACCTAGGAGTTATAAGGTAGCCTAGATCAAAGGAAATATATTCTTAACATTGTTTGCATATCATGGAAGAAATTATTAAAAATGCATTCAATGAGGATAGTGAAGAAATGATGCACATACTTAAATTTTATTCTCAAAACTTAATAGATGACTTTGATGGAAAGAAACAAATGTCTAATGATTTAAAAGTGAAATTGTCTTTGTTTCTCAAGGAGGCAAAAGAAGAAAATTTTACAACACTTATAAGTTATCTTCATGAAAAACTCTTTAAAACATGGTGGAATTCTCAAAACACTATTATATTTTCTTCAAAAAAATGCTTAATGTTGTATTTATCATTAATTAGCTTTGATTTTTTCAAGGGAAGAAACAGGAAAAAGAAAAATTTGCATATAACTTGAATGAATCTTATGTTAGTTTCAACAAGGAATCATTGAAATCAAGTCAATATTATTGTGATGATTTGCTAACTCAATGCTTAGAAGATATATCATTAGGTATATCTCAAATGAAAATGCAAAAATGAAGAAGAAGAAACAAGAAGAGAAGAAATCACTTCAAGAAGGGCAATAAAAAAATTGAATTCATCGACAAAGAAGAATCTCATATTGAAGTTCTAGATATTAATCTAAAGTAGGTAGATTGAAAATGAAGACTAAAGTCTTCAATAACCAAATAATGTAATACATGGGGGTGTTAAATTATATTACATTATTTAGTATATGATAATGTACCCCCATGGTACCTTCATGGTACATCTTGTAAATATTATATTAGGATTGAGTCTTAGTTTAGAGTGTGAGTAATATTTTATGTAATGTTGTAATGTGTAAGAAATGCACAAGTGTTATGTAAGTGTGTATGTGTAGGAAATGCACAAGTATCATGTGAGTGAGTGTGCAAGTGTAATGAGAGTCTATGTGCACAAGTGTCTTATATGTAAGAGTGAAAATATGTAATGTAAAGATGTGCACAAGTGTCTTAGGTTAGAGTGTGCAAAGTGAAGGTCAAGAGTCATGTCTATGTGTGCATACAATATAGAGTCATGTGTTCATCAAGTATGCAAGTGTCATATAGAGAAGCCAAAAGTCATGAGACTTGGCATATGGAAAGGAATAGTCAAGTATCTAAAGAGTCATTCTACTATGGCTATATAGTACTCCTTAGAGGAATATCCCATTATCCTTTATCCAAGCATACAATTATCAAAGTATCTATGTGTCAAGTATCATATCTATTATAGAAAGTGGAGTAATAAAGAGTGCATACATTTTGAGCAATTAATATTGTAAGTTGTGCTAAATGCTTTGTACATGTATGATTCAGGTTATTTACATTTATATTGTTGTTTATTAATGAATGTTATTTGATATATTATAAGCCTTGATATACATATTAGTTTGCTTATATTATTCTACTTACATCATTATCTTGATATTATTGTATCGTGGCTATATTATATTTTATCATGTGAAATTTATCCTATGAATTTTATGCTAGTGTTAAGGCTTAAAAATCCATCATAAATGATATCATAATATAGGTAAATCTAGACTCATCAAAAATATCTTTTCGAGCCTGATCAATGGTAGTGGTTTTGAGAAGATTGGAGAATATTTGATAGGAAAAAAATTGGCTCAAATATTACCTTACTTTTTGAATCAATAAATGATCAATTTTAGGTCTTTGAAAGGTGAATTTATCTTGGTTGGTTAGAGGATCAATGTATGAGGGTGAATTGATGAAAATTAATGAGAAGTTGATCAATTTTTAGTATCTACTAGTATGGCTTGAAATTTTCGTTATCAAAGTTTGGCACTTGCATGATGAAATGTACTAATACCTTGTGGAATAATGACCTAAATAGGTTATATGGATTGTCATAACGCCATATTTGCCAAAAACTCCCTTATAGGTTATGTTTAGGAGATTTCATTCACAGGAATCTACATATGATCCTTCCTCTTTTCCTTTTTCATGGATGCCACTTTCTCCTTTCCCTCCCCTTTTACATTGTTCTTTGGTTGCACCCTTGGCATAGAATCAAGTGTCTATGTCTAGGATGGTAACCATAAACTATCTCTTGGTATGTATTATTGTCAATAATATCTCTATTCCTTCTCTCTTCCTTGGTGTCCATGCTCACCAAAGCTAATTTCTTATGCACCATGATGCATACTTTCTGTCTATTTTAGTTTTAGGGTAAACTTGAAGGGTTTTCTTCTCAATTATCTATCACATTTTATCTTAACAATATATAACTTCTACTATATACCTCTTGTTATGGCTCATAAATTCTTTGTAACTCTTACTTCTTTTAGTTCACTTATATCCTTCATGCCTAAATTTTGAAGTAACTATTGTGATTAGTGTGTAGTTGCACATGATCTAAAATGTGAACATGCTACCTCCATGTAAACATATTATAGCTCCTCATGGTGTGCCCTAGTTGACTCTGTAAACTCTAATATTTAATAATAGTTTAGATCTTCCAATAAGCTCTTCTCCTAAATAGCTAGGGTTTCTACTTTTGTCATGTCCTTTGCCTAAATAGATAACTACCTATAACCTTCTTCCCTCACGTTGGTCCCTTTCACACTGCATGTGTTCCAAATAGTCATCAAGCCTCAAATATCCTCTCCCAAGGCTTATTCGGCCCCATATTAGGCCTAGATAGTCCTCCTTATAGGATTAATGGCCCTCCTCCTAGGCCTAATTACCCTCCTCCTACGTTGGATGATTTTATTATTTAGTCAAATAGCCAAGATTTGTCAAACAACCAAGTAGCCTACAAGTGGTTGAACAAGTTTACACTAATTTTATTTACCCTCACATCCATTCAACTACACCTAAATATTTGACACTTAATCTAAAACCTTATGATTTTTTGAGCTAGAATTTATCCTATCATAATACCAGTTTTCTCTACCAATTCATTGATTTCAACTTACTAAATTTTGAAACCCTTTGTTGTTTTGTTGTATTTTACCACTGGCACATTTGTTTCCTTCTTTATTATGTTGATTTTACTAGTTTTTGCTCTTTTTATCAAAACACTTGCCAATTTTAGCAACTAGGGATAAGGTTTTTGAATTTTATTTCTACAACTACACTCCTAGAACCCCAACAACTAATTTTTATGGGATTTCATATTTTTATCTCTTTAAGACAAGGGTTTCCAACAAAAATATCATTTCTATTACTTTTCCTTCATGCCTTACCTTCACTCCCATGGTAAAATTCTATTTAGCTTTGATTCCACTAATTTTACTTCAATAAAAACCTTAGGTTAAATCCATCAAAACCCTAAGATATTATTTGAATTGTACCCTAGCTAGTGGGTTTTTATTGGTGCATGTTTATGAGCTCTTCCTCTCTTTTTATAAGTTAAGCCAAGTATGTTGAAACTTGACCTCCATGCACCAAGCTTAACACCACTTCAATTGCTCACTCAACTGCTTTCCCATCCACCTATATGATTTGTCTTGCATGTCATGATGATTTATCATAAAGGATTTGGCTCTATTAACACTCAAATGGTGGAAAATAGTAGGATCACCAGCCAAATAAATGATCAATTTGGGTCTACAACCTTCACCTTACACAAATGGTCTAGGGTTAAAAATACCTCCTCAACACCCATGATGGCCTTTTTCTTTTATTGAATGGATTTAGGTCCTTGATGAATTAAGGGTCATTCAGTGGCTAGATAGCTAGGGAGGGACTCTAATATCTCCCTTGGTGAACCTAATATCCTAAAGGTTGTCTAGGGTCCATAGGGCCTCCCAAAACATCCAAGGAGGGATCATGATGACCCCTCTATTTATCTCATGACTTGAGAGTCATCTTAGGGGTAGATAGTTTGGAAGGAGCCTTGAAAACCTCCCTCTTGGTCAGTTGTCCTAGAGGGTCTAGGAGGCCAAATATCTCTCATAAGTGGTCTATATTGTTGTTTAATTTCCCTATATATTTTGGGAGGCCTAACAGTTGACCCAAACTTACCTAGGGACTTGTTCATAGACCTTAAATAGCTTAAGATTCCTAATGACCTACCTAGACAATATAAGGAATTAATGATTGCTTGTAGACTATGTGATATTTATCAATGGCCTATGATACCATTGTCAATAGAACAAAAAAATAATATCCTATATCACTTGTTTCTTTCATCAGTTGAAACTCTAGTTGATCTTCATTTTTCATATTTGCATGTCTACCTATTTGCCTATTATTTAGCCCTCTTGACACTTCTTTCTTATCTGCGATGGTCCTAAGCCAAGATTCAACTTGCTCATTCCTCATGCATTCAACTTCATTATTTAGATAATGGAATACATATTTATCATTTATGTACCTCAATGTTTTCATTCTTAGAACGTCATAGTGATAGTAATTCTACACATACAATAATTATCAATAATGGTTATTGTAAGTACTTTGACTTCTCACTCTTTGCATTTGTAGCCCTATACTTGAATTGGCATTGTTCTAGTATTCTTCGTTACTACTCAAACTCATCAAGGTTATGTTGCTACTCTTCATTGACCTATGTATTTTATTTTTTAGCAAATGGCTACCATGTAGAGGGTTATTTGGACTCACATCCTAGCAAGTTGTTATCGATATTCATAGATATATTTGGTACTTCTTGTATATCTCTCCATCCTATTTTAGAACCTATCAATCTTATCAAAATTTAACTCCTACTTGCCAAACCTTTACTCATCAAACTTCTATGATGTTATCTTCAAGAAGTTTAGATATTGATAAATAGTGGTTAACATATCCTACACATTCTCATTTACATTACTTATCCATCAACACTTTCTAGACTTATTCCCTATCAAGTTGTTGTCTTCAGAGTTGTTCTTATACCTTGCATTATTTCCACTCATTTGGCTAGATTTGTTAACTTTATGTATATGATTTCTCTAAAGGACCCCAATGACTTACTTTAACCTAGTGTATTAGACAACTTGTATGAACTCAACTCTTCTTCTAATGGTCCATAATTTACAAGGTTCACCTATGCCTACATCTTGTATGATTTTAGCTCTAAATTATTTCTTGTTTAGGGATGTTGCATTCAATCCAATATTTTCAATATCACTATGCCCTTATCTAAAACCTTCTTAACTTGAAATGGTCCAAGCCATAGGGTTTTCAATTTTCTTGGTTTGATTTATCTCATCATTGAACTTCAATATAAGATTGCTTACCTTTAGTCTCATCTTCTATAATGGCTTATCATACCAAAATTTCCACCAACATTGGGTAACCTCCATGGTCCATTGCACCATCATCCTCTCCTTATCCAACTTGATAAGTATTGTTAGCCTCTTCTTCAAGCTCTCCTAATCTTCAAGATAATTCTCCACCACCACTCTTAAAATTGGTATCCAAAATTTAATTAGCACCATTGCCTCCTTTCCATACATTAGATAGAATAACACAATTATTCATCAACTTAAATGTCTTGTATATCCATAGGACTATTGGTAGCTTTTCTTCCTAATAAACACCTTCAATTCTACATGCATTGTATATAAATGAAACCAACACTTTGTTTATTTCCTTTGACTACCTATTTTTCATTGCATAATATAGAGTTGACAATGAAATAACAAATTTGAACTCAGTGGTTAGTTTCTTTATGATTTTATTTATAAAATGACCTCTATGATCACTCATCAACTAGAGAGGCACTTTGAACCTTGTAATTATATTCTCATGTAAGAATCATGTAGTGATCTTAGCAAATTTTTTAGGAAATACCCTTGTTTTAACCCACTTTGTTAGATATTTTATTTCCATCATAATGTACATGCATCCTCATATACTAGTCTTTAATGGCCCATCCAACTACAAGTCCTACAAGTTGGATAAATATTGAATATACAATGAGTATAATGGTATAAAATCCCTACACAATAAATTTCTAGCTCTCTAGCATGTACTGCACATTGTCACGATCTCCTTTGTATCGCAATAGAGAGTGAGCCACCATAGCCTTTTTAGAAGCGCCTTTCCCATAACCGCATCTTACCACATATGCCTTCAACCTACCCTTCATAAGCCTCCTTTAGAGCCATATGTACTCCATCACACCTATACAATACCCCATTAGGCCCAAATTTGTAGAACAATCCATTTAATAATGACTTTTCTCCTTTCAACTATTGACAATTTTTTTTGCAATTCCCATGTCAACAAGTTCATTTCAATGTACTTGTACCATGACAACAACTTAATGATTTAAAATAAGTGAACATTAGGAAAATTATTCAATAATACTCCCTCTATAGGTTCTCTTGAATGAATCCTCAATGTCTAATCTAAATATGATGTGTTTATTTCCTAGTCTCACCACCACTTAAAACAAGAACTCCTACAACGTGAAGCCACTTGCTAACTCATTCATGTATTTTCAATTTGTGTATCAGGTAAACCAATGTTTGATGATCAACATAGAATGTAAAGAGATTAGAAAGTAGATAGTGTTTAAAAAACTTCTATACTGCATACACTATACCCAATGCTTGTGTGGGCCTAGTGGTAAGACTTTGAAACTCCAAATAGGAGGTTCAAAGTTCAAATCCAATGGGGGTAGAGTTGTACATCATACTTTAGTAACTAAATTTTGGTTGGATAAATATATATTGGGTAAATAACATCGTCTTTTAGGGTTGTATTATATGGCCTATGAATGTGTCAACATTAAAAAATACCTTTACCTTTTCTCTTCATTATGTTGTAATTCTTCTTGACCCACAAAAACAACTGACTAGCAAAGTATATGAGTTGGTCCAATCCAAATTGTGCTTTTTGTGCCAATTTTCTTCCAATGTAAAACTTAATGCATCAATGTGGACATGAAACTACTTCCAATCGAAAAACACCAAAATAGGTGTGCAAATCAAATTTACCTTTAGCTCCTCAAAGACCTAATAAAGCTCCTTCGTCCACTTAAAAGAAACACCTTTGCATGTCGGCATATCTAATGCATGTGATATTTGTGTGAAATTGTTTATGAAGTGTTGATAGTACTCAACATACCACAAAAACAAATTCAATGAAATTGAATTGTATGGCTCCATACTAATCACAAAATAATTTTTTTTGGGATCCATATTTAATCCTTTCTTACACACAACATACCCCAAAAATCTACCATATGACATCAAAAACCTATATTTTCTTTGGGTTTAATGAAATTTGAGTGTTTACATACAATTTCAATCATTCCTCTAATGTGCTCAAGTGATCCTGTTTCTTTTCATATAGCAACTAATCATTCAAAAGTACTTTAAATTTTCCTATCAAAATTTGTTTAAATATGTATAGGATTATTCTTTGAAATGTGATAGGTGCATTGTATAAATTGAAAGGCATCCAATTATATGCATATGTTTTATTTTCTACAATAAAATTCATCTTCAACTTGTCATCCATGGTGATGCTTATATGATTATAACTTGAGAATCCATCCAAAAATAAGTAGATCTTGTGCCTTGCAATTTCTTCCAAAATTGAATCCATGAAGAAAATTTGGAATGGGTCTTTGATTTTCACTGCATTTAGACTTCTAGAATCCACACAAATGTAAATTTGGTTGCTCTCGTTTTTCAATTCTATGATAATGAGGGATATTTGTTCACCCATCAACACATTTAATATTATCCCTACCTCCAATATCTTATCAAATTTAGAATTGATTAGAGTTGTACTCGAGATTCACTTTATATGGTCTTCTCCTCATATGTTATTTTCCTAGAGCCAAAGGAATCCTATGTACACACAACTTTTATGGAATCCCTTGAAAATATCTATACATCCACATAAAGACCTTATAATACATGAAGATTCTACTAGATGTTAATTTAAAACTAGATCCCAATCATTCTTACAATGGATTATCTTTTCCTTGTCCTTTTTGCCAAGGTTTACCCACACCATTTTTGCATCTTCATACTTAATGATGTTAGGGTATTTTGTTTCTTTCACCATATCAAATGAATGTTTTAGTTATTCATTAATTTGCATATCACTTGCACTATACTTCACAAAGTTAAAAAAAACCATGCTTTCTCCTCATCCCCTTTGACTTGTATGTCTTTCTAAGGCTTAGATGTGTGGGTGCACTTGCCAACTGCTTAAGTGCTACCAAGTCGTTTATCTTGTTCTCCATCCTCTACATTTATGCATAGGCATGTGAAATGGAAGAATTCATATTCCATTTGTGAGTAAAGCAACTCATTGGTTGAGTTCCCTTCATATTATATGCACTCCTCTAATTCTAAAGTTCAACTCTAGTCCGCCCTCCTAACTCCATCTAAGGACTCACTATATTTATTTGAGGAACCAATCTCCTTATTGATGGACTGATTTTTTAAATTGATCATACTTATTGTGGAAATCCTTGGATGTCAATTGGTCCTTCTTCTAGTTGTAATCCACTTTCATTGTGCATAGTGACCCATGTCCCAACAATACATCATAGGCTAGTTTTTGCATAGCAATTACTACAAAGTTTAAGATGAACACATGTTTGACAATTTTTACCTTTTGTGTAGTCAGTATGCCTTTCATCGCAATGTCATATTGGTTTGTTCCATATAATAAAAAATTAGGTTGACCCCAAAAATAATTCCCCAAGTCCTTCCATGTCTTTTCAAACAATACATTCACACTATAACATCTATCAACAATTACCTGTATTGACTTATTCCCAAGCAACTCAATGTGGATCAATGTTGGTTTCCTCCCAACATCTATCATCATAATTATCAATTCTATATAGTGATCCTTTTTTATTTTGCTTTCTATGGTTTAGGGATACATATTATCCTTCCTCATGCATGTCAAACCTTATACCACATGAAATAAGCTAGATGTTTTGCTTGAAACACTTGATTTCAACACCTACAATGCCAACTATTTTATTGATCATCATGATGGATTCCTTTTTTCTTTGTTTCCTATCATTTTTCTTTGTTATTTATCTCCACTTGTACATGGGCTTCTTGCCTTCTCATTGGTAGGATTTAGATATTCAGTTTTTGTGCCTATGCACATGACTACAAAAACATGTTTTTCTATTGTTCGATCATACCTCGTCAATGTCAATTAGATTGAAATTTTGTGAGTTACTATTGTTTGACTTCCTTGGACTATTTACCTTTTTATAATTACTGAAACCACATCATCAACACATCATTGCCACATTGTTGCCCCTAGCTCTATTTAGTGCATTTTCATACAATTCCATGTGAAGTATGCCCACTCTTGACACCTTTTGCACTAGATTATTAGTTTTTTTTATCTACATTGTACAACAATTGATTCTTCCAATCAATGTTAGACCTATTTCTAGATTGTGTATTTTGTCTTCTTCCCTAGCAATTGTTATAGTCATAGTAGAAAAACTTGGTGAGTTTTTGAAAAACTCGTCGAGTTCAAGTTTGAGTTGGCTTTTCTAAGTCACTTGGGCCTAGACTCGTGAGTTTTCCAAGCTTGATCAATTTTTTGCAAAACTTGTTGAATACTTGAGACTTGCAAGTTTTTGAAAAACTCGTCAATCCTTGAGCAAAAACTTGACTAGTTCCACATGGGTTGAGGAAATGCAATAAAAACTTTTTTCTTCATTTTGCCTCATTTTTCTTGTTGCAAATTGGAGAAAGGGCACTGCCTACTTGCAGCCAAACAAAATAAAACATAAAATCACATCCTAAGAGGAGAATTTTTGTAGTTTGAAGGAATCTAGCAGCCACCAACAACCACCCAATTGATTCATCTAAGGTAAGAAAAACTCTTTTCAACTGTTATGTTTTTATCTTTTTTAGTTTCAAGCTTTTTTTGTTCTATTTTTAGGATTCAAACCAAATGCAACAACAACCCTATTGTTGCATTTGAGTTAGAAAAACTCTTTCAATTGTCATTTTTTCTCTCTTTAAGTTGTAGGTTTTTTTTTTCTTTTTTTAAGACTCAAACTAATTGCAATAGCAACCCAACTATTGCATTTAAGCTAGAGAAATTACTTTCCACTATCAATGTTTAAATTAGGGTTTAAGCCCTAGGGAGTTTTTTTTAAGTTTCTAAGTAATTTTTTGTTGTTAACTTATTTCCATGTGCAACCACAAGAAAATGTTAGTGAAAAGATATCTAACATGGAAGTATGCAAGGGAAGGGGATAAGAAAGGGTATGTTTTTTACAATTTTTGTGGGGCTCAAATTCATGGAGGCATAAACTAACTCAAATACCACTTAGCAAGGCAAAAAGGAAACAATGCCAAGGAATTCCAAAAGGTGTCGACTAATATTCGCAGAGAATAGAATTTCATCATTTTGGACTACTCTAAGAAAAAAGAACTCAAACGAAGAACAATGCAATCCATGGCAACCCCCTCTTCTTGATCTCGTATAGAGGGTATCGACAACACCTTTAGCTAGTTTTACCATGGGAGTTCCAGTCCATAAATTGTACACCTAGGAAGTGGGGTGAAAGAGTCATATTTTATGCAATATTTTACACCAAGGTCATAACCCACACTTAAGGGTATGACCACGTGAAAAGAGGAGAGGCACAAGACAAAGAGGAATCTCATTGTAAGTTTCTCATATTTTTTAACCTTTCCTTCAATGTGGTAAGGTATCCATACTAGCATGGAATGGTAGATGTCATTACAGTTTGTGGCGTAGGATTTAAGCCACCAATTTATGACAATATTAGGGACCCTCTTCTTCATGAATCCATGGATGATATTCAATATTTGCTTGATGAACAACACAGGGTATGGAGGAAGAGGGGTTGCACTATCATATCCAATGGATGGACCAATGAGAGGGGTAGAACATTAGTTTTTTTTTTGGTTGCTTCTATAGGAGGAATATAATTCCTCAAATTAGTGAATGCATTAACACAAGTTAAGAGTGTCAATATGCTTGCATAGTTGCAAGGGGAGGTTGCATTATATGTGGGAAAGGAGAATGTTGTCAAAGTCATCATGAATAATGCAAAAGCATATGTACTAGTTGGCAAGATGTTGGAGAGATTCCCCACCCTTTTTTGGATCCCATGTGCAGTCCAGTGTCTCGATTTACTACTCAAAGACATTGGGAAATTATGTTGAGTGTTAGAGGTTGTACAAAGGTAAAATGTATTACAAAATTTATCTACCATACATGGGTCCTCCAGCTCATAAGAAAATTTCCTAGTGGGAGGGAGCTAGTGTGATATGGAGTTACACACTTCGCCACAAAATTTATGACATTGTAGAGCCTCTTTGATGCACATGGGGCATTGAAGAGGATGTTTGAACAATGAGTGGAGTATCAAAGACATTGCTAGATACTGACTCTCCAGTGAGGAGCAAAAGGTGTATGACTATATCTTTGAGGAGCCCTTCTGGATAACCATGGATTAGGTCATCAAGGTACAAGACTAAGTTTTTTAATTTTATTTTATTATGATTTTTTATTTAAATTTATTTTCCATTTGTGAATTTTGTGTTGTATATTTTTTATTCTAAATTATTTTTATTTACTTTTTTTTAGGTGTCTGAGCCTTTGGTAAGGGTTCTTCATTTCTTTTAATGGATAAAAATCACCAATGGGATATGTATATGAGGTTATGGATAGGGAAAAAGAGGCAATTGCCTCTTTTTATAAATATTCATGATCCAAGTCCCATTTGGAAAATTATTGATCGGTAATGGACATCTTAGCTCCATAGCCCTCTTCATGTAGTGGGGTACTACTTTAACCCCAAATTTGTTTATGTTGATTCATTCAAGGATGACTATGAGGTGATGTCAGGCCTTCAACAATGTGTTGACCACATGGTACCTAATGAGGAAATTCACACTAAGATACAATATGAGATGTAAAATTATAAGAGATGTGAGGGTGTCCTTTTCCCATCCTCATAATTTATTTGAGCAAGATCAGCTATAAAACCAAGTAACCCTCATCAAATTATTATTATTTTATCTTTTGATTTTGTTTGAAAATATGATCTCAATTTCTGATTTTACATGTGAATTATTAAATTTCCTTTTTCTTGGTGTCTTCTATATATATGGTGGGAGGATATTAGTGCATATATGCCTAATATATAGTGCTTCATGATAAAAAATTTATGGCAACCATGTAGCATTTCAAGTTGTGAGTGCAATTGGAGTATGTTTGAGCACATTCACCCCACGAAGGACAATAGGCTTGTGTAGCAAAAGTTAATTGATCTTGTTTTTTTCATTACAACCTTCATCTCCACCATAATTAAATTGTAAGATCAAGTAATGTGGTCATTGATCTAGACAAGATTGATCCATCATATGAATGGATCATAGAGCAAGAGCAAGAGAAGAAGCAAGAGCCTCTCTTCTCCATGGATGATTTTGAAAATATGGTAGAGGAATTAACAGCTAAGGCATAGGAAGAGGCACAAGCATTGTGATAAAGAGAGACTAGAGATTTCGCTAGGACAAATGGCAAAGGGAAAAGGGAAAAGGCATTGACACATGGATAGTGGACCTATCCAAGCATTGTCATGACACATTTTGTAATCTGTACCTTTTTATATTAAAGCAATACAAGAATATTTGAATTTTGGATGCATCAAAATTTCTTTAATTGAAGTGTGGTTTGTCACTCTCATGTGTAGTTTAAGCTTGTATCACTTACAATATTAAATTTTTATTTCTATAATGTTAATTAATTATTTTTTATTAGGGTGAAAATAATGGGTTTTTGAAAGGGTCCCAACCCTTTTTACAATACCACTCCTTTACATTAAATCAAACAATGAAGAACTAAATAAGTGTAGCAGTAGAATAAAACAAAAAGTCACATAGATCCCTTATAAGGGGAAGAAAAAAAACTAAATTCTTCACTTCCTATGACTACAAGAGGTGAATAAAGCTTGCAACCTCTGATTAATAATTTAACTATAATTTTGTCTATCACAAGCTTGCGACTCCCTTTCAAATTTCAACTCACTAGGGAAATCATCCCTCCATAGAATTGGTTCAGGATTATCTACACCTTTATTGGTCAACCAATACGTTGCTTGGTTGTCCTCTCAATAGATATGCACTATTGTTAGGAACCTGCTATAAAATATACTAAACAACACACTCTCAACTCAAATAAACACACTCTCACACATTTGCTTGGAAATAAACTCACAGAAACATTATAACAATATTCAGAATTAATTGCATATGATAACAAAAACTACTTAAAAGGAACAATCTCACAATAGATAGAATCGCAGGCCTCTTCGAGGGGGCAACCTCCTTCAATACTTCATTAATTTGCAAAAATATGATTACATTGGTGCCTTTTCGGGTATTTAAAGAGTTTCCTTCCAAGGTTGGCTTACATGCAAAATGCCACCTGGATTACATGCATAATGCCACCCGAATTACATGCATAGTGCCACTTTGAATTACATGCACAATGCCACTCGAATTACATGCATAATGCCACACGAATTACATGCACAATGCCACCTTACCTAACCTATCTACCATGTGTTACATAGAAAAGGGTGCCATTTGTCATAGGCACTACCTAAGCTAAAACTTAGAACATTACAAAATATTAATCATGGGTACTACCCACGTTCACTAGGAATTATTACATCAAGGAAGTTATTACATTAAGGGTTAGGATGAGATCCTAACATGCCCTTCTCCTTGAAGAAGCTTTGTCCTCAAAGCTGAAAATGAGGAAGCTATTCTTGGAGTTGATGGAGAGACTCCCATGTAGCATCCTCAGGTTGAAGCCCATGCCACTGAACAAGGACCTCTGTAATGGTACGGTTGCGCGAGTGCGAGTTCGACGATCCAACAGCTGCTCAAGTGCGAGTAAGATGGAGCCTTCTTCATCCAATTCGGGAAGTGTTGATTGAACCTGTACCTTTGTGCCCACAACTTTCTTGAGAAGGGAAACATGAAAAATAGGGTGGAGCTTGGAAGTGGGGGGAAGAGCCAATTTGTAAGTCTGTAGGGCCAATCCGTTGTAGAACCTGATAAGGACCATAGAATTTTGGAGCGAGCTTCTGACACCTGCGAAGTTGTAGGGATGATTGTTTGTATGGGTGTAAGCGAAGGAAGACCATATCACCCACATCAAAACTACGCTCAGAACGATGTTGATCGACTTGTTGGCGCATCCGATTCCAGGCCATGTTCAAATTTTGCTTGAGTTGGCGGAGGACCTCGGTGTGTTGACTCAGAGCATTGTCAACGGCCTGGACCTTGGAGCTGCCCGAAATGTAGGAGGAAGGCGTGAGTGGAGGGCACCCGTAAACTGCCTCAAACGGTGTGAGTTTGGTGGCGGTATGATAGGAAGTGTTGTACCACCATTCGGCCAAGGAAAGCCATTTTGCCCAATGAGTAGGATGATCGGAGGCAAAGCAGCGAAGGTAGGTTTCCAAGCATTTATTTACAACCTCTGTTTGACCATCCGTTTGCGGATGGTAGGCTGAACTCATTTTGAGCTGAGTCCCCTGCAACTTAAACAACTCTTGCCAAAAATTGCTAGTAAAGGTGGGATCACGATCAGATACAATGGAGGTTGGCATGCCATGAAGGCGAAAGATGGAGTCAAGAAAAATTTGGGCAATAGTGGATGTTGTGTAAGGATGGGCTAGGGCACAAAAGTGAGCATACTTTGAAAGGCGGTCCACTACTACGAAAATAACTGACTTGCCTCCCGATTTAGGTAGCCCTTCTATGAAGTCCATGGAGATGTCAGTCCACACCTGCTCTGGAATCGGCAATGGTTGAAGAGTGCCGGAGAGCGCACTGTTTTCCCTTTCATCCTTTGACATGTGTCGCAGTCAGCTACAAAAGAGCGAATGTCCTGTTTCATACCTTTCCAAAAGAAGGTGCGCTTGAGTCGCTCATAAGTTTTGAGGAACCCTGAATGGCCAGCAGATGGAGTAGCATGTGATTCCTTCATGAGGAGCTCTCGAAGTGGGGACTTAGGAGGAAGAACCAGGCGTTGATGGTAACGCAGATCCTGGCCATCCCAACTATATCCTGGTGTAGACTCAGGGTCATCCATAAGTGAAGCAACCAAGTCTTTCAAATCTGCATCCTGAAGTATTTCCTGACGTAAGGGCTCAATCCATTGGGGCAATGGTGCGGAAATGGCACACAACATACTAAGGGTCTCAAATTGGCGAGAGAGAGCATCCGCCACAAGATTTTCCTTTCCTTTTTTGTACGTGATGTCATAATCATAGCCCATGAGTTTTGATACCCACTTTTGTTGCTCGGGGGTGGCAACCCGTTGTTCTAGAAAGTATTTTAGACTCTGGTGGTCAGTTTTGATGGAGAAATGGCGCCCAATGAGGTAAGGTCGCCAATGTAGGACTGCATGCAATATTGCCATCATTTCCTTGGCATATGTGGATTTCCCTAAATTGCGATCAGATAGGGCTTTGTTGGTAAAAGCCAAAGGGCGTCCTTCTTGCATCAATACCGCCCCAATACCACGACCAGAAGCGTCACTTTCAATGACAAATTTTTTAGAGAAGTCTGGCATGGCTAAAACTGGAGTGGTGGTCATGGCATGCTTGAGTTCTAGGAATGCTTGCTCAGCTGGCCCTGTCCAAGTAAAAGAATCCTTCTTCAACATGGAGGTGAGGGGGGCGGCTATCTTTCCATAGTTACAGACAAATTTACGGTAATAGCCTATAAGCCCTAAAAATCCTCGAAGTCCCTTGAGAGTGCGAGGTTTCGGCCATTCTTGGACTGCTTGGATCTTCTTAGGGTCAACCTTGACACCATCCTTTGAGACAATGTGTCCCAGATACTCCACTTCGGTCAAACCAAAGGAACACTTGGATATTTTTGCGAACAGTTGATGGTCAGTCAATAGTTGTAGGGTTTGATCTACATGCTTGAGATGCTCTTCCCATGTGTGACTGTAAATCAAGATGTCATCGAAGAACACAAGGATGAACTTCCGCAAAAAAGGGTGAAAGATGTTGTTCATCAGGCTTTGAAATGTGGAAGGAGCATTTGTGAGACCAAATGGCATTACCAAGAATTCATAATGACCTTCATGAGTGCGAAAAGCAGTTTTAGGAATATCTTCATCCCTGAGCCGGATTTGATGGTACCCGGAGCGAAGGTCTAGCTTGGTGAAGTACATGGTCCCATGTAATTCATCTAGTAATTCATCAACCACGGGGATAGGAAATTTATCCTTGACAGTTATCTTGTTGAGTTCTCGGTAGTCAATACACAGTCGCCAGGAGCCATCCTTCTTGAGGACCAGTAAGACTGGTGCAGAGTAGGGACTAGTACTAGGCCGAATGATACCCGCCTTGAGTAATTCTTGTATCATTTTCTCAATCTCTGACTTCATGGCATGAGGGTACCTGTATGGTCTGATATTGGGAGGTGCACTATCCGACAATAATGGAATGGCATGGTCGTGAGAGCGATGCGGTGGTAGTGTAGTTGGTTCTGAAAATATGGCCTCATGTTTGTGGAGAATCTGTTGTAGGTCTGATGGAGTTTCACCCATTGGAGAGGTGGATGGTTGGATGGAGAATAGTTGTGCAATGACCCCACGTGATGATTTCTTTAGCAATTTCTCCATGCCATTTGAACTAATAATTTGAGGTGTTCCTGTTGGGGAGCCCTTGATGATGTGTGTTTGTCCATTTTGGGAGAACTGCATCCAGAGTTCAGCAAAGTTCCAACTGATAGTGCCCAATGTACTCAACCATTGAGATCCCAAAACAATATCACATCCGCCCAACTGGAGGGCAAACATGTCCTGCTTGAGTTCATAGTCCCCTATCTTGATTTTAACATTGCGACATTTTCCTTTACAAGGTAAGGTTCCCCCATTGGCTACCATGACCTCAAAGGAATTACAAGTGTGGATATAGCAATTTTCCCATTGAGCCACTCTAGGGTCTATGAAGTTGTGCGTGCTTCCCGAATCCATAAGGATGGAAAGACGTTGGCCCTTGAAAAATCCCACAACCTTCATGGTTTGTGGAGTAGTAATGCCTGCAAGAGCATGGACTGTAATTGTTGTCTCAGGTTCCTGTTTCACTTCTTCTTGTGGAGAAGGTGTTTCCGGAGGGTCCTCATCCTCATCACTCTGGTCAGAGTCATCAGGTTCTTCAACATCTATCAAGAACAATTTTTTGTGTGCACACTTATGCCCTTTAAAAAACTTTTCATCACAATTGTAGCATAATCCTTGGGCACGACGTGCATCCATCTCTTCTGTGGTTAGGCGCTTGGGTGCAGCAGGTTTATTATCAACTGGGTGTTGAGATCGAGGAGGAAATGAAGGTCTATTTTGAGGAAACTTTGATGGGCGCCTTTGGGCAGAGAGTTTAGATTCGGCCAAATGGGCCAAACTAATAGCTTCCATCATAGTTTGTGGTTTCAACATTCTTACTTCCGCTTGGAGTTCCACCTTCAACCCACTGATATAACAACTCTGGAAGAACCCTTCAGTCAATCCTCTTGTCTTATTGGCCAATTTTTCAAATTGAGCTTGGTATTCACGGACTGACCCTGTTTGTTGTAGTTTGGTCAAGGCCCTTGTAAAGTCCTCATACTCACTAGGACCAAATCGAGTGAGTAGTTGGGATTCAAAATTCTCCCAAGAGAGATTTGGGTTGGCAATACGTAACCATTGAAACCAGTGTAGAGCCTCATTTTCCAAGTTAAAGGAAGCCATCTGGACTCGATGAAATATGGGGACATTATGAAGTCTAAAGAATTGATCAACCCTACATAGCCACCCATCAACATCCTTCCCACTAAATTTGGGAAAGTCCAATTTGGGCATTCTGAAGGATGGTTCATGGTCATGATTCCTTGTAGAACCCTCAGCTTGGTGTTCTATTTTGGGGGGTCCTCTTTTTAGTTTGTTGTCTACTTCTGTCAGTGGCTTCTTCTAAGCGATTATTGGTGGCCTCATGCTCTAGGCGAAGACCTTGGACTTCTTCCCTTATGGAGTGAAAAGCCGAGTGCAAGTTCTCAATGGCTTTTGTTAAGGATTCCAAGTGGTCTAGTTCCTTTTGATGTCCACGGGTACCCTGGGCCATTTTGAAACCTTTTGTGACCAGTTACTAAAAATAGAATTGAGTTTTTAGGACTTACTATTTTTAGTAAGTGCCCAAAAAAGTGCTTGGGTGCTATATATCAAAACAATCAGCTCGAAGAGGTGGTCACAATGAGCTATATCTCTCAACACTACTTTTTGGCACCCCAGAATTTTTTTTTTTTATATCTGTTGTTTTGCAAAGTCTAACGGTGTTTACAGTTTTTGATTCTGAGCTACAGAGCAAAAGTTGGGTACTGGAGCACTATCTATAACTGGCCTTGTGTCATGCTCTCACTGGTTGGCTCAGTCCTGACTTCACTAGCTCCAAGATTCTCTGTATTTTGTAGGTGACTGTTACGACAGTTCTGTTTTGACTCTGAAAACTGTAAATTCTGACCTGACTATGCTGACCTCTCTGACTTGATTGTGACTGCCATTGTAAATTTGATTATTATTCTCCAGACTATCAGCTTAAGTGTCACCCTCATGGTCTATCCTGAATGCATGTTCTTTCTATTATTTTTTTAGTAGAGGACTCCTTTCTCATATGCTCACTTTTTGGGGATTTGAAATGCAGGTTTACGAATAGGGAGGTTTGATTTTTTTATATTTTCATTTTTTACAGGTTGAAGTTTTAACAGAACCAGGGAATGCTAGGTAGAGGAGTATGTACCACCCATAGGCCCTCTAATATACCGATAGTGATGAACAATAGTGCTCGGACCAATATTTTAGGCCACTACTCAAGGAGGATTCCACACATACCCTTGAGCACACTACCTGCCTCTACGACAATACGGGAGGGTAATCGTCCGAGGATGTTGTGTCCCATAGACTATGAGTAATACAAGGCCGAAAAGCTTCCTAATGGCTAAAAGTTTGTTTAAACCTAGATGGTCTCCCGATATACCCGAAGATACGTGGGAGCTCAAGTCCGTGCGTGAGTTATGTCTAAGGCATGGGTATTGGAGCCTGATCGCCCCTCACTTCACTAGACGCTTTATGGGCTATCTAGCTTAGCCAATAATGATAGATCCTTCATGATATTTTAAAACCCTCGGCACAGGGTTTCTACCTACTCAACTAAAAAGATTTTTTTTTTTTTTGGTCTGGAAAAAAAAGCACTGTATTTTTTTGGATTTTTTTTTTAATAAGGAAAAATAGGAACGAAAAAACACACAGAATTTATACCTAACAGGCAGATTGGATGGCAAGAATCATTGCAGTTGCAGCAGAACTTGGCCCTGGAAAGCGCTCTGATACCACTTGTTAGGAACCTGCTATAAAATATACTAAACAACACACTCTCAACTCAAATAAACACACTCTCACACATTTGCTTGGAAATAAACTCACAGAAACATTATAACAGTATTCAGAATTAATTGCATATGATAACAAAAACTACTTAAAAGGAACAATCTCACAATAGATAGAATCGCAGGCCTCTTCGAGGGGGCAACCTCCTTCAATACTTCATTAATTTGCAAAAAGATGATTACATTGGTGCCTTTTCGGGTATTTAAAGAGTTTCCTTCCAAGGTTGGCTTACATGCAAAATGCCACCTGGATTACATGCATAATGCCACCCGAATTACATGCATAGTGCCACTTTGAATTACATGCACAATGCCACTCGAATTACATGCATAATGCCACACGAATTACATGCACAATGCCACCTTACCTAACCTATCTACCATGTGTTACATAGAAACGGGTGCCATTTGTCATAGGCACTACCTAAGCTAAAACTTAGAACATTACAAAATATTAATCATGGGTACTACCCACGTTCACTAGGAATTATTACATCAAGGAAGTTATTACATTAAGGGTTAGGATGAGATCCTAACAACTATATTAACCTCCTCCAAGGTTGCAATGATTGTAGATATCATACTATTTAACAGGAATCTACCACATAACAATAACCCTACCACAAAGGTCCGAGGTGTAGACCAATTGGTTCATCCAAACCCCATAAGGGGGCGGAGGCCCAAGGTTCAAATCTCGGGCCTCGTCGAACTGAACGCTTGTCCCTTTCCTGGTGCTTTCAGCGGCATAAAAGGTTTAAAATGATTGTGGCAGGGTGGTTATAGGGGCGGACTACGTGAAGATCTGTGTGGCGGCTTCTGGGGCGAACAACGCAAAATACTGTGGCGGCCATAAAAATCTGGATAGTCTGCCCGGATTCGTGGCGGCTACCGATTCCACCATGTAAATTAAAAAAAAAAAAACAATAACCCTACCACAAAACAATATCCCACCACCAAGACTATAGTTTTAGCACTGCTCAACATGAACTCTACCATAGAATAGTATTCCTCAAAATTTTGCATGGGCCATGCTAAACTACACCCCATCACAACTGCTATCGAGACCATATTTTTCACACTGTTCAATAGGAACCTTACTCCATAATAGTAATCCTACCACAAAATAATATCCTATTGTTGCACCACTCAATAGGAACCCTACCATAAAATAGTATCCTATTGTCGAGATCGTAGCCACCACACCACTCAACAAGAACCCTACCCCTATATTCACAAATAACAATCTCACTATATTTTTTTGATTATGAACAAACATCCTTCGTTTCAAAAGGGAATTCATGCCTCTTATATTCCAAGAGATGATTTTAATTTTTTACCCCTTCTAGAAGTCTTCCCTCCACTCAAATTCAAAATTATTTATGTTCCAATTGTAATTTCTCTTGTTGCTTTTTTGTTTCTGAGCTTATTATTAGTTGGTCTACTTGGTTTGGCTTCAACCCCTACATTTGTTGTTTTCTAGTATTCCTAATTAGCCTCGTTGGAACATCATATTGTTTAGAGGTAAAGGGTTTGTTTTGAGCATACTTTTTTAACTCATACAAAGAGCAAGGAACATAATCAACATTTTCCATACCTTGGCTAGGAGCATTCTCTAGCTAAGATTCATATTTGGACTCTTGTGGCTTTGTTCCCCTATAAATTGGGGTTTCCATAATTTTAGTCACCTCCTCCTCCATTACTTTTGGTTTTTGCTCCACATTGTCTTCTTGTTCTTTCAATATTTCATCTCCTCCCCCTAGGGCATCCTTCTGGGAACTTCCTCCCGTCTCTCTTGATCCTCCACAAATTCTTTGTCCATAAGGGTTTTAACAAGAATAATAAACTTAATTGCATATGAGGAAGAGAACTTAGGAGGCTCCTCTTCCATTGTATCATTTTATTTTGGTTGTTCTTTCCTCCTCCATACCTTATTAACTGGTTCTTTAGACGGGCAATTTTTCGAAAAATGTCTCATTCTCTTACAAACTTTGCAAAACACCAAAAATTCATAAACAATCGATTGTTTCAAACCTCATACTCAAAAACTAGCATAATAGAGGTTAGGATCTCCTTCCCCAAATTAGCATTAACACAAAACTGGGCAAATATAAATCTAGTTTTTGCCTTCATTGCTTAATGGAAAGCTATTAATTGTCCCATCACTTTAGCTATACCTACTAGAATATATTCATCCCAAAACTCCAATGGAAGCCCCAATAAGTGGACCTAAACTAGAGCCAAATCTATATTTTTAAAATCTAAGTTAAAACCCGGTCTCCACTTCCTAAAGAAAAAGGCCCCTCTTCCCATAAAACCAAGGCCCATTTGTTATGGCATGGCCTAAGTCTTCATAGTTCGCAAAGGAAAATAACATAAAAACATTCGAGAGAGCTACAATATCGATATGTCCCCTTGGATTTCATTTATTAGCAACCCATTTCCTTACCGTATCTAAATCTAGTTGGGCTCCAGTAAATTTCCCAACAAGGCTATTTTGTTTCTGGTTCACTAGTCATACTGCTAGCTTTTTTGGAATTTTTAAGCAGCGTTTCTCATCTATTATCGTCCAGAGCAATATTAAATTTCTCCTCTTCCTAAAGATCACCACCTAAGATTCTATCTCTCCAAGACATCTCTCCCTCCACCAAGACAAATCGAAACACAGAACACCACATGGGCCATGCTAACATCGCACCCAATTGCAATCGTCGATGAGATCGTAGTTGTCGCACCGCTCAATAGGAACCCTAATGTTAATTAATTGTGATATGCATGAAAAACATTTTTGCAATGAAAATTTGCATTTTCTTTGGGTTTTTTGTTGAGTTTTTTTGAGTTTTTTAATTGAATCTTGAGTCCCAAATTGGCCTTGTCAAGTCCAAACTGAGTCTGAGTTTTTCAATTTTGGTTACAATGACCACCACTAATTGCATTTTTCCCACTCTTAAAACTGTTGGGTTTCTATATTTTCCTTTTGCATCGTCAAATTTTGGTGTCACACACTTCTCAATTTGAAAGGATAATCAACAATTGCATGTTTATTTTCTTCATAGATATTTCAATATGGCTTGTTTGAGCAGTTGGTGTTTGTGTGCCCTTTTGTCTTACAATGCAAACACCAAATGCTTATCTTCTTGTTTTTGCTTCTCAACCTTCAAATCATGGTCATTCTCTTTGGGTATTTTTTCATCACCTAAATGGTTGCACTAAGATCTTCCCTTCCACTATCGAATTCCATTTCATCTCTCATGACTCGCACTTCCACCTCCCGTTATCATCTTCATTTCACTTTCGAGGTTCAACACTTGGTCAAATGCCTCTTGATACATTGTCGGTGGACTACCTTCATCTTCTTTTTCTAGTGCAGAAGTAGTTCATCCAGGAACCACTATTTCTATAGTTTTCCTGTTGGTTTCCCTTCCATCTTGTTGATCAACTTCTTCAAGCAATGTTTGCATGACTTGATATTTTCATCTTTCTTCTATATTGTGACATATATCTCCCTAATGATATTCATATTGTTACGAAGCAATTTGAACTCTTTGTTGAATTCTTCTTTCAAATTGTTTCAGTCAATGAATGGTCTCGTTTCAAGTACCAATCTATTGTAAATCCTATCAACATGGCTAGAAATAACTGCACCTATGCATCTTCATCTATAACATCATTGGCTTTCCATACTGTTTCGCGCATGCCAATATCTAGTTGAGAATCCTTATTTCCATCTCTTGTGAACTTCAAACACTTTTGTTTTCCCACAGTTACAACCAATAGTGTTGGTTGTACCTATGGTAATTGTTTGTCAAACTCTCCTCCATCTAATGAACTTTTGTCTTATGACTATTTTTCCTCATCTACAAACAATTGTCAATTGCTTTCTATTGTACTTATACTATATGATCTCCTTCATGTGTATATGAGCATTGACTATGGTCTTTCAAATACACTCCCTTGTAGTTGCCCTGGTGTTGAATTTTGTCCTCTACACCCCTAGGTATTCTCCCTTACATTTGTGTTGACATTGGGGTCACCATTTGCTTAGAATCGTATTATGCTACACAATCCTCTTTTTTATACTCCACATTGGCACATTCTTCACCACTTGCGTGAACATCTTCATCGCCTTAAGTCACGTTTGCTTGTTGTGCATCGTTCACTTGCACATCTTCCTACCAAGAAAGTCTTTCACCAATCACTTTGTCCTCCTTTTGTCTTAGGGCTTCCCTCCTAAACATTCCATACATGCTCCAACTCTAAAGATGAAACCCCAACAACATTGCTCTCCTCCACACGTTCTTATTACATATATGGTTGCACTTCTTTGTCGACAAGTCATTCATCATGCTTTTCTATATCAAGTTGTTTGTCATGGACTTTGTCGCATTCTTGTCATACTTGTTTGTTCGTCACTTGTTGTCGTGCAAGTCCTCAACTTCCTCGTATTGAATTTTCCCTCATTCATTTGTGTCCATGTATCCCAAGTCTATACATTGGATTATGCTTACTATGAAAATAACATCAAATGTAGCACAGTGAATGTCTTCCACTTTAAGAATAGGAAAATAAATGACAACTATTGTTAACAATAATAACAATTCAACATACATGCATTTAAAGAAATATCACAAACAAGATAACAAGTGAAACTAATATATTCAGACTATGAACAACAAGATCACTATGAACACGACAATAATCAATAATGTCCACATACATACATCAAGTCTTCATCATGTGTCTTTTGTTGAAATTCAAGGGGCCTATAAATAAGAAATTTGATAAGAAGGTAGTTGCATAATTGTGCAACTTCTTTGTACTTGTATGACAATTAACAACTGACAACCCATTACGTGACAAATGTTTATTATATTACAACTTTACATGCACATATAATGACAAACACTTGCATGTAAAATATGGTGACTTTCTACAAACACTTTGTACAAAAGTTACATTATTCACAAAATGACAAAAAACTACACAATCAAATCTATAGTTGCATACTCATGCCCGTACACATCTTCCTATGCACGAGATGGCACTTAGGATCACACAATGTCTAAAGTTGTTACAAGAGGAGGAGCAATTATATTACAAGCCTGGCCTAGAGAGCAAATGTTACACCAAAGTGATTAAGGATGAGATGATCGAGCATTAAATAATGGTTCTTAAAAGCAAAAGGTTAATATGTAAATTCTATAGATACTAGCCAAGGTTTTCGAAGATTTAAAATTCAATCAAGTAAAAGTGGGGATCAAAATCAAATTACTCCATGACTTTTCTTCCTAAAACTTTTTTCACTTATTGTCTTTTTTTGGTTTGGAAATCGAGGATAAAATAATGTTGGCCCCTTGTTTTTAGGGAGAGATGCCCTATATTTAATACCATGGAATCAATTTTTTCATTGAGATAGAAACTATTAAAAATATCCCAATGTGGGTTAGGTTTTTTGAAGATGTTTTGAAGAATATTGACAATACATTGGAGGAGTTCATCCAGGAGGGACCAACTACTAAGGAGTGAAAGCATGTTGTACATACTCAAATATGTTGCTATGGATATTTCAAAATGTTTGCCACAATCCATTAAGATTGAATCTAAATCAAGAGAATAAGATCAACAAGTGAATTATGAGAACATTGTATTCCGATGACACAAATGTTATAAGATTCGACACATGGTTGAAAACAATGGCGAAAGAGGCAAAAATATTTGGTCATGAGACAAACTTTAAGATGAAGCAAGGAGACCATATTGTAGTAGAAGCTAGATTAGATCAAGGATATTCCACTCCTAAAAAGAGTCAAAAGAAGTCTATTTATAACATTGGATGACAAAGGCCAACATAATCACTTGGATCAACTATTGGACGGGATGAGGAAGTACGTTGTGCAAGTTCAAAATAAGAAGAAAGTAAAGGTGCAAACGAAGATGTGGAGAAAATTTTCAAAACTAAGGATGGGAAAGAGGTAAGTTTATTCCAAATTAATTTGTCTACATTTTCCTCGAGTAATATAAAATCATTTTCTTGCAATAGCAATAAAAGTAGTGCAGAGTTTCTCTCTTGCACTTTAGGATTTTAAGAGGAACATAATAAAGAAATGAGGATGAAGAATATCCATAGTGATTTAGGTTTTTTAAGGCAACATAAGAAGGTAATTATTATGGAGGAATGTCCTTCAGATCCTTCGAAGTAAGACAAACCTATGGATGATAAGTTTCACTATAAACAATATGAAAAAATCAAACAAATTGATAAAGATTAAGTGTTGCTGGGAATTAAAAAGGAAAGGAAGACTTAAGAAGCGAAAACAAAGAGAAAAGGAAACTTCGAGGGTTATTAATACGGGAAAATAAAAGCAAATATAACATGCTTTAACAAGAACTCGGGCTAAACTCACAAATAAAAGCAAAGAGTGACGATGAAAATGATATCTTCAAATTTTAGGGGCATGAATAAGACCACTAAAAAAAGAGGTATTAGAAAATTGATAAGTTGTTATAGCCAACATATTTATTGAGAAGAAACCTACTAGTAGATATTTTAGTCCTTCCCAATGTTGCTCTTTGTCCTAGCAAAATTCAAAATTTTGAAGGCAACTAGTCAAGGGAGATTTTATAATAAAAACGATATCCAAGAGTTGATTGCAAAAACACTGATAAAAAAAATCAAGTTGAATATGGTTTATTAATCTTATGACAATGTAATGACAACAATATAATGTTTTGTTATTTTAATGGAAATAGTCCCTAATATATTAACCACACATAACTTATTAAAAAATAAAAAATATAATAATATTTCAAAAAAAAATATAAGAAAAGTTACATCAGCATATCTAAATTAAAATATCTATAAACATAAGCTTTTCAAATGCTAAATTATATGTTAGTGAACAATTTCTATCAAGAAAATTAACTGTGGATATGAGCATTTAAGTGCGATCATTACCCAATCATTCATTCTAGATATTCTAAATCCAGTAAACTAGAGTCCAACTCATAAAATGTCAAAATACAATTTAACCATAGTGAAAAAAGAAAATTAATGCTTTACAATATTGACTTTTATTAACAAATAATCATTCCAGATATAAATCCAATGTAGTAAACTTGAGTCCCAACTCATATAAAATGTCAACGTACAATTTAACCATAGTGAATATCAGCAAATCCAGTGCAGTAAGCCAGAGTCCCAGCTGGCATAAATTGTCGAAATACAACTTTGCCTGAGAGAAAAACGACATTAATGCATAAAACATAAGCACTTGGAAAAGAATACTCTGCACTTAACAACAAGTTTGCTCACGCTAAGGACTCAGCGGCAGATGCTGGTTTTGAAATGGTAGATCTCAAATTTTGTGTAGAACAAATAAATCAATATCTATGTTCTTCTTGTCTCATTGTGTGGACTTGGCATAAGAGTTACATCTAGGAGTTGCAACCCATCAGGATAAAGACATACATGGCTACATTAAATGCTTCAAGATGAAAGCAAGCTCCTCTTTATGCAACAGAACTATAAAGATCTAAAATCTCACAACAATAGCATATTTTCAAGAAATGTTAAGACCATAATAATTTTACCTGAAGACATCAAAGGATAATAAATAAAATATTAGATTTTTATGCAATGGTTGCTTGTGATTGATTGTATTTTAGTTTGTCCCTAAAACAGCTGTAAAGAACCTAACAAAGTTAGCTCAACATAAACTAATTTGACAAAAAAAAAAAATAAGAACTTGCATGACAAAGTATTCCTAATCCCTATTATAAGAGATGATATAAAACATGTTACTAGGAACAGTTTCATCATGGTTTTACATGACCCTGTCCTGCTTTTCATTCCTACAGAAATATAATAGGATTCGAAAAATTAGTCAAAAAGCTAATGTTTTATCAAACAGAGCTGAAAAAAAATGTATGCATATGATTTACTACATATATAATGAAAAATGTGTACCTCAATGAACACCACTGTTTGGTCTTTTGGTCTACAATTCATAAGTACAAATATTATAATCAGAACCTAAGCTAACCCATCATAGACTACATATGATTCCATAAGGCTGCTTAAACATTATAAATTCTGAAGTAAGAGAAATGCACAGCATATGAAACAGAAACTTCTAGGGTAATAAGACTGGGTTAGCTTCTTTGGTCACCAATAGCCACTTCGCAAGCAACAATCATAACTGAAAGAACAACACCCTAATGTTGACAAACAAGTTGACATACAAAATCCATAAGCCTCCTTACCTGCCTTCATATAAATGTATTTATTGTGACACCTTTCATAAAATTTCAGTAGATATATCCAGTATCCCAAAGCCATGACGGCTCCAATTTATCTTTGTTAAATATTAGCATATGCCAAAACAGGACAATTACGACTATCCTACCATAGGCATACCCATCCGTCTATTGTCTATTTTTTAGCATACTAAGGGGATATCGGATTGCTTCCCTTCCCACCCTAACCCCCAGTAACCAGCCTTAATTATATGTAGGGTAGCACACTGAAAAGAATAAAATTCATCTTCCCACTATATGTAACAAATGATAAATAAGCAAAACTGCAAACAAGAAAAGTTGACTCTAGTTAAAGAGTTCAAATTTCTCATAACCCTTTTGCCCCTCACCGAGTTGCAACTCATTTTTTTGCCTGGATTTGATCCTAGAACCTGCCTGCTACAAGCATTCAGGTTTACAATCATGCCCACATATATTTCATTACAATGACAAGAAGCAAGTTTAATTTAAAACAGACCCAAAAAAAATCACATAACCAACACAACAACTACACTCTGTGTAGATGCTTCGAATTTCGGGCAGCTGGCTTTCTATTAAATTGGCCAATCATGTAATTTCCCACAATTTTTATTTGAGAACTTTCGTGATTGATAAGCTCTTCCCCACTTTAACTAACTTGAACCATATTACTCTGTTGAAGTATTACATGAATTCCAAATTTTTAAGTAGATATAAATATACCAAGGCCAAATGATAGCTTTGAATTCAAACTTTTAGTAGACATCATGCCAATAAGAACAGGATAGTTGCAACTACGCTATTGGAGGATATCCATTCAAGTCCATTTTAGAGCCGAGCATGAGAACAGATAATGTTCACTATTTCCCCATAATTATCCTAATTATTGTGGGAAGTGTAAAAAATGCTCAAAGAAAACCAAATCATCTTTCCACTATATTTATCATAAGCTAACTCGGGAAAAATAGAAATATTTTCTGAGGATTCGACAACCCTCCATTTTCAACTAATAAAATTAGACTACTGCTAGAATATTGCATAGTTGTACATATCAGTTGGCTTCTTCACTCTACCTTACAAGTCCATTTTGTGTTTTACGTAACAAAGGAAACATTGTTCCCTCACATATTACAAAGGAATGCATATTACAAGTTGGAACCATCAATACATAGCAGATTGACCATACAATTTGACTGTTCCCTCACTTTAGGGTTATGGCTAGCCAATCAATGACTTACGACTCCCGCTGTGTTTCTGTATTGCAAGTGCAATAAACAAGTTATATGTCCCTGCAGTCAGAAACTTGTTTGGTTGTAAGAAGACAGATATAAATTCCTCTTCAGAAGAGAAAGTTAATAAGTACAGGAATTTTTTATATGGACTTTGTGGAAAAGCATAAGAAAGACAAAATTTGCTTGAACTAAGTGAGTTGATAGCAAAACCTGGGTCTACGGAATGGCATAAGTTCATTCAAGTCAACTGCTGGCTATTATTTACCCAGGACATTCATCTTGACATCCTGTTCAAGTAGGAAAATAGGCAGGTTAATATCCTATACCTCCTAGCAAGCTACTCGAGGCTTCCAATTCCAAACAGCTCCATTGATGATTTGTCAGTCTTCTGAAGATGAACCTCTCGTCGTCGACTTGGTATAACGCTCCTTTCCAATGCTGATAAATAAAGTTGATCTGCATCTTGAGTCCTGTGCTCCTTGAGGAATCCATTAATCAAGATGTCATAAGACATTGTATCTGGGTTTGTATTATTTTCAATCATGAAATTTAGTATTGCATTTGCATCATCTAATCTTCGCTGTCTGCAAAATCCCTTCATGACTATGTTGTAAGTCATACAGTTAGGAGAATAACCATTACTAATCATCTCATAGAGAAGGGTTTGAGCATCATCCATCTCTCCTGATAATGAGTGAGCCAGTATTGCTAGATAGTAATTTTTTGCATCAAAAACGTATCCCTCCTCCTTCATTCTTCTAAAAAGAATAATTGCATCCTTATGGTTACCGACCCTACAAAGTCCCCGAGCCAGGCTATTCAGTGTCTCAAAGTTTGGCTGAAAGCCCTTCTCCACCATTTCATTGTACATACTTAGAGCCTCATTAATTTGGTCCCTTTTCACAAGCCCCTGGATCAAGTAGGTATATGTCACAGAGTTGGGCATAAAACCATTGTCCTTCATGTCTTTAAGGAGATCCATTGCTTGATCCCATCTATCATTCATGCAATGTCCGCCAATCAGTGTGTTGTAGGTCACTAGGTTGGGTTTTACACCCTTGGCCAAAGCTTCACTATATAACTCTTTTGCCCTGTCCACTTCGCGCGCCTTGCATAAACCATCTATTAGAATTGTATATGTGTAAACATTAGGTATCACACCCCTCACCTCCATTGTACTCACCAGTTCCAAACCCTCCTCAAACTTTCCAACAATACAGAGACCAATGATTAGAGAATTGTAAGTATAAATGTTTGGTTCACATCCATTTCCACCCATTTTCTCGAATACTTGATAAGCTTGTTCTATCCTTGACTTCTTACAGAGGCCAGAAATAACGATAGTATAAGTCACAACATCTGGAGTGCAGCCCTTCTGGATCATTTCATCCAGCAAATTTACAGCATCATCCATTTTTCCTTTCATGATAAGGCACTGAATCATCGATGTGTATGTCAGCTTGTTTAGTGGAACCCCACTGCGAGCCATATCATTAAACTGATCTTCTGCCATGTCAAGCTCATTGTTCTTCACTTGAGCCACCAGAACAGAGTTGTAGGCAATAAGACTAGGCTTGTAATTTAGCTCTTTCATCCAATGGAAGGTCTCCTGTGCTTCTTTCAGTTTCCCATTTAGTCCATATGACTTGATCAAGTTATTTAGCATGGTCTTAGATACCTTGCATCTTTGTGATCTCAATTTTTTCACAAGGGACTCCATTTCATCAAACATCTTTGCTCTGCCCAGAATTCCAATCATGGCACAATATGCATCTGTGTTGGGTTCATACCCCTTCTGACTCTCGGCCCACCGAAAAAACCTGAGGGCAATTTGGGCATCCGTTTGGAGGTTCAGCACCTTCACCATCATTTCAGGATTTAAGTCCCGGGCTATTGACTCCATTAATTCTGAGTCTTCCCACTCATCCAAACGGATGATAGCTCTGCAAATTTCATGGATTTTGTTTGTTAAATCTAAGTGCTCCACAGCGAGAGTGTCAGTACCAGCCGAGGCCTTAAGCCTATTTATTTCTATGGGGTTGGGGCCCTTCTCTCTATCCCCTGAAATAAAACCGTGGGATTTTGTTGTGGGTCTGTCATACCTATGAAAACTATGATGATGGCCAGAAAAACAAAGGCAAAAACCAGAAGAGGAGGCAGGGAAGACGAATGTAGCTGTACCTGTACCTCCCAGAGTAGGATATATTAATTGTACCTGTGCCATCTTCTCTTCAAGGATGCCCAGACGGTAAGATGGGGATGGTGTAGTGACACACTTAATAATAAGTGTTGGCGTTGGCCGTCTGCAACTGGGGTGAGCTTGCAGCTCCCGCAAGCTTACTCCTTATCTCATCAGACTTCCCAGATATTTCGTTGGCCCAACTTTTGTTGCCTCAATCATGACCTTGCCTTTCTACTATTCCTAAATGCCGATTATTTTTAAAATATCCTTGTAGTTTTTAATGTTAACCAAAAAGAAATATATATATGCATTATATGTGTTTTTTTAATGTTAACCAAAAAGAAATATATATATACATTATATGTGTTTTTTTATTGATTTAAGTTATATGTGGTTTTTATTGAGGCTATTCTCATCACTTCATTCTTTCAGCTTCGAGAGACTACAATTAGGAAACTATATATATATATATATATATATATATATATATCATATTTTTTTTTTTATTGATTTAAGTTATATGTGGTTTTTATTAAGGCTATTCTAATCACTTCATTCTTTCAGCCTCCAGAGACCACAACTAGGAAGCGCCAAGGTGATCACAGAGATACAACAAGATCAACTCATCGTCGACCATATACAACGACATCCAACTCTTATATCACTCACTTCTCTTCAGCCTTAAATGTTGGGAGTAATCCTTGATCCACGAGATCTTGTATATCATATGTCATTCTGTTTCTTGTTTTTCTTACTTTATTTTCTCTGGAGCTGCATTAGGCACTCTCGTTGCTTTGTATATGTCTTACTTTACAGTCCTATTGACCTCTTTTGGTCACCGAT
Organism: Wollemia nobilis; assembly: GCA_028583015.1. Taxonomy (NCBI): domain Eukaryota; kingdom Viridiplantae; phylum Streptophyta; class Pinopsida; order Araucariales; family Araucariaceae; genus Wollemia; species Wollemia nobilis. The sequence goes on from JAQPPZ010015032.1 coordinate 5,678,011, forward strand.
GGACATTAATACAAATTCAATTCAATTCATCCAAATATTAAAAAATTATATTTAATGTTGTGTTAATTAAACTATATTCAACATAGTTTTTATCATAATTTTTTTTCATTTTTTTTATTTTTTAATTTTTATTTTTATTTTTCTATTAAATATATTATTTTAACTTCTTCAAGTGTTATCTTTCTACAATAAGTTCCTTGACGTCATTTTGATTAAGAGATAAAATCTCACTTGGTCAATTGCCTTTTAAAATTTGAATTTCACCAAAATGAAGATCAACATTGTAATTGGCTAAATTAATTGCTACCCAATTTCTTTCTCTATAAATCTGCTCACACTTCCAAAAGATTGATTCTAATAATAGACGATGAATATCAACAATAATATTTTTTTTATATAGTCTCCATATCCATTTTTCTTAATAGCGTTTATGACAATTTGTGAACTCAGTTGAAATATATTTTCAACATTTTTCTATTGCAATTTTAATCTATGTAAGAAGTGTCTTAGCCTCTACATTTTGTTAGTTGAAGTTCCATATGATTTTGAGTAAGTGAGGAAAATTTTGCCTCCACAATTTTTAAAAACACCACCTCCACGAGTTGTAAGCTTATTGTAGTGGTAAGGGCTTTGGTCTCTCTTGGAGAGGTCTTAGGTTCAAACACCACTCAGTATAAGGGGGCTAGAACCCCTCATAAAAATCTATGTAAACTTGTTGAAAAAAACACCACCTCTACTAGCTTTTTCCAAATTTCTTTTAGAAGCACCATAAAAATGAATTCTGATTAATCTAATTTCTAGATATTTCCATCTTATCCTAGATCAAAGTAGATCCTTTATTTTAATTCAATTATCACATATGGCACTTCCATACATATTCAAATCATGTAGCCAAGTTATTAGCACCTCTTTTTCTGCACTTGAGACTTCCCATGATGAACACCATGTTTGTAGGCATTATGCAAGAGAGGCGATAATATGATTCTAAATTTGGACATGATTTTGAGATTTATTTTTAAAAAATTCATGATTTCTTTCAAGCCATAAATTCCAACAAATAATGGCAAGACCAATCCTCCATAGAATACATAATGCTTTAGCTTTGAAATAATTGTTCCAATATTTCATCAAGTCTTTCAATGTTGATGGAATTTCCCAATATAATTTCATATTTTAAAAAAGTAACCCCAAATGGTGTGAGCAAAGGGACAATGAAGAAGCAAATTATCTTATGGTTATAAATCCTTCTCACAAAGCCCATCTAAAAGGTCCATAATATCCTCTTCTTTATAGACTCTCTCGTGTAAGAATCTTGCTTTGAACTACTAACCAAAGGAATGTTGAGGCCTTAGGGAGAGACTCTAATGACCAAACATTCTTCCAAAGAAAATCTTTGGGGGAAGGAAATTTTGATTGCTCTAAATCCTCAAATCTTAACTTGGCCAAATATCCACAATTCTTTGATAAATTCTAAACCAACTCATTCTTTTGTGTTAAAATCGAAAAATAAAACTCTTGAAGCATCTTTTGAAGTTTATATGCAATTTGTTTATGCAATTTGTTTGAGTTCTCCTTCAACCAGATTACTAAAATAAACCCATGATCTAGAGTTGTTGTTCATATTAATATAGTCTTTGACCATTGGATCTTTACATGTTAGGCATGCTTGAGCTAATGGTTGTCATTTCGAGTTAGAGATAAGAGGATAAGGATTCAACCAAGAATCAAACCAAAAATTTGCATAATTCCCCTTATTGATTGACCATCTAATATGTTTATTTATCAATTGCAAACTATTTGATATGAAGTTCCATGTTGATGATACTTTGGGTAGGGTTCTTTTCTTAAATAATTTCATTGCATCAAGAGAACCTACATATTTTTGAAGAAATATTTCTACCCAATTTTTTCCTTGATCTTTGAATAATCTTCACCCAAGCTTTGCCACTAATGCCAAATTCATAACTTTGCAATTCAACAAACCCACTCCTCCAATATTCTTTCCTTTGCAAACCCTATCCCACTTACAATGAGGAAACCTAAATTTTCCTCATAACCTTTCTATAGAAATTCTCTTTTGAATTTTATCAAATTTTGATGCTATAACTATTAGTAATATTGAAAGTGACATCATATAAATAGGGATGGACTGTAATGTAGTCTTTATGAGTTGTAGCCTTCATATCATGGTTAAGAACTTACCTTTCCAACCTGTCAAACAAGCCTTCATTCTATCCAAAAAAGAGATCCAAAGCTCTTTTTTATTTTCTTTATGAGACAAAAGAATATTCATGTAGAATTTTAAACCTTAATAAATTCACAATAATTTATTGTAAATCTAGGGCGGTATTAATGGAAAATATTGGATTTTATAGTATAAACCAACTGTCTAATAGCCTTCCCATAGCATGATAAAATTGATTTAAACTTCATTGCCTCACTGACTGAGGGATGACCCAAAAGTAAAGTATCATCAACAAATTGAAGATGAGATTCAAAAAGACATTTTTTTCAACTTGAATATCTTTCATTTTTCCTTCCATTCTTGCGTTTGAGAAAGCTCTCCCGAATACTTCCACAAGAATAATGAATAGATTAGGAGATAGTGGATCACCTTAATGAAGTCCACAAGATGACTTGAAGTACCCAATAGGAGAACCATTGATCAAAATATAAAAAAAATTAATGCTATAACAAAATTTAATACAGTAACATCAACTGTAATCAAAGCCAAAAAAAAAAACTTGTTTTTTTTTTTAGAAATACTTCTTATACACATCCGTCATGGGGATTGAACCCGGGTCACATCATCGATAATGCAAGTGGCATCCTTACCGGTAGACCACATCAAATCTAAACTTTATGAGAATAATAGGTAGAAGATTTCAAGAAACCCTATCATATGCTTTGTTCATATCTAATTTCATAAGCATACTTAGTTTTTTCATGGATTGAAGTGAATGTATGGCCTATGGCCTCTTGTGAAATAATTATACCATCAATAATTTCTTTATCATGAATAAAACCATCTTGTTCCTTTGAGATAACACAACCTAGAATGTCCTTCAACCTATTTGCCATAACTTTTGAAATGATCTTATAAACCATACTTATTGGATAAAAATTATCAAAATATTTTGTCTCGCCTTTCTTGGAAACCAACATATTAAAAGTGGCATTGATATCACTTATTATAGTTTTTATTTTCGAGGCCTCTTCAACCACAACTAACATATTACTCTTCAATAAATCCCAACTTTTTTAAAAGAAAATTATAGGAAATCCATTGGGGCCAAGTGCCTTGTTAAGATGGAAAGATAAAATTGCTCCAAGGAGCTCCTCCATAGATATTTTATTCATCAAGCTTTCATTTTGTTCGTGTGTGATAATTGATGGAATATTTTGCAAAAGCTTATATTGTATCTCCTTATCTTGCCTAGTATATGATAAACTATTTTTTAAATAATTAATTACTTCCTTGTATCTTCTTCATCCTCAATATTTCTTCCATCTAGAGCCAGAATATTTTTGATGTGACAAAAAGAAAAATTTGTTTTTATTGTAGCATGATTTTATTTTTTATTTATAGCTCCTTCCTTGAGCCATTTCTCTCTAGATTTTTGGAACCAATATGGATCCTCCTTTTTCAATGCAATATGATAATTAAAATGTAATTTTTTTCTTTCACTTAAGAATCCCGATCTATTCCATTGATTTCTACTATCTCTTGTAAATTTTTGAGCTTGGATTCAACTCTTTATTTTCTTTAAAAATGTTACCAAAATATTTGGCATTCCAAATATTCATGCTCCTTTAAATATTTAATTATTTGAACAAAATCTATATATACATGATCCTTCAAATTTTGATTCATCCCATCATAACAAACCATCTAGAAAAAATCAAGGTCTTAGAGTCATAGACTAGAAGCGAAATGACTTGCAATGACCATTATTAGGTAAATCACAAGTAAAAAAATGGGTTTGTGATCTAATCTTGCTTGCAATAAAATATCTACATATATTGTATACTTTGTTTGCAACCATTTATTGGATAACAAGAATCTATCAAATCTTTCTACTATATGAGTTTGTCCAATGCGTTTATTATCCCTTGTATATTGAAAACTTGAAGGAGTAACATCCCAAAGGCTATTTAAATTGAAAAATGAAGCAAAATATTGCATTGATTTAGACCATCTTGGAATACCACCCTTATTTTCCAAAGGAGATAGAACAGTGTTAAAATCACCTCTAAGAATCCATATATCACAATGAGTCATCATTGTATTTGACAAAAATATGTTAAGGTCTTTCCACCATCTTTCATGAGGTGTAACTATAGTTGGAGCATATACATTTATAACCCCAACTTTTATGTTTTCCTCTTTCCTATAAAATAATCCAACAACCTAATTAATTGTTGCTTCTAATAATTGTTCATATCATTTGCATTTATCCCATATTATTGCAATACCACCTAAAGCTTTTGTATAAAAAATTGCTAGACAATCACCCATCTTCCAAATATTTTTGAAAGCATCCTTACATTTCTCACTACTTAATTTTGTTTCTTGTATTAAAATAAACTTAGAACTATAACAACCTATTAATTCCTTAATAACTATTTTTTAGTGGTCTTATCCATACCCCTAATATTCCATGATATCATTTTCATCATCAATTCTTTATTTTTATTAGTGGGCTTAGCCCCACTTCTTGTTTAATATATATATATATATATATATATATATAAAGTCTTTTTTCCCCTTTTTTGTCAAGGAAAGTTTTGACTTTTGATCATTGTGATTTATTAGTTTCATGTTTAACTCTAGTTGTTATTATAACCCCACCATTCTAAGTAATATTTCCTCAAAAAGTTACTACCCTCTTTAGATAAATCATACCTTAATAGAAGTTGTAATCCTTCTTTAAAAAGTTATTACCCTCAGAGAAAGTAGACCTTATTAGGGGCTAGAAATAGAGAATAAAAGTTCCAAGTAAATAGAATTAGGTAATGAAAGAAGCAAATAGATTAAATCTACTAAATGGATTTATTAGACAAGTTTGAGTTAATTTTAGACTTTGGTAGTGTGGGTAGAAAGAGTTGATCCACATATACAGAGCATCTTTTCAAAGAGAAATTTTGTTGTTGAATTAGTATATGTCAAGATGGGAAGACAAAAGGATAATCAAATACATTAAATAGTCATTGGGTTAAGAGAAAATAGGTTAAGGCATGAAGACTCAACAAGCTTTTGCAGTGTTAGAATGAAAAAAAATTACTACTGTAGGTGTCCAAATTTTAAGATGTTGATGTCATCAATTAGCATAAAAAATCCTAGCATCCGATGCAATTGAGTATCAAAAATTGACTAAGGTAGGAGAGTGACATTTTGTTGTAATGTTGGACTCAAATTTTGATTAAGTATGGGAGTCTATAGGACCTTTTAAGGTGTTGACATCATCAAAGGCATATAAAAAGTTAGGCACCTAGTACATAAACTAAAAATTTTGGTTAAGTTTTCATACAAAGTCCAACGTTTGACATCAAGACAACCCTTACTGGATGTAAATTTGGCTAAAAATAAAGAAGCATTAGACTTTGCAAAAGGTTGATGCTATCAATAGTCCATAAAAAATCTAGCACAAAGAGAAATCAGGTCCAAATAGAAAAATTTTCTAAGACATGAAGTTCGATGAAAGAAGGCAAAAGATTTTGAAGTAGAAGCATTTTTGGCATCCAACAATGCACATTGCAAAAAACAACCAAGTATAGAAGGTGGTCATACTTTTAAGGCACTAACATCATCAAGATAAGCATAAAATTTCAGCATTCAACAAAGTAAATCAAGAATGGCTAAGTGTTGAGATGAAGGTTGGAATTTTAAATAAGTTGACATCACACAAGCAAAAAGAAAGTTTGACACTTGGAGAATGGTATTTGAACTAATTTTGGTCAAGAAAAAATAAATTGACAGAATGTTAAGAAGCCTAAACCTGCACCCATCAAGCAAGAATCTATTGGCAAAAAAGCTCAACAATGGAAGGTTTTCCTATTCAACACCTATCCTAATGTAGTTGTACCAGCCATTAAGCAATTTGGAATAAAGAAAATTTGTCTGATGATCTCATGAACCAGCTTGAAACATGTAGGACACCACATTCTTAGGAGAAATCAGAACCAGCCACATTAACAAAATTACCTCATTGCAGTTGTACCAAAATAAGGTAGAAAGGCATGCGTATGTGTTTTATTGACCTAACAGGCATATAATTAGTTTTGAAGGTAATCATGCTAAGCTAACATAATGCAATGTACAACTATATATACTTGAATGGAACCCATTTTAAGGGTCAGCTATTTAGCTTTTACAATTGCATAAGTTGTATGATGACTATATTATGCGCCTCTTAATAAAAATTGAAGTGTTCTTTGACCTTCATATTTGAATGTTGTGGAACATGTATGTATGTTGATTTATTTTTTAAGCACTTCTATTAAAATTGAATAAATGACACATTTTATTAAGAGTTATTCTTTTATATGGATTTGTGGGTGGAGATTTTTGCACCTCCTCACCCACTCTTTTAGAGCCCGCCAAATTTTAAAGATATTATTGGACGGGCAGAAGGTATCATATAGCGACAACAACAGTTGTGGGCGGACTAAAGTATTGGACGAATAATAAAGTAAAGTAATGCGGGCCACAACATGGGCAGGGTATTTCCCTAAAATTCTAGGTGGAATGGTCCCAAAAGCCCGCCCGAACTTTGAAACAGATGTTCTAGAGCGGTCAACAAGGGCAAAAGATTGGGTCAACCCCGCCTTGGAGAACAGGGAAAATCCCCGCCCATCTTGGGTAGGAAAATGCAAACACCAATTTGGCATAACATGTGGGAACACTCGTCAACCCCCCGCAGGCAGAAGGAAGTGCTCGCCCAACATGCAAGGTTCCTGCCACCATCCGAAATTCAAACTAAAGACTTGTCTACCACTCTAGCAATTCGAATATTTGACAACGTACATAGAAGTGACATATTTTTGGCGTAATGCTCCCAAGGTGCTTCAATACTTGTCACTCACCACCTAACCAGATGATCATTAATCAAGGAGAAGGATGAGGTAGTTGAGCAATAATGAGCTCGATAAAATATCAAAGGGTCTAGATTGATCCAGAAGCACTTGCCACCTTCTAGAATATTGGTGCTTACCAGAAGAACAATATACCAGGGTGACGCTCGTTAGTTGTAGAAGTCTTATTCCCACCTACCATAATTAATGTTCAGATTTTGAAGCTTTTGTAAATATGCCTATAAATAGCAGAATGCTAATCGTTCCAAAAGGTGGCTCTTTAGCCATTACAATTCTTATGTAAGGTTTCCCCTTTGTAAATACAAATTCTACACTATTTGACCTTTAACTATGTCTACTTGTTTTTAACTGAATGTATGAGTATTCAATTCTTTATTTGCTTGAGTCATCCTGTGTTATTTTGGTATCTGTATTTCGTGGGGTGTGCTTGAGCAACTAAGGGGAAGCGTATTCATTATATGGGTTGGGAGTTTATTTTTTCTAACACCGACTAAGCGAGAGTGCTTTGATTATGCATCCTGAATCTCATGCACCCATTCGTCAATACTGGAATTTGCCTCCCACCCACCACTAATAGAGAGCTACGACAAGGACGTTGTTGGGTGATCTGGTGTAGGGTTTGTGTTTCAGATAAGGTATTGCACCTGCATAGGTCTTGATGTGGCTATACCCATCCTTGTGAGTTCTAGCTATGACCTTTTATTTATTTTTCCCCTTTCCCTTTTTCCCTTTCCTTTTGTAGTATAGAGTAGCTGGAATCACCCTAAGGAACCAACCTTCTCTGAAGATCGTCTGCCTTGTCCTTCTAATGTGACAATTGTTCTACGATACTTGGCATTAATTTGTCCGCCCCACCCTATGCGTGGTGTCAGATTGACGACCAACATGATTTATTACTAGATTACTATTAGTTTAATTCCTGGAATGCTTGATTGTGGATGTGCTTATTTGATTAATATTTTATAATATTTGATGATGGTTGGTTTGTTAGGCAATTTGGTCTAGCTTAGAGTGTGAAACTCTCATACCTTATGTCTCTTGATGTTGTTGAATCTCAACCATTTTAAGTTCTAGCTCCTAACTCCACATTTCTTTCTTTAGTCTACAATCCTTTTTTTTTAATTTAGCTAGTTTCATAGGAACTGACCTACTTCGAAGGTTGATCCAGAAGAAATTATGGGTCTTCTAATCTTGGTTGAGATCTTGAGGGTGCAACTTATCCACTTAGGTGGATTTTGGACAAGAGGTAGGAAAATAAAACTTACAATCTTTAGAAAATATTAAACATAATGAAAACCACATATGCATATTGTTAATTATTTATATCTTTTACTGTCATAAGTTGACTACAAAGTATGATAATAATACTCTTTTATAGACCATATAGGTAAATTGACATCTTATGTATGCATCATTCATATGTGTATCAATCCCAAACTCCATAGCAAGCAATTATGTTATGAAGGTATTTACTCTATTTGTTCTTATAAATTGGATATACAGGCAAAAAATATATATAAGGTTGAAAGTACTAGTGTAATTTCACTACTAGTAAAATAGAGTTTCAAGTACCCAAAAGGGATAGGGTAGTTGGTAGTGGTTGAGTGCTTGCTGATCTCGTTGACTTTGTCTTTACCTAGAAAGCTAGGGTTTACCCTATGCAACAAAAAAATAGAGCTTCAAGTCATCCCACGTGATTATAAAAATAATATTATTGGTGTCACTAGTCACACGCCACTACACACCACCATACCTAGAGATCATCTTGATCATTTGTATGGAGTCCTAAACAAGCTCAACAACATAGCAAAGAACAAAAAAATATAGAGATAAATTTATATGTATAATAGTGGTCCCTATTGGGACACCATAGTGGTATATCTTTGGATTTTCATCTAGGAGAGCCAAGTTCAAACCACCCAAGGGATCGATATCGTTTCCAAACCTATGTTTTACCCTAAAAATTTTAGTCAAATGGGATAAATCGGTTGGTAGCAATCGAGTTCTTGTCAATGGGTTGCATTGGTTTGATTCCTTAGACAGTTGGTGGTCCTATTGACTTTGTCTTTACCCAATGGGTTAGGATTTATAGAGGTTTCTCTACACAACAAAAAAATAAATTTATATGTATAATAGTTAAATTTTAATTTAAGTTTTACTTATTAAAAAATGAATAATGAGACTTTTATTCATTATATCAATTTGTAATATTTATTAAATTATTTTTGTGACCTATTTGGAGGTAGTATATGAACAAAATAATAATATAATACATCATGTAATAATAATATTAGTTTAACATTTTTCAATGGGGCTATGGTTCAATGGTTGATACATATGGGTGACGTAATCTTGACAACACCAACTAGCCTATATATCTTGATGTAACTAAGTTGATGTAAAAGGGAAAGGGGTACACTTTTAAAATCCTACTTTAATATATATAATATTTTTTAAGTTTTAAGAAACAAAAATTAAAGATACACTAGATAAAAAGCATGATAATATCATTACATATGTTTATTATTTTATTTGTCAATCTTTTTGTTTTTAGTTTAAAATTTAAATTTATGAATGAAATGATTTTAACTATGTCCATAAGACCAAAATAGTCTATAGGACCAAGATCTTTAATACAATATGGGATATGGTGTACAACCCTACTTACTTTTGAATTCAAACCTTGGACCTCCTATTTAGAGTTCCAAAGTTTAACATCCAAGAAAGAAAATTGTTCAACAAAGTCAAAAGCTTAACATCCTCTTATCATATTTTGGAGTGTGTTTCTTCTATTGCTAATTTTGATGAGAAATTTCCCTATTTTTATATTCTCAAAATTTCAAAAGGTTCTATTAGTGATTTTACTTTCAGAGTGTCCTCATATGCAATCTGTCCTTGTAGGTTTCACATTCTATGAAAAAAAAAATTGGTCTCTACTACTCATACTGTGCAAAAGACACCTATTAGTTCTGACCATACGTCTTGAAAAATTGTCCATCTCCTAGTTTCACATCTAAGATAGTGTGAACAAGATATTAGTTGGGCTATTAGAAATATTCTTCCATTTGATATTTTCATCTATGTACTTCTTTTGATTGTGTTTGTAATTCGGGTTGAACTCGTTGATGTGTAACTACTTTTTCTTTTCTGAATTTTCAGTCCACATGAAAAGTCTAAATTTTTCCCTCACATACTATTTAAGTTCTTTTTTGGAGTTTAGGACCTCATGAAATTTAATGCTCCATTTTTCCATCCATTTATTCTTATGTTTTATCCATGTGTCTTTTCTTCTATTCAATGTTTCTTTGATTACCTATTTTGGCAACTTGTTATCTTCCATTCTTTGTATTTTCTTTAGGTACCCCAATAGCCTTATCATAGATTTTTCTTCTAGTGGAAAAGTCCATATTTTAGCAAGTAAAATCTCATATAGGGTTGATGCCTTAGTTATGAAATTATTTGTAAGTAGAAGCTTGTGAATTTTTTATATTTGTCTCCACTTAAAATTTAAATTATTGCTAGCCCACACCTCACACCCATATAGCACCATTGAAATAACTAATAACCTAAAGTAGTCCCTAATGATTTTCTAATCTCATAGCTCTATTTTTGCTCCCATATTTAGCGATGAGTAGAGTTCCCTCCATATTGCTTATATTTATTTCATCTGGAATATTTCTCAATTTTAGTTTGCTTTGAAAAACTAACCCAAGGTATTTGTAATCTATTACTACCTCTAAAGGATTTCCTTGATTGTTTTTTCTCTCTCCGAATAGAGAAGACCATAATTTTAATCTTGCTAATATTTAACTACATCCCAACCCCATTACAAAAATGCTGTAAAGTGTTTAGATGTTCTTTTAAATAATTTTTTAAAATATTTTCCTTTTATTTGAAGGAAATTTTTAACTTTTGATCATTGTGTTCCATTAGTTTCATGTTCAACTCTCATTGTTGTTATTATAACCAACCATTATGAGAAATCCTTCTTCAAAAAAATTTCGCCCTCTTTATAGAAAGTAAACCTTTTTGGGACCTATAATCTTTTAAAAAAAAGTTATCACCCTCTTCAAAGAAAGAAAACCTTGTTGGTGGATGGAAACAAATAATAATACTTCCAAGTAAGTGAAATTAGGTAATGAAAGAAACAAATAGATTAAAACTAGTAAATGAGTCAATTGAACAAGTTCTAGTTAGGTTTGGACTTTGGTAGGAAAACAAAACCTATGATCTTAGCAAAGATTAAACATAATCAATATCACATGTACATATTGTTAATTCTTTATATTTTTTATTGTTATGGGTTAAATGTGGAGCACTATGATAGTTATACTCTTGTATATACCATATAGATAAATTTCCACACAATGTATTGTTGGAGTATATTACATTATTGGGTACATGCTAATGTACCACCTTGGGTACATAACTAGAGTAGGAGTTTACCTTAGAGTAAGGTTTGAGTAGTTACTTCATGCAATGTAATAAATGCACAAGTGTTAGAATGTGCAATGATGTAAATGTGCATGTAGTCCACATGTACATGAGTCATAGGGTAGATGAAAGGCCAAGGGACTTATCTCCCTATATATATGCCTTTGAGGTAGAAGAGTGAGTGATGGATATAGAGAGGTGATAGAAGATACAATAGTGACTAGTTGCATTAGTTAGAGTGAGTACAATGTAGTTCCTTCATGTATTTATGGAGTGTTCATGTCCTCCATTATATCACATTGTACTATTTTTGTGAGCTTTCATTAATGGCATATTTTTGAGTTATTGCAGAAGTTTCTCTTATAATTTTCCTGCATATTATAGTGCCATTATCATATAGTTATCATTGCTTACTCATTTTACATCTTGTGGTTGCATTTCCTTTAATATATATCATCAAAAGCTAACAGTGGTATCAGAGCACATGGTAGATCAATAGGAAATAGAGAGAGCCACAAGAGAGATTGAGAGGAGATCAAAAATCTCATTTTTAGAATTTTTGAAAATTATATTTGGCTAGAGTCTTTCCACAGAGTTGCAAAAAACTTGTGAAGACTAGGACTCAACATTGATTCCACTAGATTGACAAATCAACTAGTGAAGTTTATTCTCTCTAGATTTAAATATTTCTCCATTATAGTTTCTAATACTTTGTTGCAGAAAAAGTTGATTCAAAGAAAGTTGGGAAGCTTCCTACAAAGAGCTAGGAAGAATATCTTCTTTGGAATCAATCCAATACCTAAAGCAACAAGTTGGAGATTGAATATTTGGAGGCCTTAAGGAAAAGGTCCCATTGCAAGAGTTGCAGACCTACAGATTGCAGAAGAGAGAAAATGCCAAAGGAGCCTTATTGCAGATTGAAGACTCCATAGCTGAAGATTGAGAAGAAAGGAGGAGGCCAAAGAAGCCACATTGAAAACTGTAGATCAAGAAGGAGGTCCAAGAAAGAAGACCCCATTGAAGGAAGAAGAGACTCAAAGAAAAGAGTCCAAGAGAAGATTGGAGATTGGAGATCTCCATTGAAGATTGAGGACTACAAATTGTAGAGTGAGAGAAGGAGAAAACAACTCAAGAAGCTGAAGAGACCCACAAGAGGTCCCATTGAAGAACTTCCAGATTTGGAATATTGAAGATAGAGAAGGACTAGCAAAAGTCCTACTACAGATTTTAGAAGCAACAGATTTTAGAGATCCAAGAAAGAGATCTCATTGCAAAACTTCATAGTTGAAATATTGAAGAGATCAAGGGAAGGTCTCATTGAAGTTTTGAGAAGACTAGAGAAGCTGCAAAAATTAGAGACCCAAGAGAAGAGGTCTCAAGGAAGGATTGAAAGGAGAAAGAAGGAGAAGGCTAGGAAAGCCTCATTGCAAATTTTGGAGAAGGCCATTGGAGAAGATTTGAGGAGAACTCAAGGGGGAAGAGTGCTAGCAAAGAGAAGCACCTAAGATAGAACAAAATTTGGGACAATTATCGCCATCCGACAACAAGCCCAAAAAGGAGAAATATTTGGCAAGGAGCTAGCCAAATTTTGGAGGAGAATAGTGAAGACCTCAAGACATTCAGATTCTTGAGAAGAAGGCCACTAGATAGGCCAAGGTTGAAGTCAGAATTTGACAAGGAGGTTGAAGGAGAAAGGAGTTAGAAGAAGCCACCAAATCTGAGAGATTTGGAGATTGCCATTGAAGGCTATTTTGGAGAAAGGAGTTTGCTGATTTTACAGTAGAAAATTGAAGGTCTCTAGGAGATAAGTCTTAGTTGCGATTTGGAGGAGTTTCCTACCAAATTTGAGAGATTCAAGGATAACATATCGGAGAAGACATTGACTGCATTACAATCTAAAAATTTTAGATTTGAGGATAACAAATGGGCAGCATTAATAGCTGCTAATTTTTAGAGTTCAAGGGAGCATTCTGAAGGAGAGTTAAAGCCACCAAACCACATTTTTGGGTAGCAAGTTAGAGGAGTTTCAAAGCTGCAAATTGGTGAGTTAAAAAGTTGTTTTGGACAGCAAAGAAAGAGTTATGATTTCATCAAACAAAGGGCAGCAATTAGGTGATTCAAATCACCAAGATATACATCATCTACGAAGGTTAAAAAGGTATGCAACTTAGGTGCAAAAGGTTCATTATTTGAACACTTATATTAAGTTCATTATTAAGTTTCATTAAGCACCAAATTAGAGTTTAAAGTTGCAAAGGAGAAGGGTTCATATTTAAGTCTTCAAGGAAGTGCAGAAGATAGTTATTACAAGGTTAAAACCTACACATAAGAAAGAGGAGTTAGATATATTTTGAAAGAAAGAAAAATATCAACATCCTACCTTCTATTGAAAGCAAAGAAGACATTATTCTAAAGTGAAGGTTGAATAGACTTTAGTGCTTAATACAAGTTAATTTTCCAAGAGTTATTAAAGTGCATTAAGTATTTAGCAAAGGAAGAAATATTAGTGCACAAGCAGGGTTGAGTTGGAGTGTCAAAAGACACCATTAAGCACAGGTGAACAACAACAAATCTTGGTGAAGAGAAGCCATCAAAAGGTGCATTATAACCACAAAGGAATTAGAGGAGTGAGTTGTCTAGTAGTAGAAGGTAACATTAAACTATCAAAGGATAGAGAAGAAGCGACCATATTAAGGAAGAAAGAAAGCTTCAAAAAGAAGACTTAAAGGTCTCAAAGTGAAGGTGCAAATTAAGATATCTTATCTTAATTATTACAACATTATTTACATTACAAAATTGCATCAGTCTTGTCCTTTCCAACATAAAAAAGGAGGACAAAAGTTGAAGTGTTCTAAAACACTCAAACAATAGTATACTATAGTCTTCAAGCGATCGAATCATCAAGTTCGAAGAGCAAACTTCAAAGTGGAGGAAGATAGCCAACTAAGGGCTCAATAGCATAGTTTCCAAGGTGTCTAAAGACACCAGATTCAACATCGTAGGTCTCATGAAAGCAGTGCTCAAGGGGCAATAAGAACCTACAATAGAGAAGAGACCAAGTTGGGTAGCATAACGATATTAGCAAGGTAGTATAACACATCACTAGTTGCAAGAAGAACAACATTAAGGAATAACATAAAAAGCAAGGTGTAAGCAGCAAGGCACGTTACCCAAGCAAACAATGATAATAGCTTGGATGAAACCACCACCTAGACAACAACGTCGAAGCACCTTAGAGCCACCATCACTAAAGTAGAACCACCTTCATGGGAGAAGAGCACCACCATTCACTGGAGAAAGCACATTGTAAGCCAAAACAACTTGCAATAGTTGTCAAGAATATTGAAGAAATAAGATGTTGAAAGCGTAGTTACATGCAAGGGAAAGACCTTCCACTTGCCACCTCAAGCAAAGGAATATCGTGCCACTTGGCACAAGGGAGAAGAGCATCTTCATATACACAAAAATACCTCTACAATTTAACACCTTCTCAGAGAAAAGAGCGCTCATCCTAAAGTAACACTCAGTCATTATTCAAGGCCTAGTATAACATCTACGTTATCAAAACACCTACACCAGTATAACATCATCTAACATTCATGCCACCTAGCAAGAAGTCTCAAGCTCGAGGTAATGGAGGTGCCACTTGGCATACCTTTCAAGGAGGACAAAGGTATTAATAACCACTGCACAAGAAGAGCGTGAAGAGAGAGCTTTCATAGAGGTCAACAACATTGAAAGAGGAGGTAATACAGTCCAAGGCATGCAAGAGAACAAAGCTCATTTAATGTGCAACATCATACGTCATAGACTAGAATAGATACAACACCCAAAGCTTGAATAAAGGAGTCAAAATAGAAGCCAATCAATGCATGCATTTCACATTGCAAGGAAGGTATAGTTTTTACATGATTTAATACTTGCTTTCTTTAAGTATAAGGAGTTATAAGGTGCATGATATAAGGTTGAGTTTATTCAATTATTGCATTGAGAAATTACAACCTTAGTTGATTAGAAAGCAATTAAACAAGGAGATTATATCCTTAAGAGAAATTTCAAATTGCATTAGATTGAGAATCAAATATCATAGTATTTGCAAATAATTAAACTAGGAGATATAAGGTTTTCTACCTTTGAAAAATTGAAATATTATTTTGCAAATATTATCATTTTCTAAATTTCCAAATTAGGGAGATATAAGGAGTACTACATCAAACTTTAGATCATTGGAATTTAGAAAATTGAACCATTGAAAGTTAAGGATAAAAGAAGCAAAATCATTGATTGCTTTAAAGTTGGAATTTATTGCTTATACTTGTCTCATATACAAATTAAAGGGACAAAAGGAATCCAACTATAGAGTCTTGAAAAATAGAGAACTTCATCAAATTGAAAAGTGCATATTTCAATAGGGAGAGATAAGGTGAAATAGGAGTTGATCATTATATTAACATTATCTTCAAAACATTAGGGAATCAACTCAAAAGGAAATTTAAATCAAGCACTTAATCAAGACCATAATTTCAAACACTTGGGAGATATAAGGGATTCTACAAAACCTAAGATTTGATAAAGTTTTATCAAGCTTGATCATATACTCAAAACTAGGGAGTCATAAGGTAGTCAACCTTAAAGGTTTAGAAATTTAAAATCCTATCAAAAATTGTTCCTTCTTAACAAGAAAGACAACTTCAAAAGAATCATGGAAAATCTTATTAAGTATACAAGTTTCAAGGAATCAAAATGGTTTAGAGACATGCTTGATTCTAGAAATGAAAATAAGGAAAATGCAATTAGAAGAGAAGAACCAATATGGTTTAGAAATATTTCTGAGAATTCACAAACTAATAGTTTACCAAAAGTAAATTCTTCAGATATGATGAAAGGAATTGATGACAACTATATTATCAAAAACCAAAAGATAGAAAAGAATATTGATCAGAAAGAGGTCATACAAATTTATGAAAGAAGTAAATATGGAATAGCTTCAATCGTACACAAATGGTTTGACTATTTCATCAAGGAAATGGATGAACTTGATTCACCTAAAACAAGTAACAAAGGAGTTGGGGTATCTTCATCATGCACTTATTGCAACAAATTTGGTCATGAGAAAGCAAACTGTTGGAGTTTTCATCCATGTAAATATTGTGGAGGAAAATCTCATTCATCTTTCTTCTATTACTATAAAGACAAGTACTATAAAATATTTGAAGAGAAATTAATATTCAGATTAGATTGTTTCTTTCAAGTTCTTATTTTAGAAGCATCCACTAACAATGAATTCAAGTTTGAAACTTTTGAGCAAGGAGATAGGTCATTCAGAAGACCAAAGGAAAGAAAAGGAAGCAATTTTGATCCACTTATGACTTGCAAGATTATAAGATCCTTAGTTCATCAAGGATACCTAGAAGACTTCAAGGTCAACGATTCTACCAAACACTTTGAAATACCGAAGAACAGTGGAATGAAGAAGACATGGAAAGACAACATGAAGACTGAAGCAGAAGAAGAAGGACCAATTCAAACTAAAGAGTACTTGAAAGATGAAGATCCATATTGAAGACTAAAGTCTTCAATACCCAAATAATGTAATACAGGGGGTGTTGGAGTATATTACATTATTGGGTACATGCTAATGTACCACCTTGGGTACATAACTAGAGTAGGAGTTTACCTTAGAGTAAGGTTTGAGTAGTTACTTCATGCAATGTAATAAATGCACAAGTGTTAGAATGTGCAATGATGTAAATGTGCATGTAGTCCACATGTACATGAGTCATAGGGTAGATGAAAGGCCAAGGGACTTATCTCCCTATATATATGCCTTTGAGGTAGAAGAGTGAGTGATGGATATAGAGAGGTGATAGAAGATACAATAGTGACTAGTTGCATTAGTTAGAGTGAGTACAATGTAGTTCCTTCATGTATTTATGGAGTGTTCATGTCCTCCATTATATCACATTGTACTATTTTTGTGAGCTTTCATTAATGGCATATTTCTGAGTTATTGCAGAAGTTTCTCTTATAATTTTCTTGCATATTATAGTGTCATTATCATATAGTTATCATTGCTTACTCATTTTACATCTTGTGGTTGCATTTCCTTTAATATATATCATCAAAAGCTAACATGTATGCATCATATACATAGGTATCAATCTCAAACTCCATAGCAAGTAGTTATGTTAAAAATGTATTTACTCTCTTTGTTCCTATAAATTGGATATATAAGCAAAAAGAAACATATATCGCTATAGAAATAAGGCTGAAAGAACTAGTTCAAGATCATTATTAGTAAAATAGAGCTTCAAGCCGTCCCATGTGTATATGAAAATAATATTATTGTTGTTGTTGGTCCCAGCCTACTATAGACAACTATGCTTAGAGTTCATATTGACAATCTATATAGAGTCCTAAATGAATCTCAACCCAATAATTTATACAAAATAAATATCTTAATGATGAAAAGTGATAAAATTGGAAGGTGCATAATTTATGTGGCTACCATGATGGACAGTTGTGAGATAATCCATGATCTTTTTCAATCACACCATTCATATTCATAGTAAGAATTAAGCAAAAAAAAACAAAAAACAAAAGATAAATAAGAAAAACCTAAAAAAGAGAAATAATGAGCTACAATCATGATAAAAAAAAGATAATACAACATTGCATGTGGCAACCATTCATGTAGTGGAGCCTCCAATTGGACATATCTCTTTTTTAAGTTTACTTTTAAATCACAAACCTAGAATTTAATCATTTCAATTAGTAAATTTTTATTTTCATAGCCAAGTTCTATGATGTTTAAGAAGGTTGAGTTTTTACATAAATATTAAGTATTAATATCTATAAAGATTCACTTATACCATGGGATATTTTCACTTGGAAACATAATTCTCTATATCATAGGCGACATTCAAACATAGAGTTAGAAGTCCATACCCACATCTTCAAGCTTCAAACAACTTGGTCTTCGTTGCATATCTTTAAGAAGATGATCTGGATTCAATGATAATGTTTACAACATGGTATCTATTGTTAAGAATAAGAAAATATTAAGGCAAATTATATTTTTAACTATTAAAATTTAATATGAGTATGTCAAGCTTAGTAAAAATAGAGAAAACAAAGAACACTATGATGAGATTTTAATTCATTTTATCATCCTTATTGTTTTGCTTGAAGGTAACATACAAAAAACACCATGTCATGCAACATGTAACAAAAAAACTAGGCAAATAACCTTCAAGGTCTCGTATTTAAAAATAAAAATACAAAATACACTTATGTAGAATAAAAGCATGAAAACTACATTATGTAAAATTAAACTTATCTAACTTGTTAAAAAAATTAAACTAGCTGCAAGCTTACTGTAGTGGTAAGGAATTTGGCCTCTCTTTGAGATGTCCAAGGCTTAAACCCCACTGAGTATGAGGGAATCGAGACCCGTCATAAAAACCAATGTAAACTCTTTGAAAAAAAGAAAAACTTATTTTATTAATTTTGCTCATTTAATCAATTTTTTTAACATTGGTTACATGGGATTGAAATGGCCCCACTCTTATTGCATCGTAACCACATAGTGGAATTTAAACAACTTGGTTTTTATGCATGAATCCCTTGGAAAGATTCAAACTTGAGTATCTACTTGAAAGCCAAGAAATTTAACTAGTTGAGCTAATGTCATTTGATTTGTTTAATTGATAATTTTTAACTATGTTAAATATTGTTAAATTGAATGGTTTCAGTTATGCAATTCTTCAAATAAAAAGGCTAGGATAGTGGGAAGAGAACACAACATAAAAATTAATCCACCAAAAGAAATAACCATTGAAGAACCTCTACCATGATAATAAAACAAATAGATTTTACAACAATGATATGAAATCAAATTTTATTTTTCATTTGTATGGATTAGGATTACTTTGTGAGTCTTAATTAGATCAACTAAGCAATAAATTGAAATTCCATGAGATTTATAGAAAATTAGCCATACTAACTAAGTTATATGTGAAAATATTATAAAAAATATTTCTAATGTCTAGTTGTTATGAATTTTTATTATTTGTGGTATTGTGGGTAATAGTAAAGTGGTAGTCACTCTTAGCTAAATTAAATATAATACCATTATAAAAAAAAATTCTAACATTTGATTGTTATAGATATTTTGGGTATAAATGGACTAAATGGTAAAACAATTGTATCCATAAAGAACATAACACTAGTTCAAATATTCACCATGGTAGCACACACTTCTAATAAAGAATATGTGATAATGTGATTATGTTGTAGTATGGGAGTGTATTTTTTAAATTAATTATTATGACATGTAGAACTAGATGTATTTGAAAAAAAATGTTGTTAACATTAAGTAGAAATAGATTCTTTTGTCATAAAATACTCTTCATTTCATATCACTTGTCTAATGGAGGTTTCTTTGATTTGATAAGATGTGTTGTAACATGTATTATACACAATTTGTTTTTTGATTGGTTGAAAGAAAGGGTTTTGAAAGGATCCCTAAACCTTTGACAAAAACTCACAAGAGAGATAATCTCATGAAGACTATCTTTTGGAGATAAACAAGGATAAGATAAATCAGGGAGACAACCTCCATAGGACCATCAACAAATGAGACCTAAAATTTGAAAATGGTTTCTCACCTAAACATGGAGAACTAGCATGCAACACAAACAAAATTTGCACCATGAAAGAGAACAAGGGACCTCTTGGCCCCTCCTGAAACAACATAGAAATTTCAAATCTGAAACCAATTTCCTGCTCAAAAAATTAAAATGAATTTTCCCCTTGGGAAAGGCTATGCAAACAAGGAAATCCCACACAGGGGGTCTTTTGAAGGTCTAGAAAATGGATCAGCAACACGATATCTCCATAGACCATGAGATCTCACTGCAAAGGAGACAGAATGCATAGTCTAAAGTTAGGAAAGCCTAGAGGAGATTCAAATCACCACTGGGTCCCAAAATTGGAAGAGGGACTGCCTTAAGGAACCCATATTTTGCAACAAACGAGAATGTACAAGGTCTCTCTCCCAAAGACTAGAAAAAAACTACATATAGGATCCATCAAACAATCGCCAGTAATAGATCAACACCCCAGAGTCACCAACCATTCATCCAAGAAGTAATCATAAAAGACCTTCTATCGTAGCTGAACGAGAAAGAACAAGGTCTCGACCCTAAGGACCAAAAAAAACTATGGAGAAGGATTCCACCAGAAAAACCTCTAAAATAGATAAGCATCAAATTTTTTGAAAGACAGGGTAGAAGACCTCAAACCCACCACTTGAGAGCTTGACCCAGAAGTAGTCGTGAGAGCCCCTCATCTATAGACGTTAAAAACAAGGTCCCCCTACAAGACCAAGAAAACACAAAAAATAAAATCCCTGGTCACTTAACACATAATATAAACAGGATGTCGAACCCTATTTAGAAAGCCCAGTTTAGAAGAAGAGAGGAGGAAGACACCACTACGAATAACGATGAAGCACGTAGTCCCTCCCAAAAGACCGAAAAAACTACAAGGAAAATTTTTGCAGCACCATATCCCAAGCTGAGCTAGCAGGAATCCAACCAACACCAAAGGGTGTCGAGGAAATAATCTCCAAGTCATTCTGACTAGGTGACTAGATTCACAAAGGAAACGGGAAATCATTTCCTGGGAGACCCCAGGAAGACCTATGAAGGTCTTGAAAATGCAACAGGCACCAGGAAGATCCTAGGAAGACCTTCCAAGCCAGAGATCCTCATGATTGGAGTAGTGAGGGAGCAAGAAATTTGAAATGGGGGCCTCCTTCCCAGAGTGAGAGGCCTCTTGCTCCCCCCATGTATTATACACAATTTCTTAACTCATTAGTGAGTCATTATAATATGTTGTCTTCTCCATACAACATTGAAAACTCTTTATACTAGAAAATTATTTCCTCTAACCTTCTCTAGGAAGGATACATGAAATTTTTGATAGACTTATGAAGAGGGATAGTTCCAACATTAACCTAATATACCACCTCAAAGTTTCCATCTCATCATTATGATAATCAAAATGTTACATTCTATTTTGTGTCATGATCAAATTATTTGAGGATTTGAAGGATGTTCTATTTTGCTAGATATGGTCGTTGATTACTTGAATCTTTGAATGATCCTATGAATAGAATGTGGGATATGATAGTTTATATTGCTAAAGTACTCTAAATGGTTTCATCTTATTTGTTATATAGAATGTATTTATTATATCACCATTTATCAAATAAAACCATTTAATTTATTGATATTATTAAACAAAGGAAAAATAATAGAAACACCCTATAGAATATAGCCATTGGATTTATAGGATGATATAAAAATATTTTACCCAACCACATTATAAGGATTGTAAACAAGTTTTTCCAAATATTATTTCTAAAAGTAGGCTTTGGATTGCCATGAAGATTGTAGAAATATTTTACAAAGTATCTTAGTGTTATTGATGTTGAGAATGGATAATTCAATCCATAAGAATGAGCATCTTTGACGAGTTTATTAACCACTAATAGAATACTATTTATGCCTTCAAATTTAAGTAAGCCAATAATGAAGTCTACAAATACCTCTTACTACTTTGATCATATGTAGATAAGGGTTGTAGTTTTAACAGTTTGTCTAAATGTACCATATTTATTACTAGGACTAAACATTCAATGACACATTTATAGACATTTACTATTAATCATTTTAGGAAGAAATAATCCTTGATCCTATAACAATTTTTATGTATACCTACAAAGCATGCATGTTTAAAAAATGGTATTTCCATTGTGAGGTTGGCATAGGCATATAATTAGTTCTTGTACAATAACAAATGCCTCTCCATGCAAACATGCCAAGCACAATATGACTTTATTGTAGTTGGAAAATTTGATAAGTGTCAGGATCTTATTGTCATCCAAATCTTCAACTTTATCCTTCAAGTTGTAAGACAATTATTCTATGGAGAAGTATTTTATCTTTTTATTTTCTATAAAAATATTTGGTACAATATTCTCCTCTTTGTTTTTAAAGTATCTAAATGTCATTCTCTAATATTTGAGTCATTCATTTTATTATTCTTATAGTTAAAGATTTTTTTAAATAGTATTTCACCATGTTGTCAATTTTAAACTTGAACTCCTTGCCTCTTAGGTATGATCACCTTATTTAACTATATGTAATATGACCAACATCTATTCTTGTAATTATACTTAGTTGTATACCTGACCTTATGCTTATGACTTTAAATTTTTATCACATTACTTCTTGCATCAAAAGCACAAAAAGTTCTTAAATCTAAGCATAATTTTTAACTATGGAAATGTGCTATTTTTTTGGCACCGTCATTTAAAATTATCATATCTATTATTGTCTTATCTTGAATTTCTAATATGAATTAATCTAGGTCAAATTAGGATAGCTAAAGGAACATAGACATTTTCAAAATATATTTTTCTAGGATTTTTATGTAATTTTACTCCTAACAATAAGGTTTCATATGTTCTAAATGGTAAACCTAGTACTCTTCCTTAATAGTCTCTCTACAAATAATATTTTAAGGGTTGAAGCAAAATGAAATGCTTTTAATTTTGATCAACCAAGACTGGGAACTTGGGAGAACTAATTCATATTCTTATCAAATATTTCCAACCTTAGTCACACTCAACATGATTGACTCCTTTCTATTCATATCTTATGGAGCCACAAGTGCTAAAAATATATTAGGTTGATTATTTTTTATACATAACAAGTTGAATATGATGTGTTATTTACATTTTCATATTTGTGATCCATGGATTTTCCTAATCCATTAATGGTATTTGATTCAATATTGTAGATTTTTAATGGATGGCATTGTTTTATTTTATTATTGTTATTGTTATTTCATATTATGGAAAATTATCCTTTGGTTTAATCTGCAACATTTACACACAATTCAAGAAAAAAATTAGAATATAATTATCATTTAAAACTTGTTATGTGATACTCTTATTAATTTATAAATTATGGAAAAAATTAATTAACTCATACAATTTAGGGTAAAGCATGGATTTTGAAAGGGCCTTGGTCTCCTTGTACCAAGGATTGAACTTGGGTATCTAGGATGAAACCCAAAGTCATACCACTATGGTGTCCCTCATAGGACAAAAATAAAAAATTAGGGTAAATCACAAGTTTTTGAATGGGGTCTCAATCCCCTTGTATCAGGGTTTAAACTCAAGTATCCTGAATGAAAACCCAAAGACATACCACTATGGTATTCCTCATGGGACAACAATTTAGGTTAAAGCATAGGTTTTTGAAAGGAACCTTAATTCCCTTCTACCAAAGTTTGAAAATGGGTCTCCTTGATGAAAACCTAAATACATAACACTGTGGTATCCCTCACAAGACAAAAATTTAGGGTAAAGCACAAGTTTTTTAAAGGGGACCCAGTCCCCTTGTATTGAGGTTTAAACTTGGATATCTTGGATGAAAACCCAAAGACATAGGGAAAGTCATCTCAAAAAATGAGCACCTTCTAAATATTTGTATAACTTCAAAATTATCAAATTTGACCTTCCTCATTACAAATATTTATGCCCTAAATATGAATAGAGAAATAAAGGTGTTGTGGAAGGAATTGGAGCAGATGGGGTAGTGGATAAGAGGTCTAAGATGGATAATGGTAGGGGACTTCAACACCACTTTTATACCTAGAGGTAATAACGGTGGATCCTAGGGCTTCTCGAAGAACATGAGGATTTTAAAAACTTTTTATCAGAATTTGATCTATATGATGTTGATTTAAGAGGTAATTCTTTTACATGGACAAATAAGAGAATAATGGAAAACCTGATCCAAGTTAAATTAGACAAATTATTGCTCTCTATGGAATGGTTTATGGGTAATTGTGAGCACTCATTAGTATCTTTTCCTAGGACATGATAAAATCATAATATGATGTTATTTAGCTAGTTTGGAGAAATATGGAAAGGTAGAAGCTCTTTCAAGTTCGAATTCATGTGGCTTCAACACTTAAATATTCATGTAGAAGTGGAATCAAGATGGAGGCTTTTGATTCAAGGTTCTAAGATGTTTATTTTGGTAGAGAAACTCAAAAATGTAAAGAAATAAGTGATGTGTAATAAACAAGTCTTTGGAAATATATTTAGACATAAGGAAAGACTTAGGTAGAAAATGAGTTTGTTGGAGGAGGAAGTGAGGACAATTGGGATGGACCAAGCCCTATATAATAAAGAGAAGTATATCCAAGTAGTGCTTCACACTATTTTGGTTTGAAAGGAAACTTATTGGAGGAAAAAATCAAGGAAAAAAAGGCTTATGGAAGAAGACAAAAACACTAAATAATTTCAAGTCTCAATGATAAAGCATAAAAGTGTTGGAAGTATTTCTAAAACCCTATGTGAGCATGGTTAAATAGTCAAAGATGAAGAAAGGATTAGGCAAGAGGTAGCTAAATTTTTCAATTTTTTGCTATCAAAGGAAAGGAGAGAAGACCGGGAATCTATTGAAGAAATTCTTCAATATATACTAATGAGAATGTCAAGATAAGTGAATGAAGAGGTGGTGAGAGATGTTAGTGAAGATGAGGTGAAGGAAGAAGTCTTGTCCTTGGGAAAGGACAAATCTCTAGGCCTAGGTGGTTTCCAAGTAGGTTTCTTCCAAGTCTTTTGGAATATAGAAAAGGATGATTTAATAGAAGCAATTCAAGAGTCACTATTTAGGAAACGTTCTAAGAGAATTTACAAACACCTTTTTAGTGTTCATCCTAAAGAAATAGGGGCAAAATGTATTTAAGGACTATAGGATGATAAGCCTATATAATATAGTATATAAGATCATCACTAAAGTGATAGTATTAAGGTTGAAAAAGTCCTCCTAGAGATTATAGCAAACCAACATAGGGGGTTTTATGAAGGGAAGGAAAATATTGGATGGTGTCATCTCTCTCCATGAAACACTACACTTGATAGTGTAGAGTAGGAGGGAAGGAATATTGTTGAAGCTAGATATGAATAAAGCTTACAATAGGGTATCCTAGAGCTTCCTAGACAAAGTTCTTGTTAAGTTCAGATTTAGTAGGATATGGAGAGGATGGATAATAAATTGCTATGGTGGACCAAGGTTCTTGGTTATGGAAGGGTATCACTATCCCTTCTTCACTTATGAATATTCATTTGAGAATAACACAACAATAATATATATTTCAATCAATCAACACAACCAAAACATGCACAATGGAACATAAATTGAATGCAGTAACCGAAAGGAATAATCGAACGAAATAAATATTAAATCAAATTTGTTTACCTCTTAAGGAGGGATGGTCCTCGCCACTAGGAGGGCTCAGTCCTCTACAAAATGCAAATGATAAATGATATGATAAAAGATAAGAAAACCATTGGATAACTAACCTATAAATAATAATTAAAAACATTTGTGCAACATAGTCGATGGCTATTTATATTTGGAATGTAACAAGTTATCATAAAAACTTCACCAATAATTTTCTTTGAGAGTGGCAGGGGTTTAAGGCAAGGGGATCTACTTTCTCATTACCTCTATATCATCATGGCTAAATCCCTTAGGAGATGTATAAATGCAACCAAAATGATTAGAGTGTTAAATGGGTTGAAACCTTTTATGTTTATGAGAGGCATAACTGAACTAAGTTTATGGATGATGCAATCCTACTTGGAAAACCTTTAGTGGCCAAATCTAAGGAGTTCAAAAATATCCCAAACCTACACAATGGGGATTTTTAATAGATGTTTAACTTGGAAAAGAGCAAGGTGTTCTTCATCAACACTCCAAATAAATGATAAAGAAGGATATCAAAGGTAATATGTTAGGCCTTCCATCCACTTAGCTGAGAATACCTCTAGTTACAAGTGTAAGGACCAGGTATGGGATATGTTGATAAATAAGATTTAAAATAAGCTAGCAGGTTGGAAAGGATATTTACTAAGTTAGGTAGGAAAGCTTCAACTAATAAAGAGTACCCTTTAATCCATGTTGTTCTATCTCCTATTTGTGTTTAAGATACCAAAAAAAATTACAAATAGTGTAGAAAGTATGCAAAAGAAATTTTTGTGGTTAGGTGTAGAGGAAAAGAGTAGAATCCCCCTTGTGGCATGGGAAAAAGTGTGCAAACTAAAATCTAAAGGAGGTTTGGGATTAAGGAGGATTTATGTGAATAAGATCTTAGCTACTAAAGTAGGATGAAGGCTAATGAAGGAAGGCCATTCTTTGTGGGCCATAATTTTAAATAATATGTACTTAGATATCTAAGGAGACGAGATTTTAAACCATTTTAAATCCCTATAAAGGCTTGTCTATATGGAACCATATGGTGGAAGGAAGAAAGTTGCTATGGAAAGTAACTCAATAGAAAATTAGGAATGGTAGGTTGGTTCACTTCTGGGAGGATTCATGGCTAGATAAACAACCCCTAAGCTTAGATGAGGAGTTAAATTGAAGTATGGTTGTAGACTATCTACTCCATAAAGAAGGAGTGGCAAGATGGAAGGACTTGCATGGTAGTAATCATAGTGAGGAAACTTTAAATAATCTCAAAAGTAAACTAAGAGCCTTCCATGTAGGTGTAAATATGGGTGAAGACTCTATAGTTTAGGAAGTTACTCTTGATGGATAATTTAGTGTAAAATCAGCCTATGAGATTCTATCAACTAACCTGGAAGATGGGTTTTAATGGAGGAGGCTTGGTAAAACAAGGGCAACACAAAATATAGCAATATTTATTTGGTTGGCTATGCAAAACAAGATCCTAACAACAAATAACTTACATAAAAAGGGTTTCAATTTTCTAATAGATGTTATCTATGTGAATAATAAGAAGAGTCAATGGAACACTTAATGTTAGGATGTAGCTATTCCCTTTTGATTCTTCAAGGTTTAATTGAGGAGATGAGGGTTATTTGGGTATTACCAAATAGAATGGTGGATTAGATAGAACAATGGGAAAATCCTTTTAGGAGTGTAAGGTTGAATAAGATATGGGATCTAATTCCTTTCCACTATGCTTAGGGGGTTTGGTTGGAGTGTAATAGAAGAATATTTAAGGAGGAAAAGAGAGCCTCCTTAAGAATTAGGTAGATGATCTAGGAAACTATAGTGGAAAATGTTAAAGTCCTAAGTATGAAAAAAATTAGGGAATCAATAGAGGAGGTGAGGATTAGTAAACAATGGGACCTAAGTCCATTTGAGATGGAGAAAGCCCCCTACGAACATCCAAGAAAAAGGGTAAAATGGTATCTACATAGGGAGGGATTTCTAAAGCTCAATTTTGATGGAGCTTCTAATGGAAACCCTAGGAAGGAAGGGGGATTAATTATAAGTGATAGTAAAGGGATCCCAATTAGTACTATCAATGAGTTTCTAGGCTCTATGATGAGTTATTAAGAAAAATCTAGATCAAATTTGGCTAGAGAAAAACTAACAAGGTAAATGGGAGTAAGCAAGTTGATAGTGGAGGGATATTCTCTCAATATTATCAACTACCTTAACAAGAGGACTATATAAAGTTGGAAGGTATCAAGTATAATAATGAAAAATCTAAGGATGCTTAACTCATTGGAGCACATGGAAATGAATCATGCTTTTAGATAAGGCAATAGGGTGGTGGATTGGTTGGATAATTGGGGGGCTCTTCATGAAGAGGACCAAAGGTGGATTCCCTTGAATAATGTTCACCCAAACATAAAAGAGTTAGTAGAAAGGGAAGAGGCATAAATAGGTTGTTTATGATTTGATCAAAGGTTAATCCAATGGCCTATACTTTTTTACAATCCATAGAAGTAAACTCCCTAGAGTAAGCCTTGTCATTGGTATATATTGGGTCATGTGGCATGCATCAAGATTTATTTTTTGATCTAAAAAATTTGTGGCCTTTGCAACTATGAAAGCTTAGTGATGGATTTGCCAACAGAAATTTCCATAATTAGTAGTCATTTGCAACATGTTACATGTAGTGGTAGTCTACTTAAGTTGTCTCTCGATAGACAATAGGCTCGCGGTTTGCCACTTATAGACATGTGGTAACTGCATCAAAGACCCGGGCAAATAATTCAAACACAATAATCAATGGTTTATGGGAATAAGGAAAAGATTTTGAGGGTATAAAGTTTCAAGCAATTAATTAGTCAAGGGAAGTTCCTACAAATGATTGGACTTAAGCACAATATTAAGGATTGGTAACTAGTGTAGTTTGACAATGGTTTGGATTGGGTGATAGATCATTGGTCTATTGATAAGGTTTGTAATCCTTTTGAACTTTGGGTAAGGCTTAAGAGTCATCTTAGATATGTTTTTGGAATTAGGATGGTAGTTTAGAATAGGTTGAAAATTGATGGAAATAACCCATAATTTTGTAGTCCTATAAGAAGAGGTTTTAAGCAATAGCACTAGTGCTACCATTTGAAGAATGTAAAAGGGTCTGGGCTCAATTGATCATGTTACCATGGTGAATTTGACCAAGATAATGGATTATATTGACATAAATTTTTACAAACGATAAAACTTTGTAATATGTTATTTTATTAAAAAATTGTTAAATATGAATATCTTATTAGGACATCCTTTGAGAATGAATCTTCAAATTTGATGAAAATTAAGAAAATTTGATTTTTTTATACCTCTTTGTAAAGATATTGCTTCCATGGGATAAAATTAGGTGATGTCTTAAGGTAGGGACCTTGAACTTCCTTTTCAAAGATACCACAAAATGAGCATGATGAGATTTAAAACCATTGAATTAACAAATTCATTGATATATCTTCAAACTCTTACCTTGTGAGATGATGTGTGCTTGCATGGAAGGTATTATGGTTTTACCATAACATATGTAAATGATCATCATCTAACTAGAGTCCAAACTTATGATAGGCACTCAAAAGTGTTGCATATGGGTTTGGTTAAAAATAAAACAAGCATACTAAATTTTTCATGCACTATGGCAAGATGGTCATGTTTGCGTATATGACATGAAATATTGAATAGTTTCAATAATGTCTATGTGATGAAAACTTAAGTGTTTAGTTTTACCTAAATTCCATAGGTGATGCTTATCAAGTATAATATTTTGGATGTAGTCTTAGATGCAAGCTCTCCCAATAATGTCCTTTAACATTAGGAGTTATTCCAATCTTATTGTTTGGTATGATGCATTAAACAATCTATGGCAACTACCAATTGAATTAAATTTAGATTGACGAATGTTGCTTACATAAGGAAAAGGTGATTAATTATTTTGATATAGCTAATCATCCCAATGTGAAGATGCATTTTTTTAAAACCCTAAGAAAGTCTAATTTAAAATATTGTTGGAACTCTTCAATGAAAGTGGAGATGTCCCACAACAATGGATGTCACTCAACAAGAATGCAAGGAGTAATAAGCTAATGACATGTGGAGAAATGAGGGGTATGGAACCATAGTAATCTAAATCAAATATTTACAAATGACATTTATCAAGGGTAAATAAAGTAATATCAAGAAAGGGAATTAAACACCCAAACAAAAATATGTCACATGAGCATGATAGATTTGGATCCTAATTCACCTAAGACAATTGTGTGGGTTATATCGATAAAATATTCACCATTCATTAATTTATAGAATCTATGGTTGGTGTTCTCCATCGATATTCAATTATTTATAAGAGGTGATCAACAATATGATGTGATAAATATCAGAGGATCTTATTGGGATAAAAAATAGGCACTAGGAAAAAGAAAATTTAGTGTGAGAAAATAAAATGTATGAGAGTTCAAATTAGAGGTTGACACCTAGAATTGAGATTGCTTAGAGAAATTAAATGATACCTAGTAAGAAAAATGTTGATATCCTTGAATGCTAGTTGCACTATAAGCACTATTGTAGGTGTGGTGCTTCAATTGCATTCTCCCAAATGACTTATTAATCAACTAAATATTATAGGATTGTAGTAACCTTTGGAAAACCATGCATTTTCATGTCAATTAAGGATGTCATCAAATTATCAATACAAAGATGTTTTGTATTAAATATAGTACCAACATGTTTTGGTGTATTAATTAAGGGAAAATAAAATCAAAGCTACTAAAATTCAATACTTGTAATATTTTTTAGATTTTAAACATGTAACATCTTGGATGACATGATGGGGAGGCCTTACCATGCCTAATTTTTATCAAACTATACTGACCTATTATATAATGAGACATTTTTAGAAGATTTAAAGTAAAACTTAGAGAATTTTCCTACGGAAATTGATAACGAGGACACAATCTATGCCTAATTTCCATTGATAATCAAAACATATTTATTGAAAATTTAGCACTTACAAGATCAAATTTGAATCCCTAATATCAAATAAAATTTTGCAGGAAAAGATTTTGTTAAAATGGGCCATATGGGCCTGGAAAATATTTGTTAGAAAATTTTCAAAAACCTACCAAATTATATTGAAGTATAACAAACATTATTTAATAAATTCAATTTAATGTTTGATTAATATTTAATCCCTATCATTCCTCCCAACAAAAAAAGCATTGAACTCCAATACATTACAAAATAGGAGGAAGAAAAGATCTGAGAGAGCAGAGGATCATAACAACTGAAATGCAAACAACATGAATGTTAGCTTAAGTAGGTCTTATTTGGTCCCACTAGTTTGGTCTCAAAAAATGCTTTCCAACGAGTATATATAATCCTATACTTAGAAAAGGATAGATGCCTTAATTTGTGAGAAAAATGGCTCATTGGATTAAAAAAAGAAAAGGGAAATGTGTTTTCCTCCATATGGAATTGTGAGAAAATATTTTGTAGTATATTATAAGGTTTACTTCTTTTTTTAAATATGAATTTGATGAGGACACAAACTATGCCTAGTTTTCATTGATAATTAAAACATATTTATAGGTAATTTTAGCCCTTTCAAGATCAGATTTAAAGCCCTAAGATTGAATGAACTCTTGTAGGATAATATTTTGTCAGATAAGGCCATATGGGACTAACAAATATTTGTCACAAACTTTCTAGAAACCTACTGAATTAAATTGAATCATAACACATATTATTTAGTTATAAATCTAATATTTAATTAAAATTTAATCCCTATAAAACCCTAGTATGAGGGGACTAGGGACCCTCATAAAAATTTGTGTAAACTCTTTTTTTTTTTAACTATTAAGAAGCTTCCAACTTGGGTTAGGCTTTTTGGACTTCCATATCAGCTTATCAATGAGGACGTTTTGAAGAATATTGGAAATACCCTAGGAGAATTCAAGGTAAGGACTTACTATTAAGGAGCGGAAGCATGCTATATATACTAGAATATGTGTTGCTATGGATATTTCAAAAACTTTTCCACAATCCATTAAGATTAAATCTAAATAAAGAGAATGGGATCAATAAGTGGATTATGAAAACATCACATTTTCTTGTTGCTGACCACTAGGTAAGAGTTTGCAAAGTAAAAACTATGAAGAAAGAAAAAAATTTAGTCATAAGAAAAACTTCAAGGTAAAGCCAGGAAATCATACATTAATAGAAGGTAGATTAGATCAAGGATATTCCACTCCTAAATAAGGGGTAAATAAAGCCTATCTACAACATCATACGAAAAAGGCCACCATAACTCACTTGGATCAACAATTAGAAGAAACAAAGAAGGATGTAAGGGATGAGAAAGTACAATATGTAAGTTCAAGTTTAGAAGGAATTAAAAGTGCAAAGATAAATGTGGAGGCAAATCCAAATACAAAGACAACAAAAGAGGTCAAGATCTTCCCAGGTAAATCATCTTCATTTTCCTCAAGTTGTATAGAATCATCTCCTGGTAATAAAAGTGAAAGTGGTATGGAGGTTATCCCTTGCACTTTTAGGTTTCAAGAGTAGCATAATAAATAAATGAGGATGGAGGAAGTCTATAACAATTTAGGGTTTTTAAGGCAAAAATGACAAAATAGGTCAAGATATTTCCAGGTAAATCATCTTTATTTTCCTCAAGTAGTATAGAATCATCTCTTGGTAATAAAAGTGAAAGTGGTATAGAGGTTATACCTTGCACTTTAGGGTTTCAAGAGTAACATAATAAAGAAATGAGGATGGAGGAAGTCTATAACAATTTAGGGTTTTTTGGGTAAAATAAGAAGTAATTGATTTGGAATAGTATCCCTGAACTTTAGGGTTTCCAGGGCAATATAAAGAAGAATGTGCTTTTGAGATTATTCCTTGATCTATAAATCTTGCACAACAAGACAAACCTATAGATGATAAGTCTTACTTTGAGTAGTGTGAGAAGATTGAAGAGATAGATGAAGATGAAAGTATTGGTGGAAATGAAAAAAGAGAGGAAGATCCAAGAAGCAAAAACAAAGATAAAAAGGAACCCAGAGGGATATTGATATGGGAAAACAAAAGCAAAAACCGTAAGTGTTAACAAGAAGTGGGGCTAAAACCACAAATAAAAACAAAAAATAACAATGAAAATAATATCTTGGAATATTAGGGACATGAATAAGAACCCTAAAAAAAGGTATTAAGAAACTCTCAAGTTGTTATAGAAAATATATTTATATTTATAGATATGAAAAATGGGTAGCAAATATTTTAGCCATTCATGGTGTTGAATTTTATCTTGACAAAATTTCAATTTTGGAAGGCATCTATATGAAATGATAAAAAGGAGTTGATTGTGAAAACTTAGCAATGAGGAAGATGGAAAATCTCTTTGATAAGAAAGGCGGATAAAGACTTTTATTGATAGAAAGACGGGTTGGATATGGTTTAATTAATTTGATAGAAATGTAATGAGAGCAATGTAATATTTTGTTTTTGTAATGAGAGTGGCCCCCAATAGAAACCACACAGCTTATTCAAAAAAATATTTAATCCCTATCAATTGAAGAGCATCACAAAAATGTTGAGCATGGGGAATAACTTATTATGTATTGTTAGTACTTTTAAATTACTTAACCAAGTTAGCTAGTATTTATAGAAAAAAATATGGAAAAGTACAAGACCAAAACTCAATTTACAAAGTATCTTGACATCCAAATCATAGATATATTGCAAATTTTCATGACTATATAATAAGTAACACTAAATCAATGCAATCTATCATCTAATAAGTAAACCTTGTTTAGTAGGGATCCAAAATTTTAAATTATAGTGGGTTACTTTAAGCAATCATACCATAAGAAAAAGATAACCCCAAGTGGATGGAGTTATGTAGATCATACTATGAATCAAAAATTTAGGGTCTAATTTCTAGATAAGGGAGGGATATAATATTACATATTAAGGATTTTGATGCAACCATGTACATCAATGACTCCTTTTGATTTGAGACGTTTAAATACAATGATGAAATCAATGATATTCTTATCCTATCTTACATGTATATGGTGAATGGTTGTATATATTTATCCCCTCATAGATTAAGATTATTCCTTATGGTGGAGTGTAACCACTAATAGTCTTAAAGGGTGGGTATGAGAGGCTATTAAAATGCTAACATTGGGTAAGGATGAAAACAAATGGATCGATGAATCATAGGAATAATTTATGTTAGTTTTCATATCATGTGATCAAGGAAAGGGTTACTTAGAGTCCCCATGGACCACAATGCCAAAATAATTAAACCCACATGCTTTAGTGTCCATCATGACTTCTTAGCAAATGGGATAATTGTATGGTGTCACACTTGTTCATGGAACCAATTCCACCTATGGTACTAACCTCATACTCAATGTTATAGAATATTATATTATGGTGCTAATATAAGCAATAAAGTAATATAAATACACTTGTTAAGCAAAACATTCCTTAATGATTATACACAATTTAGGTCTAACTACCTTGAGTTGAGTAATGAGGGATTATTTCCCAACTTTATAGATTAGGTAAGGTAATAGGATTTCGTAGGTAATGTTTTTTATATTATAAGTCTAAAAGAGATAAGGAGATCAACATTGACCTTAACTAATTTTATTTGTAATTAGTATGTTATCTAGTTTTAGGTTCCAAGTAATGATATGTGTTAAAATCTTCAAATGTAGTATGGGCCTAAAATTTGAACTATGAAGTCCAAAATCTAAACTTTGAACTTCAAACTTAAACATCTTGGACACAAGGGTCCTTAGCACATTAACACCAACACCAAATGCTAGCATGGGTCCAAACTTCAAATTCTAAAATTCGAAATCCTTCTCAACATATCAATTACATCTCCAATGTTGACATCACCACTAGTTGTCAGTGACACCACTAGCTACTAGTGTGGGTCTAAAATCTAAACTTTAGACTTGGGAAAGATTGTTAGTACATCAACATCTTCAATGTTGATGTTAGA
This sequence comes from Wollemia nobilis, assembly GCA_028583015.1. Taxonomy (NCBI): domain Eukaryota; kingdom Viridiplantae; phylum Streptophyta; class Pinopsida; order Araucariales; family Araucariaceae; genus Wollemia; species Wollemia nobilis. Next base: position 5,712,934 of record JAQPPZ010015032.1, read on the forward strand.
ACCAACTACCAACACCAACACCAATTGCTAGCATGGGTATAAAATCTAAATTTCAGAATCTAGACTCTAAAAGGATTTTTAACATATTAGTTCCATCTCCACCATTGACATCAACACCATCTACCAATGCCACTACCAACTATTACTGTGGGTCTAAACTCCAAAGTCTAAAATCCAAACTCCATTTTCTAAAATAATTTTTAGAACATCAATGCCAACACTAGCTACTAGCATATGCGCAAACTTTGAACTTTAATTGCCAAACTCAAAGCTTCAAAATATGACCTATCAAAAGCTATACTGTCAGTTATTCTAGAAGTTGAAATTTTTCATCTTCAAATGCAACACCTTCTTGATATGCTATATCCTCTTACATAAGGAATATTTTGGGTATCACACGAGATAAAAGGAAGAAAAAAATAAGAAAAACAAAGATTGTACACTAGTATGCATCTCACCAATGAGATTACCAGTTGTACCCATATGCCAAAGTTACAACCACTACCATTACTTCTCTACACTTAGATCTAACCAATACTGTCACATTATTTCTCATTAATATAGCCTGCATCACTAAATATCTATCTAAAGGTCCTTCCTACATTTTTTTTCATAATCCTTCTTAGTCTTTTGTCTTATACCTTAGGGCATCTCTCTCCATGTCCTTCATAGAGATTCATTATATTGTATTCTCTTATAATATAAGAATTATTACTTACATGGATTTATGCTTGTGTTCACTTCCATGTGTATATATTTTATCATGTTTGTATTGTTCTTAATGTAATTTTCCATAGTGCCTCAAATATCATTCTCATAATACCAAGCCTCATATGACATATAGTAGTACCATGAGCTTTGTCCATGTATAATCGTATTCTAGTATGCAACCTAAGTAGTCCCTCACTTAGCATCTAACAATCAACTTTGGTGGTAATGCCTTAATGCATAGTCAACCATATCTTGGAACCACATCCTTTATGACCATTCATGTCCTTCTCATAATAAATCCATATATTTCTTACTTCCTAATACACAATTTTATGTGATCTTTTATTGTAGCATCTATAGGCTTTGCTCTAAGTGGAATAACCAAGGAAAATACCCTCTTCACACCTGGAATCAAACTTGCACAAATTTTTCTCTTCTCGTCTAATGTAGCATTTGCTTCCAAAAATTTTGAAGTTTTTTACAGTGGCTGGTCTTCCCTTCCAAAGCTCATATGGGGTTTTGTGGTGATTTACTCTTATTTGAGCTCTGTTGATAATGTAAATAGTTGTATGAATTGCCTCTTTCCAAAACACATCAAAAATCTTACTCATTTAACATAGCCCTAGCCATACCCTGAACAATTCTATTTTTTCTTTCAACTACTCCATTTTGTTGTGGAGCTTTTGTTGTTGAGTATTGTCTCTTGAGTCCATGTTGTTCACAAAATTCTATAAATTCACCTGAAGTGAATTCTCCTCCTCTATCTGATCTTAGACACTTGATCTTTTTGTCTGTTTCATTTTCTACTTGATCTTTTTGAACTTTTCAAATGCTTCTGATTTTTCTTTTAAGAATGTTACCCAAGTCATTCTAGAGAAATCATCAATAAATAACATGAAGTAACTATCACCTTGTAAACTCTGTCCTTGTAGGTCCACATATATCGGTGTGAACTAGCTCTAAGGGTTTGGATGAAGAAAACTCCTTTGATTTGAAACTTGATCTTATTTACTTACCATGTTGGCATTGTGCACAAATTGTGCTTGGGAGTTTTGCTATTTTAGGTAAATCTTTGACTGCTTGTTTGTTGCTTATTTTCACTATGTTGTCAAAGTTCAGGTGACCCATTCTTCTATGCTATAACCAGCTCTCATCCTCTTGTGATAAAAAGCATTTTCCTCCTTTAATTTCACTTAGCATGTAGAGATTGTAGTTCTACTAGCGTCTACAATAAGCTTTCATGTCTTGGATTTCCTAATCTCACATCCATTTGGGTGAAATGTGAGTATGTGCCCTTGATCACATAGTTGACTTAGCTTAGTAGATTGTGCTTCAATCCTTCAACATATAACACATTTTTTGTCCTAGATTTTCTATTATCCAAACTCAAAGTCTCTTTTCCAACAATTTTGATAGAAGCATTATCACCAAATCTCATTGTTCTTCCATTTATTTTCTTGAGAGAAAGAAATTTGTTTTTGTCACCTGTCACATGGCTTGAACAACCACTATCAATGTACCACTGATTTCCTTCATTTTGCACATGAAGAGTTGTTTGTACCAACATGGACTTTTATTTTTCTCATTCCTTATCCTTCTGAACTGTTTGACCTTCCTCTTTCTTTCTTGATTTAGGAAGTTCAAGAAATATTGTTTTACACCATCTAGCTTTGTGTCCAAAATTATTACATTGGTAACACATGACATTGTTATTCATGAGAGGTGCAAAATAATTGCAATTTCTATTGATGATGCCAAAATTATTTTTCAAATAGACCATGCAATGTACAACTTTATGACCATATTTGTTACATGAAAAACAATAACCATGGAATAAATTTTTAAACTTGTTTGATTGCCTTGAATAATATGGTCGCATGGTTCTTTCATTTATGTTCCTATGATTGACTTCTGTCCATGATGATTCTCTGTCTCCTTCCTCCAGTACATCAGCCTAGGTCATGTGCTCCTATTTACTAACTTTCTTTGATATCTTTGTTCCTTTTGAGTTTGACTCCTCTTTTTGTTTCTCTAACCTTATATTTTTCCGCAACTTATCCTTAGACTTTTCTACTTCTTTTCTTAGAGAGACAACTTCATGTTCCAATTTTTCACATTCTAATTATTTTGCCTTTAATTTCTCAACCATAACTTCTTCAATTCTTTTTGTCTCTTCAACTTCACTTTTAAGTCTATGAGATCTTGTAGAAGTTGTCTTTGTTTCCTCATACTCTTGAACTTGAGCCTTCAATCCTGAGTTCTTTCTAACACTTTTCAATTCTCCAAGAGCAGCAATAAGTTCCTTTTCCATATCAACTGTGACTTCATCTACATTTTCTGAATATTTCTTGTTGATTTCAACCATAGGAGCATCTTCTATCACTTCAGTGGCCATGTATGTTCTTGTAAGATCTTCCTTCAAGTTGTTAGGCTTTCACGAAGGAACCCGCTCTGATACCAATTGAAAAACACAAGCTTATACTAAGGGGGGTGAACAACATAAGATAAAACTTTACTTTTCTTTGCAAAGCAGTATTATCCAATATTATCAATTGCAATAATGAAACAATGCACAAATCATCACACACATAAGAGACAGATTTAATGTGGTTCACCCAATGTGGGCTACCTCCACAGAGAAACTATTTCTTATAAATTTTCTCAACAAATCTCTTGGGAACCAATTCCCTAAACAATGTTTATGGGCACCAACCCAAAGGAGACACCAGTCCCCTATGCTCTGGTTCATGGACCTCTATCCACAAGAGACACCAATCCCCTTTACTCTAATCTGCTCCAAGAATTTACACAAGGCTTGCTCAAATCTGCTCCAAAACCTGCTCTCAAATCTGCTCCAAGCCTACACATAAGGCTTGCTTAAATCTGCTCACCAAAACCTACTCAAATTTGCTCCAAGCCTACACACAAGGCTTGCTCAAATCTGCTCACCAAAACCTGCTCAAATCTGCTCACAACTTTGCTCAAATCTGCTCACAACACCTGCTCAAATATTCTCAAATCTTGCATACAAACAATGCTTATATCTTTCCCAAAAGTGCTTTCTTTGGCTAAAGTAATTCAAACATATTCTACCCAAAATTCTTTTTCTTCATGAACATATAAAGAATGATATGCAATACAAATACCCAATATGTTCTTTCACATTCATTAAGTCTGTCGCTTTCTCATATCTCACATTTATTGCATTCAAAAAGATAGCTCTAGTATAGCACTTGATAATTGACTTTCTTATGTACTCCCAAAATCAATCAAAACCCTATGCACAAATTTGTTCTCAAACCCTTGCTCTATTATTCCCAAATTCATTCAAAGCAATGCTCATCAAATCAATGCTTATATCTCCAACCATATGACATCAAAAGATTTTCTTTATCCAAAAACAAACCTTGAGTAAGGGATTAAATCACCATACCTCTAAAAACTGCCTTGATGATGATGTGCCTTCAAAACCTGTCTCAAACATAATTTTTCTTTCTTATGTCACTTCAAAAGTTAGTAAATCTCCTTTTCAAATCATCCACATTAAAAACCTTTCTCAAAAATATGTGCACAATAAGGCTTGAAAATAATACTTTATAACTCCTTTTTGGTCTCACAAAATAAAGCTTTTCATAATAAACAAACCCTCAAATTTCCCTTCTTCTATCATGCAAGAATACAATTAAATATAAACCAAAATACACCTTATACCTCCTTTTCTAATATTCAAAATTTACAATTTCCAAATAAACCCTAATACACCTTATGTCTCCTAAACTTAACATGCAGAATTTACAATTACCAAATAAACCCTAATACACCTTATATCTCCTAAACTTAACATGCAGAATTTACAATTACCAAATAAACCTTAGTACACCTTATATCTCCTAAACTTAACAAAAATATTTGCCCTTATTCAAATCAGCGAACGATTTCCTTTCAAATTATATTTAAATAAAAATCTTTGTCCATACCTTCAACCAACATGCCAAGTGAACAAATTCCTTTCTCTGCCTTACAAAAAAAATAGTGCCTACGGGTTTTGACCCTGCGACCTACTGCCCTCCAACGCCTTAGCGCTAGCCAAGCAACCAACTGGGCTAGCCACCCACTTGAAACCTAAGATGCAACACTTCAACTTTATTCCTACTTCGATCGCATTTCTTTTTTACTTTTTCCTCTCTGTTTCAATGCACAAAAATGATATTTGAATTGCGTGCACACTTAGACATTAGCCAAATGAATTAATTCAGCACACACACACACACACACACACACACACACATATATATATATATATATATATATATATATATATATATATGAATTCTGTTTTTATGAATGTACATCGACGCTTGTATACTTTTTCTTATACGTTTATGACATTGGCACCATTTTCTTTTGAACCCTTATTCGTCGACGCTCATTTTCTTTTGAAACCTTATATTATAATATTTAAATTAAATATTATAATATTATTTTTAAACCTTTGTCCCTTTGAAAAATTAAATCTTCTTTTTGTCTTTAAACCTTTGCCTTCTCTTGTGGTCTTTAAATCTTTTTCCAAGAAAATATAATATTATCTTTTAAACCTTGTCCTTCTTCATAATATTTAAATTTGACATTTAAATATTATAATTCTTCTCTTAGAAAAATATCTTGGAGATATACCTTGCCTTGAATTATGTCCATATACCTTGCTTTGAATTTTGTCCATTGCTTGCTATCAAACTCATGGGAAATATTTTTGCCTTGACTACCATGCACCTTTGACATCAAAATATTTTTGCCTCATGTACCCTTTGACATCAATGACAACTCAATATACTCAATATTTCCAACACTCGGCTGTTTTGTCGACAGGCTTTGGATGGAAGAAATAACAGAAGCTAATGTTGGGTTGGCTTTTAAACCTTTCCTGTTAAGTGACAAATTTGAAGCATTGTTTTTTTTTTCTAGTGACCTTTGAATGGGAGTACTAAGAGAATCTGATGCTAGGAGAGATAGCCTCAAATTTAGGTAAAGTTCCCTCCAAAGAAACTTCTTCCAAACCCTCAAAAGAGTGGGGTTGGGGATTAACATCCATATCATTCTCCTGACTCAAAAGATAGGAGAACATATTTGCCATGGGAATTTTATTCATCATAGAGGAAATAAGTTTAGGAGAACTTACCTCGTCTTTTCCTGAAAGTATCTCCCCATCTTCAATAGGTGAGGGATCTTGGGCATCTTGCTTCTTCATCAATGTATGATTCTTTGCTGGAAAAGTCTTATGGGGAATGCCATCCACCTGATTCTCACATCTTCCATTACCTTGTCTAGAGCTCTCTCCTTCAAACTGTTTCTTTTTCCACATTTTATGTTTTTGGGAGGATTTTTCTACGTAGGGCATACATTAGATGAATGCCCTAGTTTCTTGCATGTTGCACATATGACCGAAGCATTCTCATACTCAATATTCTGGTTCCAAACCCCCAACTTTGAGACCAAACTGACTGAGGCAGGAAAAACCTTCTCAAGGTCTGCATTAACACATAATCTTGCATAAATTAGTCGAGAATGGGCTTTGGTGGCGGGGTCAATAGCCACAAGACCCCTATTTCTCTTGCGATACCAACACATCCTCATTCCAGAAGTGATAGGGCAAACTTGGTAGCCTGACCCAGATTGGGGCTTGGGAAAAACTCTAAGAATCTGGGTCAAAATCTGAACTCCATCTTCATAAGATGAGACCCCTCCGTCCAAAAAACCACGGTCCTCCCCCCAAAATTCTGTCTGAGTCCTCCTTGAAGAGCAACTTGACCATGAAAAAACCTTTTGGCAAATCAACTATTTCCATGTGGCCATTGGGCCTCCATTTTGATGCAACCCATTTCCTAAGCATGTCCAAATTTGGACAAGCACCCATGAAACGCCCTACCAAATTTGCAAACCCTTGTTCAATCTCCATATCTACAAGCTCATATGGGACAACAATTTTACCTCCTTCAAGGATTAGGGTAAAACAAGGTTCACGGGTTTTCTTCTTACCACTAACCACAAATGACCATGAAGGACCCCCACAAAAGGAATGTGGGTCCTTTCCAACAAGCCCTGAACAAAGCACCACATTATCAACATTAAAAACAAAATTTGGGCCTGGACCATTATTCGCCTCTATTAGAGGAATGCCATTTTGAGAAAAAACTTTTCCATTGTCTTCCTTCCCCTCATCCTCGTTCCCACCATCACCGCTCTTCACCTCTCCCTCCATCATTCCTTTCCTAATATAAAATATGTGCTTGATCTTGTCACCGAGATCCACAATAAACTGTTGTCAAGGTCGCAGCTACTACACCCCTACCACAGGAACCCTACCACAAACAATTGTCACCGCGATCATAGTTGTTGCACCCCTACAACAGGAACCCTACCACAATAAACTGTCATCGAGATCGCAGTCGTTGCACCTACCACAGTATATTGTCGTCGAGATCGCAACCGTCGCACCCCTAACATGGGAACCCTACCACAATAAACTGTCATCGAGATCATAATCGTTGCACCCCTACCACAGGTTCCCTACCACAATAAATTGTCACTGAGATCACAACTGTTGCACCCCTACCACAGGTACCCTGCTTGTTTGGCGTGTCGTCGAGATCACAGTTGCTACACCCCTACCACAGGAACCGTACTATAGAAAACTGTCGCTGAGATCGCAACTGCTACACCCCTAAAATATGACAAATGTTGACCATGGATGAAGTTCTACATATTCCAACAATCATATCTTTACCATGTAATAAGAAATAATTCAATTTAATTCCCTAATGCATAAAGAAAATCATAATTTCTAGACAATGACCCCTAAAGATGATACCTATATATTGGAAAATTTGATCTTCAACAAAGATTATATTTGTAATACATACTACGAAAATGTAAACAATCATAAATTGTGCTTTAATCATATAAAAAGCATCACTCTATTGAAGAAGAAACAACTAACCATATCTAGAACATGAGTTAGTATCGAAGTGTTGTACCACCATGGCAATGGCCCTACATGGGTTGATAATAAGAATATATTGAGACGAACTCCAGCATCCCCTTTGAAGCCATGCTTGAGGAATTGACTTGTCTTTGATACCATGTTAAAGAAACATTGGACAATAAGACTAAAGTTGTATTTACTACAATTAAACAATTAGAAATTTGTCAATTTTGTTCGCTAATGCTGTTCATGTATGTTTTTCAAACCTACGGAGTATAAACTTGTAGCATTTCCAAGTTCTATAAGTTAAATGAGCAACAAGCTGGTATCAGTACAGAAAAGTCTATATACATCAGGCAATGAAGTAGCTAAAGAGGAAAGGGTGCAAAACAATAGATTGAAAAGATTCAAATTTTATTGGTGTTACTATGAGAAATATACATGGATATGAAAGAGACAAAAAAATTTACCATTCAATGTGGAACCCAAATAAAGTTTTCTGATTGTTTTCTTACCTGAAGAAATGTTGACATGGAGATCAACAAATGGGGGCATATTGACTTCTGATGAGAATATACAATTGGAAAAATGCATTTTGCAAGAGGGTACAATAATTGGCTTCCATAGTGAGAACATTACAGTGTCATATAAGATAAAAATTTCTTTGCTTTCTGACTAAAAACGCTGTAGAGTGGCCAGAATGCTTTCATGTAGAGGTCGCTTGATTAAAAATTGGCTTCCATAGTGAGAACATTACACTGTCATATATGATAAAAAATTATTTGCTTTCTGACTAAAAACACTGTAGAATAGCCAGAATGCTTTCATGTAGAGGTCGCTTGATTAAAACTTAAAGTTTCATCTCCTTCTGTTGTTAAAGTTTCATCTCCTTCTGTTGTTATCCTAGAATACTTCCTTTGCCCATATTCTTCACGGACTGAAACCGTCTTCCAAGATACCTTCCATCTCTCAAACAAACTTTGCCTACAAAATGACACAAACAGCAATACAGAAAATTTTATTTACATAGTATTTAAAAGCTAGGAAACAAATTGTAAAAATAAAATTCACGAGTATTCATCACTCTAGAGTTGTTTTAAGAATGGTTTTTAAATCCTCAAAAGATACCTTTTTCACTTTTAAAAAACAAAGATCATAATGCTAACTGAAAATTTGACTTTAGTTGGAAGTAAATTGAATCTAAGAGAAACATTCCTTCAGAATAGAGAGGTGCAATTGATCTAGAGAAGCACAAATCTAGAACATTGTTTTTATTTTTTTGTTTTTTTTTTTTTTTTTGCTACACAAGGGAATTGGCAACAGTCCCCGTAATATTTTCCACGCGGGCATGGTTTGAATCCGGAGATCTACCACTATAACCCTTGCCCCACCTCGGTAAACTTTTACTCCAAGTGAGGGGGACCCCGGAGGGGTTCAAGATTGCAACCGCCGACCTCAAGCTGGCAAACACTCAGCAGAAACTGGTGGTCTACTACCTGAACATTGTTATGCATAATATACACACATTGAGATAAACAAGATAAAATGAAATTAAACAGATTTAAGTGAAAGACATGAATCCTGTGATGAATTAGGATATAGTACACATCTGAAAATGGTGTCATGCTGCTATCATTCCAATAATGACAATCTTAAAAACTATCACAAAATTCTTATTTGCAGTAAAGAATGTTTCATATTTTGAAAAATCTTGCTTGAAATACTGAATGCCCCATATATTTCAAAATAACATCATCACATTGTTGACAATTCCCTGCCATGTCAAGGGAGCGATCAGAAAAGATGATGAAAGCCACTAAACTTTCTCTTGTTTTCCATTTCAAAATTCAGCCAGAGTAGACAAAACATAAAGCTCCTTCAATCTAGGAATGGTACTTTCTGCTAATAACAATACAGTAACCATATGCATAACTCAACAAACTCAGTCAAGCAACACTTAAACCACCATACAGATATTATAAAAGAGAGAGCACTTTCCACTAGAGGCCATATTCTATCCTCAATCGCAATTACTACTAATCAAGCTTATGTTGTAAGCCGATTTAGAAAATCTCAAACAAGGCAAACTTGGAGTGGAAAAGACATTTAACTCAAGCGTAACACAAATTTAATAATACTTCAAACTTTTGACCAAAACAAAAAAATCAATTTAGGTAAATTTTATATAGAAGGGGTCCTCCCAAGGGGTTTGGAAAAGACATTTAACTCAAGTGTAACACAAATTTAATAATACTTCAAACTTTTGACCAAAACAAAAAAATCAATTTAGGTAAATTTTATATAGAAGGGGTCCTCCCAAGGGGTTTGGATGAAGTGGTGGAGAGTGAGGAGTTTCAGACTCTAAACCAAAGATCAAATCCCATGGATGAAACTTTAAATTTAAAACCACTCGCTCAGAGCGCACAGCGACGTGGACAAAGGCACTATTGTGGGTTGTCCGTCCCTAGGCGGTGGCAGTCATAGCATTGATTCATACCCGACACTTCTAAGGTGAGCTATCATCTGATGAAACCCAAGTTTTTAAGCTCAAAACCCTGTCAACAAGGGATTCTTTGGTCGATGTGTCATACTTTCCATCGGGCAGCATGGTCGATAATGTCGCCGCAACACCGCTCACGCAATGCCAAATCAAGAAATTGAGGGGCTGCCTGCTAGTCTCATGGCCAGACTATGATGTGGAGGTTGTCGGAATGTTGAGTGAGGTGCTAACTAGGGTTTGCCCTAGAGTGGATTTTAGGGTTTCGACGAAGACGCCACCATTTAAAGCATTGTGTGTGGATTCGGAGTTGTATACGTGAATAACGCTTTTTGGAATGGAGTGAGATTGCAGTTAAGGTTTTTAGGGTTTCTATAGCCCTATTGAATGAGAGAAATAATTGTTTGATTTTTTCCTCAGTTCCTAAATGTATAAGAGATTTACAAAATTTTTGCTTTAGTCTTACAAAATATATGGTATAAGAGATGCTTGCAATTTTTCTTTATGATCTGTTAAAGTGGACTATGATAGCGCAAAATTTTGGAAATATTACTCTACTAAGATGCAATGCATAGACAATAGCGGTGGGGTTTTGGTATTGTGAAGGCTGCTGCATGAAAAATGAAGGATGTGGAATTTTGGAATATTTATATTTACGAAGAAAACTGAAGAAGATCCAGGAAATAAAAATCAAGAATTCAGACTTTTTATGAAAAGGATGTAGGTATTGAGCTATAGCAACTCAATTGAGATGAGAATTGAATCTGTTTGTACACTCTCAAGCTCTAAAGGAGAGTTGTGATTTGTCAAGGGTAGGGGACCCAAGTACAACCCCTTTTTCTTCAGCAAAAAAAATTATATATAAAGAAGTGGCCCTGATATTTTTAATTGAATCTGTACTGATGAGCAAAATTATTGAAGAATTAGCCATTTGGTAAAACAAAAACAAAAGAGGCCATAATATTTTCTATGACCTCTCAAATCCCGATCAAATGCTATTAGTATAATTTGTAAACATTCTCTACTAAATTTCCCAGTAATCGAAGTCCAAATCAATGTTATCTATGCCACTATTTGCAATAACAACTGGCGTCCAAGTTACTTCCTGCTATCCTCACACATCTTGAGGGTAATATTTTTCATTTGTTCAGGCATTGACATGACACAGACGGTTGCTTACCTAAGATTTCAAAAAATATATAAATAAATAAAATTCTAGTAAACTGAACTTTGGAATAGAGTTCTGAGATAACTCCATTCATATGGAAAATGTAACCAATTATGAACGCTCAATAAGTTTCAACAAAATCAAAGACTGCTGTTTTCCTTTCTCTATCAATTTCTTCAAATAACCACCATTCATTAGCTACATACAATTCTCAGTGTGACATATGTCAGATTTTTCTATATAAATAAAGATTGAATTACGTGGTCGATTATTTTGTAGATAACTTTTGAACATAATTCCAGTAATATGATCTGTCCTGAATATATTTCAATCCATCTAGAAAAAGTAACTAAGAAGAATAAATTGATAGATGAATGTATTAACTGTCTTAACACATTGTGTCTTTAAAGTTTTAAATTCAGTTGATTCCTATGATCTTTCCTAGGTTAACTGTTTTCAGATTCCTTAGGACTGCTCAATACCCACCTACGCAGACTTACCCAATAAGACACGGTCTGAGAACTTTCTATCTAGACCCAGAATCACATACATAGTCTATTGTATGGTGGATATTCATGATTTAAGGTAGTATCTTCATGATTGATTTTTTTCTTCCAGGTTCCAATACACAGTCTACTCCATTTGAATTGGAATATAATCATTGTACAGAATATTTTGAAGCGTTTACAGCTCCTAATTTCAAAGATTTACTCTAGTTGAACTAAAAAATCCCAAAACTATGTTTGCTAGCACTGTAAGGCAATGTTACCTAAATAATGCTGCACATATAGAATATAGAATTTGTATTTGCACAATGCAAACTTTGGATAAGACCCACAAACAAAGAAATCCATTAAGAAAAGCAATTCTGATATGCATGATATCTTCATAATACATATAATGATCTCAAAGACAAGTTTGGATGAATTAGCCAAGTCTAGAGTGTGCTGATTGGGCTCATATTGAGAGGGTCCAAACTATTTTCCTCCAATTATTTATCTTGGATAAGATAACAATTCTGCAATGTAGTATCCAAACTGATTTTGGTGCTCATCCTCTTCACCTTAAGCACATCTTTGAATGATTTTTTCTCTGCATTGCCTTGGATCCATCGGTGACCCTGCATCATGCCACGGGAGCTATCCATATTTAGCCCTTTGTTTCTCAGAGTGGATTAGCTCCACAACCACTTTAGGCCGTCATCATAGCTAGTACTTGTAAGCTAGTTCACTTCTTCAATCAGTTAGCATCTCTATAGATCAGCTCTCAACATGCAAATACTCTTTGAACACTCCTCCCTGCCTTCTTCCAATTAAGAAGGCTATTAACCAGCAGTCAAGGCTGGCATATATTGACAACTATGTTCCATGAAGTTTCCAGGATGGGGACAGTGTAAAACGTTGGAACGCATTTGGAATGCATCCCCCATGAACATCGATTGACAATGTATTCAGATTAGTTGAATTGTTCCAGACCAGCCTCTTAGTCCTAAGTTACTTTTCTAAACTGAACATTTCATGTGAATTGAGGATGGCATTATCACTTGTTCTGTTTATATAAAGTTACATTGGACATTTTGCATTTGGATCCCTCTTGGTCAGCAAAAAGTCTACTTATGTCAGTTGTGGGTGGAGACAAACCACCACATTCCTAATGAGGGTAGGGTGTATCTAAATTGCTCTCTTCAAGTGGGAAGACTGGGGAGCATTGCATCATTAGGTGTACCATTCATTATGCAATTCAGGGGAGGTACTATTGTTTGTATAGACTTAAGCAAATTGCTTGCCACTTGGTTCTGCTATTCTAACCAAAGATGCTTGGCTATGTCCCTTCAAAAAGTTCTCACTCTTCAGGGCCAAACATTATAGGAGAGATTGACTACCACTTGATGAATCACCTCATCCTTTCAATTGACCCTACCGACAAAAGCAATAAGCATCCATCTAAGGATACATCTTTCTAGCACAATAACGAAAGATATGTGCACCCTTACCCACATATGAGAGTAGCTACTACAGATTTGACACCCTCTTCTTCCATGTAATCAGACAGGACTGTGGTTCTCTAGTGTACTCTAGTGTTGGTTATCAGTTACTCCTTACTTTGCCTGGGAGGTGCAAACAGCTTTTGCCTAGGAGGTGCAAATAGACGCAGCCTACTAGTTTTTTGTCCTCTTGTATTGGTTCCTCAACCATGGATATTAGAAGAGTATATCCAACCAGGCCCCCTTAGTCCTCTCTCTTAGGAACATCATTGGATCATGTGTTCGCTCTTTTGAGACAGTGATGATGACAACTTCAATTCTACTTTACATTCCACTACTGATTAAATTTGACAGTTGGATCCAGTTGACCAGTCCTTTTGGGTTGTTGATTCCCCCACTTTTTCAGATCTAGTTTTGTACAGTAGTTTCATTTAGTGTAGTTTTCATTAGTTTATTTACTCTGGTTTAGATTATCTTGTTAGAGCTTTTCTTATTGCTACAATGCATTGTAACAAATTACTTTCAGTGAGTCCCATTGGCCTACTTTGGCCTTTCAATGGACATTAATAAAGTTATCTATTCTTTTCTATACAGAGGGCAGAGGCACTTAAACTAACACAAAATCTATCAGCTTTCAATCATAACCCTTACATGCAGGTATTTTAAAGGATGCATTCCTGGTCTTATGCCAGTATTGAATGAGTTTCAAGACTAACAGATAATCCTATCTTTCAATAAATATTAAAATATCATATTAATAACCACAGCAACAAACATGGTTCAACTCGGCTTATAATATTCATAACACTCAAGATTCCAATGCCAACTCCTCCATAATTTACTCTAGTTGAACTAAAAGAACCCAAAAGTACATTTGCTAGTCATGCAAGGCAATGTTAGCTAACTAACAATGCACCTATAGAATTTGTATTTGCCTAGTGTGAAGCTCAGATAACAAATCACCATGAAAAAAATCTATTAATGAAAGGAAGATGTTTGATATGCATGACATCTGGATAATAGACACAATGATCCCAAAGACAAATTTAGATGGATTAGCAAATATGTATAGAAAGAACAATACTTTGACTCCACAATGATCTCCGTTCTGGAATGCTAACATTTTTGGCTGCACTTCCAAGACATACCAAAGAAGATGCACCTCTTTCACTACATTATCAAACACATACTCCTTTATGGATTTGAGATTTTGGGTCCAAGTCTAGGGCATGCTGAAGGTCCAAATTATTTTGATCCAGAGATTTATCTCATATAAGAGAACAGTTCTGCAATGTATTGCCCAAGGTGAGTTTGGTGTCCATCCTCACCTTGCAAGCATCTTTAGAATTATTTTCCACCTTCAACGCCTTAGATCCATTAGTGACATGGCATCAAGCCACTAAAGAAACCCATATATAGCACTTTGTTCTTCTAAAAGGACTACCTCCAAAGCATCTCTGGTCATCATTGAAATTTGAGACAAATACTCAAAGGCCAGTTCACTTCTTCAGTCAGTTTGACTACCTCCATTTAGATTCTCTTTGACCACAACCCCCTACCTTCTTGATAAGAAGTTGATTAATAAATCAGTGAAGGATGACGTATCTCTGCAATATATTCATATCCACTCCACCTTTTGATCCTAAGTTAAGCTTTCTACACTCAGCATTTCATGAGCATAGAGGATGGCATCATCACTGACCCTGATTAGATCCAGCAACATTAGAGACATCCTCAGGATCCCTCTTGGTCAAATCAGAGTGTGCTCACATTAGTTGCAGACAGAGACAACCAACATATTCCTCAAAAGGTCAGAGCATGTTGACTTTGATATCATCGAGAAGTGGAAACCAAGGACCAATTCATCTTTACGTGTCCAGTTTCATTACAAGCTTCGAGGGAGTTATTATTGCTTGATTCAGGCAAACTCCTTGAAAAACTTTTTCCACTATGCTCGCCATAGATGCTTGGCTCTGTATATTCAAAACGCTATCACTCTTCTGCATTAGATATTACGAGAAATGAACTACCACTCAATGGATCACCTCATTTTTAACTGTATCTCTGCCTACAAGAGCCATAACCATTTGTATAAGGATGACATAATGACAGAATTGCGTCCTTGTCCACATACGAGTGTAGCCACTAGGGCTTTGATGACTTCTTGCATGTGGTCAGACATGATTGTAGCTCTTTGGTTTAAGGCAGTACCCTCTCGTCACTTGCCCAAGAGCTGCAGACAAACGCTGCTTGAGGGTTTCTCGTCTTCTTCCATTGATTCCTCTGTCATGGATGTCAGAAAAGTTTTGACAGATTGGACGTTATGCCCTCCCAGGTTTATCCAACTAGGTCCCTTTAGTCCCAATCATTTTCCTAAGTGCATCATTAGATCCAGTGTTTGCTCTTTTGAGATGGTGATGGTTACAACTTTGTTTCTACTTTGTATTCCGCTACATATTAGAGTTTGACCTGTCCTTCCTTGCTTGTTAGTTCCCTCACTCTTCACAACTTACAACATATTTAGAGTTTACGATTTTTATTATCCACCCACTGATGTTGAGATCTCGTGTTGTAGAGTTCATTTTAGTGTGGTTTTCATTTGTTTCTTTACTCTAGTCTAGATTATCTTGTTACTGTTGCCACATTTTACTAAGGGGTAAAATTTTGAAGATTGCTGCATTTTTTATGACCAAATCCTCTCCTCTCCTCCTTCCCGAGCAATCAGTCCAATCAGTCCCCGGCGTCGCACTCAGAAGCAGGTCTCAGGTGAGAAAGCACGACGCACTCCGGCGAGGTCCAAGGGGAGAAAACTTGATAAAAAATGGCTAAGGCATGAAGCCCAAGTTCGCTCCACTTTGGAGCGACTCCCGGGAGTCGCAGCAACTCCCCAACGACTCCCAAGTTCGCTCCATTTCCGAGCGACTCCCGGGATCGCTCCCATCTCGCAGCAAACGTTGGCCAGCGAGCGAACATCGGCCAGCGAGCGAACGTCGGCCAAAAAGTCAACGTCGGCCAAAACAGCTGCGAACTTCATCCGAGGGGCACAACTTGATAAAAAATGGCTAAGGCATTGAGCCAGAGTTTCCCAGAATTCGCTCTCAAGGGCACTGACTCCCGGGAGTCGCTCCGACTTCATGCGACTGGCGGGCAAGGTTTGAATTCTTCCCAAGGTTCGCTCCCAGAAGCTGCAGTCCTTGTTATCGCTCCCTACTCCCTGCGACTCCCCGGCATCGCGACTCCTCTCGGCAAACGGTGGCAAAGAACGCAGAAAATTTTTCTAAGGCATTGAGCCCGAAGTTCGCTCTACTTTGAGCGACTACCGGGAGTCGCAGCTTCTTCCTGGCGACCACCATCATCGCCCTGTTTTCCCGCAAGTCGCCGGCAAGTTTAAAAGTTCGAAAACAGTGAAGGCAGGATAGCTCCTCCCAGGTTCGCTCCATTTTGGAGCGACTCCTGGGATCGCAGTAGTTTTCGGGCGATTCTCGGGATCACTCCTCCATTGAGCGATTAACCAGAAACCCCACACTATTGAATATTGCAAAACGTAGAGGGCTTCCCAAGGTTCGCTTCTCCTTCCTGCGACTCCCAGCGTCGCTCCCATTCTGCAGCGAACTTCAGTCTCGGGATAAAAGTGAGCGGTCTTCGGAATTTATGTTAGCTCGACAGAATTTCAAGCAAACTTCGGGAAGTGAATTAGGTGAGCATCTGTTAGGAAAAACTCCAAGATTTATCACCTGCAAGAGGAAGCACAATAACAAAAAAATAGAACACGGAAACAGTAACACAAGTGACACAGATATTTACGTAGAAACTTGCAATGTGCAGGAAAAACCACGGGGCAATGGCAACTTCTCCTTTTATTATTTTCAGCAAAGTTTACATTCACGTTTCTCAACGTTTTCAACAACCCAACCCAAATGCAAGGGATCACATCCCTTTTATAGAGCAGAAGGAAGAGTCCAAACTGTTCGTTTCCTCTTCCAACGGAAGCCTCCAAAACCAGTTTGTTTCAGCTCTCAAAATCTGTTCGTTTCCGCTCCCCGGATTGTTTGTCTTCCGCATTCTGACGTCTATCTCAGACGTCTATTGCTGACGTCTCGTGTTGCTTCCGATGTCTGACGTCTCGTACTGCAGCCGACCTATTGACGTCTCATACTGCCTTGATGTCTACAACCTAGACGTCAAGCAGCGCTGCCTAGACATCTACATCCTAGACGTCTAGTACTACTGCCTAGACGTCTAGCAGCCTAGACATCAGGCATTACTGCCTAGACGTCTAGCAGCAGTTTCTACTAGCAAGAACATTGCATAGTGACTTCACCTCCTAACATTCTCCCACTTGAAGTCAGTATTCGGGAATTCTTCTACCAAAACATTTTCAGCCAGTGCCAATTGCCCAATGCTGCCCTTGTTACTTTTTCAGCAAGCCCAGAGAAGTTTGAACTTGACCAGCTTTGTAAGCATATCTGCAGGATTCACTTCAGTGTCGATTTTCTGCAATAGGATCCTACCTTCTTCCACCACATTTCTGATAAAGTGGTACTTGACATCAATGTGTTTCGTGCAATCATGGAATGTTGGATTCTTCACTAACTGAATAGCACTCTGGCTATCACAATGCAACATAATTTTCTCCTGCATTACCTTTAAGTCACCCAACAATCGCTCTAGCCAAATTGCCTCTTTGTCGGCATGAGTTGCTCGCAGTGTATTCTCGCTTCAGTGGTTGATAAAACCACAACAAACCGCAACTTAGAAGCCCAACTCACCGCTCCTCCTGCAAGAGTGAAGGTATATCCTGTAGTGGATTTTCTCCCATCTCTATCTCCACCATAATCAGAATCCACAAAACCTGTAACTTGCAAATCTGCTGATCCAAAGTAAATGGCAACATCTCAAGTGGCTCTGAAATATTTGAATATCCACTTCATCGCATTTCAATGCTCCTTACTAGAATTTGCCATGTACCGGCTGACTACTCCCACTGCTTGGGCAAAATCCGATCTGGTGCTCACCATGGCATACATGAGGCTTCCTACTGTTGATGAATAGGGTACACAAGACATGCTTGTCTTCTCTGCTTCCGTTCTAGGACACTGGTTGGAAGACAACTTTAAGTGTGGAAGAAGTGGGGTACTAACTGGTTTAGCATTCTGCATATTGAAGCGTTGTAGAATCTTTTCCACATATGACTTTTGACTTAACTAGATCTTTCTTCCTTTTCTGTCCTTGTGTATCTTCATCCCTAAAATTTGGTTTGCTGCTCCTAAATCCTTCATTTCAAATGTCCTAGCCAACTGAGCCTTAAGATCAATGATTTTCTTCATGCTGGGACCTGCAACCAGCATATCATCAACATACAACAACAAAATTATAAAACTGCCATCGTCAAATCTCTTATAGTATGCACAATGGTTAGCTTCACTCCTGCTGAAACCTTGGCTCTTCATGAACGTGTCAAATTTCCTGTACCACATCCTTGGCGCCTGTTTCAACCCGTACAGTGATTTATTTAGTCTGCAAACCAAATGCTCTTTGCCTCTTTCTTCATAGCCCTCAGGCTGATCCATATATATCTCTTCCTTGAGATCACCATGCAAGAAAGCAATCTTTACATCAAGCTGCTCCAGTTCCAAATCCTGTGCAACTACAAGTGCAAGTAGAACTCCGATAGTAGTCATCTTCACAACTGGAGAGAAAATTTCATTAAAGTCAACACCTGACTTCTGCACATAGCCCTTTGCCACCAAGCGAGCTTTATAGCGTTCCAACAGCCCGTTGCTGTTCTTCTTCACTTTGTACACCCACTTGTTTCCAACAGTCTTTCTTCCAGGTGGGAGATCCACAAGTTCCCAGGTTTTATTCTTTCGAAGTGCCTCGATTTCCTCCTCCATGGATTTCCTCCACTTTGCTGCATTCTCAGACTCTCTAGCTTCCTGAAATCAACTAGGTTCACCATCATCAGTTAACAAAGCAAAAGAGGACTGATACACATGAGAATGCCTTTCCGGACACTTTTGTGGACGTGTAGATCTTCTAACTCAATGATTTGTCGGTTCTGGCTCTTGGTCTTGTGACTGTTGTGGCTGCTCTACTTCCTGTTCTACTTGTTGTTCTGCATGCTAATCAAACACTTCAGCATGTTTATCTTCATAGTCATCTTCACTCAATTCTACTTCAACAGGAACAACATTAGGATTTTGCTGTACCTCCTTCCTTTGCATGGATTTTTCATCAACAATTACATCCCGGCTAATGATTACCTTGTGGGCAGTAGGATCCCACAGTCTATACCCCTTCACCATATCTCCATAGCCGAGAAAAACACATTTGCTTGACTTCGGGTCAAGCTTGGACCTTTTTCTTTGGGTACATGGGCAAAAGCGTCACAGCCAAAGCTACGCAAATGAGAGTAATCAACTGGCTTACAACACCAAACCTCCTCTGGAATCTGACCCTCCAACGTAGTTGTAGGTGACCTGTTAATAAGATAAATAGTTGTATTAACAGCCTCCGCCCATAACTTTTTCTCCAACATGGTTGCGCTAAGCATGCTTCTTACATGTTCCATGATTGTGCGATTCATCCGCTCAACCACACCATTTTGCTATGGAGTGTATGGTACAGTCTTCTGATGCTTAATACCTTCCTGCATACAAAATTTATCAAATTCATTGGAGCAATATTCACCCCCATTATCTGACCTGAGACACAAAATAGACTTGCCCAAACTCTTTTCTACCCGTGCTTTGAACTCCTTAAATTTCTGCAAAGCTTCCGACTTTTTCTTCATAAAATAAACCCACACTCTCCTAGAATAATCATCTATAAAAGTCAGAAAATAGATGGCGCCATTCAAGGACTGAGTGGGGACAGGTCCAAATATATCCGAATGTATAAGTTGCAGAAAATCAGAACTCTTACCAGGACTTGCAGTAACTGAACCCTCTTCTCGTTTACCAAAAATACAATGCTCACATAAGTCTGAATTGCAAGACTTAATCCCAGAAAGCATACCTCTGTCATGCAGAATTTTCAGGCCTTTTTCACTCATATGGCCTAGGCGTTGATGCCATAGCATTACTGCATCCTAAACAGAAGTTGTTGTTGCTACATGGTTTGTCACCGGATCACCGCATAAACGGTATAAGGTCCCATAAGATTCTCCCTTTCCTACTACAAGAGCTCCTCTGGTAATCTTGCAATAGTTGTTACAGAAAGTGACAGAATACCCTAGCTTATCCATCATTTTGATTGATAGCAAATTCTTCCTCAAATCGGGCACATGTCACACATCACGTAGCATCCTTTCTCTACCATCGTCCCGCCTGATCCTTATATCCCCTCTTCCCACAATTTCTAAAGGATGATCATCACCCAAATAGACCTTTCCACCACCGTATGGCTGATATTTGTCAAACCAGTCTATGTGGGGAGACATGTGGAAGGATGCACCTGAGTCCAAAACCCAGGTATATAACATTGATTTGTTGTTACTGATACAAAAGGCTTCACATGTCACCGTCTCCCCTGAATCTGCTGCACTGGCTTCAGCTGATGGCTGATTTTGCTTTTCACCATTATTTAATTGCCAACAGTCCTTCTTGGAGTGTCCTGGCTTACCACAATGCCTGCACTTCCCTTTTTGCTTATGTCCTTTAGACTTAGATCTGGACTGCTTTCTACCTTGTTTACTCCCCTCGAACCATCGACCTCTCACAGATAGGGCTTCATTGGTTGAGGGTTCCAGAGACGTTTTTCGCCTCAACTCTTCTGCCAACAAAGCAGCTACCACATCATCAAAATTGAGAGTTCCTAATGATGAATTACTGATGGTCATCACCATATGATCCCAAGTGTCCGGGAGGGAACAAAGTAGGGTGATAGCTTTATCTTCATCCTCCTTCACATTAACCGAAACCAGGTTAACGATCAGAGTATTAAACTCATTCAAATGATCTACCACGGATGAACTTTCCTTCATCCTCAAGCTATAAAGTTGCTTTTTCATAAAAACCTTGTTAGTTGTTGATTTTGTTTCATACAACTTTTCAAGCTTTTGCCAAAGGGCTTCCGCGGTCTTCTCTTCAGCTATATTGAACAAGACAGAGTCTGCTAGGCAGAGACAGATTGTAGAAACCGCCTTCCTGTCAAGCGTTACCCACTCCTCATCTTTCATGCTGCTCGGTTTACTCGCGACCCCTTTCAAGGATTGCGCTTGGTCATTCTGAACCAGCAAATCCTCCACCTTCATCTTCCATAGAGCGAAGTTCCTGCCATCAAATTTCTCTATCTCGAACTTGGTTACACCTTTTGTCATTGTTGTAGCTCCCACTCGCACAAAACCTTAGCTCTGATACCATATGTTAGGAAAAACTCCAAGATTTATCACCTGCAAGAGGAAGCACAATAACAAAAAAATAGAACACGGAAACAGTAACACAAGTGACACAGAGATTTACGTGGAAACCTACAATGTGCAGGAAAAACCACGGGGCAATGGCAACTTCTCCTTTTATTATTATCAGCAAAGTTTACATTCATGTTTCTCAACATTTTCATCAACCCAACCCAAATGCAAGGGATCACATCCCTTTTATAGAGCAGAAGGAAGAGTCCAAACTGTTTGTTTCCTCTTCCAATGGAAGCCTCCAAAACTTATGTTTCAGCTCCCAAAGTCTGTTCATTTCCGCTCCCAAGACTGTTCGTCTTCCGCATTCTGACGTCTATCTCAGACGTTTTTTGTTGACGTCTCGTGCTGCTGCCGACGTCTGACGTCTCATACTGCAGCCGACCTGTTGACGTCTCGTACTGCCTTGACGTCTGCAGCCTAGACGTCAAGCAGCGCTGCCTATATGTCTGCAGCCTAGACATCAGGCATTGCTGCCTAGACGTCGGGCACTGCTGCCTAGACGTCAGGCACTATTGCCTAGACATTTAGCACCAGTTTCTGCTAGCAAGAACATTGCATAGTGACTTCACGTCCTAACAGCATCTAAGGCGCATTAATGACACATGAATTCAAGTCTCAGCCCATCCCTGTCAGGTCCCGGAAAAACTCCAAAGGGCAAGTTGCACCTGCCGCATTGATGAGACATGCTCTCCCAACTACAAAAATAGTCCTGAGCCGCTCTAAACACGGGTGAGCCGTATTCCAGGTACACTGTCATCTGACAGGGGTCAAATCTCAGCTACCCTTAGGGTTTGAGCATTAATGTAATGGGGGGAAAATCTTTCTATAAAAGCCGCTGAGCGCATTGTAATCAGGGGGGAACATATTGCTAAGAAAGTTGTTGTAAACAAACATTTGCTTCAATACAAGGCATCCTTGGCTCTGACTCTTGTCTCTTTCTTTTATGCTGCCTTCTGCAAGTATTTCTGCTTCATGTTCATTTATTTTTCTGATTGCTGTAATTTTGAACTCTGGATTAGGGGCATTGGACATTAAGTGAATCTGGAATTCTGGCTGAAGGATACATAGGAAGGAATCGCAGTGTTAGTTTCTGTTACATGCTTTGTTTTGATTGTTGTTGGTTTGGGTATTAGTTAGTGATTGTGTTGCTTGTTCTTCCCCACCAATATTGCAATGCCATTTATATTTCTTTCTGCATTTTTCAATCTCTTTCCAGTTCTCTTATCTCAAACCCCAGTAGTGTAGTATAGGAGCCGGCCTTCTCCGGAGATTGGCACGGAAGGCATCTCTTCCTTCCGGCCTTTCAATCTGTTGGGCGGATCTAGGGCGCAAAAGACCAAATCCTTTCCTATGGCGGACTCGTGACCAACAGTTACTACCTTTTTATTGCTATAGTACATTGTAATAAGTTATTTCCAATGAGTTCCTTTGGCCCACTTTGGTCAGCTAGGGCATTAATAGAATTATTTGATCTTATCTACACTTACGAAGAGGCAGTTAAACTAAGACAAAATCAGACAAAATCAACCAACTTGTCAATCATAACTTGTATGTGCAGATATTTTAAAGAATGCATTCCTTCCCTTATGCCAGTACTGAATAAGTTTAACAGATAATCTAATGTTTTGAAGATTAAAGCTTCATATTAGTAACAATAACCAACATAGTTCACCTTGGTTTATATATGTGCCAATATTAATATTTCAAAGATTCCACTGCCAACTCCTTTGTAACTTCTCATTGCTCCTACTTTTATATGTTATCTTTGATTTCTTTTGCAAACATATAACATAAAGCAAATCATTAACCAGTGATAATTTTACTGAAACATAAATTATTAGAAGTTTAGAAATCCTGGCAATTCTTTTTTAACCTTTTTTTTTGGCATAGATCATTTTAATAGGTAAGTAACTTTCCTAACTCATCTCAAAAAGTTTTATAGTCCAACGCATCATTAATGACTATTAGCAGATACATTCCACTCACAATTACAACCAAGTAGTCACAAAACAACTAGTCAGTTTTTACATTATCTAATTCCTCAATTGATATGAGAATCTCCCATAAGCACAGGAGTCAAGATCTACATGAAGCAGTATATAAATACATCCTGAACAAGAGCATCCAAAATCATCCCCAGAAGAGCCTTAGAACTAGAGGCTTTTAAACCTAAGCAAACGTGGCATTGGTGTCTGCCATAACTGGCTTACTTGGAAATATATGCTAGTGTTGGAGAGCAAGCATGAATAAGCCAGAAGTTCCCTATAGCCTTTTCAACTTGCTTAGGGGAAGATTTCACCCAAATGTTGCTCACAATGATAGTTAAGTACCAGGCATAGGATGGCAACAAGAACATTCAATAATACCTGTGTCCCACAAAGTTTCGAAGATGGGAGAGACGACAGACGTTGGGCACATTTCCAGGGCAGTGGGTTGCGGTTTAGGATGGCAAAAAAATGTTTTCAGAACATTGGGTCACTCTTTCGAGACAGTGGGACGTACCTCCTACATGGGGCCCAAAGGCCGAGACACATCCCTGTGGAACCTGGTAATCCCAATCCAAATAATGGGTGCAGCGGCTATCACCAGGTAACTCGAAATAGTAAGGCAGTGTAAAACTGACTCTAGAATGCAAGTGAGAGGATGATCCACTAGCACAATTTGATCTTGCAACAGATGAGATTTTCCTCTCTTGAACTTGTTTGTACGTATGCATTGCAAAATGTTATCTTGTCAATGGTTGACATTAATAGTTCCTTAGAGATTGTTGGTTTTCTAGGATCTTTATAGAGCAATATGAGGTCCAACTCATGCATCAATAAACCTTAAGACCTGTGTAATTTCTACTTATAGAATTTAGATTCTAAGCTTTCTTACCTGAATTTTCATGTCACACATCATCATTAGTTTAAAAATATCATTTAGAAGTTTCTTTCCCCTTCTTGAAACCTTAATTTGTATGCACATTGTTGGGGACGTCAACATTTTTTTATGGGTTATATGGGGTTGAAACAAGCCACACCTGTATTACATCCTGGCCACATTATTATAGTTTTTCAATGAACAAGATTATCATTGGATTACAACAATCTGTATTATCACGGGAGTGTCCATCACAATGCAGGGATTTGAACTCACGCTGTGCTCATGAAATTGCATACCAGTTATTGTTGCTCCGTAATACCTTGAGTTGGGGCCATCAACACTTAAAACAACATTCTCCCTTAACAATACTTTTGGGAAAATTTCCCAAAGTGCACACATTGACATTCTTTTCTTCATAATTTTTGTCCTCGCAGCAGTTCAGATTCTTTGTTTCCAACACGTACATCAAATAAGACTATTTTGATATGAATTGTGAACATGTGCAATCATCAAAGCTGCCATTTAAGTCGGAGTCAATTATATGGACCACTTACAAGTCATATCAACCAATAATCAACCTTTAAACTTGGACTCAAATAGTAGTCTCTCATAGTCATCATAGAGTTCCATCATCAAGCCAAACATCAACCCCCAAGCAAGTTTAAGGCAAAATCTTCATGACTGATTTTATTTCTAGCCTCTAGTGCACATGCCACACCCTTTGAATCAAAATGGAATCATTTTGTAGAATTTCTTTATGCACTTACAGATCCTAATCATCATTTACAGTACAAATGTTGGTCATGTAAGGCATTGTTAGGTAACAACAATGCACCTATAGAATATAGAAATTGGCTCAAAGTAAAGCTTACATACAAAACCACCAACAAAGAACTCCATCAAGAAAAAAATAAGGTATGATATGCATGAAACCTTGATAATAGACATCATGATCCCAAAGACAAACTTGGATGGATTAGCAAAGATATACATAGCGAAAAATACTTCGACTCTACAATGATCTCACTTCTGGAATGCCAAGATTCCAGCTGCACTTCCAAGACATACCAAAGAAGATGCACCTCTCTGACTGCATTATCAAACCCGTAGTCCTTTTTGGATTTGAGATTTAGGGCCCAAGTCTAGAGTGTGATGATTGGAATTGTATTGAGAGAGTCCAATATTTTTTGATCCAAGAGAACTGTAATGATCTGCCTTGTTTGAAATTTGTAGTTCTTGCAAGTGTTTTTGGTTTTTTGATATATTCTGATTTTTTTGTAGTTTTTTTCAAAATATGGAAAGAAAATTGCAAGTACAGAAAACTAAACAAACGGCCAACTTGAACAAATCATAACTTTCACAATACTAATCGAAATCACTTGAAATTCGGAAACTAGATAGTATTTATATTCATCTTCAAACCCTTTTAAGGAAATAATGAAAGAACAAAGTACCAGGCTACAATAAATTTCTGAAATCAGAACTCTGGGCTGCTGGTACAGGTGGTACAGATGGTACAATGCCTCACGTTTTTGTTTGCAACTTCCAATGTAAGGGTTTCTCCACCAAATGGATCTCATAGAGGGGTCACTCAGACCTGGGCGCCCTTATAAAATGCAAGAGTGGCACCAAAAAGCAAGAGAAATAAATACCAAAGCTCACGCTAGCATGGAGTATGTACGGCAGTCCTGGGAGAGAGGTACGGCCTCAGTAAATGCTTGTCAACTCTTCAAATCCTACCAACAATGGCTCCGTTCTGATCTTCAAACCCCCAAAACTGCATAACGTCCCACTATCACTCAAACCCTTGTGTCAATATGTATTGAAACCGCTGCAATAATGTGCTGGAATAGTTCGAACTTCACAAAATCAGGCACAGCAACTATAACTCTCATAAAATACCACCAACTGTAGTCCCAATCCCTTCGAAACCTCTGAAATCTATCACCAATGCAATATCAACGCATCCTCTGAAGCAAGAATGCCCAAAACCATTCTGAGAGTATCTCTCAACTCCGAAAATGGTGTTCTTGAGGGTGGTTTTCGTCACCAACAAGCTTCAAAACCCTGCAAGTGCTATTTGCAAGTGCTCTCCAGATTTCTCACCAAAAACATATGCCAAAAAGATCCTCAAGAATGACCCCCAAACCTCTATTTATTCTTTCCTCCAAGCCAACGTTGAGTTTCTAGATGCTTCTATAGAGGAAATAAACATTAAATTCTCACCTTTTACTTTTAATCTTTAAATTTGCATCCTCCAAGGGATCGACCACCCTTTCTAGGCCCGTTAAACATTACTTTATGAAATTATCTTTCCATCAAGTGGTTATAAGACCACTTTATGCATATAATATTAAATTATAACATTAACTATGTAATATTAATTTAATATCACATAATTAAACTGTTCATATTAAAATTTTGGCCTTCCACCTGTCATCCCGACAAACTGAACATAGAAACGGATACCCTTTTTTCCGTAGATCAACATCCCACTGTCCGCTTCCATGAAACCCCATCTTCACCGACTTACTAAAAATAGTAAGTCCCTTCCAAAACTGTCCAGAATGGCCTGGAAAGGAAACTCGAAACATCTGCACATACTGGAACATCATACTGACATCAACTGGGCTCCCAACCCACTGATTCCTGCCTACGGGAACCCTGGAGTAGGCAAGTTCACACTCTCCCTCGATACTGACTAGGATGGGGCCATTACAGTCCTCCCTCCCCAAGATTGCTTGTCCTCAAGCAATCGGAGTGCTGGATGTTGTAGAATCTGCTCGTCCTCCCAAGTAGCATCCTCAACCGGCAAATCCTTCCACTTAATCAAATACTCCCTAATCGTTCGTCTCCTGAGAGTACGCTCCCTGCTGTCAATTATAGCCTCTGGTATTAGAATCAACTTACCCTCATCATCCAATGGTGGTAGTACTGTAGAAGGAGTAACATTATGTCCTAATGCCTTTTTAAGGCGTGACACATGGAACACATTGTGAACCCTGCTATCTGCCGGTAAGTCAAGCTCATAAGCCACTGCTCCCACTCTCCGAGTGATCCTGAATGGTCCATAAAATCTCGGCTTGAGCTTTTCAGCTCCACTTTTCTTGAGTGAAGACTGCCTGTAGGGCTGCAGTCTTAAGTAAACTAAGTCTCCCACCTCAAAACTGCGCTCTGTACGCTGCTGATCTGCATATAATTTCTGCTGATTTTGTGCCTGCTGGATGTTTTCCTTCAATGCCCTCAGTATATCCTGACTATCCTGCAACATCTCCTTTGCCTTAGGCACCCTGCAATCCTGAACCAACAAATCAACAAACCCGGAAGACTCATATCCGTAAAGAGCCATGAACGGTGACATCTTGATGGACATATGATAAGTGGTATTATAGCAATACTCACTTAGGTGCAACCAGCGGATCCAGGCTCTCTGCTGTCCTGCCACATAATTTCTGAGATAACCCTCCACCCATTTGTTCACTATCTCCGTCTGTCCATCCGTCTGTGGGTGGTAGCTGGTACTGGGAGTGAGCTCGGTCCCACTCAATCGAAATAGCTCCTGCCAAAAATGGCTCATGAATCTGCTATCTCTGTCACTGACTATGTTCCGTGGCAGCCCATGCAATCTGAAAACCTCACGGAAAAACAAATCAGCAACCTGTACAGCTGAGTAAGTAGCTGAGATGGCAAAGAAATGTGCGTATTTTGTCAATCTGTCAACCACCACATAGATGCAATCTTTCCCTTGCACCTTCGGCAACCCTGTGATGAAATCCATAGATATACTCTCCCATTTGCTCTCTGGTATAGGCAGGGGCTGCAATAAGCCAACTGGAAGTGTATGTTCATCTTTGTTCTGCTGGCAGGTAGTACACTCCCTAACATGTTTAAGGACTTCATCCTTAAGCCCTTTCCAAGTGAATCTCTCTCTCACCTGCTTGTAGGTCTTATAGAACCCTGGGTGACCAGCCAATGGTGAGTCATGTAAAGCTCTCAGTACAATATGCTTAAACTGAGAGTTGGGTACCAGAAATATCCTGTCCTTGTAGACGATCATCCCATTAACTATTGTATACCTGTCATCTCTCCTGGTACCATCAATAATACTGGAGGCCCAATCATCTTTTGCATACTCAGCTAGAATGTGCTCCTTCCAATCATCTGAAACAACTCCTACTGCACACAAATGGGGTCTCCTGGATAAAGCATCGGCAACAATATTCTTTTTGCCCTTAACATATACAATATCAAAATCGTAAGCCTGTAATTTGCTCACCCATTTCTGTTGCCGCTCATTTAGGTCCTTCTGATTCATGAAGTACCTCAAACTGTTGTGGTCGGTCTTAACAATGAATCTGCCTCCCACAAGATACTGTCTGAATTTGGCCAATGCATGCATTATGGCCAACATCTCCTTATCGTACACAGAATAAGATCTCTCTGCATCTCTTAACTTTCTGCTCTCAAATGCGATAGGATGCTTATCCTGCATCAAGACTGCTCCGATGCCCTCCCCTGAGGCATCACACTCTAGCTCAAACGGTCTAGTAAAATCGGGAATAGCAAGAACTGGACAAGTACACATCACCTGTTTGAATCTGTCAAAACATCCCTGTGCTGCATCTGTCCAACTGAAGGCTCCCTTTTTCGTCAAGTCGTCAGTGGTGCTGCTATTTGCGAAAAACCCTTGACGAACCTCCTGTAGAACCCACAAAGACCAAAGAAACCTTTCAATTGTGTAAGATTGGTAGGAGGTGGCCAATCCATGATTGCTTTAACCTTCTCTGGATCCATTTTAACTCCCTCTGCACTGATGATATGACCCAGATAGAGAAGCTCCGTCAATCCAAAATCACACTTGGATTCCTTGGCGTACAGTGACTCCTGCTCAAGGATACCAAGAACCACATCCAAATGCCGCAGATGGTCCTCCCATGTCCTGCTATAAACCAAGATGTCATCAAAGAATATTAACACAAATTTCCTGAGCTGCCCTCTGAACACCTGGTTCATGCATGACTGAAAAGTAGTTGGAGCGTTAGTCAAGCCAAAAGGCATCACTAGAAACTCGAAATGCCCATAGTGACATCTGCTGTTTTTTCTATGTCACTCTCCCTCATGCGAATCTGGTGATGGCCTGACCTCAGGTCTATCTTGGAAAAATACCGTGCCCCATGCAATTCATCAATCAACTCGTCGATCCTGGGTATGGGGTATTTGTTTTTAATTGTCTTTTTATTTAGAGCCCGGTAATCCACACACATCCGCATTGTCCCATCTTTCTTTTTCACTAGGACCACTGAAGATGCAAAGGGACTTTTGCTAGGCCTGATGTGTCCCATCTCCAAAAGCTCCTTAATTGTTTTTTCAATTTCATCCTTGAACCTCTTAGGATGACGGTAGGGAGTGGTGATAACTGGTTTGGCTCCCTCCTCCAACTCTATCACATGCTCAAATCCCCTCTCAGGAGGTCTCCCAGGAGGTATGCTATCAAATACCTTGTTGTGTTTACTCATCAGTACCTGTATATCTGGATGATAAGTCTTCTCCTGAGGCTCAACTGCTGTAGGCATAATGAGGCATTCTGCTGCCCAGTCAACTTGATCATGTCGAAATAACCTCTCCATCCTTTTAAGTGACACCACTCTAGGCCCACCATCAGATATACCTCGGAGTACTATTTTTTTGCCCCCTTTTTCGAACTTCATCTCCATACTGTTCAAGTTCATAGTAAACTCACCCAATGTGCTCATCCAGTGTATGCCAAGTATTGCATCGGTGCCCCCAATATTAACAACATAAAAATCATCCACCAAATCATACTCTCCCAACCTCATACATAACTTAGGTATTCTGCGAGTGCAAGAAAGTGTGTTACCATCTGCTACCATTACCTTAAAACCCTCAAACTCTTCTGTCTGCAATCCCCTCTTTGCAACAAGTCTCTCATCCACAAAATTATGTGTGGCACCCGTATCAATCAATGTGACAATACGCTGCCCATTCAACACTCCACGCACCTTGAATGATCCTGCTTTCTGAAAACTACATAGTTGGGCCAATGTTTCACTCTTTTCCTGGGATTTCTCACCTTCTTCTTCGCTGTCCGGACTGCTGCTACTAGAATCACTCTGCTGATCTGAACTCTCGGAACCTGATTCTTCAGCTGTAAGATACTCTAATTGCTTGGCCCTTGCCTTTTCTGAACATTTATGCGAAGGTGTCCAAGGTTCCTTGCATTTAAAACATAAATTCTTCTTCCTGAGCTCATTAGTACTATCACTGATCTCTCTTTTTGAGCTATCCCTTTGCTGTTCTGAACCTTTGTGAAAATGTTTTTTGTCCTTGAACTTTTTATAATCACCCTTGGAATGAAACTTACTCTTCGAAGTGGAAGACTCCATGTCTTTAGCCTTCCGTATGGCCTCCTGTAGGTTTGGTGGGTTAAGGGCTTTAATCCATCCCCTCAAAGGATCAGCTAAGCCATCCATGAAAAGTACTATCAACCTCCTTTCTGAAATATCAGTCACTAGCACTGAAAGCCTCTGGAAATCTGCAATGTAACTATCCACTGAACCCCACTGCTTAAGCTGTGCTAACTCCTTAAAATGGAGTTCCGGATCCTTCATATCAAACCTGTCAATGAGCCTCTCAGTAAACTCTGTATATGACGTGATTTGACCATGGCCCATAGTGTGCATCCCGTGATACCACCATTCGTGTGCTAATCCATCTAGGTGTAAAGCTGAGAATTTGATAGCTTCCACCTCCGGCATTGGGTTAAGTTGGAAATAAGTATCCAACTTCTGGACCCATGCTCTCGCTGTACTCTTACCCGAGCCATCATAGTACGGAATGGAAAGTTTGCCAACTCTCCTCTGAAGCTCATGGTTATGTTGTCTTTGTCTCTGAGGTCTATTCTGTGCCCTCCAGTGAGCATAATCTCTAAAAGACCACTCTGTCCTGAACTCAATACTAGCATGCTCCCAGTCATGTAAAATCTGCTCCTGGAAATCCTGTTGAGATACCTCTGCCTCAGGCTGTGCCTCAACTCTGGGTGGTGGAAATGTGGGAATAAGGGGTCTACTACGCGCTGCCCTAGCTCTATAGTTTTGGTCTCCACCTTGGTTTACTGAACCATCACCATTCCCATTGTTCCGATGGTTGTGCCCATTTTGTCCATTATTATTTTGGTTGTTTCCATCGTTCATCATCTGCATCTGTTGTGTCATTAGAGCTAGAAGTTGAGCCATGTTCTGCTGGATATCACGCTGTCCCCTCTGTAATATGTTCATCATTTCTCTGTCGGTAGGCTCTCTTTCTCCTCTATTTTCCCTGTTATCTCTGTTATCACCCATATCCTCTTCCTCTTCGGATTCAGAGAGAACTGAATGGTGTTTTCTCCGCCTGTATGTAATATACTGCCTATCTTCTGGAGTCATAAACCACAGGATGGCAGGAAGAGCTGCGCTCTGATACCACTGTAATGATCTGCCTTGTTTGAAATTTGTAGTTCTTGCAAGTGTTTTTGGTTTTTTGATATATTCTGATTTTTTTGTAGTTTTTTCAAAATATGGAAAGAAAATTGCAAGTACAGAAAACTAAACAAACGGCCAACTTGAACAAATCATAACTTTCACAATACTAATCGAAATCACTTGAAATTCGGAAACTAGATAGTATTTATATTCATCTTCAAACCCTTTTAAGGAAATAATGAAAGAACAAAGTACCAGGCTACAATAAATTTCTGAAATCAGAACTCTGGGCTGCTGGTACAGGTGGTACAGATGGTACAATGCCTCACGTTTTTGTTTGCAACTTCCAATGTAAGGGTTTCTCCACCAAATGGATCTCATAGAGGGGTCACTCAGACCTGGGCGCCCTTATAAAATGCAAGAGTGGCACCAAAAAGCAAGAGAAATAAATACCAAAGCTCACGCTAGCATGGAGTATGTACGGCAGTCCTGGGAGAGAGGTACGGCCTCAGTAAATGCTTGTCAACTCTTCAAATCCTACCAACAATGGCTCCGTTCTGATCTTCAAACCCCCAAAACTGCATAACGTCCCACTATCACTCAAACCCTTGTGTCAATATGTATTGAAACCGCTGCAATAATGTGCTGGAATAGTTCGAACTTCACAAAATCAGGCACAACAACTATAACTCTCATAAAATACCACCAACTGTAGTCCCAATCCCTTCGAAACCTCTGAAATCTATCACCAATGCAATATCAACGCATCCTCTAAAGCAAGAATGCCCAAAACCATTCTGAGAGTATCTCTCAACTCCGAAAATGGTGTTCTTGAGGGTGGTTTTCGTCACCAACAAGCTTCAGAAACCCTGCAAGTGTTATTTGCAAGTGCTCTCCAGATTTCTCCCCAAAAACATATGCCAAAAAGATCCTCAAGAATGACCCCCAAACCTCTATTTATTCTTTCCTCCAAGCCAACGTTGAGTTTCTAGATGCTTCTATAGAGGAAATAAACATTAAATTCTCACCTTTTACTTTTAATCTTTAAATTTGCATCCTCCAAGGGATCGACCACCCTTTCTAGGCCCGTTAAACATTACTTTATGAAATTATCTTTCCATCAAGTGGTTATAAGACCACTTTATGCATATAATATTAAATTATAACATTAACTATGTAATATTAATTTAATATCACATAATTAAACTGTTCATATTAAAATTTTGGCCTTCCACCTGTCATCCCGGCAAACTGAACATAGAAACGGATACCCTTTTTGCCGTAGATCAACATCCCACTGTCCGCTTCCATGAAACCCCATCTTCACCGACTTACTAAAAATAGTAAGTCCCTTCCAAAACTGTCCAGAATGGCCTGGAAAGGAAACTCGAAACATCTGCACATACCGGAACATCATACTGACATCAACTGGGCTCCCAACCCACTGATTCCTGCCTACGGGAACCCTGGAGTAGGCAAGTTCACACTCTCCCTCGATACTGACTAGGATGGGGCCATTACAAGAACAGTTCCACAATGTATTGTCCAGGCTGAGTTTGGAGGCCATCCTCACCCTGAGAGCATCTTTAGAATTACTTTTCATCTTCAAGGCATTAAATCTAGTGATAACCTAATGTCGGGCTGAGAAAGATACCCATATATAGCACTTCGTTCTTCAGACTGGAATTCCTCCAAGATCATCTCTGGTCCCCATCGGGACCAGTACTCAGAAGCTAGTTCATTTCTTGATTAATCAAGCAATGAAGGATGACATATATCAGCAATACATTCAGATTTGCCCCATCCTCTTGATCCTCACTTAGGTCTACACTAAGAATTTCATGAAGATTGAGGATGGCATCATCACTCGCCCTGATTATATCCAGCAACATTGGGCATACAGCCTTAAGGTCCCTCTTGGTCAACTCAGAGTATGCTTACATTAGTTACACGTAGAGATGACCAACATATTCCTTAAGCAGTTTTAGGGAATGTCGTCTTTGATCTCTTCGAGAGGTGGAGACCAGGAGCCATTTCATCTTTAGGTGTGCAGATTCATTACAATATTTAAGGGAAGTGTTATTGCTGAATTCAGGCAAATTGTTTGCCACCTTTTTCCACTATACTCACTATAGATGCTTAGATCTACATCTTCAGAACACTATCACATTTCAGCATCAGATATTACAAGGTAAGTCAACTACCACTCAATGAATCACCTCATTCTTTCATTGTATCTATGTCGATGGGAGCAATAAGCATTCATTTGAGGATGATTACCACAACTTTCAAGAACGATAATGACAGATCTGTGTCTCCTTGTCAACATACAAGAGTAGCTACTAGGGCTTTGATGCCTTCTTGCATGCAGTCAAACAGCATTTCATCTCTTTGGCATCGGGTATTGGCCTATCCTCAGTTGTACAAGAGGTGAACACATGCTGCTTACGGGTTTCTTGTCTTTTTCCAATGGTTCCTCAGCCATGAATGTTAGAAGAATTTTAAAGGATATGCCCTCCTAAATATTATCCAACCAAGAACCCCTTTAGTTCTAGCCATTCTCCTCATAGTATCATCAGATCCAGTGTCAGATCATTTGAGACAATGATGACGACAACTCTATTTAGAGTTGGTACTTGGATCCACTTGAGCTATCCTTCCTTAATTGTTGGTTCCCTCACTTTTTCACTACTTATAACATATTTAGTGTTTACCCACTTCCAGGGCCACCCCATGAAGTTAAGATCTAGTGTTGTAGAGTTTCATTTCAGTGTCATTTTCATTTGTTTATTTACTCTAGTCTAGATTATCTTGTTAGTACTTTTTCTATTGCTACAGTGCATTGTAACAAATTATTTCTGGTAAGTCCCATTGGGCTGCTTCGGTCATTCGTCAACATTAATAGAATTATCTTATTCATACTGAAAACAGAGGCAGTTAAACGAAGACAGAATCCACACACTTGTCAGTCATAATTCGTGCGTGCAAGTATTTTAAATAATGAATCCCTCAACTTATGCCAATACTGAATGAATTCTAAGTTTAACAGAGAATGTGACATTCTGAAGATTAAAACTTCATATTAATAACAGCAACAAACATAGTTCACCTTGGCTTATATATACACTAATATTAATAACATTTCAAAGATGCCAATGCCAACTCCTCCGTAACTTTTCTTGGCTCATATTCTTATACATCTTTGATTTCTTTTGCAAACATAAAATAGAAAGTAACTCATGAACTAGCGATAATTTTACTAAACCATAAATTTTTAAAAGATTAGAACTCCAGCACAGCTTTTTCAATATCAAACACTCAAATATTAGCTCCTGAAATCATCCCTATTTTAAACCTTTTTTTGGCATAGATAGTTTTGATAGGTAAGTAACTTGCCTAACCCATCTCATGAATTTCTATAGACTGAAGCATCATTAGTGACTGTTAGCAAATACTTTTCACTCATAATTCCAACTAAGTAGTTACAAAACAACTAGCCAGTTTTTACATTATCTAGTTCAACTGATAAGAGAATCTCCCACTAGCACAGGAGTCAAGATGTACGTGAAGCAGTATGTACATACACCCTGGGCAGCAGCATCCACAATCCTCCCCATAAGAGCATTAGAACTAGAGCCTTCTAAACATGAGCACGCATGCCAATGGTATCTATCATAACTTGCTAGTTTGAGGATGTATGATAGTCTTGGAGAGGAAGTATGAGCCAGAAGTTCCTCAGCCTTTTCAGCTTGCTTGTGTGAAGATTTCATCCAAATGGTGCTCTCAAATTTAGTACCAAGGCTTAAAATGGCAACAAGAACATCCATTAATACCAATACCACTAATGGGGACAGTGGCTATCAATGGGGAACTGTGAATAGCAAGGGAGTGTAAAACTGACACTGGAATATGAAAGACTGAATGATCCATTAGCACAGTTTGATTCTACAGCAGATACAATTTGCCTCTCTAGGAATTGTTCACACATATGCATTGCAAAATGCTATCTTATCATCAATTGGCATCAACAGTTCTTTGGAGGTCATTGGTTTTCTAGGATATTTACAGTGCATTATGAGGTTCAACTCCTGCATCAGTACATATTGTTACCCTCCATGTAGTTTCTACTAAACAATAGAAATTGGATTCTAAGCTTTCTCGTCCAATTTTCTTGGTGAACATCATCATTACTTTTAAAATCTCATTTTTGGAGTTTTTTTAAACTCCTTTCTCAAATCCTCAATATGTCTGCACATTGTCATCAAAAAAAAATTTAATAGGTTATATGGGGTTGAAATGGACCCCACCTGTGTTACATCTTGACCATGTTATTCCTCTTAGCTAACCATATTGGATTAAATGGTTAATGTGTGAGTTGAGAGCTTAACTCCCCCAATGTTATTAAATTTGATATTGTATATAAGGGACCAATATCATTTCGTTGGCATAAAATGATTTATTGAGTTATCATAATATAATAGATTAAAGCTTGGATTTGATAATAAATGGGTCAGAGGGATTAAAGCTTGTGTCTCTACAGTTTCATATTCAGTGTCGGTCAATGGTTTAGTAACAGAATCATTTAAAGCCAAGAGAGGTCTTAGACACAGAGAACCGCTATCACCATATTTGTTCATTATTATGGCAGAGGTTTTGGGTAGGAACTTGAAGAAGGCTAATAAATATGGGCTGATAAGTGGTCTTAAGGTTAATAATAACATCGACAACATCACCCATCAACAGTTTGTAGATGATGCAACCTTTTTTGGGAGGGCAAGAATAAACGAGGCCAAAGCTTTGAATAACTTATTAAAGGAATACGGAAGAGCATTAGGGCAGAGAGTTAATAGGACAAAATCCAAAATTTACTTCCTAAACACCCCAGCTAGAATCAAAGCAGGGATATGCAGGTTACTTCAAATGGAGGAGGCAAATTTGCCAGCAACTTATCTAGGGATGCCCTTATTTCAGGGGAGAATGAGGATAGAAATCCAGTTATTAGTAAAGTTCAAAATAAACTACCAGCATGGAAAGGTAGATGGTTATCGTTAGCAAGAAGAGTGCAACTAATTAAATCAATCTTACAGGCCATTCCAACTTATTATATGTCCTTGTATACTATGCCAAAATCGATAGAAAAAAGTTTAATCTATATTATACGGTCCTTTTTGTGGTCAGGTTTACATGATAAAAGGAAATAGCTAACATGGGAGTTAAATAGCTCAGGAGAATACACAACAAGAAGTGGATATAATGCAATGCACCAACAAAATAGAACTATCACAAGAATATGGAGAGATATTTGGGATAGCCCAAGCATTCCTAAAGTCAAAATGTTTATTTGGCTAGTAGGTCATAGAAGAATTTTATCCTGGGATAACCTTATAAAAAGGGGTTTTCATGGCCCCTCACAATGTGTTCTTTGTAAAGGGAGAAGGACAATATAGACCATCTCTTGGGACACTACTCAATAGTATGAAATATATGGCAATGGATTCTTAAAATGTTTGGTAAATGCATGGTGATGAATAGAAGAATTGAAGAATGGTTAAGGCAATGGCAAAGCACTTTTAAAAGTGAGGCTTTACAGACAATCTAGGATATATTAAAAGATACAATACTTTGGACTATATGGCTAGAAAGGAACAGAAGAATATTTAAAGGAAAGAAAAGTAGTTTAAAGGCAATAAAAAGGAAGATTTGTTTAGCCATAGAGGAGTCTAAACCAACCCTATCAACCCAGCCAATCCCTAATCTGGAAGCAGAGAGCATTGATAGATGGAGTCAAGTCATCAAATGGAATTATGATGTTGGGTATAGAGGAAACAAAAATAAGGCAAAAAATATAAAGTGGAAACCACCAAATGTGGAGTTGGTCAAATTGAATTTTGATGGAGCATCTAAAGGAAATCTAGGACCAACAGGAGGAGGAATAATTAGAAATAATAGAGGAGATATTTTGTCTCATTATGCTTCAATAGTGGATATAAGACAAATAATAAAGTTGAAGCTTGGGTAGCTTTGGAAGGGTTAAAAATATGCAAACAAATGAAATGGAACAGAGTATGAATGGAAGGTGATTCACTCATAGTAATAAATGCAATTTTGAGGAAAGCAAAGGCTCCATGGAACATACAAGAGATAATTGTGGAAATTCAAGACCTTGCTATAGAGTTTGAAGAAATCAGGTTTACACATACATTAAGGGAAGGAAACAAATGTGCAGATAGGCTAGCCAATAGAAGGGTTTTAATTGAGGATCGTGAAGTTAAATTCTCTTTTCCATGGTTAGAGGAAGTAGTAAGTTTAGTTGAAGCTGACAAGAAAATGTTGACTGCCTAAATCAAATAATGATTAAGATTTACTTTAATTTTTTTCATTGGTAATATTTGCTTTATTTTATAACATTATGTGTTTTCATATAAACTATTTATTACAATCTTTGTGGTTGCACTTATGCTTCAGGAAGGAAACTAGCAGTCCAGATCTGGTAAAGCAGACTATGATAGTGCGATGTTTTGGAAATATTACTCTACTAAGATGCAATGCATAGATAGTAGAGGTGGAGTTTTGGTATTGTGAAGGCTGCTGTAGGAAAATGTCAAGAAGGATGCTGAATTCTAGAATATTTGTATTCACACAAAAATTTGAAGAAGATCCAAAAAATGAAAATCAAGAATTCAGACATTTTATGAAAAATGATGTAGGTATCTAGCTATAACATCTCAATTGAGATGAGAATTGAATATGTTTGTCAAGCTCTAAAGGAGAGAGTTGTGGCTTGTCAAGGATGGGGGGGCCCAAGTACAACCCCTTGTTCTCCAGCAAACAATATATATATATATATATATATATATATATATATATATTAGTCTGCTCGACTCATATATAGGGAGATATTATGGAGTGGATCCTCCCTAAAAATTGACTTCAACAAAACTATATTCATAATATTTTCCTATCATGTAATTGTGATAAGGGAACTTCAGTAATTTTTTTAATCTATTTCTCTATGAAACCAACAAAATTAATATGACTGAAGATTTAGACCAAGCTTCATATTGTCCATCAGATAGCTAAAATCTGCCTTAAGCCAAATGACATGAGATAGAGGAATGGTGTTGTGTGCAAATCCCTGGAAACTTTAGCAGAACAGATATCACTGGTACCTATCATCTAAACCAGAAGACATCCATCCTTTGGAATGTAATCATTCATGTGTTTCTCAGAGGCTCAGGATTACAAAACAAAGAAAACCACCAAAACTCATGAAATGGGTTTGGATCAGAAAGGGTTACCTCTCAATTTTAATACTTCTCCGAGATAACATGATTGTAAGAAAAACAGGAACCATAGCCGCACACAAATGCTTCAAAGTATGGCCACTTATGATATAATGAGTCATTTTGTATATTGGTTTATCTGCTGCCTCTTCTACTTTAGCTAAGATATAGAAACCTGTGAAATTGACAAATAGATAAATATTAAAGAAAAGAAATTATATGTAAGAGAACATATGCACGACATGATAGAAGTTCCCCCAGTTAACACATTAATTTTTCATGGAGCCATAGAAGCATTATTTAAAATTTGCAAGGGTGTAACAAGAATGCCAAATCTTTGAACAAGGACAAAAGCATGATCAAGATATAAATTTTCTCAAGTAGCAATTGCTTACCAACAATGACTAAAGCTAAGAATAGTAAAGTTATATTCTTACTACCATTTTAATATACAACACAAAATGTTGAAAAAATAAATAAATAAAGTTGTAATCCCAATGTAAAAATGCCTGAGATGTCTTGTCAATTACTGAATCTATCTCCATTTAAAACATGTAATTACATCTTTGTTGATAAAACTGATTCCCCCTACATGACAAGGGATTTGCAATTCCTTCAAACCAAGCTTCTGCTTTCATTAAGGAGCACTTCTAGGGCTCCCTTGGAAAAAGACATGGCCTAAAAACCCTTGCAACTTAAAAGAAGAATAGTGTACATTCTGCTGTTGTGATGAAAAAGACTACCAATCTACTTATTGACTGTGCTTTGATCACCAAATTAATTTATGTTTCGTAAAACTCAAGGCATGTCTAAATGGTAAGAAAAGGCTGTCAGTGATGGTTCGCATCTAATGCAAGAACGTACTTTGTAGTCATACTGACTCTAAAGCTATGAAACAAATAGAATTTCAAGAAAGCCCATAGTGTCACAAAAGACTTATTTTATAGCAATAATGTTTGTAACCCACCCAATATTGATAGATAACCTAATGTATGCAGGAATGTCGATCATTCCATTTGACTTAAAACATGAATAAATCTCTAGATTGACAGGAAATGTCAATGCATATTACATCTTTTGACTAAACCATATTAAATAAAAAAATAAGAAAAAGAAAAGCATTAGACTTAAGTCTGTGTTGAGATACTCCATGAATGAAAGCAGCATAATTTTGACAGTTTCTGTAATTTACAGCACCTACTGACTTCTTCAGTAAATGGAAAACACTAGAGGACGAGGGATCTATAGACTATAATGAGAGACAAGTCACACTACCATTGGGTGGTGGATGATGTATCAGGGTGGAACTCTACAGCTTTGAAAACAAGCTATTTCCCTATTGTCCCAGATTAGTCCACTTTCAGCTCCAAAAGCTACCACGATGGACTAGCTCTAAAGGAGCAGAGAAGCAGGTTGCAAAATACAATGCCTTATGTCTTTACTATTGGAAGACAAATGAATATTTGCTTGCAGGAACAACATAAATAAATGAGGAATATGCTCATAGGGGTGCTTTTTAGCATTATTAAAGAGTCAGATCAATTAATTTAGGCAATGATGATTCTGATGTCAGGGCCTCAACCCAGGAGAGTGAAGATGTTGGATAACTATTGAGGTGCAGAATCACAACATGGAGCACAAGCTACCTAAACTTATTTTGTACTTCCAACCACAGCCTTCAATTTTGACATAAAATTGCATTACATTTTAATTTTGTATTGTAATGAGAACTCAACCCTAACTTTTTGACAGCTAGGTTGCATAGTTGACATTGTGTTTGTGAATCACCTTACATTTGACTGCTTAATTAATGTTAAAAACCTATAATTTATCATAAAAATTTTAAAAAGTATATTTTCCTACATAAAAATAAGCTTATTGTATGTATTACTAGACCCACATCCCATGTGTCAGCCCCTAAAATCTAAGGGCTCTCTTCAACTATCCTTAAAAAACCTTCCATTTTTCTAGGTTTTGTGTTTGATTCCCTCTACTCTCAGCGTTGCTATGCCAGTGCAAGTCTATTAGCAAGCTGTTTAAATAACTTGGGTAGTAGGTTCCTTGCCGTGGCCCCTGATTTGGGCTTTTCGTCAAGGATTTTTACCCACATGTACAAGGTTTTTGTGTTTGATTCCCTCTACTCTCAGCATTGCATTGTCATTGCAAGTCTATTAGCAAGTTGTTTAAATAACTTGGAAAGTGGGTACCTTACCTGGTTTGGGCTTTTCGTCAAGGAACTTTATCCACAAATGCAAGGTTTTGTGTTTGATTCCCTCTACTCTCGGAGTTCAAAAACCTATATCCATATGTACAAGGTTTTGTGTTCAATTGTAGGTTTTAAATGGCCATTTTCCTACATTACCAATTTGAATTCTCCTTGAGAAAATGCTCCTAGCTATCGTTCCTTCAAGAAAGGTCAATTTCTAAGGCAATGGGCCCTATTTACCATTTTACGACCATTTCCTTGCCTTCATAAAGGATAAAAAATTTTGAAGATCCATGTCACTTTCTTTATGAAGGGACACCTTGATATGGAATAATCTAGATGATTCCATCATTTAACATAGAGTGTCTTTTATAGGCATACATATGCCTAAATCAGCCTAACAAACAAAATCAAAACAATCTGTCAGCTAACTGCCATGAGGTGGCAATCCGAACAAACTATCTAAACATAGATGCTAAACTAAATGAAGTGTGCAAACCATTAATTCCTGATTACAAATATGATAAATATAAAATAATAGTAACCTATGCTAAAGTTCCTCTTCTTTACTCCTGACAATGGAAGCATTGGCCTCCAATGCATACAAGAAACAGCAAACAAACCCAAGTCGGACAATGACGAGTTAGCATGTCAAAATATTGATCGAAAATGAGTGGCAGTGGTGAAACAGAATTGGTGCCACCAAGGGAGACACAGAATGATCCAAGAAAGAGTTGTGCTTGGAAAGTGATCTCAATCCCAGCATTGGCACACCTTAGCATGATCCCACAAGAAAAGGCCACCAAAATGAAAATGGAAGCAGAGCTTGCAGTGCAACAAGTGGAAAAGGTTGGCGAGGCAACTACAACTCCCAATGACAGAGTACCAGTATGAAGCATACAAATACAAAGATTCCCACCGATCAAAAAAAGAATACCCAAGATCCCAAAATAAACTGAAATAAGAGAAGAGGGTTGTTGAAAGGAATAAGGTGACCTTCAAGCACCAAGGTTGTAAATGGGAAGCATCACCTAACAAGAAGACAAAGACTCCACAAAAAATGCAAGACAATATGTATGCCAAGGAGCATCAAGGAACTGGAACATTGAAAAGAACTTCCAAAGAAAAAGATAATGGCTTTTTTAAAATAGAAACCCGCTAATGATAGCTCCAACAAGCAAATATGAATACCAATTAGCATGCATTGAAGTGAGGAAGGATTGTGTATGCAGTAGAGATAGAAATAGAGTGTAAACTAATCTCAATGTGAGGATGCACAAATGTTTCTGCCAACGTCTCTACATAGAAGACTATCCACATACATGATCGTACAAAGCTGATCCAAGAATAATCGAAAACTCCAATGGAGTACAAGGGGAAATTGGGTCGAGGCCCAATTCACCAAAGAAAAGTTTGAAAGGCGCCCTTGTTGAAGCCTCCACCATCCAACCTTTCATAACTTTGATCAAAAACGTGAACGCAACATACCACATCATCACAGAACAACAACTAGCCAAATGCAAGACAATTAACGCTTACAATGCTTAGTTGATTGGGGTGATGTGGCACAGGTTCTGTTGTGCACCTGCATTGGTTGGACATGGCAAAAAACATCAAAATGCATTTACCACGGATATATTTACCTCAAACACTTGAACTGGCAGATACTAAACTGATGTATTCAAGAATGTTCTGCCCAAAAATCCTGAAATGCACATTGCATCATTGAAAAGTATCATCTATTGTATCACTTGAATAGGACTGTGGCATGCAAGTCTGGACAACAATATTATCACCAAGCATATAGAAAAGAATATTCAGTGTTATCTCCATCAGAACTACTTTGTAATGTCCATGACACCACCTCATAAGGAGAACCTTTTATAGTTAACATCTTTGAAAATGGCAGTAGGTACGCTTTTGTTGCTCTAGGGATATGCCTACTCAACTCCTAGATTCTTGGATCTTTAATAGCCTCAACTTTCCTTAGAGTCATATTCCAAACAAGGAAGTAGGGTATAGTGCCAGTATGTTAGGAATACACAGGCTTATTAAAATTGGAATGTGTTTGTTAGGGAGCACCACATCAAAAGATTTAACCATGACATCGTATAGAAGAGCACCAAAATCAGCACCTCTAAGACTAATTCCTATGCACCAAGACACATCAGAATGCATGACAAGAGAGTAGTTTTGCCAATGCCAAACATCATGAGCATAGAAATGAACATTGAGGACATATAAGTTTGTGGCAGAAATCAAAATTTAAATAATCTACTATGGCACATAGAGAAGACAACTCAACCAACAACGTTAGCAATTGTGGAATGCTCAACTTGGTAAGCACCTGTGACAACACCTCGAATGGATGCTATGTGAATATGGATCTCCACATAATGCCAAGCACCTGTCATAAAGAAGAAATCCATATGTCTTCATGCTTGATGGGAAAAATCTCACAAATTGTTGATCTCCTTTTGAGTTC
This sequence comes from Wollemia nobilis, assembly GCA_028583015.1. Classification (NCBI taxonomy): domain Eukaryota; kingdom Viridiplantae; phylum Streptophyta; class Pinopsida; order Araucariales; family Araucariaceae; genus Wollemia; species Wollemia nobilis. The sequence continues at coordinate 5,757,003 of JAQPPZ010015032.1, forward strand.
TTCACCTTCTCACCCATGGAAAGAAAAAAAAAGCACTTGCAACTAATGTGTCCATAATAGATTGCAATTCCATAACATGGAAATTTGTGGCACAGGTACAAATCAATATTGGGCCTAGAATCCCATACAAAACAAATTCTGAAAGGAAAAGAACATTTGGAAGGAAAAACACCACTTAGTTAAAACAAAGAATCGTTGAATGTGCAACATCCACGAATTGTGTAGAGAGTACAAGACATGTTTGGAGACTGGAAAGCATCATCACAATGCAAAGAGTCAATGTGGACCTGCATGCAACATCGTGCAGATATCATACAAATATATGTATTTCTAGCACTCGTGCAAGCTTGTGTGCCAAGTGGCCTCTAGCGAACCAAGTTGGTTCTACTCGCTTAGACTCCTGAGTCCAGACTGAGACTCATTTAACTCAAGAGACCCTGCTTGACCCACAAGTCCCAAAGCTGAGACTCACAAACCACCACAGGGATGATCTTTGCTGCATTAAATTAAAATATTAATTTAACAACAACAAAAAAAATCATAAAATTTTTAAAAAACAGAAACAAGCTTGGGTCTGGAAGCACCAAGAAGCCAACAGACTTTTCAAAGCAAATGGAGCTAAGATTTGAGATAAGTTTTTAACATTTCATCCTTCCTCTCCAACCTTTTCTTAACACTTTTTTCCCTCCTTTCTTTATTTTCTAAATTCTTTATTTTTCAAAATTGTTCTCAAATTTCATGGACAATTATTTGTTTATATTTATATTTCTTGCTTTTATCCTTCCTATATTGTGGAATGTTCCAACAAGCCTCAAAGGAAAAGAGACCCTGAATGGAACCATGATAATTTGACTAACAATTTTTTTCTTAGAAAAATATCATATACAGTCATAAAACAGAAGTGTGCATAGGGATACACTGCATGGCCTAATATATTGTAGGCATTTTCATGTTAGGCCAAGCACTGTCTATGATGAGGAGGTCACTCAAGAGATAGTTATTTAACTTGTTATTTTTGTTGAGAAAAAGAAGAAAGCAGTAAGGGAAACATTCAATGGGATACATCCTAATTCTACTTCATGTTCTCTCTACCTCTCATCATCTAGCACTCCTACTATCTGCCTGAAGAAACTTGGTAAGGCAAATTTCTCAACTTTTGGATTAGATTCATATACAATCCCTTGTTCTTCTCCAAGCACCCAACCCTCACTACAAGGTATTCCTTGAAACAAGGACAGGCACAAAGCAGCTAGAAGTGTGATAGGGAATTCCATGTCTACTCCAACATTTATCGTGTCAAGGGAAGAATGTACACATATTTGGTTCTCTGAATTTTCCCATTACGGTGTTTTAAATTTGAATTTAATACATTTTTTTTTAACTCATTTAGTTCTACTTCTTAATGGTTGGCATTGGTTGATGCCTTAACTTCACTTGGTAGAAGAAGGCTGATATCAATAAATTGATTGACTAGCAACACATTATATTGCATAATTATGTTGGATGGATAGACTGATGGCAGAAATTAAACACTACTAAATAATATATTTTTTTTCTTTTTCAAGAGGACATTAAATTTCTAAATCAATTGATGCTTCTACAATATTAAAAAAGTTGAATAAATTCCAGTGTCTTAGAGGACAGCAATGGAGGTGGGCATTGAAAATGTTTTTCGAACTTTATGACAGACCACACTGCCAATGATGTAGCTTCAAGGACACCACTTATGCTAAAAAAATTTATGGACTACATGTGCAGCCTATCGCCTTGATCTTATATTCTTTTAGTAGTTGGTGAATTCCTTGGTGAAGCCTCCTCATTTCATTCATGGAGAGAAGACTCCACTGAAATATGCATATAAAGGTATGGAAAAGCCTAAGAAGGCCATTAGATCTCTCTAAAAGGGGGTGAAAAACTATTATTTTACCTCTAGGCCATCAAATAACCAAAGAGAGCAAATTCAGCTCTCTAAGTTTCTACATGTTGTTGGATACCCTTTAAACCTAAAATTTCAATTTTCTAGACATTTCAAAGCTGAAGCGGAGGTTATGGGAGGACTCTAGAAGTGCATTGAGACATTGGATTCTATTCGAGTTAACGACAACAAATCTACAAGAAGCCTCGAACGTACAAGATGACCATTGTAACTTCCCCAATATAGCCATGTCCGTTATCTTTAAGTTGAGTGACTCGGGCCCATAGGTTAGGATTGAGTCAACCCTTGAGCATTAGGAATAGGGTTTGTTAGTCTATAAATACATAAATAGGAAGAGACATAATGTAGTTGAACATCACTTAATAATCTTTCTTCATTCGGCATTTGTGCACATATCTGCCCTCTCTAAGTGGCCTATGAGACTTTGGCATTTGATTTCATATTGGATTTGCCATTGTTCATCTTTCAGATATCTTTTGCTTTTGCTCGATTGAGAACTGTTGAATGGATGTGAACTAATTTGCTTGATTTAAAAATTGTTTAGTTACAAGTGGTATCAAAACATCAACTTTGACTTCTTGTGGCCGGTGAAATTGGTAGAAGCAAGCAAGTGCCTGCAATCAACAGTCTCTAACAAAACAACAATTGTTTTATGGGTAATGTTTCTCTCCTTCCAAATTTTCAATGCAATTTTCTTGCATAATATTGCAATCTAGCCAAAACAGTTTGTTGTAATAGAACCTAGGGGGGGAAATTATTGGGCATGTTAGGACCCTTGAAAGAGGCCTATCCCATTTTGATGGCCTCATCAAGAACATCAAAACAAGATATATCTCCAATAACCCTTCTAAAAAAGTCTGATTCAGAATTCGGTATCTAAGGTCACCATGGCTAGTATGTTTACAAATACAAGTGCTTTAAAGGTTAGGAAAGGATCCAAGGACATTTGATGAGATCAACTAAGTGCAAGTGGAGTATATGAGCCGCAAGAAACAACCCCCAAGGGACAAGGCAAGCAGCAGATCTGCAAAGAATTAACAGTTTCAATCACCACACTGCATCACCATGAGTTCCTCACTTAGTCAAGCGAAAGGCCATCATTTGCGGATCCTATACAATGTCACTTGTCGACATGCATGATAGGATTAATTACCTCAAAGTGAATGTGCATGACAAGATTACTACCATCAATGGTGGTGTTGAATCTTTTGACAGAAAGCTGGATTTCTTCCTTAGACAGTAGCAAGATGGTCATTGGGAATTCCCCAAAACAAAGCAGGTGGAAGGCCAGCATTTCGTGGAATACGACAATATGGAATCTAAGAACAATCATCAACGGTGAATTTTAGGGATGTTTCAAAATCGCCACATCAAGTATGATAACTATGATTATGATCCCAAGCTTGATATGGATACAGATATAGGAGGAGCAATGGACATTTACAATGGCCCTCTAATTTGCAAGTTCCAAAACTTAATCAACCAAAATTCACAGGTGAAAATCCTAGAGGTTGGGTTTCCAAGAAGGAGTGCCTTTTGAGGTTACACAATATTCCTGAAAGCAAAAGCGTATATTTGACAATTTCATACCTTGATGATAATGCTTTCAATTGGATTGTGTGAGAATGCAACACAAGGATTGCACTATTTTATGGCCAAAATCCAAGATGTTCTTGAAGAAGTTTCATAAGGGATCTTCATCATTCCTGTTGTCAAGCTATTGCAAACCAAACAAACTAGCCTGGTTGACCAATATTACAATGATATCAAGAGCACTCTTAGGTACACCTATAATCTGAACCCAACAATGATAGCTTCAGCATTTAGAAAAGGGTAAGATGAGATCAAATGGTAAGTCATGCATGATCCTCAAACAATCCTTGATGCATATATATTGGCCACGGAAAATGTTAAGACCCCATTCTAATATTATTAATAATTGTCTAGTCATGTGGTACTTTGGGCGCCTAGGCTTACGGGCCCATATGATGTAACCATTATGTATTATAAAAAAGACGTTATTTAAAGATGTAACAGTTATTCTTTAGGAGTTACTAGCTCGGGCCCCCACTTGCACGTGGATGGGAACCCTTGAGCGTTAGGGTTAGGGTAGCCAAAGTCTTTAAAAGAGCCAAGGGGGCAAGAGAAGAGGCATCTCATATTTTGTTGTATCGAAGCTCTGCTTCTAAGGAGGTTGCCCCCTCGAAGAGGCTTGCGATTCTGTAATGTGTTCTTGTTTTCTGCAATATAATCTGCTGCATTTCTATTTCGTATTGCAATATTGTTAATTTCAAGCTTATTTTCTGTTATTATTGCAATATCGTGTGGATGTGCTTTTATTTTACTGCAAGGTTCCTAACAAGTGGTATCAGAGCGCTTTCCAGGGCCGCATCCTACTGTAGTGCAAACAGTTCATGTCCTGCCATTCCGACCTGTTAGGTATAATTTTTCTTTGTTTTTATTTTCCTACTTATTACCCTACAAAGAAAAATCGAGCCATTTTTTTCTGTTTTAGTTTAATAGGTTAGAAACCCTATGTCGAGGGTTTTAAAATATCACGGAGGAGTTGTCGTTATTGGCTAAGCTAGATTGCCCATAAAGCATCTAGTGAAGTGAGGGGTGATCAAACTCCAATACCCAGGCCTCAGACAACACCCATATACGGACTTGAGCTCCCACGTACCTTCGGGTATATAGGGAGACCCCCTAGGTTTAGGAGAGACCTTTAGCCATAGGAAGCTTTTCGACCATGTATCTATCCATAGTGCACCGAGCACAACACTCGAGAAGATTACCCTCCCGTACTGTCAGAGAGGCGGATAGTGCGCTCAAGGGTATGTGTGGAACCCTCCTTGAGTAGTGGCCTAAAATATTGGTCTAAGCATTATCATTCATCATTGCGATATAACAGAGGGCTATGGACAATGCGCACACCTTGGCCTAGAGTTACCCTATTTCAGTCATATGTCAAATCCTAATACAGACTATCAAACCTCCAAAACCCTAACCACAGATTTGAGCATACTGAGGAGACTACACCTATCACAAAATTGACTATACTATAACCATTCTTGACTAACAAAGATAACTGTTGGGGTCAATAATAGTCGAGAATAGTGTCAGACAAGGCAGTTGTCAATAACAGTCAAAATAGTGTCTACCAAGGCAATTATCAGTAACAGTCAAAAACAGTGTCAGACAAGGCAATTGTCAATAACAGTCAAAACAAAATCTACCAAGACAGTTATCAATAACAATGTTAGAAACAGTGTCAATGACAGACAAGACAGAGTCTAACAAGGTAGTTGTTGATAACAGACCAAACAATAATAGATAAGGCAGTTGTTGAGGAACAGAAAAGAAAGCCATTTTTCTAGGTGAAGAAAAGCTTTAAGAGAAAAACATAACACTTGACTAAAAAAAGTCTAGGGTGCCAAAAAACATCATTTTGAGACCTAGTCCATTGTGATCATCTTTTCAAGTTGATCATTTTGATATATAGCACCCAAACACTTTTTTAGACCATTACTAAAAATAGTAACTACTAAAACAACACTTCTATTTTTAGTAAGGTAGTTTAGGTGGTCCAAATCACAAGTCCATGGCTAGAGGAACTAGAGGAGCCATGAGGGAGATGGAGCAAAACCAATTGAGTGAACAAATAGGGCTATTGAGTCAACAACTTACTAACCTACAGAACCAATTTGGACATGAAATTAAACATTTGAAAGATTCTATGCATCTTTTGAACTCTGAACAGATCAAAGTAAAAACGGGAATTGAGGAGAAATTCCATGAGGTTGAAGGGCGTTTAAAAGGAGCCACTCATGTACACCAACAGATTAACAATGTTGGAATTGAAGGAAAGGTTGGCAGTTCGGGAAATATAGAAGAGGATGTACACAATGCTCTTTTTAATAATAATACCCCGTATAAAATGCCCAAGTTAGACTTCCCCAAGTTTAATGGAAAGGACCCTGATGGTTGGTTGTGCCGAGCGGACCAGTTTTTCAAGCTCCACAACGTACCTCGATACTTATGGATCACCATGGCATCCTTTAATTTTGAGTCTGAAGCCCTTCAATGGTATCAGTGGGTGCAACATATGATTCCTGACCTTTCTTGGGAAGAATTTGAAACACAACTACTCACTCGTTTTGGCCCTAGTGAGTATGAGGACTTTACAAGAGCTTTAACAAAATTGAAGCAGACCTCTATTGTTCATGACTATCAGACTCAGTTTGAGAAGTTGGCTAATAGGACAAGGGGTTTGAGTGAAGGATTTTTTCAGAGTTGTTTTATCAATGGGTTGAAGGATGATATCAAGGCCAAGGTAAAAATGTTTAAACCACAATCCATGATGCAAGCAATAGGGTTGGCTAGGCTAGCAGAGGAAAAATTTACTGCTCAGAGGCATTCATCTAAATTTCCATAGGCCAAACCCTCATTTCCATCCAAGATCACATCAAATACAGGAAATAAATCTCCAACAATTAAGCGATTGACTAGGGAGGAAATGGATGCCCATAGAGCACAAGGGTTATGTTATAATTGTGATGAGAAATATTCTTCGGGGCATAAATGTGTACAACAAAAATTGTATTTGTTAGATGTGGATGATTCTGTAGTAAATGAAGTACATGAAGAAGAAGTAGAACAACAAGAAGAAGAGCACCAGGATGAGGGTGAAGCACAAGAAGAACCACAGCCAGAGATTTCAGTTCATGCACTTGCAGGAATCTCGACCCCTCAAACTATGAAGGTAGTAGGATATTTCAAGGGGCAAAGAATTATAATTCTTATTGATTCAAGCAGTACACATAATTTTATTGATCCCCGAGTAGCTAAGCAAGCAAACTGCTACATACATTCTTGCAATTCTTTTGAAGTCATGGTGGCAAATGGAGGAACATTACCTTGTAAAGGGAAATGTCGAAATGTTAAGTTGAAGGTAGGGGATTATGAACTTAAAACTGATATGTTCACACTTTCGTTAGGAGGATGTGATGTTGTTTTGGGGGCACAATGGCTTCGTACCTTGGGAACAGTAGCCTAGAACTTTGTTGAACTTTGGATGCAATTCACTCAGAATGGGAGGCCATACACTCTTCATGGCTCACTCACGAGATCCACTCAAGTCATCAGTTCAAGTCGAATGGAGAAATTATTAAAAAAATCCTCACATGGGGTAGTAGCCCAATTGTTTGCAATCCAACCACAGAATACTGAAGCAAACGAACAACCAGGGGATTTGCAACTCCTTTTGAATAAACATGATTTTGTCTTTGCGGAACCCAAGGGATTACCTCCATGCCGTTCCCATGATCATGCAATACAACTGGTACCAAGGAGCTTGCCACCTAACATCCGACCCTACAGATACCCATATGCGCAAAAATCAGAAATTGAGAAGTTGGTCCAAGAGTTATTAAAAACAAGGGTAATTCGACCCAGTATCAGTCCTTATTCTTCACCAGTACTATTGGTCAAGAAAAAAGATGGGTCGTGGCGGCTGTGTGTAGACTTTCGTGAACTCAATAAACTCACCATTAAGGATAAATTTCCTATTCTTGTGATTGTGAGTTGTTGGATGAGTTACATGGCGCCAAATTTTTCTCCAAGTTGGATCTCCGCTCTAGATACCATCAGATAAGGATCAAGGAAGAAGACATTCCAAAAACAGCATTCAAGACTCATGAGGGTCATTATGAATTTTTGGTCATGCCTTTTGGCCTAACTAATGCACCTTCAACATTCCAGAGCCTCATGAACAATGTCTTCCACCCATTCCTTCGCAAGTTTATTTTGGTCTTCTTCGATGACATTCTCATCTACAGTCGCACTTGGGCAGAGCACCTACAACATCTAGATCAGACTTTGCAACTATTGCAGGACCATCAATTATTTGCCAAACGATCCAAATGTTCCTTTGGAATGCAGGAGGTCGAATACTTGGGGCATATTGTTTCACAGGAGGGAGTTAAGGTTGACCCGAAGAAAATTGAAGCCATACAAAATTGGCCTAAGCCACAAACTCTCAAGGCGCTTCGAGGATTTTTGGGTCTCACTGGCTACTACCGACGATTTGTCCAAGGTTATGGAAAAATAGCAGCCCCACTAACTGCCATGTTAAAGAAGAACTCATTTATGTGGACACCTCCAACAGAAAAAGCTTTTGCAGATCTCAAGGAAGCCATGATTTCGACATCGATGTTAGCCACTCCTGATTTTTCCAAACCATTTATAATTGAAAGTGATGCTTCGGGCCATGGCATTGGTGTAGTATTAATGCAAGAAGGGTGACCCCTAGCTTTCACTAGTAAGGCATTGTCAGGAAAAAATTTGGGGAAGTCTACTTATGAAAAAGAAATGATGGCCATCCTCCATGTTGTCAATCATTGGTGACCTTATCTCATTGGGAGGCATTTCTCTATTAAAACGGATCATCAAAGTTTGAAATATTTTTTGGAACAGAGGGTATCTACTCCAGCACAGCAGAAATGGGTTTCAAAATTGTTGGGGTATGATTATGATATTATTTACAAGAAAGGGAAGGAGAACATTGTGGTAGATGCCCTCTCACGTCAGTTTGAGGATCAAAACACATTGTGTGCCATCTCTTCCCCACTTCCCCAATGGGTCTCCCAACTTCAAGAAGAAGTAACCAAGGACCCATCCTTGCAAACTTTGAGGGAGCAGCTCCAAAGGGACCCCAATTCACACACTAGGTATTCATGGGATGGACAACTGTTAAGATACCAAGCTCGCATTGTGGTTCCTAAAAATTCATCAATCCATGAGGACATCATGAAGGAGATGCATGCTTCACCCACATAGGCCATTCAGGTTTTTTGAAGACATATGAGCGAGCTAAACGGTCATTCTATTGGGAAGGAATGAAAAAGACATCCAAACTTTTGTGGCGGAGTGTGAGATCTGCCAATGGATGAAAGGAGAAACGGTTCATACTCCAAGCACTCTACAACCTTTACCAATCCCAAAAAATGTATGGATTGATATTTCCATGGATTTTATTGAAGGACTTCCTAAATCTAGGGGAAAATAGGTCATTCTTGTGGTGGTGGACCGTCTCTCAAAGTATGCTCATTTTTGTTCCCTCGCCCATCCTTACCATGCCTCCACCATTGCTCAAATATTCATGGACTCCATTTTTAAACTCCATGGTATGCCAAAATCCATTGTGTCTAACCGAGACCCCACTTTCACCAGTTATTTTTGGCAAGAACTATTTAAACTACAGGGAACGCAACTGAGAATGAGCTCAGCCTACCATCCGCAGACTGATGGGCAAACCGAAATTGTCAATAAATGCTTGGAAACCTACCTTCATTATTTTACCTTCGAGCACCCAACACAGTGGGCTAAGTGGCTTCCATTGGCTGAATGGTGGTACAACACTTCATTCCACACAACCTCCAGAATGACTCCTTTTGAGGCAGTTTATGGGTACCCACCTCCATCGCCCTCTTCATATGTTCCAGGAAAATCCAAAGTTCAAGCGATGGATGCAACACTTCAAGAACGTACCCAACTCTTACAGCAGTTGAAGGAGAATTTGGTTATGGCTCAGAACCAGATGCGACAACAGACTGATCAACACCGTTTAGAGCATAGCTTCAATATAGGCGATATGGTCTTCCTTCGACTCCAACCATACAAGCAATCATCAGTGCAACTTCGTGCTCATCAAAAGCTTGCAGCAAGGTTTTATGGACCCTACCAAGTATTGCAGAGGATTGGACAAGTGGCCTATAAGCTCGCGTTACCACCTTCTTCCAAAATCCATCTAGTCTTCCATGTCTCTTGTCTCAAGAAGGTACTTGGCAACCGCATTCAAGTCCAATCGACACTTCTCGAGTTGGATGATGAAGGTTCGGTCATCTTGGAACCTGACAACATTCTAGACCACAGAACCCACACTCTCCATAACCACACCATCACTGAAGTCTTGGTCCAATGGCGGGGTTTACAGCAAGAAGATGCCACATGGGAGTCTCTTCAACAGCTTCAACAACAATTTCCTCATCTCCAGCTTTGAGGACAAAGCTTTTTTGAAGGGGATGGGCATGTTAAGACCCCATTCTAATATTATTAATAATTGTCTAGTCATGTGGTACTTTGGGCGCCTAGGCTTATGGGCCCATATGATGTAACCGTTATGTATTATAAAAAGACGTTATTTAAAGATGTAACAGTTATTCTTTAGGAGTTACTAGCTCGGGCCCCCACTTGCACGTGGATGGGAACCCTTGAGCGTTAGGGTTAGGGTAGCCAAAGTCTTTAAAAGAACCAAGGGGGCAAGAGAAGAGGCATCTCATATTTTGTTGTATCGAAGCTCTGCTTCTAAGGAGGTTGCCCCCTCGAAGAGGCTTGCGATTCTGTAATGTGTTCTTGTTTTCTGCAATATAATCTGCTGCATTTCTATTTCGTATTGCAATATTGTTAATTTCAAGCTTATTTTCTGTTATTATTGCAATATCGTGTGGATGTGCTTTTATTTTACTGCAAGGTTCCTAACCGCAAAAGCAAACTCAATGCATCAAGGTTTCAACCAAGAAGAGGTTTCAATATAAGAAAGCAATATTTCACCCCAAGAGGGGAAGAACGAGTAACAGGATATTTTTGTTTGAAGTGCAAATCCAGATATTATCATGACCAGGCATGGAAGAAAAGAAGCCTTTCCACATGGACTTAGAAGAAAAGAAGCAAGTTGAAGGGTTCATTCCAGAAGCCAAGAATGAAAAGAAAGTAATGCATACCATCAAGGACATAGAGGAGGAGCAGCTCGGCCTATCAATCTTTGCATTTGTGACTGTGCACAACCATCAAACCATCAAGGTACAGAGCCTTATCAAAAATCAAAGAGTATGTATATTAATTGATTCAGGTAGCAAGCATATTTCATTGGTAGAGATGTTGCAAACCAGTTGGGTCTGTATGTTAACACTTTAGATAGTTTTCATGTGTTGATTACCAATGGCGGTAATGCTTCTTGTGTGGGATGAATATCTAATTTCACTTGCTATGGGTATCTATACCTAAAGCATGAGTTTGTATTGATGGATTTGGGAGGTGGAGATACAGTCCTAAATTCCCAATGGTTGGCTTAGTTGGGTGATGTCACCTTGAATCTCCAAAATTATACGTACAATGGACTAAAAATGGGAAGCTTATTAAACTTCATGGGATGTAGTCACCACCTTCCAACGTGGGCAATTCCCATCAAATGGTGAAACTTTTGAGGAAATATGGCAAAGGTATATTCGGGCAAATTTCCTCAATGGAAGTCAAAATGAAAGAGCATGACTCATTAGGTCTTCCTTCTAATATGCAGTCCCTCATCAACAATTATAAGAATGTTTTTGAGGAACCTAAATGGATCCCTCCTAAGTGAACGCATGATCATGCTATACATTTGGTTCCGAGCAGCCAACCACCCTATCTCAAGCCTTACACATCCTTATCCATAAAAATCCAGAAATCAAAAGGTTGGTAAATAACATTCTGCAGCAAGGTATTGACCACACACCAGCCCTTATTCATTGCCAGTGGTCATGTTCAAGCAAAAGGAGTCGTCTTGGTGGATGTGCCCATATTTTCATCCCCTCGCCAAGCTTACCATCAAAGATAAGTTTTGTATTCCTGTTATTGATGATTTGTTGGACAAATTGTATGAGGCTCAATGTTTCATTAGGATTTGAGATCAAGATTTCATCAAACTAGGGCCAGGAAGAAGAGAGAAATCATGATGGTCATAATGAGTTTTTGGTTATGCCATTTGGTCTCACTGATGCTCCATCCATCTTTCAAAGCCTCATGAACTCAATATTTAGGTCCATTTTGCAAAAAATTACCTTAGTGTTTTCTAATGATATTTTGGTCTACAATGAGTCTAGGGAAGAGCATTTGCAGCATACAAAACTTGTGATTTAAGTACTTGAGGAGTAGTTGTTTGTCAAGAAGTTTAAATGCTCCTTTGGAATTTTGTAGGTGGAGTATTTTGGTCACATTGTATCTCAAGGTGGTCCAAAGGTAGATCCCAAGAAGATTCAGGCAATGCAGTACTGGATCATTCCCCAGTTACTTGATAATCATTGGGGCCTTCTAGGCCTCACAAGATACTACGACAAATTTGTCAAAAATTAGGGGAAAATTGCATCTCCTTTGACAGCACTTACCAAGAAAAATCCCTTTGTTTGTACAAAACAGGATACAAAATCCTTCGATGCCTCAGGAATAGGTATCAGTTTTATGCTGAGAAGGTGACCCTTAGCCTTTAGAGAGAGCAAACATCTTTCTGGAAAGAATATGGTCAAAATCAACTTATAAGAAGGAAATGATGGTGATCGTAAGTGCAATAGAGAAGTGAAAACCTTGCCACATCAGCATTTCACAATTAAAATGGATCATAACAAATGATGGTGATCATATGTGCAGCAGAGATGTGAAAACCTTGCCATGTCATCATTTTACAATTAAAATGGATCATAGCAGCCTTGAATATTTTTTGAATCAGCATTTGCCTTGTCCAGAACAGAATTAAGTGGTTGACAAAACTATTGAAGTCTGATTTTGAGATTGAATATTAAAAAAGGGGAGGAAGATATGGTAGCAAATGCTCTCTCTCGAAATATGAAGATTTAGCAACTATTCATGCTATCTCTTGCCCCACTCCAGTTTGGATTTGAGCAAGCTCATGACGAGTCGAAGACTAATGTTGAGACTTCTCCCATTATTAGAAATGACGAAGCAGGCAAATCATTGAACCATGACTTTTCTTGGTGTGAGATTTGAGCAAAGTTACCATATCTAGCAATCCTCATACTTGGATACCTATATCCATTTATCAAATATGGATATAGATATGATACTTCTTGGATATTGTATCCAAACATATGCAAATACACGGGATCCGTATCCAATCTAAAAGCATGCCCATATTTGGTCTATATCTAATACATTTGGATATGGTCTAGGCACATCTTGAGTTGTACTCATACATAGGATTAAAAGAAGACATTTTTTTAATATATAATATAAATTTAAAAAAACAAAGGCAATCCTCTTCTTAACCAATGAAAATATGCTATTTAAACTTTGTGAACATTTTGTGTTATATGTTTTTCTGCTTAATTTATATATATTTGTGTGGGTGCATATGTGCTTTTTATGATGTCATATACAGTTGTATCCATATTAGGGGTCTTAAAAATTTGGTGTATCCATATTTGATACCATATCTGTATCGGATACCATATTTGTTTCCATACAACGTAGATTTTGAGGAAAGAAAGATTGGATTTTCTTCATCAAATCATCCAAGGTAAAAAATAGAAACCTCCATGAATTGCATGTATCTCCTTCGGCAGTTCATTCAAGTTTTCTCAAAACGTGTCAAAGGATGAAGCAGTCCTTTTCTATGAAGGGATTGAAGGCAGGTGTAGCACATTTTGTGCCAACAAAACAAATACGAATTACAGCCATTACAAATTCCAGAAAGGCAATGGAAACATACTCCTATAGATTTCAGTCTTCCCTATAAAATTTGTTTTTTTTTTAATTTACATGGTGGAATTGATAGCCGCCATGAATCCAGGCAGGCTGTCCGGATTTATGGCCGCCACAGTATTCTGCGCAGTCCGCCCCAGAAGCCACCACACAGTTCTTCGCGCAATCCGCCCCTATAACCACCATGCCACAATCATTTTAAACCTTTTACGCCGCTGAAAGCACCAAGAAAGGGACAAACGTTCAGTCCGGCGAGGCCCGAGATTTGAACCTTGGACCTCCACCCCCTTACGGGGTTTGGTTGAACCAATTGGTCTACACCTCGAACCTCGCGTCTTCCCTATATTAGATGGGAAAACATTGAATTTTGTGGTGGCGGATCACCTTTCCAAGTATGTGCATTACAGCATCCATTTTCGGTATTCCAAGTAGGTAAGGTATCTTTGGATCAGATGTTTAAATTATATAGCATGCCAAACCATTGTTTGTGATTGTAACCCTCATATTCATCAGTGACTTTTTGAAGGAGCTATTCACACTCAGCGGGACGCTCAATGTGCATTCACCATATCATCCTCAAACAAATGGGCAAATAGAGATTGAGAATAAATGTTTGGGCACTTATTTGAGGTGATTTGCCCAAGAAAAGCAATATCAATGAGTTACACGACTCTCACTAAATAATTAATGGTACAGCATTTCATATTGTCTTTCCACTAAGATGTCACTGTTTAAGGCATTAAATGGCCAGAATCCCCCATTCTTGACAAATTATCTTCCAAGGATCTTCTTGGGTTGCACAAGTTTATACCTTCCTACAGCAAAGGGAATCAGTTCTAAGAATCCTCAAAGATAATCTTTGTTGAGCTCAAAACTGCATGAAGCAGCTTAGCATCGATCAAAGCAATGTGTTCAGATTGGAGATATGGTTTTCTTGCAGATCCAGGCTTAAAAGCAAGTTTCTCTCAAGACAAAAACTAACACAAAGCTGGTATCCAAATTTTATGGTCCATATAAAGTGTTTCATATGATTGGCAAAGTGGTGTACCAACTAGTGCTTCTCTATACGTTGAAGATACATCATGTTTTTCATGTTTCTTGTCTCAAACAAGTTCTAGGGCAAAAGCTTACAATTTTAGAGCAAGCTTCCAGAGTTCAATAAGGAGGGACTAATACAGTTGGAGCCCAAAGCTTTCTGGAAGACACAAGTGAGAAATATGCCCTCTAGTTGATTGGCATTCAATAATCCTTCTTCATCGCCAAGCTTTGTGGAAGACACAAGTGAGAAATATGCCCTCTAGTTGATCGTCATTCAATAATCTTTGTTCATCGCCGTCTATGTGCATATGACAATCTGCCCCCTCTAAGTGGCCTATGAGACTTGCATCCGTGATTTGGTTTAGGATTGGAGATTCCAAATTGGATTCGCCATTGTTCGTCCTGTAGATAACTTTTGCTTATGTTCGATTGCAAATTGGAGAATTGTTGTGGATTAGGTTACTTGACTTGCAAGTTGTTGTATTACAATCACAGGTGAACTCTTTCCTAGTATGACTACAATTGATGAAATGGAATCAAGTATGCCGGTTAATATGTATTTTTTAATTTATTTTCTTGCTTTTCTTTTTTAAAAATAATTTTCAGTTTTTATTTGTCAATATATGTTAGAAATCATTTAGCGTTCTATGGTTGCTGATTTTTTCTCCTTTGGCAACCAAATGTTATTTGCATCTTCTTTTTGGCTTGAGCATTGCTCTTCTCTAGATTGTCCAATCTATCAAGGACAGATTTTCCTTCATCTAAGAAATCCAATCAAAC
This sequence comes from Wollemia nobilis, assembly GCA_028583015.1. NCBI lineage: Eukaryota > Viridiplantae > Streptophyta > Pinopsida > Araucariales > Araucariaceae > Wollemia > Wollemia nobilis. Next base: position 5,772,286 of record JAQPPZ010015032.1, read on the forward strand.
CATCTTTGATTATTCCATGGCAAAAATAAGTAAGTCTACATCCTTACCAATTCTGATTTGGAGCTCTTCATTTTGCCATGCAAGTTGGAAATCCTTTTTGTTGGCTCTTGGTCTTCTTTCAAGAATTGGGAAGGTGTAGACGCATCTTCTTTCTTTTGCATCCTCTCCCATTGAGCATGGAGTTTTTAGAACTCCAAATTGGAAGCCATATCTTCTTGCACCTTATCATGAGCTTAAAGTAAGCTTGATTTTCCTCCATTGAATTTTGGGCATTGGCCATTTCTTTTTATGATTTGGCTTTCTTCTTTTGGCTTTTCTCATGCTTGAGCTATGAATCTTTCTTCCTTATATCCGTTGCACTTTTTTTCAAACACTAGGCATGAAAAGTGCAATGCACAAAAACCCTAAATACGTCGTTAAATGCCTCTACAAATCACAAGGAGCTTGCTTCTTTGATACAAATTTATCTCCCAAAACTAGGATTTTGCCCAATTTTGGAGATGCATGAATCATATTAACTTATTTCACCCGTACTCTCTCGTGTGCATTGCAACCCCTAGCTCCAATGCATAGAAAAGTAGGGAAACAGCATAAACGTAACAATATGCAGAATTGAATATATGCATAGCCGCAGGACAGATAAAATGGCAGCAAACACATAATAACACAATGATTTAATGTGGTGTAAAACCCAATTTAGGAAATATCACCACAGAGCAACTCAAAAATGAATTGTTATTGCTCAAAATGACCATACATGTGATAAAATACAATAGGAATATGAACATATATAGATAAAGAACAAATAAGAGTGCACTTGCACTTGTTTGTACAAGAGCTTCCTCATTAGCATTTGTAACCAGAAACCTTCCAACCTGAAAGTTCTCTCCCCTTTCCTGCCCCATAAACCTTGCTTTCATACATTGCCCTGTTGGCTGGGATTGGAAATCAGACCACCACCTCCTTCTTCCCTTTTGCTACTAAAAAAAGCCCTTTTTGGCATTTTTGAGAAGCCAATTTTGTTTTTATCTGAGTTATCCTTTGTCCTTTGTGTTGTTTGTCTTTTGTTTGACCTCAAAAGTAAGTAGACATCAAAATTTATGATGATCTTCATAGATCACTTAGAGCCTATTGACTCCAATGAGATTTATCCACAATCATAGTGGATCACACACCATTTGATGAAAGATGATATATACAGTGGATAGATCAGTAGTTAGAGAGGAAAAGGTAGCGGCCATTGGGCAGGAAGAGTAGAGAGCAGCCACAAAGAGGGAGATATAAATTGAGAGGATGCAATTTGAGGTCACAAGTAGAAACTTTGAGAGGTGCAAGAAGGGTGCAATCACTTGTTGGGATGGATTGAGCCATGGACCATGTAGATGCCCTTACATCATCTAGAGTCCTGTTACTCTAGTTTACAATTTTTTTTTCTGCTGTGATATTTCATACCATGTTTATGATAATGTGGATATGAAACTCCATAAAGGCTATACTTCTAAGACAGATTCTGAAATTTAACATACAGCCCTGCTTTGCTTCAGGTTCAATCTTGAATTTGCTTACATCATAATGGATATAATGGATATTAGAATAGATACAGTTACTCTTATATGCCATTTATGTTTGTTGCTTTCAAATTACGAAAATTGCGTTAACTTTTAATTATTTATAAGATCTACTATAAGAATGATTTGAGCTATAGCTTCCCCGGGTTGACATGGTTTTCAAACTCTTTTTGAATGCATTCCCCTACATTAATCATATCATGTATGTCATGGTTGCTTTGCTTTGCTTCAGTGGTAATATGCATTGTTGACATTCACTTTATACACACATTGATATTACAGGTTAAATGGTTAAGCATTTTCCTCAGAACAACAATATATGGACCAAACTTCCCTCTGAAACCCATATAGCAGCTGAAAACCCTATTAATGTCAAAAAAAACTCTATAACCCCTTAGAACTAAAGAACGAAAGTTGAAACAAAAAAAAGAGAAAGATAATTCTCAATATACAACCATTTCATATTTAATAAGAAAATCCATGTCAGACTGTTAAGGGGGCATAATAGGCAGTCCAAGTCTGGAAAACAACAAAAGCAGATGATCTAACTCCCCACCAAACAATTGCAAGAAACAGCCAAACTCCTGAAGACTAAATTGTATCTAAATACATAATAGCAGATGACTATTTGCATTATATGCCCTACTGAGAAATTCAAACCACAAAACAATTTTTCTAGTTACTCTAGAATTAGTAAACATAAGGCAGATGCACTGCTGCTTGTTGAATATCGATAGCCACACTGTCTCTGAGATCATGTCAATTCTAATGAGGTCAAATTTACGATGAAGACAACATCTCAGTTTTGAGATCAGTTAACAATAAAACTTTACATTAAGAACTCTTCCTCGAAATGTTTACTAATTTTATATATTTTTGTCTTTCAGAAAACATGCAATTGAGACAGAATAGCCTTTTCAAGTAAAAACAGCTCATTGTCTTCAATATATGCAAGTTCAGCACTAAAGACAGATGTATTAAATATGACCACTTGGACTGGGAAAATTTATCCTCCCAATCAGGTCTTCCACAAGTTCTCTTGTTAATGCTCTCTTGTTCTTTTATGCAACACCCTGGCTGTCTCTTTTCCACAATCTCTGCATAAGTGAGACCTAGATTTTCTACTTAGGATGATAAGTCCATGTATTTCCACATGCAGACCCAATTTTCCAAGTAAGCAGCACCTTTTACTCTACTCAAGGCCTAAATGAACCATGAACATGAGCAATATATTAATGTCTTTCTCTAAACAAGGCACTCAAAAGCCCTCGCAAAGAGATTTACACAAAGCAGGAGCTTTCAAGAAAACCTAATGTTTCTTTTAAAAGAGAGAGAGAGAGAGTATGTTAACAATTTGCACACTCCTCCTTGAAAAATTTAAAACTACATTAATTCCTGATCAGCTGCCAAACCACGAAATCACTAAATATTTGTCCAGCAGCCTCATTTATCCTAATTGTTCCATATGACCTAATGGCATAGCATAACACTTGCTAATACATTTTACAAAGCATAACTGTGTGACACTTAATTGTATCATTGGCTTACATATCATTTAATGGAGGCAATCACAAAAGGATGTTTCAAGCTAGCCCTCAATAGTTGCAACCTAGTTTGTAGAAATCATAATCAGACTCCTGGCAGTTTCAACTCAATTCCTTTTGGATGGCAGCTTAACTGTCACAACAAACACCAACAGACAAATAGAATACTTAAAGTTTCAATTGATGCAAGACACCTTAGATGGAAGAATATGAGGTCAGATAATACCCCTTAAAGGGAGTTGTAAAAACCCCTTTAAGAGGATCTGTAACCATTTACAGACTCCAAATGCAAACTGTCATCTTCAAATGATGAGAGCCCTAGGAAGGAACCACAACCAATCATAAGATGGATTACAGTGAAAATCCCCTTGTTTGTCAAATGACATGTGACAGTGAAAATCAAGTCATGTGGAAGGTCCAACTTACAAAGAGATATTACATATGCACATTAATTCTTCCTTGGAAAGGATTTTATGAGTGGGTACTGTGCAATTTTCAGCTATTGTAAGAGAAGAAATTTAGTACTAAGGATAGATTCGTAGGCCTACAATAAGTAACTTCTGACCTAGACCACATACCTGCTGCCCATAACCAGTATAGGGAGTGCGTATACTTTGGAGGAAGTAAAATGGTCATGGCCGGAATTGCAATGCATGGAATAAATTGGACCAAGGCATAAGGACGGAGATCATCAAAATACCTGCATCATAAGAAGGTGACAAAAACATATGACTTCAAAAGGATAAAGAACAAGATATAATCCCTGCACTTGCTAATGTCCTATGGACCGAACAGATCTGTAGAGATTTACAAGCTAGTGAATAAAATAAATAACATGACAGAGCAAATGCTTACCTCCAGTATGCAATGCTCACAATACCAACCATGAGGAGAGGAAAGAGAGATATAGTTCCAGCCCTTTCATTACACCTCTCAATGATGAATAAAGCCATGATTGAAGTGAATGCAATAGTCATCTGTATTTATTACACAACAAAAGTAAAACAATAAAACTGTGGCACAAGAAGTTCAATGTATATATGAGAAGAAGCTAGCTGACAAGCTGGGCAATGTATCAAATTTTGACAACTAGGCAAGTACAGATAACAAAAAATGTTGCTATAATAACAGGATTTTAGTGTTAACCAGGGGGGAACGAAAAGCAAACAATAGAGCACTGAATCCATCGCATCGAAAAAATGTGCTAGAATACCAAAAACAGAATTTGTATAATTCACTAATAGAGTTGCACTTTTCTCAACAAGCCTAACAATATATCCATTTGGTAGATCATGCGATGAAGAGCCAAAAGACGAATACAATTCATTTTAGGAGTTGAAATTGTTTAGCGCAACATCTATGAACTTTCATTATGGGAAAAAGATTTGGAGAAAAAAAAAAGGTTGGAGACTTAAGCCAACACCTCCAAACAAACAAGCACACTGAACTTATGCTCAGCAGTCGCATCAAAAAATGTGGTTCCTGGTCGCACCATGGCCTAACAGATTACCTCCATACCCTAATGATCAGGCAATCCATGATCAAACAGTTAGTTTTGGCAACATAAGGCCAGCTAGTCACATAAGTAGGCCCTAGAAGGATCACATTAAGCACTATATACAAAGCACACAAGTTGTTAATACTTGTTCCAACAAAATCACGAACATATTTATCCTTCAATTGATCATTCCTTCTATCCAGATGGTTTGATATGTTACATTCGACAGTACACACGCGCACACACACACACACACATACTAGTTGTCATTGTTGTCATACAATTGTTTGACAGTAGCATAGTTTACTCTAGTTTGTTTTAACAGCACTATCTTAGTTACTAATATACATTGTTACAACTCTTTTGGCAAGTCCCATTGGGATACTTTGGTCATTTGTGGACATTAATAGAACTACCTAATCTTATTTTATCTAGACAAATTAGAATATATATTGTTCTATATTTTGATTAAGACTTCTTGAGTCTCTCTTAGTCACTTTGATCAACTTGCCTTGTCCATCCTATTAACTTGTGTCCCATCAATGTTCCTTCATAACCTCCTCTACTGTAGTGTGTGTGTGCGTAAATAATCCCACATTGATCCAGTTGTGGGACTTGAGTGGTTTATGAGCCCCAACACTTGCCATACTCTTTGCCAATGGGGTAGCAGGTTTAAAGGTGCAAGTCCTTGGTCCCACTTATGTGGGATTCCTCACCCCTATTAACATCGAGTCACGGCATGTGTGTGGGGGGTAGTTGGCCCTCTTGCTTTCTAACTGGTTCATGTGATGTCTTTATACAAGCTGTTTATTTCCAGTGGCATATTCCCATGAGGAATTTCGTTCCACATTAATACCTCCTCCTCTCCTTTGCTTGGAAGCTCATGTGTTAAACCAAATGGTGATTGAGGTAGACACCATGACATCCCTCACATGGTGACATGTTGGTGAAAACATAACTAACCCTTATGTAGACAAGTTGGATGTGTTCCAAATTTTCATCCCAAATCTTGTAATTCTTTCTATTGTAAGTAATGTCCAACTTACCGCTTCCATTTTCCCATCCATTTATGGATGAAAAAGAGTAGAGATATTCATTTGAATATTCGTCTTCCTCCATAGTTTAGTTCGAAAGGAACTCAAAATACTCGTATCCCTACTGAAGACAACAAATATTTGAAAGCAACAAGCCGAGGTGAACCCATAACATTGGATCACTCCTCAAATCTCAACTCCAATAGCAAACCCTAGCTAGATAAGGATATCTTTACAAACTCGCATTCTTCAAGGAAAATTGATGTTACTTAATATTTCCATGACTTTCTTCAAACAATGAATATGCTCACACCAAGGCCCCCAATATACAATAATAAGATAAACATACATTAACAAAAAAGCATAAAACCCTGGAACATCATTCATTACCCTCGTGAATTTAGCCTATGCATTACAAATCCCAAATGAAAGTACATGTCAATTATACAAGTTGTGCTTGATCTTGAAAGAAAAGTTTTTTTTTCCAAGCGTTCCCTTCCTTCATCCTTATTTGAAGATAACCTGATTATTCCACTTTGACATTGTTCAAAGAAATCATGAAACCTTAGAAGAAGATAGTTGTTCTTGATCGTGATCTTCTTGAGGACCTTGTAATCAACATAAATCTTCCAAGTATCATTCTTCTTTGGAACCAAAACAATAGTTGGACCTATAGGGAGAAGTGTGTGGCCTAATTATGCCAATCCAACAAGCTTTGCTCTTGCCTCTTAACATCATTGTTTTCCAATAAGAAAATCCTATATAACCCAATACTAGGCAATGACGAATCTAGCACAAAATGGATCTCATGCTTCACATCCTTTTTTGATGGCAAACTCTTTGGCTCTTAAAGGCTTCCTCAAATCTTTGTACAAGTTCTTCCGCTTGGTTTCTTGGCTTTCTGTGCAACTAGATTGTGAAGAATAAACCTCTATTTGTGCTCCTTTTTACTTTACCTTCAACAACATCATCATATTTTCAAAAAAGTATTTTGCTCCCTCTTCCATGCATTAATGTGGTACAACTTCTATCTTTGATTAAGCAACACTTATTTTCTCTCTTTAAATGGATAGCGTTCTTATCACACACATATAAGCTTTCTAAGACCACTTCTAATACATTATGAGGAACAATATCAAAATGAACCTCATCAAAGTAGTTAGTATCAATAGCAAACTTCAACCTGCATTGCTTCAAAACTTGCAATTTGGTATTCTTATGTGACCAACCCAATGACATTGGTGTGGATAGGAAGTGATCTTAAATCATAGGTAGTGTGCCATGCATTTAGAAATCAATTTTTTTTTTAATGCCACTCTTGGCCAATGCATTTACCTTCCTTAGTCTTCTTAACTTCAATTTCGAGAACAATCTCTCTTTCTTCATTCGACTTGGCATCTTCTTGAGTGATCTTTAGAGCTTCGTCTTGGGCTAATTTCTACTTGTCCACACAAGTGCATGAAATATCTTCACCTACTTCTAAATCACATTCTAATTCTCACCCTTCCATGTTGATGGGCATGAAGTGACTTGGGATGGAAATCTTGATGCAACTTCCAACAAGATGCATTGGTATACCCATTCTTATCACAATAAGAACAATGTTTGTTGGAATCATTTCCATAGAACAAGGCGATAGTACTATTTTTCCTCCTCTTTGTTTTGTCTTTATTCTTCTTGCTCAAGGATTCTGCTCGGTTAGGTTTGAAAACATAAAAATTTTGTCATTTTTTTCAATGTAGTTTGCCCGCACATAAAGCCAATCTATGCTTCTTAGGTGTAGTGTGCTGCCCTAAATTGAATTTGGCAAACCCTAGCTAATGAAATAGTAATTTTCTTGCAATAATTTAGGAATCAATTAAATCACACTCAGATCTATCTGTCTAACACAATAATCATGGAAAAACACCATAGTTTTTCATTAAAACACTGCTTTTATTGAATCTGAAAAGAGGGCAATTACAACCAATATTTTAACTCACAAATTTGATCAATGGGGAACCGCATAAGTCTCTGAAATGCAAAAAATAATAACTGATGAAGAACAGGTCCAAAATTTGTTGCAACTTGAAATTCTTGCGCGCACGATATTAGAAATCTGGACTGGCAAGCGAACTTCAAAATGCCATAACTCTTTTGTTTCTTAACGAAACCATGTCGTGTAACCTGTCAAAATGAATGGCATGAAATTCTCTATCCAATTCGGAAGTCGAATCAACAATATCTGGCCTGTGGAAAACGGAATCCCTCCAAACAAATGCCAAAAAACCCTGAATGCTGATTTGGATATCAATTTCTGATATAAAGCCCTCAATGGCTGAAATGTTGAAACTCCGCCCACAAATGCTGATCAATACAAGCTCATATGCAAACCCTGGATGAGTTTGCCCCTCTGAGACAAAAGGGTTTTCGTCCTCTGCCTCTAAACCAAGAGGGTCTCCGTCCTCAAGGCTTTACTCTTGCAGGTTTTCGTCCACAAGAGTTCACTTCTGCAGGGTTTCGTCCACAGAAGAATTGCAAATGACTTTGCAGCCAAATACAAGAGAAAGAGATCAATTACAATAACAATGGATGTGTAGAATGAAGCCCAAGCCTCCTTTTATTAGCCAAAACCCTAATTCTCCATTGAGAATTATATTTTATTTTGTTTTAATAAAATAGCTAAATTAACCTTATAACTCCCTAATGTGGCGTCAACCCTTATAACCCCTTTTTTTTATTTTTATTTTTATTTTTTCTTATCCGAACCACATAAACATTAACACACCACATTTTATGTATAATCCTAATAATTAAAAATTAGGGACATTACATTAGGTATGTTGCATAAACCCTTAGGTGGCCTTGTTTCCTAATTTTGAAAACTTTGAAGTTAGGAACTTTTTAAAAACTCCTAGAAACTCATCATCTTAACTTCCCACATTTCTGAGCATTTCTAAGTGATGTCTACAAACACTTCCAAGAGAATTTTAAAATCCAAAAACAAAAGGTCAAGATTTGGGGTTTTTAAGGGGTTGTCTGGGTAGTCCGCAAGGCCCAAATAGGACACACATGGCCTACATTAATAAAAATCAAGTTGCTTCTAAAAGCCAAATAAAAATGGCTCTACGATGAAGAAAAGGTGAATAAAATAAATGAAATGAAATATTATTAATGTCCACGGTGGGCCAAAAAAGACCCAAGGGACTATAAGAAGAACAATAATGACTGGCCAATACATAACCCGACAATCGGGCGAAAGAGAAGGTAGAGAAGAGGGGTGGAGGGCTGCAGTTCAGAAGAGTGGAGTACACGCCAAGAAGAACAGAGAGAGGGAGGGGGAAGGGAGCAGCCCAAGAGGGGCAAGCTCCAAGAACCCCCAGAAACTAATCTCTCCTAACAGTCGAGGCCGAAGTATCAGATCTGAAGAAGTCCATGATATGTCTCTATCCATCGCTAGTTCGGGACCCTAACAAACTGTGGGTGCGTCGTCTAATGACCCTGCTTCTGTCCGAACTGGATGAAAGATCCATCTAGAGGAGAGCTTTTAAGTCGTCAAAACCGAGTTATCTCCCTAAGAAAAGAGTACAAGACACCGCTGGTCCGGGTATCTAAAGAAGGTAGAAACGGACCAAGAGTTGTCCCTAAAAAGGCAATGGAATCTGCTTCGGATCTCATAATAAATGGGACAGCAAAAAATAAAGTGATGCAAGGTTTCAGATTCACCCAAGGAGCAAAACAACCAAACCTACTCCTCCGTTGGTAGATGGTTATTTGACGCAATCCAAAGTTGGTGAGAACACACCCTGAGTTGCCCAATTGGGTACCAAAGACTATGCATTGTGTGTTGCTAAAGGTATTATAGAGGAACTATTCTGCCCTCTTGAATCTATAAGAAGTTCTCGTGGTAGAATGATTGCTTGGAGGAAATACGGGCAACAGGAGAGATCCATGTGCATCTAGTGTATTGGAGACTAAGATCCTTTCGGATCTCATGGAGCATCTTCTCCTTACTATGCCAAGAGGGGGAGGAGAACACTCAAGGAATAAGGGGGAAGTTTGTCTATCTGTATCTGAATGCTGGCCAGGAGGACAGAGACCTGAAAATACCGGCTCCTTTAGCCTCCCTGAGAACTCGAAGAGAGTTCCATCGAGGAGCAAAGGGCGAGGTAAGGGTACCACCTGCAACCCGCAGGGGTATCCCCTAAAGTACGAATCCTGTGAAGATAACCAATAATCAAGAAGATAATCTCAAGTTGGAGAGGAGAGGCCCCAAACTCTACCAGAATAATAGAGCACGGGACTGTGCCCTTGCAATGAATGAATCATCAAAGAAAGAGTGTGTGTACTCGTTCAACCCATGACCACTCAGGCGAGCTAAGACTAAGACCCCAAACCACTGACCCATAAGTAATAGTTGGCTTGACCAAGGCATCAAAGATCCTCATCTTCACAGGTATATCCTGAGAATGTACTTTGAAGCAATTCCTCTCAAGCAAAGACAGAGTTGCATACCCCTTACACACTCTAACCTAGGCAGCGAACTTCATACCAAAAGTGGGACCAGTGAAGAGAACCCCCAAGTACACATATGAGGTGGCGATCTCAACCTCACGACCTTGGAAAAAGAATTGGAGATGGGATAGAGCCTCTTTCTTAGATTCACCGTCAACTGTCTTGAGTCATAAAAAGCAGCAAGTGTGTCTAGATGACGTTGAAGCCCCACAAGGGATGAGGCTAAAAGAACGTCATCAACAAAGAGGAGAATAGAAATCAGCACATAGTGGAGAAGGCAACCATCCTCTGCATGAGAAGTCTCAAGCTCGTCGATGAAGATTCCAAAAAGTGTCGGGGAAAGGGGGCAACCCTATTTCACTCCTATGGTGCTAAGAATAATGGCTGAAAGCCCCTGAGAGGAGCGAAACCAACCCTTCACAGTCCCATATAACCGTGAAACCGCTATCAAAAGCTGCCCAAAGATGCCAACTGACCAAAGTCTCTCAAGAAGTAAATGTGAAGGCACTATGTCAAAAGCTTTCTTGAAGTCTACAAAGCAACAATAAACCTTTGAGGACTTGGAACGTGCCTCCTCAATAATAGCTTTGAGGACTAGGATATGATCTATGGTTTGGTGATCTTGCCGAAAACCAGCTTGGGCAATAGCCCTATGACCTTCCTCCTCCAACCTTCGAGATAGAAGGAAATCCAATGTTGTGGTATAGAGCTTGGAAAAGATATGCCCAATCATGATAGTCCTGTAATTATTGGGTTCATGGGGATCACCTGCATTATGGATGGGGTAAATGATATGCTAAGTCCAAGAGTCAAGAAAACCAGAACAGACAGAGATTAAAGAGATTAGTGAGGAGTCCAACAATAGGGTCAATGCCATGCTTCAGAAATTTTGGTTGTAGCCCATCTAAATCTGTTGCTTTGCTCGTACAAAGTTTCCTAATAGCCTGCCTGACAAGCCCAGTAGAAAAGAGGTGGCACAAAGAAGGGTGGGAGGGAACAATAATAGGAGGCTGATTTGGGATGGTATAGAGGGATGAAGCATGAGTGGCCCAAGAGGAAAGATTGATCCCATGAGTAATCCGATCACGGGGGAGGATAAGGCGCCAAAAGGATTTAGGAGATTGCTGAAGGGAGCGAATAAGATCAAGTCTATGCTGAGAGAGGAAGAGAATCTTTGTGTGAAATGGCATAGAGCTGAATGATCAGTAAAGGGGTCAGGGGGGTTATCAAAGACGCTGAACCGGGAAATGAATGGGATGAGGGAGGTAGAGGAAATAGCATAGTCCACGACACTGGCACCACTACTGTGAGGAAAACAAGTAAACCCACTAGAATCTAGAAAACAAGATATACCATTGAGAAGAACTAGCCTGTTGGATTCACCCAACTCAAGAAGATGCTTACCATAAGTAGTAACTTGTGTGTTGATGGAGGTTCGAGCAAAACCAAGGTCATCAGGATCCAATTCCCAAGTATGCATCTCATCTATTGTGAGGTCATGAAGAGAAACCTGCATAGATCCGATCCGAGCATTGAAGTCTTTTGTATCTATTGTATAACAAATTTCCGTCTAGCAAGTCTTTTGTTAATAATAGGATTCCAAAATCAATGAAGCCAAAGAATCGGTTAAGATCAATGAAGCCAAAGAATCTAGAAGATGTGACAAGCTCTTTTGCAACAAAGACGTATTGAAGCAAAACAGATTGGGATCAACAAAGACAATGGATTTAGTTTTTGTCATAGTCTTCAAACTCTCCTCAAGTCTGTGACCACTAGCAAGTTTGTGAGCTAAGTGACCCTAGCCTAGTCATCTCAACCCTTGTGTCTTTTTCTGTAAAATCTTCTACATTAAATATTTTTCCTGTTTACAAAGCAAGTTTTCTCTTAGGCCCGATTGCGGGTCCCAAAAAAAAAATTGTAGAGTCTAAACCAACTATAAGCTTCAACACTTTCCATTCATTTTAGTCTATCTTATATCACACATAAAAAGCAGAGTATGCAAGAGGGAAAACAAAAGACTGGGATGTGGATCCTAAAATTCCTGACCTAGACTTTTCCATGGTTGCACTTGATCTTGAGAATGATGAAAATCACTCTCATACAGCTTTAAACTTAAGTGACAAGAGTTGGGTCTTCTTCCAGTTTTGATGCTGAAATTTGAATTTGAAGATTAAGAGTTGAGTTTATAGTCTATCTCACATAATTCAATTTTGCATGACATGCGTAACCTTATCGATAAAGATTGACCTTTTACGTTCAACACTTTATGGGATTTAATAAATAAATGTGTTTTATCTATTTGTGATCTTTTTAATTCTATTTTGTTTATAATATTGAAAAAAAAACTATTTCTTATTTTTCTAACTAGTCGTTTCTGCATTTCCAAAGGGTTTGAAGATTTGCATTTCCTAAAGGCATTTCTGTTTTGGAAACCACACACATTTCCAAGTTTCATGCAACTTCTTAGGTTGAAAACAAAGACAGCCATCCCTAGCTGAGTATGAAGATCTCAAGGTCCATATCCACCATTGCTTCATCCTTGATAAAGAGGTGGCACATTAAAGTAACTCATGTCCTAAACTCAGTAGTATAGTCTTCTGTGCTTTGTCCTTGTATTGGATGAGAATAATGCTATTTTCGTTCCTCTCTTCCTCATAACCAATGGGTTTTTTAATTTTAAAAAAAAAAAAAAAACTTCCTCATCAAAACCTTGGAAACCTTCCATTCTTTCACCAAAGGCTCCTTGCTTTTCTTCATTGACTCCACATAACTACTCCACCATATGATAGATGACATGCCATTTTCAAATGAAATCTTTTGCCATTCACTGCCAAGGACAAAGGACAAAGAAAACATGAAGCTGCTCAAACCAATATTCTAATCCCTCAATATTCCCTTCTCCTTCATGGACATCCTCCTTCTCAAGAGGTGTCACTTGTCTATCAAGCTTTCACATGATATCCTTATGAAAGCCACATCTAATGCAAAAGGTCAGCCACATTTACATTAAGACCCTTGTGTGAGGAATTGATGGATACCATATCCAATTCCAACCTACCCATCCTGTGGCATACATACTTCCATTTCTCTCAGCCTTGCTTTCCACCTGCTCCCCTATATGTGTTTCTAGTTGCTCAAAGATGCCTTTGTCGATGTTTTCCTCCTCCTAGGTAAGTTGCATAAAAACCCACAAAACCACAAATTATGTTTGATACTGAGCACAATCCCAAATTGCACAACTTGTATCCAGCATTACCAGGTTCAGTCCAATTCAGACTTTTAGGGCTCAGTCCAGTCCCTTTTTTTTCAATTTTTTCTAAATATATTAAAAATAAAAAACATAAAATACGGCCTATAAAATATAACTTATAAATTAATATAGTATAAAATACACTTGAAAGTAGATAATATTGAAGAATCTAATTTTTTTTTTCATATAATTACATTTTTTTAATGAATATTTTGTATGTGTGTGTGTATCCGAACTTTTTTCGAACTGAACCGAAAATCCAAACTCCAAAAAGCAAACTTCAATCAAAAAACCAAACTCCAAACTCTTTTTGGCCTTCTGAACCTGGTAACTAAGCTTATAAGAGACAAATTCATCACTCAAGATCTTCTAATTGCCACAATTAAAAATCCATATCATGTTTGATTTTGAATAGGATTAACACTTCTATGCTCACTTAATCTGCTCTTACAACAAGAAATACAGCCAAGGATTGAGAAGAGTAATCACATAAAAATCTAAGACACAGATTTAACATAGGGAAAACACTCTCCAAGAAAAAATGCCACAAATGAAACAAAGAAATTGCATTTCCTTCAGCAAACAATAAATACAATGATCAAAGCAACATGAATAATGGACACTTCTTCCCAGCCTGCTAGAGTTGTTGGAATGCCCTTAATATGCTCTGCAAACCCTCCCCTCTCCTCTTAACTACCAAAAGAATGCTCACACATGAAATCCCAGTGCTTGTATCAACTTCTCTTAACAAGTGATTATCAAGTGCAACCTTATTGCCAACTCATCTGAGATGGAGGCCAACAGAAGACCAGGCATCATCCAAGATGGCGCAAACCCCTCTTTTGTCCCTATTTGGACAGTCTCACCTCCTAGCAATATGCGGCATTTTTTTCATGACAATATCACTGTCTGTGCAGTAGCCAGCACTGACTTCGTCAAAATACATTTTTTCCTCAAGTCTATTAGGTATTGCACTTTACTGACATCATGTCAATATCTATTGTATAACAGATTTCAGTATACTGTTCCATCAACTCCTCACATTTCCCCTTCACCAAATGAGAATTTCAAAGTTAATAATAGAGTGTTTCAATTGGTTTGAGCATGTTTGTTTATGTTACTGAAGTTTCTGTGTTTGAATTTATGCTGTGCAGGTTTGCCTGCTGAACCATTTCTAGTTTGCACTCACGATACCCACATGCAAGGTATGTCGTATGCCTTCCTGCATGTGAGGTGCACTTGGTGTGGTACAATGCACCCATGATGTACCCAGTGCTTTGAAACTCAGTAGGAACCACATCTGAGTCGAATCCTAAAGTAAAAATCAATAAAAGCCAAAAATAAAAAAGGGAAAACAACAAGGAAAAAGGAAAACATACCACTCACTCCTCTTCTGCTCGTGCACAAACCTAGCTCTCACTTCTGCTCAACACCTTTGCAACTCTCATGTTTGATATAGTTTACTGTTTGACCAAGTTTTGTAATGACTTTATGTTTCGACTTTTCAATTTTATCATGACATGCCCAAAGTTTGGGGATCCCTCACACCTTGCATACAATTGAACCCTTGCAACAATGTGCCCAAAATTTTGGGGATCTGCATCAAGTGCTGCATGCCCACACCTTCTGTATTCCCACATATATAGCATACTCACACACAACTTTTGGTTTGGACAAATTTCCCAATCCATCGAGAACATTACTTGAAGGGGATAACCTTGTTAAAGATTTCCACTTGGGTCACACCAAAGCAAAAAAAAGATCAAAAAGTATTAAAAAAATCAATAAATAAAAATCCATTAATACAAAACAATCATGTGAAAGAAGAATAGAACGATCCTTGCCAGGGAACCACCAACATTGTCAAAAGAAAGAAGTCTGCAAACTCTGGTATAGGAGTACCAACATATTTATCTATCACCATAAAATGGCCACTACAAAGTCTGATTATCCTCCTAGGTAAACGGCCTAGGCCAAGAAGACCCAACTAAACAACCCTAGAAGGAAGCAAGTTACTCATGATTCTTCCAAAATTCATGGCCACAAATCTACCAAACACAAGGAGATACCGCTAATTTGAATCTGCCTGTATAGTGTATAATATGAAAGGACAGAAAGTGGCAGACCATGTGTGGGGGAAAGAGAGAAGCATTCATCAAGACAAAATCATCCATACATACAAATCATTAAGACAAATGGGAGTCTTCACAGCCTACGCAAAAACATGTCATGACTGCAAATAGCTAGTCATTGTAGGAAAATCTTAGAAAAAGATCTAAGAGCAATTAGCTATTGCCATGGACCCAAAATCTTAAAAGCAAATTCAAATGCAAGATGATCTTAAAAGAAAGAATCAAACCACAAGTTTAAGATTATCAATTGCACAAGGGCAAGATTATTTTGAAAGAAAGAACCATACGTGACACGGTCAATAAGGAAGATTAAATTTGTCTTCCTCTAGAGAAGAATATCATTATTCAGCAAATTACTTCAAAGTGCAATGCCTCATATGTTACGAGTTTTATAATGATGTACATCATATGAAGAAGAATTTTAAAATTTTATAAAACTTCCCAAATATTCATCCAAGAAAATCTTATCATAAACCGGGAGTTGTCTAGGATGAATCTTTGGTAGGTGCTTAAAACTCTTCTCCACATGAATTTCAAATCCTGTTAAGGAATTTTCATAACAATAAAAATGTTCTAATAAGGATCATCGAAGTTGTGGAAGAAAATACTGGTAGATAAAAGGAAAGAAACTACAGCACTGACTACTTACTGCATCTAATAACTCGACCACATGTGCTACAAGGAAACTGTTCTTGATGATTAGTCCTGATTTCCATATGTCCAAAACATTGTTTGCAATAGCCAAATGTAATCAATAAAAGCACATAGATTATTTGCATGCAAAGCTTTTTAAAAGAATGATCAAATATCAGGAACTGCAGAAGGAGGGAAATAATTCTTACAGGCAAACGATCCCATACAAGCCTTGCATCATCTGGCTTGAGATGATAAAATGCAGAGCCAAAAGCAGTTGCAGCAACTCCTACATAAAAAATTGCCCAACCCCATACTTCTCCTTGTAAACTGAAAGCATTAGACAGGGAGACAATGTGCAAAACATTAAAGATATAAATGATGGTGGCTGTATGAATTCAAATAGTTAAAGAGAAGAAATTGATCCTACCTGAAGTAGAAATAATTTCCCCGAAGGCAAAGTACAAGCCCAATTACACCAACAATCAAAAAGGGGAAGTTTGATATCACGTTCAAAGTATTTGGTACACCTAGGACATAAACAAAAATACAAATTGTCAAATGATCAAAAAATATGTCTCAAAAAAATCCTTTAATGAGGTACGAGAAATATGTACAAATATCAACAAAAAGATATATAATATGTGCAAATACCAAATGGGGGAAAACAGTAAGCCATGAAATCCTTTGAGAAATGAAAAGTGGGTAAAAGCACCATTGGCAATTCATCAAAAGTAAATATACAAAATGAAAAAGGTAAATATCACCACATTTTATGTAGTTGTCTCCAAAAATGGCCTATTCAAGATCATGAGCTTCCAAGTATAACAGATACTGAGACAAAACATACATAAAGGTATATTTGACATTAGATGCTCCTGACAAACTTACATGTCTAATGAAGTATGTTCATATCATCAATCATGCTTTCACACCGACAATATATTCTTTCATACACATTACCCATTCATATAATTATGATAGATTCTTTCATTCACCATGCTGTCCCCTCAGTCTAAAATTTGTACATTCTGCTCAGATTTGGTTGACTTAAAAATATAACAGATGCTTTCTTCCAAGATCCTATGCAATACCTGTTAATGAATGTCACAGGATAAACTGCAGAAGGAAAGCTAGCAAAGAGTACTCTCAAAAATCCTCCAAAAAAAAAATTCTTAAGAACTTAGAGACAAACTGAACCATGAGAGTTTAACACCAAAACAAACAACATAAAAATTACATGATTTGTCTAACTATGAAATACGCATTTTAACTCCAGAAACAATTGAGATCAATTTAAATAAATCTAGCATTAACAAAAGGAAAGGACTAAGTCCCTCTAGGCATACATGACAGATTCTAGACTAAAGAACTGTTTTGAGGACCTAAAAGTAATTGTTCTGCGAAATCCATATCTAGAAATAATAAATGCAAGAACGTTTTCAATCTTTTCTAGGCCTTGCATGTCTATATTATGGAAAATATACATAAAACATAAACAAGTTGTGTGTATAGATAAGAAATTATAGATCAAAAGTTTTCATATAAATATAATATATGAAAATGTGTATTTTTCTTGCTGTGTTCATGAAACATTAAAAAAAAAAAAAACAATGGAATAAAAAAGGGTATAATTCTATTCGTACAAGAAAAGGTATCAAGAGATATTATAGGAGGTAGGAGATAATTACATCCTTCTTTCCATTGAATGGGATGGATGATATATACTATGGAAGAAATGAACCAACATCTATATTTGTTAGTTATTGCCATGGATAGAAAGGAATATGAAAGTGATAACATGGCAGAAGGCCTTGTCACCTAAAACTTGGTGAAAAGAAACTAATTGATATGATTATGGGTACAAAAGATAAATACAAATACATCTCACTATACATAAAAATTCTCAGGAGGAGCTGCAGCCATCAAGATGGACATGAAATGAGCTTCTCCCTCTCCTGGAAGAGTGGTATCTCTATGTAGAATGGCACCATGCAGAACATATTCATCTCATTTACACACACACACAGAGAGAAGGTAATTCTACTGATGTCCACAAATGGCCAAAGTAGGCCAACAGAACTCATTGAAAAGAGCTGTTACAAGTTACAATGCACTGTAACAACCAAAAAATACTATGTTAATAAGATAAACTAGAGTAAAGAATCTAGTGTAAACTACTCTAAATGGAACAATTGTTTGGCAAAAAATTATAGGCTTGAGAGTTATCCAAAATGGATAAACCCTAACATGCTAAAACTAAGTCAAGGTACAACTAAGATAGAAAGGAGCTCCAATGGATTCAAGCGCCAACATTAATCTATAGAGGGATATAAAGTAGAAGCACAATCATCGTTGCCACCAACCACCCCAAAATGCCCAACTTAGGATCAAATGATTCCCCCAAGAAAATGGCCAGAACTAAAAGGGCCTGGTTGGATAATCTTGGGAGGACATGGAGTTCAACCCTTCAAGACTCTTCTAGAATCCATGGCTAAAGAACTAATAGAAGAGGGCAAAAAACTAGTGAGCAACATATGTCTACAACTCTTCAGTATGTGACGGGTGGCTGAAACCTGACACCAAAGAACTACAGTCTTGTCTTGTCGCAAGCAAGAAAAAAGAACTAAAGCCCTAATAGCCACTCTTGTATACAGAGAAGGGCACACAAATCTATCATAAACATTTTGGATAGTTGTAGCTTCAAATGAGAGCCCTATTACTCTCGAATGTAGAGATAGAGTGAAAAAATGAGGTGATTAGTCGAGTACTAGTTTGTCTCCCCTATAATAACTAACGCCTAAGAGTGATAACTTCCCTAGGGTAAAGAGCCAAGCATCTTTGATACGGATAACTGAAAAAAGTGGCAAGCAATCCACCTGAGTATCTATACAAGCAATAGGACCTCCCTCGAATCTCATAATAAACAAGACACCTAAAGATGAAATGTCCGTCAACCTCCACCTCATGAATAGAGCAAATACAACATACCCTATCCTTTCAAGGAATATGGTGGTTCACCTCCACCTGCAGATGATGTGAGCAGACTCTAAACCGATCAAGAGGAATCCTAAGGTGGTGTGTCCAATGTTGCTTGACATAATTAGGACGAGTAATAATGCCATTCTTAATACTCATGAAATAGATGGAGCAACCCAAGTGATCTAAATATGTTGTCGATAAACATCATCTCTGAATCCTTGATTAATTATCCTCTTATCAAGAAAATGACTGGGAGGAGCATTTAAACAGTATTTGAATGGACTTAATTGATCTATAGAGATGCCAACTAAATGAAGAAGAGAAATTTTTAAGGCCCATCCACTATGATGACCAAGAAATCCCCTAGAGGTAATGCATTATGAGGAGTAAAGAACCAAATATGGGTATCTCTCTCAGCCTAAGGTTGCATCACCAAAAAATGAAGCTGAAAAATAATTCTAAAGATGTTCTTAAGACAAAGAGGATGAATGCCAAACTCGGCGTGAACAATACACTAGGGAATTGTTCTTTTACATCGGATAAATCGTTGAAGCAAAATAGTTTGGACCCTCTCAATGCAAGCCCAATCAACACACCCTAGGCTTGGACCCCAAATCTTAGATCCATAAAGGATTGTGGGTTTGATGATACAATCAAAGACATGCATCTTTGTAGGTATGTCTTGGAAGTGTTGTTGGAAGCATTGGCATTCCAAGACTTAGAGAGATGTGTATCCCTTGCAAAGACGTAACTGTAAATATGACCAAAGATTATAATAATGGCCTATAAACTGAACCCCCAAGTAGATGTAAGCAGTTGTGATCTCAATGGACTCATCCTTATAGAAGAACAAAAACTTAGATAGGGTACTCTTTGATGTGTTGAATATCATCACCTTAGTCTTACTAAAATTGACATATTACAAGCATGGTACTAATTCTTGTAGTAGACATACATGTTGAGAAGAGGTGGATTGTGAGCAATGATCCTGAACTGAAAATAGGTAGTTGTTGGTCAATGCCCATCTGTGTTGAATTGTTGTCAACCATATCATGAGTCAAAGAAATATTTGATGATAATTGAAGGAAAGTGGTCCAAAGAAGATAGAGGTTGGAGCCTAAGAAACCTTTTATCATCCAAGACCAATGTGTCTTTAGATGCATAAAAAAGACTACAGATGCCTACCCCTATGGACCCCCCAAGCTAGGGTTATAAGCATTGTTAACTTCCTCATTCTATGTGTGGAGGAGGCCCCTTGGTAGTCGCTTGACAAAGAAGGCACTATCTCATAAATCTAACCCCATCTAAGATACGATAAAATCATATTTTCCAAGACACCTTTCGTGTTTACATCGTTGAAAGAGGCTAAAAGCAAAAGCTAGTCAGCCTAGTAGTTCACTAGGGCTGAGATATCTCCTTCAAGGCCTATCTTGTTAAGGGCTATTGTTTCTCAAAAGATAGGACCACGAAAGCACAGTATAAGAACAAGCATGTAGTTGGTGATGGGGTAACGGATAGTAGGCCCATTAACAATGTTCTTAACACCCTACAAAAGATGGTGCTTCACCAGCCTCAAAAACCCCCATCAAGAAATTTCACAAGACTCGACACACCTATGAATGTGGTCCTACAGCAGCTTTTGGAAGCAAATATGATAGAGTTGCCTCCTATAAGGCAACTTGATACCACGACTGATTGGTATAAGCCTGGCCAACATTGTGAGTATCATAGAGTGGAGAAGCACATGACAAATTCATGTAAGAGGTTGAAACATGTGGTTCAGGACTTAAACGAAGGTCACCTTGTTATAGAAGGTCCTCAACTCAATCCTCTAACAAACAATCAATCTCCTACTCAACAAGCACCCACAACAAATCAAGACATGGGGATCTTCCAAGATCCCCTCCCTAAGCATGGTCAACAGGCAGCTAATCAAGTGTCATATCGTAATGTGCCACCTCCCTATGATAATATGATTGGTATGATAGCAGTAACTACAAGGCAACAAGCTCAAGCTCAACCGACTCAACAATCTTAGCAAGAGATGAACTCTACCTCCAATCAACCTTCAAAACCCACCTTAGTTTTGAAGAATACCCAAAAAAGGAGCACAAGAGTAGAAACCCCACCTTTAGTGTTGAAGTTGCAACCTAAAGTCTCCTTCAACATTCAATAGCAGTTAGCTAGTACCCCAACCAAGATCTCTCTCTTAGAACTTTTGCAAACTTCTCCTATTCATAGGGAAGCCTTGTTGAAGTTTCTAAGACAACAATTTGTTCTTCAAAACATTTCCCCTAGTGCTATAGCTGATGTTGCAAGTCCTTTTGGGATACATCATATCACATTTTTGGATGACAATATTCCTTCCTCAGACTTACGAGGGGATTCTTCCCTCTACATCACTGCATTTATTGCGGAAACTTTTGTCAAGTGAATACTGATTGATAAAGGTTCTTCCCTCAATTTATGCACTTATCAATTTTTCCAATAATTTAGATTAAAAAAGGAAGAATTAACTAGAACCAATATCATCATCAAAGCTTTCAACAACGAGTCCCAAGAAGCTTGCGGCATTATATCTCTCCTCCTTAGGGTCGGACCTAAGATCTTAGATACCTTGTTCTATGTGGTGTCTTGCCCTGTATCTTTTAATCTTCTTCTTAAACGCCCTTGGATTCATGCAATGAGGGTTGTCCCTTCTACTTTTCCTCAATGTTTAAAATTCGAATTCAACGATCAACTTGTCACCATCCTGGGCGACCGTCATCCGTTCCAATATAGTTCGATGGTTGAGCAAGCTCGATCTGATCTCAATTTATGTCCATCAGTTTCTTCATCTCACATCACCAAGCAATTTGAAAATCTAAAGGTGAGTGAGGAACCGCTAATCAAAGTTTCATTATAGGATCAAGTCAATCCTTTTCTTCAAGAGCCTCTTCTGGATCTTGCTAAGCTACCAACTTCACCAAGGAATATGGGTTTACCCTATAAGTGGGGTGAAGTTGTACACATTGGCACATGTACCTTTATCTTCGCAAGTGCCTCCCTCGAAGAAAAGATCAGCGGTAGCAACCCTTTTCCTGTAGAGCATTATTTTGCCCATTGTTACTTGTCCAATGATTACCCACTCCCTAAGCAGATCTTGTCTAGTATGGGATATATAGGTAAAGGTTTGGGGCCACAACAAAAAGGCATTCAAGAGCCTTTGGATGTTGAGATTTGGCCTGAGAGATGTGGCATAGGCTACATACCCAACAAAAAGCAGCCTTTACCATTTGATGATGATGATCACCTTATTGCTCATGCTGAATATTTAGATCATCAAGGCTTGGATTGGAGTGATGAGGATGAGGGACCACCTTATCCCTCTGACATTTTGTTCTACAATGAGGTAACTTAGGTGCATCCTAAGTTAGTTGCAACCCCAGGGGAGTATGCTTAAGGGGATACTCTTTGTGACATCGATCATGAGGATATCCTCCGGAATAGCTTCTTCCTTGACGGGTCAATCCCTTGCATTGCGTAGGTTGAGTTTTCTAGTTCTCAAGAGGACTTTGGTTCTATGTCTCCTAAAGACCTTGAGCAACTAGGAGTGATTTCTACCCTGCCTCCTCCTGAGGATGAGTCTTCCATTCTCATTGAGGAGACCACAAATGTTAACATAGGTTCTTAGGAGACCCCTAGAATCCT
Organism: Wollemia nobilis; assembly: GCA_028583015.1. Classification (NCBI taxonomy): domain Eukaryota; kingdom Viridiplantae; phylum Streptophyta; class Pinopsida; order Araucariales; family Araucariaceae; genus Wollemia; species Wollemia nobilis. Next base: position 5,795,111 of record JAQPPZ010015032.1, read on the forward strand.
TAAGTTAGGTAAAGCCTTGTCCATGGACGAGTAGGAGCAATTGACCAATTTGTTGAAAGAATTTCATTATATTTTTGCTTGGTCATATGCCGACATGCCAAGGCTTGATCCCTCCTTTGTTATGCATCATTTGGTAGTAAAGCCTAGTGCTAAGCCTGTTAAGCAAAAACTTAGGAAGATGCATCCAAAAGTCGCCCTTTTAGTCAAGGAGAAGCTCCAACAAATCCTTGACATTGGTTTTATAAAAGCTATCGACTATTCTGATTGGATCTCCAATATTATTCCGATGGCTAAGAAGACCGGAACAATCAGAATATGTACCGACTTTAGGGACATTAACTTAGCATGTCCCAAGGATGATTTTCCCCTACCCAACATAGATATGATCGGAGATTTCACCGCCAAATATGGCATGCTTTCGCTCATGGATGGTTTTTCAGGATACAACAAGATCATGGTTGTCCCTGAGGACCAGGCCAAGACAGTTTTCATCACACCATGGGGTACCTTCTACTATAAAGTCATGCCTTTTGGCTTGAAAAACGTTGGTGCCACATATCAAAGGGCTATGACTTATATTCTTCACGACATGATGCATAATATTTTACAAGACTACATGGACGATCTCCTGGGTCGTTCCATACATCAACACGATAATGTTCACGATTTGAGACGAATTTTTGAAAGGCTTCGACAGTTCAGGGTTCGTCTTAAGCCCTCCAAGTGTGTGTTTGGAGTCTCATCTGGCAAGTTGTTGGGTTTCATCATTTCTAGACAAGGTATTGAAGTGGATCCCACTAAGATAGCGGTTATCACTGACATGCCTCCTCCTCGCACCTTAAACGAGTTACGTAGCTTGCAAGGGAGGCTTCAAGCTATTCGTCGGTTCATAGCCCAGTTACCCGATAAGTGTCAGCCCTTTCTTAAGCTTCTTAAGAAAGATGTGTTCCAGTAGGAATCCGAGTGTCAACAAGCCTTTGATGAACTCAAAATGTATCTCACTTCCCCGCCTATCTTAGTACCGCATAGACCAAATAAGCATTTTATGCTTTACATAGCAGCCACAGCTCACGCTTTGGGAGCCTTGTTGGCTCAACACAACGACCAGAGCAAAGAGCGAGCTATCTACGATATCAATAGAACCTTGCTCAACTATGAAACCCAGTACACTCCCTTAGAGAAGCTTTGCCTCACCGTAGTGTTTGCTTCCTAAAAGTTATGACACAACATGCTCAGCCATAAGACATTGGTGGTTGCGAAGTTTGATCCTTTGTGTTACTCAATGTCCAAGCCCCACCTTTCCAATCGAGCTGCTAAGTGGGTTTTAGCCCTTAGTGAGTTTGACCTAACTTTCATAGGTCAAAAGGCTATCAAGGGTTAGGTGATTGTTGATCAGTTAGCCTCCGCTCCCCTAGAAGCTGCACATCCTTTGGTCATCGAGTTTCCCGATGAGTGCTTTGGCATAGAAGTCAAAGAGCCAGAGTCTTGGACTTCGTTTTTTGACAGAGCTCAATGCTTAAAGGGCGCTGGTGCTGGAGTCGTTCTAGTTACCCCACAAAAATAGCTCATGCCCTTATCCTTCAAGATTCGCTTCTCTTGCACAAACAACACTACAAAATACAAAGCTTTGATCCTTGGTCTTAAAGCAACCTTAGCCTTGAAGGTTAGAGTTCTCTCTGTCTTTGGTGACACTCAACTTGTGGTCAATCATATTAACAATGTTTATTAGACTAAGGGATGATAAGCTGAAACCTTACAAAGAGATTGTCACCAAGCTTTTGTCCTCGCTTGATCAAGTGACCTTAGAGTCTGTCCCTAGATCCTCCAACCGCCATGTGGATGCCATGGCCTCTACTGCATCCTTGTTTCCTTTGGAGTTGGAAGATGACCAAGCGTCAATTATATTAGACAACTCTGGATCCTGTGTCGTTTTGTTCTTGTCTTGTTCCATTAGATGTTTTGACCATCGGAGCTTCCCCATCTGAGCCATGGTATACCGATATCTTTAATTTCCTTAAAGATAGTTCGATTCCTGATGGTTTAGATCGTAATTAGCATAAGCTTTTGCGCAAAAGAGCGTGTCGATTCATTATAATTGGCCATACTTTGTATTGACATTCTTTTGAAGGCATCCTCTTGCGATGCCTTAACTCCGATGAAGCCTAGCTAGCTCTTAGTGAGGCTCATGAAGGTTCATGTGGAGGCCATTTTAGCAACAATGCCATTGCCACAAAGCTCCTTCGGATGGGGTATTATTGGAGATGCATGCGACCATGTTCGATGTTGTGACAAGTGTCAACGCCATGACAACCTTGTTCATGCTCCTTCTCAACACCTTCAGGTTATTTCTTCCCCTTGGTCATTTTCCATGTGGGGATTGGACATCATAGGAAATATTAACCCAACGTCATCTGATGGTCACACAAGTTTATCATAAAAGCGACAGAGTACTTCACTAAATGGGTCAAATCCATGCCCCTGACCACGATGATTGGAGCTCAGATTTCCAAGTTCATCTTCAACCGGATCCTTTGTAGGTTTGGGATTCCTTCGGTGACTGTTTCTGACAATGACACTCCTTTCAAGAACAAGGATGTCCATAACCTTTGCGCTAAGTACAAAATTTAGCACAGGTGATCAAACAAGTCAAAGAATCCAACAAGTCAAAGCATCCAACAAGTCTTTGATCAAGGTTCTCAAGAAGTTGGTTAGTAAGACCGATCATGACTGGCATATCCAGCTTTATCCAGCCCTGTGGGCCTAACGTAGTAGTGTACGAACACCTACAAGTGCTTCTCCGTATGTCTTGGTCTATGGGACTGAGGCGGTCATTCCGTTCAAGTTAGAGGTCCCTTTGTTGTGCATCTTGTAGCAAGATGCCTCGATCGGCAATGAGTATCGCTCCGCTCGTTTGCACCAATTGGAGCTTCTGGGTTGAAAGCGCGTTCACGCCTTAGTGCATTTGTGAGCCTTATCAAAATAGGCTCAAGCGATCTTATTCCAAGAGAGTTTGCAATCGTTCTTTTGAGGTTGGGGGCCTTGTCCTCAAGGAAAACCAGAAGAACACCAACGTTCTATATTTGCTTTGTAGATATCTACAAATATGCCTTCTCTATTTCATCTCCAATCAATGAGTCAATATATTGTCAGTTGGTGGGAAGTTTGATTTATCTTACGACCACTCAACTGGATTTATGTTTTGTTGTGAGTTATTTGTCCCATTTCATGTCAAATCACTGAAGAGAGCAGTGACAAGTTGCAAAACAAATTCTTAGATATATCAAAGGTACCCATGACTTTGGTATACTATACCAGTAATCTAATAATTTTTAGTTGGTTGGACACACTGATGTAAATTGTGCAGGATTACTTGATGATCAGATATTTACTACTGGCTCTATATTTGCTCTTGGATGAGGGGCTATTTCTTCTTAGAGCAAACTTCAGCATATTGTCGTTTTGTCATCAATTGAAGCGGAATATAAGGCAGCATGCAGTGAAGGTTGTGAAGTTGTTTGGTTGCAACACATATTGCATGATCTGCTGATAGATCAAAAGGCATCAACGTCACTTCATTGTGATAATCAAAGTATGCTCAATCAAGTTGGTGAAAAATCCAATAAATCATGTCGGAACAATATATATTGAAGTTCATCATGACTATATCCTGTAGCTAGCGAAGCATGAAGAAATTTGTCTAAATTATAGTCCAACTTCAAAACGGATTGTTGGTATAACAACTAAACCCTTAGGTAGAAAAAAAATGGTAAAATTTTGGGGATAAGCTTGGGATTTTATCCGGGTTAGTCATTAAGGGGGAGAAAATTTGTTAGGATTTGTAGGGATAACTTGTTAGGATTTTTAGGATCTGGTTTTATCAACACCAACTGATTACCAAATTGTAAATCAATATAAATTGGAGCTTAGAAATGCAAATAGAGTAACATGTGTTACATGCTTTTATGGTATCAGAGCCACAAAAGGGAGAAAGGAGTTTCTCTCACACCATTCATTTCAGCCAAGACATTTGTTTGTCTTTGGCAGTCAGTGCCTCTATAGATTGTTACTCTGCAGTTGGTTTTGGTGTTGTTGTGTTGTCAACAGAGGTTTTCCAACTCGCCTAGATCGCACAGCTATTGCCTTCTCATCCTCCTTGACATCTTTCATTTATCTGTGTATACCATTTTTATTGTTGGCGTGGCTCTCATTGTTGGCAAACTTCACTTGGGTTTACCTTTGTCAAGCTCTTTTCTCCAAGGTCATCCCAAAGTGGATTTTTAACATCTTTTATTTATCTGTGTATACCATTTTGATTGTTGGCGTGGGTCTTATTGTTGGCAAACTTCACTTGGGTGTACCTGTGTCAAGCTCTTTTCTCCAAGGTCATCCCAAAGTGGGTTTTCAACACACCACCATGGCTGAGTCTTCACATATTTCTTTTCATCATCAGTCTCTAATGTATCTAAATCCAAGTGAACTTCACTACCTGTTGCAATACTATCAGCATTCTAAAACATACAGAAATCTCAATAGGTTTACCATCATCTGAGAAGAAAGGAGTCTTCTCATGTACAATAATATATCTGCTAATTACAATCTTGTTAGTAGAGACATCAAGCAATCTATATGCCTTGGATTGTTCACTGTTGCCAATAAACAGGAACTTTTGAAGCATGATCTTCCATATACAATAGCTGATGGCAATGGTAAGTGAGTCTGAAGGAGCTCTCAAGATAGCAGATGAGTTGAAGTCATCCTATATAATGCACAGAGGAACTCTACACATACAACAGATCGTGAATTGAAGCAATATGGTTTAAACTCTCTCAATTCATACTTAATCAGCAGGTCGAGATTTTGGGCCCTAGACCTTTGACTCATAAAGAACCGTAGGTTGGTGATACAGTCCAAAATAACCACATCAGATCAATTTGTTACAGCCTTTTATCATTGAAGCTTATACCTAAGAAGACTATTTCTTGGCTCTAAAATATCTAAAGCAACAAAGCATTGTGGCTTCTCACTTGAGGGAATTTTGCAAAGCCAATTTACTTGTGAACAAATTTTTCCCATTACAGGTTATAGCAATATACATTGGTATTGAATAAGCACATCAATTGATATGTTAATACTTTGCAAACAGCTATTCTTAAGTCTATCAATAAATAAGTAGAAGCATATTTTGAAGCTCTAGGAAGTTGTCTTATGATAGGAACACCCTTGAAGACTAATTCAACGGCAAAATAACTAAAAGATACTGAAAATTCAGCCTTACCTAGAGAACTTTTATTGCAAGACAGTTCACAAAAAGAATAGTAGACCCTACTGCCATTGTTGATTTGCACTCAAAAGAGCTTTGTTTTAGTTGAATTTCACATTATTTTCCAGAAACAAATAGAAGCAATCCATCCACTTTAATCTTATACAGAAAACGTAAAGAGAAGAAAGGAAGAAAAAGAAACACAAATATTGGGAGTGCCCGTAGGCACCATAAATATTCACTATTAACCATAGATAAAAGTACACAACGCTTTAATAAGAAAATAAGGAGTGTGAGAGGGGTATTTAAAGCAATACTAAAACCTCGATTACATCATAAAGTTTAACCTAAGCCGACGTAACAAGAGGGCTTTAGGTTAATTACAAGTCATAAATAGGGTTTAACCATAACAAGGTTAACCACAGCCCATAGGGCTTACATAATAAAATATTACAAAATAATTAATACATTGTACAATGAAATGCCCTTAGGCCTATCCAATACATTGCATAATGTCGGCCATTGGCCATGAATCAGATTATAATTTCAACGGTTTTAATCACCAAGAAGTCTACTCCAAGGGATACAAATGCAGATCCTCTATAAGTATTCACATGATTGAGTTTGAGGAAGTCCACAACATGGAGATAGATGAAACTAAGTACGAAAAATAGAAATATTGTAAAATACCCATTCAGAGGATCAAACACAGCAAAAAAACCAATTGTTTCTTGTATTTGCCATATTGGAAATTAACTGGCACTAGAATTTGAGGAAAGAAGCAAGGTAAAGAATAGAATTGTCATGACCCTCACCGATTTCATTAATACTGATAGCATCATAGATGCAAAGTTGATTACTTCCATGGGCCTAAAAGTTGTTCCATTAAAAAACATTCAGCTACCAATGGGCAATAACAATGTTACCTAGTGCAAAGAGATAATCAAAAGTTCAAAACATTGAAACTACAAGTGGATATGTACCAATTAAGTCCTGATTTTTATGTGATAATGCTTAAAAGTATTGATGTAGATATAGGGACATAATGGTTGAATAATTCTAAATGAATTCTGGTCGTATCTTGATAAGCTCTACATGAAATTTAAAGGACAAATACTAATCACAATTAGAGGCCTCCAATCAAGTACAAACTGATTTGCCTCTGCCTTATGGGCTACCACAAGATGGAGGCAAAGAAACCACTCCAAGTTCTTTGGGAGCAAGGCAATTCAAGGAGGGGATACTGTTAGAAACCTTTCTCTTGTATCATCTTGCACAAAGTCAAATTATTTAAACCAAATGCACAAAGTTAAAAAGGTCAACAAGGAAAAAATAATTTAGATTACAACTCCCACATGCACAAAGGGAACAACTTATAAAGGGGGTGTATTTTTAAACATTTCAAGACTTACAAATATTTTTATGTTTTGCAAGTAAGTTCTTGTGCATAGATCTAAGATTGTGTTTTGGTCAAATAAAGACTCCATAACATTCTTACATTTGGCTTGAGTCAGCATTCACAACTAGTCAAGAAAGTTTTCGACCATAAGCCCCCATTTTATCATGCTTATACCATGTTTGTTCTATATTTGTTTGATACTTCGTGATGTCATTATACCACAGAAGCAATTTGCAGATATCATCAACGATATCACCATGGAAGATTACAATTTCAAGATGTCAGTTAATTTGAGGATCCTAGTGATGGACAACATTTCTCAAGTACATTATTTTTTCCATTGTGACATCAATGTTGTATCCAAGTTCAAGCAGAACAAGCTCTTGAATAAGTAGTACCAATGAAATTAACTAATGTTGTTGAGGAGAAAGTGTAATAAACCAGCCAAAGAAAAATACAGAAAATTGCAAACTTGTCAAAACCTTAGATCTAATAACACACAGAAAAATGCAGCAGTTCTGATTTTTTATTTCATCAAACAGCAGTACAGTCCAAATCTATTCCAGGAGAGCAAATAAGACTGAAATACAGAAAACTTCACCGCAAAATTGCTACATTCCATTATTAATATAGCCGACGACTATATTATAACAAAATTTGATTATTAATATTTCCAAGGTTTTGATTTTAATCATCTATCTTTCATTTTTCAATATCATCTGTGCTATTCGCACATTTTGCCTTTACGGCGAGGGAGTGCCCACCTCAAGTGGCTGTCCATTTTATATCACTGATTTATTATTCTATTTAGCTTATTTCTATTCCATTCTTGCATTTGATTTCATTATTTTGTGCATATGGTCAAGTAACTAAATAATTACAAGTATAGAGTGTTGATAGAGCAAACCCGTAGGGGTCTGCTCCATGTGGTATCATAAGTCATAAGATCCAAGCGACACAACATTTCCAACGTCACATGCGCATCTTCTTACGACCACAGTAGTGAGAGAAGTGCGGAGAACGAGGTTCTCTCCAAGGTTCAGATTCCGAAGCTTGCATGGATAGCCATCCATCGTGTTGATACATCATTCCATGCTACTTAGTCATCCACGATAGAAAAAAAATTATTGACAAGATATAAAATTAAGTAAAAGTTCGCTAGCATGCATTGACGAAGTAAATTTAAATAGACCTCCACACAATAATTAAAAACGTTCGGAAGCCATGAATCCCATACCAACGTGAATACGATGAGCGTCTCTCCAAAAACAACGTCTCTGATTCCGGCAAATACGCAGTCGGCAGCAAGGAATCCGGCGTCATTTTGTAAGGTTGGGAAACCAAGCAACAAAGGCGTAAGTGCTACGATCGAAACAGTTCGCCTTCCACCCAAATCGCTGACGAAAAATCATAGACAACCATCGCAGGGAGTCCAGAAGTCGTCGACCAATCAAAAAACACGAAAAATATTATATTCGCATCTAACCTAAGGTACATAGGATAAATTTTAATTTTTTTCCAGGTGTTTTATCCCACATGAGCAGTGTGGGAAGTGTGGGGGAGTTTATAAGTGAAAACGCACCATTAGTTACTTGTGACCTCGGTCACACGCCTCCCTCCTTCGCACTCGCGTGGTTCTAGCTGTCGTTTTCCTTATTATCTGTCACTCTCTTGTCGTGTTTCTTTGCGGCCCGTCCAGTGGTATCTTCCTTGTCGTGTTCTCTTGCGTCCCGCCCATCTGTCGTGTTAGTGGGTTCCGGTTGGTTCCTTATCTCCGAGTCGTGGGTTGCGTGTCCACCTTGTCTTGTCCTTGCCTTGTCTTGTCGTGTCCTGTGTTAAGTCCCTTCGTTCGCTGTTGTGTCTTTGTTCGTGTCCCGTGGTCCGCGTGTCAGTCCCTATTGTGTCTTCATCTCAGTGTCGCGTCTGTTCCTTCCATCCGTCGCGTTCGTTCCGTTTCTCGAGAAGCCAAAGAGTGTAGTCGTTCGGTTGCCACGTATCCCTCGTGTCCGTTCCCTTGTCCTTCTGGTTGTAGAGTGCTCACGTCAGTCTCGCGTTGGTTGTAGAGCGTTCGCGTCAGTCTCGCGTTGGTGTCCGTTCGCCTTCTTCGCGTCAGTGGTCATTCTTTACGTCAGTCGGTTCCTTGTCCCTCGCGTCCGACGTCCTTCCCACGTGTCAGTCCCTTGTACCTTGTGGCCGCTATCGTGTTAGTCTCGGGTCTTGGTCACAGTTCAAAAGTTGCTCTCTTATCCAAAATTGTCAAAAAAAAAAAAAAATGTTGTCTTGTCTAAAATTGTCAAAAAAGTTGTCCTGTCAAGAAAATTGTCAAAAAGTTGTTGTCTTGTCAAGAAAGTTGTCAAGAAAGCGTTCAAAGTTGTTGTAAAGGAGGTGAGCCAAACAAAACATTCAAATCCGCATCGTAGTTGGAGCGACAGTTGAAGCGGAAAACAAACAATTTTTGGCACAATTTAACAAATTTTTGCAGAAATTTGAAGCTCAAAGGCTCCTAAGCAGGAGATTTTGGAAGGTGCATGAGCAGAAGTTGGACCAAAGGATCTGACGGACGATTAACAAGCTCGAAAACTCCCAACAACAATGCAAGAAGAGCTCGTCGAAGCCAAGGTACAAAAAATTCTCCTTCTCCATCCGGAATTGGTAGTTTTAATCCGAGTCATCCAGTGGTCAGCCCAATGGCATCCAATTCTTCTCCAGATTCCGCACATGAGAACGTCACCCAAGTAGAAAGTAATCATCCAGTGATCACTGATGAGGTGTTAAAAGAGTTAATAGTAAATCTTCAGATGATGACTGCCAGCTTCAACGCATCTAGGAAACCTCCCCAACCAAATCCTTCTAGTTTTGATCATTGGAGTACGGATGTCTACTATGACGACTATACACACCATAGAGGTCAAAATAGTCAATCCATGAATCACAATGGTCACCAAAATATTGAGGATGGGGGTAATGAAGAAAATAGGGAGCAACAAAGAGGTTTTAATAGACCTTATCAAAATAACAACCAGAGACAGAGAAGTAACGAGGAACAAGATAGAAACAATGTTCACACCCAACCAAGAGGTCCAACGGGAGTCAATTATCCACGCATTGACATGCCTACCTTTGAAGGCCAGGATCCACGCGGGTGGATTGCAAAAATGGAAGGCATCTTAGAATTCTACAAATTCTAGGACGGGGACAAAGTCCCTTTTACTGCAACCAAATTCGGCACTGAAGCTTACCAGTGGTTTACATGGTATAAACGTGAGGATCCCCAATATGCATTATATTGGGATACTTTCAGAAAAGCCTTTCTTCACAGATTCGACAAAGGTCCCACGGGTTCATACACAGTACGATTGTTGTCACTTAAGCAAACAGGATCAATAGGGGACTATATTTCAGAATTCACCAGTATGCTTCACTATGCACAAGACCTACAACAGGACGTGGTAGTAGCGGCTTTTCAAAATGGATTAAAAGCACATATTAAAGTTGAAGTAGACCTACACAATCCATCCAAGTTGGATGAGTGTATAAGGATTGCTGATTTGGTGGAGACGAAGGCGCACGTAGGCCCATCCACACGACGTGATTCATATGGGCGACCTCCATTTCGCAACAACTCTTTTCGCAGAAATGATCAACCATCACGGTACTTCTGCTACAAATGTCGCACTCAACATCCAAAAGACCAAGCATGTACACCACGACAAAATTTTCAGATTGAATATGCCGACAAGGAAGAAGAAGAAATAGAGGAGTATGACGCACCTGAGGATCTCCCAGTTGAGGACCAAAATGAACACAACGAAGTTGTCGCTGAGGAGGATACTATGACTATTTCAGTACATGCTCTCATGGGGTTATCTTCTCACCATACAATCAAGGTGGTCGGTTTCATTCGAAAATAGAGGGTGACAGTATTAATTGATTTCGGAAGTACTCACAACTTCATTGATGCAAAACTTGCAAGGACATTGGGGTTGCACGTCTTCTCTTCTAGTCAAGATCGGTTTCAAGTCAGAACCACGAGCAGGGAAATTTCTCAATGTCTAGGTAAGACATCTTCGGTTTCATTACAAATGGGTACGTATACTTGGCAAGGTCCTCTTTTTGTTATGGAATTAGGAAATTCGGAAGTTATTTTAGGCGTTGCATGGATGGAACAATTGGAAACCATAGTGGGTTTTAACCACAAACATCGCTTTGTCGAATGGCAAGCCAATGGGAGGACTATTCATCTTCAAGGACTACCCACACCTCCATCAAAAGTTGTAAGTTCACATAGCATGGAAAATATATTAAGAAAATATGGTGGGGGATTCATAGCCCGAATCAATTGCATAGAGAAATTAGACCAAGATATTCCTGAAATCAAAGAAGATGATCTCCAAATCATTGTGGCTAACTATGAGGAGGTTTTTCAAGAACCAAAAGGATTACCTCCCAAAAGATCTCATGACCATGCCATACATCTAGTGCCTGGTAGTCTTCCACCCAATGGTCATCCGTATCGATATCCCCAACCCCAGAAAATAGAAATTGAAAAGATTGTCCAAGAGCTATTAGACCATGGCATCATCCATCATAGTACGAGCCCTTACTCCTCACCAGTAGTCTTAGCTCGTCGAAAAGACAATTCTTGGCGTATGTGTCCTGATTTTCGTCCTCTCAACAAAATCATGATCAAAGATAAATTTCCTATCCCTGTCATTGATGATTTACTAGATGAATTACATGGTGCCAAATTCTTTACCAAATTAGACTTACGTTCAGGGTTTCACCAAATCCGAGTTAGGGAAGAAGATATCCCCAAAACAACTTTTCGAACTCATGAAGGTCATTATGAATTCTTGGTCATGCCCTTTGGTCTCACTAATGCACCATCTACATTCCAAAGTCTCATGAACCAGGTGTTTCATCCATTCCTACGAAAATTTGTTCTAGTCTTCTTTGATGACATACTCATCTATAGTAAATCATGGAAAGATCATTTAGTACATGTGGACAGAGTTCTCCATATCCTACGCAAAGAAGAGTTGTTTGTCAAAAGATCTAAATGCTCCTTTGGTGTTCAAGAAGTTGAGTACCTCGGTCATATAGTATCTCACGAAGGTGTTAAGGTAGATCCCAATAAGATTAAGGCAATACAAGATTGGCCCTTGCCTAAAACCATCAAGAAACTTCATGGTTTTTTGGGTCTCACGGGATATTACCGCAAATTTGTGCGTGACTATGGTAAAATTGTGGGTCCTCTCATGGCTCTCACCAAGAAGGATGCTTTTCAATGGTCAGTAGTAGCTACTAAAGCCTTCGAGGCTCTCAAGGAGGCAATGTGTACGACTCCAGTTTTGGCCACCCCAGACTTTCAAAAACCATTTGTCATTGAATGCGATGCATCAGGAACAGGTATTGGTGCAATACTCATGCAGGAGGGTCATCCCTTGGCATTTGAAAGTAAACAACTTTCAGGAAAAAATTTGGGTAGATCCACCTATGAAAAAGAAATGTTGGCTATTTTACATGCAGTGGAAAAATGGAGGCATTACTTAATCAATAGCCATTTTATTATTAAAACCGATCACAACAGTCTCAAACATTTTCTAGAACAAAGGTTCTCGTATCCCGAACAAAATAAGTGGTTGACTAAATTATTGGGATATGATTTTGTGATTGAATATAAGAAAGGGAAAGAAAATGTGGCAGCAGATGCCTTATCTAGAAAATACGAAGATGAAGTAGTTATTAATGCCATTTCAGGACCATGTTCACAGTGGGTGTCTCAATTGCAGGCAGAATGGTTGTCCAACAGTGAAACAACTCAAATAATTCAAGAATTATCTATGGGTTCCTCTAAATACCCTCTTTTCACATATGATGACCAAATATTACGTAAGAAGAATCGCATTTACATCCCTCACAATTCACCAATCAAAATACAGATTCTAGAGGAGTCACATGCTTCTCCTTCAGCAGGACATTCAGGTTTTTTGAAAACTTACATGCGGGTTAAACAATCCTTTTGTTGGAAAGGATTAAAAGCCGAGGTTAAGCAATGGGTAGCTGAATGTGAAGTGTGCCAACGCAATAAGGGAGAAACAGTTAAATCACCAGGATTGCTTCAACCGTTACCTATTCTGGATCGCCAGTGGGAACATATTTCCATGGATTTTATTGAAGGTCTTCCTAAGTCGGAAGGTAAAACAGTAATTTTCGTGGTAGTTGATCGCCTTTCCAAATATGCTCATTTTCAGGCTTTACAACATCCATTTTCAGCAAGCAAAGTGGCCAAGGTATTTATGGATTCAATTTTTAAATTACATGGAATGCCCAAAAATATTGTAAGTGATCGTGATCCCATATTTACTAGCAATTTTTGGAGAGAATTGTTTCGACTTAGTGGTACCAAATTAAATATGTCTTCTGCATACCATCCACAAACAGATGGTCAAACGGAGGTGGTTAACAAATGTTTGGGTACCTACCTAAGATGTTTTGTTCAGGATAAACAATATCAATGGAGTCAATGGTTGTCATTGGCAGAATGGTGGTACAATACTTCTTACCATTCTTCCACTAAGATGTCTCCTTTTGAAGCATTATATGGAACGAAGCCACCAACAATAGCCGATTATGTACCAGGATCTTCCAAAGTGGCCCAAGTCGACGATTGGTTACAAAAGCGACAAGCAATGCTCACTATCTTGAAAGATAATTTGGTCCAAGCACAAAATCGTATGAAGCAACAACAGGACAAGAAGCGTTCAGAAAGAACATTCAATATTGGTGATATGGTATTCCTACGTCTTCAGCCCTACAAGCAGCTATCATTGAAGCTCAAATCCAGTCAGAAGTTGTCACCACGATTCTATGGTCCCTATAGAATTGTGCATCGCATTGGCGAGGTAGCATATCAACTGGAGTTACCCCAATCTTCTCGCATACATCCAGTATTTCACGTCTCCTGTCTCAAACAGGTGATTGGCCAGAAAGTACACTCTAAATCGGAATTACCAGTGTTGGATGAAGAAGGGCGTATCTATCTACAACCAGAAGACGTACTACAAACTAGAACACGCAGACTCAGATTTCGTCACATCCAGGAATTTCTCATCAAGTGGCAGGATTTACCTGAAGAAGATGCAACCTGGGAATCTGAAAGTATCTTCCAGTCATTTCCAGCTTTGAGGACAAAGCTTTCCGAGGAGGGGAGTCATGTTACATTCCATTATTAATATAGCCGACGACTATATTATAACAAGATTTGATTATTAATATTTCCAAGTGTTTTGATTTTAATCATCTATCTTTTATTTTCAATATCATCTGCGCTATTCGCACATTTTGCCTTTACGACGAGGGAGTGCCCACCTCAAGTGGCTATCCATTTTATATCACTGATTTATTATTCTATTTAGCTTATTTCTATTTCATTCTTGCATTTGATTTCGTTCTGTTGTGCATATGGTCAAGTAACTGAATAATTACAAGTATAGAGTGTTGATAGAGCAAACCCATAGAGGTCTGCTCCATGTGGTATCAGAAGTCATAAGATCCAAGTGACACAGCGTTTCCGACGTCACAGGCACATCTTCTTACGGCCGCAGGAGTGAGAGAAGTACGGAGAACGAGGTTCTCTCCAAGGTTCAGGTTCCGAAGCTTGCAGGGATAGGGGAAATGAAGAACCAAAAAATGAGGATAGGGGTTCCAAAAATTCCAATACTGGCCCAAAGGGCTGTTTGCTTAGTTAGAGATGATCAAATATAATGCCGATGTATACTAAAAACTACTCCAGCGATGCCCTAGCTGGAATAGCTCCACAAATCTACACTCTGAACTGATTCTTACACAGGTACTGATCTTTGCTACTGGTTTTCCCACCCTTGAAGCTTGGTCATTCTTCAAGAGGAAAAGTAATATTGCTCAGCCACGACAATATTCCTTCAGAACAAATAATCTTCTTCATGCCCCCCCCCCTTGTGAAGACTCTAACTCCTTTTAAATGCATGCCTCCACGAACAGCAGTCACTAAGCGCCAAAATTGGAAGCGGTTCCAGTCTTCAATTTAGAAATCCAACGCCACTTGTAGTGGCAGTTCGCAGCACAAAAATAGCAACAATTGCATCCTTAAGAAGCCGTTACAAAAAAGCATCAGTGGTGGGTCTAGGCGCCCAAAATAGGGCAGTTATAATTACTAAAATTGCAGTCCAGGTGTCACGAACAGTTCTTCAGTTTCAAACGCCCAGTAAAGTAGGCAGTTTCCAACGCCACTCCATATCCACGTCATGTCAACGAGCGCCAACCAAGAGGATAAAATAATTCCTTATTTAAACTGCTAATTTGAACAAAAGAAATTGCCGCCAAGGACTACAAAATTTGGCGGAAATAAATGAGAACATTACAAAAAGATATAAAGCAACTGTTGCAAAAAGCACACTCAAAGGTAAAGCTTCAATTCATGTGCACCACTTCTTACATGTTGTGTGATATTTGTTTTTTCTTGATGCAATTAATTCGTAGTGTTTTCCTACACAACAAAAAATTTGACTCTTTTTCACTTTGCTGTCAACCTGTGTACAGTGAAAATGACAAGGAGTTTATTTAGGTAAATGTATGTGTGCCCCAAAAACTTCTGTCAAGGTATGGCCTTTGCATCTTTCTGCATGGATATGCAAGATGAGACTCAAGACCTCTATGCAACCTGAGTGAGGCTTCTCTGTATGGGGATGAAAATAACAGCATGTTGGAGTTTAGTCTTTTAAAATGTTATCCAAGCCTTGCACACAAAACCATAAAGATGGCCAACGTTAGGTATGATGGCAATCAATTACTGTGAAAGTTACTGAACAATGATAAAATTTCTGACTCCAAAAGTTTT
The DNA here is from genome assembly GCA_028583015.1 of Wollemia nobilis. Classification (NCBI taxonomy): domain Eukaryota; kingdom Viridiplantae; phylum Streptophyta; class Pinopsida; order Araucariales; family Araucariaceae; genus Wollemia; species Wollemia nobilis. The sequence goes on from JAQPPZ010015032.1 coordinate 5,810,648, forward strand.
GATCTCTTTGTCGTGATATTAGCTTCCAATCAAAATGCCTTTAGGGTCTGTGTGTTAATGACCGTTTCTTAAATTTGCCTTCTAGGTTTGAAGTTGTTTGCATCTTTGGTTTTTTGGTAGGCATTTTAAATTGCAATCAGCTTTAGTTTCTTTCTCAGCTCTTTGAGCATGAGGACTGGAATTTGTTGTGTCCGATTTTCAGACCAATCCCTGTAAATGGGTGCGAGGACTGCTTTTAGTGGCATATTAAAGCATGGAATTTATTCCCACTTTCAGGCGAAGAAATTTTTTTTTGGAAAACAACCTTTAAAATTTTGGGAAAAAGCATACACAGCATCAACAGCTAGGCTTAAATATACCATCATGCCATGTAAGATAGCCAATTGCATATCTGTAGCCCATTTCCATTATTTCTTCTTCTTCTTCTTCTTTAAATCCAGAATATACTCCTAAAGGGGATCATCTGGCAAACCTAGATTCCTGGAGAACTGAACATGGACATCATAGGCAGAAGCAGGAAACATCCAAGAAAAGGCATGAATATCCATGAAAGGTAAGAAGTTCCAAATAGCCTTTTTGTGTGTTGTTATCCTGTCACAACTATGAAAGCAGGTGCAAAGAATAGTTACAATCATCATAAATAGTATTTAATTGAAATATCCATAGTCTCTTTTGATGGTCCCAATATGGTTCACACTCTCGAATCAATATTGGACTTACAAAAGTCAAATTGGATGAGTTAAGTAGTTATGTGTGGGCTCCCAAGGAAATCCCGAGGTTTGACTCCCAGACAAGATGTAAGTTGTGATAATGAAATATTAAACGCTGACCAAATAAACTACTGCATACAAGTCTGGGTGCAGTGTAAACCAACACGTGCAGATACAAGTCCTGGGCAAATTTGATGGAAAAGATATCCATGGTTGTGGCAACTAAGCCAAAGGTTCCCACACCTATGGGGGATTTACCACTCTAAAATATGAAAATAAAAACAAAATACTGCACTTACCAATACTGCAGCAGAAATTTGAAACTGCACTACGACTCACCACAAGGATTGGAGAACTGCTCCAAAATAGAATGACAAACAAGCACCGCTCTAAAGTAGAATGAAGGGGCACAAACTCCAGAAAAGCAATGGAAGTAATTTGCTAAAATGAGGAAATATGCAGGTGGTCAGTGTCACCAAGGGTCTTCATGCACAGCAACATGATTCCCTTAGAGGATAATAAAATATCTAATTCAAAATATGAAATTAATATCCTTAAGGATGTGCATTTCTATATTCAATTGTGACTTCTCGACTTTATATGTCTAACTACTTATAATGGCCGTGCCCAACATTGGCCCTTCACCTATAGCTGTAAGTTTGTAACAGAATAATAGCATTTTGGACGTTGAATTTTTTACTAAAGGTTAGGACTCTAGAAGAAAAATGGTGGCTAGTAACAACCATTTAACGACCATCGATGATATGATGGTAGACATGGTCAATGAAAAATTAAAAATTTAAAGTCAAAAGACAGTATATCCTTGCATTGGAAAAGGAATATAGTGCTGCTTTAAAGGATACTTACAAATTTTGCAGTGCGCAAGTAGATTATCAACATTATCCAGGCTGGAATCAAGCCAAATGATGCATTCAATATGAAGGTAAGAAGATTTTCGGTCAGAAGGTGAAAAAATGCATATTAGAACAATAAAGCACTCGGCGTATATGGAAAGGATACCAGTACCACAGTAGAAGTTCTTCCCAAAATGAGCCTACTATACAACTCTGAAATGACTGTATGTTGTAGGATGCAATTAAGACAAGCCACCAACACCTCCTCCACCAGCAAGTAAGGACAAAGATGCTAATGTCATTGTCTTGTGTGAACTGTGATGTAAATGATCATGTCGGAGTCCTCGTGGATCATATTCTATATACAGCACTTGTCTGTATATCTTGCAATGACGTCTATGTTTTGAAATATCAATAAGGGTCTAATACATAACTGCCGGGTTAATAATGCGGCAAGGCAATTTGACATTTTAGGCAAGATCACAGTCTATAAGGCCATGAGTGTTATGTTTGATGTCTCTTTGTTTTGTAGCTGCAGAAAGCTTGGCAATTTTTTTAAAATTATATAGTAAGGCAGATGTCAAATCAGCCAGCCTACTTCCACTTCTCATGTGGATACAAACTTCTTTGCAATACACCCTTATACACATTCATTCACTTAGGTCCCCATAAAGAGATGCTTCTTACTTGCCTGAGGAAGTAACAGAAAACTCTGTAGAGTTTGCTATTTTCCACCCAGGAAAAAAAATAAATTAATTAAAGCAGAAATTTTAAATAAAACTAATGTTCTACTAAAACAGAAAAAAATAAATAAATAAATAATTGAAATCCTTCGTGTAACTTCAAACTAAAGAAAAACGGTTCTACTAAAACAGAAAAATAAAAGAATTGAAATCCTTCGTGTAACTTCAAACTAAAGAAAAACACGGCAAGAAGAAGAAAATTCACATAGAAACCCTAAGGCAACAAAGACGTCAAGCCTTACAGTCAATTAGGCCTCCGAATTATTCCCCTTTTTGAAGTTAGCCAGAATGTGGTCTCACAATCAATGGAAAAAAAATTACCAAAAAAATTGCGCTTGTCTGCGAAATTGTGATACTCCTGTGACTGCGGAATGGCAGGCGTGACAAGCATCAGCACAATGAAACACACGGCTGCAACGCCCCACACAAACACCCTCACCTTCTTCTCCTTCATCCTCATCATCATCGTCATGGTAATTTTCAATCCACTTCAGCTCTTTCCAAAGGCTAAATTTGTCTCCCCTTTGCTTAAAGATTTATATAAATATACTCTCTGGTTTAGAGTTCATTTCTCAACACGAAGAAAAACACGAAAAGAGCACGAATTTGAAAATATGCGAACATAGATTGCTGCCCTTTCACGTCGTCCAGCCTCCTGATTTCTCTTATTTTGATTAGGAGCCCGACGACCGATTCATCCACTTTCCGTCACGGCGATGCGTTGGCCGTTGGATTTTCTAAAGCTCAAGTTATTAGAGACGTCATGGACTCACGCGCCCCCTAAAAGGTAATGTCTAGAATGGAGAAAAGTTTTTTAAAGAAGTTTTCTTTAAATACGGGGAAGTAGTAAGTTCCTTATCATTTTATTTTCGTAGAGTATTTTCAATTCGAAAAGCTATTATTATTATTTTATTTTTATGGATGTAGTTTGAATCCATAAAGTATTATTTTATTTCAGTGATTAATAAAGCTATCATTATAATTATTTTTTCTATCATTTTATTTAATTCAATTTTGAAAAGTTACCATTATAACCATCATTTTTATCATTTTATTTTATGGGCGCAGTTCAAATCCAGAAAGCTACCACTATCATTTTATCTTTATGGGTGTATTTCGAAACCTAAAAGCTACCACTCTAACCGCCTGAGCTCTCTATCATTTTATCTTCGCAAGCTTAATTTGAATTCGAAAAATTACCATTATCATTTTATCTTCGTTGACGTAATTCGAATCCGAAAAGCTATCATTATTACCACCTGTCCCAACTTGGTAAACATTTACTTCAGTAAAGAAACCCAAAGAAACTTGGAATTGAAACCAACTGACAAACACTCAATAAAAAACCAAATAATCTACTACCTCTATCAAAAAAATTGTTATACACAACCACACTATTGACCCTATTCCAAGCAACTTAAACCTTCATTATTTTTATAATGAGTGACCTCTCTCGTAAGACCTTTTCACTCGTCATTTTAAGGCCTTCTATGCCAAGATCTTTCATTCATCCCTTCGTTAAAGTCTTTCTATTCACCTTATTATTCATCACTTCGTTAATGTCTTTTTACTCACCTTTTTGTGAAGACCTTTCTACCGTCAAAGTAATTTTTATTTTTGGAACTTTCATAAATTTTAGTTTATTGGATAAAGACAAACTTAATATAAATTGATTGTATTGGGAATCAAGTTGGGATAATTCATCAACAAGCATTTGAACCTCTACCAATCGACCTCTCCCTTTCAAGTTTAAAAGTTTTAAGATAAAAACAACACTTCATTAAAGTCTTTCTATTCACATTTTCATTCGTCGCTTTTTTAAAGTCTTTTAACTCACCTTTTTTTGTCAAGGCCTATCTACTCATCACTTTGTCAAGCTTCACCATTTTGTAAAGACTCGGGCTCTAAAAACATTTTATTTTGAAAAGCAATTTTTATTTTTTTGGAACTTTTATAAGTTTTAACTTACGGAATAAAGACGAAGTTAACAAGACCTAACTGTCTTCGGAATCTGACTGTCTTGGGAATCAAGTTGGGGTAGCCCTTCAACAAGCACTCAACTTCTACCAATTGCTTTCTTCCTTTCAGGTTTAAAAGTTTTAAGGTAAAGAGTGATTTTTTAAAAGGGTCTAGTTTCCTCACACTAAGGTTTGAACTTGGGTTTTTTTGAATGAAAACTCAAAGATATACTATTACATTATAATAATTGAATAAATAATTGAATAAGTAAAGAGAAAGTAAAAAGGGAGACAATGATAAATAACTTTCATAAATAACTTTTTTCTTATACTACCTAATTTTTCCTCATGAGACAATGATAATTGAATAAGTAAAGAGAAAGTAAAAAAGGGAGAGCTTTATTATTTTTTTACTTATACTATTAAAAGAAAAATATATATAGTTAATGAGGAAAAGTTAGGTAGTATAAGAAGAAAGTTATTTATGAAAGTTCTATAAATAAATATGTATTAATTGAAAGTATGGATGTTTTAGTTGAGGATAAGAGGAAGAATTACCTTACAATTACTAAAGATAAGAAGAACAAATATAATACAAGAGTTCTTAAAGCAAAGGGTTAATATATAGTTTCTATACATTTATTAGGTTTTCAAAACTTTTTTTAAATTGAATAAAAAAAAAGTGGGATTGAATCAAATTACTTTAATGACTTCTCAATTACTAAGTTTTTTTTTTTGTTTCTCTAATTCAAAAATCAAAGATAAAATAATGAATATTTTTTTTTTTTGGTTTGGTTATTGTGAGAAACCCCTATGACCAGGGTTGAGCAGTCTCCTTCCAACCATGACCCCTCATAAAGTCGAGAGCTATACTTATCAATAGGGAATTTAACACAAAGCCACCACACACTCACCCCCTCACACACTCATCCACGCCACGGTTTGAACCTTGGACCTCCCGAAGAAAAGCCAAAGCTCGAACCATTGCAGTGCACCCCCAGGTGCAAAATAATGAATAGTTGCTCATAGGGGGAGAGAGAGCCTATATTTAAGACCATGAAGTGAAAAAAATCTTATGGAGATTAAAACTATTAAAATGCTTCTAACATGGGTTAGGCTTTTTGAATTTTCATATCAACTTATCAATAAGGAGGTTTTGAGAATATTGGTAATACTTTGGGGGAATTCATCAAGGAGGGACCAACAACCAAGGAGCAAAATCATTTTGTATACACATGTATATTTTCATGGATATTCCAAAAGCTTTTTCACAATCCATTAAGATTAATTATGAAACAAGAGAATATAATTAACAAGTGGATTATGAAAATAATGATGATGTTGTTAGAAAATATTATATTATTTGATATATTGGGATGTGCAAGATATGTACATGTGTCATGCTAGAAGACTAAGAGTCTTGTATGCAAGTGGCAAGATAAGAATCCAAAGGTCATGTGGAAAGCAATAGTCAAGAATTTGAAGAGTTATCTTGTATAAATATATTATAGAGATAAAGCTCCACAATTTGTATAAGTGTAGAGAATATTTCAAGATTGCATTTCAAATTTAAGAATAATATTGTAATTATCTTTTAATATTGTTGATCTATATGAGATCTGTATAGGTTGGTATTATTTTATAAAATCTTCATTATTAATATTTTGACCTTTAATATTGTGGTTATTTTATATTGGGATATGTGATATTTTTTGGTAGTAAGGCTTAAAAAGCCAACAGTGGTATCAGAGCTACCACTTGACTTTGTCCATTTTTAATAGAGTTATTTTATTAGCCACCATTATCAATATTTAACTTTATTCATTTTTTATAAAGTTAATTTAGAGTTTGTCCACTTTGAAGGTAATGCAAACTTGGACTCTATTTTTAAAGGTCTTATTGAGTAGAAATTAAGGGGACAAAAATAAGTCACTTGAATTTGGATGCTAGGGTCTTTCCACTTGGTTGAAGGAAAACTAATGAAGACTAGGACTCAACTATATTGATAGAAAGGGTCAACTTAAAAGAGATGTTGGACATTGATAGAGATAACCAACTCAAAAGAAATTTGGAATTTGGGGACATATAAAGTCACCCTAATCATATTTTGAATTCTTTACAGAAGAAAAGGAGAATCGTTGTTGAAGATTGCAAGAAAGCCAACTCAGGAGAAAGTTGGTCATTCGGGGACAGTCATAGTCACCCTGACATTGATATTGGGTTCTCTAGCAAGGAGGAGAATCATATTGGGTTCTTAGATGCAACCTAATACATTGAAGAATATGTCAAACATCAAAGTTACGATAAAGAATATTGAGAATCTTTCAAGCTTCCTACAAATATTGAGAAGCATTCAAATCTTCCTATAGAGATTGAAAAGCATTCAAGCTTCCTATAGAAATAGAGAAGTAGAAGATAAAGCAATAAGCACAAAGAAAAGAAGAAGAAGAAAGCATTGTAAGCTTTCTAAGATAAATTAAAAGTGAAGAATAAGGTCAATACTAAATTGACCTTGACATATTTGAGTTTATAATATTATTCTACAGTAGAATAGCACCAAAGTGTAGTCTATAACAAGAAAGGAGAATATTAAGACATATTAAATTGTCTATTGTGTGAAGCCATCATCTACATAGAGGAAGCGACTAATCTTAGTGAGACTAACCTAAGCAGCCAAGCATAGCAAGATAAAGCCTAAGCGGCCTTGTAAAGATAATAGAACCTAAGAGGCTGAGTAAAGAAACTATAGAGTCTGATTCAACCATCATATAAGAAGAAGATAACAAAGAGATAAAGGCAAGCAACTCGTACAAAAGATAAAGTCAACAAAGTATGTAAAGCAGTCAATAATATTAACAAGAGCTTGCACGACCAACATGGTATTATGAGTCGAAAGCAATAATATATTAATAGAAGCCTACATAGTTAGCATAAGAAACTAGATCATTCAAAGCTAGTTAAGAAAGAGATTCTAAAAGCCAATGTACATAGAAGCATCAAACAGTGCTACTAGAGCATTAAGAAGTAGAAGCATCGAGTAATGCTACCAAAGCACTGAGAAGTAGAAGCACGAGGTAGTGCTACCAAAGCACTAAAGATTAAAAATGTCAGGCAAGTGCTAGCACCAATTGCTAGATAGAAATCAAAGCTTCTGAATTGAGAGAAAGTCACAACACCTGAGCGAAGAGGGATTCAAAGTGCTTGAGTCGAGAGGAAACCACAATGCTTGAGCCAAGAAAAAGCTAAAGCGCTTGAGCCGAGAGGGACCCAAAGACGCTTGAGTCGAGGAGCCAAAGCATCATCATTCAGTTATTGCCTAGGTCAACTTAATATTCTAAAGCACCTAAGTAGTAAGTTGAATGTTGGACAAGCAGGAGGAGAAAGAATAATGTACCCTAGTTTGCATGAGCAAGTCATTGGGTAATGTTCCTCTAAACGAGGAAGCTAGCAAATGCAAGCAATTGGAAAACACTTATCGAGATTACATGTTGGACATTCATGCAAATTCGTTACAATGTCATCCACATCGATGTCATTTAGGTAACATTCTTTACATGACTCTTTCCAGTGCTAGTTATTATTCTTTGGAGGGCAAAGTTTTTTTTTAAATTAATTTTAAAGGAGTTATAAGGTTTATTGGCTTTTATCAATTATTTGAAGTTCAAATTAGTTTATATGGTTTGGAGTGATAAGGAATGCTACTAGGTTAAAAGCTTTTAAAAGTTTTTGAAGTATTTAAATATTTAAAGCTTTAAGAGTATTTAGAAGTTGGGAGTTAAAAGGTTATTAAAGTTTCTATAGTTTTCTAAGGTTTTTGAAATTTGAAGCTTTTTGGTCGTTATCAAATTTTAGATATTTGAAATTATGCAAATTTAATATTAGGGAGTTAAAAGGTCTTCTACATTAAAGGATTAGAAATTTAAAATTTGTAAATTTCATATTTAAGTAATTATTTAAATTGGAAGTTATAAGGTCTTCATTTGTATAGAAACTTGCTATGGATTATTGATATATTGATTTCGAAGCAAGCAGGCATATGATTGGAAATAAACAATGGTTAAACACTTTTCAAGAGAAGTATGAAATATTAGTTGTCATAACAGATAGTATAACTTATGAGGTCAAAGGAGTAGGAGATGTCTTGATTGATCTATCAAATGAAAAAAGAATAATTACCAAATGTACTATATGTACTTGGATTGACTACTAATTTTCTTTTAGTATCTCAACTGATGGATCAAAACCTTGCAGTTGAATTCAAAACTATTAAAGACAAGAAAAAATATCTTATTGTCAAACAACGAAGAGTCATAACTTCTGGATCTTATAAAAATAGTTTGTTTACTCTAGATACAATTCCAAATATGGCTCTTTCAACAAGGATTTCAAAAACAAGAGAGCTTTGGCATAAAAGGCTGGGACACAAGTGCATCTTCATTAAATGATATGAGTAAATATCAAATGGTTAAAGGTTTACCTAAAATTTCATGGGAATCTATAGTTTGTCCATAATGTCTAGTAAGAAAACAACATAGAATACCTTTTGAACTTTGTCAGCACATGACTCAAGAACCATTGGAATTAATATATACATATTTTTGTGGTCAAATGAATGTTACTAGTATTGCAAGACAGATATTTCCAACTATTTGTTGATGATTACTCCAAGAAAATGTGGGTGTATTTTATGAAATTCGTATCCAAAGCAATTAGTTGTTTCAAACAATTCAAACTATTGGTGGAAAAAGAATCAAGAAAAATAATAAAGAATCTTTGTTTAAATAGAGGTGGATTGTTGTCAAAATAATTTAACTTGTTTTTAAAAGCTAATGGTATAAAAAGACAATTCACCACAATAAAATGGTATTGTAGAAATAATAAATAGATCAATTATGGAAATAGTTTGTTGTATGCTAAAGAAAGCTCCTCTTGATCATCAATGTTGGGCAAAAGCAGTTAAAACAACTATATACTTACAAAATAGATCACCTACAAGATACTAAAAAATGTTACTCCTGGAGAAGTATGGTCAGGACATAAACCAATTGTAGAACAACTAAGGATCTTTGGATGTAAGGCATACATGCATATTTCAAAGCAAATAAGAACTAAACTAGATGATAAAATTATGTGTGGAATATTTCTTGGTTATGATGATGATTCAACAGGTTACAAAATAATTGATCCTACAACAAAGAAAATCTACATAAGCAAAGATGTGATATTTGATGAAGGAAACAAAAATATTATTAAAGAATAAAATATTGTCTCGAAGATAATTCTAAATTATTCAAAATAAGACTCATTAAATGAAGACTCAAAATCAGACATGATGAACAAATATAAAATGTAGAGAGTGCTACAACACTTCAAAAGAAAGAACCTATATGGCTTAGAGATACACTTAAGGACTTAAAGCTAGAGCAAATGCCATATTTCACTACTACAAGATCTCAAATTTGTAGTTTAATGAGAATAAATAGGGGTTGATAAGTTCTGTAACAGAACCTACAACTACTCTAAATACTTTAAGTCATCCAAAATGGAAGGTAGCCATGGAATCAAAATATGCAACATTAATGAAAAATAAAACATGGAATTTGGCCGATCTACCAAAAGGAAATGAAGTAGTAGGATGTAAGTGGGTCTACAATATAAAATACAAAGCATATGGTACTCTTGATAAATACAAAACTCGAATAGTTACAAAAATATACACTCAAATTAAAGGAGTAGATTATGAAGAAACATTTGCACCAACAACAAGAATGACTACCATTAGAACAATTTATGCTTTAGTAGCACATCATGGATGGAAAATTCATCAAATGGATGTAAAAAGTGCATTTCTTAATGATGATCTTGAAGAAGAGATATATGTCACAACCAAAAGGATTTGTGATCAAATGGAAAGAACAAAAGGTTTGTAAGCTAAACAAATCCTTATATGCACTAAAGCAAGCACTAAGAGCATGGTATATAAATATTAATAATAATTTATTACAACATAATGTAAAAAGAAGTTTATCAGATCCAAATATCTACACAAAAAAAATTGGACATGATATAATAATACTTATAGTATATATTGATGATATAGTAATCATGGGAAGCTCAAAAATTCAGATGGACGAAGTTAAAAGGGATCTAGAAAAATATTTGAAATGATAAATTTGGGGCTTCTTTATTATTGTCTTGATTTGGAAATTTTTCAAAATGAAAATAATATCACAATAATTGTAGAGTAGTATTACCTTATTTGGTAATATCTCCTAGGTAGGTTAGTTTATTTACTTTCTATCCTAGGTCAGTAAGTTACTTTTCCTACACTTTTTATTGTCGACAAATATTCTTATTATCATCTATTATTGTTAGTAGGTTAGCATTGATTATGGGATATTATTCTTGGGCTATTCTTAGCCTTTGCATTGTACTATTTATTGATTTAATTAATCAATGTTAATTAGTCGATTTCTTACCATAATCTAATATGGTATCAAAGCGGGATGGTCAAGGTGGACCATATCTGATTGGATAGCCTGGACCGTTGATGTAGTTGGGCATGAATTTTGAGGTGAAGTCTCAGCACAGACTCACCTGCTTGGATATTTGACACAGTTTGTCAGTCTGACAACTAGACTGGCACGTCTATAGATCTGGACACTTTATGAGGGATCATCGAGCTGTGACCTTGGACATTGACGGACTAGTTGATCCTATCCTAGGTGGACTACTCGGGAGGTTGATCTACGAGGAGGGATCAACAAGTTGTGACCTTGGACATTGACGGACTGGCTGATCCTATCCTAGGTGGACTACTCGGGAGGTTGATCTACGAGGAGGACACGCTAGTCGATGTGGTATGCGCAGTAGACAACTCATCAAGAGCTAAGTGGAACCTAATGCAACTTGACAACTTGGAGGACCACAAATTGGAACCTAACACGTGTCAAGGACACCTACATTGGACCTACCTAATATGGTGACTACCTAAGTGGACAGACTGGTGGACGCTAGACCTACCTACCTGGAGTACAGCAGACACGAGAATCTAACAGTGGACACCTGTCACATATTTGATGTTGATTGGACGATAGAGGAAGGATCTAACATGGTTTACGTTGAGTGGCAAGGAGAATCTAAGCAAAAGGAGGCATTAGACCACCATCAAGTGGTCAATCTTACATGTGAGTATTACCAGTTTTGATCTCCATTCGGTCCACATTTTAGCGCATATGGGATATAATCCCAAGTTACAATCTGCCAAGTTATGCATTTTGCGATGAACAACGATCGTACATACATCACTCCATTGCAGATGATTCACATACGGTAGGAAGGAACGTGGACGTTGCGGTTGCCCTTATCGCCATGAAGATCCAAGACAATCTCTATCCAAATATGGAGATCCATGATGTATTCTGCTGGTAACCAAACAACACTATTACAACAAAGCATTCAAGAATTCGACGAGATTCTTTGTCGATAATGGAACTAGGTGCATGATTATTGACGAGAAGCATACATTTTTTTTGCACATATTATTTAGCCATTGTGAGCATTATGCTGCTGGATTTGGAGCCACAGACTACGATTAGCATCGATCATCGTCGAAGCTTTGCACAACCACGTTTTTGGTATGGTAATTGAATTGTTGTTCTACATTTCCTGCAAGAGGACGTCGTTTTGATGCAACTACACAGAACATCAGTGGGAAGATGAACACGATGATTGCCACTTTGATAATTTTGGATCTCGCACAACTTGCAGACGTTAAATTTGGTTGTAATTCTAGGAGAACATAGTGTTTTTGATATTTTTATGCATAGACGACTTTCCACGAAAACCTTGCAGGCAGAGATTACGCAGACAAGCAGCTCGTGCAACAAAACAAAACACATCTACAGGTGGAATCATAGCTATGAGATATTTTCATGACAAACGATGATCGATTGAGCACCGCAACATCACGAGGGATGTTGCCAATGCATAAGAACCTGCAGGTATTTCACTCTCATCACAACAATAGTGAGATCGGATTTCAACGTTCCATTAAGCACAACCTCATTCAGATAATCAGAGGCCCAGGTAGAAGTGATCTCTAGATTTAGCATTCGTATCGCACTTGTTGTAGAAAATTCCCCCGACTTGCAGATATTGTAGACGAGTCGTAGATGCCAACAAACGATTGACGGTGAAAGCCGATGAAAGACTACACAGTTTAACGATCGTTGTTGAGATCCATTGAAAAGACTAATGTGATTACAGTCACTCGTAGTTATGAAATTCAGAGCACGCAATGAATATAATTTCATTTTTTGATATCTGCATAGACATATTTGCCCGAGATTTTGATTGCCATAATAATTATAAAAATCTTCTGCCAATCAAACGTAGCAGGCCACACGAGCGAAGAAGACATAGTTTGCAGCCAAAGACCAGCACCATCCAGAGGCATCACATGGAGTGGAGGGATCACCTGTTGTGGAGTACCCGAGTGCCACTGACGAGCCACCACCATGAAAGCAACATCCAGAGGAGCATCACCGTACCATTTGCTTTCGTCGACTAGAGCGCATAAGAAGGGGTATTTACCCTTTATTATCACCAATAGTTGTAGCTAGAGTGGTCGGGAGTTGTGTGCTAAGGCGCAGGCAACCAGGAGGTTGCGAGTTCAAACCCCCTCGAGGCTTATAAGGGTAAATACATTTTTTTTTGCAATCATTTATTTTTTTAAATTCATGATTTTTTAATTAAATAAATTTTATTATTAATTAATTTTTTTGATAATAACTTTATTTTTGCAATTTAAAATTAAAGCAAAGGTAGCAATTCATCAAATTGAAAATCTTTGCCATTCATTAGAAATTCCCTTGCAACCCTTTAGGCTTCATAAATAGCAAACATTTTTTTTTTGAAGTCCTTGTCATCAAGGGGGGATTATTTTGGTAAACTTTATTTTGCATCATTTTTGCAATTTTGCAACAAACATTGTAATCACTCCATTTGAGTGCCTTTGAAACATTGCTTAAGAGGCAAACTATTGTAAAATCCCATGAGGATTTCTAGTTGAATATTTTGCACTAAGGGGGGGATAACACTTTTCTCCATCCTAGAATTTTCTACATTAAGGGGGGATCCATAATAATTTTGCAAACCAAAGGGGGAAGACTTATAAGGGTACATTTTCGGCAGTGATCGACACCTTAGTCAAATTATTTTGCAAAATTTAATTGTAAAAAAAGGTGCACTTTCAACAGTGATCGACACCTTTAAAAATGGGCAGATCAAATAAAAAGTAAGCCACAAAACCAACTGATGATGTTCTTACATCAGTTAAAGGTCCTTATTTTCCACCTGAGATGGATGAACCTGATTTTTATGAGAAGGGCACATTTCTCACACTAAACAATGGTTTAGTCGCCCTACTCGAATATTTTGAGTCTTGTACATATCTTCAAAAAAATGGTGCTCGATTCACTATTGGCATTATAAGGGGCATATACATGTCATTGGTTGCACTTGACCTTGCCCAACGCAAAGTGAAATTGGACATAAGTGAGGAAACATAGGTCAAACCCCTAATGGTCGATGCTTGTAGTGACACAAGTGACCTTCATCCCATGGTGGCGAATGCTTGTTGTGACACATGTGACCTTAAGCCTTTAGTGGTCAATGCTTGTTGTGATATAGGCGACCTCCTACCTTCAATGGTAGATATCAGTTGTAGTACAGGTGATCTCATTTCAGTAGCAAATTTTGCTTGTGACATTAGTGACTTAACAACTAAACCTCCTCAAACAGAGCTCCATAATTTCATCAATAGTGAAAAATGCCATATTATTAAACCTATTGATGAAGATACAGCTATTGGGTGTTTTTAAAAATATATCAAAGGATTTGGATCCAAACTGATGAAGAAAATGGGATTCAATGGTGAGAGATTACGTAAACAGGAACAAAGCATTAAAACTCCAATAATGCTAAATGTTAGGAAAAAGAATGAAGTCCTTGGCTATTTTGGACAAGAAAGTACCAGTAAAACCATATTTGTAAACCCTAAATCTCCTCCAACTCCTAAAAAGCATTGTTGCACTCATTGTGGAAAAATAGGACATACTGCAGCTAAATGTTGGAAATTGCATCCTTGTGACTCATGTGGATGTACAAATCACTCTTCTTCCACTTGTTGGTACAAAGTGAAAATGGCCAACAAGGTTCATATAGATTGTGGATGGACATATCTCACACAATGGACCATGATGAAATAAATGTTGTATGGCTTCTATCGAAAAGGTAAAACCTATGGTAGACCCCGAGGTAAATCTAGTGACAGACCGAGTGGCAGTCTCAAAGACAATGGTCCAGTGACAGACCTAGAGATAAAGTTCTAGAGGCAAATCTACAGGCATATCCAAAGGCAATGATCTAGAGGTAGATTCACAGGCAGATCCCGAGATAGACCTAGAGGTACAAATCCAGAGGTACGCTTAGAGCCAAAGCCAGAGCCAAAGACAAAGCAAGATCCAACATTATTTCATTTCTCTTCTTCTTCTTCACTGTATTGGGACAATTATATTATTATCCAAATAATGTAATAAGGGAGGATGTTAGAGTAGTATTACTTTATTTGGTAATATCTCCTAGGTAGGTTAGTTTATTTACTTTCTATCCTAGGTCAGTAAGTTACTTTGTCGACGCTTCTTATTGTCGACATATATTCTTGTTAGCATCTATTATTGTTAGTAGGTTAGCATTGATTATGGGATCTTATTCTTGGGCTATTCTTAGCCTTTACATTGTACTATTTGTTGATTTGATTAATCAATGCTAATTAGTCGATTGCATACCATAATCCAATAATAACATAGATAAAGTATGTAAAATCATTACTTGAGAAATATATGATGAACAATTGTAAACCCAAATACACTCCCATGGAGCAAAGATTATAATTATCAAGATATAATGAGACACCTTTATAATCTGAACCACTATCTATCATCAATTAATTAGAAGTCTTCTATATTTAACAAACACCACATCAGATATAGTTTTTGTTGTAAATTATCTTTCAAGGTTTATGCAAGAACCTAGAGAAAGTTCATTGAAAAACCACAAAAGGAATACTATGATATATTAACAAGAATATAGAGTATGGGCTAACATATAAAAAGGATGATGACAAATTTTGTCTATAGGGATATTCAGATTTTGATTATGCCAGGTCTATAGATGATAGAAAATCTACATTAGGCTATATTTTCTATCTTGGTTCAGGACCTATTTCTTGGTATAGTAAAAAACAACATGTAGTAGCACTTTCATCTATAGAAGTAGAATATCGTGCAATAAAATATGGAGTCTATGAAGCACTTTGGTTATAGCACATATTATCAGATATTGGAATCATAAGAACTTCTAAAATAATAAATTGTGATAATCAAGGAGTACTAAATCTAATAAAAATCCAATTATTCATGAAAGAAAAAAACACATTGAAGCTCAAAGTCATATTTTTTAGGATCATATTCAAAATCATCATATCTAGTTGACACATGTTTCTACTAAAGATCAAATTGCAGATATTTTTACAAAAGCACTTTGTCAAAACAAAATTCAAATATTCCAAAATCATCTATGTAGATCAAGAGAAGTCAACATCAAATAATGTAATACAAGGGGGTGTTAGAGAATATTACATTATTTGATATATTAGGATGTGCAGGATATGTACATGTGTCATACTAGAAGACTGAGAGTCTTGTATGCAAGTGGCAAGATAAGAATCCAAAGGTCATGTGAAAAGAAATAGTCAAGAATTTGAAGAGTTATCTTGTATAACTATATTAAGGAAATAAAGCTCCATAATTTGTATCAAGTGTAGAAATTATCTCAAGATTGTATTTCAAATTTATGAATAATATTGTATCTTTCAATATTGTTGATCTATATGAGATTTGTATATTTGATATTATTCTATAGTTAAATCTTCATTATTGATATTTTGACCTTTAATATTATGGCTATTTTATATTGGGACTTGTGATATTTTGTGGTAGTAAGGCTTAAAAAGCCAACATATGCAAAATTTATGAAAATCGACAAAGGGTAAGAGATCATAAAGTGAATACAATGAAAAAAAGATAGAAAGTTATGGTTATGAGACAAAATTCAAGATGTAGCAAAGAGATCATATTGTAGTGGAAGTTGGATTACATAAAGGGTTTTCCACTCCCAAAAAAGTGGCAAAGCAAAGCCTTCTATATCATCATATGGTAAAGGCCACTATGGTTCACTCTAATCAACCATTAAAAAAAATAAATATGGATACAAGGAACAAGGAAGTATAATGTGCAAGTTCAAATTTAAAAGGAATTAATGATACTAAAAGGAATTAATGATACGAAGGAAGATATAGAGGTAAATTTTAGAACAAAGAAGGTAGAAGAGAGTAAGAACACTTCAAGATGTCTTTATTTTGCTTAAGTAGCATACAATCTTCTTTCAATAAAAATAAAAATAACATGGAGTTTATCCCTTGCTCTTTAGAGTTTCAAGAGCATAATAATTAAGAAAGGAGTAAGAAAAATATCCATGGCAATTCAAGATATTCTAATTAGTAAAATAAAGTACTCACTATGGAGGATGGTCCATGTACTTTAGGGTTTCCAAGGCAACATAAAGAAGAAAGAGCTTTTAGATATCTCTTTTGCAATTTAGGTTCCTTAGGGAAGCATAACCCTATAGACAATAAGCCTAATTATGAACCATGTAAAATAATAAAAAATATTATTGAGGATGAAAGCATTAGTAGGAATGGAAAAGGGAGAGGAAGACCTTATGGCAAGAACAAAGAAAAATAAAACTTAAAAGGATATCAATATGGTAAACCAGATCAAAATGACATTTAACTCAGTTGGTTAGATTCCTCAACATTCAAGGAGGAAAACTAGGTTAAAATGTTGCCAAGTTATACATGGATAATATCCAAGTTGTTGTAATACCACTGTGTTGTGATGATGTAATATGGATAGGGTTGTTGCAATCCCATTTAACCAATTGAAAAATATATATATATGATAAACCCAATATCACTTTTGTTTCTTAGAGGCTAAGTGAAGAGAAAACATCACGATCTCATGATATTTTTGAGCCCGAAGGCTAAGTGAAGAGAAAACGTCATGATCTCATGATATTTTTGAGCCCAAAGGCTAAGTGAAGAGAAAACGTCATGGTTTTACGATATTTTTGAGCCCGAAAGGCTAAGTGAAGAGAAAAGGTCATGATTGCACGATATTTTTGAGCCGAAAGACTAAGTGAAGAGAAAAGGTCATGATCTCATGATATTTTTGAGCCGAAAGACTAAGTGAAGAGAAAACGTCATGATCTCACGATATTTTTGAGCCTGAAGGCTAAGTGAAGAGAAAACATCATGATCTCATGATATTTTTGAGCTCGAAAGACCAAGTGAAGAGAAAACATCATGGTCTCATGATATTTTTGAGCTCGAAAGACTAAGTGAAGAGAAAACGTCATGATCTCACGATATTTTTGAGCCAGAAGACCAAGTGAAGAGAAAACGTCATGATCTCATGACATTTTTGAGCCGAAGACTAAGTGAAGAGAAAAGATCATGATCTCATGATATTTTTGAGCCGAAAGGCTAAGTGAAGAGAAAACATCATGATCTCACGATATTTTTGAGCTCAAAGACTAAGTGAAGAGAAAAGGTCATGATATCATGATATTTTTGAGCCGAAGACTAAGTGAAGAGAAAACATCACGATCTCATGATATTTTTGAGCCAGAAGTAAAGAAGTGGAAGACAACTAGGCCATGACATCTCCAAGAAGATAAAGGTAGATATGCAGTAACAAGAAGATCTCAACCATTTTTAGTTGAAGATCCCATACTCTCTTAACTGCCACTCTACTAGAATGAGCCTACGGGCATATTGTTGTAACAAATTTCAATTTTTCTATTATGTAAAAATATATATATAGGATGAGCGACCCAAAAAAATGGTCGGCTCTTGGATGTTTACAAGGCAATGTACATAGACTTCTGAAAGCAAATAAAGACTACTCATTCTAGTTTTTGGCTCACTGGTGTTGTTATCAAGTATGTATGGATTGTTGATTGTTGTATAAGTTACGTTGAATAGAAATTACCTTAATTCTTATTCTAAATTTCTACGTTTAAAGTTCAGCTAGCTCTAAAATTAACATTTCAAATAAGCTTATGTTTGATTAAATCTGCACCAGAGGACTAGTTATTCTAATTTGATGGTTCAAAGAATGCTTATCTGTAAAAGGTTGTAGATGTTTCTTTGTTGTTATCTAATATGCACCATCTAAACGTTCTTAGCAATAGCTATATTTCCCTCTCTTTATGCATTTTATTCTCTCCCTTTTTCCTAAAAAAGCAAGGAACCAACCTCCTCTGGAGATTGAACCGGGTAAACTCTATTTTGAACCCGATATTTCAATGTTGGCAAAGTCTTGGGTGCAAACGTAACCAAAGGTAGATTTTGCACCAATAGTTTTTGGCATGCCCGATGGGACCCAATCCCATGATATATACAGATCAAAGTTTTGGTGATTATCTTTGTCCTATTTAAATTTTTATGAATCACCTGGTGACTCCACCCAAGAGAGGAACCCTAAGAAAATCCTTATCTACTTTTTGGTTGAATACCATTTTTATATGATAACCAGATCTAAAGCAAAAAATTTTGAAGAGCCCATCGAGTTCTTTGAATTACACCTTGGTAGCCTCAGAGCTAATCCTGTATTAGTTGCTAGAACCACTTCTTCATCTACTATCAATACAAGATACACAAATATTTCCCCTACAACCCTCCCTAGTACTGCTGCTAGTGGAACGTTAACTCCAACTACCCATATTCCTATAATATCAAGTAGAACCATAGCTGCAATGGTCGTGAATCAATTAAATTTACCTTACCCTTCATGGAACCATACAGGCCCCCTGAATCTGGTAGCTCAACACCCGATTCCAATAATAGCTTTAAAGGCATTACCCTAGTATGATGGTACTGGGAAGATGACTTATGAACATTATCAAGATGTAGCCGCACTTGCACCAATACATAACATCACTGAAGAAGATGTCATGATAAGACTATTAGTCATTTCCTTGAAAGGAAAAATGCTCTACTGGTATAGAGCCCTCGCCAATCAAACCATATCTACCTAGGCCCAACTTGTCGATAAGTTAGTAGAAGAGTTCAATGAACATGTCGACCCATTTTCACTGCTAAACTAATTCACCATCATTCAAAAGCACCCTCAAGAGGAGATAGTCGACTTTAATATCAGATTCAATCAAACTTGGTAGAGAGTACCTAATGGATTGAGGCCAATAAATGAACAATCAATGTATTATTATCTGAGAGCTTTCAACTCAGACATAAGTATGGCTATTAGGCAATCCCAAGTATTTACTTTCCCAGATATTTTCCAAGAAGCCCAGAAAGTAGAAAGAGATCTAATCGCTATTGGAAGGTTCCCTACAAATATGATAATGCCTATCTTCTCGGATCTACCACAAGCATCAAATATTACTTTCCCAACTCCTGCTTCCACTTCTAATACAAGTCTCCCCAAATGGACTAGGCAACCTAATATCCTAGTAATACAGGCATCTCTCACTCCTCCAATGCTTCCTACCATCCCTACACTTCCTATGGTGATAGTTTCATCGACTCTAGATCCTCAACTTGCAGCTCTACAAGATCTGCAATCAACCTTGAAAACTCTGATGAATAAGATGACCTCAATGGAAAGAAGAGAAGCAGAAAGAAATTTCCAACCAAGGATATTTCCATAGGTAACAAGAGATCAAGCCTCCATGAGTGGTAGAAATCATGACAAATCTAATGTGGTTTACGCCAATGAAGATAGTGAACCCACTAACACTTCAATAGAGTCAAACTTTTAGTGTTCTACATGTAATGATCCACACGATGAAAACTCGTGTATGATCCATCAACATCATGTCCAGAAGATAGCTATTGAGAAGGCTGAGAAAACCCTCAAAGGTTAGATTAATATGATCAGGGAAGAAAATCAAAATTTCATGATGCCCTCTATTGAACAAGTGGTTGTTCTAACTAGATCAGGAAAGAAACCTTTGTAGGTTGATCCCCAAGAGCTTAATCCCTTGAAAGTGCCTTCACCTATGAGGAACCTAGTTGAGAGAAGAACCTCCTATGAGAAATCTTCCCAAAGTTCAGGTCAAAAAGAAGTAGAAGCACGTAAAGAAACACCCCTATAGAAGGAAGTGGAGATGCAAGAACAAGCAAGAGATAAATTGAGATACCCCTCATTGACTAAGCATCAAAGGATAGATGCTACTCAGGGGTATAGAAATAAGTATGACATAGTTGTAAAAGAGAAAAGTGTTGAACCTCTCCCATTCAACATAGTCGAAGAGATGAAGAAAACTCCCTCCAAAGCAACTATGTATGAAGCTTTGCAGTTTCCAGGATAGATTGATTTATTGCAAGAATCCTTGAGATCTATGAAAAACAAGAATAGAACCCCAACTCAATTAGAATTCTACACAAGCTAGTATGACATCCACTACAGGAAAAAATAGACCTCCTCCCTTCTATCTATCTCTTCAAATGGAAGGATGGGTGGTACACAATTGCATGATAGACTCTAGAGCTGCAACCACTATGATACCCAAAGTCGTATGTGACATCATGGGGATGGAATACACAAGGAGTAGTCCTGGTATCTTGCAACTAGATGGAACCCCTATCAAAATCATAGGGGTGATTAAAGATATTCCAATAGTTCTTCATAGATTACCTCAACTCACAGTTATACAAGAGGTAGTGGTAGTGGATCTAGAACCTTATTTTGGTATGTGTCTCTCCAGAGAATTCATCATAAAAATAGGAGGATATTTATCATTAGATTACTCGCACTTGGAAATTCCATTCAAGGGAAAAAGAGTAAAAATATTCAATGAGAAACCTTCAACCTTTCATATTGAAAAACTTGAAGAGGAAGGTAAACAAGCCACTACAGTAAATATGATGATCGAAGAACTGGAAGACTTAAACTTGATGGAGGAAGCTCTAAATGTACTGCAAGAAGAAGACCAGTTCTCTCTCCAAGACTTCAATGCCATGATTGAAATAGATATTGGAAGCTACTCAATTGTGAAGCCTAAGAAAAGCAACCCCACTCCTCTCCATCAGGTAGACCCATCTACCGATCAACTATGGAAACTTTTCTTCGATGGTGCTAGATGCAAAAATGGAGCAGAGTAGGTATTGTTTTAATCTCTCCAATAGGCGAAGAGAAAGTTTTTTCTTATCAATTAACCTGGAGCTGCACTAACAATGCAGTAAAATATGAAGCACTCTACTTAGGCCTTAAGAAAGCTGAGAAGTTAGGTATCAAACAACTCCAGATTTTTGGAGATTCTGAATTAATAGTGAATCAGGTCACTGAGAAATGTGTGAGTAAGCAACATTACCTTAAAGCTTACAGGAATAAAGTTTGGGACTTGCTAGAAGCCTTTGAATCTTTAAACCTCAAAGCAATTCCTAGAGAAAAGAACACTCATGCAGATTTATTGGCTTCAGTAGGTGTAAATTTTTGCCCTATCAACAATGTCATCCAGAAGTCTAAGATAGTTAGACTGATCTATAGGCCCTCCATGCTAGATAGAGATACCTTTTGGTAGGTATTCAAAAATGATGAACAGATAGTGGACTTTCTTATCCATGAGATGAACTGCTCGAATGATAGAGTGTCTAAAGATGAAGAAGATGCAGGCATGATCCAATTGAAAAACAACCATATCCCAAAAGGATTGATCACTCTCGAAAGCCTGTTTGATAACAATGATAGGTCAACTAGCCATAAAATGAAAGTTGACAAGCACAGATACAAAGAGGCCCAAATGGAATCAGATAAATCTATTAAAGTGGGAGTAAACACTACAGAGGAAGAATTGGACCAAATTCAAGGATTATGCAAAGAATTCCTTGACATCATAGCCTAGACTTATGGTGACCTTAAAGTCTACTCTAAAGAGACTATCCAACATACAATCAAACTCGAAGAAGGTGCAAAACCCTTTCGACAAAAGCAAAGATCGATGAATCCCAAGATCGAAGCTCTAATGAAATAAGAACTACTAAAGTTGCTCGAAGCCAAGATTGTCTACCCAATCAAGCATTCTACTTGGGTAGCTAACTTGGTTCCAGTTAAGAAAAAGAATGGAGACATTAGATTGTGTGTCGAATTCCAAAACCTAAACAAAGCTTCACTAAAATATCATTATCCTCTCCCACAAATAGACCAGACTCTACATACTATAGCAGGAGCAAAAATATTCTCACTCTTGGATGGGTTTTCTGGGTACAATCAGGTATGGGTCAAAGATGAAGATCAATTCAAAACCACATTCACCACCAAGTGGGGGACATTCGCTTATCAGAGGATACCTTTTGGATTATCCAATGTTGGGGTAACTTTTCAAAGAGCAATGGATGTGGCCTTTGGAGAACTCATCAACAAGATTATAGTGATATACCTAGATGATATGATAATGTTCTCTCATCAAAAGGAAGATCACATTGACCATCTCAGAAGCATTTTTGAGAAATGCAGAGAGTTCAACATCTCTTTAAACCCAAAGAAATCCATTTTTGTTGTGGAAGAAGGGATTTTACTAGGTCACATCATTTCTAAGGTCGGGTTAGCTATAGACCCTAATAGAGTGAAAGCACTGTTAGAACTTCCTCTACCCCCAAACAAAAAAGGCTTGCAATCCTTCTTCGAGTAAATCAACTTTATACACAAATTCATAGCAGATTTTGCGCAAATTGTCAAACCCATGACCGAATTGTTGAAAAAGGATGTTGAATTCAAGTGGATAGACTTAAGGAAGAAGGCTTTCAAATAGATAAAAGAACAAATAGCCCAAGCTCCCATCTTAGTAAATCTAGACTATTCCAGAGGTTTCATCTTGTATGTTGTAGGTGAGCAAGAGAGCTACACTATAGTACTTACTCAGAAAGGGCCTGACAATGAAGAGAGGCCTATAGCATTCCTAAGTCAGACCATGCAGGAACATGAAGAAAAGTACAACTTCATCGAAAAGCAAGTTTATGCAATAATGAAGTCATTAAAAAAGTTTAGGCATTTTCTTTCACAGAGTAGGACCATTGTGTATGTGGTCCACCCTGATGTTAGAAATTTCATCATACAAGGGGAACTTGATGAGAAAAGAGTTGGTTGGGTATCAAAGATACAAGAGTACGATGTTGAGATCCATCCAACCAAGCTAGTGAGAGGTAGAGCATTATGTCAAGAACTCACCAAACAAGCCTCATCAGAATATGTGGCCTACCAAACTCAAGAAATAACCCTCAGGGATGATCAACCCTTGGATGAGCCTGACTAGACTGATGAATTGATCAGATACTTCTAGACTAGAAAATATCCAACAAGTTTGAATGCTTCATAGAGAAGGAGATACAGGATCCAAGCTTTGAAGTACACCTTACTACCTGAAGGATTGTACAAAAAAATCTGGATGGGGTATTACTTTGATGCATAAAATATGATCAAAAGCAAAATATATTGGATGAATTCCATGGAGGTCCATCAAGAGGACACTACTCAAGGAGAACCACTACTTTAAAAATTATCAAGACTAGGTGCTATTGGCCAACCATTTTCTCAGATACTTTTAGAGTGACAAGAAATTGTGAGAAGTGCCAGAGATACATTGGGAGAAATAGAAATGCTTCAATGCCTTTGAAATCCATTCAAGTTGAAGAACCTTTTCAACAATGGGGTTTAGATTTCATCGAAGTAATAGAACCCAACTCATCCACTAGACATAAATACATCCTAACCACTACAGATTATTTTACTAAGTGGGTTGAGGCAATACCCACTAAGAAAGTAGACCAAGAAGTTGTGATGGAATTCATTGAGAGTTTGATCACAAGATTTAGTATCCTAGATGCATTGGTCATAGACAATGGCACATATTTCATAGGTGCCAAAATGATTGATTTTACATGTAAATATGGGATCTACTTGAAGACATCCTCAAATTATTATCCACAAGGAAATGGATTAGCCGAATCGACGAATAAAAACTTACTTCCGAATCTTAAAGTGGACTCTGAAAGACAATAAGAGAAGTTGGCACTCTCTGATAAACCAAGCGTTATGGGCTGATAGGATCACTATCAAGAAGTCTATCAACACCTCTCCCTACTCATTAGTCTATGGTAAGGAAGCAGTCCTCCCTATACACATAGAAATACCTGCTTTAAAGTTGCTCAATCAAACTAGCACAGAGGAAGCAGAGCCGATGGAAAATAGGTTGATTCAACTCCTACAATTAGAAGAATAGAAAGAACAAGCCTACGATCATTATCAGAAGCATATAGTCACCACGAAGAAATGGTTTGACAAAAAGGCTACCCTTAGGAATTTCAAGGTAGGAGACTTGGTTCTAAGGTGGAACGAAAAGAAAGCAAAACCTAGAAACCATCAAAAATTTGATGCATTCTAGGAAGGACCCTTTGAGATAATAGAAGAAAAACAACATAACTCCTTCCAATTAAAAAATGAACAAGGTCAAGTTCAACCCATCCCTATCAATGACTTCCATCTAAAGTTGTACTATAAGTAAGATATTTCTCTTCACTTCACATGTATTATATGTAAATATGTTATTTCTTTTTCTAAAGCACTTCAAGGAAAATTGTTGATTTTCATAATATTTTGCATTCAAAAGCCACTTCAAAGAAAAATTATCATGATTTCATGATATTTTGGCATCTAAGGGCCACTTCAAGGAAAATTGTCATGATTTCATGACATTTTGACACTCAAAGGCCACTTCAAAGAAAATTATCATGATTTCATGACATTTTGGCATTCAAAGGCCACTTCAAAGAAAATTATCATGATTTCATGATATTTTGGCATTCAAAGGCCACTTCAAAGAAAATTATCATGATCTCATGACATTTTGGCATTCAAAGGTCAAAGTCAAAATTTTGGTGGGAAAATTAGTTTTCTTAAAATTTTAAATTCACACCTCTCAAAGTACCACCGTACCAAGTTATTGGCCAAAAAGAAGTGACACAAAGTTATTGGCCCAGGCAGAGGTGACACGATGCCATTGGCCTCGATAAAATGGTGATGCATGGCGGTTGGTTTTCTTGAAGGTGGCACACGAAACAAAGCATCCAATAACATTCAAAATTAGTCATAGAGCATGTACCACCAACCATAATTAATGCATGGCACCTTAACGCATGCATGCACATCTACTTATGCCACAGAAGCTTTTTCATCACCTCTCTATCCTCTAAAAATTTTCCTCTGCTTACGACATCCCCAAATTTCCCCCAAGTTCTCTGAGCTTCTTTGAGTGCCTTTCAGGGTTTTCTGTATACCAAAATCATAGCAAGCAACCATGACAACATCTCCTCCAACCACTAAGGAAAAGCATAAGGCCACGAAAAGTGAAAGTGGTTTCATAGACCCAGATTCACACATCACCGATACCATAATAACATGGAAAAATCTAGAGAAAATTCAAAAATATGTGGAAGCCAGGGTAGCAAAGTGCATCATGCCATCAACTTCAAGTACATTCTCCTATCACTCTCTACTCTCTTGGTATATTTGCACCCCTGTTCACCCCTACCCTAAATTAATCAGAGCCATGGCAACTTTTTACGATGTAAAGCATAGAATTATCAAGAATTCCAAGGGTGATGTCATTTTTACCCTAGATACTGATGCAATTAGGGTCACCTTCAGTTGTGATAGAAGGCCCATTATAAACCCCATTCCTTTTGACCCAATTAACTCAACCAAGTTCTATACCCCTACTCTCAATATAAAATTATTTCTGCAAGAACATATGTTAGAACCTCCTCCCAAGGGGACCCTACCAGAATCATTGATTCCCCTATCAAAATTCAAAAATAAGGAGCTTTTCTCCATGTTGGCTATGGTGGTAGGGCTAGAATCTGACATGCAAGTCTACGGATGGTAGATTGTAGTGGCATAATGTATGTCAAACCCTAAATTCTATGATGCTTCTATGTAGATAAGAATATAGTACCAATTTTCTTTGATTAGTCAACATATCTAGCTCAACAGATACATGTAGGCCTATTCAAAATACAGAGGGATTCCCTAGAAGCTTTTAGGTTTTCCTCTTACCTAATATGGATTTTATTTTTCTTTCAATCAAAAAATCTAGAGTTCATCTCTACCACCAACAAAGACAAAGATGGAAATAATTTACCAATATACGAATGGACAATGGTTCTCTCAAAAGTAGAGTCATACTACTACTTTAACATGGAATTCCTAGGCCCTACCTTAAAAATTATGTATGGCACAATGCCAAGAATTCCTCAAAATATGTGGGATACCCTACAACACACTCATGCGAAAGAGGGAGATTGGTTCATCTTAATGCAGGGAGTAGTCATCAGATTGTATGGCTTCACAGGGAAGCCTTTCTTACTTCCATATTATGTCACTGAGTGATTGTTCACTCTAGAGTATGTAAGGCAAATTGAATATATAAACTCTAAATTTGGCACAGGGGTTGGCAGACTAGTACATGCCTCATGCCCTTCCAATTTGGAGGGGTATCTATATCAAAAAAGGGAGACCATGAGCGAATCACTTGAACTCTAAAGAACCTAAAGTTAATAGAATTGCCACAAAAATGGAAGTATGACCCCATTGATATATTTGCACAAAAATAGGCTTCTCTCAACTAGACTCCCTTTAAACAATTTCATGCATCAAAAAGACAAATTGACAAACAGGGCAAAAATAATGAAGAAGATGAAGCACTAGAATGGCATGTCGAAAAAATGTAGCCATTGGCCCCATGGCATGACTTCTATGAGCATCTGATAGACTGGAACCCCAAAGTTAATCCGAGCCACAAGTTAGATGAAAAGGTTATTAAAAGGATGAAGAAAAAGGGAAAATACTGGACACATGCAAAAATCCTAGCTTGGTGGTAGATGAGGTGCCAGATGGAAATGCACTCTAGATATGGAATAAAAGTTGATCATGAATTTTGTAAGAGGTATGACAATTATCATGCCACATGGTCTAAAACTCTTGTAGATAAAGTACCACCAGGCATCAATGGTATCCTAGTTCCGCTCATCACTAAAAAGGTTGGGACTAGCCAAGGTAAAGGTAAAGAAATTATTGTTGAACAAACAGAAGTCCCAAAGAAGGTGGCTCATAAATTCATCCCCCCTCCACATCAAACACAGAATCTGATGATGATGTTTCTCTCTTCCAGAGAAAGAGGAAAGTAGAGTCGACAGAGGTAGGGGAACAAAAGAAAAGGAGGCAAGAAGAAACACACTTGACCTTGAGACAGGGGACCAAGAAGGAAACATAGGGGAAAACATAGAACAACTCTCTAGACAACAAGAGACAAGCAACCAAGAGTTGGATAAAATGATTGAAGAGTCTATCCCTACCGAGGAAGCCCCTATTGAAGAACAAGTCCCTACCAAAGATGCAATGGATACTAGAGATACGAGCCTACAAAAGATAGCAGAGACCTATACTGAAGACCAGACCCCTCCTAAGAATGCACCAGATACTAGAGACTCAAACCCATAAAAGGTATCAGGTATATCTCCTATCAACCTTACTACATATTCTTCTTCTTCTCATCCCTAGAGAAATTCCCCTTCCCATTCTACAGATCAAGATGATGCCTCTTCTCCCTCTAATCAACAACCTCCACCATCACCATCATCAACCCAACCTGACCCAAAAGCATCCTCAGCTGCACCCCCAGATACACTCACTGAACAACCAAATGTGGATGCCTCCATAGCCACCATTCCTTTCCCCTATACCACCAACTTCCCAAACTTCCAATCCATTCCTACCTCCTCTTCTGAAAGTCACCCCACCATTGCTAAACTAAAAAATTGAAGAAAGCAACCCTAAATGCTTCTACCTAGTTGAAATCATGCAATGCTCAAATTTCCAAGGACATAGCTCACACCAAGGAAGGAATAGCCCTAGATCCTATCAATATGCAATATTCGACTATGAAGATGATGCCGTTGGTTCAAAAACCTGAAGGAGAAATGACCTTGGAAGATTATCAAGCTGAGATAACCATCGAAGATATCACTCAACTACATATGGAAGATGAGTGGGGAAAATCCCAAGCTCACATGGGGACGATATACTTGAATTTTGAGTATTACAAAGAGAAATACCTTAGAGTTGAGCAGGCAAGGAAGCATTTAGAAGAAGCCTTAAATGAGCAAAAGACAATTGAAAAGGCATTAAAAAATGAGGTAAAGAAATGGGAACAAATGTTCAATGAAGTGGCCCCTTATAAGGAAGAAGCAAAGAAGGTCATGGAACAAATCCAACTATTGAAAAAATAGGTGGAAGACCTTCAGAAGCAGATCCAAGATGGCACTGGTAAGACCAGTGGGCTATCCAAAGAAAAAGCCAAGGTAGTCAGGAAAGAAATGTTCGAGGACATCCAAAAGATGAGCTTAAAAGCAAGGCCTACGTTATCATACTTGGTCAAAATTAAGGAGACATTGGGTTGGGTAGAAGATGAATTTACTACATCCATCAACTTCCTAAAAGCAAGGCTATCTGCAGCAACAAAGATCCAAGTTCTAGCAGAAAGCACATAGGCAATATTTGGATACAGAGCCCAAGATGAAAAATGGTCCCAAGCCAAAATAGTTGCCAGAAGTTTCTTCAAAAGACACAAGTTGGTGATAGAAAGTGCTAAAATAATACAAGAACTCAAGGTAGAGGCTAAGGGAATTTTGAAACATGTAAGCATAGTAGAAAACTATGGCATGTCGAGCTTCTAGGATAAAGATTCAAAATTCTTAGAGGAAGATGAGCTGAAAGCTTCTTGGAAAACTTTCATAGAAGATGAATCAGAGATAGATAGCTGGGAAGAGCCAGTCCAAGAAGAACAAATATTTAGTATGGCTCAAGACCTCACCCAGATCAACTCCTATTTGCATGAATTATACATGAGGTCGAAAGTTCTATCGTATGACAAAGTAGAAGAACTAGAGTATTTGTACTTAACTTTCATGGAAACTTCAGACCCAGATGAAGAGACTTGGAAAAAGGCTTGTGCCACTTACAATGAAGTTGTCCAGGAAAAGGAGAAACATGAAAAGGCTAAGAAAGCTTCAACAAGCAGTACAACGACACCTGAGCAAGAGGACACAGAGAAATCCATAGAGGAAGACACTCCTGATGAATGACCACATAGAGCAAGAAACATCTTTTTTGCTTGGTATCACTCCCCTTTCTCCCCTTTTTTTTAGTTGTTCTTTTTACTCCATTCCCCAATGGATAAAGGCTCTAGATTCTAACATTTCACTGGCAGAATTCCCCTAGGAGGCACCAATAATGTAGGTCAAAATGACCACATCAAGGGGAGTAAGGAGTGGTCTTCTCAAAATTTTGCTAAGTATAGAAGAAACATCATGATCTCATGATATTTTGTTTCTCAGAGGCTAAGTAAAGAGAAAACATCATGATTTCATGATATTTTTGAGCCCGAAGACTAAGTGAAGAGAAAACATCATGATCTCATGATATTTTTGAGCCAAAGACTAAGTGAAGAGAAAACGTCATTTCATGATATTTTTGAGCTGAAGACTAAGTGAAGAGAAAACATCATGATATCACAATATTTTTGAGCCAAAAGACTAAGTGAAGAGAAAACATCACGATCTCACAATATTTTTGAGCTCGAAAGACTAAGTGAAGAGAAAACATCATGATATCATGATATTTTTGAGCTCAAAGACTAAGTGAAGAGAAAACATCATGATCTCATGATATTTTTGAGCTCAAAGACTAAGTGAAGAGAAAACATCATGATATCATGATATTTTTGAGCCAAAAGACTAAGTGAAGAGAAAACATCATGATCTTACAATATTTTTGAGCTGGAAGACTAAGTGAAGAGAAAACATCATGATTTCATGATATTTTTGAGCCAAAGACCAAGTGAAGAGAAAACATCATGATATCATGATATTTTTGAGCCGAAAGACTAAGTGAAGAGAAAACATCATGGTCTCGCGATATTTTTGAGCCAAAAGTAAAGAAGTGGAAGACAGCTGGGCCACGACGTCTCCAAGAAGATAAAGGTAGATATGCAGTAACAAGAAGATCTCAACCATTTTTAATTGAAGATCCCATACTCTCTTAACTACCACTCTACCAGAATGAGCCTACGGGCATATTGTTGTAACAAATTTTAGTTTTTCTATGTAATGTAAATATATATATATATAGGATGAGTGACCCAAACAAATGGTCGACTCTTGGATGTTTACAAGGCAATGTACACAGACTTCTGAAAGCAAATAAAGACTACTCATTCTAGTTTTTGGCTCATTGGTGTTGTTATCAAGTATGTATGGATTGTTGATTGTTGTATAAGTTACGTTGAATAGAAATCACCTTAATTCTCATTCTAAATTTCTATGTTTAAAGTTCAGCTAGCTCTAAAATTAACATTTCCAATAGGCTTATGTTTGATTAAATCTGCACCAGAGGACTAGTTATTCTAATTTTATGGTTCAAAGAATGCTTATCTGTAAAAGGTTGTAGATGTTTCTTTGTTGTTATCTAATCTGCACCATCTAAACGTTCTTAGCAATAGCTATATTTCCCTCTCTTTATGCATTTTATTCTCCTCCCTTTTCCCTAAAAAAAGCAAGGAACCAACCTCCTCTAGAGATTGAACCGGGTAAACTCTATTTTGAACCCGATATTTCAATGTTGGCAAAGTCTTGGGCGCAAACGTAACCAAAGGCAGATTTTGCACCAACAATTCCTTTAAGTTCAATTTACATGGGATAAGAGATGCATTAGCCAAACTTGTATAGTAGAAAGACTGGACATTTTTATTAGCTAACACATGCTTGCAGATACATTATGCAATCTCAACAAACATTTTGTTTCAAGCAGGATCACAAGCCCACTCAATTTTTTTTTAAATATAAGAAATAAAAGCATGTCAGATGTTTATTATATTAATATTTAGATAGGATAAGATGTCAGTGAAATTATGAATCAATAGAGCTAGGGCAATTTTTTGAAAAATGAATAATCCTTCAGAAGCCATATCTTTGCATAGAGTTTTTTGATTCAAACAATTTTTGTGTCATTTTGTGCAAATTTTGAAAATATTTGAAATGAGTGATCATTTGAAAGAATACAAGTAGTATTAAAGGAGATATGACCATGTGAAGACAACCATTTGAAACTAGGGCAACGTTAGGGCAATTTTTTTAATGTCTCACCTTTTGGGAGTCTTATCTTCGTGAAGGTCTATCTAATTTAGCTTATCTTGGGCTAATTTATGTGGAATTTGAAGATATTTAAAATGAGTGGTCATGTAAAGGAATCCAAACAATATTGAGGGAGATATGACCCTATGAAGTTAGCCATCCGAAATAAGGGCAATGCCAATTTTTTAAGTCATGAAAAATAAAATTGCATATATCTGCCAATCAAGGTTCGGATGATGGGAGGACCAATGGAGGGCTAGAGTTTCAACGAGGAAATACATTTCTTTTGGGCATATAATTTTTTAGCTAAGTTTCTTTTTTCCCTTCTTTTTCCTAAAAGTTTTGCTTACAAATTATTTGAGGTTTTTCTCCTATATTATAATTGCTATAAGATATTCTGGTAATTTTTAGTAGGTTTTGAGTTTTAGTTTCCTTACCCTGGACCAATTTATAGCTAAATCCTTAGAATAATCACTAGTAGTAGAGGTTATTGATTTCCTCACACAAGAGCAATCCTCATATCTCAAATATAAGGTAGTTTTTGGTAAATTTAATGGGTGTTGGCCAAGGGCTTCAACCTTGAGAAAATGGATTTATAGGAGTTGGAAGTCTCTAGGATTGATTTTATCCTTTCTTCCAAAATATTTATTTCTAGCCACTATTTTTCTATGGAGGAAATAGATAGAATCCTAAAAGGGGGTCCTTGGTTTATGGGAAGAACATGAATCTTCCTTACCTATTGGTATGAAGGCTTTGTGTCTGAAAATGTAAATCTATCTCTAGTACCTGTCTAGGTTAGGATGTATGGATTACCCATTGAATTTTGGGAAATATAAATCTTTAAGGCAATAGGATATACTTTGGGATATTTTCTTGAGATTTCAAAAACTATAAAAAGATTCTTAGTTATTCATGCTCTGATATTGGTCATGATTGATATAAGTAAACATTTACCAAAATCAATCATTCTTAAGTATGGGCAAAAGTTGTGGATCCAAACCTTAGATTATGAAAATATATCTTTTAGATGTATAAGATTCCATGAGGTGGGGCATATTGAAAGATCATGCCCTAAGAAGAGTCCAACAAAATCACATGTAGATAACCATAAGAGAAACTTACAAATGGATGGGGATGGTTTTCAAATTCAAAACAAATAGGTGTAGACAGATGAAAATGAATAAACAATGGAGACCAATAAGGAAGGATTTTGGAAGAAATACCAATTCTTTTGAGGCTTTAGCATATGAAGAAAAGGTAGATCAAAGCTTAGAGGATACAATACAACATGTTTAGAATATTAACAAGGAATTGTCTATTTAGTATGATTATAATTTAAGTATGAACATTCTCAATGAACCTAAGAAATGCATCTCATTATATTTTAAAGACTCTCTTGAAGTACCATGCACCATTTAGGAGAAGAAAATTGGTAGAGAAAATGTAGTATTAGATGTT
Source organism: Wollemia nobilis (assembly GCA_028583015.1). Classification (NCBI taxonomy): domain Eukaryota; kingdom Viridiplantae; phylum Streptophyta; class Pinopsida; order Araucariales; family Araucariaceae; genus Wollemia; species Wollemia nobilis. The sequence goes on from JAQPPZ010015032.1 coordinate 5,843,759, forward strand.
AGTACCTCTACCATTAATAAAGAAATACTAGAAAATGAGTAGGACAAGTCAAAAGCTTTTGTAGTAGATCCAGGAGAGTATAAGTATAACGAAAAAGAAAGTTGTGAAAGAATATCGAGGAATAGAATAATAAGACCTACTCTTGATACAGGCAAGGCAAAAGAGGAAAACCTTCAAATTATCAAGTGAGATCCAACGAAGCAAGAACAAATATAGAGAAAGGAACACAAACTAAGTTGGTTGAACTTATCTTTACCAAAAAACAAAATGATATTGGTAATTTACAAAGAGGGCTAGTAGCTCCTAATGAGACATGATTACCATCTCATGGAATATAAGGGGTGCTAATGCCCCCTCAAAGTAGAGGTGTATTAGGGACCTCTATTTAAGTAATAAACTTGATATTATTTGTATCCAAGAAACTAAAATGACAAAAGAAGACGTTTTCAAAACTATGAAAGCTGTATGGGCAATATGTGAATGGGATTTTATGGATTCTAAAGGAGATATATGGGGAATTCTAACATGTTGGAATCCTATTTTTTTTTGGTAAGTAGTAGTTTGATTATCAGGGTTTTAACTGGGTCCCAGTCCCAGATATACAAAAACCCTTGCCAGGGTGGTGGAAATTGATATTGTAGAAACCTTGTAGTGGTGAATAGAAGCCGAAAGCCTAGTAAAATCCCACTCGGGGGATAAGCAAGACAGTAGTCCCACACAGGAGATTAGGACCTGAACATCTACAGCCGAATAGCCCACGCAGGGGCATTCCTTTCTAACAGAAAACCCTACCCAAAAATGGTGACAGAGCCCCAAGGGCTTCCTAGAACCCCAAAACATTAAGAAATCAGCAATGACCAGCATAACAAAACAAAATAGGGAAGCTGAAAGGGGATCCCTAAGGATCGACCTTCGCGGAGTTCTCCTTAGCGTCCGGATTGAGCTCCTCCAAACATCGCTTCATAGCCTCGGTGGTGCTTTCAAACGCAGAAATGAAACATTTGATAAACATTCTGGTCATGCGCTTTGACGTTTCAGGGGCGGGGTCCGAGTCCTCGCTGTTATCGTCAGGTACATTAACCGGGGAGTTCTGGCTTGACTCCGTCTTGAGCTTCTTGGTTCTCGACGATCTGCGGATCACAGGAACATCTTCAATGGCAGTTCTGCGCTTTCCCACCATCGTCTTCTTGGAGGATGGGGTGGCCTTAGGCGGGGAAGGCTGTTTGGGAGGGGTCTTCTTGGAATCAGGAGTTTGAAACTCGGGGTCCGTCTCACTGGCCAAGGGTTCGCTGGAGAAAGAGTGAGTTGGTGAAGACGTAGGGGGGAACAGGAGGGTTGGATTGGAGGGGAGATGCTGCCAGGGGGGAATTGCCTGCAGCATGGCGGAAGAGAACAATGAAAAGGCCCTGGTGGGTGGGAGGGGAATGCTTCTTTCGAGCGGCAAAAATCGATAAATGGACGGAGCGGTGGAGGAAGGCGGGAATGTTCATGGGCTTGTAACCACGAAAGTGGTTGACAAGAGCCAGGTGGAAGCTGGACATCGGCTTGGCAGGATCATCAGAGGCCAAATACTGGATCAAGGGAATGGCGACAGCGGACCAAGGGGAAGGAAGGGAAGTGCGTTCAAGGGAAACACCTGACCACTTGAACTCTTGGTAGTTGGGGAAACCCTCCAGCTCGGGCTCCCAACTATGCTTGTCTCGGCGGACGCGGTGACCAGACAGGGGAAGGCCAGACACTTCAGCTATCAACTCGGGGGTAACCTTGAAACGGACGCTGCGGATGACGACAAACCCATTCTTCCACGTCCTGACAAAGTCAGCAAAAATATCAGCTTCGGGGCCCTGGAATTTGCTCAGGAAGGGCGACAAGTTAAAGGTATCGATGAAAGGTTTCGCCAGAGGGTCGAGCTGGAGGGAGCTAGGTTCGATGTAGGCCATAGTGCCAGGAGGACAGGACAAGGGAAGAGAAAGCGAACAGGGCAAAGGGTGACGATCCATGAAAGGAAGGACAAGGGAAATGCTTAAAAAGGCCAGCAAGGGACGATTGGGCATGCCGATGGGATCGGGGAGGGGACAGGTGGCCAAAGGCCAAGGATGGTGGGGATTGGTGACGGTTCGAGGGCCTGAGGCAGCACGGGGAAACAGGGATATCCGGAGCCGCTTGGATTCGATGAGGGTGGGTAAGGAGGCTGATTGGGCAGGAGCACCGATGGTGGCGTTGGGACAACGCAACCCGTATTGGGGAGCGTAGTTGAGGATACCAATCATCCCCATGGGGAAAGGATGACTGGCGTTGCCAGTGGGGATGCCACTCGTGAGCCAGCTATGACGGAGGAGCTTGTTGGATAAGATACTCCTAGGACCAGCTGCAAACCTGAAAAGAAAACACATTGGTTAGCGGGGAGGGGGTGACACGAACCTGCCTTGCCTGTCAGCATCTGCTACGTGGGAGACACCTGGCGGATTGGAATTATGCCACACCATCATCGGGGATTGACTGAGACCCATGTTGGCCAGCTGGTCAGCGAGCTTATTTGCTTCCCAGAAAACATGGACAACTGCCACCTGGCGCTGCTGACCAATGAGGGCTTTGCTTTCACGGATCAGTGAGCTAATGTTCCAAGGGGGATTTTTGTCAGTTTTGATGTAGCGGATGATGTTCATAGAATCCCCTTCGATGTGAAGATAGATATGAGAATCTTTGATCAGATTCAAGCTGCGCCAGAGAGCCCAGGCTTCCACAAAGTTATTAGTCTGATGATCGAGGTTCTCAGCAAAGGCGAGAATAATCATCCCTTTGTGGTCTCGGATGACCCCGCCAGCTCCAGAGAGTCCCGGGTTCCCTTTGGACGCCCCATCAAAATTTAGCTTTAAAAAACCTGCGGGAGGGGGATGCCAAAAGGCTAACCGTCTGGGGTGGGGACAGGGGGAAGGGCGGTCGGGGATAGGGATGTTGAGGGAATGGAAAATGTCCCCTTCCACCTTGCCAATCGGGGAATTTGACCAAGGGAGTAATTGGAGGTTCTCAGATGCATAGGCAATGGCTTTGGTGGCCGTAGATATGGCATCGTTAGAAGGGGTGGAAAACACTCTGCGATTGCGCTCTAACCAAATCTGCCAAATAAGGTGGTGGAGGCAGATCCTCCATAGGAAAGCAGCATTGGGATTCTGAAAGGGGGTGGGCCATTGGATAAAGAGATCCCGAAGAGTGCGGGGTTGGGCCCACTGGATTTGGAACACGGACAACAAGTGGTTAAGACTCCCTTGGGTGAACTCACAATGTAAAAAGAGGTGGTTGACCGATTCTCCATTAGACAGGCAAAGATGACATCTATTAGGGATAGGGATGCCTCTTTTCATCAAGTTATCGGTGGTGAGCACTTTGTTGAGAACGACAGTCCAGGAGAAGAACCCAACCTTAGGGACTAGGCGCTTGATCCAGACCGACCCAAATAGAAAGGCAGAAACATGATGGTTCACCAGGAGGGAGTGAGCCGACTTGACTGAGAAAACCCCATTGTCTGTCCCTGACCAGATAGGAGAATCTAGAACGTTTGTAGTAGGAATGATGGTGGTTCTGAGAAGCCGAGATAAAGAAGCGCCCGCTTGGGTTATCTGGGCACTGGCACTGCCAGTGGGGATTTGCTTCCATTCCCGCTGGTTATTGAAATAATCCCTCACCCTGCTGCCCCATCTACGCTCAAGAAAGGATTTGAGAGCAGCCATACCTGGGATGACTGCGAGGGGCTGGTTGTTCAACCAAACGTCATCCCAAAACTTGATCTCGGAGCCATTGCCAAGTTGCCACCGGGTCCCTTTGGTGATAAGAGGTCTGGATTGACTTACCGCCCTCCAGAAAGCAGATCCAGAAGAAGGGAGGTCTTGGTTCATGAAGGATGATCATGGGAAATATTTGCTCTTGACAATCGTCACCCATTCTGATTTGTCGTTGATGAAAAGTTTCCACGCCTGCTTATCCAGGAGGGCAAGGTTCAGATTGGAGGATCTCCTCAACCCCAGGCCCCCTTGGGATTTGGGTTGGCAAACTCTGTCCCAATTGACAAGGTGGATTCTACTTTTTTCTTCAGGACCTGACCACAGGAAATTTTTTTGGATTTGCTCAATCTTGGCATGAACAGACGCTGGGGCTCTGAAAATGGACATGAAGTAGACTGGAATGCTTTGGAGGACCGCTATCGTGAGGGTAGCCTTAGCTGCCTGGGATAGGAGGGCACCCTTCCAGCCTGCGAGTTTGCGTTTGAACCTTTCAATGACATTATCCCACATGGACTCTTTCGGATTCTTGATAAAAAGAGGAAGGCCCAGGTAAGAAGTGGGTAAGCTCGAGATTTTGCACTGCAGGATACGGGCAATCTTGCGTTGTCTGCTATCCGGAGTGTTAAGGAAGAAGCATTCACTTTTGGTGTAATTGATTTCTTGGCCTGCTGCTCTGGCATAGGTGTCAAGGATCGATTTGATGGACTTAGCTTGGATGACGGAAGCAGAGGAAGCGGTAATGGTGTCATCGACAAACTGCTGGTGAGAAAGGGGGGGCGTGGTGGATGAGGCTTTGATCCCTTTCACATGTCCGGAAGCACAGGCAGTCTTGAAAGCTCTTCCCAGGGATTCTGCCAGGATGATGAAAAGGAAAGGGGAAAGGGGGTCACCCTGCCTTATGCCTTTATGAGATGGAAAATAACCTGCAGCTGACCCATTAACAAGCACCGAGAACCAAGGCATCGAAATACAACCTTTGATGAGCTTGATCCATTCCCTATGAAACCCAAACTTGGCAAGGACTTTCAGAAGGAACTCTCTGTTGACTTTGTCAAAAGCTTTGCTGATATCCAGCTTAAAAAACATGGCTGCCTTGCGGTTGCAGTGAGAAGAGTGTAGAGTTTCATGAAGGGATATGATGTTGTCTGTGATAGATCTGCCTTCCACAGAGCTGCCTTGACAAGGATCGATGATAGCCGGGAGAATCTTCTTTAGTCTCAGGGCTAGGGACTTGGTTAAGATCTTGTAGATGATGTTGCATAGACTGATGGGTCTGAAATCCGCCATGGTTTTGCAGGGGTGGGTTTTGGGGATCAGAGCAATGAAAGTTGAGTTAGTCCCTTTCGGAATGGACTTAGTCGATTGTAGCTCGATGATGGCTTTGCAGATGTCTTCCTTCAGGATGTCCCAAAAGGTTTGAAAAAACCGAGGGGGAAAGCCATCTGGGCCAGGGGCCTTGTCAGCTTGCATGGAGAAAAGAGCAGTCTCAATTTCTTTCGGAGAGAGGGTCTGAATCAAGGTAGCATTCATCTCTGGAGTGACCAAGGGGGGAATGTTACGCAGAAGGGATTCCTGGGCAGCCAAGTGGGAGGGAGAGGAGCTCCCCATCATGTTGCTAAAATAAGCAGACGCTTCTGATCTGATCTCGAGAATGTCTTGGGAGACAGAGCCATCAGTTAGGGTGAGTTCTCTGATTTTGTTGGAGCTACGGTTCCGCATCATGGAAGCATGAAAGAATCTAGTATTGGCATCCCCATATTTGAGCCAAAGGGCTCGGGATTTTTGATGCCAGAAGGTCTCTTCTCTAGCCAAAAGGTTGTGATACTCAGACAGCAGCTGACTCTCCTCATTCCTCAATTGGGGGGTCCATTGATCGTGATGGGTTTGCTCCTCCAGAGTCTTAAGTTTGTCAATGATGAGCTGCTTGTTCTCAAAGATGTTTCCAAAGACTTCCCTGTTCCAAATTTTGATGTTTTCTTTCACTGATTTGAGCTTGCGGGAAACTTGGTCAATAGCAGATCCTGAACATGGAAGATTCCACCACTCAGAAATACGTTGTTTAAGGTCTGGGTGGTGAATCCACATGTTTTCAAATCTGAAAGGGGTTTTGAAGGACGGGGCCTTGTTGGATTCTAGGAGGAGTGGTGAATGGTCAGACCCAATTCTGGGGAGGGAAGTGAGGAGAGTATCACCAAAGAGAGGGATTGCTTGCTGGGATAAGAAAAACCGGTCCAGCTTGACTTGGATGTGATCCTGCCCTGCTCTTTTGTTGCTCCAAGTAAACCGGCAACCTCTGATCTGAATGTCCATAAGCTCATTACTCGACACAAAATCTTGGAAGTCAGTTGTGCTTTTGGATGGAGTGGATAGGCCGCCTCATTTGTCGGAAGCAAACAGAGGAGAGTTAAAATCCCCAGCTAACATCCACGGAAGGGCAGAAAAAGCAGTCTTGAGGAGGGACAGAGACACCCACAACTGGCGCCTTTCAAGAGGATTGTTGGGGGCATAGATATTGGAGAGGACCCATGTAAACTGGTTGGCCTTGCAATGGAAAACCATGTTAAGGGTTCTGTTGGTGAAGGAAACCACCCTTCCCTCAACTTGGAGGGGATCCCAGAGGCAAAGAAGGCCCCCAACCGATCCCTCTACGGGGGAGGAAGCCCACTGGCAATCTTTCCAAACTGATTTGATGATGTTCGGGGTTCTAGCTGCATTTGCTTTGGTTTCTTGTAGCATGATGATGGTGGGTTTGACATCCTTTCTGATGGTTCTGACCAGTCTCTGCTTGCTCGAGCTGTTAAGCCCTCTGATGTTCCAAGAGAGTATCTTCATTTGGAAACTTTGGAAGGTTTCTTACCACCCTTGGTGGGTACGGGAGGGGGTTTGGGATTCTTGGGATCGTCCAAAGGCTGGCCGAATAGATCAGGGAAGAGGGTTGTTTGGACCCCATTTGCAACTTGATTTTCAGTGTCTTTCTTAAGCTGGTCAGATATAGACGGTCTTCCTCTTTTCTTGTCACCTCCAGTATCCACTGGTCCTTTCTTGCTTCTGGTAATGATGGAACTGGAGTCCGAGCGATTGCGAAAAGGGCTGGAGGCCTCCTCAAGGGGTTCAAAAATTTGCTTGGTGGGAGACACAGGTCCGGCTAAAGAAGAGGTGGGAAAGCCCTCCTCGAGGGGAAGAGGGGAAAGGGATTTAGGAGAGGTGGGGGAAAGCGGGGAGGTGGGAGGGGTTTGAGAGGGAGGGGCGGCCTCAGGGAGGGAAACGGAAGGGAGGGGAGGAAGTGGAGGCAAGGGGGAAGGAGAAGGGAGGGAACCGGACTCGGGAAAGAGGACAACATCATCAACACCAGAGAGAGGACCAAACTTGTTTGGAAGGGCAAAAAGCGAACATACCTGGTTGGAACTTGACGGAGCTTGCTGGGGGAGGGAGCTGTGGGAGGGGACTTGTTTTCCTTTGTCGGTTTTCCCATGGGAAGGGCCACCAGCAGCCTTTGGGCCTGGATGGGAAGTCGAACGCTAAGCAGAGGGGAGCTGGGGTCGAGGGACCTCTTTGGCAGCTTTCAAAGAAGGGCAATGGGATCTGAGGTGTCCCTGAGTCTGGCATTCGATGCAGAATGCCGGTTTATTCTCGTACTCAATGGCTTGACACCACTGGAAGTCTCCATAGATGAGGTTGATGCGAGTGGGAAGCTGGGACGCTAGGTTCGCAGACACGCAGATTCTAGCAAAGGCCATTCTGGAACGGGCTTTAGTTGTCGGATCAAAGGCAACCAGGTCTCCGATGTATCCTCCGATCTCCCGAAGGATGTCTTCATGACAAAACTGGATTGGTAGGTCCGAAAGATGAACCCAAATGGGGGCAACATTGATGTCCTGAGTTTGGGGGTTGAAACCCTGCTCCCATTTCTTGAGAAATAGACTTTTCCTGCCAAAGAACCACGGTCCTCCGATGAGGATTCTTGCAAAATCATTCTGGTTGTTCAGCTGAATTAGGAAGAAGCCCCTGGAAAGAGCCACTAGCTATAAACTTCCCTCTGTTCGCCATTTGAAACTGGCCCATCTTCTGATAGACTCCATGTTAGGTCGGCCTCCAACGAATTTCCCAACCAGGGACAGGGATTCGAGGGAGAGTTTTGGAGCCATGCGAGAAATCGGGATGACCAACTTATCCCCGGAGGTGACCATGGGGGGAAGAGAAACCATATCAGATGGTTTGGGGGAGGGGGATCCCGACACCATCGCGCTGAAAGACAGACCAGCCGAGGTAGGGGTTTTGGAAAGGGGAAAGGGGGGAATGAACCCTTCCACTCAAGGTCGCGCACCACCCGGATCCGGATCGGGGGCAACGGGAGCATCCGTGAGATCGACAGGGATCTCGCCTGGTTCAAGATCCCCGAGGAGGGTTTGGGAGACCCTGCCAGGGAAAGCTAGGGCAGCTACGGTGGAAGCAGAGGCTACGGGAGCCGAGGCAGAGGGAGCCATTGTTGTCGAAGCCATCTCTCAAAATTATTTGCAACCCCGTATCTTTCTATTTGAATCAGGTTATTGAAGACTTTCTGTTGGAATCCTATTATAACCTCCTATGTAACCATTCATAAAACTAGGTATTAGATAGCCTCTTTAGTCACTTGTTACTTTGCGGATATTTTTTTCATCCTTATCAATGTCTAGGGACCTACAAATCAGTCAAGTACATTAGAAGTATGAAGTGGGATTGAATCTTTTATGAGAAGTAAAGACCAAGAAACCCAAATCATGAAAAAGGATATTTTAATGCCATTACCAAACTAGATGAAAATTTTGGGGGAATTAGGAAATTAACACAAAGCATGAGAGAGGTCTGAGGTGTAGATCAATTGGTTATTACAAACCCCGTAAGGGGGTGGAGGTCCAAATTTCAAATCTCGGGCCTCATCGGATTGAACGCTTGTCCCTTTCTTGGTGCTTTCAACGGTGTAAAAGGTTTAAAATGATTGCGACATGGTGGTTATAGGGACAGTTTGTACAACTACTGTGTGGTGACTTTTGATGTGGACAATGTAGAATACTGTGGTGGCCATAAAATATGGACAATGTGCCCAAATCATCGTGTCGAAAACCACCATGTAAACTCAAAATAAAAAACCTGAGAGATTTCTCAAATTTTATTCAAATAATAATCTATGGGAGGATGAGTTTGAAGAAGAAAACAATACATGGAACAACAATAGGAGAAGCCTTAACCTAATAACAAAAAAATTAGATAGATGCATACTTTCAAATAATTGTTTGGATCAAGGGACTTATGCTAAAATTAATACCTTAATAAGGATTGGTTCAGATCATTGGCCAATAAGAGTTAAAATGGTGGTAAGTGAATTAAAAAAAATATCATATTTTAAATATGAGCTGATGTGGTAAGACTATCCTCAATTTATTGATATGATAGCACACACATGAAATTCTTTAGCAAATAGTGGGTTGTATACACTTCCTAAACAAATTAAACCAATGACGTCTAGATTAAAATAATGGAACAATAACACTTTGGAAATATTTTTGAGAAGAAAGAACTAAAAGATAAAATTTTAAAATTCCAAAAAGGTGATCATATTCATCCACGCTCAATGGAAATGGAGTTGCTTAGGGAATATCATAATATTTTGAGTAAGGAAGAATTTTTTTGGAGATTAAAAGTAAGACTAGTTAAAAGGAGATATTTTTTTTTCATAGGATGGCAATAGTACAGAGATCAACATCCAAAATTAGTAGAATTAAATCAGCAGAAGGGGTTTGGATTGAATACTATAGTGAAATAAAAAAGAAGGTAAGGTTTTTAATCATAATATTCTAGGATCAGAGGAGTTTTAAGTTCTTAATGATAAACTACTACAAAAGCACCTTTAGTTATAACATATGAAGGCAATAGGACCTAATGGAGCCTATTACTATAGAAGAAGTTCATTTAGCTTTTTTCTCTTTTGATAAGGATAAATACACAAGTCTGGATGGGCTTTCTATAGCATTCTATCAAAATAATTGAGATATAATGAAGGATTCTTTATTGGTGGTAATGAAGGATTTGTCCTTATAAACTATGCCAAAATCGATAGAATTTTTTAATATATATTATGCGGTCCTTTTTGTGGTCAAGTTTACATGATAAAAGAAAAATTTCTTTGGTGACATGGAGCAAGGTGTGTGATGATAAAACTAGGGGAGGTCTTTGTTTAAGAGTTCATATGGATGCAAACTTAACTCTTAGGGGAAAAGTCATTTGGAGATTGTACAAAGAGAGTCAAAGACAATGGGCAAGAATTCTTCTAATTATATTGAGCCCAATGACCCAAGCTTAATATTTACTACATTCTCACTTCCAAATGGTTCTACTCTATGGAACAATTTAAAAAAATCTATCGATCTAGTGTTAAAGGTCTAATATGGGTGGTGGAAAGAAGAGAAAATATTTTTATTTGAATGGATACTTAGTGTGAAAAAACCACTTAATATATATCTAATTTTGAAACCATGGATGAGAATACTTCAAGATAAATATGATGATAGGGTTTAAAACATTATGTACAAGGATTAGAAAGGAAGATACAATTGGAAAGAATATTTTTTTACAAGTACACAAGACATTGATGCTAGGAGGTAGTTGAGAAAAAATATAACAATGATTATTCTGAGGGGAGCAAAGGTTAAGCTAATTTAGGAGTTGAATAGCTTAGAAGAATACACAACAAGAAGTGGGTATAATTTAAAGCACCAATAAAATAGAAACATCACAATAACATGGAGAGATATTTGGGATAACCTGAGAATTACTAAAGTCAAAATGTTTGTTTTGCTAGTAGGTCATAGAAGAATTTTATCTTGGGATAACCTTTTGAAAAGGGTTTTTCATGGCCCCTCACAATGTGTTCTTTGTAAAAAGGAGGAGAAGAGTATTGACCATCTCTTGGGATACTATTCAATAGTCTAGAATCTATGGTAATAAATTCTTAATATGTTTGGTAAATGCGTGGTGATGAATGGAAGAATTGAAGAATGGTTAAAGAAATGGTAGACCACTTTTAAAAGTGCCGCTTTATAGATAATATGCGATTATATCAAAAGATTCAATACTTTGGATTGTATAGATAGAAAGGAATAGAAGAATATTTAAAGGAAAGGAAAGTAGTTTAGAGTTAATGAAAAGGAAGATTTGTTTAGCCATAGAGGAGTCTAAACCAACCTTATCAACTCATCCAATTCCTAATCTAGAAGTAGAGAGCATTGATAGATGGAGTCAAGTCATCAAATGGAATTATGATGTTGGGTACAAGAGAAACAAAAAGAAGGTAAAAAATATAAAGTGGAAAACATCAGATGTGGAGTTGGTCAAATTTAATTTTGATGGAGCATCTAAAGGAAATATAGGACCAATAGGAGGAGGAGGAATAATTAAAAATAATAGATATATTTTATCTCATTATGCTTTAATCAGTGGATTTAAGACAAATAATGAAGTTGAAGCTTGGGTAGCTTTGGAAGGACTAAAAATATGCAAAAAAATAATATGGAATAGAGTATGGATGGAAGGTGATTCACTCATAGTACTAAATGCAATTTTGAGGAAAACAAAGACTCCTTGGAAAAGACAAGATATTATTGTGGAAATTCAAGACCTTATTATAGAGTTTGAAGAAGTCAGGTTTACACATACATTAAGGGAAGGAAATAAATGTGTAGACAGGATAGCCAATGAAGGAGTTTTAATTGAGGATCATGAATTTAAATTCCCTTTTCTATGGTTAGATGAAGTAGTAAGTTTAGCTAAAGCTGACAAGAAAGTGTTGACTGCTTGAATCAAATAATGATTAAAATTTTCTTTAATGTTTTTCATTGGTAATATTTGATTTAATTTATAATACTAGTGTGTTTTCATATAAACTATTTATTACAATTTTTGTGGTTGCACTTATGCTTCATGAAGGAAACTAGCAATCTAGATTTGGTAAAGCAGACTATGATCGTGTGATATTTTGGAAATATTACTCTACTAAGATGCAATGCATAGATAGTAGAGGTGGAGTTTTGGTATTGTGAAGGCTACTGTAGGAAAATTTCAAGAAGGATGTTAAATTTTGGAATATTTGTATTCACACAAAAAAATCAAAGAAGATCCAAAAAATTAAAATCAATGATTCAAACATTTTATGAAAAATAATGTAGGTATCTAGCTATAACATCTCAATTGAGATGAGAATTGAATCTATTTGTAAACTCTCAAGCTCTAAAGGAGACAATTGTGACTTGTCAAAGGTGGGGGACCCAAGTACAACCCCTTATTCTCTAGCAAAAATATAAATATCACAAGCCCACTCTTAAGATGTGATCTACTCAATAATGGTCATCCAAATCTATTTCAATTTTATTCTATGTGGTTCTAAGATCCCAATTTATTTTATATGGTTATGTTATGGTGGGTTGAAGCGAGGTTTGAAGGACCATATATATACAAGTGTATTCAAATGATGAAATATCTAAAGGAGTAAATGAAAATTTGGAATGTAAAAACATCTCGTAACATATTTAAAACAAAAAAGGAAATAAAATCCAAGCTCAACAAGCTAGAAAAGATAGTAGAAATCAATTAAAGGACAAGATACTAATATGCAAGAAAAATAATTACTTTTTATTATCATAATATACTAAAAAAAAGAAAAAATCACATTGGTTCCACAAATCTAGGGAGAGTGGCTTAAGGAAGAGAAAAAAATACCAAAATTTCCATGTTGAAGCCAATACATATTTTTTTTTCATAAAGCAAAAAATATTTCGACTCTAGGTGGAAGAAGTATTAAGGAAGAAGAAGATATTTAAAAGGAAACAATTAATAATTTCAAATATATAATGTCAAAGTTGGCCAAGATAAGGAGGCCTTAGGTAAGCTTTTTGTAGAGGGGTAAAACCATGCACCAACTTACAATTCTCAAGGTTGGATCCGTAGGGAAGCCTTGAGATGACCGCGGTGGTCGTTGTAACTCTACACTCAGTGTGGGGAGGAAGGATTCACCAGGAATGGTTTTAGGACTCACTCCAAGTCTGGGGTGGAATGTGTTTGATGTGTTCAGTTTAAGACAATCACCTATGTTTGGTATTTCTATAACTAAGCTATAAAATTAAATAATAATATAGGATGCAAAATGCAAGAAGACAAGGTCTAACTCTAAAATGATTCTTTGCTTTGAATGCTTTCTAACCCTAGGGTTGCAAAAGAAAATATTTTAAGCAAGGGTCTAAGGGAAGATGCACAAACAATATTAAACCCTAAGTGCACACAATATGTTGTTTGTCTTTTCAAATGCCTAGAAATCAATTAAATATATTCCTTTTAAATCTAATCTAGGGTTTTGACATTAAAAAAAATCACCCAAAAAACAACCTAAATATTAAGTAGGGCACTTATCTTTATTCGGTGGTTGATCTAAGCTTTATATTTCATCTAACAATAATCCATGATTCCTATTCTTGTAAAATAACTTCACAACACCTGAAAAATATGATCAACATTAGGGGGTCTGCTTAGGTCATTGTATGATTGTACTTGGAGGCATAACAATCAACCCCTCTAGGTCCTTTAGTTGAAATTTGAAATACAAAAGTAAAAGTTGACCTTTGGAAGATGGACAAACTAGAATAAAATGCAGCAGTACAATATGATAAACAAAACATAAAATATTCTATTATGACCATAATGCAGCATCAAACACAAACCTAGGATTTGGTGATAGTAGATTGCCCCTAATTCTAGCCTATGCGAAATCGCATCCCGTACGGAGTGATCGCGATTTCACAAAATGGTGAAGGGCTACTCCACCCAACACTCCCACAATACACAAAAACACAGCCAATTTCAAATAATAGTACTCAATAATAATACTTGATAACAATACTTGATGAGGGGCTATAGAACCAGAAAATACAATCTTACGACCACAAGGGCCGATTTGATTACAAAGAAAAATGACCGAAAATCTGTAAGTTGGAGCCACAATCTATCATCCCGGACTGCCTTTGGTAAATATCTGTTCCCCCTTTAATAACTTCCATAGAATATTCTGGAAAACGTAACTCCCCTTTTCCCATTGTTCATTTTCGAAATAAATTGGGCATTTTAAAAATACCATCATTAATGAATAAATTGGGCATTTAAAAATACCATCATTAATGAAATAAATTGGGCATTTAAAAAATACCATCATTAATGAATAAATTGGGCATTTTAAAAATACCATCATTAATGAATAAATTGGGCATTTAAAAATACCATCATTAATGAATAAATTGGGCATTTAAAAATACCATCATTAATGAATAAATTGGGCATTTAAAAATACCATCATTAATGAATAAATTGGGCATTTAAAAATACCATCATTAATGAATAAATTGGGCATTTAAAAATACCATCATTAATGAATAAATTGGGCATTTAAAAAATACCATCATTAATGAATAAATTGGGCATTTAAAAATACCATCATTAATGAATAAATTGGGCATTAAAAAAATTTTTTTTTGGGTGATGCAAGATTGTCCTTACACCACTGGATGCTCCTACATCAGACACCTAGGGTAAATTGAGAAGTGACCTTCACTTCTTTAGTGTTGGAGGAAAACCAAGATGGTCAACCTCTACCTTAGACAACCATGATGAATCTTCAATAGGCCTTCCTTTCCACTTAACCAAATATTCTTCATACTACCTATTTCTTGTACTTCTACCCATACGACTATCCAAGATTTCCTCTATCTCTTCTTTCTCTGGAGTAGATGCTGGAATATTCCACCATTCTTCTACTAGTCCATCCTCATTGTCTCCTTCATGATACTCTATCAAGTCAAAAATGTTGAACACAGGTGATATGTTAATTCCACTTGGTAATTCCACCTCATATGCATTTCCTGAATCATGTTTCTTTATGATCCTGCATGGTCCAAACTTCTTCATTTTCAACTTGTTATATGTTTTAACAGGAAATATTTCTTTTCTCAGATGAACCATAACTTCATCTCCAACCTGGAATTCCTTAAACCTCCACTTATGGTCTGCCTTTACCTTGTACTGAGTATTCATCTTATTAATATGCTTCCTTACCTCTTCATGCAAGTTCTTCAGGTGCTCTACAAAGTCCTCGACATCAACACTACTCTTTTCTCCTTTGTCCATCTTCCTCAACTCAGAAGCATTCCTTGGGCTGCTCCCATATACAATCTGGAATGGGGATTTACCAGTACTCCTATTGATAGAATTATTGTAAGAAAATTCCACCTATGGTAAAATCAAATCCCATCCCTTGGGCTTATCTCCTACTAAGCATCTCAACAGGTTGCCCAAACTCCTATTCACCACCTCTATTTGTCCATCAATCTACGGATGGTGTGCAGAACTGAACTTCAAATCTATCTTCAACTTCTTCCATAAGGTCCTCCAAAAATAACCAATAAATTTGGTATCTCTATCTGAAACTATACTCTTTGGTAGACCATGTAGTCATACCACCTCTTTGAAAAACAACCCTGCAATGTGAACTGCATCATTAGTTTTCTGGTAGGGAATGAAATGTGCCATCTTAGAAAACCTGTCAACCACCACAAATATTGAGTCATGTCCTCTCTGTGTCCTTGGTAAACCAAGAACAAAATCCATGCTAATATCTTCCCATGGTTTCTCTGGTACAGGTAATGGTTGATATAGCCCGATGTTCTATCTTACACCTTTGGCCATCTGGCATACTCTACAAATTTGTACAAACTTCTTCACATCTTGTTGTAACTATGGCCAATAATAGTTCTCACTAACAAGGGCAATGGTCTTATCTCGACCAAAGTGTCCAACCAACCCTCCACTATGCTTCTCCTTGATCAGGTTCTCTCTCATAGAACTCCTTGGAATGCACAACTGGTTTCCTCTAAACAACATCCCATCTTGGATTAAGAAATCCAACCATTTCATTCTATCCAAAGTAACAGGTTCCAAGCAAGCTCTCCAAGCTTCTGCAAAATCTGGATCTTCAGGGTACAAACTCTTGAGTTCGTCAAACCCAACAACCTCCACCTTCATCTCTATCAACAAATTTTACCTTCTACTTAAGGCATCTGCAACTCTGTTTGACCTTCCACTCCTGTGCTTCAACACAAAAGTATAACTCTCTATAAAACTCAACCCATTTTAAATCCATCTGGTGACTAATCTTCCTCATTGGTGGTAAACCTTTAGGTACATTATCTGATACAATATCTTGGAATTCTCCTAGTAGATCTGAGACTTCTACTGGTATATCTTCACATTTTTCTTCATTAACTCTAGGAATCAATGCATAGCACATATGCTCATGCTTCATACCATCCAAAAATTTTCTACCATCAACTAAAAAAATTCTTGCACTACTACATACCTTTTCTTCCACCTCCTTCAAGGGCTTCAACTTGTGGTGAACTCCATCCTTTGTCAGGGAATAAGTGTTGGCATGTCCATCATGTACTGCACGTCGATCAAATTGCCATGACCTCCCCAATAGCATATGATAAGCATCCATAGGCATGATGTCACATAATACCTCATCATGGTAATTCCCAATATTGAACTTCACTAAACATTGCTCATTGACCAAAGCTCTATGGTCCTTCTGCAACCATGCAATCCGATATGGATGCGGATGTCTCCTTCTCTCCAACTATAATTTTTTAACCATCCCCTCTGAAACTAGATTATCAGTGCTACCATTATCAATGATAACATTACAAACTTTACCTTCACATTTGCACCTTGTGCAAAATAAACTCTTCCTCTAAACTAGATCTTTCTCCTCATTTAGCAAGGCTCTCCTTGTGACAAGAACTTCTCCTCTTTCTACCTCTTTAGAATGCTCAGATTCAGCACCTTCATCTACATAAGCAACTCGTGCATTACCTTCAGGTCTCTTATTTGTCCTTCCTTGATGTTGTGGACACTCGTATGCTCGATGTCCTTCTTCTCCACATTGGAAATAGGTTCCATGAAATCCTCCTCTTCTAGGTCCTCATCCAAACCTTCCTCTTCCTCTTTGGTCACCATTATTTTTCTCACGAGGGCGGTAGGCATTATCCCCTTTTTGGTTCTAACTATTGCTAACTTCTCCATTCTTCTTTTGGTCTTCATTTCATCCTCCATATGGTCTTCCACCAGTCCTTCCACCATGACCTCTTTCTCTCTACTTGCTTTCAAATCTTCTATTCAACTTCTCTTCTACCTTCAGGGCAAACTGATAAGCATCTTCTATGGTAGTCATTCTGACCAAACTTAGCTCCTCTTGAATACTTGGCTTCAATCCATTTATATAATGGGCTACCTTCTCCTTGTTGGCCTCAGAATGGCCTGTTCTGATCATGACCTTGTAGAACTCTTTTGTATACTCTTTGATAGACTTACCTGCCTACCTCAAACCTTGCATTTTCTTCAGCAAATCTAACTCGTAATCAACTGGAATGAACTATCTCTTTAACTTTTCCACCATCCGATCCCATCTTGTTATTCTTTCTTTTCCTCTTCTATTTCTATCTAGTTGTACTTCCTTCCACCAGATATTAGTGTGACCCTTCAACTTGGTCTTTGCAAATTTGACCCTCTCAAGATCTTCCACCTCCTCATACTCAAAGTACTCCTCCATATCATTGATCCAATCGATCAACTCTTCTAGGTTAAGATTCCCAGAAAATGTAGAAACATCAATCTTCAACCTTTTTCCAATCTTGGAGATGGCCTTAAATAATATGACTTGCTCAAGATCTACTGCATCCTGTTCTTCTTCGAACTGGGCTTCTTCTTCAGCTTCATCTTCACTTTCATCTTCTCTTCTTGGCTCAAACCCTCTACGCAGCTCCTCTTGCAGTGCTTGAACTTGTCTCTGTAGGGCTCTAAAATCCTCTTCTGGTACCACAATATTTCTCCCACCACCATGGTTTCTTCGTGGAGGTATTCTGATCACTTTTCTCACAACCCACAACCACAAGTCCTAGTGCAAACTACCTCACATTCGGTGATCTATTTACACACTCAAGAACTACCGCTCTGATACCACTTGGTGAAGGGCTACTCCACCCAACACTCCCACAATACACAAAAACACAACCAATTTCAAATAACAGTACTCAATAATAATACTTGATAACAATACTCAATAACAATACTTGATGAGGGGCTATAGAACCAAAAAATACAATCTTACGACCACAAGGGCCGATTTGATTACAAAGAAAAACGACTAGAAATATGTAAGTTGGAGCCACAATCTATCATCCTAGACTACCTTTAATAAATCTTTATTCCCCCTTTAATAACTTCCATAGAATATTCTAGAAAACGTAACTCCCCTTTTCCCGCCCATTTTCAAAATAAATTGGGCATTTTAAAAATACCATCATTAATGAATAAATTGGGCATTTAAAAATACCATCATTAATGAAATAAATTGGGCATTAAAAAATACCATCATTAATGAATAAATTGGGCATTTAAAAATACCATCATTAATGAATAAATTGGGCATTTAAAAATACCATCATTAATGAATAAATTGGGCATTTAAAAATACCATCATTAATGAATAAATTGGGCATTTTAAAAATACCATCATTAATGAATAAATTGGGCATTTAAAAATACCATCATTAATGAATAAATTGGGCATTTAAAAAATACCATCATTAATGAATAAATTGGGCATTTAAAAAATACCATCATTAATGAATAAATTGGGCATTTAAAAATACCATCATTAATGAATAAATTGGGCATTAAAAAATACCATCATTAATGAATAAATTGGGCATTAAAAAATATTTTTTTTGGGTGATGCAAGATTGTCCTTACACCATTGGATGCTCTTGCATCACAGAACAATAAAATCGCACCTCAAAATTACCAGGCATGATATGTAGAAGAGGAGAAAAACCCTCAAATGATGTAGGCAAATTAATGTGAAGTAAAAATCTAATTAATATGCAAATGTAGAGCTATCCAACCCTTGGCTAATGGCGATCAAAGGAGCTCAAGCGATTTCATATGGGAACTAGGGTTTGACGAGAGGGACAACTTCTCGGGATCTTGAACCAGGTGAGATCATCGAATCTATTGTAAGGAATGGTGTAGGGAGTTCAGACCCAGATTCGAAAGATGACAAATCCCCTGGGAAGGAAAAGTCTTGGGGAAAAGAGCCTCCGGATAAACCCGATGGGAATACCAATAAATATGGGGCCCTTCACAGGCCTTTCCCATCCAGATCATATGTTGAAAAGGTCAAAGGAATCAACACCCAGATTACCCCTGAAGGACGTAGTCCCTTAGTCCCGGTGGGAGAAGATCTAGTGATCCCAGAAACCCGAATGACTGACTACCTATCCCTGGAGAACCTTTGTTTGATCGAGAAATTTGTAGGAGGTCGACCAAATATGGAGTCCATCCGAATATGGGCATCATCCAGATGGAGAACCTTAGGGAACATTGAAATCGTTGCCCTCCCTTGAGGGTTTTTTTAGATCCGACTGAACAACCAAGAGAATGCAACCCACATCCTAACAGGAGGACCATGGTTCTATGGAAGAAAAAACATTGTTTATTCACAAATGGGGTGAGGAATTCAATGCTGAAACACAAAGCATCAACTTTGCACCGGTGTGGGTCCATCTTCCAGGCCTACCCAACCAGTTTTGGCATGAATATATTCTGCAGGGAATTGGAAGATACATAGGGGAAATGGTAGCCATTGATCCCACCACCAAAGCCCGCACTCGCATGATCCATGCCAAAATTTGTGTTAATGCCAACCTGGATTCCTAGCTTCCAACATAGATCAATATCATCTATGGATCCTACCATAGATGTCAAGTAATAGAATATAAAAATAAACCTACATTTTGTATTGAATGCCAAGCCCAAGGGCACCTCAAGACCCAATGCCCCTCTCTCAAGCAATAGAAAGAAATGGATAACAATGATCGAAGAAATAGAACCCAAGTTGGATGATAGACAAGCAGACCCCACACTCAAAAGGGCAGACAAACAAATAATGGGAATCACAACCAACAAGCAAGCGTACAAAATCCCTTATTCAAAGGGAAGCAAATCGTGAGCTTAGAACAACCAGGAGACCAATTCAAGGTAAACTCCATTTTTTCTCACCCTAATCATTTTGATATTCCTTCTGGATACACCAATCATGATTCTAAAATAAATGAAGATTTTCTTACCCTCTCAAACGATGACATCCTAGTCGTTGCAAATGAGATCCAAAACCCCCCCATTGAAGAAGATTTCCAACCCCTCCCCCCTTCACAGGTTGGTTTTCCCCCCTTTAATGGTCTCTGTCCACCCCTCTCCCCATCCCGATCAGGACCTTCTGACCCTCCCCTGATTCCCTCCCTGAGCAAGAGCAGCCTGAAAACTCCCCCTTAGGCAAAGGTGATTTCAGACCCAAAAATACTCGAAGCTCCAAAAAAGCTTTGGTGGACTATGGTTTGGACAAGAAAAGGGGAAGACCAAATCTACAAGAGCAAAACAAGAAAGAAACTGCAGAAGATATAGCAAACGGAGTTCAAAAAACCCTATTCCCAAAATATTTTAGCCAGTCGAAAGATGATCCCAAACTATCCAAACCTCCCTTGCAACATCCAAAGGGGGGCAAGAAAGGAACCAAAGTTTCCAAATGAGAATCCTCTCATGGAATGTGAGAGGGCTCAATAGTGCGTCCAAGCAGAGGCTCGCAAGCACTGTAAGGAAAGAAATCAAACCTACAATCCTCATCATGCAAGAAACCAAAGTTGATCAGGCAAAAGCTCACAAGGTAGCCAAAAACATTTGGAAAAATAGTGAAAATGTTTTCAGTCCCACCCAAGGCTCATCCAGGGGTTTAATGTGCCTGTGGGATTCGGAGAAGGTGGAAGGTAGAGTTATTTCATCTTTGAACAGAGTAACAAACATAATGTTTTTTTGCAAAGACAAGAATTTTTGTTGGATTATGTCCAATATCTACACCCCCAATAACCCTCACAGTAGGAGCTCTTTATGGGATTCCCTGAGCCAAATGAGAAATTCCTTCAACAACTACCCTTGGATGTTGGATGGGGATTTTAACTCCCCCTTTACCCCTCTGACAAAGCAGGCGGAAATGATATCCCAGTCAAAAGAATCCAAGACTTCCATGACTTTGTTACTGATAACGAACTTATGGATATTTAGATTAGGGGATCTCACTTCACCTAGAGCAATAGAAGAATAGGGAACCAACACATCCAAGTCAAACTAGACATATTTTTCTTATCCATAGAAGCCATTCCCCTCTTTGGTGATGCTTCTCTCAACTCCCTGCCAAGAATTGGATTAGATCACTGCCCTCTTGTGTTTGAAGCAAATAAAGCCCCCATCTTCAAGACCCCCTTCAGATTCGAAGCAATGTGGGTCAAGCACCCTGATCTGTGAAACCAAATTTTTGAGTGGTGGCAATAGCAAGTAAGGGGATCTCCCATATCCCAAGTTTCCCAAAAACTCAAAATAATCAAGGAAAACATCAAAGTCTGGAACAGGGAAGTTTTTGAAAATATTTTTGAAAGCAAGGAAGAAATCTCAAACAAACTCAAATCAATAGAGCAACAAATCCAGAAGGGTCATATGAGCATCCAAATTAGAAATGAAGAAAACAAACTCCTTGCAGAATATCACAATATTTTGGCCAAGGAAGAAATATTTTGGAGATAAAATTCCAGAGCCCTATGGCTCAAAGAAGGGGATTCAAACACGAAATTTTTCCATGCTTCCACCCTTCACCATAGAAGCTCAAAAAAAATTAAAGAGCTAACCAAAAGTGATGGTACAATAACAAGAAACATCATCAACATCCGAGAAGAAGCTGTCACTTTTTTTGAAAACATGTTGGGAGCTAGTGCCCCCTATCCTAGGCTGGCCCAAGATCAACTCCTCCAGCACATTCCCAGCTTGATCACTCCTGCGATGAACACCATGCTTATTAAGGACCTCACTGATGATGAGATAAAGCAAGCCTTGTTCACCATGGCTCCAGATAAAGCCCTAGGTCCTGACGGGTTTTCCCCTCGGTTCTTTCAAACCTTCTGGGACATCATCGGAGTAGATATTTGCAATGCCATCAAACACATGCAAAAATCCAAATCTATTCCCAGAGGCACAAATTCCACCTTCATTGCTTTAATTCCAAAGGGGCCTGAGTGCAAATCAATGACTGATTATAGACCCATCAGTCTATGCAATGTAATTTACAAGATTTTAGCCAAAGCAATGACAACAAGGCTCAAAGAAATCCTCCCCCACATCATTGATCCATGTCAGGGCAACTCAGTCAAAGGAAGATCTATCAATGATGGCATCATTTCCTTGCACGAGGTCCTTCACTCAACATCCCAAAGTAAGAAGGCTGCCCTATTCCTCAAGCTAGACATCAACAAAGCCTTTGATAGAGTCAACAGGGATTTCCTCCTTATTGTTCTCCAAAGGTTCGACTTCCACAGGGAATGGATTGACTTAATCAAAGGATGTATCTCAAACCCATGGTTCTCAATTTTAGTAAATGGATCCACTACATGATATTTCTTGAGTGGTAGAGGCATTAGGCAAGGTGACCCCCTCTCCCCCATTCTTTTCATTATGCTTGTTGAATCGTTGGGAAGAACCCTCAAGAATGTTGTCTCCGAGGGCACCATTTTAGGAATCAAGGCTACATCGAATCTAAACCCCCTATCTCACCAATAATTTGTGGATGACACAATCCTCGCCACCCATGCTTCAGTTATGGAGGCCAAAATGATCAAACACATCCTTGAATTATATGAAAAGGTAGTTGGTCAAGAGATAAATTACACCAAAAGCAAAAGTTTCTTCATCAACACTCCCCACCCTAGACAGGTCAAAATTGCCCAAATTCTTTAGTGCAGTATCGATGAGTTCCCATCTCGCTACTTGGGCCTCCCTCTTTTCATCAAACTCCCCAAAGAGTCCATGTGGAGCCACGTGATAGAGAGGATCAACAAAAATTTGGTAGGTTGGAAAGGAGCCCTACTTTCTCAAGCTACCAAAGCCACCCTTACCTCGGCTTACCTCCAAAGCATTCCAGTCTACTTCCATTCTATTTTCAAAGCTCCCATTTTAGTCTACTCAAGGATAGAACAAATTCAAAAAATATTCTTGTGGGTTGGCTCAGAAGACAAGAAGAAGTTTCACCTGGTCGGATGGGAAAAGGTTTGCACAACTAAGAGCCAGGGAGGACTGGGCCTCAGAAGAATCAGCAACATGAACATCACTTTGTTGGCAAAGCAAGCGTGGAAAATCTTCACAAACCATAATTCAGAATGGGTGGCAATCATCAAAAGGAAATATCTTCAAGGCAGAGACTTCATGGATGCAGACATCCCCAAGGAAGGATCTACCTTTTGGAAGTCGATAACCCAAACCAGGGATCTCATTCTAAAGGGATCAAGATGGCAATTGGGATCGGGCCTTTCTATAAGTTTCTGGATAGATAGATGGATCAGGGATCAACCCCTCATCGAAGACAATGAAATATCCTTGCTGAAACCCCTCCTAGATGTGTCTACAGGCAACAAAGTGGCGGACTTCATTCAATCAATCAATGGCTCTAAAAAGTGGAAATATCTCAACATCATATCAAATGAGGGGCAAATTATCAATGTTGCAAGAATTTTGTCCCACATGCTAAACACAACAGTGATCCCGACGGACAGAATAGACGACCATCCCATCTGGAAAGAAACTGATAATGGGATGTTCTCTATCAAAACTACCCATCAACTTCTTCTCAACCCTCAACAAGTATCAATTCCTTTCAACCTAATCTGGATTAAACACCTCATCCCCAAAGTTGGGACCTTTTCTTGGCTAGCTATCCAAAATAAAATCCTATCCACTGACAATCTCATCAAGAGAGGGATGATGGTTCCTAACAGATGTCATTTGTGTACCAAATCTTGGGAATCTATCAATCATTTGTTCACTGAGTGTGAGTTCTCCAACTCTGTTTTGAGCCATGTTCTATCCACCTTTCACATAAAGTGGGTCCAACCCAATTCCCTAATAAATTTTTTCACTCAGTGGCCCAACCCTTTCAAAAATTCCCACCTCCATGGGTTGTGGAAAATCTACCTTCATCATTTTTTGTGGTAGGTCTGGCTTGAAAGGAACAGCAAGGTTTTCTCTAATCCCCCCAAGGACCCCATAACCATTTCCAACAAAGCCATTTGTTTTGCTGTAGAGAATTCTCATATTTTCCCCTGCCTCAAACCCCCTGATCCGAGAATAGAGAAAAATTTATTTGTCAGGCTGAACATTCCTTGGGAAAGAAATTCATCCCCTCCCATTCCCCATCCCAGGCAGTTTGCTTCTTGGAAACCCCCCTGAAGGTTGGCTCAAGCTCAATTACGATGGTGCATCCAAAGGAAATCTAGGAATGGCAGGTGTTGGAGGCCTTGTCAGAAACCACAGAGGTAAAATTTTGGTCGCCTTCACTGAAAACTTAGGAATTCAATCAAATCATGTTGTCAAAGCCCACACGTTGTGGAGAGGACTCAACATCATCCAAACGTATAATAGTAACCTTGAAATTGAAGGGGACTCCCTCAATGTTACTAACTACATCAACAACAACAAAATCCCATCATGGAGTGTCAGGAATGCCATCCAAGAGGCCAAAATTTTGATCCAAAGTCAGCTCAGCATCACCTGCCACCACGTGTATCGAGAAGCCAACAAGGTGGCCGACCTTCTTGCCAATAGAGGAGTTCATGGAAATTCTTTGATTGTCTAGGATAGGAACATTCCTCAAGATATCATCAATGCAACAAATAAGGATTGGTCAAGTCATGGGCACATTTGATTCTTGCCCTCCCCCCATCCCATTGGGCCACCTCACCACCCTCTTGGTCTCGCATTTTCTTTTAAATCCACCCCTAATCCATGTCAACGAGGTTTTTGGTCGTTGCCCCCCTAGAGAGCATTTCTTTCAAAGACATCTGGCTTCAAGACGACTTTGGCCTAGTCTTGGAATTACTCATTTCCATTTCTCTCGCATTAAACACTCCCATAGTCCATAAATCAAGCTCCTTTTCTCCGTAGGTGCTCCCACTATTTCCAATGATGGTGGGGTTCAAGAGGGCTCACCTCCCATCATTGTCTCCAACGAAAATAATGCGTCCTCCTCCGACAAATATGTAGAGAAACTCGTGCATGGGCTTTTTTGAGATGGGTCATTCAGAATCACTTCTAGCAGGTTGATCCACATGAACATGTTTCATTACTTCCAAATATAGTGTGATCTTGCCACCTCGAGTGCCAATGATGATGGACCTTCCCAAAGAAGACTTATCCAATGCACCAATGCCAACTGTACGACTTTTTGGGTCCTCAGCCTCTGCAATACCCCTCCCCAAAGTTTTTAAATAACTTCTCTATCACTGGGCTCATGTCATTTGATTACGATATCCTTTTTGCTCAGCTCCCCATCCCAATCCCTACTATTTACCCAACCAAGATCCTCCCAATGGCGTTGTTAGAACCCTATGAGTTCCAAATCGAACCCTTGGCTCTGTCTTTCTTCAAAGCCCAAGGATTCGTTCCTTTCTTCAAAAAATTCAAAGGAGTTGAGGTAGACATTACCAATGAATTTGTGAATTCTTGGAACAATGGTAGCGTTAAGGTTCAAAACCTTCATTTTTGTGTGATAGTGGAGATGCTTGCAGAGGTTACGGAGTTATCGATGGTTGGTCGAGTCATTCATAGGGACAAGCACAACTGGGATCTAGAGCTCGAAGGTTTTCCCAACCACACCAAGATCTTTAGGTGGAAAGGTATAACACTCGAACATGAATCCCTCCCTTCCCCCTGGTCCTCTTTGTTAATTTTGATTTTATAGTATGTTATAGTTGATGATCCCTCCAAGCCTCTCCTAAGTTTTCACCTTGCCCTGGTTAATCACTTGAGAGGGTTCAAACCCATCAACATCCTTGACTTCCTCTTTCGCTCGATTAGGTTGTCCATACACAATGCTCGTAAGAGGAAATCCTTGAACAATCCCACTCACCAAGGTCTATTTTCCATTTTGTACTACCATGCCCTAGCCAAACCCCCACCCATTGTCGTCCCCCCCTCTAGTCCAATCCACCTCAGTCTCCCTCTGCTCCAAGCCCCTCCCGCTCCCCCCCCCTCGAGGACCCTATGGAGTCGGATGTGTCCCCTGAGTTCCAAACCCCAACCAAAAGTAGGGCCTCCCCTGTTGCCTTTCCCAAGCCCCTGCCCTCCAAAAGGAAAATCAAATTGGAGGAAAGCACCACTTAGACTCGTAGATCGACCCGCATCAAAAAAGTCAAGAAATAAACGAGTGAAAACTCCTTGGAGTGCATTTTTGATGACAACAATGGTAGCTCGGGTCATGGCTCAAACATCAACCACAAAGTTGCTACTATCATCATCAACAACATCATCAACACCCTGGAGACCATTTGCGGGAACCTGAAGCAGCTGATTAAGAATGTTGCTGAAAGCAACTCAGCAAAGGAGGACTTAACCAATGCATGACGGAAAGGCTTGCGTGGTTGTTTTTGTTTCTTCTATATTGGTTTTTGTATGGTTTTTCAAACGTTTTCATCCCCTGTGTAGGGATTTTCCTATGTTTCTCCCTGGTTGGTATTAATGGTGTCTAGTTTCAGTGGTATGTTTAGGATTTTCATCCTCTATGTAGTTCTAGTTTCTTCCCAACACTGGATACAGTCTCTTTTTGTATATGAAGTTGCAGTCAATTTTGACAGGGGGTTTTGTAAGCACCAAAATGCTTGGAATTGTAACAGTTGTTTGGCTTCGGTCCTATCCCAATCTTCATATTCCTTGCATGGTTTCCCTGATGGATTAGTAGTTCATGGCTGCTATCTTTTGCTGATTAAAAGTGATGTATATGGTTTTGGGACCCAGTTAAAACCCACATAATACAAAACTCTAATTACCAAAAAAAATATGCAAATGGAGAAAAAATAAAAAACCTGGTAGTAGCAAAAATGTACGCAAAAGGATGGAGACCTCCAAGTAGCATATGTTATCCTTAGGGCTTCAACACTAGTCCACCAAAAACAACAAACACACAAACAATGGATTGAAATACTATTCCAAAACAAAGATTTAATAAACTATATCAATCACTTGGACAATAAGCACTTCAACCTTGGATGAGCACTTGTCAATTCTCGCGTTAGTTTGCATACGTTGAGATTGAGAGATTTATTGGAAGCTTAAGAATTTTTACTTAGTAACTTGTTACTATTTGTAAAAGAAGACTTCAAACCTCTATTTATAAGGGATTTGAAAGAGGAATGGGTAGGAAAAACCAAAGAAAGTTGACCTCTGAAGATGCTAACTTAGAAATTAGAATTTTCTAGGAGAAAACCCTAGCAATGTGAAATCACACCACGTTAGGGCCAATCATGATTTTGCATAAAGAGGAAAAAGGGGGAAAAAAGAGAAAAAGGAGGCCCAGACTTGCTTAGGACAAGTTAGAGGGTTTCCCTAAGGATCTAGGAAAAATTGCTCACTCAAGTGGGTTAATTTTTTGTGTCTATATTTTACCCCTTCTTTAATGCATTTATGGCCTGATAAATGCATCAAAGAAAGGTGTAGATGCCTATGGGCGTAGGAGGACAAGCAAAAAAGGGGTGGCTAGGTTAGAAGAAAGGAGTGGTACAAAAATAGTGTCATTCAAGACACTTTCTTATTTTACACGTAAATCGAGGCATTAGGGACATTAATGCCTCTCAGGCTAGGTGCCCCCTCAAATTTCAAAAGGAATATTTAGATTCATTTTGAAACTAAAAAAGGCAAACTCGAAAGAAAAGGTGGAAAAAAATAAGAAAAGAGAAGAGAGAGAAGCAGCAAAACATGCACAAAAAGGATAAAAGGGGGAAAACCCTAATTCATTTTCATCACATGAAAGAGGAGAAAGGGAGCTCTAGAAAAAATGTGAGGATGGTGCTTCCTGTACACTGTTTAGTTGTGGAAAGGGGCGAGGCCATCACCGCAATTTTATATTAGGATTATGGTAGATTTTTCTTGCTTTTTGGATTTATTTTTGAATTTTTCTCTAGTGCTGCAAAAAACACCACACACGACCTGGGTGAAATTTTACGGTCTGACCACGATTTCACCCTAGTTTGTGAGGATTTAACGAAATTGCATCCTGAAAACATGGGGTGTGATTTCACAAAATCACATCCTAAAAAAAAAGGGTACAATTTTTTAGAAAAAGGAAGAAGGACGAAATCGCGCCCAAGGCTAAGTGAGCGTGATTTCATCGTAGAGAGAGAAAACAAGGGCAAGTAAGCAAGCAGAGAGAAGAAAAACACTTTTATTTATTTTAAAAGTTTTTTAAATTTTAAATTATACATTTTTAAAATTTTTAATGAGCACAAATACTGATGTAATTTTTTTCTTATTATGTTTATGAATGCAGCATGATGTACTATAGAGCCATGAGTGGAGACTAGCCTCCTTAGAGCTGGAGCTACGAGCACTTGAATAGGTTGAAAGAGATACCCTAGATGTAGTGGGGTTACGCCACTTGGTATAGATACCTCGAGTTGAGGTAGATAGAGTGCTATTGACGGTGTTGGCAGAGAGGTGGTACCTAGAGTCATCAACCTTTTGGTTACCCATAGGGGAGATGGCAGTCACACTAGAGGATGTGTGGCGCATCTTGGATATAACCATCAGGGGGTAGTTTATAGAGCATGAGGGTGGTCAACCATATTGTAGATATTGTCAAGAGGTTGGACTCACTAGGTTCGAGAGAGCATCATCTTGGTCGATGAGATGGTGGTATGCTATGGGGTTGATCCATTGACGATTGTGCTTTGCGGAATGGTGGTGGGATTATTGATGTGCCATACAAGGAGGTGACATCTACCATGGGTGATGGTGGATGTAATGGCAGATATGTGAGACCAACGAGTGTGATTCACATGGGGTTCATATGTGTTGGTCCACTTATACAAGACACTGTACAATATCGTGTACAAGATGTATACAGGGATAGTATGCATGACTCTACTCCAGATGTGGTGTTGGGAGCACATAGTGATCCAGAGATCTTTACACTACCAGGACCATTGCCTAGCCCAGAGTGACCAACAACATACAAGTGGGTCAGATCACATGAGCGAGTCCAAAAGATGTAATATCATAAGTGCAAATTCAAAACTCTCAGTCTCATGGATCAAAAATATTTTATTGGAATGGGTGTAAAATGAACTCATTATATCTTTCCACATGGATGAACTATAACTCTAATCATAGTAAAAATTTGAAAGTTATCACTTGTGTATGGATTATAATTCCATCAATACACATTTACTTGTTTGGGTACATGAAAACTTGGTGGACCCTTCAACAACAATAGTGAATAGTGCCAAATGGTACAACTTATAAAAAATACATCTAGTTTTTCACTTGTATGTCAATCACTTTGTAATATGATTTTTTTTTGGTTGAAGATATGCTAACAATTGAAGCCTACTATTGAGGGCACAATCGAGGCCACCCTTCTCATGATTCAAACTTAGGTCTCTACAATGTGAGCCCAATTCCATGCCTATGCATTATCTTGATAGGGACCTCTTAATGTGATTTAACTTTATAATCACAAGTTTTCTACATTCAGTTTTTCTAGATGTTAGGAATTAACTAGTTATTGATGATAGCCCTAGAAAAAATATACTATATAAAAAAGAAAACCTAAAAAACATGGGATTTATCACATAGGAATTTATATTATTCCAATGATGATGGTTAAATTGTATGAACAAAAATGATTATTGTTGAGATAACTATGGTTAGGTAAATAGTCCTATGGTTAGGCTATGATAATAGCTTGGGTTACTTACAGATCTAATATTAGGATAAAGTAGCAAAGCTTAGTATGGTATATAGGAGGTGTGATTAGAAAAATATGGCTTCATTTATTTTTAGACATTTCTATTCAAGTATAAAGCTTTAGATTTAAAATATTGTAAAATATTACTAACCAAGTGCATGAACAAAGATAACTTTTTATTTTGTGTGCAAAGTTTGAAAATGAGAAGGTGTCCAAACTGGCATTGTTTTGCTTTAAAAAATATGTTAGCTATGTTTAGGTTATCAACCATAATTTAGGTAGACTTGAAAACTATAGTTAGGATTAGTGGTGGTTAATGACGGTTGCTTAGATATGATACATATAAATTAAATGAGAAAACTATAGGAGCTTAATTTACATAAAAAATAAATAAGCGAGGCTTGGTATCTATATATTTTAAGCATCCAAAGTATAAAATTAACAATCAGCCAAATATCACCTTAGAAATTAATTCTTTTGGATCTATTAGAATTAATATTCTATGTTAGGAATATCTTTTTATTATTTTATGTTTTCGATTTCGATTTTTTTTTTTTGCATTTTAATCACATGTTAGCTAAGTAACATAATTTAGATTAAGGATAGTTATGGTTATTAATTATGGTTACTTAGAGATGATATGTAAAAATGCAATATTTTTAATGTTTAAAAATGACAAGATGTCTAAAATTATGCTTTTAAAAGTTATGCTAGCTAGGTTTGAGTCCTCAGCAATAAGTTAACTAGGTTACCTTAAACATTTGAATTCCAAAAGGAGTAAGGTTTTATAAGTTCTAACAATTCCTATTTTAGATTCTCAACCATATGTTAATGGTTAAGATTAGTCATGGTTAATGGTGGTTAGACATGTGAAAGTGATATAATGAAGCTATATTTAAGTTTTATGCATTTGATATATGAAAGTGGGAGTTTCAAAAAGCTCCTCTTAGCTATGTTTTATTTATAAACTATGTTTTATTTAGGTTTAGTGTTCTCAATAATAGTTAGTTAGTTTATATAATTATGGTTAAGGTTAGTGATAGTTTCTTTAATTTTAATCATCCAAAGTTCAAAAGTAACAATGTGTCCAAATTAGTAACATCTCATATTTTCAATTTTAATTGTATGTAAATGGTTAAGGTTATTTATGTTTAATGCTAAGGTTATTCATGGTTAATGGTGATATGTAAAAGTGTACGAACAAGGCTAACTTCTATTTTGTGCATCCAATATCTAAAAATGATAAGGTATCAAATGCTCCCCTTAGCAAAGTTTTGCTTCAAAATGATATGTTAGCTAGTTTTGAGTTCTCAATAATAAGTTAGCTAGGTTAGATAACCATGGTTAAGGTTAGTATATACTATATAAAAGTCAAGCTCAAATTTAAATTTTAATTGATCAATAAGGTAAGAAACCTCCTCATCCTCCTTGATTAATGGTACCCAAGTTAGGTGGTGGATATTGATATTGAGTGGGAAGACAAGACCTTGAGGTTCATAAGCCATAGATAACTTATAGAACCTATTTTCCACATGACTAAGTCCTAGGTTAGAAATCACTTAATCCACTAGCATATGACTATATAGAATACCTCATAAACCTAATAGACCCTAAGTAATTAGTCACTAGAAATTTCTATTTTGACAAGAGTGCTAGTCAAATCAATGAGAGTGCTAGCTTTTAGTAGGGTGGTGCATCCATATTAATTATAGTGACACTCTTGCTCATAACATAAAAAATATTGAACTGAATTCATTATTGGCTTCTCCCTAATCATTTATTCCACCCCTAAGCCAATTTTCTCCTTTTAATCCACGGTTGATAAAAGCACCACACATCAACTAATTCCCCTCATCGAGATGATTTTAAAAAAATTAATCCCTAAAAATAAGATATTATTTTCACAATTTCTAAAATAGAACCCTTAATGAAATTGATAGGGAGAAAATAAAAAAATTACATTTGGTAGAATGCTTCTTTTAATATTCCCTTCTTCCTAGTTGAATTCCTTTCATAATTCCTTATATATTTTTCCAAATTTTCCTTAGAATACTAAGAGAGACAATACCAAACCCACTCATTATTGATTATTGGTCAATCAAATGAAAAAAAAAACTTCTTTCATTCCTAGTTTAGTATTCCTCTTGATGGACACCTTACCTTAAGGCTGCTTTAGCCAAGAACCCTTAAACAAGAAGGATTATAAGTCTCATGATCATCAAAGGAGCATTATCAAGGAGAAATATTCAAAGATCAAGGAAAAGTCCCAATCAAGGTCTTAAAAAAGTTCTTCATTAGTCCCTATCAATCATCAATGTAAGTACATCAAAATCTTAGTATATTATTTGTCTATCTCTTTTCATATTCATTTACTTTACAAGCACATTGGGTCAATTATTATCTTATTTACTTCCTTGCATGGTCGATTTCTTTTCCTAGAGCACTAGTATTATGTTTTTATACGACCTCTACCTATATCCATCTCCTTTAATTTAAACCTTTTTTTGGATCGTCCTTTTAGAAATATTTATATACAATATTTGACCAGACCATCCCCAATAAAAACCTTATTATTATAATTTAAATTAGAGTTTTTATTAGGTTTGACTTGTCCAAATATGGAAAAACATCTTGGTGAATCCAATGTGAACAACTCCTTGTGAGTGGAATCCCTTGTACTTGTCTTAGAATTTTCATATTGAGATGTTGGCTTATTTTCACTTATATCATATTAATTTGTCACCTCTAAGTTGACCTTAGAAAAATCTAATATGTCTTATCCATACAACTAAATCCCCTAAGCTTTAGATGCACCTCAAGATAAGGAGGACATCCTCCATCATTACAATATACAACTCCCTCCAAATCTCATTGAACCAATTCAAAGAGAATATCATTTTCTATGTATTTTGTATAATATCTTAAAAAATTATATCCAAAATAAATAAATAAAATATAAAGAAGATCCTCTCAAGAGATAATGAATGGTAAATTGATAAAAAAAAACCTTGCATTAGTTATTTATTCAAAAGAATGCAAAGAATTATTTTATAAAGACTAGAAAATGTCAACAATCAATCTTCAAGTCCTCTAATCAATTATATTTCAACTTCCTTAATAAGAAATCACTTATAGTCAAGAGACCATGATGGCGGGAGCAAGAGCGGGAGTAGGCGCAGGTGTAGGTGCAGGAGTGGGAGCAGGAGCAGGTGCAGGGCTGGGGGCAGGGTCAGTGCTTGGTGCAGGTCCCCAGTCGGGATCGGGCTCGGGGTCGGGGACAGGCACGTCGGGGCCCGGTCCCGGGCCTGCAGGACCCTCGATGGGCCCAGAGGATGGGTCTGCGCTTGATCCGTTTGGGGGCCAGGGTGTCCTGGGCCCTGGCCCATAGTCTAGCATCGATGCGAGCGTTGGGTTGGGGAATAAGTCCCCTGCTCCTGAGCGGGGCTTTGTCCCGAGCGGGCCTAAACCCTCCTTCCAACAGATCTTGGCGGGCACCAGGGCCCCTTCCCGGGCCCCGAGGCTAGGTCTGTCCCTCGAGGGCATGCACATCTCTATCCAGGAGGAGGTCTACTCCTCCTTGGTAGCTGGTTCTTCTGCCTCCTTGGTAGGGAAATTCTTGGGAGGGCGTCCTGACATGGAAACCATCCGCAGGTGGGCAGCTACCAAATGGAAGGTGTCCGGGCACATCCAGCTGGTTGCCCTAACCAAGGGCTTCTTCATCATCAAATTAAACAACAACGAAGACGCCAAAAAGATTCTATCGGGCGGGCCCTGGTTTTTGGGGCGCAAGAGCCTCTTCCTCAGGCGGTATGGAGCTGACTTCCACCCCAACACCCAAAGCATCAACTTCGCCCCGGTTTGGGTTCGCCTCCCAGACCTTCCCTTCCATCTGTGGCACGAAGACGTCCTCAGGCTCATTGCTCAGTCGGTCGGGGACCTGGTGGCCTTTGACCCTGCTACCAAGGCAGGATCCCGGATGGTGCATGCCCGATTTTGCGTCAATGCCAACCTTGAATCCGTGCTCCCCTCCTCGGTAACCATCTCCTCTGGGTCCTACTTCTGGAGCCAGCCCTTGATCTACGAAAACAAACCTGCCTTCTGCCCCACTTGCAGCACTCAGGGCCACCTTTCTCACCAATGCCCGATTTCCAGAAAGGCGGAAGGCCCTCCCCCCAAACCCCCTTCTCAATCAGGCCGGGCCCCGCCTCGCGGGCCCCCCGCGATGGCCCCAGATCCCAGGCCTGGGCCACCAAGGGCCACCCCCAGCCCCAAAGGATTCTCCCATGGACCTCGGTCTGGAGAGCGATCTCCCCTAGGCTTCCCCTCCTGTTGCTCCCTCCCCTGGGTCGTCTTCCATGGCCCTTATCCCAGGCTCTCCCGCCCAGCCCATTTTGAACCCCTCCCCGTAGGGCCCTGCTTGCGTAAGCGAGCAGGCCAGGCCTTCTTCCCCGTCGGCTCCCTTGGCCGAGGCCCCCTCTTCCCCCCCATCCTCGCTCCTCCCTTGACCCCCTCCTGGCCCCCCGATGTTCCCTGCTGGGCTTCCCCTCTTGGAGTGCGGATCTGAGAAGTCCGATGAAGAGATCGAAGCTAGTTCTTCATCTGGGCCCGACGAAGTCAGTCCTAAGATGACCCGGAGTAGGTCTTTTGCCATAGATTTTGGCAGCAAACTCAAAAGAGGGCGCCCCACCCTGGGCGATCAGCGGACTAGGATCACTGAAGATGACATAGCCAATGGCTCTCAGGCTACTCTATCTGACGTGGGGGCAAGTTTCTCCAAGACGGACGCCAATCGATCCAAACCCCCCGCTCACTCCGGGAAGGGGGGCAAGCGACCCCTCAAGGGTGTCAAATGAAGCTCATCACCTGGAATATCAGGGGCCTCAATGGGGCCCCCAAGAAAAGGATCCTCGACCAACTCCGCAGGGATCACCGTCCGTCCTTCCTCCTCCTTCAGGAGACCAAAATAGATGAGGTTGCTGCCCGACGTGTAGCCCAAGCTACCTGGCGCAATTGCGAGTCCCTGTCTACCCCTACGGCCGGCTCAGTCGGGGGTCTGCTGTGCATGTGGGACCCTCGATGCTTTGAAGGAAGACTCATATCTTCGTCCCCTAGAATCATCAACATGCTAGTTCACTGCGTTAAGTCAAGGCGATCATGGATTCTGTCCAACGTCTACGCTCCCAACAGTCCCATCGAGAAGGCGGCCTTATGGAAGGAGATTAGCTCGATGAGAGAAGCCTTCGCCCCCTACCCTGGATCTTGGTCGGGGACTTCAACAGCCCCCTGTTCTTTTTTGATAAAAGCGGGGGCTCAGCGGCTCAGGGCAAGAGCATGGAGGACTTTGGTGCCTTCACTGCCCTCAATGAGCTCATGGATGTCAGCCTGAAAGGTGCCAGGTTCACTTGGACCAATAGAAGGGCGGGAGCAAATCATATTCAGGTCAGACTAGACAGAGTTTTCTTGTCCAAGGAAGCCCTGCCTATGTTTGTTGATGCCACCCTGCTGGCCCTCCCCAAAATTGGGTCTGATCACAGCCCCCTCCTCCTTGAAACCGACCACAGGCCCTCCCCCAAGAGGCCTTTTCGGTTCGAGTCCATGTGGCTGCATCACCCTGACTTTCGGGCCCAGGTTGGGCGTTGGTGGGCTCCCTCGGTCCCTGGACGCCCTGCTGAGCAAATCTACCATAAGCTGAGATGCCTTAAGGATCAACTCAAGGCATGGAACAAGGAGGTGTTCGACAACATCTTTGAAAACAAAGCAATTCTCAAAGAAAAACTCGAAGCCCTCGAGGCTAGATTTCAAGCTGGCTCCCAAGACCCGGGGCTCAGGGATGAGGAGCGCCTTGTTCTCAGCGAGTATCATAACATCCTGGCCCGGGAGGAAATATTTTGGAGACAGAAGTCGAGAGCCCTGTGGCTCCGAGATGGCGATGCAAATACCAAGTTCTTCCATGCGTCGACCCTCAGGAACAGGGGCTCCAACAAAATTGTTGAGTTGGTGGGCAGCGATGGCGGTATCATCAAGGAAGAAGAGGACATCCGGGCAGAAACCACTCGCTTCTTCCAGGAGCTCCTGGGTGACAGCCCTCCCATGTCCCCAGACGTGGCTGACTCCCTTCTGGAGCACATCCCTTCTTCTGTTTCACCCATGGCAAATCAGATGTTGTTGCAACCTCTGTCTGACTTCGAAATCCATGCTGCCACCTTTTCCATGAAGGCTGAGGTGGCCCCAGGCCCGGACGGTTTCCCCCCATTTCTTCCAATCGTTTTGGGACATTGTCGGGGCGGAGGTGTGCGCTGCCATCCGGGACCTGCAGACTGCCCGATCCATCCCCAGAGGTATCAACTCCACCTTCATAGCTCTGATCCCCAAGACCCAGGCAGCCCGATCCCTCTCGGATTTTTGCCCCATTAGCCTGTGCAATGTCCTGTACAAAATCCTGACCAAATCCATGGCTTCCCGTCTCAAGGACATCCTCCCCCTGATCATTGCCCCCTGCCAGGGCAGCTCGGTCAAAGGTAGATTGATCACTGACGGGGTCATTATCATGCACGAGGCCATTCACTCGGCTGTCCTATCCAAAAAGGCCTCCTTTCTGCTCAAGCTGGACATGAACAAGGCCTTTGATAGAGTTAACTGGGATTTCCTGTCCAAGGTCCTCCTCAAGTTCGGATTCCACCCCTCTTGGGTCAGGCTCATCAGTAACTGCGTGTCCTCCCCGTGGTTCTCTATCCTCGTCAACGGGTCCCCTGCCAGATTTTTCCCCAGCTCCAGAGGCCTTCGCCAAGGTGACCCCCTATCCCCGATCCTCTTCATCATCCTAGCTGAGGCCCTAGGGCGGACCATCTCGGGCGCTGTGACTCACGGTCTCATTTCAGGCATCAGGCCTGCGTCGGGCCTACCCCCTGTGTCTCACCAGCAGTTTGTGGATGACACCATCCTGGCCACTTCTGCCTCAATCCCCCAAGCCAAAATTCTCAAGCATATTTTGACCCTGTACGAGGAGGCGGCCGGCCAGAAAATCAATCTCCGAAAGAGCATGATTTTCTTCATTCACACCCCCTTGGCTAGACAGATCAGAATCGGGCGAATTTTGGGCTGCACCCCTGGTTCCCTCCCCTCCTCGTATCTCGGGCTCCCCCTGTTCACAGGAGCATCCTCCAGGGCCCTATGGGGCGGGGTGATTGAGCGGATTCAGAGGAAGCTGGCCCCCTGGAAAGGTCACCTTCTTTCGTAGGCTGGCAGAGCCACCCTCTTGACGATAGTCTTGCAAAGCATTCCGATATACTTCATGTCGGTCTTTAGAATCCCGGCCTCCATTGCAGCTCACATCGAACAAATTCAGAAATGCTTTCTCTGGTCGGGAAGTGAAGACAAGAAGAGGATTCCCCTGGTCTCCTGGTCCCTGGTCTGCCGCCCCAAAGCTGAGGGAGGGATCGGGCTCAGGAGGGTGGTTCCCATGAACAGGGCTCTCATGGCCAAGCATGCCTGGAAGGTGCACACCAATACCCCTGATGAGTGGGTCAGCATTGTGCATAGGAAATACTGTCATAGCCACCCCTTCCTCAGTGAGTCTCAGCCCCAAGATGGATCCACCTTTTGGAAGTCCCTGATCTCCACCAAAGACATAATCCGGAAAGGAAGCAGATGGATCCTCGGAGATGGTGCCAAGATTGATTTCTGGGATGACAGATGGATTCAGGATGAGGCCCTGTCTTCTGACAGAGAGCTCCTCATTCTCAAGCCAGGCCTGGTGGACAGAGGCCCCAGGGTTGTGGGCTATCTCTCCTAGATCCTGGGGGGAGCTACCTGGACGCCCATCCTGGACCCCAGGCACCCGCTTCAAGCTGGCAGACTCCAGGGCCTCCTCACTGTGACTGTCATCCCGTCCTCTGGAGGTGACGATAGATGCGTTTGGCATGGGACCCCCAGTGGAGTCTTCTCTATCAAATCTGCATACAATCTCCAGAGAGTCCCTGACAAGGCTCCCTTCCCAACCCGTCAGGTGTGGGCCAAGAAGCTGATCCCCAAAATCAGCCACTTCGTTTGGGCGGCCGTCCAAAATAAGATTCTGACGATCGAGAATCTCATCAAGAGGGGCTTCCAGATCCCGAATAGATGCTACCTTTGTTGTGATGCCTGGGAATCCACCAACCACCTCTTTGTCAACTGTCCCTTTTCGTCTGAAGTCTTGGGCCTCATCCTTTCCCAATTCTCCATCCAGTGGGCGGGCCCCAAATCCATTTTTGACCTCCTGTTGCAGTGGCCCAACCCCTTTGTCCATCCCTTCACCCGCTTTCTCTGGAATTCGTGCCTCCCCCATATGCTCTGGCAGCTCTGGCTTGAGCGCAACAGCAGAGCCTTTTCCTCCCCGGCCCATTCCCCCCTGTGGATTGCGACCAAGGCTGTGACCTTTGCCCTTGAGAATTCTCGATCCATTCCCCTGTCCGAGGCGCCCCGGTGGCCGGGCGAAGCCGCTCTCCTTTCCTCTCTCGGCATCCAGCTCCCCCTTGGTCCCCCCCACCCCCTCCTGTCGTTCTTTGACCAGATGGACTGCCCCCTCGGCTGGGTTAAGCTCAACTTCGATGGTGCGTCTAAAGGCAATCCCGGGCCCTCTGGGGCGGGTGGGGTTGTCCGTGATTGCCACGGGGCCCTGATCATGGCGTTCGCTGCTCCGCTTGGCTTCCAGACCAACAATTTTGCCGAAGCAGCTGCTCTGCTAAGTGGTCTGAACGCCCTCAGGGAGTCTCCCTCACAAGTCATCATTGAGGGCGACTCCCAAGTCATCATCAAAGCTGCCCGTAGTCCGGGTAACTACTTCTGGTGCATTCACAACTTCATCCGGGAAGCCCTCTCTGTCCTTCAGGGATTCCTCGACCATAGCTTCCAGCACGTGTACAGGGAAGGCAACAGGGCGGCCGACTTCATGGCGAACCAAGCCATTTCTGCTGACGCCTTCACTACCTGGACCACGGACTTTCTCGAAGCTCTGGTTCTCATTATCTCGCAAGATCAGGTTAGCAATGTGGAGGACCCCGGTGTCTAACCTGCCCCGTGTCGGGGCCCCTTCTTTCCACTGGCGTGGTCTCCAGAGGACCGAAGTCTTCATTCCCTGTGGCACCTCGTCGCCTGGCCCTGGCCCGCCTCCTGCCCGCCTGTTGGTTTCCCAGATCTCCCTCATGGTGGCAGGCGTGCTAGGCCATGCTAGAAGTTCGCTTGTTTTTGATGTGGACCTGCACTGCTCCGGTGGTGCCTCTGGCAGTCCCAAGACCGCCTCCACGTCGGCCCTTCCTAACCTTTTTGCCTCGATCGCTTCGTGGATGGATCCCCATGCCGCGTCAGTCCGCCTGTGGCATTATCCCATGTTGTACCCTCAAGGCGCTCCCCCGATCAGCTTGCGCCACCTGGCGCGCTGGCAGTGGCCCCTTCCCCTGGCCCCGCGTGGCAACCTATAGTCGCGCCCCCTCAGCCCCTCCCCCTCGTGTCGCACCCGACCTCGAGCGCCCATTCCCGACGTCGGTGGCTCCCCCCTTCTTCGGCCCCCTGCGTGGTTTTAAATTTGCCTTGCGCTGAGTTTTACCACTGTGTTTGTTTCCCCTGTTCCCTGCCCCTGTGCTTCTGGTCAGATTTCCCCTCCTTCCCCTGCCCCATGGCTGCCAAATGTGTTTTCATTGAGCCCTCCACGCTCAATCTGAGCGAGTCGGCTAAGTTGTTCTCCAACGCCAAGCATTTCACCCCCTTCTTCAGCAAGTTCGCTGGAGTGGACGATGAGATCACCCAATGCTTCCTGGACTCGTGGAATGACGGCGAGGTTAAGGTAAAGGGGCTGCATTTTAAAGTAAACAAAGAATTTCTTACAGAGGTGACAGGCCTCCACCATGAGGACAAGGGACGCGTTGTCAGGCGGGACAAGCATAATTGGGAGGAGGAGCTGTCCCGCTTTCTAGAGCAGCAATGGGACAAGGCAAACCTATTTCGCTCCAACCTCCCGACCCCCTTTGATGAGGCAATCGTCCCGGTAATGCAATACATTACCTGCGACGACCCGGATCAGAGGCTCTTCAGTTTCCACTTGAGCTATTTCAACCACCTTCGGGGGGCCACGGTGGTCAGCACTCCCCATTTTCTGTTGTATTCCCTGGGTCTTTCCATTGACCGTGCCCGCAAAAGCCATTCTCGGCCCTCCCACCAAGGCCTCATGGCGGTGTTGTACAGGCACGCTCTGGCCAACTAGCCGCAGCTCCATCGCATTCCCCCCTGTCTGCTTGCCCCCCTGATGCGGCTAATTCCCCGGCTGGTTCCCCTGCGGCTTCCATCTCCAAGGAGTCCCCCTCGCATGATGGCTCCCCCACCCCGAAGCACCGCAGACCAACCCGAAAGTGCAGGACTCCGGCCCAGGGCACAGGTGGGGCCCCGACTCCTGGGGGCGCCCGCAAAGGCCCCTTCCCTAGCAGCAGCAGGGCTGCTGGCAGCGCCAAGAGGACCAAACAGGAAACCCCGGAGCCCGTCGATGTCAGTTCTAGACGGGCGATAGAATGCAAAACCTAGCTATCAGAGCCCTCCTCGACGCGGCTATCGGCTCTCTAAACGCGGCTGCCCAAGCAGCCTCCTCCACTGCCACTGCCCTAGCTGAGCTTCGACGCAGGCTGGGTGACGGCCCCGACAGGGAGTAGTTTGACCGACGTGGGGCCCCGTCTGGCCAGGAGTGACCGCTGGGCCCAGTGGTTCTTGGCGTCCAGCTTCTATGAGCTGTCGGTGGCGGTTTCTGGTTTTGATGGCTTCTAGTCATGGTTTTGCTGGCTTCTAGTTATTTTTGTAGGCTCCAGGGCCGGGGCCCGGGCCTCGGATTGCTGCCTTTGGGCGCAGCCCCGTTTTTGGTTTGTTTTTTCAGCCTAGGCTTATGCTGTAACTAAGGTTTTGGGATCCTATTTAAAAAACCCGCTGTAAATATTCTGTTACTTACCAAAAAAAAAAAAAATCACTTATAGTTAAGCAACAAATTTTTATCTTCCAATTGCATTAGGAGATAACATAATGGAGCTTTCTTCTCTTCTCTTTAATGAGGGAGAAGAAAAAGAGAAGGAGAAAGAACCAATAGTAAATTATGACTAGCTTTATTATATTGATGAGGATGAAACTTCATCAAATTTCAAAGACAAAAAAAAAAATCCTAATGAAAATTTTTCTTTGGATTCCAAGATGGTTGAAATTCATCCATTGAATTCCAATGAATCAAATCAATAAAATTCTCTAGAATATTCTCCAATAATTAAAAACTTGCAATTCAAAGATGAATCTCTAGTCCAAAATAAGCAAGCTCTCTCTTTTCCCAAGGTAGCCACTATGTTGGGGAAAACATGTCATGTTGTTTCCACCAAGAATTCCAATATCAAAATTAGAAGTTATCTTCTTATAAAATCTCTCAAGCATATAATTTTGAGACTAAGAGAACTAGTTTCAATTAAAGAGTTCACATTTTGAATACACTACCAAACATCCCATCTTAAAAAATACCCATTTTATTTCTCACAAGATTCTCAATTATTGGCTTACAATGAAAACTAATTCCCATAACTTTGTCTAAATGTAAGCCTTACAAAATACAAATATTTTGCATGCTTTTGTAAAATAAAATAATCTTATAGATCCTTATTACTTTTTTTATATGGGGACTTGACCTTGTTGGAAAAATTACACCCTCATCATCCAAAGGCCATAAAATCATTATTTCCACTTAATATTTTACAAAATAGGTTGAGGAAATACCCCTAGTTTATACTATGGGAAATACTATCTCTAGATTCATGTATCATTATATTATATGTAGATTTGACATTCTTTCTACTATCATCATTGAAAATGAATATATTTTAAAAATGGATGTTAAAAGAGTTGTACATGAAATATCATATTCAACATAAATTCTCCTCATCATATTACCCATTATATAATGGACAAATAGAACCTTCTAGAAAATCCTGGTCAAAATATTGCAAAAAATAAAATAAAAAAATAATAAAAATTGACACATCAAGTTATATCTAACCATATATATCATCACATTGCATCTATCATTGTATTTTGAGCTTTTCTTCTCCATCATCATATTGACTTTTTAAGACCAAATGTGAAGAGTTCATAATTGTAATCAAGTTGCCAAGTGATTTTTCCCTATTATTGTCATATAAATATTTTCTCTTCCACATCTAATTTCCCTAACTCCATACTTTTGGTACTACTATGAAGTGTTTTTAATGTGTAATATTAACTTATAAAGCTCTTAGAGAAGGCAAAAAATAGAAGGTTGCAAGGGGCCTCTCAACTCTTTCCTCTTCTAACTTCAAGATTAGGGGTAGTTTGTGTGCACTTTGTTTTTATGGAATATTTGAACAAAACCTATGTTTCTCATAAGATAATTCTTTGCCTAAGCTTAACATGATTATTTCTATTTTTAAGGAAAGGGTGCAAGAAAATGCAACAAACAAGTCCTAAGTGTACTTATATATGATTTTGTTGTAATGCTAAAGCTTGAAGATTTAGTAGGTTTCATATGTGATTAAGACTAAACTAGTTCCTTCTCTTCTTATCTATTTTACTAAATAATTAGAAATAGAAACTAATATAATTAGACAACAAACAAAATCTTAGTCCTAAATTCTTAAATGATAGATATCAAGGGAAAAAAAACTTATTTCTACCACAAAGCTAGAAGCATTACCTATCCATAGAAGCATAATTGGTGCTTTTGTCTATTTTTATTTTGCCTAACCTATAAAATAGATAGAAAAATATACATTTATAGAGGGGTTTTTCTAGGTTGGAAGAGAATGTTGGACCCC
This sequence comes from Wollemia nobilis, assembly GCA_028583015.1. NCBI lineage: Eukaryota > Viridiplantae > Streptophyta > Pinopsida > Araucariales > Araucariaceae > Wollemia > Wollemia nobilis. The sequence goes on from JAQPPZ010015032.1 coordinate 5,886,334, forward strand.
CTTGAAAAATAATTAGGCCCCTTTTTAGATAGATAAAAATGAAAAATACATGAAATCAATGCTTAGTGGAAAAAACATAATACGGTTGATGATAGCACCATTGGTGCTTTCACTGAGTGCCAATGCTTTCAGTCTATGTAAAATAGAGAACATTAGTGCCATTGACTTGTAGTTTGGTGGTGCTTCTGCTTTTGAGAGTAGAACAACAAGATTAAATGAAAGGTAAGCTAAAAATATTATTTCAATGATGAAGACCTCTAGCTTAGGAGTATAAATCCCTTTTAAAATAGTAGAAAAAAAGATATTTATTTGCTTTAAATGAAGATTAAATAACAAAAGAAGATGCAAGATCAATGCAAAAGCAAGGTGAAATATTAGTTAAATATCAAATAAGATAAAATATTAGAGCTACAAGATAAAGAGCACAACCTAATATACAAGGTTATCTTCCCCTTATTTGTGGAAGCTTATTGAAATATTGCTAGCTTGCTTGATGACACTTAAAATATTGAGCTTGGAGACTTGAACGCTTGGTGCTTGAGATTGCTTTAGATTGCTTGGAGACTTGATTACTTGGACAATTGAAAAAATGCTTGGAGAGAGCTTGAAAGGAGCAATAATTTAAATGTTGGGAGGATGGCCTTCACAAGATTAGGGTAATATTTTGATAGAATTTTTTTACTCTAAAACTCTTGATGAATGGTCATCCCAAGTGTTGGTTTTATAGGAAGTCGTGGCTCCTTGGAAGAAGAACTGCATTAAAGATAACAATATTGGAGATGGTAAGAATTTAAAAAGGGATGAAGAAGCCATTAATGGAAGAAGATAAAAAAGAAAAAATCTTAGATTTGGGTTTCTATAGGAGCTATAGATCATATTTTGGGGATCTGGTTCATTAATGGTAGGTAGCTTGAGAGGGAAAAAATGTTAAATTTCTTAGTTTTGGTGTGGGATTTTAAAAAACACTCATGCTTTTGTGTGATGACTAGTCAAGGTTAAAAATATGCAAGAAAGGGTTAAAATTCAAACTTTTGTAAAAGGACTACTAGGGTTGTGAAAGCATCATTGGTGATATCACTCATGGCCCAACACTTTCGCTCTTGGAGTAATAAATGCTCTAAATTTAGGCACAAGGAAGACTGATCCAATTTGGATGATTGAAATATTTATTGATGAAGGGATTGGAAGACTTGAAAATTAGCCTTGCACACAACATTGGGTATCTACATTTGTCCATTTTGTATGCTTTTATTGCATAATAAATGTATAAAAACTGACATAGATACCCCAATTTTGAGATAAAAAGATTTGATATTGCTTATGATTAATGATGCTAGAGGATTGATGCTATGATTGTTTACTTAGAAGTGATGTTAAAAATTACACTTCAAGAAACATTAAAATGTTATCATGCTCCAGCGTACCCCCTTGTGTTTTGTAGGGAAAATCAAGTTTGACCAAGAAAATTTGACTTGATTATGATCCACCTTGGAGTAGTGATGAAAAACTGAGGATCGATAATGAAAAAAGCCTAGGAATATAGGGCATAAAAGGGTTAGTTCTGTAAAAATAAATACATTTTCACTACACAAAAGAGAAAAAAAAGAGATTTAGAGCCTTGACAATAATAATTTTTTGATGACATAGCATACAACCATATGTATCAAAAAACTGAGCCTTAGGGTAGAAAATTTCCTCTAAAAGTACATCCAAAAGAGAAGGCAATGCTTTCATGTGGCACTTTTGCTTCATAATAACATTTATATACCCTAGAAATTTTGTCACCTATGCAATACTTTCATTGGTCAATGGTACTTTCATGCCAAGGAGACACTTTTGTTTTATGTAGATTTTTGCTAGTTGAGATAATTTTTTATTGATTTTGCTGCGTTAAGACTAACACAGGTCTAGTTTGATTTGGATGTTGGATAGACTACAGGTTCTATTTGTAGGGAGATGTGACTACACACTCTAGATACCATTCAGGGTCTCCTTGGAATTGTAGATCATGTAATACTAACAACTTTAAGTCTATCCCTTGCAGCCCTTTTGCCCAAGATAGAGTTTGATAGGGCATTGCTTACAACATTAGTAGAGAGGTGATATTTAGAGATAAATACTTTCTAGTTGACCATAAGAGAGATGAAGTGACCATGGAGGATGTTTGATAGATCCTAAGGGTCCTTATAAGAGGGATAGAGGTGCACGTGGACCAGGACCAAAGGAGGGACCTATAGTAATTGGTAGGCAATGCAAAATTATGAATGGTATAGTTAGACATTGACATGTTGTATATGTTGGGGGTTGCCTAAACAGGTAGACTACTCTACTATGCACTCTAGTGTTAAGATTTTTTATGGGTGATACCAACCGCATAATCATTCACTAGGGCTATAGGAAGGTGGTGTCATAGTAGGATGAGTAAATAGTGTTTGCTTGAGGGACTATCATACTAGCATACCTCTACCAATCCCTCCATAGGGTGGCCTATAGGGGTGGTAGGAGCTTTAGTGGTAGATGCACATTGCTTTAGGTGTGGTATTGGAAGCACATAGTATTTTTGAGACCAAAAAGACTACTAAGATAGGTTAAATATCAAGAGGCACAACCAACTTATAAGTGAGGCCACAATTTTGAGGTAGAGTAGAGTTTGTCCAATACATACATGCCAATGGTGGTGAGGTGGGTGATAGATGATCTATAACTAGAGAAGATAATATGAAGGTCATATAGACATCATCTATAATGGAAAGATAATTCTTACAATATAGCTTTTGTTAGGAAAGTTAGATGACTTGTGGGACCATAGGGGAATGTGAGATCCATTTTTTAATAGTGATTTTCTAGTATGGTATAAGATAGGGGATACCTATAGGGCTAGTGTGACATAAGATATTTACCAAGGATAGAAGTCTTAGGGGATCTAAATACATAGATTCCAATGCCAAGGTGGACCTATATGATCTTGCTATTTTTTATCTAGGGAGCAATGATCCTAGAATGATTGATAGTTATGTGTAATGTTACTTGGATTTTTGACTGAGGATGATTGTCGTAGGGACATGATGAATGAAGTAGTAGAGGGATATGAGTAGGGTATGTTTCATAAATTAAACACTATTTAGTACAAGTACTATAGATAGAGGGAATCTTAGACACTAGTGGTAGTGGCAACAAAGACAATAATAGCATCAAGACCTCCACTACTTGCTTTGCCTATGAGCACAACTAGTGAGATAAGACTGAGGTCACCTTAGTCGATCATTAAGGTAGAGAAATATGCCTTAGTTAGGTATGTGGATATTCTAAAGGTTGCATTAGCTACAACATAGGTGGAGATAGAAACATGAATAACAGAGATGGAACACCTAGTGGGGTAGATCATTTGGATGTAATAGACTAGTCAAAGTCTGACTACTAAGTGAGACATAGTAATGGCACAATCCATAGTAGTAACAAGGATTGTTAGAGAGGGTATGTTCATTTAGAAATTATTGAATAAGCTAGAATGGATAAAAGTGGATCTATAAGTAGCTCAATAGGACTTACAAGGTGAGAGTGAGTAGGCAACACACTACTAGGTTGTCTATCATGCCATTGTTCTACCTTCCATCATTGATGAGGATATAGTTGTGGATGCATACCAGGTCCATGACATGCCATTCATAGTGGTCAATGAGGATTCCACCACCTATATGGGGAGGAGTAGTAGCACTAGACATGAGCTCCTAGGGCTATCCAAGGTTTTGGACTGAGGTTATCCTACGTTTGAGTTTTTGAGGATTGTATAATGATTTTGAGCATTGTATTAGTATATGATTATATAGACACATTGCATATGATATTGAAATTATTATATATCATATTTTATTGGTTTATTAATTGGTTGTTACTTAAGGTGAGAGGCTTTAATACAATAGTGATTGGAAGCTAAGAAGAAGTAGTAGAAGAAGACAACTTAAGAGATGAATTGAAATAAGGGAAAATATGAGCCATAGGGTTCTCAACCCTAATAGATAAAGGGCTTAGGGTCAAATGGAATATGATAAGTCTTACCCTTGTATTCATATTTTAGGCACTAAATAAGGGTTAAAGGAACAACCTATATGTCATGGATACATGGCCTCCCAAGTAGAATATTATAGGTTAAGTCACAAGGCATGATATAGAAAAAGTGTTGAGAATGTAGGGTCTGACTTTGATGGGTAAGACTATAGTGCCACTAGCCTCATGCTCCCCATTATCAAATTCCTTGATAACAATATTATATTTATCTAATTATTGCTTGGTTATCCCAAAATAATTGATTAATCTTAGGGTACAAATATTTAGTCCAAAATCATTATCAACTAGGATTCATTTAATGAACCTTTCATCAATATGGATTGTGATGTAAAATGGGATATCTATGACCATAGGGAATTTGGGTACATCATCCTCATGGAATTATATAGTTTCTTGGTTAACCCCAATGGATCCCACTATAGAAGTGAGATCATTTGGGTTGAGGCCTTGAGAAATGACTTATCCACTCAAAATTTTGAGTAAGACCTCTCTATAGGTTGGAGAGGTCTTGATAAGCTCAAGAAGGGAGATTTTGATTGGGGTACTTTCAAGTTGATGAAGCAAAAAGAAAGTGACCTTAACCTTAGCTCTTGTTTGGATTATTAAAAATGTTAATAAGGTGAAGGATCCTTATGTTGTTGCCTAGTTATAACACAAATGGAAGAAATATGAGTAAAATAATTGATCATCCCAACCATTCTCTGGTTTGTGGGTGGGATGCCCCTATAGTGAACTTTATTGAGTAAGTTTTGGTTCTAATTCTAATTAGGTAGTGGATTTTGGTAAATTTCATGGTCTTCATTAGAATAAGGTTGATAATCAAAGATATTGAGAAAAACTTGACCCTTTTCAATTACGTCTTGGATCAAGTTTCTAAGGCTCATGCATTTCTCAATTGCATGATCGTTAATGCAATAGAAGGCATATTGCTCATTGGGATAAAACAAAGAAATTTTTTTCCTCCTAGGATCTAAAAGCTTGGTAGGTAGAAGCTTCATCATTTTGGATTTCAAAAGTTGTTCTAGGATGGTTTAATGAGGTTCATCTAGTTGAGAGTACTTCCTCCTAGATTTTAGTTGTGACTTCTCTAAGATAATATTTTGAAGGTTTTTCATAGCACTAACATTTTTGGTCTAACATGAGTCTATAATTCTAACATCTACAACATGTTTGTTCTTATACTACCCCTTCAATTTATAATAAGACTTATCTTCCTCATTTTAGAATTTGGTTTTCAATTGTCCTCTTTTGACAAGGGTGGTCTCTGCTCTCTTGTACATGTCAATCACATATTCAAAAGAAGATACATTAGCTTTCTCTAAATAGAAGTTTTCTCATCAAGGTTACCTATAAAGATGTCTAAAAGGTATCTATATGAAGGGACATACTGGAGTCTCCCCACTAGGGCTCACCATATTGCTAAGAAGTTAGAAAATTTCTTGTCTTTAGACTGCTTGAGTTAGTATAGGTCACTAATCATGACTTTTTCCTCAATATATATAAATAATTGATTGAAAAACATATCAATAAAGTATTTAAATATTTTTATAGAGTGCCTTGGTATTTGGTAGCACCATTGCAAGGTGGGGCCACTAAGTCACTTAGAAATGATCTTAAGTAGCAATGTTTTATTATAATAAATATCAATAAAAGTAGTTCTAAACAACCTAACATGGTTGATGGGATATTCCTTCCCTTTGTACATTTGAAACTTAGGAATTTCAAATTTGGGAGGAAAAGTATGACTAACTAATAAAGGATCTAAGGGTTAGTTGCACAAGCCATCATAGGAGGACTTGTGACTGGAAGAAGATAATTGGATTGTGGCCATTTACTATTTCAATAGATCTAGTTGAGAGGTTAGAGTTTGATGTTTGGAAGAAACTAGATTTGATGGAACAAAAGGTATGTACTAAGAGATAGGAGAACTTTGATATCGATATAAGAAGGTCGATGTTGGATTTTAAGCCTTATTATCTCAAAATATCATAGCTCCCAATTTAAATAACCCACAATATTATAGGTCAAAATATCAATAATCAAAAGTATAATCATATATGTGAGCAATCAAATATAAATATATATCCAAGCCAATATAATAATGAAATAACATTCACTTATAATATCAAATGTGAATGTAAATGACCAAAATCATTCATGTATATACATGAATAATACTTACAATATAAATTACTCAAAATTTATATACAAGATTTATTATCAATGCTTGCTATGTGGTGATCGCTATAGATTGTTTTCCATTACATTGTATGGAGTTTTATCTCCATAATATAGACATAGAAAATGACTCTTCATGTACTTGACTATTGCTCTCTATTGTTGGACATTTTGAGTCCTCTAAGTCAAAGTTGTCATTGATGTCACATGATAGAGTTATCACTCATATCAAGGAATTCGACAAGAAATAAAGTCGTCAAAGGTTGTCACTATCATCCAGGAAAAAGCTTCAACAGTGCAAAAGTTAAAGGCAAAAAGGCTCCATAATATTTTAATATTATTGGGAGCACAGGTTAAGTGATTGGTTCATAAAAACCCAAGAAGGGTTATTGCAAAGGTTAAAAAGGAGGTCCAATATTTATTTTATAAATTATTTAAATTCACAAGGAATTTAAATTTTATAAATAAATATTCGTTACAAGGTTGTGCAATAAGACAAGGCTCCAAGGTTTAATTAAGTTAAAGCCTAAGGTTGGTTTGATTTAATTTATAATATTTAAATTTAATTTTAATTAAATTTAAATACCTTATAACCTAATCAACCAAGCCGACATCGAATTAAATCGATGCATCGACGTGATTGCATGGAAGACAAAGGGCACTATATATAATGCCTAAAAGACATTGATTAATTTATCCTTGCTCAAAATAAGAAAAGGCATACGAATTGGTGGTTGAGCTCATGAGAAACAATGAACAGATTTGAAGGACGACGATCAAAATAAAGGAAAGTGCATTGAAATCCTCAAGCCAGCTGGGAAGCGTGGCGTAGTGGCAAGGAGACATTGGTTAAGTTTTTGTGGCAACGTTGAGCTACGTTCGAATCCTGGCAAGATGCAATTCGGTTGGTGTTGGGAACACCAAAGCACTGTGCACATTTTTGTTTTCATCGACAGCATAAGAAACTTAGAGCACGTGGTGCTCTCAATGCTCCAAGCGAGAACTTAGCTCATGTGGCAATAGAGCCATGACTAAGGTGCAGGTCGTGGGTAGAGTTAGGGGTTCGAATCCCCTCCAAGGCAGAGGTAATATTTTTGTTGAGCATTTGAATAATATTGCCTATGTTGATGATTAATTACTTTTAGCAAAGTGGGAGTTAAAAGGTTTTTATTATTTGGAAAATTGCTAGTTGAGAATTATTGATTGGAAATAAAGTTAGGAGGCATAAGGAGTTTAGGTATTATTTTAATTAAAGTCTTAAATAATAAATTTTGGATATTTGAGAAGTAAGACTTTAATAGAGTTGATTTTATTGTGAAAGAGATATTTGCCAAGGAGATTATTTTTGAAAGATATTGAGTATTGTTTTATAGATGGAGTGATAAGGTGTATTTTGGTTGATATTATTTTTGTGTTGTGATTTATTGAGAAAATAAATATCCTCTAACCCTTATTGAGTTTGTCAAAGAAGTAATTGTGAGTGTGGCAGATTTGCAAAGACAACTACTCTTCAAGAAAAGGTATGGGCAAAATTCTTCTTTGTTGAGTTAGGTGATTGGCTTGATTGAAAATTAAGTTTGGAGTGAAAAGGAATTGATTAGGGTTTCCTTTTCGAAAGTGGTTGGTTTAATGCTTCAAGGTTTTTTGATTTGAGAGTTGTGATTAAAACCTTGTTTTATAAGCATTGTTGTTGAAACCATTGGTTGTATGAAAAACCTGAGTTAGGGTTTGAGAAAAACATGAGTATCATTGTTAGATGAAGAATGTTTTATTAGCATTGTTGTTGAAGCCAATTGGTTATGCAAAGAACTTGAACTTGAGTTAGAAAAGAACATGAGTATCATTGTTATGTGAGATTTGTGTTGGGCATTGTTGGAAACATTTTGAGTTGGATGATACATGCTTGGACTAGGGTTTGTGAGAAAGGGTTGTTCCTTGAAGTGATTGGTTGAGTAGAGTTGATTGAGCCTAGTCAAGTGATTGTGTGAAGTGGTTGTTCAAGTTCCATGAAACAAACTATTCAATATTCTGATTTGAGTTGAGATTGAGTTTTGAGAATAGAACATATTGAGTCTCTAACAATTCTCTTTATGCTTCTATGAGATTGATTTGAGTTGAGATTGAGTTTTGAGAATAGAACATATTGAGTCTCTAACAATTCTCTTTATGCTTCTATGAGATTGAGTTTTGAGTATAGAACATATTGAGTCTCTAAAAATTCTCTTTATGCTTCTATGAGATTGAGTTGAGAAAGTGATTGAGCATTGAGTATAGAACATATTGAGTCTCTAACAATTCTCTTTATGCTTCTATGAGATTGGACAAGTTTTGTGTGAACTTGTTAAGCTGATTTGAGGTAAGTCTTTGAGAAGACTTGTGGACTGATTTTGTGTGAGCTTTTGTGGAAGCTTGCAATGCAGATTTGAGCAAGTCCTAGAGAGGACTTATTGAGCAGATTTGGACAAGTTCTGAGTGAGCTTGTTGAGAATATTTGGACAAGTTCTGAGTGAGCTTGTTGAGAATATTTGGACAAGTTTTGAGTGAGCTTGTTGAGCAGATTTGGACAAGTTCTGAGTGAGCTTGTTGAGAAGATTTGGACAAGTTCTGAGTGAGCTTGTTGAGCAAATTTGGACAAGTTTTGAGTGAGATTGTTGAGAAAATTTGGACAAGTTCTGAGTGAGCTTGTTGAGCATATTTGAACAAGTTCTGAGTGAGCTTGTTGAGCAAATTTTAGCAGGTTCTAAGTGGACCTGTTGAGCAAATTTGAGCAGGTTTTGAGTGGACCTATTGAGAAGATTTGAGCAGGTTCTGAGTGGACCTATTGAGCATATTTGAGAAGGTTCTAAGTGAACCTATTGAGCAAAGCTTTGGAGGTGATAGAGTAGAGAGGACAGAGTCTCCAATGGATAGAGATCCATTAGCCAGGACATTGAGGACAAGTCTTCTAAGTGAGGACAAGAGTCTTCAAGTGGAGAGAGATCCACAGTCAGAGTAGTGGAGGCAATGTCTTCTAGAGGATCACCAAACAGAGTAGAGGAGGAGTTATCCTATGGATAGAGATCCACAAACCAGATTTAGGGGATCAACATCTCCTTTGGACAGAGGTCCATAAACATTGTAATTGGGAAGGATTCCCAAGAGATTATTTGAGAAATATTTAGAAGAAATATTTTCTCTATGGAGGTAGCCCACATTGGGTGAACCACGTTAAATTTGTGTCTCTATTGTGTATGGTGTTTTGTGCATTGCTTTGATTATTTCTATTGATACTATTATCTATACACTGTATAATATTGATTTGAAAAGAAAAGTAAAAAGTGGTCTTATACTGTTCACCCCCCCTCTCAGTATAAGCTTGTGTTCTTCATCTATATGATAGATCCCATGACCTTTGGCTTACCATATTTATGTTAGAATATTTCTAATGTGCAATATACCTCCACCTTGACATTTGTTAGTTTATATTGACACTTGTCATATTATCATATAGGCCTTTTGCCTATATATTGTAACCTCATTCATGTATAATATATCTCATAAGTTTTTCATCCTAACATTTGGTATCAGAGCGGGCCTTCCCTGCCCTATGAGCCTAAGGAAATTTTCCTCATGGAAATCCCCCCCTCATTTTTTCCTTTGACCATTTTAATCAATGATGCATTCAGCACGTGCAAGATCCTACAATTATGGTGCACGTCAGAGCTCTTTCCACCATACTCGACAAGGAGTGGGCCATTGTGGTAAAGTGCACAGGTGTTTGATTTCAAGTTTTTAATGCTTTGGCACTCGTGTGAAAATTGATGAAGGCAGGGATATTTATTATTATGAATAGAAATTTCTATTAATGCATCTGTGCGGTCATGGATTTCATGATATCAAGATTTCTGAGTAGTTTTTAGTTGGAGTATCAAATATGGAAATGTTTGTCAACCATCAACCCTCACCGAATTTATGGACCTGTGTGTTTATGTAGAACTGTGTGTTTTCCACAACGATCGTTAGTTTTGTAAATTTACACTAGTGGAAATTTTTGGTTAGAAATTTTTCTCGTCTTCTGGAGATTGTCGAGTTATGCAATTTTTTTTTAAAACATTGTAAAGGCATGTTTTATTGGAGGGGATTTAATTTTTTCATAATGGAGGGGGGCATTTTTAAAAATATGTGAACAATGAAAGTTTTTAAAGGGGGGCACTTTATGTGTTTATTGTAATGCCCTAACTGTTGGTCGATCATATGATCTTATCGACCATTTTTAAAATGTACTTCCACATGGAAAGTGAAGCCCACATGGCACATATAATTTCGCTAGAGAGTGATGTCGCCTTGTTATTTTTCCTATAGATGAAGACCCCATTCAGAATCGAACATAGGGGTATTTATAGTCGTCGAAATATTTTTTTGAGACAAACACATTGGTGGTGTCCATATGTACTTTTGAGGTTGTTTCATTTGAGTTTTTTAGCATTGAAATTTTATTCCTTGGAGTGCACTCTCAGTTGTACCTGACACTCCCAAGGTAATTTGATTGTGATCCTTGTATCTACTTACTTTATTTATACACCTAGCAGATGTAGCAGTTGGTTACCCATGCATTCTGGTAGGATGAGGAGGTCACCATAAGAACACCTACTCTAAGGACTACATACATAGACACCCTAGAATCTATCCAAAAATATTTTTTGGATCAACTTTTGAAGACTACAAACGAAGACACTTCAAAAGATTCTATTCTCTTCTTTCTTCTTCTCCTCCATATTTGGATCTATGGCTCATTTTTTATTGTATTTTATGGCTTGTATTTCCTTTGTATTAAGGTGCATTTTTGGTAGAGACCGACACCTTCTAGATTGAGTTCACCATGAGAGGATTTGATATTCATGGTGAATCTAGTCAGTGACCTACAAGAGGCAACATTCTCTGAGGATGACTTGCAGAGGCAATAGACCCAGAAGTGGCTGAACCTGAGGCACCCATGATGACCCTGAGGCACTTAGACGTCTAACCTAGTGGTAATAGACCCGTGGAAGTGGCTGATCCTATGGCAACAAATCGATATGTATACACTATTGATCTAGCATTATTAACAGTTGAAGAGCCAAGCGCAAAGAGCACGAGCCTAGACCAAATCAAAAATAAGGGAGGACGATAGGTTTATTTTAGAGACATGTAATAAAGGATAATGATAGGGTTATTTTAGAGAAGTCAAAATTAAGGGGGAATGTTACCTAATGTTGACTTGTTTTTTTCTTTAGTTAGGATAGTGCACATTAAGGGGGAATGTTAGAATATTTCTAATGTGCACTATACCTTCACCTTGACACTTGTCATATTATCATATAGGTCTTCTACCTATATATTGTAACCTTATTCATGTATAATATATCTCATAAGTTTTTCATCCTAACACTTTCCACTTGTATACTAGACTCTTTACTCTATTCTTACATGCATACTTTAACTATATGGCAATTAAACAGTTCTACATGACTCTTACTCTCCTACATGCACTCGTAATATAAGATATGTGTGCACATCCTTCATATATGACACTTGTGCACATACTTGCACTCTTACGTACATGACACTTGTGCATATCTTGCACATGGATACTTACATAAAGAGGATATATAAATCACTCATCTAAACTATAGATACAAACCCTAATTTATTACATATATACATTTATACCATAAAGGTACCATGGTTGTCATAACCTAATTTCTACAACATCTAGCAAGAGTTTTTTTTATAGTGATTCTAATATTTAACAAAGAATGATCCTAGGTCTCATAATAAACTTCCCTTACTTTGGTTTTCCCACCAACATTCTTTGGAGACACACCCATCCCTACTACCTACATATATCCAGGTATGTAGAAGTACTAGAGTCAACAACCCTTTTGAAAGCTATCTCTCTCATTACCCACTAATGAGATAGCTCTTCTTTTGTCACTCTATCGAAAGAAGCACACTACTCGATATACTCTACATAAGTCAATCTACATAGATATTATAGGTGTTTAAGGAGAACAAATATCCTTATCAAATTCTTTTATGAGCTAGCCATCCCAACCATAAGCCTCTACCAAATTATTATTAATTCTTCTCTCAGTAGTAATCCAAATGAATTTAGCTCTAAGTTTTATGAACTCCCTCATAGCTCAACTAGCTACTAATTTCCCATTGGATTTAGCCATCATAGTATTTTATTTAATTTACATTTTCATAATTTATATTCCCTTAAGAGGAACATAATAATTTCCTTGACATAAATCCATGAACAATGTTATGGCCATTAATTTTCTTGAATCTCATAAGGTCTAAACACATCCCATAATATAAATCTTCTTTTATTTCAGCTAATTAGGGATATATTTTATATAACAATTACATCTATCAACCCATATATATATTCTCTTTGAAAGACACTAAGTCTATACAACATCTTATTTTAATCTCAACTACTATCATTAAGGAAGCTTCTCTAAAAATGATATCTCAATAACACTAATAATAATATAACCAATTTTAGTGTTCAATAATTATTCACTTTAAGAATTAGAATTCGTCCATTATAATAACTTGGTTTAAGCATCATTACAAAGTAATTTCGTATCCCACAGCTGATTTACCCTATTTATCATATACAATCCACATGAAGACTTTCTTTTAATATTAGGAGCAAATCTACATTTCCATTTTCTCATTCATGAGCATAGAATACAAAATTGAATGAAACTATATGTCCTTAAAAATAAACTTAGAAATATCTAATCATACAATGATGAATTACCATAAAAATTCATCAAAACAATTCCATAACAACATATTTTTATCTTGGGAAACCTGAAGGTAAAAACCCAACCTCATAATAATTTCTTTATTATTTCCATCAAATAAAACATATTACAATTAATATAGAACTTTTCACATAGTCTTCATCATTCTCCCTAGGTCACACTTCCTGAATTATTTCCTTCAATATGGAAGTGACATCTTGGTTCTCTAATTTTGGAGCTGAGGTATTCCAAATAACCTCCTCCTCACACACATATTCTTGTATTTCTCATTTTAATTAGCATACATCTTATTCATGAAATACATTTACAAAACTTGGATTCCCAACACAAATCCAACAATCACATTCTGTATATATATATTTATTTAACAAGCAATATACGATAAACATATCCAACTTTTCTAGAGAATCCAAAATCAATACCAGGGTGATTATGAATTCTCCCACATGTTCAACTTCCTTCTGAGTTGGACCTCAATCTATTTAAGCTGAGTCCTAGTCTTCACTGGTTTCCCTTAAACCAAGTGGAAAGACCCTAGCATCCAAATCAAGGTGATTTTTACCTTGTCCCCTCAATATCTACTCAATCAGACCTTTAAAAATATACTTTCAAAGTGGATAGACTAATGTAATGGTGGCTAATAAAATAACTCTATAAAAAATAGACAGAGTTAAGTGGTAGCTCTGATACCACTATTGGCTTTTAAGCCTTACTATCTCAAAATATCATAGGTCCCAATATAAATAAATCGTAATATTATAGGTTGAAATATCAATAATCAAGAGTAGAATTATATATGTGAGAAATCAAATATATATCCAGGCCAATATAATAATGAAATAACATTAACTTATAATATCAAATATGAATGTAAATGGCCAAAATCATTCATGTACATGCATGAAGAATACTTACAATATAAATTGCTCAAAATATGTATACAAGATTTATTATCAATGCTTGCTATATGGTGATCACTATAAACCATTTTCCTTTACATTGTATGGAGATTTATCTCCATAATATAGACATAGAAAGTGAATCTTCATGTACTTGACTATTGCTCTCCATATGACAACTCCCATGACCTTTGTATTATCATCTTACCACTTGTATACTAGACTCTTTAATCTCTTCTTACATGCATACTTTAACACTTGCATACATAGGTAATAGTGCTCTAACATCTTAGGTGGCAATGCTCTAATATTTCAGGTGGAAATATCTTAGGTGGTAATGTTCTAATGTCTCAGGTGGCAACATCCCCTAGATAGTGCACAACTCTCATCCAAATACCTCTCTATATGGCACTTTGTATGGTGCTTAGGTCTATGACCTGATTTTACTACTTACTATATTGTAAATAATGCTCAAGTCTATGCTTGATTTTATTGTTGATTGCATTGTAAATAGTATTCAAGTCTATGATTGGTATGCTCTACAAAGATCATTCTAAATGAGACTTTAACCTTTGTCTAATTTGCTCTGCAAAGGACACTTTGATCTCTACTTGGTTCTTATTTTGAATGACACTTTAAATTTTGCTTTTATATTTCCTATTTTCTTTAGCTACTTGTGATCTATTAGCACCTATCACTTCCTTGATAGGATTGATGTATATGGAGCTTATAGCTTTGCTTTACTCTATTACTTTTCCAACCATACTTATATCTCTTAGTTAGCTGAATGATAACACTTTATGGCTCTTTGATAGTCATTGTATAGTAGTGCTTAGGGCTCTTTGCATTTCTTATGTAGAAATGGTTCCTCAAAGAATACTTCTTTAGAAGAACTAATCCAAGGCCAAGACTATAGTAAATATAATATTTTTAGCCAACATTATCTTTCTGGTTATTAACCCAAAATTTAACTTTTCTTTATTCCTCTATTTTCCTTATCTTTGGAGGCTTCTTATTTGTACTTCTTAGTAATAAAGTATTATCTATTATTAGGAAGCTTATTCTACTTCTTTATCTTTGTATTCATGAAGCTTATATGCTTCTCAATATCTTCTCTATATCTATACTTAGGAAGCTTAAATGCTTCTCAATATCTTCTCTATATTTGTACTCAAGAAGCTTATATGCTTCTCAAAATCCTAGAAGGTATGATGTTTCTCAATCTCTATAATCTATCTTTAATGTCTTAGGTTGCACCTAAGAACAAAAATGACTATCCTCTTTTCTAGAGAATCCAAAATCAATACCAGGGTGATTATGAATTCTCCCACATGTTTAAATTCCTTCTGAGTTGGACCTCAATCTATTTAAGTTGAGTCCTAGTATTCATTGGTTTCCATTAAACCAATTGGAAAGACCCTAGCATCCAAATCAAGGTGATTTTTACCTTGTCCCCTCAATATCTACTCAATCAGACCTTTAAAAATATACTTTCAAAGTGGATAGACTAATGTAATGGTGGATAATAAAATAACTCTATAAAAAATGGACAGAGTTAAGTGGTAGCTCTGATACCACTATTGGATTTTAAGCCTTACTATCTCAAAATATCATAGGTCCCAATATAAATAAGCCATAATATTATAGGTTGAAATATCAATAATCAAGAGTAGAATTATATATGTGAGAAATAAAATATATATCCAGGCCAATATAATAATGAAATAACATTCAATTATAATATCAAATATAAATGTAAATGGCCAAAATCATTCATGTACATGCATGAAGAATACTTACAATATAAATTACTCAAAATCTGTATACAAGATTTATTATCAATGCTTGCTATATGGTGATCACTATAGACCATTTTCCTTTACATTGTATGGAGATTTATCTCCATAATATAGACATAGAAAGTGACTCTTCATGTACTTGACTATTTCTCTCCATATGACAACTCCTATGACCTTTGTATTATCATCTTACCACTTGTATATTAGACTCTTTAATCTCTTCTTACATGCATACTTTAACACTTGCATACATAGGTAATAGTGCTCTAACATCTTAGGTGGTAATGTTCTAATGTCTCAGGTGGCAACATCCCCTAGATAGTGCACAACTCTCATCCAAATACCTCTCTATATGGTACTTTGTATGGTGCTTAGGTCTATGACCTAATTTTACTACTTACTATATTGTAAATAGTGCTCAAGTCTATGCTTGATTTTATTGTTGATGGCATTGTAAATAGTATTCAAGTCTATGATTGGTATGCTCTACAAAGATCATTCTAAATGAGACTTTAACCTTTATCTAATTTGCTCTACAAAGGACACTTTGATATCTACTTGGTTCTTATTTTGAATGACACTTTTTTTTTTTGTGTGGAAAACATCCCAAAAGGGATGCCACTTTCGGGTAAGACCCAAGGAGGCAGGGGTATCCATTCCGCCAAAAACACCCAGGACTCGGACCTGGCCTACCACCTTTGACATACTCAAGGAGCAAACAAACACACAAAACCAATTTAAAAATAAGTAAATAACAAGAAAAATAATAAAATAAAATAAAAAACATGCTCCTTGAGTGTGTAAAAAACAAAAGCACAACCAAACACGCACAATAAGATAAAAGAAACCACAACACAAACCACATAGAAAAACACAAGAACCACATAACAAAACACAAACAAGACAAAAACAATAGAACACTACAAAGACAACCCAAAAAAAACAAGAAAAATAAACACAACCAAAACCTAAAAAATTAAAAAATTAAATAAAAATAAAAATAAAAAACAACCAACAACAGACAATAAACAAAAACAAAAAATATAGAAAACACTCACCAATAAAAACATGAAATAACACAAACAAAGAGAAACCCAAGAACAAGAACGAAAAAAACACAAGAACAATAACAAAAAACATAAAAAAAAAAAAAAAACAAAACAAAACAACAAAAACAAAAGAACAACAAAAAACAACACAAAGAACATAAAAACAAAACAAAATAAAAAAACCCACCCACCTTAAAAAACTAAACAAAAAAAACAGAAAACAAAAAAGAAATAAAAAATGAACAAAACAAAGACCTATCTAGACCAGAAGACTATTAAGGCAAGAATCAACAAAGGAAACAAAATAAAGAATAGAATGAGCTAGGGAACTAAAAAACTGAATGAACCAAAGAGAAGCAAAAAAAAAAAAACAAGAAGAAGAAACTAGGTACCTTCAGAACTGTATCCATCCAAAGAAATGATAGAAATAAGAGCTTCCCTAATTTGAGAAGCCCACCATATAGGAGGGTGGCCATTACAAGTAAGATCACCTTTGTCCATATAGATTCTTAGAAGGATTCTTCAAGATATTAATCATAAGTTGAGAGTCAGACTCAACTAACACCTTTTCCCATTCAACCTTAGTAGCCTCCTAAAGACCTCTGAGGATACCATACCCCTCAGCAAGGTTATTGGAAAGAATACCTAAATTCTCAGGAAAATTAAAAACCAGGGAGCCATCTCGAAAGTCTACCAATTCCTCCCACACTGGCTTTTCCAGGGTTCCCTCTAGAGGCTCCATCAGTATTGACTTTTCCAAAATCCTTAGGAGGAGGTTGCCAATTTCTATTCCTATCCATCTTACTAATACTCACATTCCCTTTAAGTTGGTTACCCTTAGAAGGTTTAATCTTCAATCTTTGCATCACTTGATCCCATCTTTGGTGGGAGTTTTGGGGGTGATTAAGGAGATGATGGATTGATTCAACTAATTTGGCTATGGTATTTTGCCAAATATAGCGAATATCCTTCCTATCTTGATTAAAAATTTGGTTGTTCCTTTCATTCCAAATATTCCAAAGAAGAATGGTAGAACCCATCCAAACTAACTGCCTAATAAAATGATCAACACCCTCTTGATTAGGCCAATCCCTCCAAAGTTGTTCAAAAGTAAAAAAATGGACCACTATAAGCCAAGTAAAGTAGCCATTCTCCTCCACAACTCAGAGGCTAAAGTACACTCAATAAAAATATGGTTGATATTTTCTACATTCTCTTCACACATTTCACATCTAAAAGAGCCATGAAAACCATGCTTCATAAGTTGCTCACCAGTAAGCACCCTACGATGGAATAAAAGCCAATTAAAGAACCTCATGTTAGGCCAGAGCTTTTGAGCCCACAATTGAGAAAAGATGTCAGAAGAATAGTTGGGATTATTATGGCATAAGGTCAAATAACCTTGAGCAACTGAATACTCACCCTTAATAGTGTTGTTTCATCCAAAACAATCTTCTTCATGGGACCAAGAGAGGGATCTCATATGAAGGATGCCTTGGATATCTTGTCTTTGCATTTCTAGGATTTTAATAGGCCAGTCCTCAATAGGGATCCAATATCTACCAACCTTTGAATTACCAGTATGGTACCAACAGTAATTAGCCACCTTTATCCAATTAGCTCGATGAAGCTCCTCCATCCAAGGCCTCCAATCGGGAAACTAAGTTATCAAAGGGTTGTGACCATCCCAAGAATCTATCCAAAAATTTACATGTTGACCATTATGAATGATCCAAAATAAATTTTTTTTTATCAAATCCTCACCAGTCTTAAGAACTGCTAAAATGGGAGAACCTTTGGTAGGAAGTTGATAGCGAACAAGGTCTTCAGGACTTTTGTTCTCAGGATATTTAGCATGGAGATTATTGGCCCAAAGAGCATTGGGGTTATGCAACATCCTCTAATATAATTTAGCAGCTAAAGCTTTGTTGTTATTGATTGAAGACCGTAATCCTAACCCCCCTTCACTCTTAGGAAGACATAAAGTATCCCATTTCACCAAGGCCCATTTTCTTTTCTCCTTAGTGCCACTCCAAAGGAAACGATGACTGATTTGATCCAATTCTTGAAGAACAGCCTTTGGGATATTCAAAATGGAAGAAACATAAATAGGAATAGCTTGAAGGACTGATTTTACCAAGGTGATTCTACCCCATAAGAAAGCCACTTGTTGGTCCACTTTCCAATTTTCTTCTTGACTTTGTCCAAAAACCAATTCCAATATTTATTTTTCTGCCTTTGAATATTTATGGGAATACCTAAATAAGTGATTGGAAGAGAGGTCTTCTTATATCTTAGCTTATCCAAGACCATGGATTCCTGTCTAGCAGAGCAGTGAAAGAAAATAACTTTAGATTTGTCTTCATTGATCAACTACCTAGTAGCCTTAGAAAAACAACTAATGATTTGCTTAATATTAGAAGCTTCTTTAAATGTAGCTTTACTAAAAGAGTAGAATCATCCACAAATTGAAGATGAGAGATAGGTCTAGCTCCATGAGCAATGGTAATGGTAGGGTACCTAGGAATAGATATTTGGGGATATATTATTATATTGTATAAGGGTTGGCATGGGCCACACATAACCCAAGGTTGATTGTATTATAATATTATATTATATTTTAATATAATATAATATTAGTAGTAGGCTCTCCAAAGTAGAATAAGAATATGGATATATAAAGAAGAGATATTTGTCATTGTAAGGATATTCATATCATTGAAGAAGAATCTTATGTAATCGTCGTGCCCACGAAGTGGCCTCTCATATTGGGAGATCTTGTGGAGTTATTCCTTCCTTAAGGATTATTATTGGTGTTGCCCTACCTTAAGGGTATTATCTATCTCCTTCTCATTTGTGGATTGTTATTGTGGATAATAGATTGTGGATGAATGATTTGATATTTCTGCATATTGGTGAATGGTTCATGTTTAATAATAAAAGTTATGCAACAGGTAACTCCCTCAAGGGTTTTATTTTCCCTCTTTTTGGTTATAGTCCTACCCAAGCATTCAACAAGAATGATGAATAAATAAGGGGATAGCGGGTCACCTTGCCTAATACCTCTCGAAGCTAGGAAAGATTGAGAAGGCCTGCCATTGATAAGAACTAAGTAGGAAACTAAAGAGATACATCCCATAATCCAATTCATCCAATCCTTAGATAAACCAAATTGCCTCAAAACTTTGATAAGGAAGTGCCAATCCACTCTGTCATAAGCTTTGGATAAGTCTAATCGAATGAACATGGAAGGAGAATTTTGCATATCCATGGAATGGATGGCTTCCTGAGCAAGAACTATATCATCTACTATTTGATGTCCTTCCACATAACCCCCTTGCTCTGGGGAAATAATCTTATAAAGAGGCTTCAACCTTTCTGCCATGATTTTAGTAATAATTTTGAGAAGAACATTACATAAATCAATAGGTCTAAAAGCTGAGATATGATCAACCTCTTGAGCTTTTGGAACAAGAGTAATATAAGTTTTATTGATAACTTTCAAAATTTCTTTGGCTCTCCTGGCTTCTTCCACCACCTCTAATAAATCAACATGAAGGATATCCCAGAACTCTTTGTAGAACTCAATAGGAAAACCATCGAGACCTGGGGTTTTCCCTTTTTGCATTTTAAAAACTACTTGTTGAAGCTCATTGATAGTAACATGAGCAGTCAAAATAGAGTTCTCCTTAGAAGTGATAATAGAAGGGATTGCTTGAAGAACATTATATTGTGAAGCTAAGTCAAGGGGAGTAGCAGCAAAAATATTGGAAAAGTAATCAACAAAAATAGAGTTCATGCCATCCCAAGTATAAAAAACATCTCCATAATCTGATTTTAAGGAAGAAATAAAGTTGTGAGATCTTCGAGATAGAAGAGATTTGTGGAAGAAATTTGTGTTTCGATCTCCTTCTTTGAGCCATTGAATTCTAGATTTTTGCTTCCATAATATTTCTTCTCTTTTTTCCCATTCCTCTAACTGAGTTGTGAGTTTACTTTCATCTGCACTTCTCTTCTCTGTGAGGCCATCTAAACAAATTTTCTTATTCAAATTTTCAATATGAGCAATAAATTCATGTTTTTTTATGAACATCCCCAAACTCTTTCCAGTTCCAAGTCTTGATTTTAGATTTAATGTATTGCAGTCTTTTGGAAAAACAGAACATCTTAGTCCCATGCCTAGGTTTACCTTCCTTCCACCATTGTTGCACATGAGGTCTGAAGTAAATGTCTCTAAGCCACATTAATTGAAAACAAAAAGGAGAGAAAATCACATTGGTTTTCCACATTTCCACCATGACTGGCCAATGATCCGAACCAACATTATTAGGAGTCTTCACTTTAGGAATGTGACCATGGATTAAGAAATTTTCAGAGAGCAAAAACCTATCCAATCTCTCCATTATACAAGCTAAGCCTTGCCTTCGTTAGACCAAGTCATAAGGCCATTATCTCGGTTGGATATCCACAAGATGGAGGTTTGCAATATATTCGCTCATGAGGTCGGTGCTTTTGTCCAAATTTCTATTTCCCCCCCTTTTCTCATCCAGAGAGAGGATGGTATTGAAATCTCCTCCGATCAAGATCCAAGCTTTAGGAAAATGAGAGATAATATGAGTAATATCCCTCCACTGTCTTCTTTTTTCCTCCAAAGAAGTCGGAGCATAAACAAGTAATGCAGAGCATAATCTGGTTGAAATGTCTACTTTGAATAGCTATAGCCAACAAACCCTAACTGCCAACCATATGGTGAATGACTACCTCTTTTGGATCCCAAATACAAGCAATACCACCCGAAGTCCCTTGGGAACTGAGGGAAACCACTTTTCCAGCTGGCCAAATTTTACTAGTAATTAAGTCCATATCCTCCATTGACATCTTTGTTTCTTGAAGGAAAACAAGATGTGGATGATTTACCTGAATCATTCTTCTAATTTCATTTTGTTTTGAAAGACTCCCTTTGAGTCCTCTAATATTTCAAGTGATGATCTTCATTAATACCAGGGCTAAAAAAGTTGGGAAGGGCATTAATATTACCTTCCTCTACAAGCTTTTCACCTTCTTTTACCATATGATATTGATTGGTCTTGCGACCTACTTTTTGATTAGAATCCATCTTCAATTTTTTTTCCCTGTTTCTTGACTTATTCCAATTGAATCTGAGATGTATTCTAACCTTGAAGAATGCTTGTACATAGCCAAAATTTTACTAGATGGTTCAACGGAGTCTATATTGGGACCTGCATTATTTGAAGTTTTGACATTTGAAATATTGTTTTTCTTGTGTAAATTTTCTCTCTTTTTTTTTCTCGTTGAAAACCTTTGATTTGTTGGTTTGTCTCTGAGTTCTTCCCTTCATATTTAAATTGTGTTTCTAAGATTTCAGTTTCCATTATTTCCTCTTCCTCACTTGGGACATCATTTGTGGAAAGGATTTCAAACATATTAGCAGATGACTTTGATTGATCCTTGATGTCTTTTTTTTTTTTGTGTTCTTATTCATAGGTATTTGGAAACCTACTGAGTTTATATCTTCTTTCTTTTGATCAGGAATTTTATTTGGGAAAGCACTGACCAAATGACCATATTCATGGCAAATTCTACAACGAAAAGGAATGTTCTCATAGTCCACTACTTGCTCCCAAGTATCTTCCCCAAATTGTAATGTGATCTTTTTAGGTAGGGGTTTGTCAAAATCCATTAAAACACAAATTCGAGCATAAATAATATGTTCAGAATTTTGAGTAAAATTAGCAGTCATCATAAAAGTCCTAAAGAGTTTCCAATTGAAGAAAAAATAGTAGGATTCCAAAATTCAATAGGGAGGCCAAAGAGTCTAACCCACACGGGAGCAATAGAAGGCATCTCTTCTTCGGATTTAAATTTAGTATGCCAGGGCTTCATGAAAAGCCCTACCCTTCCAAAAAACCAATGACCCCCTTGAAAATTTTTCTTTCTATCTTCATTATTAGCAAATAAAACAAGAAAATAACCATTTGGATAAATAGAGATTTGTAACTCATATTTAGTTTTCCAGCTTTTTGTAGCCCAAAATTTGAAAGCAGATAGACTCGGATGAAAACCCATGAACCGACAAATTAGTCCTCTTTTTTCCAAATCTTCAATTCCAGTCTAAATGTTACCCATATCAAGCTTAACAATAGGAGTTCCATCAGATGCTTTAAGACATCCTGACTTCGTTTTCCTGGGATCAATCTTAGGCATTCTGAGAGGTTTATGGGAAGCCCTAATATTGATATTAGCATCGGGCTGAGGCTGTCCACCACAAAGGGTATCCCTAAAATTCATTTTTGGGACTAAGTCTTTGAAATTCTTACCCTTGATAGGGGTTTTCACAGTAGAATTATTTTGTGGGTGCACCTTAGCACCAGATTCACTTGAGATATGAGCCATTTTTTAATCAACTGTTTGAAACTTGTTTTGTGATCTCTTTAATCCTTGCCCTAGACGCTATGGAAAGGTATGGTTTTCACTTTTCTTTTGTGCAACAAATTAGAAGCCGTTGTCACTCAAGTTCACAGTATGATCTATTGAAAGATAAATTTCTAACCCATCTTGTATCCCCTGCAACATTTCCTGCTAAAATGTTGAGCATAAACCACAAAAATATTGGTCGCTAGGGTCCGAAGGCCCTAAAAACCAACCTCTGGAGCTGCTTGCACTCAACCCAGATGAAACCCTCGCATAGCCGCTTGCCAAATATGTCATTCACACATAGGGATGTGATAGGATCTGTGTTGCTCCAAATTATATAAAAATTGGTGGAGATGTTCTAAGGTTTTTCAGGTATCTACCCTCAAAATTTTAGCTCAATCCGAGTCCGGATGAGTAAGATATGGCTGAAACGAGTTCGGCAGTTTGGGTAGTCCTACGAAAAACGTCTCATCTATCTGACATGACCATTTTTTAATATGGAGAAATTGTCAATGACACTTTAAATATTGCTTTTATCTTTCCTATTTTCTTTAGCTGGTTGTGATCTATTAGCACCTATCACTTCCTTGATAGGATTGATGTAGATGGAACTTATAGCTTTGCTTTACTCTATTACTTTTCCAACCATGCTTATATCTCTTAGTTAGCTGAATGATAGCACTTTATGTGTCTTTGATAGTCATTGTATAGTAGTGCTTAGGGCTCTTTGTATTTCTTATGTAGAAATGGTTCCTTAAAGAATACTTCTTTAGAAGAATAAATCCAAGGCCAAGACTATAATAAATATAATATTTTCAGCCAATATTATCTTTCTGGTTATTAACCCAAAATTCAATTTTTCTTTATTCCTCTATTTTCCTTATCTTTGGAGGCTTCTTATTTGTACTTCTTAGTAATAAAGTCTTATCTATTATTAGGAAGATTATTCTACTTATTTATCTTTGTATTCAGGAAGCTTAGATGCTTCTCAATATCTTCTCTATCTCTATACTTAGGAATATTACATGCTTCTCAATATCTTCTCTATATTTGTACTCAAGAAGCTTATATGCTTCTCAATATCCTAGAAGGTATGATGTTTCTCAATCTCTATAATCTATCTTTAATGTCTTAAGTTGCACCTAAGAACAAAAATGACTATCCTCTTTTCTAGAGAATCCAAAATCAATACCAGGGTGATTATGAATTCTCCCACATGTTCAACTTCCTTCTGAGTTGGACTTCAATCTATTTGAGTCATAGTCTTCATTGGTTTCCCTTAAACCAAGTGGAAAGACCCTAGCATCCAAATCAAGGTGATTTTTACCTTGTCCCCTCAATATCTACTCAATTAGACCTTTAAAAATATACTTTCAAAGTGGATAGACTAATGTAATGGTGGCTAATAAAATAACTCTAAAAAATGGACAGAGTTAAGTGGTAGCTCTGATACCACCATTGGCTTTTAAGCCTTACTATATCAATATATCATAGCTTCCAATATAAATAAGTCATAGTATTCTAGGTTGAAATATCAATAATCAAGAGTAGAATTATATATGTGAGAAATCAAATATATATCCAGGCCAATATAATAATGAAATAACATTCACTTATAATATCAAATATGAATGTAAATGGCCAAAATCATTCATGTACATGCATGAAGAATACTTACAATATAAATTGCTCAAAATCTGTATACAAGCTTTATTATCAATGCTTGCTATATGGTGATCACTACAGACCATTTTCCCTTACATTGTATGGAGCTTTATCTCCATAATATAGACATAGAAAGTGACTCTTCATGTACTTGACTATTTCTCTCCATATGACAACTCCCATGACCTTTGTATTATCATCTTACCACTTGTATACTAGACTCTTTAATCTCTTCTTACATGCATACTTTAACACTTGCACACTTCTACATGACTCTTACTCTCCAACATACACTCCTAATATAAGACACTTGTTCACATCCTCACATTACATATTTACACACTTACATATATGATACTTATACACCCACTTGCACTCTTACTTACATGAAACTTGTGCATATCCTGCACATAAACACATTGATGCGAGAGAATATCTTTTAAAGAGTTTTTTTAAAGAAGTTTTTAAATATTTTTTGATTACTAAAAATGGAAAATTTTCACGAAAAAATATTTTGCCGAAAATGAAAATTACTAAAAAAGGTAATTTTGACGAACTTTTTTTCCCTAAAATAGTAATTACTTAAAAAGGTAATTTTTTTGCAGAAAAAGTAATTTTCCAAAATAGTAAATTGTTTATTTATTTTTAGGGCTTTAAGCTTTAGGGTTTTTGTTTTAGGGTTTCTTTGGGGATATATATTCCCTTGGTAATGCATTATAAAAGGGAAATGAATCCAAGAGTAAGAAAATAAAAAATTTATTGATTTATTTCTATATATTGCAGTTTTTATGTGAATGGAGGGTTTTACCGATTATTTCTATTTATTGTAGTTTTTATGTAAATGGAGGGTTTTACAGGTTTATTTTTATTTATTGTAATTTTTTGTGATGGAAGATATTTGTTTTGACCTCTTGCAATTGGATTTACATCACCCATAAAGAGAAAATATAAATCACTCATGTAAACTATAGACACAAACCCTAATCTATTGCATATTTACATTTGTACCATAAAGGTACCATGAGGGTATATTTACATGTACCAAATAATGTAATATTCTCCAAAAATCAGTACACTTGGACATATTTCATTGAGATTGGAATCGTATAACTTTTCCCCAAGGTATTTGGGATGAAAGGATTAGAAGATGAAGGATGAAAGAATATGAAATGAAGGGTTTGAGTGAAATCCATTCTTGTGCTTGTGAGATTATAAGGAAGGTCATTGACGTGAGGAATTAAAATTGGGATACTTGAAAGTAAATTCATATTAGAAATGTAACTTTATTTGTTTGTTGAGAAATAGGGCAACTCGCATTGCCTTGTAATAGTTTTGCAAGAGAAGGCAAAGATGATTGATGTCCTAAAGAAGACAAGAGGGTTTTCTTCTAGTAACCATGGAAGTGGTGATGATAGAGGATCTGAATCAATGAAATTAGAAGTTTATGCATTAAGATTTGCATTTAAATTTCCAAAGGTTGGATCCAATTGATTTAGAGACAAAGTATTTGATCTAGGTTATTGGGGATGATCCATGAGTGAATCTTCCCATAGAGAGACGTGTAGGTATCATGATATTTTATAACAAAGGATTCCATAACTTCTCAATGCTTCTACAAAAAAGGAGGCATGTGAGTAGCATATTAGAAAACCATTATTTTTTGCTCATCATGGATAGGGCTTATATAACCTAACAGATTATAAGCCTCATCTTCTTCCTTGAAGTTTAGGTTCTCAAAGGTGGGTTGGTCATTATGACATTCTACCAAAGGGTCATTAATGGATAACACTATAAGTTAAGTAGCATCTCTCATCCATAGGATTGGAAGTAATGGTTCAATTAATTAAGTTTAAAGAGCTGATTAAAGAAGAAAGAAAATATATTTTAGCAACCTTATATACCCTTCCCTCAATATACCAAAGCTTACCTATCTACCTCAAGGGCTTTCCTATATACCAAAGGTCACTATATACCTAATTTTTCTCTATATATGTCGATGCATGAGAGAAAGTTGATACATGGGTTGTCAATGATATGTGAAAGTGATTGCTTGGATATGTGGCCAAGATGGTAATAGTATGCCTCTTTATAACTTCCACTAGTCCACTACAATATACTCCTTATTAGGTATAAGTACGCATGAGACCCTATGTGGGTGGTTGGTAGACCAGGCTTGTTATATACCTAATATATCCTAGTAGCTCATACAATAGTTACTCAAACGATCATGAAGACCCTTAGTAGGACTAGCAATTTGTTATGTTCTTATTATCTAGATTTAACCTAATCTAATATAAACAAATGAAATTAAGTGGTCATGATTAAAGTTTAACAAATTTTAGTTTGATTAAGACTTAGCTTGGATCGAAGATCTTAGAGTCCATGATGGTGTTCACATCAGGTTCACCAAAATATGAAAAAGAAAAAAGATAAGGTCACAAGGAGCCTCTTCGGGGATCCATCGTAATTATTTTACCTCTTCTCACTTCAATATTAGGGATGGTTTACATGCACTTTGTGTTTGATAGATTAGTTAAATAACACCTACATTTTTTCAAATATATTTATGTCTAAGCTTAAATTTAATCTAGCCTTAATGCAACATACAGATGCAACAAACAAATCCTAAAGCTAAAAGAATTTTTACTTTTGATAAAGAAAAAAATGATGATTTCTCTTTTAAAGGAAAGAATTCAAGAAAAAATAGCAAACAAGTCATAAGTGTAGTTATATATGATTTTAATTTTATGCTAAATCTTGATTATCTATTTGGTCCCCTACTTGATTAAGACTAAATTAATTCCTTCTTTTAGTTTTGTCTATATCACTAAATAAACAAAAATAAGAACTAATCCAATCAAACAAGAAGCAAAATATTAGTCCTAAATGCTTAAATTATAGAGATTAGGGGTAAAAAAAAATATTTTACCATAGAGGTAGAAATTTCACTAGTCTATAGAAGCACTATCAATGCTTTTGTCTATTGATGTCGTTTTTTGCTTAACCTACAAAATAGATAGAAAAATATATGATCAGTAATAGAGGGGTCTTTCTAGAGTGGTAGAGGATGTTAGAATATATTGAACAATAACTAGGCCCCTATTCATATAGATAAAATTATAAAAATAACAAATGCATGAAATAAATGATTAGTGACAAAAGTGTCATAGGGTTTGTGATAGCACCATTGGTTCTTTCGTTAAGTGTTGGTACTTTCACTTTGTATAAATCAGAGTGACAGTGCCATTGACCTACATTCTAATAGAGCTTTCATTTTTAAGAGCAAAATAACAAGATTAAATGTAATATAAGCTTATTTTTATGATTCCAATGATGAAGGTATCCAAATTGAGATTATAGAGACCTTGTTAAATAGTATAAAAATAAATATTTGCTTATTTAAAATGAAAACTAAATGACAAAATGAGATGTTAAGTAAATACAAATACAAGTGTAAGATTAGTTAGATTTGCAACAAGATAAACTATTAGAGCTACAAGGCAAAGATAGTGCCAAAAGCAAATAAAGGAAAAAAGAACAACCCAAGACACAAGGTTGTCTTCCCCTTGTTCATGGAAGCTTGTTGAAGCTAGCTTGCTTGATGACACTTAAAATTTTGAGCCTTGAGACATGAATGCTTGGTGCTTGAAATTTCTTAGAGACTTGATTACTTGGATACTTGTAAGGAACAAGAGCTCAAATATTGAGAGGATGGATTTCACAAGATTGGGGTAAAATTTTGGAATAACCTTGTCATGCAAAGTGATGAATCTCTATGACTCTAGGGAGATTTTGATAGAATTTTGTTTCTCTAAAATTGATGAAATGGTCACTGCAAGTTCTAGTTTTATAGAAAGTCATGGCTCCTTAGAGGAATAATTATAATTAAGATGATAAGATTTGATATGGTAAGAATTTGAAAAGATATCAAGAAGACATAAATGAAAGAAGATGAAAAATACAAAATTCTTAGATTTGGGATTTCTATAGGAGTTGCAAATCAAATTTTGGGGATCTAATTTATTAATGGTGGGTGCTTTGAGAGGGACTAAAATTTAAATTTCTTGGTTTTGGCATATTATTGTCAAAAGCATTGGCTAGTGAAAGTGCTAGCAATGACTTTGAGATGAAACTTTTGTGTCATAACTAGTGGAGATGAAAAAATGGGTAGGAAAGGGTTAAAAATTAAACTTTGGCAAAAGTGTTTCAAGGGTTGTGAATGTGTCACTATCTTTATCGCTCATACCCCAATGCTTTTGCTCTTAGAGTAGTAAATGCTCTAAATTTAGGCACAAGGAAGAGTGATCCAATTTGGTTTATTGAAATGTTGATTGATGAAGAGATTAGTAGACTTGAAGATTATCCCTACACACAAAGTTGGGTGTCTACACCTATCCTTCTCTCACAAAAAGTCATGATGTCTACCTGCAAAAGAAAAATATTACAAAAAATTGAAGATAAATGTGTAAAATTAAAAATCCAATGTTCTCAAAATCAAAAGTTTTTCATACAAAATGTCATAGCTATTTTTATGTATCTTCTAGAAAAAGATGTCATCTCCTATATTGTCTTCACATATATTTTTATTTTCCATGGGCTATCTCTTTCCTATGAAATATCTATAATAATGTTCTTACTATCATTCAAAATGATTGTACTACCCTCATAGTGGCTACAAAACTAGTCTTGAGGGTTGACAATGCAATTATATTAGTATAATATTACTATTATATCTAGGCTAAGTTTTTAAAATAGTTGAACCAGCCCCATAGTAGCTATGAAACTAGTCTTGGGGGTTGGAAGTTTAGTTTCTTTAGGACCTGACCTTAAAAAAAGAAACAAGGATGTTTATCATTGAAGAAAGAAGAAAATAAAAGTATTTAAAAACAAGAAAAAAGTGCAACAAACTAAAAAATTAAAAATGCTAAACAACAAAAGGAAAAAGGGAGGAAACTCATGTAGGAAGGAAAAATATGGCTACTTGCATCCTATACACATGACATTGCACCAAAAATCACTCTTATAAACAAAGTAGAGTTATTCATCATCCTACTTCCATATGTGACTCCTAAACAAACACCCTAATTCTATATAGAGATCATGAATTCTTCGCACTTTAAAGATCTATTTGAGAATTCTTATATATGTAAGCATCCTACATAGATCATTTGAGTATTTGCATTGGTATATTCTTTATATAACTTATACATACATACATACATATATATATATATATATATATATATATATATATATATATAAAGAGATAGAGAGAGAGAGAGAGAAGAAGAAGAAGGTTAAGTAAGGGATTTCCATAATAAAGTAATATTTCTTTTAGGTATCCCTATAAATCCATATAATTATCTTCCCTTGATGGGCATGTATCTGTGTAATGATGAGTGAATTTTCTTGGATTTCAAACTAGTCTTATTAGGTCACTAAGCCTTGAGTTTCCATCCATGCCCATGCCTCTTTTGTCTTTGTCATAGTACGGATCTAAAGCTATATAGTCTATATGAAGGATGTTATCTTTTCGATTTATACGCCTAACTTTTCATGTGGTGAGTCTACTTCATGAAAATTAAGCAAGTTACAAAATAAAAGTCCTAATCATGGGTTTCACATATAGGTTTTCAAGAAATTTACATAATTTTAAAAAGAATAAGAAGAATAAAAAGAATGAAAAATCAAAATCAAAAGAAATAAAAAATAAAATAAAAAGAGAAAAAATCAAAGTAATACATAAAATAAGAGAAATATGCCCCTAACTAGGATTTGGGGCATGTGTCAATGTATCTATCAATTATTTCCATCCCACTATATCTTTCTAGAATACTCCATTGTGTGTATGCCTTTGATCTTCCATATATTGATATTTTATGATTTGGTCAAGTTCCCCATAACGTAGAATCACCCCTTAAGCCTTAGTATTCCATCATTACCTCTTAGCCTTAGCTTATTGCTACATGCTAGTATTTTATCCAAGGTATGTGATTATTTATTATTCACTCCCTCAATTTACCCATCCACTCCACCCTTGATTCAAACATATCTTCTTCTAAGTTTATTTCTAACATCACTCTTATATTCATCCTTTGACTTGCATGTTTTCAAGAATCTCCAAACATAATGAGGCATTATATTACATAAATTATGTGCATCTTGACCCACATTGCCACTTTGGCCTTCATGTATTGATTTTATATGTTTTGATCATTTGGCCCTCATGGTCCCATTTGCACTTGATTATGTTTTGTTGTTTCTATATTTGCAGGTTCACATATGTCCTCTTTTTCAAATGGTTTCTTCTTGCTTTACTTTGTGGAAAAATAGGCACTTTGCGGGGCCAATAGGTATATTGAAAAAAATTCCAAGCTCAACTTCAAATGTAAATCAATTAGTAAGATAACCAATTATAAACAACCTTCTTACTCTCCTTGATTAATGGTACCTAAGTTACAAGTGGGAAGGCAAGTCCTTGAGGCTCATAAGCCTTAGATAGCCTACATGGCCTCTTTCCCAAATGACTAATCCCTAGCCTATAAATCACTTAATCTAGTAGAATAGAATCATATAGAATACCTTAGGAAACCTAGGAAACCTCTAGGAACCATTACCTACCTTTAATGATAGTAGAAATATCCATTTTAATGAAAACATCAATCAAATAAATAAAAGCATTAACTTATAATGGGATGGCACTCTCATATTAATTATAGTAGTGATCTCACTCATAACATGACTAAAAATTAATTGATTTTACTATCAACTTCTCCCTAATAATTTATTCTACCCCTGACCCAATTATCACCTTTTGATATGTGGTTGATGAGAACGCCACATGTCAATGGATGCCCTCATCAAGATGATTTTAAAAACTCGATCTCCATAAATAGAGTGATATTTCTACTATTTCCAATATAGATCCATCACCGAATTTGATCAAGAGTAGACAAAAGATTTACATTTGATAATTTTTTCTTCTTTCATAATCTCCTTCTTCCTAGTCAAAATCCTTCCATCATCCTCTCTAAATCCATCCAAATATTCCTCAAAATACTAATAGAGGCAATAGGATGCCCACTTATTGCTTCTTTGACAATCAAAGGAGGAAATATTTTTGTCATCCCTATGTTACTATTCCTCTTGGAGGAAATCTTATCCCAAGGCCTATTTGGTGAGGTATTCTTAATAAAGAAGGGTTGTCTCAAGATAATAAAAGGAGCATTATCAAGGACAAGAAGTTCAAAAAGAAATATTCAAGATTAAGGAGAAGTCCCAAGCAAGGTCTTCATTGATATCCATCAAGTATCAAGGTAAGTGCATTCAGAGAATAACACATTGCATCTCTTTATTTTCATATTTCTTTACTTTACAAGCACATTGGGTCAACTGCTATCGTATTTACTTTCTTGCATGGTCCATTACTTTATTTTGACTCATCGTTGTCCATTGCTTTGCCTAGAATCTTAGTCTCATGTGGATGACCTCTACTTATATCCATCTTGTCTACTTTATCACTTTTCCTACTATATATGACCAAACCATTCCTAATCATAACCTTATTGTGATCCTCTAAATTAGAGTTTTTCTTAGTTTTAACTTGTCCAAATATAGGATAAATAATTAGTGATGGTTGTTTTATGTTTTAATCATCCAAAGTTCAAAATTAGCAAGGTGTCCAAAATGTTAACGTCTTATTTTTTTGCTTCTTAATGATATGTAATGGTTAAGGTTAGTCTTGGTTAATGGTGGTTAAACATCTTAATGAAAGCTCCGCTTTTATTAAAATAAATATTGGGTATCCAAATTGAACTTGCTTTGATTACAACTCAAAAAGACACTCTATACAACATCCTTATATTCGATAAAAGGAGTAAAAAAATGTTGATTAGGCCCATAGAATGTTCTTGTTTCTCACTCCAACTATTTCATAGAATTTGAGTCTCGA
This sequence comes from Wollemia nobilis, assembly GCA_028583015.1. Lineage (NCBI taxonomy): Eukaryota > Viridiplantae > Streptophyta > Pinopsida > Araucariales > Araucariaceae > Wollemia > Wollemia nobilis. The sequence goes on from JAQPPZ010015032.1 coordinate 5,919,175, forward strand.
AAGGAACACCACATTGGTATGTCTTTGGGTTCTCATCAAGGAGACCCAAGTTCAAACCACACGATGGGTGTGTGAGTGTGTTCAACAATCAATATATATATATATATATATATATATATATATATATATATATATAACTATTAGTAATTTCATTATTTGAAATAATTTTGTATTTGCTATTAGAAGAACAAATCTCTTTTAAAAGGTGTGTTTTGCATTAAGGAATGCAACCACTTGATTATTTGACCTTTATTTGTACATCCAACAATTTGTCTTGACCTCCATATATAAAGGTTCATGTAGTAACAACCAAGTTTATCTATGATCCAGCAATATGTTATAAACTTCATATCTAGATGTTCACGTAATAACTACATACAAAAGTTTGTTATCTCTTATCTCTTAAGTGGAGGTTGATATTGCTATAGACTTGGTTTTAACCAAATTTGTTCTCTAGCCAAAAAATCCAAGCTGTTAAGCTTAATTTTGTAAAATTTCTTTTATATAAACAAGAAAGGTTTTGATTTGTGATAAGGCCTTGAGTTGCCTCATTTTGTGAAGCAAAGTACCACTTTTTAACCCCCTCCAATGAGTTAGTAATGAATGTTTAATTGTAAACTAGACTGTAATTTACATTAAAATTTTGGCTAGACATAATGAATAGAGAAAATGTATTACTAATTGTTTAGATAGGTTTTTACATGATTTTAGGGCTAGATTTGTGAATATTTGGCATTGGACTAACGACATTCAAAATTTGGTTAAGAATCTCATACCCTATAGGTATTTGGAAGGCATTTTGATGCAACTAGGCAATTCCAACACTCTGGCACTAGAAATACTTAAAGCTTTGGAATATAACAAAACATTTCTAGGTGAATACTAATGGTGCTAAAAATATGAGAAGTTGGCACCAAACGCATCGAATATTCTACAATCATAGAAGGTTCTATAAAGCACCGAATAATTTAGAGTGTTGGAGTATTGAAAGCTGGTAGAGGAATAGACATTGAAAGTGGGCACAATCATATCAAGTGAAGTTTTCAAGGTGCTGGTGCACCAAAAATTGACTCAACCATATTATACAGGGATTGGAAGTGAATTTGCCCACATTAAATGGTGTCAAAATTTGGCAACCACATCAGGCAAAGAAATGGACTCCAAAATTGACTCAACCACATTAGACAAGCATCCAAAATTATTACGACCACACCATATGGAGGAGTTGGCACTAGAAAGTGTCAAGATGATTTCAAAATATTGACAAGAATGAAGAGGTTGTACTAGAAGGTAATACGTAGGAGATCAGTCAGCTCAGTAGGCATAAATTAATTTCTATTACAAAGGTGGTTGCACCACAAGCTATAATTAGTAGGAGCTTGCATGCTAATAAACACCAACAACTTTAGCCTAAAAATATTTATTTATTTTTATTGATAGTAGAAGGGTTTTAAAAGGGTCCCAAAACCTATTACAAGTAGGTTTTTGAAAGGCACCCCCAAACCTTAGATCTAGCAATAAGACATCAAGAAATATTGAGCTGGATTCCACGAATCAAACCTAAAAATCCAATGAAACAACCTCCTAGCAAATAAGCTACAAATTTTTATCAAGCAAATACAAGAGATTGTCCCATGGTCAAACCACCGTGTGCTCTGAATCTAAAGCAATGGAGAAAACGACAAAATAATGAAAACGCTACCAGTTAAAAAAAAATTAACAAATAAAAACTACCCAAATCGAAGCATTTGCCGCCTAACATGAAAGGAGAACAAAGGATTCTATCATCACAATCAACAAATCTATCCAACAAAGCACATAATAGGAGAACCCCTCATGAGAATAACCGATTTAAGAAAACAACACTAGAAATACCAACCAACAAAATCCACAGCATAAAAACCATCCAGGAAATCTGTATAAGAAATTCCATGAAAAACCTAAAAATATTTATGGTTGTTTTATAATTTTATTATTTTTACAATAAAATGCATATTCCTCTCTCCCAAACAATAACATTATGGTTCTGCATTCCTTTGTATATGTGCCTTTTATATTTTGGAGGGATATTAGACACACATAGATGAGAATATTATTATAGCATTGTAATTCATTATTTTCCAATAAAGTAAACTCTTATTTCTTTTCTTTTTAAGCGTGTGGAATTATTAGTTTTATTTTAAATTAATTTTACCTCCACTGGACTAAGGAGTAGGGGCCCACTCTATTAGCACAATGATTTTTTTTAAGTTGCTTTTACAGGTACGGTCTTAGAATAACTAATTTATTATTTTATGAATTAATATTTTAACATATAAATGTATGTTGTTATTATATTATCTTATTCTGTTATAATTTCTAAATAGTGTATTATTTTCTTAGGATAGGTGCAATGAGTTAATTTTCAATTACGTAGGTATCTTATTTTATATTTATGTAAGTGTGTTTTCATTTATGCAAATGTGTATTTATTTATGCAAGTTTGTTTCATTTAAACAAACGTGTTTTATGTTTTATCGAGTTATGTGTGTTATTTCATATTTGCAAGTTTGTTTTCATTTATGTAAATATGTATTTATTTATGCAAGTTTGTTTCATTTAAACAAGCGTATTTTCTGTTTTATCAAGTTCTTTTCATAGGAAGCCTTAGAAGAACAAATACTAAGATAGGCTGCTCTTTTGTGCGTACAACCATTACATGTCACCTTGGATTGATGATTTTTAAAGTGCAAGAATTAATGATGATCGTCAACTTGTTTTTATGGTTAAATTATTTCTCTCACCGTGTAACTTTATTTTTAACCCCTATATGGAAACTTTAAAAAATGTGGTACATCTTTGGACTTGAATTGAAGGAGTCTTTTATGATCGTCAACTTGTTTTTATGGTTAAATTATTTCTCTCACCGTGTAACTTTATTTTTAACCCCTATATGGAAACTTTAAAAAATGTGGTACATCTTTGGACTTGAATTGAAGGAGTCTTTTATGGGTTGGTCATTGACATTGATTGATCTCAATTTTATTTAAAAATATTGATAACTCTAACATGGTATGAGAGCGGAAACCTTACAAATTAGTTTTAAAAGTAATTTTATTGAAGACTTCAATGTCAATCATTTCAATTGAAAATGATGTTAAGGTATTTTTTAATGATAGAAGCTATTTGGGTGCATTTTGGTTGTCAAAACCTCATATAATATTGTCAAATGGCATTTGGTGTAATGGCAGTTGCCTAGTTATTATCATCCATGTGGTTGTGAGGTCGATTCCTCTTGTGTTTGCTCGAATGAGCGCTGATATTTGTAAACAATGTTCAATATATTAAAAAAAAAACATATAATATTTGTTTTACTACTTTATCATTATGTCATTCTCCCAAGTCCACCAAGTACCTATTAGAAAGTAGATTCAAAGAACTATTTGATGAAATATTGGCTGACATATTTTTGTTAAATTTTATGCATGTTTTTAATCCTTGAATCTAAAATAATTTTTCTAGAACTAAAATTTATAATGTTATTTTCAACTTGATTATAGTTGGAAAATTTAAACTGCAAGTTAGTTATTTCGTGGTAGACACTATTATATAACCACTAGTTTTCAAGGTTTGCCTCCCATTTTGAATGCATCTATAGGGTTAAAAAGTGCATTTAACGCCATATTTTTTTTAGAGTCCAAATATTTTCTAATATGTGTCTTAAGAGCTTAAGCATAGTTTTTAAATGGCATTAGCTCAACCAATTACATTCCTCAACTTTTAAGGACCCAGGTTCAAATCTTGCTAAGGGATGCATGCATAATTGTCAAATTGTTGTAATACCACTATATAATCATGATGTAATACGAGTGAGGCCCATTTGAATCCCTAATAACCAATTAGAAAAAAGAGCTTAAGCATAGATGTGTTAAAGTCAATCCAAGTCATATTTTAAAATTTTCTCATTTGGAAACTAATAGGTTCTTATATACTTGTTAGTTTTAAAAGAAACATCATGATTGACCAATATGAATTTTTACTCATTAAAATCTTATATTGAAGACCTATTACATATAGAAGGTTGTATCAAATCATTATAGGGATAAATATTTATGGAGATAAGGACAAAGACAAATGGCTTATTTGACTATATAAAGCTTGGGGTTTGATTGGCATGTCAATATCCAATGAGGACAAAGATAAATGGCTCATTCGACTAGATGAAGCTCGAGGTTTGATTGGTATGTCGATCTTCGATGACCTCAAGTTTCACCTTGAAGGCATTGATACTCCACAAACAACATGGAAAAAGTTTCATGAACTAGAACTTCATCCTAGGGCATTAACTAGAGAACCATATTATGAGTTTTATTGTAGATTATTTTTCCTTGCTTCAAAGATTTCATTGCAAAAATCAAGCAATTGTGTCTCCAACTTAGATGTTAGCAAGGTGAGACCAAAATATCATGCCTATAGTTCCATGATCATATAATTAGAAGTCAATAGTATCACTCCATAATAACATCAATATTCATAAAATAACAAGCTTTATCGATTATCCTCCTCACTCAATAATACATTCAAAATTGATTTCATTACTTAGAGCTTTGTCCTCAATGTATAAATTTACATAAGACTCTTCAATACTCCTAACTTTTGCTCTCCTCTAACTCATGGGAGATGCAACCTTTCATATGCCCTTCTTACATTATGACAAAGTCTCTCATGATAACATAACTTCCTACTTCTAATCTTGACACATCACACATGACTCTTCACTTACACATATGACACCTTTCACTCATGACTCTTCACTTACACACATGACACCTTTCACTCATAAATCACACTTGCACACATGACATCTTTCACTCATAACTCACACTTGATTACATGACACATAAACACTTTTCACAACTTGACACATGTTAAATAATAAACGCACACTCCTAATCTAAATATTTTCAATGGTACTCAAGGTACCAAAGAATGTAATACCACCAACAACCCGTCATAATACATTATTTGATGTGAAAGCTTTTTACCTTCAATGTCTGACTCTTGTCTTCATACTCTATCTTTGGTTTTGATATTGTTGTTGGTGCTAAGTCTCTCATACTTGTGATTCTAACTATTTCCATAGTTGCTTTTGAAATGATTTGTTTGAGAAGTTCATCTAGTGCCATCATCAATATGCCTTTTACACTTCCCCATTCATGAACACTATTTCCCTTGTACCAACAATTATTTTGGGAATGATTATTGCTTCCACAATTTTTACAATGAAAAAGATCCCAACAATCTTCAACTTTGTGTCTATATCTATTGCAATAGTGACACTAGTAATTTCCTTTTCCATGAACTTTTATGGGCTTTACCAAATATTTGTTTCTCGACTCTTCAATCTTCCTTAATGTTTTTGTCTTAAAAATATTGAAAGCAATTTCTGCATTGCAAACTAATTTCCATACATTGCAATTATTGACATCTTTAAAACAAATATTTATGCAATGTTTAAGAATCAAAAGAACTATACTTTCAGCTTCTTTTTGGATGAATTGTATGTGCTTCATTAATTATGTTGATCCATGATTTTTGCCTTCAGTAGTTCTTTAATAAATGGATTGAGTAACTTTTGATGATGCATAATGAATGCTAGTTTTTTTCTATCCTTTCTTAGTTGTCATTTTTTAATTTCTTTCGATGTTAAAATTCCTTTCAATTTCAATCTTCACAAATATAATCTTCTTTTTCTTTTCTTATCTCAACCGATCAACTTCAAATTTCACTTTTTTTTAACAGTTTTAATAATCTTTTTCTTATTTCTCCAATATTTAATTTTAATCTTTAAATTTTAATCAATTATCAAGTCAAACCAATCCTTCTTATATCTCCCAATTTTAATCACTTATTTCAAATTTCAATTTCTCTCCTTTAATATTTAATTAAATAATTCATTTAGTTTCTCACCTTATAACTCAAATCTTTCAATTTCTTTCAATTAAATAAAATAATACCTTGTCTCCCAAATTATTAATTTCAAATCAAATTTAAATTAGAAAGATGTGGCCCTCATAAATACCTATAATACATTTGTGAGATAATGCCATGTTCTACATTAGGGTTTTCAGAAACAACTCTCCTAAATAGATTATATTTCTAACTTCATCTTTGTACTCAAGGTGTTACTAGTTGCTTCTTTGCATTGAATGATTTCAATGTTCCATGTGATCTTAGGTCTATGTTTCTCTGTTGCTCTTTCAATGTTTCAGGTCGATATCTCACTTTGACTACTCTCATGTACTTCTATTCTCTGTTGCCCAAGAGCATTTACATCTTGGGCACATTTCCTTTCATCTTGGATGTTCTTTGACCACTTCCTATCACTCTCCAATCATCCCAGTCTCTCTCCATTTGAAACATGTGCTCTCCAATCGTCTCAGGTTTTCTCTAATCTCTCAAACATGGCTTTATTCTTAGGCGTTTTCCAATCTCTTAGGCTCTCACCCTTTGCTTCAGGTGCATTCTAATTGTAAAGTTCCTCCAATGTTGTCTCCTCTAGGCTCTCTCCAATGTCGTCTCCTTCAAGCACTACTATGATGTGATATGCATCACATTATGTTGTCTCTAGATGATACATTCCTTCACTCTCAATCCTTAATCTATTATCTCATCTACAATCCATCTCGTCTCTTCTTAAACTTCTCACTCGAATCCATCTCATCTCAAACGTACGTTGTAATCTTCTTAAATCGTTCTTCCAATTTTTAATCAGTTGCTTCTTCTCAAATGCTCTTCCAAAGTTCTAATCAGCTACTTCTCAAATATAGCAATCTTCTCCAATCTCCTTTCCACTCTTCAAGTTGTATTCTTCTCCACTATCATGTCCAATATCCAAGTTGTATTCTTCTCCAATATCCTCTCCACTCTTTGATCTTCAGTCTCTCAAGTTTCCAGAATACCTCTCACATCAATCTCCCTCAATATGCTCCTCACATTATACTAAAGTGGCTCTGATCAATGAAGTTTTGATATCACTGTTAGCAAGGTGAGCCCAAAGTATCACAAGTCTACAGTTCCAAGATTGTATAATCAAAAGCCAATAGTATCACTCCATAATAACATCAATATTCATAAAATAACAAGCTTTATTGATAATCCTTCTCATTCAATAATACATTCAAAATTGATTACATTGCATAGAGCTTTGTCATCAATATATAACTTTACATAAGACTCTTCAATACTCTTGACTTTTGCTCTCCTCTAACTCATGGGAGATGCAACCTTTCATATGCCCTTCTTACATTTTGACAAAGTCTCTCACAATAACATAACTTCCTACTTCTAATCTTGACACAACACACGACTCTTCACTTGAACACATGACACCTTTCACTCATGAATCTTTACTTACACAAATGACACCTTTCACTCATGACTATTCACTTACACACGACACCTTTCACTCATAACTCACACTTGCACATAGTACACCTTTCACTCATAACTCACACTCACACTTGATTACATAATAGATAAACACTCTCCACAACTTGACACATACTAAATAATAAACTCATACTCCTAATCTAAAGATTAACAATGGTACTCAAAGTACCAAATAATGTAATACCGTCAACATCAGATATTGCATAATCAAAGGGATAGATGAGCAACTAATGCATCTTATCCTCTCTAAATTAAAAGGACATTATTCTGTCTTTTTTTTCACTTTCTATTTCTAATATCTTTGGTGATGCTTCTGAGATGCCAACTCATGAGTAAGATAAGCTCCTACACATGGGTGCCCTTGAGAATCCAAGCTTCAGGAAATAAACCTTGATAGCCAAGCAAGAGAAAGGTGGAAAACAAGATCCCACACAACATTCTAAAAGAATGGCAATCCCATTCACCACATCGGAGGAGATCAAATTTTGGTTCATTTAGAAGGAAGAAGTTCACTTGTTCTTATTGTGGTATTTGAGTTCATGAGGAACCATGTTGTCATAAGAAGATGGAAGCATTACAAGCAAAACTGAAGAAGCATAATGTCAAGTTGGATCCACCTTATTCCTCTCAAACAAATATAGGACATGCTCTCTTTGCAATTACAATTTCTAAACTTACACCTATAGAAACTTCATGTGCTTCTCATCTTTTTGATTAGTTAGATGCACATGGTGTAGTTTCATTTGATTTGAATACTTTATCTCAAGTTTCCATATTCTCAAAGACTAGTTGTAATCTTGGCTTCTTTGAGAAATACATGACACACATTGGATCACTAATCAAAGTTACTTTGCTAAATGGGTTACAATGGTGGTGATCTTGACAAACATGGTCAAGGCCTTGGTACACTAGTTTAGCTTAAATTTCATCCATCTTGAGTAGGCATTGGTTACGAAAATAGGATTACATCACGATTAACGATGTGCTTCTACTCAATCTATTGTGCCACCAACTTTTCCTACATCATCGAACATTTTAAGAGAGAGAGAGTCTTCAAATGGGCACGTACATCCTTTCTCTAGAACTTGACAGTATCATTCTTCATGGTGACGCATTTTTTCATCTTTTAAAAACCAAAACCAAAGGTGGAGATTACCAAGTTCCATTCCAACAATCTAGATAACTTGTGGATGGCCTAATCCACAATCATGGAGGTACTTGTGACATACTTTGCAAGCATCTTACTCATATTTTGGCGAACAATTAGTTTGATCATATAGTTATTTTGTACCTTCATATCTTTCACTTGTGTCCTTTTTTTTTTTTATGAAGTTGGTCGTAATTTTTGGGGACAATGTATAACTTCTCCTTCCAATTTCCCAAGCTAAGCTTAAGGGAGGAAGTAAGTATACTTAAATTTTTGTCCTTTTGCATGACCAACAATTAGTTATAACCTCCATATATAGAGGTTCATGTAGTGAGAAATTTGATTCAACCAAATTTGTTTACATCCAACAATCAATTGTAATGTTCATATTTAGAGGTTCATGTAGTGTTTATTTACATGTAAAAGTTTGTTATCTCTCTTAAGTCGGAGGTTGATATTATTACAACTCTGGTAAGACCAAATTTGTCCTCTAGCCAACAAGTCCAAATAGGTTGTTAGGCTTAACTTAGTAAAAATTCTCATATATAAACAAGAGAGTTCTTGGCTTGTTTTCATGGCTAGATTGATTCTCTCATCCATGTCTTTATGTGGAAGTTCTTTGTAACTAGTAATGCTAAGCCATGAATGGAATATTTAATAAAAATGTAATACATCTTTGTACCCTAAATGATGGTCTTTCGTGGGCTATGTTGCAGGAGCTTCTTGGCAAGAGCCAACAAAAAAAACAAAAAAAAATAGCTGAAGTTTTTTTACGGAGGATTGGATAAGTGATAAGCATGCAACTGGCAATGCCACCTTTTGAGATAGCTAGATGATTTGTGTTTTTAAAAAAAAACTAGATTTTTAGAAAAAAATGTGTTTTTAGAAAATGCTAGAAACTTCATACGAAAAGAAAAACTTAATGCATACCTGGAAAAAGGATGGATAAGAAAGCTTAGTTGTCACTGATAATTTAACCATCATGTGTAGTTAGCAAGTCATTGTTTTTTATGCTTATAAATCAGAAGTTGACGTAAAGCGTGACAAGAAAGTAGAGGAGCTCCGAGGAATTGGCACTTTGTGCAATGCTTGTGAGAGGTTTGCTATGTAAAACCTTAGAGGAATAAATTGGCACTCTGTGCAGTGCTTGCATAAAACCTCAGAGGAAGAAATTGACACTTTGTGCAATGCTTGCAAGAGGTTTGCTATGTAAAACCTCAAAGGAAGAATTTGGTACTCTGTGTAGTGCTTGTACGAGGTTTGCTATGTAAAACCTCTAAAGAAGGAGATTGATACTCTGAGGAGTGCTTGCAGATGTGTGGTGCCCTATGGATAGCAATTGTGTAATGTTTGATGTGGCCGTTGAAATATGATAAAAACAATTTTTTGTGTTTGTTGTGTTTAATTGATTATGTTGCTATAAAGTGGGGTTCTCTATTTATTGTTTTTCTGTGGTGGCATGAAGATGTCTGAACAGCTAGGAGAGGTTGTTGTTTAATTGACCCACTCTCCGCCGCTGCATCATTGGGCTAGTCTTTGAGGTTGAATGATCCTGATTTTAGATGAAAAGGTTGATAACTCCAACAAAAACATCCTACAAAATATCAAATATAAAATTCCAAAACAAAAATAGGAAAACAAAATTGACATTATTCATAAGTGCCTAGTTTAAATGAATGAAGAAATAACAACCAAATAACAGAACTTGCATATATTATTTGTGATCTCTGAATATTTAGGCTTTTACCATAAGTGTTTATAATAAAATTCTAAAATCGCACTAAAATTGGAATTAGCCCTTTAAATTAATTTATTCTTCATGCATAGTTTCATGATAAAAACTCTATAAGAAACTTAGCACAACTTTTGCAGAACTATATGCAAAGTCATGGGTAATCATTAGTCAAACCCGAGCCATATGTTTGTAATCCCATCTAGCCATGAATGTGAATCATAGGGCCATAACTATGATCCAAATTTTACTAGAAGGTTAGGTGTTATGGACAGAGCATGATCCAAATTTTACTAGAAGGTTAGGTGTTATAGACATACCATCAAAATTTTACAATTCCATTTTGAGATAAACAAGGAATTGGATATTTAATAGTATAATTTGGATGGTCATTCACAAATTTTTATTATACTTGATGCAACCAGGGCAGAAAGGCTTAAGTGATTCAGAATAGAGGATTAACAAAAAATTAATAACTACAAGAAATTTACTTTTTACTTCACACTATTTAACTTATGGTTTGAAAGAGTTGAGGTACCAAGATTTTGTAACTCTTACATATTTTGGCCTTGAAAGGCCCAATGCCATGTCAAAACACAGAAACCACAATTTGCATTTCCTCCCAGCCTTTGGATGAATTAGCAACATTCCAGAGGGAATTAAACTAGATTATAAGCACACAAATATGGCAGTTTTTAGGGAACCCCAAATATATATACTATATGAAAGTGTGAAGTGACAGAAAACCTGAAAAACTGAAATAAGGAAAATAATTAATTCACAGTTCATACTATATAAGTCAATAGCATCAAATGTCATAAAGCTCATAGTTAAAATGCCGTTATGGAGACATCAGGCATTAACCAGAAATTGGTAATGTTTTTGAACGCACTCCAAATGGAACTAAAAGGAAAATGAATGAATAATAATCACTTTGATTCAAGAGAGTCGAACCAGAAGTGCAATGACAGACCTAAACAGAAGCAGAAGATACAAATAGCTCATAATACTTGGATCAAGCCAAAATCAGTTGAGAATTCTAAATGATGTTTCAACAAAAATAAATTCTTTAGTATTGCTCTATATTAAGGACTTTGCCTCTTTTCTGGCATATCAGCAAGATAGAATAGCAACATAATAATACAAGATAGTAATATCTTTGCTACCAATACTTCTAAATCCAACCTTCTAGTGGCATCTCCCTTTGCAGTGCATTCTTGAACATATTCATGAAAAACCATGCGTGTTCAGAATCTCTTACTATCATCTCTCAGAGATTATCTAATAATAGCAAAGCAAACTAAGAATAACCAGAAAATTGCATACATTAAGTTTAAAACTGTACATATCTCATTTAAATACCATCTATTCTGGAACCCATCGACATGGAAAATCATTTGAGTTCCATAAATGAGGCTCAAAGACAGAACAATTAGCTTTCTTTAACATTTTGATATCTGCAAACTGCATTTTTACATCAAGGCTGCAAGGTCAAATGGAATGGCTACCCCTGAATTTGGCTTTTGGCTTGAATCTAAACAATGGGATTGTTATCTTACCTTTTATTTATTAAATTATTAGTTATTTTATTTATCTAACAACCAATTATCTGATTTCTAAATCTCAGAGACAGCCTTTTGCACACATTCAAGAAATCTCACTTCACAAGGACACATAGCCTAAGTTACGGATACAAAACCAAAGGAGGCAGACATGGAAAGGACAAGGATCAATGATAATGTTCCTAGAACTCCTGGATTCAATATGGTGTGGACACAACTATACGTATATATATAGAGAGAGAGGGGTTTCAAAGTTATGTACAGAAAAGGATAAAAACATGATACGTAAAAACTGCTGATTATCAATGTTCCATGAAGTCCCCTTTTCAAGGGCATGAGAAAATGTGGGGACATGAAAAGGGATGCCAGGAAGTCCATCCCAAATCCTAGGAAAGGGGAATGACTGTCTGTGTGTATATATATAAAACAGATTTTAGAAGCGCATAGTTAATTTCTATTACGAGTTATGCAGGGCTGAAAAATTTCAGCAAAAATGATATGCAGGGCTGAAATTTTTTAACAAAAATGATGAGGTTTATTCCCCTTGGCGGTGACTACAATAACAAGAAGAATGTTAGGAACCTTCAGATCAAAATAAGCATAATCCATAATAGCAATGCAGAAATTAACGGAAATGTTAAAATAAAATAACACGAGTGCTTATAAAAATAGCTGAAAGAAGGGGGGAAGAAAGTAGAGAGGGGAGGGCTCTGGTCCCTCCCCTGCTCCCCCTCCCATGGCTCCTGGTTCCTGCCCAGTCCCTGGCTCAACCCAGGTCATCCCTCCCGGGGAGTGGTTGTTTGCAGATGATCTCCTGGGGGGAGATCCTTCTCCACTATCTGCGCCCCTCCCGGCCGGCTAGGGTTTCCTTGGTTGTTTTTTCGGACTGGTGCTTCCCAGGGATCCCTGTTTGGTTGGGGATCCCTTCCCTTTTTCCCTCAGGCTTCCCCCTGGGGTTTTTTGCAGGTTATTCGCGTGGATCTGGTCCCCTGCGTTTCTCGGTGCGGTGGAGGTGACGGTTTAGGGTTTGGACAACTTCCCCCTTTTTCTTGTGAATCCTCGACGGGCTCTGTGCTTGGACGGGATTCTTGGTCCCTGCTGCTGGGATCCTCTTTTGTTTTCCCGGGGCGGGTTCCTTGTGGTACAACTCTTTGGTCACTTCCTGATGGGCTGGATCCTCTCTGTGCTGGCTGTCGGCTTCCTACAGGATGGCTCTCGCTGAACGGAATGTTTTCCCGGTGGGCGGCTGGTTTCTCCACAGGGCGGGATCCGCCAAATCCGTCGGTTTTCCCGCGATGCGGGATCCTTTCTTTTTTGCTGGTTTCCCGGATGGCGGGATTTCCCTGTTGCTTCCCGCTAGGCGGGATTGTTTGTGGTGGTTTTGACTGCTTCCCGCGAGGCGGGATTTTATTGTAACGGTTTTTCTTTGCTTCCTACTGGGCGGGATCTTCTCGATGGTGGTTTTTGGCTACTCCCCGCTGGGCGGGATCTCCAAAACTACTTTCTTTCTTATTTGTTTGTTTCCCGCTGAGAGGGATTGTTTCATGCTTACTGTTACCGCTGGGCGGGATTTCTGTTTTGGTGTTCAGTTTCAAGGGATTGATGCCCTAGGCCCATTGCTTATGTAATCAGGTTTTGGGATCCTTGTTAAAACCCGCTGTAAATACAAACACTACTTACCAAAAAAAAAAAAAAAGCTGAAAGAAAATACAGCAAACTTATATCCTCGCAGGCCTCTTTGAGTGGGGAACCTCCTTGGATGCAGAGCTTTGTTACAATATGAAGATATGAGTTGATACATTCTTTTTCCACCCTGCCTTATATAAACTCGTATTTACAAATAAGTAACCATTACATCATTAAAATAACTCCTACTTACACAAGTAACTGTTACATTATTCTCCTTCTTACATCATTACTAATTCCCACTTAGAAGTAGCGGTTTCATCATAATGGGCCCATACACACTAGGAACCCATGGTGAAACATTACATAATGATAGTTATGTTAGGATAGGGTCCTAACAAAGAACTACACTTAAAAATCCAGGCAAAAAAAACATTGCTTGATTGGCAAATAAAGCAGACGCATCCTCATTGGAGGGAATAGGGGCACAATGGGTAAGGAAGACATCCCCTTACTCAGCTAAAAATTCAAATTACTTCTCAAAAATTAAAAAACATTTAGGTGACCCGGGGACATTTTAATTTTCAGATTTTATCTCCAAAAGCCACTGCAAGAATGTAGTGATATGCTGCTCCCAAAATCAACTGTTAAGGCATGGAAATATATTATCTGAGAGTGCCCCAATAAATTGAGGTGCTTGTTACATGGGCACATTCTACTAAGACTTCAACAAGAACAGATGGTCTTCATATACCTACTGGCTGTAAAGGTGATGCTAAAAGATGTCCACAACTGACTCTAAAAATTAGAAAGGCAGAAAAGGCAAAATCCTGGTTCAAAGTGGAAAGAGAATACAAAAATGGTAACAAAAAAGCAGTCAGAGGAATACCATTGTTCCTCCCCTCGAACATGAACAAAAAATTATCTTTACTGAGATATCAAGTAGAGCAGGAACATTCAACAACTCATATAAAACTGTAAAGAATAAGATTGGTGATGTTGTAGTTTGCATATTCTATCAATGTTATATGACCGTAAGTCATTATTTGAATGCTATTAAAGGCTGTTGAGTTTTATAAAGGTGTGTGCCTCCTTTGTTTGTGCTGTTAATAAAAGGCCAGGAGATATACAGAAACATCCTTGAAACTTCCGGGGTTTTTCCAGATAGAACTAGCTTTTCCAAGCATCTCCAAAATGTTTCCTTTTCCTTGAAACCTTGAAAATAATCAAACAATTATAAATCTGAAGTGTTCTATAATTTCAAATGTCCATTTATCCCTGACGATTAGACCACTTAAAATTCACTCCTATCAAAATACTCCCTGGCTGAAGAATGGGCATTATTTCCTACCCCAGTCACTCATTCAAATAAAGTTTAACTAATTGAAATTAACGATTAAAAGAAATAATAAAAAAATACAAAAAGTGATTCGACCAAATGACGAACACTTCTATCAACTGTTCTCTCAGATATTATTTTTCCCTCATACAGACCCTGTAATAATTACATGAATGAAGCAGTTCCCTCGCAGCGGAAGAAATCGGGTTGCAAGTATAACATTAAACAACCCTCTCTGGAAGCCCTAATGTATCTCCAAAATTTAGCACCGGTTTTTCAAAAGGAACTTCAGAATGAAGTTCTAGCATTTGACTGGGAACCACGCCTCTCTTCAAGGCTTCTTGATAAAGCAATTTCACACCTTCTATCCTGCCAATTTTGTGGTGTGCTCTAATCAATATATTGTAAGTGACATCATTCGGATCAATGCCATTTTCCATCATAAAATCCAACATTTTCAGAGCATCATCTAATCTTTTCTGTCTGCAATACTCTTTAACAAGTGTGTTACATGTCACAAGGTTAGGAGTAATGCCATTTCTCATCATTTCATGGAGAAAGGCATAAGCCCTCTCCATCTCTCCAACCTTAACATAAGCATGTATCAGATAATAGTAATTAGGTGCACTTTTCCCTTGGCGATTCTTCTGTATTATTTCAAACAACCTAGCTGCATCTTTAGTGTTAGGTTCCTTGCAGAGTTGTCGAAATAGAAAAACCGAAGTTTGAAGGCCCACTTTATAACCCCTGTTTGCCATCTCGTCATGCATCTTCACAGCTTCTGGGAGTCCTCTCCCATTGAGAAGTGCATGAATTATGCTGCTGCATGTAAATTTATCAGGTATGCACTCCTGCGTAGTCATTTCTTCAAGAAGATGGATAGCCTCATTCAATTTCCCTTGCTTGCAATATCCATTAATCAATGCATTATATGTCACTACAGTTGGCGTTATTCCACCGATCAAAGCTTCATTGAAGATCTCTTTCGCCTCATCCAATCTACCCACCTTGCACAGATTGTCAAGTAGCACAGTGTAAGTATAAATATTTGGCTCACAACCCTTGTTCTTGATCATACTCAACCACTCCACAGCCTTCTCCAGCTTACCAACAGTGCAAAGACCAACGATCATAGAATTGTATGTCAAAATATTTGGCTCACAGCTATTCTCCTGCATTCTCTCGAAAATTGTAAAAGCTTGTTCCATCCTACCTCTCCTACAGAAGCAAGAGATCACCATTGTATAATTGATCACATCTGGGTTGGATCCACTTTCAATCATACCATTAAGCAAACTCAAGGCCTCATCCAGCTTGCCTTTCTTGCACATACACTGAATCATGAGGTTATAAGTCTTCTTATTCGGACTAACCCCATTGCCACACATATCAATAAACATATTTTCTACCGTGTTAAACTTCTTATTGTGCAACAAAACTTGGATGGTTGTGTTGTAGGAAGAAACAGGGGGCACATGCCCCCCATCCTTAATCAAATCGAAAAACGACAGAGCCTTCTTGACTCTCGAATTAAGCCCGTATAACCTAATGAGGCTATTGAGTATGCTCATAGTTACCTCACACCTCATGCTACTCATTTGCTGCACAAGGGATTCTATTTCCTCAAACATCTTTGCTTCCCCCAGGATTTCAATCATGGTCCCATACACATCACTGTGGTGTTCATAAGCTCGCTGTTTATCCATCCACTGGAAGAATCTGAGAGCATTTTGTGCATCTCTCTCGCGTTTTAACACCTGCATCACTATCTCTGGGTTCAAGTCATGTGCTATTGACTTCATCAACTCTTCCTCTGAGTCTTCCCAGCGTTCAGATTGAATGGCTTCACACACTTGGTTTACCAAGTCTTTCCTCACACCATAAGTAAGGGCAGAGGCAGAGGCCCTAAGTGACCTAACCCTGGATGGTCTCCTCCACTTGCTTTCAAAGCTATTCCTTGTTGGGTATCGTATCATATCCATGTTTTTCACACCCACATGGCCAAAGAGAAAGAAGCTGTGGGTTTTGGCTGCGGGTCTGCCATGATATAAGAGCAACGCAGAAGAAGGTGGAGAAAACAGACCTGGTTCAGCCGTGGGTTTTGGAGGGAGCATACGAGTATGTATGCCCGCTGCACCTCCACCTACTTTACATGTCACTGCTAACCCCGTCATTGGTGTTACCTGAAGATGCCCAACTGACTCCTTGACCAATGTTTAATACTGTTTTTGCAATTATATGCATTCCAGTACCGATCCACCTCAGATTATCATTGCAGCGACCAAAGGAGATAGGGAGGCTGATGGAAGCACAATCTCTTCTGCAATTTGGGGATCAACTGCATGTTGTGGTAAGCTTTCCGATTAATGGGTGTTGAACTCCATAGATTATCCTCCAGTCTCATTAATTGGACCCTAAATATTACCTTTTCACGTTGCCATCCATCTCTGCTGAAGTCTCCTCCCTTGGTTTTAGAACAGTCAATGGGGGTTAAATATGGGGAAACGCCATAAGGGTAAATTTTTTTTAATTAAAAATAAATAAATTAATTAATTATAATTATTATAAATAGTAATTTATTTGTTGTAGGTAAGTTGAAGAGTAGAATTTTTTTAAAAAGTTTTTGTCAAAATCTCCACCTCCACTCTATTAAATTCAGATACCTAAAATCTAATTGATAAAATTATATACCAAACATAACTCCAAAGCAGGGTGAGTTTAGAACCAGTGATTTTAGAACCAATGATAGTGATTTTAGAACCTAGTCGTGAATTCTCAAAGTAGGGTGATTTTAGAACCAATGATAGTGGATTCTCAGACATAGACAACCCGTAAATTTTTTTCGCTTGAATGTTAGAAGGAAGCGGGTGCCAATAAGAAATGAGTCGATTTTTTTATTGTTTTAAATTTTTGGAAAAAATAAAAAAATAAAAAAAGGATTTTTTATAATAAAAAATATTTATGAAAGTTATAAGGAAAGATGTTTTAGTTGAAAGTATGAATGTTTCAACAGAAGACAAGAAGAGAGAATCTCCTATCAGGCAATAAATGTTTTTTTTTTTTTTAAAGTAGGTTGAAAAGTTGAGGACATATCTAGGTAATAAATGTTATACTAAATATGATTATTAAAAATATGATGATTAGACATGACATAATGGTTCTTAAAAGTAGAAGGTGATTTTGACGATATAGAACCCCTTGGTCGTGGTTTCTCAAACCAAGGCGGTCCTGCAAAGGGTTTTTAGTGACGGTATAGAACCCCTTGATCGTGGTTTCTCAAACCAAGGCGGTCCTGTAAAAGGGTTTTTAGTTAAATATATATATATATATATATATATAAAAGTTCTATGGATATTGTTGAGGTCTATTGAAGACTTAAAATTAGATCAAGTAGAAATGGTTGTTTTGCAAAAAGATTTCTCTTCATCGTCTTCTTCATTTAAAATCTTATAAATAAAATAATGGGTGTGTGGGTCATGATTTAAGTGGAGAGATCTTTTATATATATATATATATATATATATATATATATATATATATATATATATATATATATTTTGAAGTAAATACTTCTTATACACATCCACCATGGGGATTGAACCCGGGTCACATCACCGATAATGTAAGTGGCGTCCTTGTCGGTAGACCACACTCACGGGGATCCCCTATATTTAAGACCATAGAGTGTGAATTTTTCTATGGAGATAGTAACTAGCTTAGATATAAAAGATATATATCTAAAAACGTCAAGAGTTATCAATCCCGAGGCGTCTATCTTGGTAGTTTAAATATTTTAAATGTTTGCAACAATTGGTTAGTCGGCTGTTTTAGTTTAAATATTTTAAATGTTTTTGTTAATGTTGGTTTTTTTAATAAAAAAAAAAAAATTATGGCGTGACATGTATGACCTCTTTGCCTCCCACCCCTGTCTGCCATTGTAGGAACGCCTCTCGGTGTAACTATTAAAAGGCTTCTAATATGGTTAGAAATTTTAGACTTCCATATCAACTTCTCAATAAGGAGGTTTTGACAAATATTAGTAATATTCTAGGGAAGTTTATCTAGGCAAGACAAACTATTAAGAAACTAAGCATGCTAATATACCCAATATATATGTTGCCATAGATATTTCAAAACTTTTGCTACAATCTATTAAGATTAAATCTAAATCAAGAGATTGGGATTAACAAGTGGATTACAAAAACATTGCATTTTGATGTCATAAATGTTATGAGATTGAACATATGACAAATGAAAATTATGGAGAAAGAGAAGAAATTTTGTGGCATGAGACGAACATCAATATGAAGCAATGAGATTGTACCATAGTGGAAGATGGATCAAAACAAGGATTTTCCACTCCCAAGAAAGTGGCAAAGAAAGTCCCTCTACGATATTAAATGACAAAGGTCATTACAAATTACTTTAATCAACCATTAGAAGAAACAATCCATTACAAGATATTTCAAAACTTTTGCTACAATCTATTAAGATTAAATCAAAATTAAAATAATGGGATCAACAAGTGGATTACAAAAACATTGCATTTTGATGTCATAAATGTTATGAGATTGAACACATAGTAAATGAAAATTATGGAGAAAGAGAAGAAATATTTTGGGCATGAGACGAACATCAATATGAAGCAATGAGATTGTACCATAGTGGAAGATGTATCAAAACAAGGATTTTCCACTCCCAAGAAAGTGGCAAAGAAAGTCCCTCTACGACATTAAATGACAAATGTCATTACAAATTACTTTAATCAACCATTAGAAGAAACAATCCATTACAAGATATTTCAAAACTTTTGCTACAATCTATTAAGATTAAATCAAAATTAAAATAATGGGATCAACAAGTGGATTACAAAACCATTGCATTTTGATGTCATAAATGTTATGAGATTAAACACATAGCAAATGAAAATAATGAAGAAAAAGAAGAATTTTTTTGGGCATGAGATGAACATCAATATGAAGCAAGGAGATTGTATCATAGTGTAAGATGGATTAGAACAAGGATTTTCCACTCCCAAGAAGGTGGTAAAGAAAGTCCCTCTACAACATCAAATGACAAAGGCCATTACAATTTTCTTTAATCAACCATTAGAAGATATTTCAAAATTTTTGCTACAATCCATTAAGATTAAATCTAAATCAAGAGAATGGGATCAACAAGTGGATTACAAAAACATTGCATTTTGATGTCATAAATGTTATGAGATTGAACACATGGAAAATGATAATTATGGAGAAAGAGAATACTTTTTTTGGGCATGAGACGAACATCAATATGAATCAAGGAGATTGTACCATAATGGAAGATGGATCAGAACAAGGATTTTCCATTCCTAAGAAAGTGGCAAAGAAAGTCCCTTTACAACATCAAATGAAAAAGGCCATTTCAATTTAGTTTAATCAACCATTAGAAGAAACAAAAATAGGATAAATGAGGAACTACAATGCAAAAATTCAAATTCAAAAGCAATTAAGATTATAAAAGAAGATAGGGAGGTAAATTTTAGAGCAAGGAACGAAAAAGACATCAATGCTAATCCAAGTATGTCATCTTTAATTTTCTCAAGTAGTATAAAATTCTCTCCTTGTAATAAAAATGAAAGTAGTGTAGAGTGTATCCCTTGCATTTTATGGTTTCAAGAGCAACAAAATAAAGAAAAGAGTGTGGAGGATATGTGTGGAAATTTAGAGTTTGTGGGACAACATAAGAAAGTAAATACTATGGAGCATCATCCTTGCACTTTAAGGTTTTCAGAGCAATACTTATGATTTTCAAAGCAACATAAGAAAGTAACTACTATGGAGGATCATCCTTGCACTTTTTAAGGTAACATAAATAAGAATATGTTAGTGAGTATATTCCTTCTAGTTTAGAATCTCTAGGGTAGCATAAACCTTTAGAAGATAAGTTGTTAGAAACTGCAGATAAAATTAAGCATAATCCATAATAGCAATGCGGAAATTAAAGAAAATGTAAAAATGAAATAACATAAGTGCTTAAGAAAATAATCAAGTGGCTAGCTCAATCGGTTAGATTCCTCAACATTTAAGGAGGAGACCAAGGTTCAAATCTTACTAAATGATACATGGATAATATCCAATTTTTGTTGTAATACCACTATGCGGTGATGAAGTAATATGGGTGGGGTCCATTTCAATCCCATGTAACCAATTAAAAAAAGAGTGCTTAAGAAAATAATTGGTTGGAAATACAACAAACATATATTGCTCAAGAAGAACATAAATCAAAGGTCTCTTAGAGGAGGCAACCTCCTTGGAAGCAAAGCTTTGATACAATATGAAATGTGAGATGGTTCATTCCTTTCCACCCTTGTCTTATATAGACTCTTCTTTACAATAAAGTAATTGTTACATCATTATCCTACTTACTCTTGGTTTAAAATCCATATAAGTGGATGAGTTGCACCCTCAAGACCTCAACCAAGATTGGAAGACCTAGAATAACTTTTGATTCAACCTTTAGAGTAGGTCGGTTCCTATGATACTAGCTAAACTAACAAAAGGGTTTGCAGACTAAAGTAAGAAATACGTAGGGTTAGAAGCTAGAAGATAAAATGGCCAGTATTTAGCAACATCAAGAGACACAAGTGCATGAGAGTCTCATTATCCTAACTAGAATGAACTACCTAATAGACTAGAGATCTTAAAATTTTACAAAATAGTAATCACTTAAGCACACACATTCAAGCATTCCAGGATTCACACTAACAATAATCTAGGGAGAAATCCAGATAACATAATAAATCTTTACAAAATAAATTGCTCATATGATTTTAATAGAAATGCTTAAAATAAAATCAACATAGACACATATTCTACAAATCCTTTGACAAATATCAAACAACACTTCAATTTTCATTAAGAGGCATATAGCATTTGATCATACAACATGTGCAATTATAAAAGCTAAAGATCCAACCCTTTGAATGGGTTACATTCAAGTATATATAGTTTTTACATTTGCTTTCAATTAGCTTAGCATGATTGCTTTCAAAATAGACTGTAAGCCTATCAAGTTAGTGCAACATGTGTGTATCCTCTTTCAACTCATTCTGGTGCAATTGTAATGGTACCACTACATTGATGTGGTATGCTTTGATTTCATCTAAGAGAGTGGTCTCCTATGTGTCTTCATCCATAATATTATCTGACAAGTTTACTTTATTCCATACTACTCCATGACTGGCCTATTTGTATTAGGACAAGTGTCACCTGTGAAAGCCTCTGGTTATTAAGATCTTTTGACAATAGATTTTGGATGTAAAAAACAGGTACTAATTATTCTTTTCCCATCTGAAATTAGTTCAACCCTCTATTCTGCAGGTGTTGAGCTTTTCTTTTGCTTTCATGATGTCAACCCCATCATTCGTTTGAATCTTCTCAACATAACCAATTTTTTATTTCTCTTGTTGAATGCTAGACTTTTTTCTCTCCTTGATGACATCATCACTTTTGGAGTTTGAAACTTTGCTATACATAGCCAAAATTTTGCAATGCACTTTGTTGAATGTTGGATAGGGTTTTACTTTAAAATTCTTTGTCGATCCCATTTTTGATATCTTATACTTTTGTGCAACTTATGGTGACATCAACGCCTTCAATTGTTTGGCCCTCTTCTACACTTAGTCATTTTTGCTATTATTCATACCGAGTATTAGATGCTAGAAATTATGCTTGAGACTTAGTGCTTTATTAACATGCTTTATACCTTAAAAAATTTTCTATCCAACACTAACTTTTGGCTTTGTTGAATGTTTATGCGCCTTATGACGATGCCAACGCTTCAAAAGTTTGACGCTCTAAAAGTTTTATGTTCTTCAATACTTAGCCATATTTTGAGCATTCAACAAGGAGTTGCTTGATGTCGAGCTTTTTGCACATATTTTCTAACATCAATACTTTAAAAGTTTGGCACTCTCTCATATTTAGCCAATATTCAATTCTAGCGCTTAAAGCAAAAAGTTAAATTCTTCTACCTTAGTAAAATTTGTAACTCAGTTGTGTCGAATGCAAGCTAATTTTATGCTCATTGTTGATGTCAACATCTCAAAATTTTGATAGCCTTCTATACTTAGAAAAATCCTGCATCTTGATGTTGCACAAGCTTGGTGAGACTTGGCTTCTTTTCTACTTTTTATCCTACGACTATTTCATGTGTCATGTTGTGCCTCATCCATCTGGCTCTAAACGTACTAATAAAAAAATTACCTTTGAAGAGATAATCTATAGATTTGGATGAATTAATATTACCCATATTATTGACGCCTCGTAGGGGGTTTTTGCTTGTAGGGATACAAAACCCACACGGTCTTATCCTATTGGGCAACGAAATAAATAGGAAATAGAAGAGTCAAAATGAAACAAAAAAATTATTTGTACAATTGTATGCTCCCTACATACTTACCATCTCTAAGGTCCCAAATCTCTAGTGGATTCTTCTTGTTCTTCTTCCATTGTTGCTTTGGATGTCTCACCTTGTTGATTGGTTCCTTGAATTGTTGAAGGAGCTATTGTAAGCTAAAATAATATGCTCATATTATCCCATGCTTTCTGAGAGGGAACATGTACTGCTCTAAACTTGTGGAGAACTTCCTATAGTTCAAAATATTGATCAAAATATGGGTCTCCGTATCTTCGAGCCAATTCTTGAGATTTTCATAACAATGTAGAGAGCCTATGGAAGAGAGCAATGATATGTTTTATTTCCAAAGGGTTAGGCAATGCATCAATTTCACCTCCACCATTGAATTGCTAGTCTGATTGTTGGTTGAGTTGCTTTGCATTGTAAAAATGGTCATTCTCATCCCATAATCTAGGGAATCCAAGATCCATGACCTCTTGAACTACAAGTTTTATCTTATTTTTACTTTCTTTTAGTGTAGTTATTAGGTCCTATCCTTCCATGATCTTTTGGTTTCCACATATTACTTGAGTTGAGAAATTTTTTGACTCACTCAAGTATCTCTTAGAGTGCGTTGCTAGGTATATATATCCTCTTTTATTTTGCAAGATACAGAGTGTTACGTCTACCTACTCCACTTTACCTATACATTTTGTCTTACTCTATTGAATTATTCTTTTGCTTCCTGGATCAACTTTGCAAAATATGCTATCCTTTTAACTAAAAATAAATCTCTCATCACTACTTTCTTAATCTTAATTAAGTATTGGCTTCTAAATTATTTCAGCAATTCCTTGGAAATGATTGGACTCTATGGCTTCTCCTTCTCCTTTTCAATCTTTGATTGCATATTTGCCAATGTTTCTTCCTGATTTTGGAGCTTTATCCTTAATTCTTATAGCTCCTTCTCTTGCATCTAGATCCTTGTGCCTCCTATCACAACTTATTCTCCAAAATTTGGATTATTTTATCTTTCTACTGTAATTTCTCATCAGTTGGAGATTTGTCCAACAAGAGCTTTAGGTCATGGACTTCAATTTTTAGAGCATTTTCTCCACTTCTTCCTTCTTTAGCCTCTACTCCAAGTTTTTAAGCTTATTTTTAGAAGCTACATACTTTACCTTTGTTTGATTGTTTAGGAAAAACATGTTTGCTTCAATATCAATAGCTCAGAGTGTATCTTCCCTGGGGATCTTGGAGATATCATACCTTTTCATCTTAATGTGATAATCCACCATGGTCATTTCTGAAATAAATTTCTTAACCTTTGTAAATTCAACCACTTTAAGTTACTCCTCAGTGATTGGATCAAAAACATTATATGTTTGTGTGGTTACCTTTTGTGTCTCGCTTTGAGGTTCTTGTTGTTGCCCCCATGTATAGAGGTTTGTTTCAAGTTATTGAATTACAAAGAAGACTTCTAGGTGTTGATGAACAAAGACAAGAGAAGCAGTAAAGGCAGATTGAAAAGGAGAAAAGTTCATTGAAGGGGGTGTCAATGATGCAATGCTAGTATTTATAGGGGTGTGTGAATATGTACTTATGGGGGTTTTTTGACTTTCATGTGCATGGGAAATGGAAATCATCTTTGGTGATAGATTTTGAGGGAATGAAACCTCTATTGCAGGGGGATATGGTGGGAGTGGTTGATTTGGTGGAGGTTATGAAGGTGGTGGATGAAATTTAGGAAGAAGAGTAGAGATAGAAGATGTACCTGGTCCTCTTGCTTCAACACTGGCTTCTATGTTGTTGCATCAATGTTTTTGATCTCTGTGTTAGTTTTTTGAATCTCCTACTCTAGTTGCTACCTTTTGGATTTCTTTGTGATCTTTTTCTATTTAGTGCTTGAATGAATCTTTCTCTTTGTCTTCTTGATCAATTTTCTATGGGACTTATATTTAATAGGGATTGCCATAGAAATTATTTCTCTTGTGTGCTTTGTTATCGGAACCACTTCAACTCTTGCCATGTGTTTTGTTGGCTCCTTCAAACTTGATTTTGATAACTTTTCTATTACTGGAAGTTGTTCAAGTGCACCTACATTTTTAGCCTTCGTACTCCATCTCCTATGTACAATTGGTGCTTTTGAGACTAAATTTTCATTTGAATCTCCATAAGTAACTAAGGGTTATGCTATTTTGGGAATTCGTTGCATAATTTATTCTTCTTCTTCATAAGGGTACATCTCTTCTTCTTGATCCTTCAATTTTATCAACTACAAAAATCTCTCCCCTTGGTGATCCTCCATCTAAAGTTTATATTTATTATCAAATTCTATTTCAAAATCCTTATCTAAAGGATTGGGGAATGCTTTCTATTGCTTATATCGCTTGCATCATAAAATTCCTCACTCTCGAATCTTTTCCTCTATCCATTTTAGATTTTCTTTGATCTTATCCACTAGTTTATTGCTTATCCATTGTTCTTTATTTCTTATTAGATCATAAGCTCATTTGCAGTGATAACATTTCCTCCATGGGGACCATCCCTACATTTTATTAATATCAAGATCAAGGGCTTGATCCTCTTCATTATTCCTAAACTAATTGATATTTGGTTGAGAAAGATGCTCAAATGTTGGAGGCTTGGTGTTCAAATCTGCTAATCCCACTTTAAATTTACCCTTTGGATCATAATTCTATAGATGTGGCACTATCGACAATTGGAGGCCACTAAGCTTTTCATCTAGAATTTTTGTCTAAAATCTTTTTGTTATGCTTATATATTTGAAATTGGAGGGATAGGATAAGTGCAATATTTCTTGAATTCAACTTCAAAATTTTTATCCATTTCATCAATTTTCCTGCATAACTCTATGTCAAACACCTAGTTTGTGACATAATAAGGTAGAAAATAAGGGTTTCTAGGAAAATTGTACACTCTGATGATGGTACCACTTTCCAAAAAATACCAGTCCCCTAATTCATGCCTTCTACCATGCAATTTGTCAACTTTAGAGCTGAGGTGATGAATTTGACCATAAATGCATGCTAACATAGGACCTAGAAAGAGTCGATTAAACTCAAGATATGGGGATGTTTTTCTGAGTACTAGGGTCCAATCAACTATAGGATAAATTATTTCATAATTTTCTTTTACTTGAAGTGGTACACTATGAATTTTTGGAGGTATACGATACAGAAATATCTAATCTAAGTATGATAATTAACAAAAGGTGTCCTCTTTGAGCTCTTGTTTATCAATTTTTATTTTTTGGCTAGTTGGCCAATCATTGCAGTCAAATAGACTTTAGAGAGTAATAAGCCCTTTGGAAATATGGTTATTGTTTAGCTAAATAAAATACTCTTCATTTATATTTTCAAAGATATATTTAGTCATATTTACATCATCTATTTATTGCATTAAGAAATCTACTACCTATTCATAATTATCGAACACTTGCCAGAAAGTATCCTTATCTAGCACAAAGGGCTTGAAAACTAGTTTAACAAATCTTGAATTTTTTATTAAATTAGAAGCAAGGGAAAAAATTGCTCTATGAGAAGTTAACACATCAGGTTGTGCATTCTACTCCCTAGGATTGTCTTTATATTCAAAACCTCAAAGCTTTAAAACAGATCCCATACTCTATTTTGGTAAGATTTCAAGTAATGTTGCTTGCTACTGTATTTTTTAATGACCTGCTTTACTACCAGTTTGGTATCTCCATAAATCATCAATAACTTTATTCTCATCTTCTTTACTTCTCTCAATCCTATAATGCTTTATATTCTATTGCATTATTAGTACAACTCTAAGTTAGATAGTAGGAAAGGCGCTTCACTCCTTCAAAAGGTGATACTAAAACTATGATAGCTCTAATGCTATTTTTAAATTTAGTTCTATCAAAGTACATCTTCCATATCTCTATTTGTTGGAGTTCATTATTTGACATGGCCAGGAGCTTTTTCTCTTTTGGTTTTGAGATAGAATAGGCACCTATCCCTATTTTAATCACAACATTAAAGTTTCTAAGTGAAAACTCATCCTTAGTTTGTAGCTCATCTATTATGTCTTCTATCGAGTCAACTTCGTCACTAATCATACTGACATTATTCTCCTCTTCAATTTTTCTATGTGATACGAGGAGGGCATTTTTACAAATATTTTCACCTTCCTACCATTATGAGGAATTTCCATATGTGAGTAGTCTAAAGAAAAATATTTGCCCAACTTGGTTGTAAACTTATGAGAGAGGCGCATACCAAAGTATGGCTCTAGTTCTACCATGCCCACTTCTTGTATGAATGTTATCTATGGCATCTTGTGGAGCATCATGGTTATGTATTTAATTATGTCAATATTTTTGGCTAGGGTTCCATCTAGTTGAAGCACTCCAAGAGTGGACAAGGTATACTCCATGCCCATTAATTCACATATTGCTTTCAACATTACTATCATTATTGCTCTAGAATCTACCATACAATTATGCACAACCCATCCTTCCATACACAAGGACATGCAACAAGGAGGCCTATTTTTTCTTCTTCCTAGCATATATTTACCTTGTGCTAAATTTAGTTTTGGTTGAGACTTATCTTTAAGCTAGGTGGATTTTAGTGATGCTTGGAGGAAGTCAATTTGTCTTGTAATTATTAGGGTGTCATACATGATTTCTTTGGATGGAGTTTTCTTAAGCTCCTCCATAGTTTTAAAACCTAAAGACTTTGATTTTTTTTTCTCTTCTTTTTCTAGTTCATCGAATCTCCTTCAGTACTCTTGTGTTGCTTTTATTCTTTGTCACTTAGTAACATAAGGATATTGGAGTTTATTCCTAGCTTGATCCTAAGTTTTAGCTACCTTTTCCTACATTGGTTTTTATTGATCTTTAGGATGCTCCTTTGGAGTTTCCTCCCTTCTCTAAGTAGGTTAAGGTAATTTCTTTTTTGGTTGCTCTATTTTTTGAGATAAGACTTTGAATGTATCTAGTCTCTTGGGATCTACATGCAATTATTTCTTATCACATTGGATCAAGATTGATATAGACACCTCTTCTATGGGATCTTGCATCATCAAATTCTTATCTATTTTCCAAAGCATATTAACTTGGCTTTTTTGTGCTCTTTCTACCTTTTCAACTATATTTTTTTGCATTTGATGTTGGTGAAGCATACAAGTGTTTTCACCATGTGGATCATTGCAAGTTGAGCATCAATAATTTGATTCTAATGTTGAAGTAAAAGGATTATCCTCCTAGTTAATATATATTGCGGTAGGCTTTCCATAGACACCATTATAAGAGGTTCCTTATTCTTTTATTGTATATGGAAATCTCTTGGGCAAGAAATTCCTTTCAACTTCTCTTCTTTTCATAGTTGTGATTTTATGTCAAATGTTTTAATGCCATGATTATTTTCTTCATGTTAGTTTTTTCTTGAGGTTTAGGGGAAGCTAATGCATGTCTAGCAGGAGGTGTCGATAATGCTGGTGTTGAAGGGATCATGCTAGAAACTTCACTATAGGAATTGAAGCTATATTTTGCAGATGCATGATTATGACTAGAGTTTGTGTTTCATGTTTAGATTGTGAAATTTCTAGAAAATATGACATTACATTTTTGGGATGAAGTTTTCCCATAGTGATTAACATATTCTTTGCAATTATAACAATTTGATAGATCTCAAGAAATATCAAAACTTTGAATTGACATATCAATAATCCTAGATCTAAATTAAAGCATGGATGTAATAGTATAATGCTTAGGGATCATTTGTCTTAATATATTATGAAACTCTTTTCTAATTCCTATTTAATATGATGTTGAAATCCATTATTACTTCCTAAGGATGCCTTTATATAGTGGTGAATTGGGTCAACAATGAGAATGGGTTTACTAGCTCATTAAATTCTTAAACTAATCTATCAACAAGTTGAGCCCATGAATGAATACTTCCATCTTGAAGGGTTTGGTACTAGTATAATACCTTACCTTTGAATGATAGTACCAATAACCTTATAATAACACCATCTTGAATGTCATGGATAAGCTAAGGAATCTATATCTTGATAATGGTCATATGTTGTTTTTCTTGTACCATGATAAGTTAGCAAATATTTTAGTGCTGCCTAGGGGATCATGTTTTGATTTGCTAGGTTTAGTGGTCTAGTATTATTCTAATCAGGAAAGTTTTGTTGAGGTGAAAGATTAGCCATTAGAATTATCAGAACGAAGAGATCTAAAATGTGTAGACCCTACACTTTTTAAAGGAGTTGATGAAGAAGATGATGAAGATACACATCTTCTAAATATTAATAGGGGTAATTCAATAAAATATATTGATTCATCCAATATTTTTGCTATTGCTCTTATGATCATAGGCCTATAAGTAAAATGGTGACTAGTTTCTCTAAGAATAATCTATTTTAGTGGAGTTTCTATGTGATTGTAAATATGATCTATTAGAGTAGAATGCCACCAAGATTCCACTCAATCAAGTGAGATTTCTGACCCATCGAGCATGCTAAAAACTCTTGGTACAAAATACCCCTAAGTGGATGAGTTGTACCCTCAAGACCTTGACCAAGAATGAAATACCTTGAATAACTTCTGAGTTAGCCTTTGGAATAGGTTGGTTCCTATGATACTAGCTAAACTAACAAAAGGGCTGTAGACTAAATTAAGAAATGCATAGGGTTAGAAGCTAGAAGATAAAATGGATAATATTTAGCAACATCAAGAGACATAAGTGCATGAGAGTCTCATTCTCCTAACTAGACCGAATTTCCTAATAGACTAGCCATCATCAAATATTACAAAATTTTAATCACTTAAGAACACACATTCAAGAATTCCAAGAATCGCATTAACAATAATCTAGGGAGAAATCCAAATAACAAAATAACTCTTTATAGAATAAAGTGCTCATTTGATTTTAATATAAATACTTAAAAGGAAATCAACATACATACATATTCTACAAAATCCTTTAACAAAGGCTAAACAATACTTCACTTTTCATAAAAAGGCATATAACATTCAATCATATGACATGTGCAATTGTAAAAGCTAAAGAGCCAACCCTTTGAATGGGTTATATTTAAGTATATGGTTTGTACCTTTGGTTTCAATTAGCTATCATGATTGCTTTTGAAATAGACTGTAGGTTTATTAGTTTTGTGTAGCATGTGTGTATCCTCTTCCAACTCATTTTGATGCATTTGTATTGGAGCCACTATGTTGATGTGGTGTGCTATTATTTCATATAAGAGAGTGGTCTCCTATGTGTCTTTATCCAATCCATAAGATTTTTTGGCATGTTTGCTTTATTCCATACTACTCCATGAATGACCCAGTTGTATTAGGATAGATGTCACATGTAGAAGCCTCTTGCTATTAATATCTTCTAACAATAGATTTTGGATGTCAATAATAGGTTCAAATTCTTCTTTTTCTAGTTAAAATCAGTTCAACCCTCTATTTTGTAGGTGTCAAGCTTTATGTTTTCTTTCATGACATTAGCCCCATCATCCATTCGACTCTTCTCAAAAATTAGCCAAATTTTTATTTCTCTCACTGAATACTGGACTTATTTGCTCTCCTTGATGATGTCATTGCTTTTGGAGTTTGACCCTCTGCTTTACTTAGCCAAAATTTTACAATGCACTATGTTGGATGTCAGATAGGATTTTACTTTAAAATTCTTTTTCAACCCTATTTTTGTTATGCAAAGCTTTTGTGTAAATTATGGTGACGTCAATGTCTTCAAGTGTCTGACCCTCTTCTATACTTAGTAACTTTTGTTATCATTCATACCAAGTTTCAGATGATAGAAATTATGCTTGAGACTGAGTGCTTTATTGTTAGGTTTTATGCCTTACAAAATTTTCTATTCAATACTAACTTTTGGCTTTATCAAACTTTTTTGCACCTTATGATGATATCAACACTTTAAAAGTTAGGAACTCTAATAGTTGAACATTATTTGATAATTAGATAATTTTTGAGCATCTGGAAAGGATCTGCTTTGGTGTCAAGTTTTTTTCACAACTTTGTTAACATCAACACTCCAAAATTTTATCTCTCATATTTAGCCAACTGGTTCTTAAAGCAAAAAGTCAGATTCTTCTACCTTAGTCAAATTTGTAACTCAAATATGTTATATTCCAGACAATTTTGTGCTCATTGTCGATGTTAGCATCTCAAAATTTTGGTAACCTTTTATAACTAGCAAAATATTGCATCTTGATGTTGCACAAGCTTCCTAAGACTTGGATTCTTTTTTACTTTTGACTTGATGACTATTTTATGTGTCCTGTTGTGCCTCTTGTCCATCTGACTCTACACATGCTAATAGAAAAATTTACCTCTAAGAGATAATCTATATATGTGGGTGAATTAATTTTACCCACACTTACATCATTACTAACACCCGCTTATAATAAAAGTAGTGGTTACATCATAACGGGCCCATACACACTAGGCGCCCAAGGTGCAACATTACATAATGATGGTTATGTTAGGATAGGGTCCTAACATGCCCTCCCCCTTCAAGAAGCTTTGTCCTCAAAGCTTGAGGTGAGAAAACTGTTGTTGGAGTTGATGGAGCGGCTCCCAAGTGGCATCTTTTGGCTACAATCCCTGCCATTGTACTAAAACATCAATGAGTGTATGGTTGCGAAGTGATGTTGCAAAGTGTATGGTTACAAAGTATACATATCCAATGGTCTAGAATACTCTCAAGTTCCAAGATGACTAAGCCTTCTTCATCCAACTAAGGTAGTGTTGATTGAACCTGTGTACGACTGCCAATGACCTTTTTTAAAGATGAGACATGAAAAACTAGATGTATGGAGGAGGCTAGCAATTTGAGCTTGTAGGCCACAGGGCCAATCTATTGTAGCACCTTATATGGTCCATAGAATTTGGCTGCTAGCTTTTGACGACCACGGAGTTTCAATGATGATTGTTTGTATGGTTGCAAGCGTAGGAACACCATGTCCCCAACATTAAAATTGTGCTTTGAGCGGTGTTGATCCACTTGTTGTTGCATACGATTTTGTGCCATAGCCAAATTATCCTTGAGATGTTGGAGAAGTTGTGCATGCTCCCTGAGAGTGGAATCCACTGCTTGGACCTTGGAACTACTAGGGATGTATGATAGAAGTGATGGTAGAGGGTGTCCATAAACTACTTCATATGGTGTCATCTTGGTGGTGGAGTGATATGAAGTATTATACCACCATTGCCAATGGAAGCCATTTGACCCACTGAGTCGGTTGCTTAGATGCAAAGCAATGGAGATATGTTTCCAAGCACTTGTTAACAATTTTCGTTTGTCCATCTATCTAGGGATGGTATGTCGAGCTCATCTTGAGTTGTGTGCCCTGCAATTTGAACAGTTCCTACCAAAAATGACTAGTGAATGTGGGGTCATGGTCAGAAACGATGGATTGTGGCATGCCATGAAGGCGGAAAATGGAATCAAGGAATATTTGTGCAATTATTGAAGCCTTGTAGGGGTGGGCTAGAGGACAGAAATGAGCATACTTAGAGAGACGATCCACCACCACAAGAATGATTGTTTTGCCTCTAGACTTGGGGAGCCCTTCAATAAAGTCCATGGAAATGTCTGTCCAAACAATCTCCGAAATAGGAAGAGGCTAGAGTGTGCCTGGTGTGCATATAGTTTTCCCTTTCATACACTGACAAGTATCACATTCTGCCACAAAAGTCTGAATATCCCTTTTCATCCTTGCCCATGAAAATGTGCGTTTAGCCCGCTCATAAGTCTTTAAGAACCCAGAATGTCCTGCAATCGGGGAAGCATGCATTTCTTGTAGTATAGATTCATGAAGTGGTGAATTTGTAGGAATAACAAGGCGACCTTAGTATCTCAAATGTTGCCCATCCCATGTATATCCTAGCTGAGAGTTAGGATCATGTTGAAGTTGTTGAATTAAGGCTTGCAAGGTAGAATCTTGGGTCACCTCTTCTTGAAGTTGGTGGATCCATTGAGGAAGTGGAGTTGAGATGGCACACAACATACCTTGGTCCTCATGTTGGCGGGATAATGCATCAACAACTACATTTTCCTTGCCCTTCTTATAAATTATTTCATAGTCATACCCTAGCAGTTTGGTGACCCATTTTTGTTGTTCAAGCATGGAGACATGCTGCTCAAGAAAGTATTTTAGACTGTGGTGATCTGTTTTGATTGAAAAATGTCGCCCAATAAGGTAAGGCCTCCAGTGGTTGACAACATGTAATATTGCCATCATCTCCTTCTCATAGGTCGATTTGCCCAGGTTTTTGCCTGACAATGCCTTACTAGTGAAAGCCAATGGCTGCCCTTCTTGCGTAAGCACTACACCAATTCCACTTCCTGAAGCATCACTTTCAACCACAAAAGGCTTAGAGAAATTAGGCATCGCTAGCACGGGAGTTGATAGCATAACTTGTTTGAGGCACAAGAAGGCATGTTCAACTAGTTCTGACCATATAAATGAGTTTTTCCTCAACATCGTTGTCAGGGGGGATGCAATCTTTCCATAATCATGGACAAATTTTCTATAGTAGTTCGGTGAGGCCTAGGAAACCCTGAAGACCTTTGAGAGTGTGTGGCTTGGGCCATTCTTGTATGGCAACAATCTTCTTTGGATCCACCTTGACCCCTTCCCCTGAAACTATGTGGCCGAGGTACTCCACTTCCTGCATTCCAAAAGAACATTTGGACCGTTTCACACACAATTGATTATCAACTAGGAGTTGCAAGGTTTGGTCCAAATGTTGCAAATGTTCCTCCCATGTGTGACTGTAAATTAGGATATCATCGAAGAAGACCAAAATGAATTTGCACAAAAAGGGCCGAAAGATTGCATTCATGAGACTCTGAAAGGTTGAAGGTGCGTTGGTAAGACCAAAGGGCATGACAAGGAATTCATAATGGCCTTCATGAGTATGAAATGTTGTCTTTGGAATATCTTCTTCCCTTAATCTTATTTGATGATATCCTGAACGCAAATCCAACTTGGAGAAGAAGCGAGCACCATGGAGCTCATCCAACAACTCATCAATGACTAGAATGGGGAATTTGTCTTTGATAATAATTTTGTTGAGTTCACGGAAATCCATGCATAACCGCCAAGACCCATCCTTCTTACGAACCAACAATACTAGAGAGGAATATGGGCTGACACTTGGCCGAATGACCCTTGCTGCTAACAACTCCTACACCATCTTTTCAATTTCAGTCTTTTGCACATATGGGTACTTGTAGGGACAAATGTTGGGTGGTACGCTTCCTGGGACGAAGTTGGATAGCATGATCATGGGTGTGTCATGGTGGTAACCCATGGGGTTTTGCAAACACGGATGCATGCTTATCCACAATTTCTTGTAATTTAATCGGCTGAATTATTTCATTGGTAGTTGGGGCTTGAAGTGCAAATAACTATGCCACCACTCCTTGAGACGATTTCTTCAAAAGTTTTTCCATTTGATGGGAGCTGATGAGTTGGGTAGGACCTACGGGCATCCCACGGAGAGTGTATTGCTTCCCCTACTCAATGAATTGCATCCAAAGCTCAAAAAAGTCCCATACTATTGGGCCCAATGTACGAAGCCACTGAGTTCCCAACACAATGTCACATCCTCCCAAGGGAAGGGCAAACATGTCTGCCTTGAGGTTGTATTCACCCATTCGCACCTTTACATTTCTACATTTTCCCTTGCATGGTAGGGTTCCCCCATTAGCCACCATGACTTCAAAAGAATTGCATGAGTATATGTAATAGTCTGCCTTTTTGGCTACCCGTGGATCAATAAAATTGTGGGTACTACCTGAATCAATAAGGATAATAAGTCATTGTCCCTTAAAATGCCCTACCACTTTCATGGTCTGGGGAGTGGAGATCCTGACTAAAGCATGTACTGAGATCTCAGGTGGTTGGTCCTCTATCGATTTCGACTCTTCAGGTTGCTCTTCTTCTTTATGTTCCTCCTCTTCTTCCTGTGATTCCCTGGTGGAAGGTTCGCCCACATCAAGTAAATATAGTTTCTGTTGTACGCACTTGTGGCCTGGAGAATATTTATCATCACAATTGTAACATAGTCCTTGTGCCCTCCATGCATCCATTTCTTCTCTAGTAAGGCATTTGATTGGAGGTGGTTTGTTGACCGTGTTTGATGAAGTCTGGGATGGAAGTGATGTACGAGCTTGTGGAGGTTTGAAGGTACGCCTTTGTGCTGTGAATTTATCTTCAGCCAACCTGGCCAAACCTACTATTGCCATCATGCTCGTTGGCTTGAACATTTTTACTTCAGCACGGATATTTTCCTTTAATCCACTAATGAAACAACTTTGGAAAAACTTTGCACTCAATCCCCTTGTGCGGTTTGCCAACTTTTCAAACTATGTTTGATATTCATGGACGGTTGTTGTCTATTTTAACTTGGTGAGGGCTCCAATGAAATCCTCATACTCACTAGGTCCAAATCAGATGAGTAATTCTATTTCAAATTCAGCCCAAGTAAGATGTGGGTGCATATTCTCCAACCATTGGTACCATTGAATTGCTTCATGCTCAAGGTTGAAGGATGCCATTGCGAGCCTTTGATTATGGGGAATGGCATGAAGAGCAAAATATTGTTTGGCCCTATACAACCAACTGGTTGGGTCCTCGCCATCAAATTTGGGAAAGTCTAGCTTGGGCATTCTATGATTTGTATTATTGGGCAAGGTATTTCATGCTCTTCCCTTGGAACTACCTTCTTGACTCCCTGTTGGCCTGTCTAATGTGTAGTATTTGGCATCTAGGCCTGCTATACGACTCTCAATGTCATCTAATCTATCCAATTTGTCTAGTTTGGATATTAGCAGATGGAATTCTTGTTGTTGATCTTCCAAATGTCTCACTTGTTCACCCAATCTCTCTATCTCTTGGGCAGCTCTAGTACCTCCGGCCATTTTTAAGCACTTTGGGGTCTCCAAAAAAGTGTATGGGTGTTATATATCAAAATGATCAGCTCGAAAAGAGGATCAGAATGGACTATACCACAAAATGACAAATTTGGGGTCCCCAAAAAAGTGTATGGGTGTTATATATCAAAACGATCAACTTGAAAAGAGGATCGGAATGGACTATACCATAAAATGACAAATTTTGGTTGTTTTGGACTTTTTTTAGCGACTACTACCAAAAATTAGGTTTTTTCTGCACATCTTATTGGCAACTAACAAGACTACTCTGACAACTCAATATGATAATTTATAATTAATTGGTCTAATATATTCTTTGTACTGATATATTCCCTGTCACTAATAACTGACTATAATATATTCTTTTACTATCAATTGTATATTCTCTGTTCTATCACACTTGATGTTCAAGACCTATCAATTTGTGATGAGACTAGTCTCCTCTACAGTATGCTCAAATCTAATTTTGGTTTTTGGCTAGGAAAGGACTAAAAACAAGTTCAATAGGGACATTCTAAGCCAAGGTGTGTCTAGTTTCGTGGGCTCTCTGATATACAATCTTCGGTCATGATTAGTGGCTAGCCCAATATCTCAAAGCTCTAACTACGAAGGGTTCCACCATACCCGTAGCCGCACTATTCATTTTCGAGTGTACTATGAGAGTAACTTCTTGGGGCTAACCGCTTACCGGTGCACCACAAAACTCAAATAACCAATATCTTCCTATGGATGAAGGCTTCTCCTATTCCTAAGGGGGTCTCCCTATATACCCAAGGGTATGTGGGAGCTCATAGCCATGTACAGGTGTTGTCTAAGGCCTGGGTATTGGAGTTTGAGCACCCCTCACTTCACTAGACACTTTATGGGCAATCTAGCTTAGCCAAAAATGACAACTCCTCCATGATATTTTAAAACCCCCAACATAGGGTTTCTAACCTAATCCACTAATAACCAAAAAAAATTACATTTTTTTGCATGATATTTTTAATGGAAAATGAGTAGAATGGAAAATTTACAAAATAGAAAATAAAAAAGAAAAAGAATGCTATGAAACACAACCTTGGAAAGAGCTTTGATACCACTTTTTAGGAACCTTTAGATAAAAATAAGCATAATCCACAATAGCAATGCATGAATTAATAAAAATACAAAAATGAAATAACACAAGTGCTTAAAAAAATAACTAATTGAAAATATAACAAACTTATATTACTCAAGAAGAATATAAATCATAGGCCTCTTCAAGGGGGCAACACAAGCTTTGATACAATATGAAATATGAGATGGTTCATTCCTTTCCACCCTGTCTTATATAGACTCTTATTTACAATAAAGTAATTGTTACATCATTATAATAACTCCTACTTACAATAAAGTAATTGTTACATCATTACTAACACCCGCTTATAATAAAAGTAGTGGTTACATCATAATGGGCCCATACACTAGGTGCATAAGGTGCAACATTATTTAATGATAGTTATATTCGGATAGGGTCTTAATATAAGTCTTATTATGAGGATAATGCAAAAATGGAAAATTTGATGAGGAAAGTGCTCATGGGAATAGAAAAGGATTGGAAAATACTCTTATGCCCCCCCTCCAAAAGCTTTGTCCTCAAAGTTGGAAAATATTGGAAAATTTTCTTAGGCTCCCATGTAGCATCTTCATTTGGAAGGTCCTAACCACTCCATGAGGAACTCTTAATTTTTTTATGATCAAAGATGACAAACTCTAGACTGTAACACTACTTTAGGCTAGAGAGTGATTTGACCTTCTTCATTGAGTATTGGAACATTTGTCCAAGATTGCACCTTTTGACCAATAACCTATTTGATATAGGATACTGAAAGACATTATGGATGTAGGAATATGACGAAAGCTCCAACTGATATGCCACTTCACCAATACAACAAACCACCTTATAGGACCCATAAAATTGAGGAGCCAACTTTTGAATAGACTTGGTCTTCAAGGACAGTTGCTTGTAGGGTTGTAGGCACAAAAGACCATTTATTCTAGGACAATTTGTCATTTAGAATGGTGTGGATCCTATTTTTATTTCATGTGTTTTTGGGTCTAGGTCAAATTATCTTTAAGAAATTGAAGCACCAATCATCATTGTTGTAAAAAATCATCTACCTAAGCAACCTTATAGGTACTAGAACATTGTCCGCTATGCATGGAAATTTTTGACCATACAATGCTTCAAATAAAGATATCTTGAGGGATTGTAGACATGGAAAATTGTCCCATATAAATGAGTCATTTTTCCTTAGAATACCCTGGGAGGCTCTCAAAATTACTAAATATAAATTTGTACACTCTTTTCTTGTGTCTTGCTTTGTTTTTCTTAACCAAATATACATGTTAAATTATGGGGCATGGATTCAATAAATTTAGATTTTTATTTAAAAAAGCCTAAATTTTGAGCCGACATTTTGTGGTTTCAGCTTGGACAAGGTTAATTTTTGATTTCCCGCCTCTTTAGCCCTCCAAACCCTCTATAAATAAGGGGGGTTGGATCCCTTTTTGAGAGACAAGTTTTTTTTTGGCAATCTTGATGCGTGAAGTGTTCCTAAGTGATCTAAGTGACCTCTTGTGCAATCTACTTTTAATCTGGTGTT
Organism: Wollemia nobilis; assembly: GCA_028583015.1. Lineage (NCBI taxonomy): Eukaryota > Viridiplantae > Streptophyta > Pinopsida > Araucariales > Araucariaceae > Wollemia > Wollemia nobilis. The sequence continues at coordinate 5,957,998 of JAQPPZ010015032.1, forward strand.
CTTGGTTCTCTGGCATTCTGTATTTGGTGTGATTCTTATAATTTCCAAGTGGAGAAGCCTTGATAATAAACTTATCTTCTTGAAGGAGAGGTCTTCCACCATTCTTCTTGCTTCTTCTACAGGCTTATCAGGTTGATTCTTTGCATTTGTTAGCTTTTAGATAATTTACATTTTGTGTTATAACTACCTTTCACATATGGATTCTTTATTTTAAGTCTCCTTGTGTAAATTCATGCACCATCCATTACAGGGCTTAGATTCGACAAAAACCTTATTTTTGTCTATTATGCTTTTTGTTGCGTATTTTCCTTTGGTCATTGAATTCGTGCTCGATAATTTATAGGGCATGAATTCAATTTTGATAGACTTGGGGGTAACTATTTGTCCTTAAACCTTAGGGTTTTTTATTTGCATATCTATTTTGCATTGTTTCATTTTTCTATCATTCTATTCTAACTCCTATCATTCTGTTTCACTTGCATTTAAATCATACTAGCTTGGGGTAATTGTTTATCCCCAAACCCTAATATTTTCAACTACATACTAGTTTAGCTTTGTGGACATTTTTTTTGCATGTGGTTCATTATTTTATGCCATCATATCTTGCTATATTTACTTCCAAAGGTCAATAATAACTTTTGCTTTCTAACGGTTAACTAAAAAGACCAAGGGAGCTTGACTGTTATGCCTCCAAGCTTAGTAACATACCAGCCTAAGCAGGACCCCAAATGATGATAAAAGTTTTCTACGATTTTATGAAGCTATTTTGTAGGTTATGAAGCTATTGGATTTATTAGGACATAATTTAAAAGCTAAAGTCAACCACCAGATTAGGTAGGTGCCCTAAGTTAATTTCTTAAGTTGTTTGTTGTTTGCTTTCTCCCCATTTCTATTCCAAACCTAGATCATAAATAAAAAATTTTATGTTCTCAATTCTATGTATTTGAAAGAGAAAAATCATATAGTTTGCATTCTAGGGTTAACTTTGTTTGTGCATTCTCTAAACCCTTGCTAAAGAAGAAAAGTTTATTTTATAGTTAGGATTTAGTCATCATTAAAAACTAAGAATCACCTTAGGGCTAGCTTCTTGTATTCTTGCATCATTGTGTGTCTTGCATTATTCTTTAAATTTTTCATAGCTTAGATTTTAGAAATGTCAAAAATAGGTGTTTTCTCGTTATACACATCAAACATATCCATCCTAATCTTGGAGCAAGTCCTTAAATAATTCTTGGTGAGCCCTTCGCTCCCAAAGCTCTCAAGTGTAGAGAATATAACACACACTCACAGTCACCTCGGATCCCAATGGATCCAACTAAGAATAGTACATAGTAAGGAAATATCTATTTGACCATTTGAATGAGGGTTATAAGAAGAGGACATACTCAAATTATACCACTAAGATAAAATAATTCTTTTTACAAGTTACTAGTGAAGACATGGTCATGGTCACTCATAATGGTTTTGGGCATACCTTGCAATTTAATTACATAATAAAGAAATACCTTGGCCACCTTACTTGCTCAATAGGTGTGTTGTAATGCATAGAAATAAGTATACTTGTAAAGGTGATCTACTTCCATAAGGATCACTATTTTACTCTTTGATTTACAAAGACCCTTAAAGAAATCCGTGGATATGTGCTCCAATTGGAAGTTAGGGATAGACAAGGGTGGAAACAATCCAAGAGATTTAACCATTTTCTCTTTGTTATGCTGACACACCTTATACTTATCCATAAACATCTTGATATTTCCTTTCAATCATTTCCAATAAAATGATTGCTTCACCCACTAGTATATTTTCAAGAATCCTGAATGTTTAGCCAAAGAAGATGCATACAATTCTTGGAGAATATTTTACTTAATAGCCAAATATTGAGGAAGATAAATGCAATCCTTTTTGCAAAGCACTTTATTAGTATATGAGAAAAAAGAATGCATTGATGATCCTACCTTATTTTCCTAAATGATATGCATAGTATTCAAATAAAAAATCTAATATTCCTAAAGTTGATAAAACCATTGTGGAAGAGAACTAGAGATAGAATTGATAACAAAAACATCCTCATATTTGTGTGACAAGGCATCAACCACCACATTCTCCTTTTATTTCTTGTATTCAATGACAAAATCATAACCCAAGAGCTTGGTCATCTATTTATTCTATTCAAGGTATGAGAGACGTTGCTCTAAGAAATGCTTAAGTCTACTATGATCAATATTGATGATAAAACAATTCTCCAACAAATAAGACCTCCATTTATTTATATAATGAAAAATAACTAACATTTTCTTGTCATAAGTGGACCACTCCAAATTCTTGCCCAAAAATTGCTTACTTTTAAAGGCTAATGGATGGTCATATTGCGTCAAAATAGCTCTAATACTTGTGTTAGAAGCATCATGCTTATTGATAAAAGGTTTTCTAAAATTATGGGTGGCCAAAATGGGAGTGGCACACATAGCTTCTTTGAGATCTTGGAAGTATTAAGATGAAAATTTAGACCAAAAAAGGGATCCTTTTTAGTGAGAGCAACAAGAGGAGCAATGCTTTTGCCATAGTTATGAATACATTTTTTGTAGTAGTTTATAAGTACTAAAAATCCATGAAGTTGTTTAAGAGATTCAAGTAAATGCCACTCTTGTATATATTTGATCTTGTTAGGGTCTACCTTCAATACTTCTTGAGACACTATATGTCCCAAGTATTCTACCTCTTGGACCCCAAAGGAACATTTGGAATTTTTGATAAAAATTTTTCCCCTTTGTAATAAGTGAAGTACTTTGTCCACATGAACTAGATGATCCACCCAAGACTTACTATAAATTAAGATATCATCAAAGAAAACCAAAACAAACTTGCAAAGGAAAGGAAAATAGACAAAGTTTATGAGACTTTGGAAAGTGGAAGGAGCATTAGTGAGACCAAAAGGTATGACTAGGAATTTATAACGACCCTCAAGTGTACAAAATAAGTCTTAGGAATATCCTCTTCTCTAATCCTAATTTGATAAAACCTAGAGTGCAAGTCTAGTTTTGCAAAGTATCTAGGATACAACAATTTATCCAAAAAATCATCTATAACAGGGATATGGAAATTATCTTTGATAGTGATCTTGTTGAAAGGATAAAAATCAAGATACATGCACCATGAGTTATCCTTGCATTGTACCATCACCATTAGAGATAATTATGAACTAATACTTGAGAAAATGATTCCTTGCTCCATCATTTCTTGAACTAGCTTTTCAAATTTTGACTTTAGGGCTAGGGATAGAGATAAGGACTCACATTAGGAGGTTGAATTCCTGGAACATGGTGGATGGTATGATCATGTATACATTTAGGAAGAAGACCTGTGGTCTGATTAAATAACTTATCATGTCAATTCATGATGTTTTATAAATCCAAATAAATAGCTAGAAGAAGTGGCTTTGAAGACTGAACCTTCATGCAATTGAATTGAACAAATAATCCACAACCACATTTCTTCAATATCTTTTCTATGATATGTGAACTAAACACCTTGGAATGAGGGGGTTAGATTCCTTGGAGATAATTGATTTTCATATTCTCTATCCACTTGACATATAATTATTATGATTAGTAGTAGCATCCCCAAACTGAGATAGCCATTGTACTCCCAATATGACATACGAACTACCTAGGTTTATGGAAAAGAGATTGCTTGAAAAAGTATTATCCCCTATTTGGATGTTAACGTTACCCAATCAACTTATACATTGAGCAATAACCTCATTTGTAATGAAGACAAATTGTCTTGATTTGAAGTATTGATATGCAAGTCCAAAGACGTTGGTGTCTTACTATCTATAAAGTTATGTGTTCTACCTAAATTAATCAACACATTGATACATTGTTGTTTAATAAGTCCTTGTACCTTGATAGTATGGTAAGCTTGGAGCCCCATAAGAGAGTGAGTAGAGAGATCCATGTACCATCCTTATATTAAGCTTCATCTACTTCTATTGGTTACTCCTATTATAATGAATCTTTATCTTCATATATTATTGTATCTTCACCTTCCACTTGAAATTTATAATGTTCTTATTGGTTTAAAATCCATCTAAGTGGATGAGTTGCACCCTAAAACCCTTGATCAATATTGGAAGACCCAAAAAAGGCTTCTAGATCAACCTCCAAAGTAGGCCATTCCTATGATACCATATAAACTAACAAAAGAAAAAAGGAGTTTAGAGATTAAAGAAAGAGATATATAGAGTTAGAAGCTAGAACTTAAATGGTCTAGGATTCAACAACATCATGAGACATAAGGCATGAGAGTGTCACACTCAAAAATAGATTAAAATTATTAACATATTAGCCATCATATAATATTGTAGGACATTATTCAAATTAGTACACACACGATTAAGCATTCTAGAAATTGAACAAGCAGTAATCTAGGGAGAAATTTAGATAATAGAATAACTTTAACAAAACACACTATTTATTCAAATTTAACAAAAATTCCTAACAATGACATTATCATACATACATGTTCTACAATAGTCAAAATAACACTTCAATTTTCATTAAGAGGTGCACAGTGCAATCATCATACAGCTTATGCAATTTTAAAAGCTAAAAATCCAACCCCCCTAAATGGGTTACATTCAAGTATATATATAGTTTTTACATCACATTCAATTAACTTAGCATTATTATGTGGAGCTTTTATATACGCCTATTAGAGTGAGTGTGAAGAATGGGAGTTGCTTTCAACTCAACCATTATAAATTACTCCAAGTATATTTTTCTAAGGTGTCTAGCTTGAATTTCTTTGAGAAGTCATCTTGCATGCTATTCCATCGAATTCAAGACACCTTTTGATAAGTTTGATTTCTTCCACTTCTTTTTGTTGATTTGAACTAGTTATGTAGTGATAGGTGTGTGATGGAGGAACCTTCAATCATTGAGGTCTTTGATGATGACAATGCTAGGTAGTTGGTCAATGCACATGAATTTTGATGACTAAGATAGATTAAAGAGTTTCTTGCAAGAGATAGCAATATGAGGCTAGCTTCTTCTATGTCAAAGTTTTTGTCTTGTCAAAATTTGAAGTCTGAAAAGTATCTCTTACTATCGGATGTTTTGGTATTGTTTATGATGTTAGATACTTTAATAGTCTGACCCTCATCCAAAACTTAACCAAATATTCAATTTAACTTGTTGGATGCTTGAATTTTATGCTCACCTTTATGACATCATCACCTTGAAAGTCTGGCCATATTCTACACTTAGTTGCTTTTTTCCATGTGTGCTACCAAATGTCAAATATGTTCTTGCTTCAAAATTCTTCTTCTTTGTATACTTGGTTTCATGCCTTAGAATAATTTTGGCTCTAGTATTGGCCTTTCTATATGTTATAATTTTATTTAGCTTATGATGATATTAGTTTATTTAAAAGTCCATCTGTCTTTGAAACTTCCATATTTTGCATCTGGTAAGAGGTTGCCTTGATGCCAAATATTGGATGCTCATTCAAAAACTTGGTTAAATTTTCATTGTGATGCATTGGGTGCCAAAATTTTATACACTTTTGATGATGTTAGCACCTTAGAAAGTCTGAAATCCTTCCATACTTGGATAAAATTTGAGTTTGGCACTACAACAAATTTCCAGACTCGATTGACTTGATTTAAATTTAACTCTAAAACTTCTACTCATTGCCTAACTACTTGCCTTAGCCAAATTATTGTATTTGGATAGAAAATCTTGAGTATTGAGTTTATCTGCAACCTTCGAGCCTTCCTTTTACATTTTCTTGTTAGCTAAATCTACCTCAGAAGACTGATCTAGTGCTCAAATTATGCTCAAAATATGCTTTGAGTGTAACTTTTTTACCAATACCTTAGCAAAATATAAACAAAGCTTGAAGAGAATCACAATCCAACTTATTTGCAAGGATTTGTGAATGTGGGTAGTGAAATCTACCTATATTAATGGTGACTTCTAGGAATTTTTGCTTGTAAAACTAGAGGATCTAGTAAGACTTATCTATAAATTAATGGTGGTGTTGAGAGGAAGAGAATTTAGAAGAGAATTTGGCTAAGATTTGGGGTATGGAGGCAATCAAAGCTTAAAATTATGGAAAATAAAAGAATTTCAGAATAGAGAATTATAGAAAAATTGGGAATGTGATAGAGGTTAATAGACTCTATAGCTTTAACAAAGATTCTAAAATATGTGTTGTAAGATACCCCTATTCAAAATCCATCCCATTCACCTACAAAATATGGGATGTGCTACAAAATAAATGATGGAATATATCTCATGGGAAAACTTAAAAGATAGGAATATGATTAGGGAGGTGAAGGGTATAGGAAAATGGAAATAAAACTACAAGAAGCACAAAATATATGGATACCAAAAAATGGGGGAGCTAATAATGATAGAGAGATATTTAGGTAGATAGGGTATGAAGATGGAAAGAGGAGGGAAATAATAAAAGTGAGAGGGAAAGGAAAGGATAAGGAAATACCTGTCTACAAGCACCTTCAACAAAAATGAATCTTGCATGAGCATAATCTACCATAGCTAAAAATTACTTTAGATCCAGACAAGTAGCTTTAGGTAAATGTTCACCCATGCAAACTACCTTAGGTAAATATTCTAGGAATTTGAGAGTACTTTGATTTTTGCTACCTTATTTGCAAAACTATGTAGGTAGTGTTCTTCAGGATTGTTGAAAGCCACGCAATGAGTTGGTGCTTTGGAAGTACATATGGTTTCTCAAGATTCACCTTAGCATGAAAGAAGACTTCATACATAGCTTTGACCTTGCATTTATTTTATAGCCTCTGTAGATACAAATGACAACTAAATCATTTATTAAACTAAAATTTGGTCATAGTTGGCACTACTTTAGCAGATCTTACCCCTTGTATAAAGATATGGTACTTCACCTCTTTCTTGTATTAAACCAATTATATCTTGCCACCACAAATTTTACTTTATTACAACTCATGTTGACCTTTATCATCTAATTACTATGGTGTACATTTAGCAACTTGGAATGCTATTTAATTTTCTAAAATTTGTTGATTGATGCCACTTATCAGCTATCAACTTTGGTGATATTAGAATACACATGTCATGACATTATCTATTGACACCTTTCACTACCTTTTCTCTTTTTATGATGGCATTTGACATATGCTTTCATCATTAAGGTACTGAGATGTCATCTCCACATGATTCCTTAATTATCTAAAATTACTATAGTTGCTTATAAAGGAAGAATTTAGGAAGCCTTTCCATTGGGATATGGAGTAAAAAAAGGTGATAGAAGATGGAAATTTTAGAAGATAATTGAGGAATTTGGACACAGAATGAATGAGATGAAATGAAACTATTGGATGTAGTGGGGTGAGTAGTAAGAATAATACCAATGTAACATAAAGGGTGGTAGGAGGATATGGAGAGAGGAAAACAAAGATGAGAATAAAAATATTTAAATAATGGATATCTTTGGCTTCTCCTGGTGTCACCTAGCATTGCACTTCAACAGTTGCTTCACCTTTCTACTTTTTTGTTGTTTTTTGTATTGAATTCAAACATAAAGAAGGTAAAAATGGTGAAGCATCTCCCCTTGGTTGAGGGAGTTTTTATAGATTTTTGCTCTTTCTTGTCCCTACTCTATCTTGACAGACTACACAAATCAAAGAATGATCTATAAATAGTCGCTTTTGCTTGATAAGTTTATTAAGAATTCAACACTTGTAGGATTTTCAAGCTTATTGAACTCTAAAGTTGTCCTTCTTATTTTCATTTTTCTTTATCCTTGGACTTAACCCTCTTGGCATAATTTTGGTGCTCTTGAGAAAGAGCAAAACCAAATTATCAAAATATTATGGTTTTTTTTGCTAGACTGTCATAGACCAAGATAATTACAAATATTATCATTGAAGGAGCACCTCTAGTAAACACCGACATAATTTTAGCTATAACGAGGATAAATTTAGGTAACACTAAGATTGCTATTGGTATGTGATCAATTAAAATGCGTACCTTGGCTAACATTGGGAAGGCTAAGATTGACCATCCTTTACCTCCAATGTTTTAGCAAATTTTCTAGGTGCAAGAATTTTTAGACTTGTCTATAGTTTCTACCTAGAGTCATTCCTTATTCTTGTTTTTATCATTTTACAACTTATCCATGATGCACCTCTAGGATGATCTATTCCTTAGGAGTGATGTGATGCTAAAAATGGAGACCCCTTATATTGGTTATTCTTCCTAAATAAGCTAGCACTTGGTTTACCATGTCAATCCACTTTTTCCTCAACTTAACTCTATTTAGATTTTAAGAACTAACATGTCTGCATGCAACTATATTAACATTCTACATAATCTACTGCACCATGTGATATGCCCAGTGTGCCTTTCAAAACTTCTTACTATATCCTTTTTTAACTGCCTTATTCTCTAGTTGTATATAACTTTTATTTATTTATCAGCTTATATAGAAAAAATTGTGGTGTGTCTCTAAACACCAATAATGCTTGGTTCTTAGCTCTTGCATCAGAATCTAAAATGACCCAACTAGATAGTGTTGAATTTATGATTTTTTCTCTAGTACATACCTTGAGGTGCATAGCTTACCTTGTTAGAATTTTGCCATGATATTGACTTTAAGCCTAGATACGTTTCCAAGCTTGCCTAAAATATGATATAAAAAATAGTAGTGGGAGTTCTTCTTGAGCATGTGAATTATTGATCATATTTTGTATGTAAATTGGTCCATGTGCCACATCAATAACCATTAAATGAGGGTTCCCAATGTACTTGATCTATGGATTGGGATGCAGTCCTAAATTTTCTTCTATCAATAGCCATTCTCCTAAATTTTGTCCCAAATTTTTTAGTGTTGTTTGTTGTGGCATGTGGTTAACCATATATTATAGCTATTTGGTAGATTATACTAACTTCCTAGTTTTAAAAAAGAGTACCTATTTGGGACTATTCAAGAAAATATCACTAAAAATTAGCTTTCATTGATATTTTGATCCATGAATTACTTCTAGGTTAGCTAGCTCATTGATCTCTTTAGCTAGATTTACCTTTTGTTCTTCATATATTTGAATATGAAATGATTTGATTTTTTCATAATAAATTTAAACCATTTTTTAAATGCAAGGAAAATCCATATGAGAATGATCTTGTTCCAATCATCCTCTTATTTGTGTCAAGAACCTATTAGATAAAATTTGTTGAGATATATTATATTGTTTAGTACATGCTGATGTACCCCCATGGTACCTACATGCCACATTTATAAATAATAGATAAGGGTTGAGTCTATAGTTTAAGGTGTGATTTATATTTCCCTTTTATGTAAGTGTCATGTGAGAGAATGTTCACAAGTGTATTTTATACAAAAATATAATGTGAGGATGTGCACAAGCATCCTAGAATAGGAGTCCAAAAGTCTTTCAAGTATTGTAGAGTCAAGTGTTCATCAAGTATACAAGTGGTAAGATGAGAAGCCAAAAGTCATAAGAAAGCAATAGTTAAGTAGCAAAAGAGTCACATTGCTATGGCTATATGATGGAGATAATGGCTCCATAAGAGATCAATCAAATTACATGAAATTACATCAAATTAGATCGAATCATATATTATTATAGAAGCAATAAATCTTGTATATATTTTGAGCAATTAATATTGTAAGTTATTATTCATGCATAGTACATGAATGATTCAAGCTATTACATTCATATTTTTGCATATAAATGAATGTAATTTTATTTTTTATAAGCCTTGATATACATTCTTATTTTCTCATATTATTCCACTCATCATATTAATATTTGACCTTTATTGTGGCTATTTCATATTTGAGATACTATGTGATAAATTTGAGATAGCCTATGATATATTTTGTGGTATTATAAAGGCTTATAAAGCCAACAATGGTATCATAGCTAACACCAAAAATTGTCTATATTGATAGAGTTTGTTAGCCACTATTATTAATTGATTTTATCCACATTTGATAAAGTTGATTAAGAGTATGTCCACTTTGAAGGCAATGAGACTCAAACTTTATTTTAAAGATCATATTGAGTAGAAAAAGCTAGGATCTACCCACTAGGTTGAAGAATAACTAATGAATATTTAGACTCAACTATATTGATTTATAGGTATACCAACTCAAGATTAGTTGGTCATTCAGGGAGAAATCCAGCCTTGACATTAATTTAAAAAATTTAAAGTTTTTTACACATTAAAGATTGAAAGGTGAATTAACTCTGATAAATTTGATCATCAAGGGATAAAATCAACCCTTGAAATTGAAGACTCAACAAGATTAAAGGTATACCAACCAAAGAGGAAATTGGTCATTCAAAATAAAACCACCTTGATATTGCTATTCTTTAGAAGAAAGAGAATAATGATTGATATTGATATTTGAAATAAAATTTGAATATAGTTAGAGATTTGGGGACATACAAAGTCACCCTGATAATATTTTGGATTCTCTAGTAAGAAGGAGAATCATATTGTATTCTTAGGTGTGACCTAAGACATTCAAGATTCAAAATACCAAACGGATTTTTAGAAGCTTCCTATAGAGATAGAGAAGATTTCAACTTCATAAAGTAATAAAAAAAGTAGCAGTGGATTGAGAAGCATTCAAAGCTTCCTAAGAGTAAAAAATTAAAGCTAGCATATAGAAGAAGAATTAGGTCATATAGAAAAGTGATATTCAAAGAAGAACCAAATATTACAGAGCAAAAAAGAGGAAGTATCCTCCTAGGATACATTGAAGAATTAGGCTAACTAAATATATCTATATATCATTTCAGTCTTGGTTGTAGATTATTTTTTTAAGTAGATTCTTCAAGGTAGACACATACAATATTGTAGAAGAAAAGAAGGATCCTAAGAGACAAATATTGAAAAGTGAAGAAGTCTAAAAGCTCAGGAAAAGCAAAAGACTTGAGAAGTCTATCAAGGAAGGATTTAAGAAATCCTTAAGATGCCTATGACAAGTGGAAACTGTTAGAATATATTACATCATTTGGATATGATAGATTACTTTAGGGGGAAGTTATCTAGATACTACATGCAATATAATAAATGCACAAGTGTCATTGTGCAAGTTGTAAGTGTGCGAGGTGTCCCCTTGCACAACTAGTTAGAGTGTTGGCCAAGGAATCCATATTCCTATATAAATGGCCTCATAGCTCCATTTGGATTGTATCACTTTCTTTTCATGTAATGAGATGCTTTACTGTTCTGGTGCCTATCTTGTGATATAATGAAATGTTGCTAAAGCTATCAGTGGTATCAGAGCTATGGTACTTAGGAATAGGAAAATCACCATTGCTTATATTGGGTCCATAACGTTGTGAACTGGACTCACCTTAGTGCACTAGCCCATGCAAAAATTGCTACAGTAGATTAATAGGAAGAAGAGGATTAGAGGAGTTGCAGAATTTCTTCATTTCAAGGTAGCTAGATCTATATCATCTACAATCAACCATTAAAGGTAAGCAACTTGGGTGCAATCAGGTTCATTGATTGAACTTTAAAATTGGATTATTATTAGAATTGTTAAGGCACCTTATGTTAGATTAAAAGTTGCAAAAAGGAGAAAATATATTTTTTAATGTTCATTTGCACATTAAGAGTTGATTAGATTTTAGAGTTACAATCAACTACCTATCTTATATCTTAAGAAAAAGAAGACTAGATCCTACAACTATGTTTGTAGTGAAATTTATTCTAGATTATATTTGAAAGGTTGTAGTGGAATTGTTAAGAGCATTTTTGAGAAATTAGTGGAGCAATAAGGTGAATTTATTGTTACCATTTAAAGTGCATCTATTAAGCACCATTCTAGTTGATTTTTTAACTAGTTGCTCTCAATTAGTTTGTGTTGTTAAGAAGCACAAAAATAAAAATAAAAATCTGCAGCACTTTCATGGCCAAAAGAAGCCACCATTACAAGAAAAAGGTGGAGTAGAAAACCACCATTGAAATCCTTGAAGGAAGCCTCAAATCGAGACCTTGGAAGTCTCAAGATTCAAGGAGAATATAAGGGTTTATTTTTCAGCATAGAGTGTAGGAATCCTCATTTCATTAGCTTGGATTGACTATCATCCAAAGTAGAAGAAGCAAGAAGGATTATAAAAATTCTTCATTTTGGTGCAAGATTTACATATTACAAAAGGCACCTCTTTTGTTCCTTGGAAGAACAAAAGTATTACTATTTACAAGGGGGCAATAAGGACATCTTTATCCAGTAGATTTGTGGCCAAAGGAAGGAGCTATCAAAGAGCTCACACAATAAAAAAAATTTGTGGCCAAAGGAAGGAGCCACCGAAGAGCTCACATATCCAAGAGTTGAGGTGTTTAAAAACACCATTTTCCTCCATCAAATTCAGCCCTATAAGCAATGCATCACCTACAATAGTGGAGCCATTGAAAGAAGGCATTATCACTCATGCTTACGTAGAAAGAAGGGTAGCATTCAATGATAGGTTATCTACGTAAAAGATAAAGCAAAAGGATACTCATTGGTTGTTATAACCAACATTGAAGAAAGGTAGAAATTGACATTAAAAAAGCTACAAAATCTGCAAATAAGTGCAGAGATAAGAGCTATACCTAAGGCATCCATTGAAGTGAGCATCCACCAAAAGAAGAGCTCAAAAGTGTGCCATAAGATCGTGAAGCAATCCAACTATAGCCATCCATCATCCTCACCAAGCCAACATGCAAAAGAAAGCTTGCATATCAAGAAACATAGCAAGCTCACATAGGGTGCAAAGATAAAGGAAGAATTAGGGTTGCAAGCTCATATTTGGAGCATTAGAAAGGAGGCTTGCATGCACAATCCACTTGGCACAAACTCTCTACGCTTTCCAAAATTCAAGCGCTCACCTAAAGGGAGTTACATTCATTTGGAGGGAGTTAAGAATATTTGGAGGTTACCACCAACCTCATCATTGCCAAAGGAACATTAAAGACATCTATCTTGTAACGCTTTATGTGACACTTGTCACGAAGCCCATCTTACTTAAGATGTCGATCTTGGAGAACGAAGAAGAATACAACAATGTGAAGTAGAATGCAACAAAGCAAAGCAAGGGAGTAGTCAAACAGAGTTAAAGCATTGAGGATAAAATGACTATTTCAATCCATACACCATTCAACGGTGTAAGAAAAACATTTAAGATGTTGTCATAAAACCAATGAACAACACTTGCATTTGGAGAAGCCCTACAAGGCATATTTCAAGGTATCTTTCAATGTCAATTGTAGAAGAGAAGGATCACCAATCAAGGAACGAATCAGCATCGATCAAAGAGGGCTTTGATTGCCCATGAGTGCTACACAACACGTAGCTATGAATCTACCAATGCACAACATTGAAGGACTATTGAGGTAAAGGTTGATTTTATAAGCTTACTTTTAACATAAGGTTTTTGGAGTTATAAGGGAACATTTTATCTTCTATTGCAATATTCAGCATTAGAGATTTATTAAGCAAGCATACTTCAGATTTATTAATATTTGAAAAAGTTATCAAGGAGAAATAAGGGTTATTATTAAAATTTAAATTACTTGCAAATATTATTTTCTAATTTTTCCAAATTTGGGAGTTATAAGGAATACAACATCAAACTTAGGAATTGGAAATTAGAAAACATTAAAATCAACCAAAAGGGGTATTTAAAGAGGTTTATTAAAAGTTTTCAAAGGTTGGGATTTTTTATAATAGTGTTGTCTCAAAAACACTTAAAGGAGGAAAAATAAATCCAACTTCAAAACCTCTTCAAATAATTGAAAATAGTGCTTAGTTCAATAGGAGTAATAAGGAGATAGAAAAGTTGATTTTTGTATTTACAAAATTTTACAAAATCAACTTAAAATTGAACTACAATTTACAAAAGCACTATATTGATCATATATCCTATCCAAAACATCCTAGGGAGTCATAAGGTATTCTACAAAACTTGATAATATTAGCATCTATCATTATCAAGCTCTGAATTCATTCACTATGGATTATTGGTATATAGACTCAGGAGCAAGCAAGCATATGACTGGGAACATTCATTGGTTCAATTATTTAAAAAAGGTACATGAGAACCCAGTTGTTGTAGCAGACAACAAGACATATGAGGTAAAAGGAATCAAAAATATTTTGGTAAATCTAGGAGATGGAAAAGGAATAATAAAAAATGTACTATATGTTCCAAGATTGACTACTAATCTACTTTCTATTTCTCAACTCATGGATCAAAACATAACCATTGAGTTCAAAGTTTTCAATGACAAAAAACAATGTCACATCTCTAGGCAAGGAAAAATGATAGCATCAGGTTCCTACAAAAATGGTCTATTTTTTGTAGACACTACTACTCACTCAACACTTTCAATCAAAGCCTCAGATCTATGGCACAAGCATCTAGGACATACAAGTGAAACTTCAATGAAGGAATTATTCAAGTATCAAATGGTTGAAGGATTACCCAACTTATCTCCAAAGACTAATGTATGTCCAGAATGTTTAGTAGGAAAACAACATAGAATTCCTTTCAAACTACATCAACACAGATCTCAACAACCTCTAGAGGTAATATATACAGATTTATGTGGGCCAATGAGAGTTGATAGTGTTGGAGGACATAAATACTTTCAGTTATTTGTTGATGATCACACTAGGAAAATGTGGGTATACTTCATGAAATACAAGTCAGATGCATTTGGTTATTTCAAATAGTTCAAACTCAAAGTAGAGAAAGAATCAGGAAAGACTATAAAAGCACTTCATTCAGACAGAGGAGGAGAATTTATTTCTAAAGAGTTTGACTCATTTTTAGAAGAAAATGGAATTAAAAGATAACTCACTACAACATATTCACCTCAACAGAATGGAATTGCAGAAAGAAGAAACAAGTCAATAATGGAAATGGTTAGGTGCATGTTGAAAGAGGCACAACTTGATCACCAATATTGGGCAGAAGTGGTACAAACAATAGTCTACATACAAAATAGGCTACCTACAAGAGTACTCAAACATATTACACCAGAAGAAGCATGGTCAGGACAAAAGCCCAACATAGAAAAATTAAAAATCTTTGGATGTAAAGCCTATATGCATATTCCAAAACAAAAGAGGACTAAACTAGATGACAAAACCATGGCAAGGATATTCGTTGGTTATGACAATGAATCTACAGGATACAAAATACTAGATCCATCTACAAAAAAGGTCTACATTAGTAGAGATGTAGTCTTTGATGAAAAAGTCAAAGTTGACACAGGAAAATCTAGTGATGACATAGAAGTTCTTCTAGATCTATCCGAAGAAGATACAATAAGTGAAGAGTCAAAATCAAAATCTCAAGAACAAGGCACAAAATCTCCTAGAAGAGAACCAATATGGCTCAGAGATACACTCAGAGAAGCAAATCTAGAAAGGATGCCAGATCTTACTACTACAAGACCTCAAACTCGTAGCATAACCAGAATGAACAGAGGAATGTTGGGTAATATAGCAAAACCAACATCAACACTACAGGCACTAAATGATTCACACTAGAAAGCAGCCATGGAATCTGAATATATGTCACTTCAAAAGAATAAAACATGGAATCTAGTGGAATTACCCCCAAGAAAAAGGGTAGTAGGATGTAAATGGGTTTACAAGGTCAAATACAAAGCAGATGGAACACTAGACAAATACAAGGCTCGTTTAGTGGCCAAAGGATATACTCAAATAGAAGGAATAGACTATGAAGAAACATTCACACCAACAACAAGGATGACTACTATCAGAACAGTCTATGCACTAGCAGCACATCAGGGATGGAAACTTCATCAGATGGATGTAAAAAGTACCTTTCTTAATGGTGACTTAGAAGAAGAAGTCTATATGTCACAACCAGAAGGCTTTATCACTCAGGGACAGGAAGATAAGGTATGCAAATTAAATAAATATTTATATGGTTTAAAGCAAGATCTCCAGAGCCTAGAATATAAAGATCAACAATCATCTACTACAACATAACTTCAAAAGAAGTTCATCAGACCCTAGTTTATATACCAAGAAAATTGGAAATGATATCCTGATTCTCATAGTATATGTTGATGACATTGTGATTACTAGAAGCTCAGAAAAAATGATAAGAGATATCAAAAAGGATCTAGAAAAGGCATTTGAAATGATAGATCTAGGGTTAATGAGTTACTATCTTGGTCTAGAAATTTATCAAGGAGAGGATAAAATAGTAATCACTCAATCAAAATATGCAAAAGCCCTTCTGGAAAAATATAGAATGATAGAATGTAAGCCTAAAGATACACCAATGGAACAAGGGATTCAACTATCCAAAAATGATGAAACACCATTGGTTTCAGTGACATTATATCATCAGTTGATTGGAAGTCTTCTATACTTAACAAACAATCGACCAGATATTGCTTTTGTAGTAAATTATCTATCACGGTTCATGCAAGAACCAAGGGAAAGTCATTGGAAAGCTACAAAAAGGATACTGCAATATATCAAGAAGACTACAGACTATGGACTAACCTATTTAAAAGATGTCAAAGGATTTTTTCTATAGGGATACTCAGATTCAGACTATGCTGGATCCATTGATGATAGAAAATCTACCTCAAGATATGTCTTCTACCTCGGATCAGGACCCATATATTGGCACAACAAGAAACAACATACAATAGCACAATCATCAACTGAAGTAGAATATCGAGCAGCAAGAGATACCACCTATGAAGCTCTATGGCTACAATACATACTAGATGACATGGGAATCAAACGAACTCCAACCATGATATTCTACGATAATCAAGGAGTACTGAACCTGATCAAGAATCCTATCATACATGAAAGAACAAAGCATATTGAAGCACAATGTCATTTCATCAGGGAACACTTTCAGAATAAACACATCATCCTCGAGTATGTGCCTACAGAAGATCAGATAGCAGACATCTTTACAAAAGCACTTGGAAAGATCAAATTTCAAAAATTTAGAGATCATCTATGCAATTCAAAAGAACCTCATACCAAATAATGTAATACAGGGGGGTGTTAGAATATATTACATCATTTGGATATGATAGATTACTTTAGGGGGAAGTTATCTAGATGCTACATGCAATATAATAAATGCACAAGTGTCATTGTGCAAGTTGTAAGTGTGCAAGGTGTCCCCTTGCACAACTAGTTAGAGTGTTGGCCAAGGAATCCATATTCCTATATAAATGGCCTCATAGCTCCATTCGGATTGTATCACTTTCTATTCATGTAATGAGATGCTTTACTATTTTGGTCCCTTATCTTGTAATATAATGAAATGTTGCTAAAGCTATTAGAAACTAGAGCAACATTCAAAAAAAGAAAAAGGATCATAGATATCTAACAACATACTATAAAGTATATAGGATAAGGCCCATAGTAAAGCAAACGGTAAACAACATAAAGAAGAAGCTAAAAGTTATTTATTAAAAAGGTATTATATATTTATATTGCTTAACATCTCCAAAGGAGAAGCTTCTTGTCAATGTGTAAGAATCTATGACATTCAAAAGCATATTGTTAGCAACCTACATAGCAAAATAAGCATATGAGTTAGTAATCAAAGGAGACATGCACTAAGGAGGACAAAGGAGATGTGCATTATAGTAAGGAGGACAAAGGGTATTAGTATTGTAGTAAGGAGTACAAAGGAAGATATGCACTAAGGAAGATAAAGAAGTGCACTGCTATAAACATATAAAGACAAACACAATAGTAAGAGAAATCAAAGGCAAAAATTAAGAATAAAGAGAATAAGGCCAAGAGATGCCACATTATGAAAAAACAATAAGAGATCAATGTAGAATAAGAAGGTATGACTCAACATAATGTTAAGATAGAATTGATGAAAATACACGTAAGAGAATACAATGTAATGTTGCAACTAGAGAAAAGAAAAATAGAAGTCAATATAGATATGAGTTGTATTTTGATATAAAATCATAACAAAAATCAATATAATCTAGAAGAACTAGCTAAAAGGAGTGAAGAATCTATTCTGTGATAGTATTACATTTTAGAATAAAACTAAATAATAGAGAAGGAAGAACACTAAAGTGTTCTAGAAAGATAATTGGGTGGAAGGAATGGTCAAAAGTGAAGATGGAATACCAGAGTTGAAGTAAAGAGATAAAGAAAACATGAAGGTATAATGTTAGAGTCAAGGTGAAAGGAGATAAAGATAATATAAAAGTGGAACATTGGAGGTAAAGCAAAAGTGGATAAGGAAAGAGCGAAGTATTTCGGTAGAGGAACCACAACTTGAAAATCAAGAAAATCAAAGGAGAAGCAATTGCAGGATGAAATCAATTGGAAGAAGCACCAATAGTGACATAGGGATTCCAAGCATACACCACATCAATACCTAACAAGGAAGTAAAATATTTTATTTCTAAAATTTCACATGCATTAATCCATACAAACATAATATCATTAATAATATAAGGAGAGCAACACTAAATGAGGCATTAGAGTGCAATCCAGATCTAGTAGAAGTGGAACATAAACCAAATATTGGCAATGAAACGCTCAAGCCAATAGAGGGAACAAAATTATTAAGCCAATAAGAGACAACATTGAGAGTAGTATTGAAACACATGAGGAACAAAAATGTTAGTGTAGAGCGTAGCTTTGAAATACCAATAAATTAGTACAAGTTAAAATTTGGATCGGAGCACATAAAGTTAAGGTAACTTTTTGATTATTTCAAAACTATTTGTAGTTATAAGGAAATATTAAAGTTTTATTTTTGAAATTTTGATATAAAGTTGTAGTAATAAGGATTCCTAATTTGATAGTTTGATTATTTAATCTAATTAAAAGTTTATTGGGAATCTGTGAATTGTTAAGCTAGAAGTATTTTTTGAAAATTTTAAACTTATAACTTTTGGGAGTTAAAAGGGTTTCAATGTCAAAGGATTAGAAAAAAATATTTTGCAAATTTCAAATTAGGGAGTTATAATTTTTTCTACTACTAAGGAAATAAATCATGGAAGACATTATTAGGGATGCATTCAATCAAGATAGTGAAGAAATGGTGCATAAACTAAAGTTTTATTCTCAAAACTTGATAGATTTTTTTGATGAAAAGAAGCAAATGAAAAATGTATTAAAAGAGAAATTATATTTATTTATCAAAGAAGCAAGAGATGAAAAATTCACAACACTTATAAGCTATCTTCATGAAAACATTTTTAGAACATGGAAAAATTCACAAAACACCATCATATTTTCATTAAAAAATGTTTAATGATGTATTTGTCATTACTTAGTTTTGAGATCTTTCAAGAAAAAAGATAAAAAAATAAAGATAGATTCTAAAAATTGAATGAAGCTTATGTTAGCTTCAATGAATAATCATTGAAATCAAGGTTGTATTATTGCGATGATTTGCTAACTCAATATTTAGAAGGTACATCACGTATATCACAAATAAAGAAACAAAAGAGAAGAGGAATGAAGAAGAATAAAGGCAAGCACAAAAAGAAGGATAATATAAGGTAAGATTATAAAGGCAAGATTCTAAATCCAAAGAAGAATCATATATTGGATATTGAAGATAAATACACATATCAATATTGAAGACTAAAGTCTTTTATAACTAAATAATGTAATACAGGTGGGTGTTGATATATATTATATTATTTGGTACATTCTAATGTACCCCCATGACACCTACATGGTACATTTTTAAATAATAGATTAGGGTTGAGTCTATAGTTTAAGGTGTGATTTATATTTCCCTTTTATGTAAGTGTGAATGTGTAGGAAATGCACAAGTGTCATGTGAGAGAATGTGCACAAGTGTCTTGTATATAAAAATGTAAATATGTAATGTGAGGATGTGCACAAGTGTCCTAGAATAGGAGTCCAAGAGTCTTCCAAGTATTGTAGAGTCAAGTGTTCATCAAGTATACAAGTGGCAAGATGAGAAGCCAAGAGTCATAGGAAAGCAATAGTCAAGTAGCCAAAGAGTCACATTGTTATGGTTATATTATGGAGATAATGACTCCATAAAAAATAAATCAAATTGCATGAAATTACATCAAATTAGATTGAATCATATCTTATTGCAGAAGCAATAAAGCATTTATATATTTGGAGCACTTAATATTGTAAGTTTTCTTATTGCATAGTACATGAATAATTCATGCTATTTACATTCATATTGTTGCATATAAATGAATGTTATTTTATTTATTTTTTCAACGAGTTTATGTCATTTGATTAATTATAAGCCTTGATATACATATTAATTTTCTCATATTATTCTACTCATCATATTATTATTATTATTATTTTATATAGTGGAATCGATAGCTACCATGATGGTTCGGGCATGTTGTTCACCTTTATCGCTGCCACAATATTCTACACTATCTACCTTGAAAGCCACCATACAATACTCCATGCAGCCTGCCCCTATAACCACCATACCACATTTTAAAATATTTTACACCACTAAAAGAAATAGGAAAGGGATAAACATTCAGTCCGATGAGGCCAAAGATTTGAACCCTGGGTGTCTATCCCCTTATGGGGTTTCATCTCACCAATTGATCTACACCCTAAACCTTTCATCATATTATTATTTTAACTTTATTGTGGCTATTTCATATTTGAGATCTTGTATGATAAATTTGAGATAACCTATGTTATATTTTGTGGTAGTATAAATGCTTATAAAGCCAACAAAATCATTACAAATATTGGTGACACATCTATGACTATAACATTGTGAATTGCTACTAAGTTTGGTAACCTATATAGTAATATTGGGACCTTTTCTAAGATAGCCATTCTCTTGATTGGCATTCCATTGAATTTCATTATTTTAGGATTAAGACTATTATAATGCGATCCTCTAAAATCATAGACTGCCTTGCACATAATGGTAATATCAACTTTTAGGTTTATTGTGCAATTATGTAGCACCCAACCTTCTAAACACACATATAAGAAACATGGAGGAGAGTTATTTTTTTGCATACTAAGGGGTGACTACTTGTGTGCAACTTTAGAATATGGATGGGGCACTATGTCTATCTTTAAGCTATGCAAAGTTGTTTGAACCAAATTTACTTGACTAGGAAGCTGTAGGCCCAAAATGGCCACATCCTTAGAAAAATTTTGCAAAATTTTCTAAGTCATGAAGGAGCTGGTTCTACCCCATGGTAGTGGCACAACGCATGATGTTCTACCCCATGGTCAAAGTAGTCAAAGTTCACACTTAGCAATTTCAAGATCGTGGGCCACAACATAGATGAAGTACAATGGTTCACAACATGTTCTACCCCACATGACATAGAATATTGTTCCAGCCTATGGTCAACATCGATCAAATATGACATCATTGCTCTTCGAATCATGGATTACAACACCACTCTATCCCATGCAAGTTAAAGTGTGTTCCATACCATGTGATTCAACACATTGCTCTAGCCCATGGTCAAAGAGGTCAAAGTTCATGAAGGAGTTTTCCAAGGTGTGGGCTAGTGCAAGGTTCCATATCATGCAGTCTAGCATAATGTTCTACCCCGCATGGGCCAGAGCAAGGTTCTACCCCATGGTCAACATCGATCAAACTTGCACATGCAAATTTCAAGGTGCGGGCTACAACATAGCTAGGACTTTGTTCTACATCATGGTTCAAAGCAAAAGGAAGATCACCCAAAGACTAAAAGGTAGTGGCTCAATGCAATGCTCTACCCCACGTGGGTCAGAGCATATTTATACAATGAAGGATCCTATGCTCCAGCCCATGATCAAAGTGGTCAAAAGGTGTGAATGGCATTTTTGATGAGTGGGCTACGACATGGTTCTACATCATAGAGCTAACGATAATGTTAAAGCATTGATCTCAGCCATCCATGAGTGGATCAATGGTCTATTTATTTTAATGCTCTCCAAGGCACATAAAAAATTTTATAACATGAATTGGTCGATCGAAGTGAACCAGAAGGTGAAGCATCAAAGAGATCAAGAACCAAGAAATAAAGGTAGTTGTAGATCTATGGCTGGATATCATCTACAAGAATAGTGAATGGTCTGGATGATAGT
This sequence comes from Wollemia nobilis, assembly GCA_028583015.1. NCBI lineage: Eukaryota > Viridiplantae > Streptophyta > Pinopsida > Araucariales > Araucariaceae > Wollemia > Wollemia nobilis. The sequence goes on from JAQPPZ010015032.1 coordinate 5,980,147, forward strand.
TTTGTGTAGCTTGGAGCCAAACACCATGAAATTCCAACAAGTTATAGAGGTCAAGTTGTAGAGAAGCGCAAGATCACATGATTTCTTCTTTCATCCAAGATAAATAAGAGGCTGCCACCTCAGCACTTGGTTGATCTGGCATTTCAATTTCCTTGTAATGTTCCATTTTTTTTTAATATTTCAAACATGTAAAACTATAAATAGAGGTCGAACCCTCATTTTTTAGGGTCGGCTCTAGAGTGTTTGCTTGCGCTACTATGTAAATACTTTCTGCAAATCAATAGAAGGAACATTACTTGGATGTTTGCCTCAAGCTAGTGTTTTCTATAATCTATTGAGAGATTCAAGTTATGAATGCATTTTTGCTACTACTGCTATGGTTAGTCTATTCTGTTGATATTGGATTGCTAGCTTAGAGCACTTTGAAATATTTCATGATTGAATCTATACTTGCAAGAGGTTCTTTTCTATTAGTCTAGGTACTGATCTAATTTTACTATTTGGATTATTAGTATCTTAGATGTTTGAAATGATTTCTTGAAGTATGTCTCTATTTCTTTAATTGATGAAGATTACCTATTTTGAGTGTTGTTAATCGCAAGTGTGGGACACTAGAAATTGATTGGCAATAGTTTTCTTGTAGATGCCTATGTTGTTAGATTTATCCGACCACTATTTAATCATCACCTTTTCTAACCCTAAACCCATTTCTATCCCTATATTTTAAACATTTAACTAAGCTTAAATGAGTCAACACCTTATCAGTTGACAAGGTATACCAACCTACTCTAGAGGTTGGATTAGAGTAGTCTTTAATCCATCCAATGTTGGTGTTTGGACTGTGATTAGCGGGTGCACACCTAATCAGAATGTTGAAGATAATAGTCATAGTTTTGAGCTCTACTTGATGTCAATTCAGATCCCAATAGTTTTGGCATGCCCGATGGGACCTTGTTTACAAGAACATTAGCTAACCCATCGAATTTTTATTTTTACCTTTTCTTGAAGGAATCAAGATTTAGTGGATTGTCTTGACCTCATTAAGCGGTGAACATTAAATTCACTTGGTGACTCCCTAAATGCAAGAAACCAGAAAAGCCATTCCAATAGCTCATAATTTTTCATGAATACTAGGTCATCTACGAAGAACAATCCAGATTATTTTATCTATTATGAGCTCCCTTTGAGAGGATCCAATATCATAAGAAATTTATCCTCATATTTTCAATCAAGAGGGGCTCCAGCTGAACCACCCCCAGAAGTACCTCCAAGACCACCTCCAGCAAGAATAATACCTAGAAATATGGCTAATCAGGCGAATGTGGCTCCAAACCAACCCCTACAGAAATACCCTAATTGGAATACAATTGGTCCCCTGAGACTTGCCCAAATGCATGATATCCCTCAAGTTGTATCCAAATCCATACCTACTTATGATGGATCAGGTAAAACTGCTTACAAGCATTGCCAAGATATCCTAAATCTAGCAACAATTCATAACATAAAAAATGAAGATGTGATTGTCAAAATTCTGGCCCTATATTTTAGAGGGAAAATCCTACATTGGTTCAGAACCTTAGAGGACAATAGCATTACTTCATGGGACAAATTAGTAGAGCCCTTTGTAGAAGAGTTCAATGAGTCTGCTGATCCCTTTTCTCTCCTAAATTAGTTCACATCCATGCAAAAGCATCAACAAGAGTCGGTTTCGGACTTCAATCTAAGATTCAGTAGAACCTGGAAAAGGATTCCACCTAAAGCTAGGCCAACTACTCCCCTTGCTTTTATGTACTATATCAGAGCCCTTGGGTCAGATCTAGGTTTACAAACCCAATAATCAGGAATATACACCTTCCCTCAAGTCTACAATGCAGCTGTGCAAGCTGAGAATATCCTCATTAATGTAGGAAGGTTACCTCCAAAAACTATGATGCCCTACTATTCTAATATTCCTCATACCCAAAGTTAGGTAGCTACATCTTCTTACATGGATCCCCCTCCTTTGTCATCCCCACTTCCTCAGATGGCTCCAATTCTACCCCCTAAAATACCATCTACTTCAGTTCCTTTTCCACCACTTCCATCTCAAACACCTCAAGAATCTACTATGTTGCTTGATATTCAGAGTACTTTGAAAACACTCAGTAACAAGATGAATTCAATGGAGAAAAGAGAGATAGAGAGGTCTCAACAAAGGAGATTCCCTTATGTCAATAGAGATCAAAATCTTGGTACCAACAATAGTGTAGGGATCAGAGTTAATGTAAATCAAGAAGATCAAGAATATTCTTCTAAAACTAGTCTTGTGAATGTGTGGTGCCTTGTATGTAATGATCCTCATGATTCAGAGTCATGCATTATGTACCAACGTCATGTGCAGCAGGCCATGGAAAAGGTAGAGAGGAACCAGAAAGGTAGAGTTAATATGCTATGGCAACCAGATCAGATCATGGTTGGGCAAGATCTTGATGAAGAAGAACCTATTTCTATCATGACAAGATCAGGAAAAAAGACATTGCAAGTAGATCCATAGAATATGGGTCAGTTTTAGGTCCCTTCTCAAAAGAAGAAAGACCCTTCCCTACAAAGTAATGATCAATTTCCTATTCCCCAAGTAGCTGAAAAGAGGGACATACTCCCTAAGAGCCAAGAGAGAGAAGTCAATTTTCCCAAGAGATATGACAAAGAGAATGACAAAGAAAGGATGAGATCCAAAAGTGAAGCACAAGAAAAGCTGAGATTTCCTTCCATAACTAAAAGACAAAGGGTTGAAGCTACACAACAATACAAGAGGAAATATGGTGAACCAGAAAAGAAGTATGAGAGACCCCTTTCAAAAAAATTAGAATATAACATTGTGGAAGAGATGAAAAGAATCCCCTCTAAGGCTAGTCTCTATGATACCCTCTTCATCCCTAGTCAAATAGATCTGCTTAAGGCTTCTTTGAGTAAAAATTCCCAAGAAAAGTAGACTACCACCATCCTTAGCATGCCCTCTGGTAAGGAGAAAATATCTCCTACTACTATGAAGAACAAACCCCCTCCCTTTTACATATCCTTGAGGATGGAGGGTTGGATAGTCCACAACTGTATGATTGATTCAGGGGCCTCTACCATAGTCATGCCCAAAGTAGTCTGTGAAGAGATGGGTATGGAATATACCAGATCTTATCCTAGAGTTTTGTAGTTGGATGGGACACCAGTTAAGATAGTTGGAGTAATAAAATATGTACTAATGAGACTGCATAGAGCCCCAGAGGTTACAATTGTGCAAGAAATTATGGTAGTAGATCTAGAGCCTTATTTTAGCCTATGCATTTCTAGAGAGTTCACTACCAAGTTAGGAGGTTACATGTACTTGGATTACTCTGGCATGATAATCCCTTTCAAGGGAAAGAGGATAAGGATAACACCTGAAAAGCCTGTGTCCTATCACATTGAGAAGATTGAAGAAGATATGTGCAACCTCACACCCCTAGATGAGTTTGAACTAGTAGAAAGTTTTGAAGAGTTAGAGGTTGAGGATGAATTACCATTCAGAGAAGATTACAGTTAGTTTGGGATAGGAATGGGCACATACAACATTTCTTCAGAAGTAGAGAAAAATATCCCTGCTATATCCAATCAATCCTTAAGGGAGATAGAGACTTGGACTATGCATTTTGATGGTGCAAGATGCAAAAATGGAGCTGGTGTCGGTGTAGTTTTGTAGTCTCCCTCAGAGGGTGTAAAGAGTTTTGCATACAGACTGACATGGTCTTGTACTAACAATGTTGTAGAATACGAAGCTTTATGCTTAGGTCTAATGCAAGTTGAGAGCATGGGTATCAAAATACTGAATATATATGGTGACTCTGAGTTGATAGTCAATCAGGTAAGGGAGAGATGCAACAGTAAGCACCATTACCTGAGAGCATACAAAAATAGGGTATGGGATTTGATGGAATCCTTTGATGCCCTAAACATTCATTTTATCCCCAAAAAATAGAACATATTGGCTGACTCCTTGGTGGTTAAAGGTTCCAATTTTAGCCCTTCCTCAGATATGGGATCATCTAAAGATAGGAAGATCAAACTAGTTTTTAGGCTTATAGTACCAGATAGATAGATTTTTTGGTAGGTTTTTGAAAGTGATGATCAGATCATTGATTTTTTGGTTAGAGAAGCTTGCTTATCCACTATTCAAGAGGAACTTCCTAATGAGATAGATCAACAAGATGTCATCCAATTGAAGAATAATCATATCCCTAGAGGTTTGGTCACCCTAGAAAGCCTCTTTGATAATGAAGATGGGAGAAAATCTAGAGCCATGGAGATCAATGAAAAAATCTATAAAGAGATTGAGATTGAGAAAGAAAAGAAGCTCAAAGTTGGTATCCATTGTTCTCCAGAAGAGGTAGAGGAGATCAAAGCCCTATGCTTTAAATACCAAGATATTGTGGCCTGGTCATATGAAGATCTAAAGGTATATGATAAAAAGGTGATCCAACATACTATTGAGCTAGAGCCTGATGCAAAGCCTTTTAGACAGAAGTAGAGACCTATAAATCCTAAGATTGAATCCATAATGAGAGAGGAGCTACTCAAATTGTTGAAGGCTAAGATTATATACCCAATTAAGCACTCTACATGGGTGGCTAACTTGGTCCCTATCAAGAAAAAATAATGGAGACATCCATCTGTGTGTAGATTTTAGGAATCTCAACCAGGCATCATTAAAGGACCACTACCCTCTCCTCTAGATTGACCAGATTCTATAGATTATTGTAGGAGCAGAAAGGTTCTCATTGTTAGATGGTTTCTCTAGATACAACCAGATCTGGGTAAAATATGAAGATCAATTCAAGATAACATTTACCACCAAATGGGGAACTTTTTCTTACCAAAGGATGCCCTTCGGTCTATCCAATGCAGGGGCCACTTTCTAGAGAGCTATGGATTATGCTTTTGGAGAGCTGATCAATAAGGTTATTCTCATCTACTTAGATGATATGACTGTGTTCTCTCATAAGAAACAAGCTCATCTGGAACACCTGGAGCAAGTATTTGAGAAATGTAGAGAGTTTGGTATCTCTCTCAACCCAAAAAAATCATTTTTTGTAGTTCATGAAGGGAAGCTACTAGGGCATGTGGTTTCTAAGGAAGGAATGTCTATAGACCCAGATAGGGTGAAGTCAATTCTTGCTCTCCCCTTGCCTATGAACAAGAAGGCCTTGCAATATTTCTTTGGGTAGATCAACTTTGTGAGGAAGTTCATCTTAGATTTTTCTCAAATAGTAAAGCCTATTTCAGAGTTGCTAAAGAAAAATGCAGATTTCAAGTGGATAGAAGTAAGGAAATAGGCCTTTGAAGCCATCAAATAAGCTATTGCCACTACCCCAGTTCTGGTAAATCTTGATTTTAGTAAGAATTTCATTTTGTATGCTTATGGAGCTGAGGAGAGCTATGCATCTGTGCTTACCCAGAAGAATGATGATGGAGAAGAACACCCCATATTTTTTTGGAGTCAAACCCTCCATGAGTACCAGATCAAATACAACTTTATTGAGAGACAAGTGTTTGTAGTGATGAAGTCATTGAAGAAGTTTAGACAATACTTGGCTCAAAGTAAAACCCTTGTGTACGTAGTCCACCCAGATGTAAGGAGTTTTATTTTACAAGGAGAACTGGGAGATAAAAGAGTTGGTTGGATTACCAAAATCTAGGAGTATGATGTGGAAATCCATCCCACTAAGCTAGTCAGAGGTAGAGCATTGTGTCAAGGGTTAACAAAAAAAGTAGTTGTAGAACAAATGTCAACTTGTCAACCACCAATAGAAGATCAGACTGAAGAGTTTCCATCAGAAGGTTCAGATTGGGTTGATCAGATGACCAGATATTTTCAAACAGGAATTTGCCCCCAAGGTCTTAACCCATCACAAAGGAGGAGATATAGGCTTCAAGCCTTGAAGTATGTCCTATTTCTAGAGGGATTATATAGAAGAAATCTTGATGGAGTCCTCCTAAGATGCTTGAAATATGATCAAAAGCAAAAGGTCATTAAAGAGTTCCACGAAGGGTTATCTGGAGGACATTTTTTAGGAAGGGTCACAACTATGAAAATCATCAGGGCAGGCTATTATTGGCCTACTATTTTTGCTGACACCTTCAAGATAACAAGAGCATGTGATGAATGCCAGAGGTATGTGGGAAGGAATAGAAATGCATCATTCCCCCTCAAACCCATCCAAGTAGAAGAGCCTTTTCAATAGTGGGGACTGGACTTCATTGGAACAATAAATCCCAATTCCTCAGTAGGACATAAGTATATCCTGACTGCCATAGATTATCTTACCATATGGGTTGAAGCCATTCCCATGAAGAAATCAGATCAAGAAGTGGTAATCGAATTCATGGAGAGCTTGATCACAAGGTTTGGTATCCTTGAAGCTATAGTAAGTGACAATGGTCCAACTTTTATAGGAGCTAAATATATTGAGTTTACCAGAAAATATGGTATAACTTTAAAAAACTCCTCTAACTACTACCCTCAGGGGAATGGATTAGCTGAGTCAACTAACAAAAATCTGCTTAGAATTCTGAAGAGATCACTAGAGGATAACAAAAGGAGTTGGCATCTACTTTTAGAACAAGCTCTATGGGCAGACAAGATTACCATCAAGAAATCTATCAAGACTACTCCTTATGCATTGGTGTATGGTAAAGAAGCAGTCCTACCTATTCACCTAGAGATACCAGCTCTAAAGTTGGTAAACATAGAAGAAGAGTCTGATCAAAATCCAGCTGAAACCAGATTGACCCATCTACTTCAATTAGAAGAAAAAAGGACTCAAGCATATGAAGATTTCTAGAAGCACTCAGTTGACACTAAAGGTTGGTTCGACAAGAAAGCTAAATTCAGGAAGTTCAGAGTGGGTGACTCCATTCTAAGGTGGAATGTAGAGAGAGCCAAACCAGGCCACCACCAAAAATTTGACTCTTTCTGGGATGGTCCTTTCAAAGTGGTTGAAGTTAAAGAGAGCAATTCTTTTCAGCTCCAAGATCTAGAGGGAAACATTCAGCCAATTTCGATTAATGGATTCCATCTGAAACTCTACTTTGAGTAAGAGTTCATTTCATGTAACATATGTATATATTTGTACTATACTTTTGTTTTCTTTTCTAAAGTTTTCTATAAAGAAAAAGAAAGGCAGTTCAGTGGTTCACAACATACCGTTGAAACAAGAGGCAAGATGGCCAAAGATTAAAATGTGCTCTCTCCCATGCCGTGCTCCATGCCATGCTCAAGAGAGTAAGACTAATATGGTCATGGGCTGCAACATGTGCTCCATGCCACTCTTAAAAGGAATAATATAAAGATAGCCATGAAGTTGTAACGTGCGCTACGTCATGACCAATCAACAAATAGCATGATGTTTTCTACCACCTGTTGAGGTGTGATTTTGTCAAGTTATGAAACCACTCAAAAAATTAGAATTTACAATTCTCTCTTGCAAAGAAAATAAAATTTCTCCAAGGTTCTCACTTAATGTTTTATATATCGTATGTGCATGTAAATAAGTGCTTGAAAAACTCTCTATGGTTTGCAGGTTACTGTTAACAAGGGGCCTGGGAATTAGGTAAATGATTTCAAGTTCATCATGTAAAAAATGACTTTCATGCCCATTTATTTATCCAATAATGAAATAAAGTTTAATGAAATAAAGTTTACTTTATGATGTTAAATTTACGTATGCAACCTTTACTTTGTTTTTTTTTTGAAAAATTTGAAAAAACTTGTATTAAAACAAAGATCAGTTACAAGATGGGATGAGACTTTTCCCAGCCATAGACAGAGAGAACACAAGATTACAATAGTAAAAGAAGATTTGCATTGGAGCCAAATCTCTTAAACCAAAACCTAGCTAACAGGGGAGTCGACGAATCCGAGATTCAAGCATGGAGAGACTCCTTCCCCATTGGCCTAAGGTACGATCCAACGAGTTTCAATGTTTGCACAATGTGAGATGTTGGCAGGGGGATCGGTTTGGTCTGTTGATGCAACTTGTTGCGATGTCGTGACACTTTTTCCTTCTTCTCATTTGGTCGTAAAAATGCAACATGTCGCGATATCGCGACACTTTTCTCTTTTGGCCGTGAAAATGCAACATGTCGTGATATCGTGACACTTTTTCCTCTTTTGTCTGTGATGTTGCAACATGTCGCGATATCATGATAATTTTTCCTCCTTTTGTCGAGACGATGCAACATGTCGCGATATCGTGACACTTTTTCTATTTTGGTCGCAATGATGCAACATGTCACGATATCGCGACACTTTTTCTCATTTGGCCGCGACGTTGCAACATGTCGCGATATCGCGACACCTTTTCCTCCTTTGGCCATGACGAAGCAACATGTCACGATATCGTGACACTTTTTCTCTTTTGGCCATGACAATGCAACATGTCACGATATCGTGACACTTTTTCTCCTTTGGCCGTGATGATGCAACATGTCGCGATATCATGACACTTTTTCTCCTTTGGACGCGATGATGCAACATGTCTCGATATCGCGACACATTTTCTCCTTTGGCCGTGACAATGAAACATACGGTGCAACATGTCACAATATCGTGACACTTTTTCTATCTTGGTCGTGATAGTGCAACATGTCACGATATCATGACACTTTTTCTCTCTAGGTCGCGACAGTGCAACATGTCGCGATATCGCGACACTTTTTCTCTCTTGGCAGCGACGGTGCAACATGTCACGATATCGCGACACTTTTTCTCTCTTGGCCATGACGGTGCAACATGTCGTGATATCGCGACACTTTTTCTCTCTTGGCCGTGACGGTGCAACATGTCACGATATCATGACACTTTTTCTCCTTTGGCCACGATGGTGCAACATGTCGCGAAATCGTGACACCTTTTCTCCTTTGGCTGTGACGATGCAACATGTCGTGAAATCGTGACACCTTTTCTCCTTTGGCCACGAAAATGCAACATGTCACGATATTGTGACACCTTTTCTCCTTTGGCCGCAAAAATACAACATGTCGCGATATTGTGACACCTTCTCTCCTTTGGCCGCAAAAATGCAACATGTCACGATATCGCGACACCTTCTCTCCTTTGGCCATGAAAATGCAACATGCCTCGATATCGCGACACCTTCTCTCCTTTGGCCACAAAAATGCAACATGTCGCGATATCACGACACTTTTTCTCTTTTGGCCATGACGATGCAACATGTTGCGATATCGTGACACTTTTTCTCTTTTGGCCATGACGATGCAACATGTCGTGATATCATGACACTTTTTCTCCTTTGGCCGTGACGAAGCAACATGTCACGAAATCGTGACACCTTTTCTCCTTTGGCCTCGTCGAAGCAACATGTCGCGATATCGTGACACTTCTTCTCAGCTGGCCATGACATTGCAACATGTCACAAAATTGTGACACCTTCCTGCTATCTTCACGCTGTCTCGGTCTTCTGCCCTTTCAACACCCTACCTAATCACTTCATCCTCAATAGTCATGTCACTGTGCAACTGAACCCCTATCTCCTTCTCAGCACCCATCTTAGCCAGGAAGTCTGCCACTTTATTTAGATCTCTACTCACATAAACTGGAATCACATCATCTAATTCCCTCCATAATTCCTTAATTTGAGTGACAAGAATCCTCAGCCTCCATGTTTTCAAAGCAAAGTTCCTCATGCAATCTAGAGCTCCAACCATTATTTGAGAATTTGATTCTAGAATTATCCTCCTATGGCCTTTTTTTACTGCCCAAATAGAAGCAGATTTGATAGCTAAGGCTTTTGCTTCATTTTTTGTGGCTCTTCCCAAGCCTTGCAGTTCCCAATAGAGCACTGTTCCAACATGATTCCGGCAAACCACTCCAATTCTAGCTCTACCCAAATTGCTTTTTGCAACTCCATCACTATTAATTTTAATCCAACCTTCTGGGGGTGGTTTCCAACTAGCTCTGTCCTATCCCTCATGCACTTCAACTTCCTTTTCCATTGCCCTGATAACAACCTGAGTTTCCTCTTTAGCATAGACTGCCACAGCTTCTGTGACTTTGCTCCAAATGACCTGCCAAACTCCATCTAAAGAAGAAAAAGTGTCTTTAAAAATTTTAGCATTTCTCTCCAACCACACTTGCCACCAAATAAAGTTTAATCCAAGCTCCCAACCAATACAAAAATCTTTAGATTTAAATCTACCCCTCTTCCATCTTTCCCAAATATTAATTCGATTCAAATCACCATCAACTTGAATTTTATAGTGTAAAAACCATCTCTCCCAAATCTGGCACGTGAATGGGCACTCAAACATCAAGTGATCAGCTGTTTCCTCGCTCTTGTAGCATAAAAACACATTGAGATGGACCAATGATTCTTTTACATATGAGATTATCAAAAGTAAGAATTCCATTATGCATGAACTACCAGGCAAAAAAGTTTACTTTCGGCCAACCCTTGGACTGCCAAATATTTATCCAATCCTCAACCAAATATGTATGAGGAGGAGGCTCTGGAAGGATCTTACCATATCCATCCTTCACTGTGTAGACACCAAGGCTCCCATATCCCCAAGATAATTCATCCTCCTCGTCTCTACCTATGAGAAATCTTTCTGCCAAGATTTTAGTCATGATAGGTGTCAAATCCGGAGGGATTGAAATTGGCCACTCATCCAACTTCTTAAACTGCTTAAAATTATAATCCCCAGCTAACTAGTGTTGAAATAACTTTCAATATGGACCCATCCCTTGGTTTCTTTGGCTATTTTTATTGGTTGCAATTCAAGAAATTCAAAAATGATAGGTGGGTGTTGATCCCATGAATCTGTCCAAAATCGAGCCTTCTCCCCTCTCCCCACTTTCCAAAATAATCTATATTTTACTACCTGAGATCCAAACTTGAGAGCCTGCCACACTAAGGATCCATTACCATCCAAAGTGAAATGACCCACCTCATTTGGGTTTACATGTCCCAAATATTTACTAGTTAAGACTCTATTGAATAAAGAAGTTGGTTGGGAAATCCACCTCCAGTAAAGCTTTCCGACCAAAGCTTTATTATTTAACTTTGATCTTCTCAGGTCCCAAACCTCCTTTTACCTTGGGCTGGCTTACTTTATCCCAACCAACTAAGGCCCATTTCCTCTCTCCTTTTACTCCTTCCCATAAAAATTTTCTAGCCATCTTGTCCAACTCTTTCCATATAGTATGTGGGGCAACAAGGATAGAAAATTTATAAATTGACATGGCTTGAATGACTAATCGTAAAAAAGTTAATCTACCCCCATAGCTTAACCATTTGTGAGACCAATGATTAATTCTATCCTTGATACAATCCAAAATATTCCTCTAGATATCTATTTTACGTTTTTTAAAATGCAAAGGGACCCCCAAGTATACCACTGGGAGATAAGTCCTTGTGAATCCCAAGATCTTTAAAACTCTGTCCTGAAGCCTTTGATCAAGATTGAAAAAGATCACTTTGGATTTTTATCATTGATGACTTGGTTAGTAGCCTTGAGGTAGACATTAAGTGTATCTCTAATCATTATTGCTTCCTTGAAGCTGGCCACTCCCACCAATCCTGTGTCATCCACAAACTGAAGGTGAGTCAAAACTTCCTCCCCCACCTTGATACCTATTAGCAAACCTTGTTGTCTTCTCCTCAAGATAAGTCTACCCAATCCTTCAGCCAATATGAGAAAAATATAGGGAGAGCAAGGATCTCCTTGAAGAAGGCCTCGAGTAGCTCCAAACGGTTGTGAGGGAAGACCCTTGATTAACACTGAGTAAGTCAGAGTAGAAACACAACTCATGACCCATTCTATCCAATCCTGAGAGAAACCAAAGGCTGCCATCATCCTTGAAAAGAAACTCCACTCCACCCTATCATAAGCCTTTGACATATCTAATTTTATGAACATACCTCTATTACCAGATGTTTGCATTGAATGGATTGCCTCCTGAGCTAGAACCACACCATCCAAAATCTTCCTACCCTCTACAAAACCCCCTTGCTCTGAGGAGATAATGTTATGTAGAAGAGGTTTTAGCTGCTCAACCATTACCTTTGTGATTATTTTATATGACATTGCATAAGGCAATAGGTCTATAATCTGAAATATGTACCCCCTCCTCCCATTTTAGAATTAAGGTAATGAAAGTATGATTTAATGCTTTAAGCATTCTTTTACTACCTTTGGAATCCTCTATAACAACCATTACATCCTCCTCCAGGTTATACCAAAAGGCCTGAAAAAACTCAATTGGAAAGCCATCTGGACCTGGAGTTTTTCTGGTGTTCATTCCCAAGATTACATTCTTCAGTTCCTCTCTATCAATGGGTTTAAGTAGGGTCTGATTTTATTCTTTAGAGATAACAGAGGGTATGACATCAATAAATTCTTTTTGAGCCTCTTCATCTTGCACCATACTTTCCTTAAATAGCTTAGAAAAATAATCCATTGAATGGAAATGCAAACCTGGAAGTGTATCAAAGGAGTGTCCGTTCTCATCTTGAAGGGCTTCCATGTTGTTCATCTGTCTCCTAGCACAAGCAGTTTGATGGAAAAATTTGGTATTTTTATCACCTTCTAATATCCAAGTGGTTCTTGCTCTCTATTTCCAGTAGGTCTCCTCTTGGTTGTCAATGTATTCAACCGATTTATGCAATACATCATCCTCTTCTTTGAGCTGCTCTGTAATTTTTCCTTCCCTAAAGTGTTTTTAAACCTCATCCCATCTCGCCACCAATGGAGCTCTTTGGACCTGGAAGTCTGTTTTGTTTGTTTGCCTCCACTGTTTCAGTTGCACTTTGACATAATGAAGTTGTTTGTGGAATCTAAACATTGTTGCCCATATGCTGGGCGACCTTCCCACCACTGTGGAATTTTATTTCAAAGTTCCTCTTTTTGTAACCAAAAGTTTTCAAATTTAAATGGTTTGTGATGCTACACTGTATTGATCCCTCCTTCCAACAAAATGGGAAAGTGATCTGAAACTGGACCCTCCAAAATCTGATTTTTTATATTCCATTTTACAAATGCCTCCTCTGAAACCAAAAAATAGTCTAACTTCACCTTCCTACTATGTGGCTCCCTCCTCTTATTAGTCCAAGTATAGTTGGTTCCAGGGCATTTAATATCCACCAAGTGTAATGCCTGGACTTGGGCAATCATAAGTCGATCCCCTGGGTCCAAAATTGGGGTTCCCCATTCCTGATCTCTAGAGGATAATTTAGCATTAAAATCCCTAGCAATAATCCAGTCTAAATCTTCCTTTGAGACTCTCATGTTATGCATAGCTTTCCATTGATGCATCTGACCATCTAGGTTTTGAGCCCCATAAAAATTTGTGATTAAAACATGTTCAGCAGTGACATTATTTCTAAAATGTGATGTGAGAACACCCCTCCAAGCTATATGTTCTATTGTAGTCCATTCAAGAGAGTTCCAAAGAGTAACTATCCCCCCTGAGGCACCTTGGGAAGCCACTTCCATATGACCAGCACCCCTCCAAATTTTGTTAACTATTTTACACATAATATCTAACGACATTTTTGTCTCCTAGATAAGCACAAAATCTATTTTACATTTTTCCAAGAGTCTTCGAACAAAAGATTGATGGGTTCTACTGTTTAAACCCTTCCATGATTGTATAATCATTGGTTACCTTGAGAGTAGTAAAAATCTATTGGCCTCATCGATCCTCCAGTGATCGGTTTGTCTCCTTGAACTGCTATCAATTCCTTATTTGATTTTCTACCCACTCCTTGAGAGTTGCTATTTTTTGATCTCTTTTCTCGCTCGAGTTATCCCTAAAGTTGGCCTTTCTCTATTCTTTTTTGCTATTCCCATGTTGACATCCTTAATTATTGGCTGCTCTTGGTTATGCACTATCAATGCCCCTGCACTCTTTGACTGCGGTAACTCACTGTACTCAACTACCTGCTCTATGATCGGGGGAGATGAAATAGGAGCTTGAACATGGATGTTATTATTTTCATTATTCCCATCCACTCCTTCCATGAATTGCTCTTCTTGGTCCATTAGTGTCTTAAATATCTCATACCTATTGGAGGGCTTGAGTTGGGTTTGCTCTTTACCATATTTTTTCTTTTGCCTTCTCCTTCTTTTGGGCTATTCAAAACCATCTCTTTGTGCTTCTTTACCTTGAGAAATATTGGCTGGTTCTCTGTTTGTTGTTGACTTACCCTCCTTAGGAAGATTTGACATTCCTAAAGGAGCCTCCATTTTTATGTTCATATTATTTGGGTAAAATCGGGCCAAATGCCCATGTTTGTGGCAAACTCTGCATCTGAAGGGTAATGCCTCATAATCTAGCTGTTGAATCCAAGATGGTCCTACAAGTTCAAGTTCCACCTCTACCGATAGACGTTGGCTAAGATCCATTTCCACACATATTCTTGCATAAACAACTGTGTTTCCTTCTATTGTGTCTTTGGAAACACCCAAATGTCTTCCAAGGGAATTACCGATAATTTCCAATACCTGCTCACTCCAAAACTCCATTGGAAGTGCATACAAACGGATCCAAATCGGGATAGCAGTGGGTTCAATTCGAGGATCAAATCCCACTCTCCAGGGTTGAACAAATAATCTTGTCGGACCATGATTCCTCTTTTCTGATTCAAAAGCCCTATTTCTATCACCAAGTGAAGAAAAACTAACAATAAAATATCCATTGCTAATAAACCATAAAGAATACTCACCAAGAGGCTCCCAGTTTTGCCAGACCCAGGAATGCAAAAAATTTAGGGTAGGGCGAATACCCATGAATTTACAGATCAAATCATGATTGACTCTATATAAAACTGTTTCTTCAACCATCCTTTGCTTGATGAAAATATTTGGCCTTGATTCTGACTGTGGTAAGGATCCATTAACTCGTTGAGATGTTAATCTATTTCCAACAGCCGTAAAGAGTATTTTTAATGCAATTTTTTGTGCTTCTTTAGTCGTTGATGGAGATTTATCCTTTAAAAAATCTGCATAAGAACTGTCTCTCTAGAAGAGGATCCGAAGGTGTCCCCATTGGACCCTCTCGGGGTAAGAATCTTGTCTTCAAATCCACAGTAACTAGAAATTTCTTCGGCTACCCAACTGATGCCCTAGTTTTTCCCTTGTTCTAGCTTCGCTTCAAAAACCTGTTATGTCGATTACTCAAAATTAAGTTATAATTAACTTAAATCACAACCTGTACTTCGTTATCTGGATACAATATATCAATAAAATGTCTTGTAAATAAATTTAGCATTTTAAAACAAAATTCACCTAACTTTAACAAGATCAAAGTTAAGGAAATTAAATAGACCTTTAAATAGCATAAGTTATTATGATTCAACTTCCAAGGTCTACTTGATAAAGCAACTATTTGTTCATATGTCCTTATGAAATTATGTCCAGAATATCAAAGAGGTAAAAAAATTGCTATAATGTCTTGCCCAATTTCAAGAGGTATTAAAACCTTTATTAATGATTAAAATACAGGGCTTGATATGAAACTAATCTATAAACTTTGCATTTTACGATAAAATAAAGTTTATAAATTAGATTTGCTTGTAATATTTACTTTTTAAAATATTTATGAAATTAAATATTTAGAAGAGTAAATGGAACTATATTAAAATCAAATCCAACTTGAATTCTAAAGATATTAATTCTAATTCCTCAACCTTATGAGATTAAGGTGAGAATTAGTATTCATTTATCCATTCCTAAATTTATTAATTCAAATATTAATTAATGTAATATTCGAATAATAAATTTAATTATAACCTAGCTATATAATTTCACTTTATAAAAATTATACTAGGTTATAATATATAGTTTTCAAAATGAAAATAAAATATTAAAATATTTAAGCTTTAGAAATTAAACTAATGCCTCAGAAAAATTCAACAAAACAAATTTCCATCTACAGAATTCTAAAACCAATCCAATGTTCACCAATATTCACACAGTAAAATCAAATGAATTGATGCAATTTTATAAGGTATACAAACTATTAAGAAATTATAATAAACACTATTAATTCCAAATACAGTCTGTGCACAAATCTGGATCCAAAATGCTTAAAATAATTTATAAAATCTTACAATAATTTCCATTGTTCTGCAAATGGCTTTCTCTATTTTCCTCCAACGAAGATGTAGCTTTACTCCTCCGAATCGTTCCTCTCCTCTGTATAAAATGTCCGACCTTTTCCATGAATCTCAATGATTTATTTATAAATTGAAAAGTTTAGTTATTCCGTTTCATCACCAGGAATGGATTTTATATCTATATTCTTCAAACCTTTCCCTTGTATTACCTGCATAATGAAATAATAATCATAATATTAAAACAAAACCAAACTTTACTCTCCTGTAACTTTCCTATTTTTTCCAAAATTATTTCAAAGTTCTCATATTGCTAAATTAACTATTTTTTTAATGAAATTGACATTTGAAATCTTGCAAGTTTGGTATCATTAGAAAGAGAAAATCCATATATTTTTACCAAGTTTTGAATGAGATCAAATGGATTTGCCTACCTCAAGATACATCCATTTCAATTTTGCATTAATTTTAGGGCTAACTCTAAAATAAAATTTAATTATTTACATGAAAATTAATCATTTAAACCTTTGAAAATGATTTTAATCAAATTATTTGATTTGAAATAATGCAATTAATATGCAAATAATCAAAATATTCAATTTGAAGCATTGCAACTACATTCAAACCTTCAAAATGCAAATATGTCAACAATTCCAAAGTGAAAGCAAATTTTCAAAGACCTTGATGCGAGCAAAATTGGATAAAAAAACATTCCCAAAAATCACAAAATTTAAGGTGGGTCCCCAATTTTGGGGTCATTGTGAAGGAGTCACAACACCACCAAGTCACCCATATTTTGAATTGAGAAATGTACAATGGGTAGTTGTCTACCAATTGTATTAATGGTGGAACGTGTGCATGCATGAGATATTTGAACTCAAAATTCAATTGACACTCATTTTGCAAACAATATCGAATTACCAGAGAGCTAAAGGAGTAGCAAGATGAAGCTATCAAGTAGCAAATAAGAGAAAATCCCCTATAACTCTCTCAAAAATGGCATCGAAGGTAGCTCAAAAAGTTATCTAGGAGGTAACTTTTGAACTAGAGCATTATGTAGACAAAGTGAAAGCAGTGGTAGACACTAAGATAACATGGATAAGAAGGACTAAGCTCAGGTGATACATCAACAACAAGTTCCAAAGGGGCGAGCCCATGATAGTTCAAGATAGTTGTACTATCTGCTCCTTTTTGTCATTTTATATCTACAATTCTATGCATCCCTACCCTAAGTTAATAACCACCATCATAAAGTTTTATGACCCTAGGGAAAAAGTAGTAAAGATGGCTAAGGATAAAATCCTGTTCAACATAACTGCTAAAGCCTACCTAGATTTTTTCACCATAGGCATAGACCCTCTTGTAAGACCTTAACCCTTTGACATATCAGAGCAAGCTAAGTATTACTCATTACAGGAATGTGCTCATGAAGGAGAGCCTTTTAGGAATGGGTTTACAATCAATTTAAAACTATCAAGTCTAGGAAAGCTTTGCTAAAAACCCTAATCGCCACTGAACAATTTTATTACCCAAATATTTTTACTATGTTATCCTGCTTAAAGGGTTTAGATTCTAACCGATATATCAATTATTGGAAAATAGCCACTGTTTATCGTATTTCCAATAAAAAATGTATAAACCTAAAGCAAAAGAAGAGGGCATCAAGCCGATTTATTTTTAATGACCTACCTTTCTCTATAAAAGAATGCATGAACAACCGGTCAATATGAAAATAGATTCATAGAATCCCTCCTTTCAAAATTTTTCAAATATGGTATGAATGTTCTATAGCACCGTAAGACGCATGATGCTCTAGATTACAACTAGGAATAAGAACAATAATGGAGACCCTATTCCAGTTTATCATTGGACTAGTCATTTGAGGAATACAAAGTCATACTATAGATTCAACATGGAATTTTTAGGGCCAACTCTAAAAGTCATGTATGGACAATGCCCTAGGCTTCCATCTCTTGCTAAGGAGTTGTTGTGAGTAGAGAACATCGAACAGGGGGAATGGTATATCCTTACAAAAGAAACTGTCATTAGACTCTACGAATTCACTCGTAAACCCTTTTTGCTACCTCATTTTGTTACTAACAGACTATTGGCTCTGGAATATTTAAGGCAAGATGACATTATCAACGTTGAATTTGGCACCGATAAGGGAAGGAAGGGGACTGTGATTTATGCTAGCAATGTAGATGATATAACTATAACAAAAATGGACCAATATGAGTAAATTACTCAATATTTGGAGAGACTTTATCTGCTATAAATTCCACAAAGATGGAGATATGACCCTAATGAAAAGTTCTTGAAAAGGAATTATAGGCCCAAAATGGTCACATCCTTAGAAAAATTTTGAAAATATTTTCTAAGGCATGAAGATGCTCCCAGCCGCTCAACATACAGTGTATTTTCTAGTGGCATAGTGCAGGATGTTCCACACCACTGGTAGAGTAGCTAAATTTGCATTGCTATCACTTTGATAGAGTGACATACGACATATTTACTAAGGTAATAAGAGATTTTCCCAACTACTCTGTACTTAGTGTATTTTGTAGTGGCACAGTGACATGTTCCACATCACTGTCAAATTGAGTCAAATCTGACATCATTGTTCTCCAATGAGTGGTCCAACACACATTGTACCAATCCATACAAGTAAGTGGATAAGTTTTGATGTGTTCCACACCATTGAGGTCCAAGCTGATTTTAGAGCGGATCGAAACACATGCTTCATGCTGCTGGTTGAAGAGGTCAAAATATTCAAAATGTAGCACAAGGCAACGACACAACGTAAAGTTCCCTGAAATATTATTTTGCATTGTTTCTTGAGCAACTCAGAGCACGAATCTACCTCGTAGTCAACCTTGGTCAAAAGTCAATGGAGTGAATTTTAAGGAGTGGGCTACGAACAACATGTTCTATGTCACGGATGCAAAAGCAAGTTAAACAATTTTGAGAAACAAAGGGAGTGGCCTGGTGATATGCTCCATTCCACTCAAAGCATAGTGCATTTTCAGATGTGCTCCATGTCGCTGGTCAAAATAGTTAAAGCAAGTGACAAGTATTTTAAAAGAGCAGTCTGGTGATATATTCTATGTTGCTCATATTCAGAACATTGCTAAGGTTTAATCGTAGCCGTTCATGAGTGAATCAATGGTTGAAATCATGCTGACATTTTCTCAGATATACAAAAGTGAATTCTTAGAAAATGAAAACTAGTTGGTTTGAGCAGGCAGGTGAAGCGTCCATGGAGACAAGAACCAAGAACTTCAAAAGTTGTAGATCTACGACCATATGAAGTCCCCAAGAAATATGAATGGCTTAGATTTTGTTTTTAATGACCTGGAGTCTAACTACAATTACAGAACAAGCAAGTTACAAAGTCGAGATTCCATGGCGTGCAATATCATGGAAATTTCCTAGACTTCAAAGGTGAATAAAATAATGCCACCACAACATTCTACTAATATGTTTTGGCTCTATCCTTGTAATGTTTCATCCATTTCTTTCACTATAAAACCTATATATAGAGGTCGAACCCTTGATTTTTAGGGTCGGCTCTAGAGTGTTTGTTTGTCCTAATGTGTAACATATTTTTGCAAATTAATAGAAGGAGCATTACTTGGATTTTTTACTCAGGAACTATTATCTTCAATATTTCTATTGAGAGATTCAAGCTGTGAATCATATTTCTACTAATGTTGCTATGGTTAGTTCATTCAATTGATATTGTATTACTAGTTGTAAAGCAATTAAAATATTTTCATAGTTAAATCTATTCTTTTAAAAAGTTTGTTTTTGTTAAATCTAGATACTGATCTATTATATTAAATTGTATTGTTAGTATTGTGGATATTGAAATTACTTCTTGGAGTATGTCTCTGTTTTATTTTCTTGTATGAAGATTACTCTATTTTTGGGTGTTGTTGATCTCGAGTGTAGGACACTGGAAATGGTTTACTGAAAGGTTTTCCCTGTAAATGCCTATGCTGTTAGCTCTATCTGACCACTATTTTAGTTATAATTCCTTAATCCTAAACCCTTTTCTAACCCTATATCTTAAAAAATTACTGAGCTTAATTGAGTCAACACTCTGTTAGTTGACAAGAAACCAACCTACTCTGGAGGTTGGGCTAGAGCAATATTTAATCCATCCAATGTTGAGTTCTGAGCTATGACTAGTGGGTGCAAGCCTAATCAAAAAGCTGAAATATAAATAGTCATAGTATCAAGTTTACTTGATGTCAATTTAGATCCCAACAGTTTTGGCATGCCCGATGGGACTTGTTTACAAGAAACACTAGAACCCATCATTTTATTTGTTTTATCTTTTCTTGAAGGAATCAATATTTGGTGAATTTTCTTGACCTTGTTAAGTGGTGAGCAAAAAATTCACCTGGTGACTCCCTATTCTTTGAAACTAGAAAGCTATCCCTATAGCTTGTAGTTTTTCAAGAATACTAGGTCATCTGCAAGGAATAAGCTGGGATCCTTCATCTACTATGAGCTCCCTTTTAGAGGGTCTACTATCATAAGATATTTAAATCAAAATTTTCATTTAGATAAAAATCCTCCTGAGGTACATCCTATAGTACCCTCAAGGCCACCTTCAACAGGAACTACACCTAGAAACATGACCCAAAATCAAAATCAAAATGCAAATGCAGCTCCAAATTAGCCCTTGCAGAAGTATCCTAGCTGGAATACAACTGGTCCCCTTAGATTGAACTAAATGCATGATATATCTCAAGCTGTGTCTAAACCATTCTCATATATGATGGATCTGATAAAATTGTATATGAACATTGCTAGGATATTCTGAATTCGGTAGTGATCCACAACATAAAGAATGAAAATGTTATTGTCAGAATTCTAGCCCTTTCCTTTAGAGGGAAAATTTTACACTGGTTCAGGACCCTAGAAGACAATACCATTACATCATGGGCAATATTTGATGCGTTGTCATTAAGCACATCATTAAATCTCAAAGATCTTATCAATCCGGGGTGGTGTCCAAGGTTGTCTACGATAGAAGGCTAGGGCAGAGTACAATTCAGGCATTCAAATTTCAAGCATTTATTAGGTGAGACAGATTTGGTTTAGCCTTTTGGTGTCACACTAAACCTAATCTGTAGAATGGAAACTTGTAGGAACTAAAAACTAATTCTAAGTTGCAAGAATTGAAATCTAACTACAATTGCAGGAATTGGAATTGCTAAATTGAAAGTCTAATCTACTTTTGTAGAATTAAAATAACAAAATTTAAATTGCTGAATTTAAATGTTGCTGAAATGAAATCCTAAGTTACATTTGTAGAATTGAAACCTAGTTACTCTTGCATAATTGAAATGATGCTTGTAAATGAAACTTATGCTAAAAACACCTATCAATATCTTGCCACAAAAGGTCGTCAAGCTCACTCATCACAGGAATTGACAAAAAAATGAAATATGCTAAAAATGGAAAGTTGCTAAAATAGAAAAGCAAGAAGAAAACATGGAAAGCAAAGGAAAAATGCTTAATATAATTTGTCAGCTGACACACACACAAATTTTGTACACAAACATAATAGAAAACATAAAGAACATTATACAAACTTAAAATAAGAAAAGTAAACTTGACAAGTAATCTGTTAATTATGCTACAACAAAATTACAGATTAAAACCTGCCATAAAAATCCTCCTTCTAGATCTGAAAGTGGGCCCATACTTCCTGATCTAGAAGGAGGTGAAAAGCACTCCTTAACTAATTAACACTCAGAACAAAAAATGATAAAATAACTACACTTTTATTGATGATAAAACATGCTAAAAACTGTTACAAAAAATTACTGTACAGTCCTAATTGCTGCTATTGAAAACTCTCCTCTATTCTAATTCCTAACTGGCTCAACCAAGGAGGGAGCTGTGTTATTTATATAAATATTTACAACATATCCCATGCTCAAATCAGCCTATGTGCTACTTTAGAGTGATTTGCCAATAATTTTGGATCTGAAATAAATGCAAATCTGGACAATTTGTGTTGCAGTAGTAGTCATTGGCCCTTAGAAAGCATCTTCAATGGTGGGAGTACATGGGAGGAGTCTAGAAATATCTCACACATATTTCTCCACTTCAGAATATGTCATTTCTATCTTGCAAACAACTTCATATTATGCTGTAGTTTTTCTGGGTTTATCCTAGAAGAGGATCAAAATTGATCTTTTCCATGAATGGTGGCTTTGGACGGCAAGGACGACAAAGTCAGATGGGAGATATTTTCCTTTAACCTTTTCAACCTTCTTTCCATTTTTCCATCATCAAAAATTAGTCAAAAAGTCAAAAAGCACTTTCTGTTCTCATTTCGAAGATAAGTGGCTCATTCCGAAGAGACTGTATTTCTCATTCCAAAGATGTCCGCTCATTCCGAAGAGACTGTATTTCTCATTCCAAAGATGTCTGCTCATTCCGAAGATCTTCGAAATGAACAACTGTGTGCTCTTCAAGTGATTTCATCTGCATTTCTTAGGTGGGTTAGCTCTCAGGATCAGATTGCAATAGCCTTCATTCCTCTCCATGTGTGAATTCCATGCCTTGCCATTCATTGGTAGCTTGCTAGAATTTACATGGTAAATTACTGCATTTTCCAACTCTCCTGCACAGTTGTAAAATATTGGCATTTCTTGCAAATTCAAACAAATTAGAACATGGAAAAATTATTCAAATATCAACATGAAGGAGTACATCAAGTTGCTACTGAATTTATACACTTCATTCACCAAGTAACCATGCTGAAATAGTGCAATAGTGCTGCACAATTGTCCCTGCTCTATTATACCCTGTTGCTGCCTATTTAGACCATGTGTGAATGCTTCTAAATAGGTCAGATGTCTTCCGTAGTCCTTCTAAACTCATTCCATCCATATCCTCATGCTTTGCTTGACAACTTCAAGGTGTTCCTATAAAGTGACAGCTTGCTGATTTTTATATGGCTATTTTTTTTAGATTTTCAGATTTATGACAGTCCTAAAATTTTGGCTTCAATGTGGATTTGAAACAAGTTGAAGGGCAGGAAAACATTCAAAAACCATTGAGAAGTTAATGGATATCAGCATACCACATTTGGTTAATTGAAATGCATGTTTTTACTTGCTACTTAATCAAACAAAATCAGTCATAAAATGCTGAAAATAGTCAAAAACAGAGATATAGTATTCCTAACATAAAATCATGCAAACACTTAACAAATAGTATATTTTAGTCAACTATTTGGCAATTAACTTATCATATGGTAGTCAAACATTGTGCAATAATGAGGCATTTTTGGGCCTCATCATCCCCCCCAACTTGAACTGATGCATGCCCTCATGCATCTTAGTAGGCCATAGTAATATGCAGGTTTTATTCTTGTGAACAACATCCTTTGCTACCTCGCTAACTGAGAAATTCCTCCTTGCTGC
The DNA here is from genome assembly GCA_028583015.1 of Wollemia nobilis. Taxonomy (NCBI): domain Eukaryota; kingdom Viridiplantae; phylum Streptophyta; class Pinopsida; order Araucariales; family Araucariaceae; genus Wollemia; species Wollemia nobilis. The sequence continues at coordinate 6,003,746 of JAQPPZ010015032.1, forward strand.
ACTATATCAAGTATTTTGCAATTAAGCACATGTATGACTCTTTTTCTGTCTTTCTACAAGTTTTAGTGCTGCAAGGTACCTCTTAAAGGCTTGATATCATGTGATTCATCTTGCAATAGTCTTATTGTGGAACCGTATTTGGCAGATGCACTACTACTGATGGAATTTTCTGTTCTTAACAACATTTCCAGCCTGAATGCTTATTTCTCGTTGTTTGCACCTTTTGAACAAAATTGATAAAAATTTTGGATTTGAAATGCTTGAGGGATGTACTTACTTGTGGTAGAGCCTTATGAACCTCAATATTTGATGTACCCTACTCTTTTTGCTATTCTGTAGCATTTTCAACAATTTTGGTACAGTTTCTGCTCATTCCGAAGATATCCTGCTCATTTCGAAGATATGCCTGTTCATTCCGAAGATATGACTGTTCATTCCAAAGATGCATCAAAAAATGCAAAAATGACCTCCTATGCAAAATTTAGCTACAGATTCTATTGTGGGCCCATCTCTAGAGTGTATAAGCCTTCCATAACATCAAAAATCCCTTCTTCATCCTTTTGTTTAGATGCTATTCTTTGTTTTGTATGTTGTTGTTTTATTCCAGTAGTACTAAAATAGAACCTTCAAGTGCATTTTGCTGATTATCCTCCTTCAATTTATCAGACAATTGTGAGATATAAACTTGCAGTTCTCCTTCCTAAAACTTGCCCTACAAATTGAAATAGAATTGTTGCCATGTCTGTCCCAAAATCAGGGTTTTGCATAGTTTTGGAATTTCCATGCAATTAAGGGCATAAGGGGGTGTTTCTTGACATCTTGAACATGTTCCATTTTCAACTTGCCAATATTGTATGAATAGTTTATGCCAAATACCGATTATCATACACTAAATGCTAAATGTTTACTATGAATTAAATGCAAGAAACACATACCTTACTGTCCTGAAAATTGGTCATGCACCTTACAAGCCGTTTTTGATGATTGTTAGCAGGCTATCTTGAAAACATAAACATAACACATGTGCAGTAGTGAGATTTGTACAATGGTGGAACAATTATGGGTAGATCAACAAGGCAATGCATGCCGAAAAATTGGTTTTCATGCAAGCCAACTCAGTAGCGCCTCCAAGAAGGTTTTCACTACTGAATTATTCATTTTTTTTCATCATTTTTTTATTATTTTTTTTCCTTTTTTTTTTTTCATCTTTTTTTTTTCATTTTTTTCATCAGAAGAGGCTGCCATTTCTGGTTTTCAACCAACTTCTGTCCTTTTTTTTTTTTCAAGTGCTTCAATGAGAGAGAACATCTCTCACTCTTATTTGGATAAGACCAATCCTTATTCTGCAAAAACATGTCAATTGTTGTATGAAAACACCATCTCTTTCTGTTGAAACCTGCAACATTGATGCAACCTTCCTTTCTAAATGAGCAGTAAGAATCTTCTTACATCATAATTGCCTCCTTATTGCTAGAAATGAAGTATTGGCTCCATTGTTCCTCTTCCTTGCTGAAATTGATGCTTGTCCTCATGTATCCCCATTTTGTGGGACATGCCTCTGCTGCAATTTTTTTTCTCTCTCTTTTTTTTTTCAATTTTTCTTGTCTTGCTTGTACCCAAGAAGGAAGTTCACAAACAAGACTATTCTTCTTTTTGCTTTTCTTGTATTTTTTTTTTTTCTTTTTGTCAAACTTTTTATCATCACTCTGAATCTGATATTGAAGAGAAATTCTCTTCCATTATGTGTACATCCAATGGAATATCCTTCAAGAACTCCTCCTTAGTTAATGGTGCATGGTATACCCGAAGGCAATGTCCATTCACCACTAACATCCTCCATGAATTACCAATGGGAGAAAGAAGCACTGCTCCATATCTGAAAACTTCTTCAATCAAGTGTTGTCCATGCCTCCTAGTCTGCAAAATCTTGTCAATATGTACTTGAAACAATTAAATACCAATTCCCAAAAGATGTTAAGTGCTTACATCAAGATAAAATCTTGATATACCCTTGTAATTCCATGTAAAGGGATTGAAATATTGTTTCAAAATAGCAACAATTTTGCTTTTTGTTTATAAGTCAGCCAACTAATAATGTTCAAGAATTTTCTTGGCTGCACTTCAATTTGTTTCATTCCTAGGAGGACAGAATTTACCCCTTTGTAATTTCTTACTAAGGAGTTCAATGGAAGTAAATTTTCTATGTGCAATTTTTCTAGTTTTTCTCCTTTATCCAAGGCTAATTTCTTTGTGTTTAGACTAAAGGTTTTTTGTGTATCTCCATTGATTTTTATCTCTTCAAGCTCAGGTAAGTTCTTTTTTTAGCACAGTTGGATGTTGCTGCAGTCAATAACATTTCCTACATTTTTTTTTTACCGTATTTAGCTACATAGACAGGGGATGCCTATCCTGTATTATTCAGACCGATCATAGGTTGGGCTAAAAAAGAAATATTTTTGGTTTGCACAATAAGACAAGAAGTGTACAACTTTAGCAGATCAACTACTTGTCAGGTAGGATCACCTCTAATGAGATCAACTATTGTCTGTGTAGGCTAAGAATTGCTAGGTTGCGGTTTAGCGTGATAAAATCCTAACAATATTTAAGTAATAATGGAAAACTCTAGGATCACCGTTAAGTTGTAAACTCCTATTTTGATTGTGCAAAAGTTTTTGTGATTTTTTTTTTAATAGATTCAACTTACATAGACAGGGGTTGCCTGTCTTGTATTATTCATATTGGCCATAGGTTGGGCTGAAGGTGGTGGTTGATTTACTTGCCTTGTTTGTTGTTGTTGGGATCTCTCTTTGAGAAGAATTCAGACTAGGCAACAAATTTTGCATCTCTAAGTTGTGGAAGTAAATGGCATTCATCAATGATATGTCCCTGTGAACAAATGCTACGGTGTAGCTGATATGGCTATTTTGTTCAAGGGATAGTCTTGTATATCTACCATGATATCTTTCCCAACACCTAGTACAAATTTTTTATACTACCCCGATGATATGGATATAAAAAGGGCAGTACTAGCAGATGGCTCTTCTAAATATTTTAAGAGATCTTATGTTTCTTGATAATGAGGATGATGAATTCTTTCAATTTTTATCAAGAATTTCAAACATAGGCAATTTAACCCCCAAGTGTGAAGATCACCTCCCTGTGGTTGCTTATTTTCTAAATGGACTGAAATGCAACTATCAATAATTATTATTTATACCAACTATTACATTCAGATTTTACTCTGAACTTCATAACTTAGCACAATAATAATTATTTGACTACTTTTACCCTCTAACAACACCATGATCCCTGGCAACGATGCCAAAATGATGCATTGTCATTAAGCACATCATTAAATCTCAAAGATCTTATCAATCCGGGGTGGTGTCCAAGGCTATCTACGATAGAAGGCTAGGGCAGAGTACAATTCAGGCATTCAGATTTCAAGCATTTATTGGGTGAGACAGATTTGGTTTAGCCTTTTGGTGTCACACTAAACCTAATCTGCAGAATGGAAACTTGCAAGAACTAAAAACTAATTCTAAGTTGCAAGAATTGAAATCTAACTACAATTGCAGGAATTAGAATTGCTAAATTGAAAGTCTAATCTACTTTTGTAGAATTAAAATAACAGAATTTAAATTGCTGAATTTAAATGTTGCTTAAATGAAATCCTAAGTTACATTTGTAGAATTGAAACCTAGTTACTCTTGCATAATTGAAATGATGCTTGTAAATGAAACTTATGCTAAAAACACCTATCAATATCCTGCCACAAAAGGTCGTCAAGCTTCTGCTATAGGAATTGACAACAAAATGAAATATGCTGAAAATTGAAAGTTGCTAAAATAGAAAAGCAAGGAAAACATGGAAAGCAAAGGAAAAATGCTTAATATAATTTGTCAACTGACACACACACAAATGTTGTACACAAACATAATAGAAAACATAAAGAACATTATACAAACTTAAAATAAGAAAAGTAAACTTGACAAGTAATCTGTTAATTCTATTACAGACAAAATTACAGATTAAAACCTGCCATAAAAATCCTCCTTCTAGATCTGAAAGTGGGCCCATACTTCCTGATCTAGAAGGAGGTGAAAAGCACTCCTTAACTAATTAACACTCAGAACATAAAATGATAAAATAACTGCACTTTTATTGATGATAAAACATGCTGAAAACTATTACAAAAAATTACTGTACAGTCCTAATTGCTTGCTATTGAAAACTCTCCTCTATTCTAATTCCTAACTGGATCAACCAATGAGGGAGCTGTGTTATTTATATAAATATTTACAACATATCCCATGCTCAAATCAGCCTATGTGCTACTTTACAGTGATTTGCCAATAATTTTGGATCTGAAATAAATGCAAATCTGGACAGTTTGTGTTGCAGTAGTAGTCATTGGCCCTTAGAAAGCATCTTCAATGGTGGGAGTACATGGGAGGAGTCTAGAAATATCTCACACATATTTCTCCACTTCAGAATATGCCATTTCTATCTTGCAAACAACTTCCTATTATGCTGCAATTTTTTTGGGTTTATCCTAGAAGAGGATCAAAATTGATCTTTTCCATGAATGGTGGCTTTGGACGGCAAGGATGACAAAGTCAGATGGGAGATATTTTCCTTTAACCTTTTCAACCTTCTTTCCATTTTTCCATCATCAAAAAATAGTCAAAAAGTCAAAAAGCACTTTCTGTTCTCATTTCGAAGATAAGTGGCTCATTTCGAAGAGACTGTATTTCTCATTCCGAAGATGTCCGCTCATTTCGAAGAGACTGTATTTCTCATTCCGAAGATGTCTGCTCATTTCGAAGATCTTCAGAATGAACAACTGTGTGCTCTTCAAGTGATTTCATCTGCATTTCTCAGGTGGGTTAGCTCTCAGGATCATATTGCAATAGCCTTCATTCCTCTCCATGTGTGAATTCCATGCCTTGCCATTCATTGGTAGCTTGCTAGAATTTACATGGTAAATTACTGCATTTTCCAACTCTGTTGCACAGTTGTAAAATATTGGCATTTCTTGCAAATTCAAACAAATTAGAACATGGAAAAATTATTCAAATATCAACATGAAGGAGTACATCAAGTTGCTACTGAATTTATACACTTCATTCACCAAGTAACCATGCTGAAATAGTGCAATAGTGCTGCACAATTGTCCCTGCTCTGTTATACCTTGTTGCTGCCTATTTAGACCATGTGTGAATGCTTCTAAATAGGTCAGATGTCTTTCGTAGTCCTTCTAAACTCATTCCATCCATATCCTCATGCTTTGCTTGACAACTTCAAGGTGTTCCTATAAAGTGACAGCTTGCTGATTTTTATATGGCTATTTTTTTTTCAGATTTTCAGATTTATGACAGTCCTAAAATTTTGGCTTCAATGTGGATTTGAAACAAGTTGAAGGGCAGGAAAACATTCAAAAACCATTGAGAAGTTAATGGATATCAGCATACCACATTTGGTTAATTGAAATGCATGTTTTTACTTGCTACTTAATCAAACAAAATCAGTCATAAAATGCTGAAAATAGTCAAAAACAGAGATATAGTATTCCTAACATAAAATCATGCAAACACTTAACAAATAGTATATTTTAGTCAACTATTTGGCAATTAACTTATCATATGGTAGTCAAACATTGTGCAATAATGAGGCATTTTTGGGCCTCATCAACATTAACATAACCCTTTGTGGAAGAGTTCAATGAGCTTATAGACCCCTTTTCCCTTCTCAATCAATTTACATCCATACTAAAGCATTAATAAGAAACCATTTCAGACTTTAACTTGAGGTTTAGTAGGACTTGAAAGATGATTCCTCCTAAATCTAGGCCAAATTCAACCTTCACTTTCATGTATTATATTAGAGACCTTGGATCAAAGTTAGGTCTGGAAACCCAATAAGCAGGAGTATATACCTTTCCATAGGTCTACAATGCAGTTGTCCATGCTAAAAATGTACTCATCAATGTGGGAAGATTACCCCCTAAAGTTGTGTTGCCCTACTGTTTAAAAACTCCCAATGTCCAAGGTCAGATAGCTACATCATATTATATGGACCCTCCCTCTTTGTCATCTCCACTTCCATAGATGATCCCTATTCCTCATTTGAAAGTATCGCCTGCTATAGTTCCTTTTCCACCACTTTCTTCTTAGATACCCCAAGAGTTCATGCTTCTTGATATTTAGAATACTTTGAAAACTCTCAGTAACAAGATTAACTCAATGGAAAAAAGAGAGATAGAGAGATTTCAAAAAAGAATATTTTTTATGTCAAAAAATATCAAAGACTTGATACCAACAATAACACCAGGGTCAGAGTAAATGCGATGCAAGAATATCTAGAGTGTTCATCTGAAACTAGTATGGTGAATATATGGTGTTTGGTATGTAATGATCCCCATGATTCAGAAGCGTGTGTTATGTACCAACACCATGTACAATAGGATATGGATAAGGCATAGAGAAATTATAAAGGAAGAGTGAATATGCTCTGGAAACTAGATCAGATTATGGTTGGAAAAAATATTGATGAAGATAGACCCATTTCTGTCATGACAAGGTTAGGCAAGAAAACACTACAGGTTGATCCGTAGAATATGGGTTGATTTTAGGTCCCCTCTCAAAAGAAGAAAGACCCACTTGCTTAAAGAAGTTATACATTTCATATCCTCCAGATCAATTAAAGAGGGACATGATCCCTAAAGGCCAAGAAAAGGAGGCCAGTTTTCCCAAGAGGTTTGACAAAGAAAATGAGGGAGAAAGGATGAGATCCAAGAATGAAGCTCAAAAGAGGCTTCGATTTTCCTCCATAACCAAGAGGTAGATAATTTAGGCCACATAATAGTATAATATAGAGTACGGTGAGCAAGAGAGAAAGTCTAAGAGACCCACCTCTGCTAAGTTAGAGTATAACATTGTGGAGAAAATAAAAAGAATACCCTCCAAGGCTAGCCTATATGATACTCTCTTTATTTTTGGCCAAATAGACCTACTAAAATCTTCTCTAAATAAATATCCTCAAGAAAAGCAAACCACTATAATCCTTAGCATGCCCTTTGGAAAAGACAAGATGTCTCCTACTACTTTAAAGAACAAGCCCTCTCTCATTTACATTTATCTGAGGATGGAGGGGTGGATTGTTCGCAATTGCATGATCGACTCAAGGGCTTCCACCATAGTTATGCCCAAGGTAGTCTGCGAGGAAATGGGAATGGAATATACCAGATCCTATCCTAGAGTTTTATAGTTAGATGGAATACTAGTGAAGATAGTGGGGGTAATAAAAGATGTTCTAATGAGGCTGCATAGATCTTTGAAGGTAACCGTCATGCAAGAAATAGTGGTGATGGATCTAGAACCTTATTTTGTCTTGTGCCTTTCAAGATAATTCAATACCAAATTTGGAGGATGCATGTACATGGATTATTCTAGCATGGTGATTCCCTTAAAAGGGAAGAGGATAAGAATAACACCAAAGAAGCCTGTGTCTTATCATATTGAAAAATCTAAGAAGACATGTGTAATCTCAATCCTTTGGATGAATTTGAACTGGTGGATAGTTTTGAAAAGCTAGAGATTGAATATGAGCTACATTTTAAAGAGGATTATAGTCAATTTGGGATTGGTATGGGTACATATAGCATTTCCATAGAAATAGAGAAAAAAATCCTTGCTATATTTAATCATTCCCTGAGAGAAACAAAAACCTAGACTATGCACTTTGATGGTGCAAGATGTAGAAATAGGGTTGGTGTTGGTGTACTATTGCAATCTCATTTAGAAGGTACAAAGAGTTTCACATATAGGTTAACATGGTCATGCACCAACAATGCTATAGAATACGAGGCTTTATGGCCCAGGTTAATGTAGGATGAGAGCATAGGCATACAGATATTGAATATATATGATGATTCTAAACTAATTATAAATTAGGTAAGAGAGAGGTGTAGTAGCAAACACCATTACCTAAAGGTATACAGGAATAGGGTATGGGATTTGATAGAATCCTTTGATGCCCTAAATATTAATTTTATTTCCAAAATATAGAACACCTTAGATGATTTCTTGGTAGTGAGGGGAGCTATTTTCAACCCTTATGTAGATATAGGAGTCATAAAAGATAAACGGATCAAAATTATTTTTAGGTCTGTAGTACCAGACAAGAAATTTTTTTGGTAGGTGTTTGAAAGTGATGAATAGATCATTGATTTCCTAGTAAGAGAGGCCTATCTATCTACTATTAACGAGGAAAATATAGAAGAGATATACCAACAAGAAGTCATCCATATAAAGAACAACCATATCCCTAGAGGGTTGGTCACTCTGGAAAGCTTGTTTGACAATGAAGATAGGAGAAAGATCAAATATATGGAAATCAATGAAAATATCTACAAGGAAATTGAGATCAAAAAAGAAAAGAAGCTCAAAGTTGGAGTTCGATGTTCTCTAGAAGAAGAAGAGGATATCAAATTTCTATGCCTGAAATACCAAGATATTCTAGCTTGGTCATATGAAGATCTTAAACAATATGATAAGAAGGTGATCCAACATACAATTGAGCTAGAACCAAATGTAAAATCCTTCAAGAAAAAATAGAGGCTTGTGAATTCCAGAATTGAAGCCATAATGAGGGAAGAACTATTAAAGCTGCTAAAGGCTAATATCATATATCCAATCAAGCATTCAACCTGGGTAGCTAACTTAGTCCCAATAAGGAAGAAGAATGGTGACATCCGCTTGTGTGTGGATTTTAGGAATCTAAATCAAGTGTCATTAAAAGACCACTACCCACTCCCTCATATCGATCAAATATTGTATATTGTAGCAGGAGCAAAGAGGTTATCGCTGTTAGACGACTTCTTTGGCTACAACCAAATTTAGGCGAAAGATGAGGATAAGTTTAAAACAACATTCACCACCAAATGAGGCACTTTTTCCTATCAAACGATCCCTTTTGGTCTATCCAATGTAGGGGCCACGTTCCTATTGGAACAATTTCTTGCACCCATAGGTTTGAGCTATCATGCTACAATAAATCATTTGGAATCAACAAGCTATTACAGACTCTAGTCAACCTACCTTTTTATTTTGGTAAAATATGTATTGCTAAGATTTAAAAAGAACCAAAATGGGTAAGGAAACCCCAGTGATAAAATTAAGATTTTACAAGTTTAAGCACTCCAGATTTTAGTTATACACTACTTCTATTAAATTGACCAAGCAAGAATAACAATCTTTAATTATGCCTTATGTGTAGACCGGTGCCTAGATTCATTGGGATGTTATAACAATTTTAACAACACTTCAAATTGAATAGAAAGAATGGAGAAAATAAGAAATTATATTTGTTAAACTCATTCGAATATCGTAATAAATCTAACAATTTCACCAATGAAAGAAACGTTCATAACACATTCAAATAATGTAATCTGATAGGAAGTAACACACAAAACTAAAGACATAATTGATAGAATTTACCCCTAGAATTATATTATTTTTCCAAATGAATTACATGAAAAGTTGGCTCTATTAAAAGTATTAATATAATGAAGAAATCTCATTCAAATAATGTAACAAGACCTCTTCAACTTCTCTCATTCCAATCTGGTAATAGGAAATATCTTTGAGTTTCAGGCTCAATAGATCTGGAAATAATCTCAGCTTCTTGAGCATTATTTTACCAAAACCTACACAACAAAGGGGAAGAATGAGGGATGAAAAAGATAAAATACACAAAGGGAATACAACATCACAACTACTAGGTACTCAAATATACCTCTTAGTAAGAATTTACTATTTCTAAAGCTTGATGCATATTTCGACCACAACTGGTGTCTTTATAGCTCTAGGTTTTTGAATCTATTATTTTTAGCCTCATCTAGACCTTATACTTATCACCATATGGTTTGATCCTTCAGATATAGTACATCTATACTCCATCATATCCTTTTGATCATATTGTATACTCTGCTAGGACTTTTTAATTTGACTATTTTTATTAACTAGTTATCTCAATTTTTGATGAATGTTCTCCCTCTATACCTTCTATATCCTCTGGTTGACTTCCTACTTTTGAACTCTATCCTATTTTAGTGCTCTTTATTTCTTTTCCTAGAGGTGTGTTTATCTTCAGCTCTAGACCATGTACTTTGGTTTTCTTTATTTTTTTGATCGACTGAAGTTTTTTGATCTGCTTTTCATTAATCAAGAATGTAGCCTATCTGGCCATATTTTTATCATCATCAGGTTCACAATCAAACTTCTCTGTCTTGTTCATGATCATATCTTTTATGCTGGCAACCTCTAGAAATTCCTCTAATAATAGTCTGTGCGATTCAATTTGATCGTTTGAACATTTATTTTATCGACTACTATCTGAATTTATAGTATTTTTACTACTAAAATTTTGATTGTACTTTGGTATGATCTAGTATCAATGTCATTATTGGCTGTGTGTCTGTGAGGATAAAAATAGTTCATCTTGTGACGAGCGTATCATCGAATTTACTTCGGATAAAGCACTTTCGTTAGATCATTTAAACCTATAGGACGATTAGTCGGGGATAAAACAAATAAATGTATTCGATGTTATTTTGACCTTAGAAAACATGCTTAAAATAAACTCTTATTTTCCTTGCATTTTTGAACATGCACATCCGTAAATTTTTCTTTGATGTGAGTGCTTCTATTAGATCACATGAACTTGCATAAGGGTTAGTTCAAAGTATACTACACATATATGAAAATTAATGTTCAGATTTTAGGCTCAATTAATTCATTTAAATCTTCCGTAACTTAGGCCCTCGATGAAATTCAAATTAAAACAATCATTAATTCAATAATTCATGTCCAAACCTTAGACAAATTAAACCTTTTAATTAAATGGCTTCGTGTAAATTTTTTTTTATCCTTTAAAAGCTGCTTTCCATTATCTCCGTGGATAACATATTAGAAGCAATTTTATATTCAAATAATATTTTAAATATGTTAATTTTTTTTATTAAATCAGACTTAGACCATAGAAAGCCAAAAAACATATATCATTAAAAATCTATCATCTCTTTGGGCGCTCATCGTTAGATCCGCTCACGAAGATGCGTGCCCGTAAAGATTTATCAAGCTATACATTGATTAGTATAAAGGTGGAAAATTTATAATGTATTAAACCTTTGCCTAAACTAAATTATTTTAAAATTAATCAATAATTAATTGAAAAACAAGGCACCTAAGCGAAAATATTTATCAGATTAAAATCTGTGCACCAAGGATAGTGCTTACTATCAGATTTAGTTTACTCCGAGCATTGTCATCAAGATCTCGAAACCTGTATGGTTGTTAGTCCAAATATATATAAACATATACCAAATTAATTAGATTAATCTCAAACATTAGGTCAAAAATCTTAGGTTGGCAGCAATTTGATCAAAAACACTAAGTTCCAAAGCTTTATAATTCTCAACATGATAAAATAATTAATTAATGCATTAAAAATCACATAATCCTGGTTTAGTAATATTAATCGAAGATTAAAATTTAATAGCCTTTGGTTAAAACACATGCACGTTATAATATGCTCATCTCCCTATGCAATCATGGTTACATCATAATTCGAACGTGCGTGCTCGTTGGATCGATCAAAAATGCACACTTCATATCCAAGGGGGAAATATTTTAATATGTGCTTAGACCCTTGCTAATCACAATTAACATATACTTTAACTCTCAATTGACCAATAACCTTAGATTTATTAACTTTTGGTCATCTTGAGAAATCATTGCCATTGGATCTGGGTGGGGATGAGCGCAACCATCAGATCTTGCTTTGACTTTAGTTCCACTGATGATGGATTTGTTAATCTTCGATTATTTTGAAAAAGCACTACCGTTCGATCTGACGGAGATCACACAATGTCGTCATATCTTGCGAAGATGCAAGCCTTTTATCCACTGTTTAAATGGACACTTATTCGTTGGTCAACTTTCTGTAAGCGTGGCCGTCAGATTACCTCAAGATTAGGTGTGACTGCTGATATCTTTAGATTTACAAGATTAATAACCAACAGGGCACACATTTTAATTTTCAATAATCTTTGATTAGGCAAAGGGAGAACGATTAGCAACACATTAAGACCCTTTTTAATCATGCTTATAATTGCATTTTAATTTTAATTAATCTTTGGGTGCTTAAACCCTTCAATGTTAAAACTTTGATATTCTGAGTGATGCACGATCATTGGATTTCATCATAATTGGGTGCTACCATCCAGATCTTGAGAGGTGCTTGATTTTTAATTATCGAATTATCTCTTAATAATGTGTCTCAGCTTCAAAACCGTGCTTAATTACTTAGATTATTAGGATTAAGTTTAAATTTATCTTTTATTAAAGCTTTTAATTAACCTAGGTTACTCTTAGCACATGCGCATCCATCAGATTAATATGGACTGAGCGCTACCCTTGGATTTATTAAATTTGATTGGCACTTAAATCAAAAGGGGCATGCAACCCTTGATTAAATTTCCATTAAAAATTAGGTTATGATCGATGTAAACCTTGATAATTTAAAGGTTAGTTAGATTTAAAGAATGCGCATCTGTTGGATTAATTAGGGACGAAGCGCTACCATTCAAATCTCAAAAGTTGCTCGATTTTTAACCAAAGGGGTGCATACCCTCATTTGCCCATGTGATTTAACTTGAACCTTAGGCTTATTCATTTAGGTCCAAATATTTTGATTGATTTTATTATAAGGACCAAGGACTTAGAGGGGACTTTTAGTGGATATTACATTTGATTTACAAATTATAACCCCTTTAATAATCAGATAAGGTTAACAACTATTTTTTCAACGATTAAAGGCAATTAATCGAATGGTTAAGGTTATGGCTTTAATTTTTGATTTAGAAAAATGTTTTAAAATGGCTAATTAGATTCAAACCATTGAAAATCAATTTTATAGAAGTGAATGCAATAGAGACCAACAAAATTTGGGAAATTTATTGAGACTAAAAATTTAAATTTGGGGGTATCTGATGTTGAGTCAAATTTGGCTCCAACATAGGCTCTGACTGGGACAATGTGTTGAAAACCTGAGGCACTTGAGAATTCCAAAATCTCCTAGTTTTATTACAAGCTTTGGACATAATCATAAACCATCAAACCTGATTAGAAAATAAAAAACATAAACAAAGAAAACTTAAAACTGAAAAGATACAATAAAGCAACAACAAACATGATATCAAAGCAATAGAGTATCCAAAAACTATTATTCTCCTCAGTCAAATTTAGATCAAAGGATCAAAATTTTAAGTTCAGATGAGCTTTTGAAATATTGTTATGATTGTTCAGCAAGGTCCTAAGATATGATTATACATAATGCATCAAAGTTAGTTGTTCCATCATGCCTTGGCCTAAGTGTGTGTTAGTGCATTCATTTTTTATTCCTGGGTCTTCTAGAACTTCATCATGTTTGGAAAATGGTCAAGCCTAATAAGTAATTTCACTCCTTAATATTTTTGCCATTTGCAGGGCTCCACTGCCAATCAGGCGTCTATAGCCCCGATGGAGATGCTACTAATCCCATCTGGTTTTACTCTACTTCTAGTCAAGCATCTATAGCCCCGGTAGAGATTTTCCAAGATATCTCAGACATTGACTCAATCTGCATCATTTTAATTTTCTTTCTCTTTTTGAGAAATATTTTGATATAAGCAAATTGTGCAATGAGTGTGCCTGAGTTGAGGATTAGTTTTTGGCTAAAGAATAGAGTGTAATGATTTTTAGCTCAACCATCTTACCAAAGATAACTCTGTCCCTTGGACCCTAAAATTTCTTTTAATAGTATTTGCAATGTGAGGCTTCGACATGATGTACCAACAACTCTGATTTTACTCTGTTTTATCTCATATCATATGACAATTGTATAAACATTCAAATTTGAAAATTGTAAGCATCATCAAAATCTAAAATAAATTTCCTCTTCTCAGTCTTGTTTTTAGAGAAACAATTAGTAAGGAATACTCATCATCCTATGATAATCATGAAAATAACACAATTAAAACCATCTTTCCCCCCACTCCTAATTTTTCTATTCTTGAGGGGTAACAAGGCTTTCTCTCCATATACCATTTCGTAAGGAGTTCTACCTGTATTTCTTTTTAGTGATAACCTGTCTACCCATAAAGAAAATTTTAACTCACTATCCCAGCTCTTCTTATTTTTACCCAATGACCTTTTAATTCTGGTAATTAAGTTTTTATTTGATGACTCAGCTAGACCATTTCCTTGAGGGTAATAATTTGTAGAATGGGAAAGTTCTATTCCATATTTAGCACAAAATTCTACCATCTCAAATGATACAAAATATTTACCATTATCTATTACTAATTTTTGAGGAACCCCAAATCTGGTTAGAATACTTTCCTCTAAGAAATTTATAATAGTAATAGTTGTAGAACTTCTTAGAGGAGCAGCTTCTACCCATTTTGTGAAGTAATATGTTGCAGTTATGATCCATCTATGTCTGCCTGATGAGTTTGGACTGATCTCTCCAATCAGATCAATGCCCCATTGTGTGAAAGGTGCTTCTATAATCACTGGTTTGAGAGGCATAGCAGCCAAGTGCTTCTTACCTGCAAAAACTTGACAGTTATGGCAATTTCTTACATATTGATATACATCTTTAAAAAGGGAGGGCCAATAATAACTTGCTCTCATGATTTTATTAGTTGTAGCTTTAGGAGAAAAATGTCCTCCACAAAAACCATCATGAAATTCTTTAATTTTTTTGGGACTTCATTTTCATACAGACAGACTAATAACACACCATCAGGGTGTCTCCAATAAAGCACACCATCCTGCACATGATATTTCTATGTTTGCAGTTTACTGATCTCATTCTATTAATTGGCATGTCCTTTGGGAAAGATAGAGTTTGTAGGTATGCTAATATTTCATCATACCATTTACATTCAGCATTATTAATCCTCCTGATGTCATGCATCTCATCTACTATAATAACATTATTAGAGTCCTCTCCTTCTTTATATGCTAAATATTTTGCTAAGCCCTACCCTCTTACTGTTTTGACTATTTTAAATTCTGCATCATACTGTAATAGTTTCACCATCCACCTTGCAGGCCTTCCTAGAGGTTCAGATTGAGTGAAGACATATTTTATTGCTATGAAAGGAATACAATAGTAAACTTTACTTGAACCAAATATACCCTTGAAATATTCTAAGGATTGAATCACTACATAAGCATGTTTTTCTAATAGGGTATACTTAAGATGTGCTCCTTTTAATCTTGAACTCATGAAAGCTATTGGCCTTTCATTATTTTCATCATCCTTCTGAGAAAGGACTGCAACAATGGAATGCTTAGATGCAAATGAATAGACATTGAAATCCTTTGAGTAATTAGGGCAGGTTAAGACTGGGGTAGTAGAAATGGCTTCTTTTATCTTTTTAAAAGCTTCCATGTTTTTTGTTGTCCATTTTATTTCTCCAATATTTTTAACCATGTCATTTATGGGTTTGGTCATCTCTACAAAATTGGGAATGAATCTTCTAACAAAATTAATTTTTCCAAAGAATGACCTGACTCCTTTTATGTTTTTAGGAGGGGGAATTTTTGAGATAGCTTCTATTCTTTCTGGATCTATACTCACCCCTTTTTTTGACACTATGTGTCCTAGTAATTTCCCCTATGTTGTTCCAAATATGCACTTTTTAGGATTTAGGGAAATTCCAAACTCTTTGCACCAGGAAAATACTGCAACAAGATGTTCCAAATGGTCCTCTGGATTTTTAGAAAACACTGTTATATCATCCAGATACACCACTACTATTTTGAACATCAACCCTTTGAAGGTAAAATCCATTGCTCTCTAAAAGGTAGCACCTGCATTCATTAGACCAAAAGGTATTCTCAAATATTCAAAAGTACCCTAGGGTGTGGTGAATGTTATCTTATGTCTATCTTCTAGATTAATCTGTATCTGATTATATCCAAAAAATCCATCTAACAGGGACATTCTGGATGAACCAACTACTGCTTGCAATAGTTGTTCCATATTGGGCAATGGATAATTATCTTTTAGCGAGCTTTTATTCAAGTTTCTAAAGTCTACACAGAGTCTAATATCCCCATTTTTCTTTTTGACTAGGTACCAAATTGGATATCCAAGATGAAAATCTTACCTTTCTGATTATTTTGGAATCCAGTAATTTTTGTACCTCTTTTTGCATTATTGGGTGCAGAGTAGGGTTATACTTCCTCTGTTTTTGTCTGAATGGCTTGGAATCTTCCTTCAGGGGTATTATGTGTGACATAACATCTATTTTGAAGGTTTTAAGATCTTCATATGTCCAAGCAAAGTGTTCCTTATTTTTCTTTAAGAAACTGATATATCCAACTTTTTCCTTTTCTGGTAAAGTTGTGTCTATTTTAACTATTTTGGGCTCTTTAACTGTACCAATGTTAACATCTTCAGATATTGTTTCTTTGTGCAGAGGTTTGAATGCTTTATCAAAATCATCAAATAAACTTTCTAGAGAGACTAATCCTTTTGGTATTTTATTTGTTTTTAGTTGGATTACTTCTACTAGTTCTCCTATTTGATCTTTTAATTTTTCTTCATCCTTTTCATCACAGATTATATCTGCATATTGATTTTGTAAAGTCATGAAGTCTTTGATATCTACATCATCTTGGAAGACCTGTAAGTAAACAATGTTATCTGGTACAGAAGGCTTATAGACTGAGATGGTTGGGAACCTATCCATATATTCTGTAGTAATTTTTGGATGGTCTAGGCCTGATGCATTTACAACTAAGAGGTCAGCAACATGATTTTGTTCTCTAGGAATGTATGAAATATTGAAAGCTAAAAAATTTTCAATCTCTTCCAATACTACAGTTTTGTATTGTTTCAACCTAGGATGCTTGGTTTGATACTTCCCTCTTATCTATTGGATAATTAATTCTGCATCTCCAATCATAGTTAAGTAATTTATACCTAACTCTTTAGCTTTTCTAAGTCCTAGTAACAAAGCTTCATACTCAGCTACATTGTTAGTGCAAGGAAATTCTAATCTGTAAGGAATACCGAGGTAATTTCCCTTTATATCAGTTAAATTGACTCTTGCACCTGCTCCAGACTGAGATTTGGCTCCATCAAAAGTCATGGTCCACATTTCTTGTGTTAATACTCTATCTGATTCAGCATCAACCATTTTTATAACTTTTGGATCCATGTTTTTGGCTTCTGGTACTTCTACAAGGAATGGGTTATGCCATATTGAATATACTCCCATTCCTTTTTCTTCTACTAAATTTACTAAATTTATCATGGTATCATCTACCTTAATTAACTCTATAGAATATTTGTTAAAAGGTTCTCTTCGTAGAGTTACATTTTCCTTATCTGACATTGGAATGGTAGCATAGGACCAATCCAATTGAATAGATCCCCCCAATTGCTCTGCCCAATGCCTGCTTAGTAGGAGTGAAAATAAAGGATCAACATCCACTACTGCAACATCCATCACTATACCTTTCTTGGGGTGTTGGTCTAGATATACCAATAATCCTATTATCACTCCAACACAAGGTACTTGCCTACTATCCATTACTGATACAGGGGTAGAATCTCTGGTACAGATTAATCCCATTTGGTCAGCTATCATCTTGGGCATGATATTGTGTGAAGCTCCACTATCCAACATACAATTATGAATTACATACCTCTCTCCTTCATCTGAATTATATCTTAATGACACATAGAAGGGTCTGACAGAGGATGGTGACCTTGTATCCTGCTGATTTTGTCTAGCAGCATGGCAAGATGGATCTTCTTTTTGCTCAATAAGTCCAAATGCTCTACAGACTTGTTCTCTGTATTGCTGAACTTTCATAAGCTCACCAAATGTGATATTAACCTTTTGTTTACTGAGTTCTGACCCAACATCAAATTCTATATTTTTTATATCAAGTGGTTTATTGCATTCTTCTTTAGGTGTTTCCTCTTCTAACTCTACTAGCTTAGGGATTACCTTTTTGGGGGTTCTATCAATTTTCTCTTTACTAACATTTTTGTTTGTGAAGGACTATTTTCTTGTTTCACTAGTGGAAGCTTTCTCTGTTCTGTCAGGAACTGTTCTATTTCTTAAATTCAGAGTATGAGTAGCTTCTAACTCCTCCACTTCTTTAGCAGTTGGGATTAATTTCCCTTGCTTCATTTTATCATATCTTGACTCATGTGGTCTTTGTAATATTTTGGTACCTTCAACAACTAAGATCTGAGGATGATGATTTGAAGCATATTTATCCATGTTTTCTTCAAAGAGTCTTTCTCTTGACTCATCTTCTAGAGACCAACAGGCATTAATTCTTATATCATCTTCTGAATCATCATTAAGATCTATATTGTGTGGTGTACTTAAGTAAATTCCACATCCTTCTAGGTTATGGGGAGCATCACAGGTTGAGAAAAAATAAGGAAAACCCTCTACGAGATTAGCATATGGTATGGGGTTTGGAACACTATTTTGATCTCTATCAGTTTCTCTTTTCTTCCAATTATTGTTCCCATTGTTCCTATTTTTATTTCCTTCATCAGAGCCATTGTTGTTTCCCCAATTCCTATTGAATTTTTTCTTGAAGGGAGGGTGATTATCAACATGTGGTCTTTCTGGTTGTGATGACTCACCATTATTACCATTGTTTCCATTATTTCTTTCTATTCTCGCTAACCTGTTGTTCATGGTATTAAACATCTTTGTCATCTGATTAGTCAATTTCTCCATTGGATCTACTTCAACTCTTCTTTGTAAATCGAAGGCTACTCTTTTGGGCTTTCTATCAAGTTGATTTATCTCTAGAGAATAAGGTTTCATTTTACCACTATCTAGCATATTTATTTTGATTTCAATCGCTTTATCCATGCATTCATCAATAGTGGTGGCTTGTTCTTGCCTTAATTCATAATTGAATTCTCCTTGGAAAGCATTTTTATAGAAACAAATTGACTGGATGTCACTAGGCCTGAGGTTAGCAGGGATTTTATTCCTAGTTTTGGAAAATCATCTATTAAAATCACTGACAACTTCATTTTCCTTTTTCTTCATAGTGGCCAACTCGGTTAACAAGGATTGTTCATTTTTCCTCTCTCCAAATTTTTTTAGGAACATAGTTTCCATCTTGGCAAAATCTAGAATGTCATTTGCTAGGAGGGTGTTAAACCACTCCCTGGAATCTTTTTCTAATGTTTGCAGAAAAAGCCTTAGGACTACATCTTCATGTTCTACCTCTAAGCTATCCATAGCATATAAAAAACTTTTGATATGATCTTCTCCAGTTACTGCATTATTTCCTAAAAACTTGGGCAGGTACTTGTGGGCTTTATTTGGTAGGGCATTCAAATTTGCAGGTAAAGCAAAAGGTATGTACCTATTAGTTCTCCATAATTGAACATTATTTTGATTTGGTTGAGCCATTATGATTGTAGGTGTAATAGGATTTGGATACACAGTAGCACTGCCTACAAGAATATGGGGTTGGGTAACCTCAATATAATCTGATGGATTATCTACCACAATATTACTATTAATTGGGCAATGAGAATAATCGAATGTATCATCTACAACAAAATTTAACCTACTATTAACAGTTATTTCTGTAGTAGTAATATTTTGATTTTTATTTTTCTTTACGTACTTTCTACTTGTAGGACAAGATTTATTTTCATACACAGTACTCTTAAGAAGTGGGACATTTTGATTATGGGTAAATACCTCGGGGTTCTCGAATTCTGGAAATAGCTCCTTACCACTTCTCCTGGTGTGCGCCAACACATTCTACTCCTTTCTTGATTTTTGATTTCTGGGTTCGTCCAGACAGAGTCGCCAACACAGGTAGTGCAGAAATAATAGAATGTATGATCAAGATTGCTTGATCTTTAACTCTCAGCCTCACAAGAGATAGTTCTTGGGGAAATTTCAAGAAAATCAAGAAACATCAAGAACACTTCAAAAGATGATTGAAAATTACAGGCAAAAGAAATAAAGAACATAAAAACGTAAAAGTAAAAAACATAGGTTCTTTATTCTAATTGGCTACTTGTTGATTAAAATATAGTCATTTAAAGAAAACTTAAAAATATAAACAATCTAATTAACAAGTCCTCCCAAAAAATAGTGCCAAAAAATGGCATTAGACAAAACCAATAAAAAAAAATCTAAAACAACGACCCAAAATGGGCCAAAAAGCGTCGAGATTGAGGTAAAACTCACGAGGAGAGCTGGGGAACCAAACAAGAGAAGATATGTAATTAACATACAAGTTCAATCCTCAAAAATGGTACCAAAAAATATTGGCGTTAATTTGACGAGCAAGTGTAAATAGCCAGTAAAAATATGTTGTTAAATCCCAGGCCTAAAATCGTGAAGATTCTATCCTCGAAAATTATACCAAAAAATATTGGAACAATTTCTTGCATCCATAGGGTTGAGTTGTCACGCTATAAGAAATCATTTGGAACCAACGAGCTATTACAGGCTCTGGTCAACCTACCTCTTTATTTTGGTAAAATATGTATTGCTAAGATTTAAAAAGAACCAAAATGGGTAAGGAAACCCTAGTGGTAAACTTAAGATATTGCAAGTTTAAGCACTCTAGATTTTAGTTATACACTACTTCTATTAAATTGACCAAGCAAGAATAACAATCTTAATTATGCCTTATGTGTAGACCGGTGCCTAGATTCATTGGGTTGTTATAGCAATTTTAACAACACTTCAAATTGAACAGAAAGAATGGGGAAAAGAAGAAATTGGCTCTGTTAAACTCATTTGAATATCGTAATAAATCTAACAGTTTGACCAATGAAAGAAATGTTCATAACACATTCAAATAATATAATATGCTATGAAGTAACACATAGAACTAAAGATAGAATTGACCCCCAAAATTGTATTATTTTTCCAAATGAATTACATGCAGAGTTGGTAGAATGCCATTAAACTATGTTAAAAGTATTAATACAATGAAGAAATCTTGTTCAAATAATGTAACAAGACTTCTTCAACTTCTCCCATTCCAATCTGGTAACAGGAAAAATCTCTGAGTTTTAGGCTCAATAGATCTGGAAATAATCTCAGCTTCTTGAGCACTATTCTACCAAAACCTGCACAGCAAAGGGGAAGAATGAGGGATGAAAAAGAGAATAGACACAAAGGGGATACAACAACACAACTACGGGGCACTCAAGTATACCTCTTAGCAAAATTTTGCTATCTCTAAAGCTTGATGCATATTTCGATCGCAGCTGGTGTCTTTATAGCTCCAGGTTCTTGAATTTGTTATTTTTGGCCTCATCTAGGCCTTACACTTGTCACCATATGGTTTGATACTTTAGATATAGTATAGCTATACTCCACCATATCCTTTTGCTTGTATTATATACTCTACTAGGACTTTTTAATTTGACTATTTTTATTAACCAGTTATCTT
Source organism: Wollemia nobilis (assembly GCA_028583015.1). Classification (NCBI taxonomy): domain Eukaryota; kingdom Viridiplantae; phylum Streptophyta; class Pinopsida; order Araucariales; family Araucariaceae; genus Wollemia; species Wollemia nobilis. Next base: position 6,025,282 of record JAQPPZ010015032.1, read on the forward strand.
AGTTCTTGATGAATGTTCTCCCTCCTTACCTTCTATATCCTTTAGTTGACTTCATACTTTTGAACTTTGCCCTATTTTAGTGCTCTTTATTTCTTCTCACGGAGGTGTGTTTATCTTTAGCTGTAGACCATGTAATTTGGTTTTCTTCATTTTTTTATCTACTAAAGTTTTTTGATCTACTTTTCATTAATCAAGAATGTAGCCTATCTGGCCATCTTTTTATCATCATGAGATTCACAATAAAACTCCTCTATCTTGTTCATGATCATATCTTCTATGCTGGCAGCCTCTAGAAATTCCTCTAATGATAGTCTATGGGATTCAATTTGATCGTTTGAACATTCCTTTCCTTGGCTACTATATGAATTTACAATATTTTTGTTACTGAGCTTTCGATTGTACTTTGGTATGATCTGGTATCAATGTCATTACTAACTGTGTGTCTGTGAGGATAAAAATAGTTCATCTTGTGATGCGTGTGTCATCGAATTTACTTCGGATGAAGCACTTACATTAGATCATTTAAAACCATAGGAGGATTAGTCGGGGATAAAACAAATAAATGTATTCAATGTTATTTTGACCTTAGAAAACATGCTTAAAATAAACACTCTTATTTTCCTTGCAGTTTTGAACATGCACATCCATAGATTTTTCTTTGAGGTGAGTGCTTCCGTTAGATCATGTGAACCTGCATGAGGGTTAGTTCAAAGTATACCGCACATATATATGAAAATTAATATTTAGATTTTAGGCTCAGTTAATTCATTTAAATATTTTTTAACTTAGGCCCTCGATGAAATTCAAATTAAAACAATCATTAATTCAATAATTCATGTCCAAACCTTAGACAAATTAAACCTTTTAATTAAATGGCTTCGTGTAAAAAAATTATTTATCCCTTAAAAGTTGGTTTCCATTATCTCCATGGATAACATATTAGAAGCAATTTAATCTTCGAATAATATTTTAAATCCTTTAAATTTTTTATTAAATTAGACTTAGACCATATAAGGCCCAAAAAATATATCATTAAAAATCGATCATCTCTCTATGCGATCATCATTAGATCCACTCACAAAGATGCGCTCTCGTAAATATTTATCAAGTTGTACGTTGATTAGTCCGAAGGTGGAAACTTTATAATGTATTAAACCTTTGCCTAAACTTGATTATTTCAAAATTAATCAATGGTTAATCGAAAAATAAGGCTCCTAAGAAAAAACATTTATCAGATTAAAATTTGTGCACCAAGGATAACGCTTACCGTCAGAATTATTTTACTTCGAGCACTGTCATCAAGATCCCAAAACCTGTATGGTTGTTAGTCCAATAATAAATAAACATATTCCAAATTAATTAAATTAATATCAAACATTAGGTCAAAAATCTTAGGTTGGCAACAATTTGATTAAAAACACTTAGGCCCAAAGCTTTATAATTCTCAATGTAGTCACATAATTAATTAATGCATTAAAAATCACATAATATCAATTTATTAAGATTAATCAATTATTAAAACTTTAATAGACTTTGGTTAAAACACATGCACTTTATAATATGCTCATCTCCCTATGCGCTCACCGTTAGATAAAAAATCGGACGTGCACGCCCATTGGATCGATAAAAAATGTGCACTTCATATCCAAGGGGAAAATGTTTTAATACATGCTTACACCCTTTCTAATCGTGATTAACATCTGCTTTAACTCTAAATAAACCAATAACATTAGCTTTATTAACTTTCGATCATCTTGAGAAATCGTTGTCGTTGGATCTGGGTGGGGATGAGCGTAGCTATTAGATATTTCTTTGAATTTAGTTCCACTGATGATGGATTTGTTAATCTTTGCTCATTTTGAAAAATTGCTACCATTCAATCTGACAAAGATCGTGCACCGTCATCAGATCTAGCGAAGATGCAAGCCTTTTATCCACCATTTAAATGGATGCTTATTCATTGCTCAACTTCCTGTAAGCGCGACCATCAGATTACCTCAATATTAGGTGCAGCCACTGATTTATTTAGATCTACAATATTAATAACCAATAGGACGCATATTTTAATTTTCAATAATCTTTGATTAGGCAAAGGGGGAACGATTAGCAACACATTAAGACACTTTTTAATCATGCTTATAATGTGTTTTAATTTTAATTAATATTTGGGTGCTTAAACCCTTAAATTTTAAAACTTTGATATTCTGAGTGATGCATAACCGTTGGATTTTATCACAATTGTGTGTTTCTATCCAGATCTTGAGAGGTGCTTGATTTTAATTATCGAATTCTCTTAATAATGTGGCTTAGCTTTAAACCTATGCTTAATCACTTAGATTATTAGCTTTAAGTTTGGATTTATATTTTATTAAAGCTTTTAATTAACCTAGGTTACTCTTAGCGCATGCGCATCCGTCGGATTAAGATGGACTAAGCACCACCCTTGGATTTATTAAATTTGCTCGATGCTTAAATCAAAAGGGATGAGTGACCCTTGATTAAATTTCTATTAAAACTTAGGTTATAACCGATGTAAACCTTGATATTTTAAATGTTGGTTAAATTTAAAGAATGCACATCCATTGGATTAACCAGGGATGAAGCGCTGCCATTCAGATCTCAAAAGTTGCTCGATTTTTAACAAAAGGGGGCACATACCCTCATTTTCCCATGTGACTTAACTTGAACCTTAGGCTTATTCATTTAGGTTCGAATATTTTGATCGATATTATTATAAGGACCAAGGACTTAGGGGGAATTTTAGCGGATATTACATTTGATTTGCAAATTATAACCCCTTTAATAATCGGATAAGGTTAATGACTAATTTTTTCAATGGTTAAAGGCAATTAATGAATGGTTAAGGTTATGAATTTAATTTTTGATTAAGATGAATGTTTTAAAACATAAAATTAGAGTCAAAATTAAAAATCATTTTTATAGAAGTGAATGCAATAGAGACCAACAAATTTAGATGAAGGTTTTACAGATTAAAAATTTAAATTTGGGGTATTTGATGTTGAGTCAAATTTGGCTCCAATAGTTCCAAAGAGCAATGGATTATACCTTTAGGGAGCTGATCAACAAAGTCATTTTTATCTACTTGGAAAACATGACTGTATTCTTCCATGAGAAGCAAGATCACCTAGCACATCTAGAACAAGTATTTAAAAAGTGTAGAGAATTTGGCATCTATATTAATCCGAAGAAGTCATTTTTTTGTAGTCCATGAGGGAAAGTTGTTGGACCATGTGGTCTTTAAATAAGGTATGGCCATTTATCCAGATAGAATAAAATCCATTATTGCTCTTCCATTACCCATGAACAAGAAAGCTTTGTAGTCTTTCTTTGGTCAGATCAATTTTATCAAAAAATTCATCTTTGATTTTTCTTAGAAGGTGAAACCTATCTCAGAAATTCTTAAGAAGAATGTAGATTTCAAATGGACTGAAGTGAGAAAGTAAAATTTTTAGATCATCAAGAAATCCATTGCTACAGCTCCAGTTCTAGTGAACCCAGACTTCAGCAAAGATTTCATTCTGTATGCTTATGGAGCTGAAGAGAGCTATGCATCAGTGCTCACCTAGAAGAATGAGGAAGGAGAAGAGCACCCCATATTATTTTGGAGCCAGAATCTCCATGAATATCAGGTCAAGTATAATTTTATTGAGAAAAAAGTATTTGTAGTGATGAAGTCATTGAAAAAATTTAGGCAATACTTGGTTCAAAGTAAAACCCTAGTTTATGTGGTTCACCCAGATGTTAGAAGTTTTATTTTACAAGGTGAACTAGGAGACAAAAGAGTTGGTTGGATTACTAAGATCTAGGAATATGACATAGAAATTCATCCTACCAAGCTGGTTAGAGGTAGAGCATTATGCCAAGGTTTGACATAAGTAGCAGTTATAATAGAAGTGATAGCCTATCAGTCAGTAGTAGAAGATCATATTGAAGAACTATAGTCAGGAGAATCAGACTGGGTTGATCAGATGACCAAATATTTTTAGACTAGAGTGTGTCCTTCTAATATTAATCCATCATAGAGGAGGAGATATAGGCTTCAAGCTTTGAAATATGTCCTATTACCAGAAGGTCTATACAAGAGAAACCTTGATGGAGTCCTCTTAAGATGCTTGAGAGATGATAAAAAATAAAAGGTCATAGAGGAGTTCCATGGAGGATTATCTAGAGGGCATTTCTCAGGAAGGGTTACAAATTTAAAGATAATTAGGGTAGGCTATTACTGGCCTACCATTTTTGCTGACACCTTCAAAGTTACAAGAGCCTGTGATGAATGCCAGCGGTATGTGGGAAGAACTAGGAATGCATCATTCCCCCTCAAGCCAATTCAGGTTGAAGAACCTTTTTAGCAATGGGGTCTAGACTTCATAGGGGTTATTAATCCAAATTCCTTAGTAGGACACAAGTACATTCTGACTACCATAGACTACCTCACCATATGGGTAGAGGCCATTCCCATAAAGAAATCAGACCAAGAGGTGGTAATAGACTTCATGGAAAGCTTAATCACAAGGTTTGGTGTCCTAGAAGCTTTAGTGAGTGATAATGGACCAACTTTCATAGGAGCTAAATACATTGAGTTTTCCAGCAAGTATGGCATCACTATAAAAAATACCTCTAACTACTACCCCCAGGGGAATGGATTAGCAGAATCAACTAACAAAAATCTGCTAAGAATCTTGAGAAGATCATTAGAGGGTAACAAGAGAAGTTGGCACCTATTGTTGGAACAAGCTCTGTGGGTAGATAGGATCACCATAAAAAAATCCATTAAAACCTCCCCTTATGCCTTGGTATATGGCAAAGAAGTAGTATTACCTATTCACTTGGAAATTCTAGCTCTCAAGTTGATAGATACAGAGGAAGAGTCTGAACAGAATCCAGTTGAAACCAGGTTAACACATTTGTTGCAGCTAGAAGAGAAAAGGACTCAGGCATATGAGGACTTCCAAAAGCACTCATTTGATATCAAGGCATGGTTTGACAAGAAATCCAAGTTCAGAGAGTTCAAATTTGGAGATTCTATCCTCAGGTGGAATGTGGAAAGAGCCAAGCCAGGGCACCATTAGAAGTTTGATTCCTTCTGGGATGGTCCTTTCAAAGTAGTAGAGGTTAAAGAGAGCAATATTTTCCAGCTTGAAGACCTAGAAGGAAACATACAGCCGATCTCGATCAATGGTTTTCATCTAAAACTCTACTTTGATTGAAATATAAGTTCATTGTAACATATGTACATATTTTTGTATTATATCATTTTTCCCCTTTACTGAAAGTTTTCATTTTGTAAAGTGTTATAAAAAAAGAGAAAATTTTGCTTCAAAAAAACTAGTTCAAAGTTGCAAAATAAACTAAGGGTGGCAACATGTGTTCCATGCCACTCTCCAATAAGCAAAGGTGGCAGCGAAATACAACATGTGTTCCATACCATTGAAGTTCATGTCCATTCTAGAGCGGACCAAGACACATGCACTACATTGCTCTCCAATGAATAAAAGATCCACGAGCTACGATGTGTGCTCCACACCGCTCCAAGAGAAGGAAATATGATGAAAAGTGCCATAGGTTTAATGAAGTGCTTCATGCTACAACCAATCAATGATTGACATGATGTTGCCAGCCACCAAGATGCATACCTTTGAATTAAAAAGTGTGCAACAAATAGTTTCTCACATCGGATGCATTAATAGCAGAAGGTATACATGCAAGAACATTTAAAAGTGGTTCAAAGTGCAAAGCCCATTCATTTCACAAAATGACACTTACCTAGTAGAAAGAGCAAAGGAGTAGTCAAGCATTGTTCATGAATACCAGTGAAGAAGAACACTCTATGAATTTCCACTAAAAATGGCCTTCGAAGAGACCCAAGAAATAGAGCCATCGATGAATGAGGGGCTAGGAAATTACATTGATAAAGTAGAAGTGGTGGATGACACCATACTGGTTCTCATAGAGAGAACTAAGCTCAGAAGGAGCATCAATGAAAAATATTGAAGAGGCGAAACCTTAATAGTCCAAGGTACTTGTGTTATCCGCTCTTTCTTGTCTTTTTATATCTGTGATTCGGTTCATCCTTGTCTCAAATTAATATCGACCATTGTCAAGTTTTATGATCCTAGGGAAAAAGTGGTAAAAATAACTAATGGTAAAACCCTATTTAGCATCACAACCAAAGCTTGTCATGACCTTTTCGCTCTAGGAGTAGACCCACCTGTAAGGTCTAAGCTTTTCAATGTAACTGAGCAAGTTGGATATTATTCCCTGCAAAAGTGCACCCATGAAGGAGAGCCTTTTAGGAAGTGGGTGTATGGTCAATTCAAAACTATTAAGCTCAGGAAAGGACTGCCCAATACCCCAATTCCAATTGAGCAGTTTGCTAACCTAGAGCTTTTCTCTATGTTAGCTTGTTTAGAGGGTTTAGATTCTGACCAGTTTGTAAGGGATTGGAAAATAGCTACTGCTTATTGCATTTCAAATGAGAGGATGTATAAACCTGAAGTAGAGAAGGAAGGTATTAAGGTGATTTACTTTGACTGGCCAACCTTTCTTGCCAAATGAATGCATGAGCAATTGGTAAGGATGAAAAGGGATTCAAAGGCTCCTTCTTTTTGACACTATTCAAATTTGGTCTGGATGTTCTATGCCACTGTAAGGCACATGATGCCCTAGATTCTAGTGAAAGAAAAGAATGACAAAGGAGACCCTATCCCTATGTATTATTGGACCTCTCATTTGAGGAGCACAAAGTCTTTTTATAGGTTTAATCTGGAGTTCCTAGGGTCCACTTTGAAAATTATGTATGGGAAATGCCCTAGGTTACCATCTCTGATCGAGAAATTGTTAAGAGTACCGGAACCAAAGAAGGAGACTGGTATATTCTCATAGAGGGCACTATCATCAGACTTTATGGCTTCACTGGTAAGCCTTTTCTGCTGCCCCATTTTATGACTAACAGATTTTTGGCCCTGGAATACTTGAGGTAAGCAGATTTCATCAACATGAATTATGGCTCTAGAAAAGGAAGGAAATATTTGTTAACTTACTCCCGTAATGTCGATGACATAAAAATTTTTAGAAGGGGTCAAGGTGAACAAATCACCCAATATTTGGAGAGGCTCGACCTATTTTACATCCCACAGAGGTGGAGGTATGACCTTGATGATAAATTCATGAAGAGGAATACCAAGCTTAATGGAGAAAAAGCCCTCAAGTTTGAGAAGACTTCAAGGCCTCATTTTGAACAAGGGAGGAATAACAAAGAAAATGCCCCATTGGATTGGAATGTCGCTAAAATGGAACAACTACCCCCATGGCTAGACTTCTATGAGTAGGTAGTTGATTTTGATTCTACTAACAATGAAAGCCATCAGTTGAAGGAGTCTAAGATTAAGGACATTGAAAAGAAAAAGAAGTGGGATGAAGGCAAAATCATAGATTGGTGGAGAATGAGAGTAGAAACTGGTACAAAAAATTCTAGATTCGATCGAGTAATAGATGATGAGTTTTTCGAGCGATATGACAAGCATATTAAAACCTAGAAAGCTAAGGACCCTAAGAATCTGGTACTGATTTATAAGAAGACTCAAGCAGGGACAGATTCTCCTTCCCCACCTTCACAAGAGGAAGCATAGGAGGTAGGGACTAACACTCCAATAGTTACTGCAGAAGCTCCTAAAATATTTGAGCCCTCATCAGAGCAACTAGAGAAGTATCCTGTAGGGGCCCAGCTTATAAGTAAAATGCATTACTCTGATGATAGGGTAGTAAACACAGAAGTCATTCAGATAGTTAGTAGGTCCAAACACCTAGCCCTAGGTGGAGAGCCTCCTGAGGCTGAGATAGATTGGAATAAAAAGGATAAAGACTTTGTGTTCACACCTATGAGTTTCACTACCGTAACTACAATTGAGTCAAACCCTACTACTAAAGATGTATTGTAGGAGGGGCCATCCGAAGAGGATACAGAGAGTGATAAGTTGATAGTATTTTGAGTTATCAAGAGAAAGGCTAAAGATGCATCGAAAGGGACCTAGAAGGAGGTTTGTAAGAAACTAAAAGTGGATAAGGGGAAGAGTGTTGAAAAAACCCTTATTTCAGTTGTAGAGAAGTTGGTACAACAAGTGCAACACCAAAGTGCAGAGGTGATTCTAGAACATCCTACATCTGTAGGTGAAGGTATGATTACTATCCCTTCTTCTCCTTCTCCTCCTCTTTCCCTAGAGAAATCTCCTTTCCCTTCTCAAGAAAAGGTCAAAATAAAGGTGCCCTCTCCCCCTCATAACTCACCACCTATCTCAATAGCTAATACAGAGGGCCAAACCAATCCATCTCCTCCACATTCATCCAAAATCCTAGTCACACCATCTTCGATCATTCCACCTTCACCATCACAACCCCTAGTATCATCTAAAGCACAAGTTGTTTCATCCACACCTACTCATTCTTCCTTGAGTTTTGTTTCAATTCCCATGTCTTTCCCTATTGCAACCATAATAATAACCATATATTCAACTATGGTCACTACTACTCTGCTATCATCAGCTTCTGAGTCTACCCTTCCATATCTCATAGCTTCTCCTCCTCCTACAAGTTATCCCACATTGGATTCCTTGCAAAAGGAAAAGGATGTTTCTCAGAAGATTCAAGATTTTTGGGTAGAGAAGTTGTCCAAGCCTTCAAAAATAATGGCTATGAAGAGGAGCACAATGTCTGTTGATCTAGTCACAAGGTAAAGAGCATCCAAATCTATTATCCCTTTGGTGAGCAAGCCTGAAGTAGAGATGACTGTACAAGATTATCGTCTAGAGGAGTATACTGAAGATATTGAGAAACTACCAGTTGAAGATGAGCTAGTCATAGAAAAAGCTCACCTAGAGACTTTCTATGTTAAAATTGATATCTACAAGGAGAAAGTTGGGAAGTTAGAGCAAAAAATAGAGAAGTTGGAGAAGATGGTCAACAACAAAAAATAGGTAGAAAAGGTTATCAAGAATGAAGTTAAAAGTTGGCAAAGCAAATATCAAGAGGCCATTAAGCTTAAAGACCAAGTTGAGGAGCAAAAAAAGAAAAATGAAGAACAAGCCAAGGAAATACAAGACTTGAAGCATCAACTTCAGATTGAGAAGGCCAAGTCCTCAAGCTTCTCAAAAGCAGGAGTGAAGAAGGTAAGAAAAGAGCTTTGGTCTGAAGTCTTGGAGAAATGCTCTAAACTATAATCCATAATAGATTATATGGATGATGCTAGCCATTTGCTCCAAAATACTAAAGAAGACCTAGATAAGTTCACTCAGGAGCTGCAACCCATGGTCATTCCAGCAGAACAAATCTATAAACTATCTGATAGCAGGTTTAATGAGGCTGCTAAACCGATCCCCAACAAGGAATGGAATATTTCTAGATTGGCCACTAGAGTTGTGGTCAAGAAGAATAGATTGCTCCAGAAGGCTTGGTTGTTATATGACAAAGTGGAAAACACAATTCGAGATGTGGTAGATATCAACCAAGAAATGACTCAATATGGCTTTGGAGGACTCTGGCTTGAGAATAATACTCTATTATCAGAAGAGGAGATCAAGAAGAACGTAGCTTCAAGCATCCAGGATGAATCTGAGGTTGATGCCTAGAAGGAGCCAATTGATCAAGAATATGTCTCTCAGATGATAATTGATTTAACCAGGCTCAAGGATTTGATGGAGGACCTGGTGAACAAGGGAAGCTCCACAAACTATGAGGATACCTCCGAGTTGGAGTTTATTCATAAAAAGCTTAAGGAGACTTCTAACCCTTCTGAGGTAGTTTGGAGCCAAGCTTTGCAGACTCTTAAACTGATGATTCAACTATTTGGGACCGATGTTGAGCAAAAGGATAAGCAACAAGACTCACCAGAAGAAGAGGAGGCTGACCAAGAGTAGGAAGGCAATGATGAGGAAGAAGCTCAGTAGGAGGAGAAGAATCAGATAGAGTTGTTGAAGACCCTCAAGAGGCACAAGTGTAGAGTTTCCCATTTTGAATATTTTTGTATTCATGTAAAAGTGTTGTATATTTGTTTTTGATCTTGACACTATCAGAGGACAATAATAAAAGCATGAAGCCAAAGAGTAAAAAATGAAGGTTTCATGAAGATATTTTGATCATTTTGATTGGGCTTATAAGGGAGAGCATAGCTCTAGTTTTGCTTGACATGGAGCAATTTTTTAGTCAAAAGGAGTGGTGAATATCATTGTTTCTAGTATGATCTCCATATGAACCGTTATCCTCTGGGTGGCTTCACAAATTTTCTAGAGGGTAATGGTCATATAGAAATTATTCTATGAAGCATTGCTCAAAGACTTGTATTTTTTGACTCCTGATGCCCAATGGATAAGACTATGAGTTCGTTGGCTTTGCAAGCAAATCCACCCAGGAGGCACTAGAATGTAGGCCCAAAATGGCCACATCCTTAGAAAAATTTTGAAAATATTTTCTAAGGCATGAAGATGCTCCTAGTTGCTCAACATACAATGTATTTTCCAGTGGCACAATGCAAGATGTTCCACGCCACTAGTAGAGTAGCTAAATTTGCATTGCTATCACTTTGGCAGAGTGACATATGACATATTTGCTAAGGTAAGAAGAGATATTCCCAGCCACTCCACACTTAGTGTATTTTACAGTGGCACAATGACATGTTCCACACCACTATCAAACTGAGTCAAAGCTGACATCATCATTCTCCGATGAGTAGCCCAACACACATTATCCCAATCCATGCAAATAAGTGGCTAAGTTTTGATGTGTTCCATGCCATTGAGGTCCAAGTTCATTTTAGAGTAGATTAGAACACATGCTCCATGCCACTGGTTGAAGAGGTCAAAATGTTTAAAATGTAGCACAAGGTAGTGACACAGTGTAAAGTTCCTCAAAACATTATTTTACATTATTTCCTGAGTGGCTCAGAGCATGGCTCTATCCCATAGTCAACCTTGGTCAAAATTTGATGGAGCAAATTTTAAGGAGTGGGCTATGAACAACATGTTCTACGTCATGGATGCAAAAGAAAATTAAATAGTTTTGAGAAACAAAGTGAGTGGCCTAGTGACATGCTCCATTCCGCTCAAAGCATAGTGTATTTTTAGATGTGCTCCACGCCACTGGTCAAAATAGTCAAAGCAAGTGACAAGTCTTTTAAAAGAGTGGCCTAGTGACATGTTCTATGCCACTCATATTTAGAGCATTGCTAAGGTTTAATCATAGCCATTCACGAATGAATCAATGGTCGAGATCATGCTGATATTTTCTTAGATATACAAAAGTGAATTCTTGGCAAACAAGAACCAGTTGGTTCGAGTAGGTAGGCAAAGCATCCATGGAGCCAAGAACCAAGAACTTAGGTAGTTGTAGATCTATGGCTAGATGAAGTCCCCAAGAAATATGAATGGCTTAGATTTTATTTCTAATGACCTAGAGTCTAACTACCATTACAGAACAAGCAAGTTGTAGAGTCGAGCTACCATGGCATGCGGTATCGAGCGGATTTCCTGGACTTCAAAGGTGAATGAAATAATGCCACCATAACATTCTACTGATCTGTCATGGCTCTATCCTTGTAATGTTCCATCCCCTTATTTCACTGTAAAAACTATATATAGAGGTTGAACCCTCGATTTTCAGGGTCGGCTCTAGAGTGTTTGCTTGCCCTACTATGTAACATATTTTGCAAATTAATAGAAGGAGCATTACTTGGATTTTTGACTCGAGAACTATTGTCTTCAATATTTCTATTGAGAGATTCAAGTTGTGAATCGCATTTTTGCTAATGCTGCTATGGTTAGTTCATTCCATTGATATTGGATTACTAGTTGTAAAGCAATTGAAATATTTTCATAGTTAAATCTATGCTTACAAGAAGTTTGTTTTTGTTAAATCTAGATACTGATCTATTCTGCTAATTTGGATTGTTAGTATTGTGGATATTGAAATTACTTCTTGGAGTATGTCTCTATTTGTGTTTCTTGTATGAATATTACTCTATTTTTGGGTGTTGTTGATCTTGAGTGTGGGACACTAGAAATGATTTGCTGAAAGGTTTTCCCTGTGGATGCCTATGTTGTTAGCTCTATCTGACCATTATTTTACTTATAATTCCTTAACCCTAAACCCTTTTCTAACCCTATCTCTTAAAACAATTACTGAGCTTAATTGAGTCAACACCCTGTCAGTTGACAAGGAACCAACCTACTCTGGAGGTTGGGCTAGAGCAATCTTTAGTCCATCCAATGTTGAGTTTTGAGCTGTGACTAGCGGGTGCAAGCCTAATCAAAAAGCTGGAAGATAGACAATCGCAGTATCAAGTTTACTTGATGTCAATTCGGATCCCAACAAGAATATTACCCTAAATACAAAAAGGGCCCTCAAATTTGAAAAACTTTGAGGTCTCATTTTGAAAAGGGCATAAATAACAAAGAAAATAATCCACTAGAATGGAACATCAATAAAATGGAACAACTACCTCCATGGAGATATTTTTATGAGCAGTTAGTTGATTATTATCCTGCGAAGAACAAAAGCCACCAATTGAAAGAATCCAAGATTAAAGAAATGGAGAATAAACATAAATGGAACAATGGTAAAATTGTGGAATGGTGGTAGATGAGAGTTGAAATAGGTGTAGAAAAAGCTAGATTTGGCTGTCAAGCAGACACTAATTTTTTTGAGCTATATGAGAAGCATATCAAAACTTGGAAGGCTAAAAATGCTAGGAGTTTGGTGTTGAGTTATAAGAAAATAGGAGTATAGGGGAAAAGGAAAAATCAAGTATCTTCAGATTTCCCTTCTCCGCATTCACAAGAAGATGTGCAAGAAGTAGTGATATATGATCCATCAAAAATTGAGGGAGCTCAAAAGGCATTTGAGCCTTCACAAGAGAAATTATAGAAATATTCTATAGGCGCTCCAATCATGAGCATAATGCATTACTCTGGTGGCAGCCTAGATAAGGATGAAGTAGGAAATACAAAAAATATTCAAGCAATAAAAAGGCCAAAATGTCTAGCCTTGGGTGGAGAACCTCCTCTAATAGACATAGAGGAAAAGGAAAAGGATGACAATTTTGTATTCACCCCTATAAAATTCACCACTGCAGCTGTAGTGAAGTCAACCCCTATCTCTGAAGTTGCATCACAAGAAGCACACATGAAGGGAGTACAAAGAAAGATAAAACTACAGTTCCTATTGTTTTTAAGAGAAAGGCTAAGGATTCAATAGGGGAGTCCCAGAAGGAGGTCTGTAAGAAGAAGAGAATGAATCAAGAATATACTGTTGAACAAACCCCTGTATTAGTTGTAGAGAAACAAGTGTAGCAACCATGACATCAAAGTACAAATGATATTTTCCAAAAAATATGAAGGTATGATTTCTATCCCTTCTTATAATTCTCCTTCTCCAAATGATCCCCTTACCATTCTCAAGATAAATTGGAACAAAATACACCTTCTCCCCCTCATAGCTCACCACCCGCTTCACCAGTCATCACAGAGTCTCAAGTTAATCCATCTCCTCCACCTTCAACAAAAGTTCTAGTGACATCATCGTCCATTCATTCATCTCCACTCCCAAAGTCATTACCATTAGTAACATCAGAAGGACAATCTCTTTCATCTCCCCTAGCTCATTCCATGATTCTAACATCTACCACCATGTCCTTCCTAGTTGCAAATTTTACAATAAGTATAGACTCCACTTTCCTTACAACCATCAGGCAACTGAGTTTGTGTTTTGACGTGTGAACCAACAACTAACTTGAGGTAAGATACATGAAACATAGGATGAATTTTGGAAGACTCGGGTAATTCTATCTTGTAGGCAATGGGTCCTATGCATTGCAGAATTTTGAAGGGTCCATAGAATTTTGGGGTGAATTTCTATGAACCTTTGAGTTTGAGAGAAGTTTGGTGGTAAGGTTGAAGGCATAAGAATACCATATCATCCTCTTGAAACTCGTGTTTGATCCGATGTTGATCCGCCTGCTATTTCATTCGATGTTGTGCTATGAGTAAATTTTCCTTAAGAAGACGAAAAATATTAGCTCGAGTAGAAAGCTCAGAATCTATGGTTGGCACATTTGTACACCCTGGAATATAAGATGTGAGTGTTGGTGGTGCCTGGCCATACAGGGCTTCATAGGGTGTCATTTTGATGGCAGTATGGTATGAAGTATTATACCACCATTCCACCAAGGGAAGCCATTTTACCCAATGAATGGGTTGAGTAGAAGTAAAACAATGCAAGTAAGTCTCTAAACATTTATTTACAATCTTTGTTTGGCCATCGGTTTGGGGATGATAAGCTAAACTCATACAGAGTTGAGTGCCTTGGAGTTTGAACAATTCCTTCCAAAAATGACTAGTGAAGATGGGGTCACGATCACTGACGATGGTGGAAGGCATACCATGGAGTTTAAAAATGTTATCAAGGAATAGTTGTGCTACGTTAATAGCCTTGTAAGGGTGTGCTAAGGAGAAAAAATGGGCATACTTAGACAATCGATCCACCACCACTAGAATAACCATTTTTCCTAAAGACTTGGGAAGACCTTCAATGAAGTCCATCAAAATATCAACCCATGTTTTGGTCAGAATAGGGAGAGGTTGAAGAAGTCTAGGGGTACCCATGGTCTCTCCCTTCTATTGTTGGAAAACCTCACATTCGACAACAAAGTTTTTGATATCCCATTTCATTCCTACCCAATAAAAAGATCAAGCCACCCTTTTATAAGTTTTCAGAAATCCAGAATGTCCTACTGCATGTGTGGCATGTAACTCATGGAGTATTTTGGTTCGATATGAGGAGGTAGGAGATAGTACAATACACCCTTTGAACCTAAGCATACCATTGCTCCAAGTATAGTGAGGCTTACTAGTGGGATCTTGTTGGAGTTGTTGAATTAATGATTGTGTTGAACTATCACTAAGCCATTCCTTTGTTACCTTGTCTATCCATTGTGGAATAGGTGATGAGAGTGCTTGCAACTGTGGCAAATCTTCAAATTTTTGTGAAAGGGCATCAACAACCACATTGTCCTTCCCCTTATGATACATGATCTCATAATCATACCCTAATAGTTTAGTGACCCATTTTTGTTGCTCAGGGGTGGAGATACGTTGTTCTAGAAAATATTTTAAACTATGATGATCGATACGGATAATGAAATGTTGACCAATGAGATATGGTCACCAATGTTGGATGGCATGAATGATGGCCAACATCTCTTTCTCATATGTTGATCGGGCCAAGTTTCACCTGGAAAATGCCTTGCTAGTAAAAGCCAAAGGTCATCCTTCCTGCATGAGAATGACACCCATTCCCAATCCAGAAGCATCACTTTCGATCACAAAGGTTTTGGAGAAATCTGGCATGGCCAACACAGGAGTGGAACACATGGCATCCTTTAATCTGGAAAAAGCATCGTTAGCTTTGGAGGACCAAAGAAAAGCATTTTTTTAAGTAAAGTTGTCAATGGGGCAACAATCTTGCCATAGTCTTTAACAAATTTACGATAATACCCAGTTAATCCAAGAAAACCACGTAAGATTTTCAACAATTTTGGGGTAGGCCAATTTTTCATATCTTCAATTTTGTGGGGGTCCACTTTAACCCCATCCTTGGAAATGATATGTCCCAGATACTCAATCTCTTCTCGCCCAAAAGAGCATTTTGAACGTTTGGCATATAGTTGGTTTTTGCCCAAGATTTTCAAGGTTTGTTCTAAATGAACCAAATGATCCTCCCAGGTCTGGCTATAAATCAAAATATCATCAAAGAAAACCAAAATAAATTTTCGAAGATAAGGGCAAAATACCTGGTTCATTAGGCTTTGGAATGTTGAAGGAGCATTGGTGAGGCCAAAAGGCATGACCAAAAATTCATAGTGCCCTTCATGAGTTCGAAAGGTAGTTTTAGGAATGTCTTCTTCTCTGACTCTAATTTGATGATATCCTAATCTTAGATCCAACTTTGAAAAGTATTTAGCACCATGAAGCTCATCCAACAACTCATCGATAACAGGAATGAGAAATTTGTCCTTGATTGTGAGTTTGTTAAGAGCACAAAAATCGATACATAGACACCATGATCCATCCTTCTTATGGACCAATAATACTGGAGAAGAATAAGGGCTAACACTAGGTCGAATAACACCTGCCTTCAATAATTCTTGCACAAGTTTCTCAATTTTAGTTTTCTGTAGGTAGGGATATCGATAAGGCCAAATATTTGGGGGTTGATTTCCAAGAAGAAGTTGTATAGCATGATCATGACTACGGTGGGGAGGCAACCCTTTTGGTTCATCAAATACTCTAGAATGACGTGTTAGGAGTTGTAATTCTGTCACTTCATTTTGTTCCTTCTCGGTTGATTGAATAGAAAATAATTGTGCAACCATTCCCTTGCCTCCTTTGCAAATAATTTTTTCCATGCGGTGAGAACTCACTATTTGTGAGGGGCCTGATTGTAATCCTTTAAGAGTATATGTCTGGTTTTTAGTTGTGAATTGCATCCATAATGCTTCAAAATCCCATTGGATTGTCCTGAGTGTTCGCAACCATTGCACCCCTAGGACAATATCACATCCTCCTAATGGAAGTGCATACATATCATTTTTCATGTTGTAATCGCCCATGGTGAGCTTAATATTCTGGCACTTCCCTTTACAGGTAATCCTTCCCCCATTACCAATCATGACCTCAAAATTATTATAGGGTTGTATATAGAAATTAGCTTGTTTTGCCACACATGGGTCGATGAAATTATGTGTACTACTAGAGTCAATGAGCACAATGAGGTTTTGTCATTTGAAGTATCCTTGAACTTTCATAGTTTGTGGAGAAGAAAATCCTATGAGGGCATTGAAAGAAAATTTTGGTGTATCCTCAGTGCTATCATCAGGTGTATCCATCACTACTTCTACTTCTATCTCATTTCCTTCTTCTATTGAACTACAAGGATCAGCTGCATCCAACAGATATAACTTTTGTGTAGTGCATTTATGATTTGGCACATATCTCTCATCGCAATTATAGCAGAGGCCCTTTGCTCATCGTTCCTTCATTTCCTCAAGGCTGAGATGCTTAATTGGTAAGGTTCGGTTAGGTTTTGGGGTAGTGTAAGTGATTTGTGATTTTCCAATAGGTGTTTTTCCTAATCGACGTTGAGCATTGAATTTATCTTTGGCTAATTTGGCCAATCCAATGGTTTGCATCATGGTACTAGGATTGAACATCTGTATTTCCAGTCGAATTTCTTCTTTTAATCCACTGATGAAACAACTTTAGAAAAATGAGGCATCCAACCCTATTGTGTGATTGGCTAGTTTCTCAAATTGAGCCTGGTATTCGTGCACATAAGTGGTTTGACGTAGTTTGGTAAGGGCTCCTATGAAATCTTTGAATTTACTAGGGCCAAACCATACCAATAGATTCTGCGTAAAGTCTAGCCAAGTAGGCATGCCATTAGTATTTTCATACCATTGGTACCATTGGATAGCATCATTTTCAATATGGAAGGATGCAATACGAAATTTTTGTGCATCAAGGATCTGGTTTAGGGAAAAGTATTGTTCTGCCCGATAAATCCAATTAGTGGGATCACCTCCTTCAAATTTAGGGAAATCCAATTTAGTTGTTCTTGGAAGGATAATTTTGGGCCCCCAAGATGCACCTAATGCGTCGACCCTCCTGATGATCCCGAGCTTTGTGAATTTGAAGGTGGATTAGTTATAGCTAACACCAAATTTTGATTCATCTTGTTAATACTTTGAGTCATTGAATCAAATTTCAAGTTTAGCCCGGTTATCCTTTCTTCTAAATTCGAGAACTTGGTGAGATTAACTTGAGAAAGTTGGTCTTTGAGTTGACGAACATCATGATCCAGTTTTTTGAGAGTAGGGTCTTGTGATCTTCTTCCGTCAGCCATTTTAGGAATTGTTGCGAAATTCAAATATTCACAAACTTTGAATTAAATTTAGTTTTTAAATTTTTGCAAAAAATTAAATGTAGTTGCCCTTAAAAATGGTTTTACCAACTTGATTTTGTACCCTTTTGGCTTCCAATGGTTACATTTTTTAGTACGAATGAGAAGCATACTGGTTGGTGACCGATAACACAGAGTGAGGTGGCAAGCAGACTGATAGCATAGCATGGAGTACAAGGCAAGCAGTGGGTGGAACATGGGGTAACTAATAGAGCATGAAGCACAATGTAGTAGTGGGTGGAGCATGGAGCATAAGGCGGTAGTGGGCAAAATGATAGAGCCGCATGAAGCACAAGGTAGTAGTGGACGAAACACGAGGTAGCTAACCGAGAACAAAGTACAAGGCAATAGGATCGAGCATGGAGTAGATGATAGAACATGGAGCACAAGACAACAATGGGCAGAGCACGAAGCAAAAGATGAAGTGACTTACAGAGCACAAAGTTTAAGATGGATAATAGACTTATGGAAAAAACATAAAACAACGAAAGGTGGTTGATAGACCAAACTTATGGATGCGTGAGAAGGATCTTGTGACTATCATAAGGTAGTCACTCTTTTATGTGCAGTGAAAAGTTTTTATTCCCCTGGCTTCCATTCGTGGGGAAAAATGGGATATATACTATTTCTTCCTTGGCAAAACAAAACTAGACAGTGATATAGCGAATTCTCGATTCCTTAAAAAAGACTTAACGATGACGTTGCAGTTTACAATGATGGAATAAATATTTAACCTTAGGTTTAACCAATAATATTTACTATATTTCTTCTGGATTTTTGACTATCTCACCAAAAAATGATGCCGCATGAAGGAGCATTGTTGATTTGCTTTCTATGACTGATTTCTTGTTTAATGATAGATCTAGGAGTGATCCTTAGTTGTTCACTACCAGTGTGAGTGCTTTGACTTTGTTTTTGAGCTCTCCATGTGATTTTTACTTATGTAGGTGTGGTAACTAGATGTGGTGCACAATCAAATGTTTTCGCAGACAATGACTAACTTGGTTTAGCCCTTAGGAGTGATGAAAAACTCAATGAAACAACCTAGTTATAGGTTATTGAAGTTGCCCAAGTAATGACCAAACTTGCGCTTTGATACCAAAATGATAGAACCTTCGAGTTCTATTATGATTTTTATAATTAAATTAATAGAAAATCGTAACAATTTATAGATACTGAATGAAATCATAGTTTAAAGATGAATCACGGGCTGCTTATAAGGGGCTCCCTCCTAAGTGTTAAATAAATGATGTTCTTTTCTTGATGTCCTTCCTAAAGAAATTGACCTTATCCTTATATCTACTCTAAGGCTACCATGGAAGGACATGATGATTTATTTGTGAGTAATAATAATTAATAAATAATTAATTAACTAAATGATAAGGTTATGTTAGGATGGAGAATCCTAACATGACAAGGCAAAGGACAACTACGTCCATCACTCTTCTTGGAAGAAAACCAGAAGAAGACATGATTGTAGAATATTATCGTTTGGAGGAGCATACAAAGGATATTGATCAATTGCCAATGGAGGATGAATTGGTTATAGCAAAGGCTTATCTTGAAACTTTCTATGTCAAGACTAACATTTATAAGGAGCAATATAGAAATTTGGAGGAAAAGATTGAGAAGCTGGAGATAACAATCAATAATCAGAAGAATGTGGAGAAGTTTGTGAGAAATGAGGTCAAAAGCTAGAAGAGTAAATATCAAGATGCCTTGAAACTCAAGGACAAAGTTGAGGAACAGAAGAAAAATTATGAAGCCCAAGCCAAATTAATGCAAGATTTGAAGCATCAGATTCATATTCAAAGGGCTAGAGCTGTAGGCTTTTTGAAAGGATTCAAAAGGGTTATAAAGTAGATATGGTATGAAATCCTTGAGAAATATTTAGAAATCCAACCTATGATCGACTACATGGATGATGCCAACCATTTACTACAAGCCACCAAGGAATATTTGAATAACTTCACTAAGGAACTATAGCCTATGGTGATACTAGCGGAGTAAATATATAAACTATATTAGAGCAGATTCAGTGAAGCTACCAAGATTATTCCAAATAAGGCATGGAACACTTCTAGACTGGTTGCTAGAATTATGATTGATAAGAATAGGTTGCTCTAGAAAGGCTGGTTACTATCAGATAAAATTTAGGGTAAGCTGCACGAAATTGTAGATATTCATAAAGAGATAATGCAGTATGGTTTTGGATGACTTTGGGTTGAAAATAAAACCTTATTAACAGAATAAGACATCCAAAATAATATAGCCTTAATCATCCAGGATGAGTCTAAGATAGAAACTTGGAAATATTCGATTGATCAAGAGCAGACCTCTCAATGATTAAAGACTTGACTAGGCTCAAAGATTTAATGGAGGACTTGGTGAATAGACGTAATTCTACAACTTAGGAAGAAACATCTAAATTGGAGTATGTGCATAAGTGACTCAAAGAAATGGCCAATCCTACTAAGTCAACTTGGAGTTAAGCACTGCAAAATTTAAAATAGATTATCCAGTTGTTTGGAGCAAATCCACAACCTGAAGATAAGTAGGAGATTTCACAGGAAGAAGAAGAGACTAAAGAGGACCAAGAACATGATAATGAAGAAGATAAACAAGAAATAAATGAGGAGGAAATTTACAAAGAGGATAAGAGTCAATCAGAGAAGGTTATTGAGGATACCCAAGAGGTACAGAATGCACAACTCAAAGTGCAAGATCAACAAGAATGAATAAAAGTAAACAGTCTCATGGTAGAAGTGGAATTGAACATTTTTGCATTCATGTTTGTATTTTTTGTAATGTTTTTATTCTAACACTATTAGAGGATAGTCATAAAGCATGAATCTATGATAAGGAACACGAAAAGGTCATGAAGATATTTTTGCAAGAAAAGTTCTGGTCAGGTTGAACTTATAAAAGGAAACAAAGTTTTATATAGCCAAAGTGAGACTGTGCTCATAAAAAAGAGTTACAAAGTTGATCATTTCCTGCATGATTTACATGTGAATCATGATTCTCTAAGTATCTTCTCAATTTTTCTAGAGAATGGAAACCACATAGAAGCCATTCTATGAAACTTAGCTCACCAAGTATTGAATTTTATTCCTTTTCTTCAATTTCCTCTACCTTCCCACTGCATACACTTTCTTCTTCACTCCATACTTATCTCATTTTTTAAAAAATTTCTTCATTCATCCAACTACTCTACTATTATTCCTTTTCATCATTGTTTTTGAATCCTAATTCCAATGGATAAGACTCTGAGTTCTCAGGTTTTACGAGCAAAATACCTAGGAGGACCCAAAATGTAGGCCCAAAATATTCTACCCTATGGTAGTGGCACAGAGCATGATGTTCTACCCCATGGTCAAAGCAGTCAAATTTCACACTTAGCAATTTAAAGATCACGGGCCATAACACAAATGAAGTACAATGATTCACAATAGGTTCTAACCCAAATGACATAGAACATTGTTCCAACCCACAATCAACATCGATCAAATATGACATCACCACTCTCTAAATTGTAGATTACAACACATTGCTCTATCCCACGAAAGTTAAAGCATGTTCCACACTATGCGATTCAACACATTGCTCCAGCCTACGATCAAAGAGGTTAAATTTCATGGATTTTTCCAAGGTGTGGGCCAACGCAAGATTCCATATCATATAATCCAACATAATATTTTACCCCGTGTGGGCCAGAGCAAGGTTCTACCCTACGATCAACATCGATCAAACTTGCACATGTGACTTTCAAGGCATTGGCTACAATATGGTTCAAACTTTGTTTTACACTGTAGATTCAAAGAAAAATGAGGATGACCCAAATATTAAAAGGTACGGGCCAATGTAATGCTCCACCCTGCATGGTTCAAAGCACATTTATATGTCAAAGCATTGTTTGCACCAGCCTACAATCAAATTAGTCAAAGGTTTGAATAACATGTTTTAATAAGTGGGTTACAACATGGTTCTACGTTGTAGAGCCAATGATAATAGCAAGATATAGATCTTAAATTTACATGAAAGGATCACCGATATGTTTATTTCAAATCTCTCCAATGCATATAAAAATACCTGTAACAAGACTTAGTCGCTTGAAGTGAACTGGAATGTGAAGTGTCGAGCAAATCAGGAACCAAGAAGTGAGCAGTTGTATATCTATAGCTAGATATCATCTATAAGAACAATGAACGATCTGGATGATGGTTTTGCACGGTCCAAAATCCAAAATGCCATGAAATACCAACAAGTTACAGAGGCTGAGTTGTAGAGGATGCGCAATATCCATAATTTATTCTTTCATCCAAGATGAATAAGAGGCCTTCACCTAAGTACTTGGTTGATCTGACATTTCATTTTCCTTGTAATGTTATATTTTTCATTAATCTGTAAAACATGTAAAACTATAAATAGAGGTTGAACCCTCATTTTTAGGATCAACTCTAGAGTGTTTTCTTGCTCTATTATCTAAATACTTTTTGTAAATAAATAGAAGGAACATTACTTGGATGTTTGCCTCAAGCTAGTATTTTTTGTAACCTGTTGAGAGATTCAAACTGTGAATGTATTTTTGCTACTGTTGCTACGATTAGTCTATTCTACTAATATTGGATTGCTAGCTTAGAGCACTTTGAAATATTTCATGATTGAATCTAATACTTGTAAGAGGTTATTTTATGTTAGTCTAGGTACTGATCTAATTCTATTATTTGGATTATTATTATCTTAGATGTTTGAAATAATTTCTTGAAGTATGTCTCTGTTTCTCTAATTTATGAAGATCACCTATTTTGAGTATTGTTAATCACAAGTGTGGGACACTGGAATTGATTGGCAATAGTTTTCCTATAGATGCCTATGCTGTTGACTTTATTCGACCATTATTTAATCATCACCTTTTCTAACCCTAAACCCATTTCTATCCCTATATTTTAAACATTTAACTGAGCTTAAATGAGTCAACACCTTATCAGTTGACAAGTTATACCAACCTACTCTGGAGGTTGGATTAGAGTATTATTTAATCCATCCAAAGTTGGTGTTTAGACTATGATTAGCTAGTGTGCACATAATAATAATGCTGAAGATAATAGTCATAGTTTTGAGCTCTGTTTGATGTCAATTTAGATTCCAACATGAACCAACAAAGCTTCTCCAAAGCTCTAGTCCCTTTTTCAATACTTCCTCCAAAAATGTCCTTCGGCCACCCTCTTAGCTAGTATTTGGTAAAAATTCAATATATCTTCTCTTTGTTTGATCGAACTTCTTTGATGTAATCCACACCACTTATTTTTTTATAAAACCTTATATGGAGTTTTAATTATTTGGGACCATTTTTTCTAATAGGGGCGATGCCCTTAGGTATTTGTTAATGGTAAAAATATTTTGCTTCATGGACTTATTATTTTGGACTAGAAGCCAAGGTGGAAAGGAAAATTTTATCCTATGTGTCGTTGACCCATGATCCTTAGGTAGTGGAAGGTATTGTGGAGGAGATGTTGCAAAAGTAATTCTAGAGGTGGGGATAAATATTTGATTAATGCATGGGTGACTTAAGGGCCTTGAAAGTATTTTTACAACAATATTTACCTAAAGATGAAGCTTAATGATTTGGAGGATTATGAAGGGCTAGTACCAAGGGGGGCACGAATAGGAAATAAATTTTGCAAGAAGGAATCTCTGATATAAGCCATTGAATGCGTGAGCCTACATGAATTTTTAGGAAACTTTAAAAAAATGCTCTTGATCAAGGCCAAAATTTGCAGTGGACTATCAGAAATGACTAAAAAAAGGGAAAATTTTGATAAAATATGATGACCATTTTAGGAATTATTGCAAAAAATTCTAAGCCACCAAGGTTAAAGGAAAATGATCTTGACTCGGATATAAAAACAAAACAACCTAGACCTAGGACTCCACAAGACATCAAATTTTGAAATTAAGGGTAACTCTTAAGTTGGATTTTTTAGGATCTAATAAGGAGTTTAACAAGGAAGGACCAAATAATAAGGAACAAAAGAATGCTATATATACCAGGATATGTGTTGCCATAAATATTTTAAAACCTTTAATACAATCCATTAATATTAAATATAAATCCAGAGAATGAGATCAATATGTGGATTATGAAAATAGTACACTTTGATGTTACAAATGGATGTATGACAAGATACTAAAATGTGAGAATGGAGACAAAGACAAAAAAAAATATTCATGAGGCAAATATCAAGATGAAACCAAGAAACCATATTATAATAGAAGCTAGAAGATCTAAGGTTTGAAAGTAAATGAAAATTTATTATCAGTATTAAATTGTATTCTATTGATTAGAAAATCTAAGGTTTGAAAGTAAATGAAAATAAGGTTATATACTATAAATTATCTTATATTGAAGGTGGTTCCAAAACTATCTTGGTCTGTATTCATTTACTTAATATCAACCTATCAAAAATACATATTTAAGGTGTTTTTAATAGATAAAATATAATTTAATATTTAATAAATTTATACTTTAATAAAATCAACCTATATAAAATACATTTTCAAAATGTTATTTAATAAATAAAATACAATTTAATACTGATAATAAATTTTTGATCATCTCAACTGAAAGTAAATTAAAATGGCAACCAAATTAAATAAACGAATATTTGTGCTTTTTGTTTCTTATAATTAATATTATGTGTATATCTATACAATTTTAAATGAATATTGATTGTATATATGATTTTATTTAAAATATTAAATTTAGATATTTATATGTTCGATTTATCTTATAAGTAGAAATATAATTTTATTATAAAAATTAAATACAAATTAATATTTATTAAATAATCGTTTAGTATTAAAGTGTTTAAAGATGTGGTTGATTTTGAACAAAATTATTTTATTACCATAGAAATAATAGTATGCTTTACTATCAAATAGTATTAGCTCAACTAGTTAGAGTCCTCAACAATCAAGGAGAAACATAGGTTCAAACCTTGCCAAATGATACATGGATAATATCCAAGTTGTTGTAATACCACTATGTGGTGATGAGAATATTGATGGGGCCTATATAAATCCCATGTGACCAATTTAAAAAAATAGTATACTCTACAAATTATAAGTTGCAAAGAAGAATATCACAACCCCATTGTAGAATTCAACACATCATCAAATATTTAAAACTAACAATCACCTACAATACCTAGCCAATCAAGCATCTGAAGACCAAATATAGGGGTATTTATTGCTCCTAAAGTAGAAGTGTCGCTCATAAGGTGGTAACATTGATGGTGCTACTACTCACCTAGTAATGTTTTTGCCAAATCTTCAATTTATCATTTACTTTCTAATCAACCTGACAATGATCCTTCTGGCACTAGCCTCGAGATATTTAGAATTGTTAGTTTCCTTGATCCTAATGCTATTAATTATTCAAAAATAAAAAAAGGAAAGGTACGCAATTGAAAACTAGCAATTGCTCACCAAATAATATGTGAACATGTCAATCTATCTCATCACCTCAACTGTATCTTGATTGGAAAATTACAATCTTCCATTATCAGTTGCATGTTAAGCATTTTTTATATTATCCTTAATCAACTCTATCAACTCCATGCAACCATGTCCCCTCTTCAACTTGTCAATATTGACAGATTCTCTAAAATAACTTCCAAGGGAGCCATGGCTTCCTATAATGCCAACTTGTGGGGGAGCCTAATCCATCATCTCTTACAATAGTGAAGCCCTACCAAATTGAAGATCATGTCTTGAATTAGCTAAGACCTTTAAAATAAACGAATGATTTTCTAACATAGTGAAGCCTTGACAAACTTAGTATAGAAGTTATTCTAAGCAAGAAGTCTTCTTTTATTAATGATCCTCTCTCAATTTAGTAAGTTCTCATCACAACATAGGTGTTCACAAAGGCCTTCAAGTTGTAAGCTTGATCTTATTTTATTGGGTTGTGTTTTTTTCTCATCTTTGAAGCTTTTGTGTTTTGCACTTATCAATCATTTCATCTATTATCACTTTTGCATAGCAATATTACTTTTAGTAACTTATTTTATCAAGATACTTGCCCCTTTTGGTTACAGTTTTCTATTAATCATCAAGGACTTTGCATCTAGAAACTCATATATTATGTCTATAAGTGGAAGCATTGTGGGACTATAGTCTTAGTGTTACTACTATGTCTTGTTTCTAACACAATTGAGATTATAGCTTCTTAGTGATGAGAAGATAAGTGCCCTAATTAGTTTTTAGAATGTTTGTTGAGTGTTTATTGTTTCTGTCGTAGAACCCTAGATCTGATTTTAAAAAATTATATTTTATTGATTTCTAGGTATTTGAAAGGAAAACAACATATAGTGTGCACTTAGGGTTTTAATATTGTTTGTGCATCCTCTCTTGATCCCTTAAAAATTTTTAGTTTCAAAACCCTAGGGTTAGAAAGCATTCAAACATAGAATTATTCTAGGGTTAGCTCTTGTCTTCTTGCATTCTATATTTTTGCATTATCCTTTATCTTTCTAAAAAGACCTAACATAGGTGATTGTCTTGAAACGAATACATCAAACATTCTCAAAAAACCCTCAAACTTGGAACGATTCCTTAAAGATGTTCTTGGTGAACCCTTCTACCCTTTTACATCGAGGTGTAGAGAACAACATAGCCCCCACGATCATCTTGGATTTATTTTTTTGATCCAATCGAGAATCATACGCGATAGGGTAATTTTACCCCTCTACACGGTGTAATCAATAAAAGCGATACTCATCACCAACTAAGGTATTTTGCAATAAGATGTGCAGCAAAGGGACCTCTAGCTTGAACAAAAAAATATCCTCAATTCCATAGAACAAGACAAATATAGAGGTACTTGTATGAATACACACAATGGTGTGATAAGTCCACAAGGTAGGATAAAGCTAGTTATGCCAATCTCAACTGGTCTTACTAACCAAATTCTTGAGGATCTTGATCAAAGACTTGTTGGATACTTCAACTTATCCATTACCCTAAGGGTAATACGAAGTTGACCACCTATGTTGAATCTTGTACTTAGCACAAATTTTATGGATATCCTTGTTCTTGAAAGGAGTGTCATTGTAAAAAACAATCATTGAAGGAATCCCAAACCTACAAAGGAAGATGAACTTGGAGACTTGAGCTCTAACCATCGTGGTAAAGGGTATGACTTCAATCCATTTAGTGAAGTACTCTATCATTATTATGATAAAATTATGATCATTAGATGACATTGGATTAATTTTACCTATGATATCCAATCCCCACATGGAAAATGGCCAAGGAGAAGTAATAACCTGAAGATTTTGAGAAGCATAAACAAGGTTATCATGATGTTGACACTTTCACAATATTGAATATTGTCACATGCATATTTCTTCATGGAAGGCCAATAATAACCCATATAAATGAGCTTTTTGGCAATGACATTACCACTAAAATGGACTCCATATGAACCTTCATGATCCTCACTAAGAGCTAGTCAGACTTCATCAAAATTAAGACATCGCAAGAGAATACCTTCAAAAGAACGTCGATATAAAGTATTACCAATTATAATGAATTAGCATGCTCTTTTATGTAAAATATTACACTGATTACAATCTAAACTATCAAAAATTGAACCATATTTAAGGAAATTAAATATGTTAGTATACCATGGCTTAGATGGGGAAGATCTGATGCTTAAAATATCTATAAAAAAAGATAAGAACCAAGCAATATAGGCTCCCAAAGTTATCTAATAATAACCTATGCTTGATCATCATCCAAATCCAAGGGAAAAAAGGATGTAGTAGCAGCCATGGCATTCACATGGTGGTTTGAGGATCTAGGGATAGATTCTATGATGACATGAGCGAATGCAAAAAAAAGCTTAGTGACAATCTCCTTGTAAGATTTTAGCTTATCATCTTGAGTCTAATAAATATTGTTGATCTGATTGACCACAAGTTAAGAGTCACCAAACACCAAAAGGACACTAACCTACAAGGATAGGGCTGCTCTTAGGCCAAGGATCAAGGCTTAGTACTCAGTAGTATTGTTCATGCAAGAGAAAAAAGTTTGAAGGACAAGGGGATGAGATATTTTTATGGGGTAACTAGAATGACTCCAACACCAGTGCCCTTTAAGCATTGAGTTCCATAAAAAATGAAATTCCAATACTGTAGTTCTTCAACTTATATGCCAAAGCACTCATTAAGAAATTTGAAAACCAAAGGATGGGTAGCTTCTAGGGGAGCAGATTCTAGCTTATCAACAATCACTTGAACTTTGATAGCCTTCTCACCTATGAAGGTTAGGTCAAACTCACTAAGGGCTAAAACCCACTTAGTAGCTTGACCTTAAAGGTGGGGCTTAGACATTAAGTAGCACAAAGGATCAAAATTCACAACCATTAGTGTATTATAGCTAAGCATGTGATTTCTTAACTTTTGGGAAGTAAACACCATGAAAAGGCAAAGCTTCTCTAAGAGACTATACCAAGTTTCATAGCTAACCAAGGTTCTACTGATATAGTAGATAGGTCACTCTTTGTTTTGATCATCATGTTGATACAAGACTCCCAAAGCATGAGTTGTGGCTACTATGTAAATCATAAAATGCTTATCCAATATAGGAGGAACTAAGATAGGTAAATAAGTGAGATACTATTTGAGTTCATCAAAATCCTGTTGACACTTAAATTCCCACTAGAAAACTACATATTTTTTAAGAAGCTTAAGAAAGGGTTGATACTTATCAGCTAACTGAGCTATGAATCGACAAGTAACTTGAAGTCTACCTTACAAGTTATACCAGTTGATTAGGGTGATGGGAGGAGGTATGTTAGTGATAGCTTCTATCTTAGTGGGGTCAGCCTTAATACCTCAATAGCTTCTAACTTGTGTTCCTACCTTGTTAGATATAGGAACAATATTGGATATCCAATTAGAATAGTTGATAGCTTTTATGAAATTGAAATCAAGGAGTTGTTGGAGCTCCTTTACTAAAAGGGTTACCTTAGGATGCATCTTCCTAAGTTTTTGCTTAAAAAAATTAGCACTAGGGTGAACTACTAGATGATGCATAACAAGGAAGGGATCAAGCCCTGGTATGTTGGTATATGACCACACAAAAATATCATGAAATTATTTCAAAAAATTGATCAATTGCTCCTGATCATCCATGGCCAAGGCTTTATCAAACTTAAGGATTCTAGGTCTCTCCTTAGAACCTATGCTAACATCTATGATCTCTTCAATGATAATGCTGGACTCGTCCTCAAAAAGAGGTAGGGTAGAAATCACTCCTAGTTGCTCAAGGTCCTCAGGAGATATAGAACCAAATTCTTCTTGAGAACTAGAAGACTCAACCTATGCAAATCAAGGGACTGATCCATTAAAGAAGAAGTTATTCTAAATGACATCCTCATGATCTATATCACAAAGAGTATCCCTTTTATCATACTCCCCTGGGGTCACAACTAACTTAGGATGCATCAAATTTATCACATTGTAAAATAGAATATTATAGGGATAAGATGACCCCTCATCCTCAACACTACACCCCAAGCCTTGATGATCTAAATATTTAGCATAATTAATAAGGTGATCATCATTATCAAAGGATAAATATTGGTTTTTATTAGGGATGTAGCCTACACCACATCTCTCTAGCCAGAGCTCAACTTCTATAGGCTCTTGAATATCTTTCTATTGTGGCCCAAACCTTTACCTATATATCCCATACTAGATAGGATTTGCTTAGGAAGTGGGTAATCATTGGATAGATAACAATGGGCAAAATATTACTTTACAAGAAAAGGGTTTCTACCACAAATATTTTCTTCAAGGGAGACTCTTATGAATATAAAGGTACACGTACCAATATCTACAACTTTACCCTTATTATAGGGTAACCCATAGTCCTCGGTGAAGGTGGTAGCTGGGCAAGATCTAGAAGATGTTGTTGAAGAAAAGGATTACCTTGATCCTATGATGCAACATTGATTAATGGTTCCTCACTCACCTTTAGATTTTCAAGTTGCTTGGTGATGTGAGATGAAGAGAGTAATGGACATAAATTGAGATTAGATTGAACTTGCTTGACCGTTGAATAATATTGAAATAGGTGAGGGTCATCTAGAATGGTAACAAGTTGATCCTTAAATTTGAAATTTATACATTGATGAAAATTGGAAGGGACAACCCTCATTGCATGAATCTAAGGACATCCAATAAGAAGATTAAAATATCTATGGCAAGACACCACATAGAACAAGGCATATAAGATCTTTGGTCCAACCCTAAGAGGGAGGGATATGACACCACGGGTCTCTTGGGACTTGTTTTTGAAAGCTTTGATGATGATATTGGATTTAGTTAAATCTTCCTCTTTTAATCCAAATTTCTTAAAAATTTGAGAAGTGCATAAATTGAGGGATTCCCAATA
The DNA here is from genome assembly GCA_028583015.1 of Wollemia nobilis. NCBI lineage: Eukaryota > Viridiplantae > Streptophyta > Pinopsida > Araucariales > Araucariaceae > Wollemia > Wollemia nobilis. Next base: position 6,055,771 of record JAQPPZ010015032.1, read on the forward strand.
AAAGCGATAACATAGAGGGAAGAATCCCATCATAATTCTAAAGAAGGAATATTGTCATATGAAAATATGATATGATGTAACCCAAGAGAGACTACAACATTAGTTATAGTGCTAGGAAAAATGTCTTGAGGGATATATTTTTGTCTTAGGAGCTTCAAAAAATCTTCCTTATGAATAGGAGAAGCTTGCAGAAGCTCTAAGAGAGAGATATTGGTTGGGGTACTAGCTAACTATTTTTGAATGTCAAAGGAGACTTTATATTGTGGCTTCAACACTAATGGTGGGTTTCCTAATCTTGTGCTCCTTTTTTGGATATCATTCAAAACTAATGATGGTTTCAAAGGTTGATTAGAGGTAGAACTCTTCTACTGAGATCATTGAGTAAGTTGTGCTTGAGATTTTTGCCTTGTAATTATTGCTATCATACCAACAATATTATTGTAGGGAAGGGTACATTATGATATGATACTTGATTAGCTTCTTGATACCCATTATTAGGTAGGGGGTCTTGGAAGACCCCATGTATTAATTAGTTGTGGATGCTGCTTCTTGAGTAGGAGGTTGATTTTTTGTGGGAGGATTAGGTTGGGGACCCTCTATAACAAGAAAACCTACATAAATTAAGTCCTGAACCACATGTTTCAACCTCTTACATACATTTGTCATGTATTCGTACACTCTATGATACTCATACTATTGACTAGGCTTATACCAAGTAGTTGTGGTATTGGGTTACCTTATAGGAGGTAACTTTGTCATATTTGCTTCCAAAAGCTACTTTAGGACCACATTCATCGGTATGTTAAATATTGTGAAATTTCTTGGTGGAGGTTTTTGAGGTTGGATAAGCACCATATTTTATAGGATGTTAACAACACTATTAACAAGCCTACTATCTATTATCTCATAACTAACTATATGCTTATTCTTATACTAAATTTTCATGGTCTTATCTTCTTCTTTCTTTGGATTAATTTGACCTCTTCGAATAAGGGCTTGCTCTACCCTTATTTCTAGATCTATAACTTGGTCAAATTAAGTAATGGTTGTTGTTTTCAATTTATAAGATATTTTCTAGTGTAAATTTCTAATGAATATCTCAAGCATGTCTCAAGGAGGTATAGGATATCTCAATCATCCCACTAAAATTATCCAACAAGACAAGAATTTTGAAAATATTTACTCTTTACCTTGTTTCAACATATAAACATATTTCATAGTCACAGTTTTCTCAACATAGGCTCCAAATTGCTAAACAAACAATTCTGCTATCTCTTCAAAATTTCTTAATTATACCATTGCAATGCCATACAACCAATGCTCTTAGAAAATATTTTTAGCAACAACATATCATCATATATGATATCATGGTATGTTATCCTAAACATCCTTAAATGTTCAATTGGATCCTCTATCCCTTATAAATAGGTAAAACTAGTATTAGAAAATGCATAGGGTAGGGTCTAGAGGCAACCATAGGGTATAAGGACTAATTGCACATTTCTCTATAGTTGTAGGTGAAGCTTGGAGGTTGAATCATATCCACTATTGAAACTAATTGCTTCACCATATTTGTCAAACTTTACACATAGGTATTGTTATTGTGCAATATCCCTAGATCCCCTAGGGGAGGGGTATAGGTAGGTTGTTGAAAGGAAACTTGACCAATGTTGGAGTCATTGATATTGTTATGGTATGGGTTATGATATGTGGTATCTTTCTATGAAGTATAATTTACATTTTATGGAATAGGAACATGAATGTTGATATGAGTAGAATGAGGAGGAAATTGAACATAATTTTGAGGTGCACTACAGGTTGGAGGAGCCTATGGAATTTCTCCAACGTTGGTGGTCATGATAGTAGAATATGTTGATTTAAAAAATGATTAACATGATGTAAATATTCAAACAAGAGGTTGTTATGAACATGCCTAGGAGAAATGGTAGGTGGAGGAGGTATCCTATCCCTTTTGAGTCAGGCCTCCTCTTTCATAGCTTTAACCAAAGCCTCCCTATGATGTTTTATAAAACCTAAAATATGATCAAATGATGTGAAAGTTAAGCCTCCATTGAGCCCCTTAAAATGATCCAAGTTAGTACCAATTTCTTCATGTTATTCCTCTTTTGTATATAGATTATGATTATCCCTATGGAGTCGATCATCTTCTTAAAAAAATTGATCAAAATATAGAAACTTTTGCGTACTCCTAGTGTTGGGAGCTATTAGAAGAAAGGGAAAGGATAGGGAAGAATACTAGCAAAATATATACAAGAATATTTTAAGATATTCTTAATGTTATCTAATTCCAAGTAAACAAAATTAGTGGTCTTGTTTAAAGTTTTCAAAAGAAAAACAAAAGGAAGAGGCTTCCTATATTGGCCACTAATATGTATTTTCATGTTAGGTTCACTAAATATGTAGAGAGAGAAAACTACCCTACCACATATGATTCTCAATTGGATCCACTAGGATCGAGGTGACTATGAGGGTGTGTTATATTCTCTACAGTTGGGGGCTAGGGGGATCGAAGGGTTCACCAGGAATGGTTTAAGGACTCACTCCAATTCTAGGATGGAGATGTTTAATGTGTATATTGAGTAGACACCTATGCTTGGATTTTATATATCTAATATGAAGAAATAATGCAAGAAAAACTAGAAGCAACCAAACAACCTAAAAGCTTATTAGAACACTTATATAATCTAATGGTTAATCCTAGATTTAACTTATATCCAAAATATACAAATAGCTTCAAATCCTACAAAATAGCTTTACAAAACCCTAAAATATTGATTAGTATTTTGGGCCTACTTAGGCCACTATCATACTGAGCTTGGAGGTGCAACAATCAACACCCCTTGGTATTTTTAGCTAACCATTAAAAATAAAATGATCTTTGACCTTTGGAATAAACATAAAGGAATAAGATAGCATGGAACAATTAATGAAATGTAAACATAAAGAATACAAAGCTTAAAAGATAATGCCACTTATAAATATAGGGTTTGGGGATAAAATGGTTGTCCCCAAGCTAACATGAACTAAATGCAAATGAAACATAATGATAGAAGTTAAACTAAATTGGCAATAGAAAAGGAACAATGTTAAATAGAATATGCAAGTAAAAACCTAGGATTTTAGGGCAAATAACAGCCCCAAAATATATCTATGCCAAATACATACATTTTTAATTACTAAGAATAGATTCAATTAACAAAGAAAAATGATAGTAGAAGCAGAATGTATGATAGATGAAAACAAGGTTTTCATTGAATTTGTGCCCCGTAGTAGATGAGACACATATTCACACAAGAAGACTTAAACCAAAAACCAGATACAAAATGTAGCTATAACAAAGAACAATATGATTAAAATATAAAATGAATGCATAAGGTCAATCTGATAAGCTTGTGGATGAAGTAAGAGCAAAGGTAAAAAACCTTTCCTCCTCTAAGAATACAAGTCCGTCATCAAGGCTCCTTCACTTGCAAATAACAAATATTAAAAAAACAAAGCAAAAACACAATAAAAAGGGGTCAAATTTGCATTTAGAAATTTTGAGAGCCTCCCAAGGAAATCTAAGGGAAAATGACTCATTTGGGTGGGTAATTTTTTCATGTCTACACCTTGTACCAATTCTGTGAAGATTGTGGTTATAGAACCAATAGCGAATCTTTAGGAGAAACCTATCAGAATTTTGGGAATAGTGGGACCAGCCTTCATGCATCCAAGGGAGTATTTTTTGGATAATTTCATATATCCCTCCATATTCTTCAATTAATTGCTTGGTCATATGTCCCACTATCAGGCATATAAGGAAAGAGTAATATAAAAATGGGGGCATCACTTCTCTTTGATCTATGATGGATTTTTGTAACTCCCTGAATTCTCTTTATATTGTGTCACTAATGGCATTTTCTCATCTATACATGGTGGGTTGTCATATTATATTACATTGAACTATTACATATAGAACTTTTCTATTAACCCAATTTAATTATTTCTCACCTATACTATATTGACCATATCTGCATAATCTCTAACCCAGTGGTGGAGGTCAAATTTATGGATAGGGAAATTATATGATATCGACACATTATGATAATTTTTTTTATATAAAATGAAGTGCCAAGCATGTATTGGGACTGAGAAGTTGTTACCAATTTGTCTAGGATCAACATAGCCTCATTTAATCCAAATACTTTTTTGATCTTTTCAAGGGTGATTCTGAATGTTGGTCAGTTTGCATAATCCTTGAATACTCTAGTTTGAGGATCATAGGTGATCACCAACCATGAAAAGAGGTTTGAGGGATAATATACCTTGGGGTATATTAGCTTACCTAGGTTGTAGGTCCACTTGTTGTAGTATGGACTAGTCTAGTGTCAAGCTCAACCCTTTTGAAAAGTCCTATGAGTAGCCATGGGTGGCACTAATAATCTTCCTGTGTTGGCTCATAGCTAAATATGGCATTTTATTTTACTTCCCACTATTGACTAGGAGTGATTTCTAGATTTGATCCTGATAACTTAAAAAATTCCTTTCCATCTGTAGTAGTTGCTTTTCCTTTGAACTCCTGGTATAATATGCCATTAGTGAGGATTTCTATTCTGGATATAATGATTGGAAGTGGAATTTTTGGGGTAGCAATTGAGGACTCCATGATAGCACTATTCTTTACAATTTCTTAATTATGTGACAAAACCTAGGCTCCACAACTCTGGTGCGTTCTCTATTACTCCATTGTACTTGTGGCTCCTAGATTGTAAGTGCTCACTATAAGTGAAGCTTGAACACTTCATGTGGATATTAATAGCAAATTTTGCATGCAATAGCTTTTATTACCTCCAACTATGCTCCTTTGATATGCCAGTTGAGCTTCACCATATTTTACATGAAAACAATATTAAAGATCATGGCATAGCATTCATGTTCTATAATTGGCTAATGTATTGTATTCTATTTAAATTGTGACTGCTGGTTTTCTAAAGATCGAGTCTAATATATTTGTAAGCTTTTAGGCATGTGTATTGAAATATTTTGACTATCTCTTCTACCAAAATTTATTTTTTGTCTTTGGGATCCAACCCATTTGTCCTCAGTTTACATGTGTTGTGTTATTTGGACCAATAAGAGTACAATGCTATTGGTCTCCAAATTGAATGTACATCATCATATTGTTTGGTGGTGATCTTGGTCATTCATCCCAAGGGAGACATTAGTTAAAACAAAGTAAATATAATTAAATGAAATAACAATTCTCTATAGAGGTACAAGTATTTTGTTTTAGTCAATGGATGAATCTGGGCCATGCACTTCTCTTTCAACAATGTTGTCCATGCCATTCATTTTTTAGCCAATTAAAATATTGTGCTCTATTTTGGACGAGCAAATTTGGGTCGTGTGCTTCTCTTTCAGCAATGTTTTCCAAATCATTCATTTTTAGACCAATCAAGTTTTAACACTATACTTCACTCCAACCAATTCAATAGTACCTCTAGGCTAAAATTTGAGGTCCTTTGGTAGGAGTATCTTCTAACAAATATATACAAATAGGATTATTTAATAGGAAGCACACAATTATGAGTCATGTGATATGGGAAAGGTGCATGATTTTTATTCAAAAGGGGATGCATAGATATAAGGAGAACATTGTGTTGGAAAAATAAAATGCTTTATGTTATTCAATGACAAAGACCTTGGTTAAATAACAAGTGTGTACAATATGATCCATTGGATCATAACTAACTGAGTTAATCTCAACCACTCAAACTTATCCTAGTAACAACTTAGGATATATTATGATATACTCTAACACCCCCCCTTAAGTGGTACTAGGATATCTCTAACACTTTGGATCTTAGAAAAATGTGATAATTTTCATGAGGACGTCCCTTTGAAATTATAAGCGATAATAATTTCCTAATATGAAGCCTTGAAATGAAATTTGACATATTTTTCCTTCAATTAAATTTGGGCATCTAAATTCATCCGAAATATTTTTTATCACTCATTTATTTTGGAGGAAACCTTAAGGCTAGTGCTTTAATCAATTGGGATAAAATTTTTTGTGACCTTAGGCCTAAGAGCATAATGAATGGTGGGAGTTTAATATATGACTTAATATTTTGGTTATGAAATTAAAGCGGGTAAGGAGGAGTTAAGTATATGTGTTTTTGAACCTCATAAAGATATAATATGCCACGAGGGATTAGGTGTATGACTTAGGGGATTAGCTTGCCAACCTTAGAAAATATTAAAGTGACCATAGTGGGGAGACCTAGAAATTGTGTGAGATTTTTAGACCTTAGGGAATAATATTATGATGAAGACCTAAGCTCAAAATATTTACAAAAAATTATCATTTGAAAAAAAAGTTGGGGGAACATTTAATTTATATGGATGTAACCTTGAGACTGATGAGCAAGGGGCAACCAAAGTATTGTCATTGTTGTCAACACAATCAGGTTGATCAGTTGATGCAATGGACAGGAGTTCATTGATGAGCAAGGTGCAGCCAAAGTGCAATGGACAGGAGTTCATTGATGAGCAAGGTGTAGCCAAAGTATAATGGATAGGAGTTCATTGATGAGCAAGGTGCAACCAAAGTATTGTCATTGTTGTCAACACAGACAGAGGATCGGTTGATGCAATGGATAGGAGTGCAGAGGTCATTAGATAGATCGGTTGATGAAGTGGACAAGAGTTTAGAGCAGTCAGAGCATGTACAGTGAATTTCCAAGAAGACAGAAGTGGCCCATATGCAAAAGCTCAAAGAAAAAGACAAGTAAGAAAAGTGTCGCGATATCGCGACATGTTGAGCAAGCATGAGAAACTATCGCGATATCGCGACATGTTGAGAAGCTGGAAAACAAACTGTCATGATTTCGTGACATGTTGGCAAAGAAAAAGCCAAGTGGAAAAACTGTCGTGATTTCATGACATGTTGGTAGAGAAAAATCCAAGTGGAAAAATTGTCGCGATTTCATGACATGTTGGAGAGAAGAAGCCAAGTGGAGAAACTGTCGTGATTTCGTGACATGTTCGAAGAAGAAGCGCATGCAGGGAAAACTGTCACGATTTCGTGACATGTTTGGAGAGAAGGCACAGGCAAAGAAAACTGTCGTGATTTCGTGACATGTTTGGAGAGAAGGTGCAGGCAAAGAAAACTGTCACGATTTCGCGACATGTTTGGAGAGAAGGCGCAAGCAAAGAAAACTGTCATGATTTCACGACATGTTCGGGGAGAAGAAGCTTGCAAAGAAGAGTGTCGCGATTTCGTGACAATCTGCAAGAGAGGCAGTACGAACGAAAATGTGTCACGATTTTGTGACATGTTTGAGAGAAGGAGCTCGCAAGGAAAAGTGTCATGATTTCGTGACAATTTGCAAGAGGAAGCGCTAAGGAGAAAAAGTGTCGTGATTTCGTGACATGTCGGGTTTTCGTGACCCGATGAGAAGAAAAGTGCTAAGGAGGAAAAATGTCGCAATATCGTGACATGTCACATTTTCACGACTAAGAGAGGAGAGAGAATGTACGGAGATAGAAATGTCGTGATATCGCGACAATAGCAGAGAGGAAGACTCCAAAGGATGAAGTGTCACGATTTCACGACAGAAGCAAAACGAAAGAGCATGGAAGCAGAAGTGTCGTGATTTCATGACAAATTCAAAGAGGAAGGCAGAGAAAGAAAAGTGTCACGATTTCATGACAATTTGCAAGAAGGATAGTACGAGAGAAAAAGTGTCACGATTTCGTGACAGGTTCAAGAGAAAGAGCTTGCAGAGAAAAAGTGTCACGATTTCTCAATAGGTTTGAAGAGAAAGTGCCAAGGAGAAAAAGTGTCACGATTTCGTGACATGTCGGGTTTTCACGACCCGAAGAGGAGATAGAGTGCAAGGTAGCAGTGCATGTGTCACGATTTCGTGACATGTGTTTTCACGGGCAAAAGACAGAGAAAGGCACAAGGCACATGTGTCACGATTTCACGACATGTGTTTTCATGGGCGAAAGATAGAGAAAGGCACAAGGCAGCGAATGTGTCACGATTTCGTGACATGTGTTTTCGTGGGCGAAAGACAGAGAAAGGCATAAGGCAGCGAATGTGTCATGATTTTGTGACATGTCATGTTTTCGCTAGTGCAAGCAGAGAAGAGTGCAAGGAAGCGAAAGTGTCACGATTTCGTGACATGTCTTGTTTTTGCTAGTGCAAGCAGAGAAGAGTGCAAGGAAGCGAAAGTGTCACGATTTCGTGACATGTTCCATTTTCACGGGCAAGAGACAGAGAAGAGCTCAAGGTAGCAAAAGTGTCATGATTTCAAACCATGTTCTATTTTCACTAGTTGAAGCCAAGAAGAGTAGCAAGGAGGCGAAAGTGTCACGATTTCGTGACATGTTCTGTTTTCACTGGTTGAAGCCAAGAAGAGGACAAGGAGGCGAAAGTGTCATGATATCGCGACATGTCATTTTCGTTGGTTGAAGCCGAGAAGAGTAGCAAGGAGGTGAAAGTGTCGCGATATCGTGACATGTCATGTTTTCATGGGTAGAAGGCGAGAAGAGTACAAAGAGACAGAAGTGTCACGATTTTGTGACAGGTCGCTACAACACGATTACGGACAGTTAACTGAAGTAGAACGATAGTTAAAGGGGTAGTTGTAGAGGAAAATCATGCGGCCAAAATAAGAAGAGTCAACTGGAGTTAGAGTGACAATTCAGAGGGCGATTCTGAGATAGAAATCATGCAAGCTAAAATAAGCACAGTGCATGAAAGACAGAACGGCAGTTATAGGGTCGTAAAGCAGTGTAACCATCAAGCGATAGTTATACTGAAAGTCCAAATCAAGAGACAGAACTATTAATAGGTTGCATGTAGAAATACTATGCCAAAAAGGAGTTACTTTCAGAAGTGTCTATTAATAGGGTGCATGAAGGATTATGGAAGTGACAAAAGAACAAGAGTTTCAAGTTGGAAATATTGTTATAAAAGGGCAGTTGCTTAGAGAATTAGGTTGCTGCTGAATGTGTGAAAGTGCTGTCAAAAGAGGGTTAGAAGAGTGCTGTAAGAGAGCAGTAAGCAGAGCCATAGGTATGTGTTGTGTGAATTGTGGGCAATGTTAAGTGAGCAATAGACCAGTCAGGGTCTTGTAAAAGTGAAGGCATTTATATGTCAATATTCAAATTTTAGAATTGAAGTCCAAGTTGGTGCTTGGAATCAGGGGTTGGTGCTCCTTCCAGTTGGTGCTAGTAAATCAGGGGTTGGTGCTCCTTTTTGTTGGTGCAGATAAATTGATTGTAAAGTTGTTGCTTTGCAAAGGCTGGATTTGGATGGAAGTCCAAACAGTCTATTTTTGAGGAGTAGCCAAAATTGGTGAACCTCGGTACATCTTGTGTTGTGTGTGATGCTCTCTTGTTATATTTGCTTTATGTGGTTTTAAGCTTTCATTGTTTTGGCTTTAAGAGTTAAAGTTTTTAAGTTATAAAGAGCCACACTGATTCACCCCCCCTCTTAGTGTCATTGTGAGACTAACAATTGGTATCAGAGCCAGTTTCTCAGTTCAGGCTAAATCAGTCAGGGTTGATCTTGGATTAGTACACAATGGGTAAGAAGAATAGATCCTCCTCCAAAAAGGCATCTCAGCCAATTTTAGTTCTTGTGGAAGAGAAAACTGAACCAGAGAAGGTAGAAGAAGTGAACTCTAAAGTATGCAATGAAAACTATGAGATTGAAGTAGATCTAGAAGGTGAGTTGATAGCCGCACTTGAAGAGTTGAGTATAGAAAAGAAAAAGAACAAAAGAATGTCCAAGAAGTTAGAAGAATATGGGGATGAGATTGAAGATCTCTTCCTACAAGTTCAAAAGGCCAAGAAATCAGAAGAAGCCTTGAAGACACACCTGGATGATGAGGATGATGTATGCAGCACAAGTGAAGAGGAATCTAACAAAGTTATTGTTGATCTAAAGCTACAAGTAGAACAGTACAAAAGGATTGAAGATATTCTTAGGTCTCAAATCAATGAGAAAGAGACTGTTTGCTGCCAACAAGAAGAAGAGATTGTTTCATTGAAGAAACAACTAGAAGAGGCCAATATAAATCTCAAATTTGAGAAGAGCACAGAGTTGCTAGATACAATGATAAAGCAACAAAGAAGCTCCATGGCTAAGTTTGGTCTTGGATATGAAGCTGAACAACCTTCATCCTCCAAATATATAGAGAAGAAGAAGTCCACGGTTGAAGGATCGAAGCAAGAAAAGTCTGAAGCTGAATCTTCAAAAGGAAGAAAATATCAAAGAAGATCTACAACAAAGCAACCACAACAAAAGAGGTTCTCTCACTCTCACTCTTTTAATAATAATGCTTTTAATGGCTATTGTTCTAAATGCAACCATTATGGTCACAAGGCAATTTATTGTGGACTGAACAATAGATCAAAAAGTTATGCTGATAAAAACACATCTGCTTTCCTGAGTGAACACCCTGTGCAATGTTTTAAATGTAATGGCCATGGGCACATAGCAAGGTTTTGTCCAAGCACTTCTGTATCCAATCTAAGGCAAGACCATAGATTTCATCATACACACAGAATGCAATGCAGACAGGGAATAAAACATGTGCAATGTTTTAAATGTAATGGTCAAGGGCACATAGCAAGGTTTTGTCCAAGCACTTATGTATCTAATCTAAGGCAAAACCCTAGATTTCATCAGACACAAAGAGGGCAACACAGATAGGGAACATATCATGTGCATAAAAGAAAAGAAAATAATCATCCATCAAGAATGCACAAGAGACAACCCCACAAGAGAAATGTTCAAGTTCACGAACAAGGGCAAAATAGGGAAGTAATTGAAAAACTCAAGCCCAAGTTCAAGAAAGTCTGGAGAAAGGCAGAAGAAAGGAAATCGTGTCTCCTTGGACTGAAGGAGGCTACTCCGCCATTGCTCTAAGCAACTCCAGGTGGCACATCCTCAGGGGGAGCAATCTTAAAGTCTTATTTTAATGCTCCTATGTATGTGTTTGGTTATCTGAGGATGAAAGGCAAGAAGTCGGGTTATTTTTGTATAGTTGTCAAAATGTGTTTTAGTTCATATAAACGTTTGTGGAGATAGTATCAAACTGATGTGCTTCAGCAGAACAACATGGTGAACAACTAGGTTTTTGATGCAGCAGCTGATAGGCGTTATCTAGGGATAGAACATGCAGCATAGGTCGACGTATCATGGAAGCATAAGCTGGCAGGTGCTGGTTTATGAAGCCTGTAACATTCCCAATCTACAGATAAAATAGAATCCATGTTCTGAGTGGGAAGGCATGCATTTCTTAACCAAAAATACAACACATCATTTGGTATAAGAGAGCATTAATTTTCTCTAAAGAAGTAGCCGTTATCTAAGAGATGCCAGAGTCAAAGCAAACAGTGGCACTAGCACCCAATTGGTCAAGAGTGCCAAGTGGCACATGCAAGGCAGAGACGTTGAGAGAATAGCGCCCAGGTGGTGAAGCGCCAAGGAGGACAAGATGCCTATGCACCTAAGAAAGTCTTGCATTATTTGAGGAATGCGAGATATTGCCTGAGGAAGCAGAATATCGAGAGTTGATGACTGCGCACAGATTGAGGTTCCAACGCTAGAGGTAACGGTCCAGAAGTATGAGTTTGAGTAAGGTGTAAAAGGATACATTGTTTGTATGCTTTATATTTTTTGGTAGTTGACTTCTAAGGATTGGAGTCATAAGGTGTTTTATGGAATAAATATTTTTGTGGTTACTTTTATGATCTAACCCTAACTTGGTGGCAAAGTTGAGGGTGGTGTTGGTAATAGGTTGAAGAACTATTCTCTTCTTCCTCAAACAAAGGTATGGGCAACTTCTTCCATGTATATTGTTGATGGTGTATTTTCTGAAATTGAGTTTGGAGTGAAAAGGTTGTCTACTAGGTATTCTTGTTGGTGTAAATCCTAGTTTCTGGATATTGAAGATTGTTTATGCATTAAAATCATTGATGAGTTTTCTTTGGGTGAATGCATAATTCTGGTTGAGGAAGAGGAAGCATTTTGCACTAGGGTTTATGTTAGTAAGTCTTGCTACTTGCATTGAGATGGTGAAACCCTTAGTTGGCTGTTTTGAGATTGATGGTTGAGTTGCTTTCATAAGAGGTTGTTTTGATCAAGTTAATGCTTTACTTGATACATGATTTGGGCTTACTCCATTGAGATTGATTTCAGCAAGTTATTCTTTGCATTGGTGATTTATGTTGGTGGCTGATTTGTTCAAATACCTTTGGAAGGAAAAGGATGTCTACTAGTTTCCTTTTCATGTAGTGATTGGTTGAATGCTTCAAGGTTAATCTTGAGTTGAATGATGTTGATTAAACCTTGTCTATAAGCATTGTTGTTAAAGCCCTAATTGGTTGAGAAAAGATATTGGTTGTGGAAAGAACATGAGTATCATTGTTATATGAGTTATTGCATGGTTGGCAATTGTTGGGTTGTGTTTCATGTTCTTGAGAAAAGCATACTACATCTATCTTATTCTTTTGAGATTGAGATTGAGATTGAGATTGGGAGTTAAGTATAGAACATATTGAGTCTCTAACAATTCTCTTTATGCTTCTATGAGGTTGATGAATCACATTGGGTCTCTAACAATTCTCTTTGTGGGTTCATGCTAAGCAAGTTTTTCTTGATGAACTTGTGAGCTGATTTGAGGAGCTTGCTTGATTGTACAAGAAGAAGAAAATTGGTTGTGGCTAGGTGGATTGAGGTAGTCTGTTGGATTCTCACTATAGAGAAAGACAAATAGCTGTCAGTAGGTTCAAGCTTGTTGAGAATATCCAAGATGTATATGCAGATGTTGCTTGCATTACAGAACAAAAAGTTGGATATATATACGATCAGTGTATGCCTTCACTAACAGTGGACAAGTTTGAGATTGCAGAGCAACAGAGGGTTGAGGCTCAGAAGACAGCGTGAACTGAAGTGGTCACATATTCCCAAGAATAGACTAAGAATTGACTAAGCCATCGGGATCAAATTCTCAGGGGGAGCATTTATGCATCTGTTTATCATATTGCTCATGTTTTTGCTTTTTGCTAACTGTAATAATTTTTGCCTGAGAATGTTGTGCATGGACTCAGGGGGAGTTTTGTAGCCACCCTTTGGTATTATTGTCAAAGGGGGAGAAGAATTACAGGTAATTGCACATAATTACGTGTGTTGCCAACAATTCCAAAGGGGGAGATTGATGAGCAAGGTGCAACCAAAGTATTGTCATTGTTGTCAACACAATCAGGTTGATCAGTTGATGCAATGGACAGGAGTTCATTGATGAGCAAGGTGCAGCCAAAGTGCAATGGACAGGAGTTCATTGATGAGAAAGGTGCAGCCAAAGTATAATGGACAGGAGTTCATTGATGAGCAAGGTGCAGCCAAAGTATTGTCATTGTTGTCAACATAGACAGAGGATCGGTTGATGCAATGGACAGGAGTGCAGAGGTCATTAGAGAGATCGGTTGATGAAGTGGACAAGAGTTCAGAGGTCATTCAGAGCATGTACAATGAATTTCCAAGAAGACAAAAGTGGCCCATATGCAAAAGCTCAAAGAAAAAGACAAGTAAGAAAAGTGTCGCGATATCGCGACATGTTGAGCAAGCATGAGAAACTGTCGCGATATCGCGACATGTTGAGAAGCTGGAAAACAAACTGTCATGATATCGTGACATGTTGGAGAGAGAAAATGCAAGTGGAAAAACTATCATGATTTCATGACATGTTGGAAGAAAGAAGGCAAGTGGAAAAACTGTCGTGATTTCGTGACATGTTCGAAGAAGAAGCGCATGCAGGGAAAACTGTCACGATTTCGTGACATGTTTGGAGAGAAGGTGCAAGCAAAGAAAACTGTCGTGATTTCATGACATGTTTGGAGAGAAGGCGCAAGCAAAGAAAACTATCGTGATTTCATGACATGTTTGGAGAGAAGGCGCAAGCAAAGAAAACTGTCGTGATTTCGTGACATGTTCGGAGGAGAAGCTTGCAAAGAAAAGTGTCACGATTTCATGACAATCTAAGAGAGGCAGTACAGAAAAAATGTGTCACGATTTCGTGACATGTTTGAGAGAAAGAGCTCACAAAGAAAAGTGTCATGATTTCGTGACAATTTGCAAGAGGAAGCGCTAAGGAGAAAAGGTTATTCGATTTCACATGTTGGGTTTCCAAAGACAGTGAGGAGAAAGTAGGAGGAAAAGTGTCATGATCTCATCGACATTCATTTCAAGCTAGAGAGGAAAAAAGAGTGGAAGTTCACTTGAAACCTTAAGAGGAAAAAGAAAAGTGTCATGATTTCATGACATATTTCAAGCGAAGAGAAAGTAAACGATAAGAGAAAGGCAAGGAGAAAAGTGTCACGATTTCGAAGACATACGAGAGGAGAAGAGGCACGTTCACGACAAGAATAGGGGAAGAAAGCACAAGACATGTGTCGCGATTTTGTGACATGTGTTTTTATGGGCAAAAGACAGAGAAAGGCACAAGGCAGCGAATGTGTCACGATTTTGTGACATGTCATGTTTTCGCTAGTGCATGCAGAGAAGAGTGCAAGGAAGCGAAAGTGTCACGATTTTGTGACATGTCATGTTTTCGCTAGTGCAAGCAGAGAAGAGTGCAAGGAAGCGAAAGTGTCACGATTTCACGACATGTTCCATTTTTGCTGGCAAGAGACAGAGAAGAGCTCAAGGCAGTAAAAGTGTCGCGATATCGTGACATGTTTTGTTTTTTATGGTTGAAGCCAAGAAGAGTAGCAAGGAGGTGAAAGTGTCGTGATATCGTGACATGTTCTATTTTCACTGGTTGAAGCCAAGAAGAGTAGCAAAGAGGTGAAAGTGTCACGATATCGCGACATGTTGTGTTTTCGCTGGTTGAAGCCAAGAAGAGTAGCAAGGAGGTGAAAGTGTCGCGATATCGTGACATGTCATGTTTTCGTGGGTAGAAGGCGAGAAGAGTACAAAGAGACAGAAGTGTCATGATTTCACGACAGGTCGCAACAGCACGATTACGGACAGTTAACTAAAGTAGAACGACAGTTAAAGGGGCAGTTGTAGAGGAAAATCATGCAGCCAAAATAAGAAGAGTCAACTAGAGTTAGAGTGACAGTTACAGGGGCAGTTACAGATAGAAATCATGCAAGCTAAAATAAGCACAGTGCATGAAAGACAGAACGACAGTTACAGGGCCGTAAAGCAGTGTAACCGTCAAGCGACAGTTATACTGAAAGTCCGAAACAAGAGACAGAACTATTAATAGGTTGCATGCAAAAATACTATGCCAAAAAGGAGTTACTTTCAGAAGTGTCTATTAATAGGGTGCATGAAGGATTATGGAAGTGACAGAAGAATAGGAGTTTCAAGTTGGAAATATTGTTATAAAAGGGTAGTTGCCTGGAGAATTAGGTTGTTGCTGAATGTGTGAAAGTGCTGTCGAAAGAGGGTTAGAAGAGTGTTGTAAGAGAGCAGTAAGCAGAGCCATAGGTATGTGCTGTGTGAACTATGGGCAATGTTAAGTGAGCAATAGACCAGTCAGGGTCTTGTAAAAGTGAAGGCATTTATATGTCAATATTCAAATTTTAGAATTGAAGTCCAAGTTGGTGCTTGGAATCAGGGGTTGGTGCTCCTTCCAGTTGGTGCTGGTAAATCAGGGGTTGGTGCTCCTTTCTGTTGGTGTAGATAAATTGATTGTAAAGTTGTTGCTTTGCAAAGGCTGGATTTGGATGGAAGTCCAAACAGTCTATTTGTGAGGAGTAGCCAAAACTGGTGAACCTCGGTACATCTTGTGTTGTGTGTGATGCTCTCTTGTTATATTTGCTTTATGTGGTTTTAAGCTTTCATTGTTTTGGCTTTAAGAGTTAAAGTTTTTAAGTTATAAAGAGCCACACTGATTCACCCCCCCTCTCAGTGTCATTGTGAGACTAACAGAGACTTACACAATTAATAATTCAAATTTTGGCCATTAATCTTTTAGCCAATAGTGGGGTACTTCAATTCCTCTGCTCAAATTTGAACAACACATTTTCTAGACAATCAGCTTTCGATGCTTAAACCTATCTGCTTCATTCTAAACCACTCATATTTTTTACCAATTAGGTGTAAGTGCTAATGTTCCAGTAAGCTTCTTTGAACCATCCATTTTCCTAACCAATCAGGTGTGAGCATTGATGTTCCAATGAGCAAATTTTGTCCATCCATTTGTGCAATGAGGATATTTTTGGGTTTTTAATTATTGGAAATATTAATCCATTGTGGCTATAACCTTAGACCTTAGTACATGTAAGGATTTATCATTCTGGTGTGAGGCTAAGGCATAAGGGGAAAATTTGAATCTATGTGTTGTTGACCCTTGAAGCTAGATGATGGGAAACATTATTTTTTGGGTTACTTCCAAGGTGTGGATATTATAAAATGTGTAGGGAAGGTAATATGTATGAAATACCTAAGGGTTAGGAAAACATAATTTATGGGCTTAGACTTAGGGATTTATGATTTTTATTTAGGTGACTTAGGTTTTTAACCTTAGGAATTGGTATGGCTTTAGGGGAGATGCAAATAATTTATTCGGATTTTGACCATCATAAAAGGAAACTATGAGGAAATTATGCATGACTTAGGACCTTTGAATAAATATAAATTGGATCATAGACTTATCATTGTAACCTAAACTCCAAAGGGGGATTTTGGTCCATGAATTATTGACCCTTAATATTAAGAAAGGCAGACTTTCCTAAGGTGAAAACCTTACAAAGCACTATTAATTAAGGCCAAAGAGGGAATATTTATTTTATGTGGATGGGACCTTAAAAATCTAGAAATTAAGGTGATTTTATGTATAATTAAGGTTCAAAAGTGGAAGCATGGAAAAATGAGGGCCATTTATTTATTTGGACTAATCAAATTTGGGCTCTTTAGCTTGCTCAAACAAATTTAAGCCACACTATTTCTAGCCAATCAGTTTTTGGTGCTTAAAATTTTTTGACACAATACACACCACTCATTTTTGCATCTAATTAGAAGGTTGTGCTCAAAATTCTTCGATGCAATTCACACCACTCATTTTTTTTATAAAACCTTTGGTAGATTTTTAATTATTTGGGACCCATTTTTTTAATAGGGACGATGACCTTAGGCCTTAGTAAATGGTGAAAATATTTTACTTCATGATTTTATTATTTTGGACTAGAAGCTAAGGTGGAAAGGGGTATTTTATCCTATGTGTTGTTGACCCATGATCCTTAGGTAGTGGAAGGTATTGTAGAGGGGATTTCAAGGCGTATATTATACAAAATTAATTCTAGATATGGGGGTAAATATTTAATTAATGCATGGGTGACTTAAGGGTCTCGAAAGTATATTTATGACCATATTTGCCTAAAGATGATGCTTAATGATTTGGAGGATTATGAAGGGCTAGTACCAAGGGGGGCATGGCTAGGAAATAAATTTTGCAAGAAGGGACCTTTGATATAAACCATTGAATGCGTAAGCCTACATGACTTTTTAGGAAACTTCAAAAGAAAATGCTTTTGATTAAGATCAAAATTTGTAATGGACTATCAGAAATGACTACAAAAAGAGAAAATTTTGACAAAAATATGATGACCATTTTAGGGATTATTGCAAAATTTTGTAAGCCACCAAGGTTAAAGGAAAATGATCTTGACCTAGATATAAAAACAAAACAACCTAGACCTAGGACTCCATAAGACACATCAAAGTTTGAAATTAGGGATAGCTCTTAAGTTAGATTTTTTATGATCCACTACAAGCTCTGAATAGGATAGGTGATAAAAATGGATTTGATAGTTATTCACCTAAGGAATCTAGAATCTCTTTATTGAATTGTGACACCCTACCCAATCACCTAACCCTACAATAAGAAAAATTACTAAAAACTTGAAAATCTTACTGACATAATTGGCCTAAAGACTTGACAACTGAAAGCAAAAGATACATTTTTTGGAATCATAATACATTATTATCTTATGACCCCAAATGTGGGGTGATATAATTTTAGATGTTGGCCATTGATTATAATTTTTATTTATTCTGCAACTTGTAAGTATGCTGCCCAACAATCTGAATGATCTGATATGGCCCAAAAAAATTGGGCTCTAGTTTACCTAATATATCACTATATCACCTTCAAATAATGGTTTACCTTTTGCCTTATTATTAAAAAGTTGTACTATTTTTTGTGCTTGCTCTATCATTTTTAGTAAAGATTATCTTCTATTCGTCTATAATTGTACAATTTTATCTAATCTCCTTTGTAAGGTATCTTAATTTTCATGACCTTAAAGGAGTAGAGATACGGCATTTATTTCTACCTAAGGAGGTAATAGAGTATTATCACCATACACTAGCTCATAAGGGGAATTTCCTGTACTCCATTTAATAGATATTCTATCTACCCATAGAGCATATTTTAATTCACTATCCCAACTTCTCTTGTTTCTTCCCAATGACCTCTTGATCCTGGTAATCAAATTTTTATTGGACTCAACTAAACCATTTACTTAATGATAATAATTTTTTGAATGAGAAAGCTCTATACTATATTTAGTACAAAATTAAATCATTTCAAAGGAGGTGAAACAATTGCCATTATCTGTGACTAAATTCTTAAGGACCCCAAATTTGGTCAAAATATTTTCTTCTAAAAATTTAATTACTACTTCAGTTGTTGACTTATTGAAGGGAGTTGCTTCTACCCATTTGGTAAAATAATTTATTGTTATTATGATCCATTTATGACTTCCAAAAGAGTTAGGATTTATTTCACCAATCAAATCAATTCCCCACTGAGTAAATGGAGCATCAATGATCACTAGCTTTAGAGGTATAATTGCTAAATATTTCTTTCCTGTAAAGATCTTACAACTATGACAACTTTAGATAAATTGATAAGGATATTTGAATAGAGAAGGAAAATAATAAACACCTCTCATGATATTATTTGTTGTTACCTTCGATGCAAAATGACCACCACAAAAACTAGAATGGTACTCTTTCAATATCTAGGGGATTTATTTTTCAAACAAATAGAGTAAAAGCACACCATCAGGATGCCTCTAGTTTAGTTTACCTTATTGAACATAATATCTTTGGGATTGTTGTTTTATAGATCTCATTATGTTTTGGAATATACCTCTTGTAAAGGATAAGGTCTAAAGATATATCAGTATATCATCACACCACTTGCATTCAACATTTTTAATTCTTATAATCTTATGCTATTCATCTATTATGATAGTATTGTTCATATCCTCCCCTTCTTTTTTAGCCATATAATTTGCTAAACCATGTCCTTTGATAATTTGAACTACTTTGAATTTACATCATATTACAGTAGTTTGACCATCCACCTTGTAGTACATCCTGTGGGTTCATATTGAGTAAGGATATCCTTAATGGCTATGTAAGGAATGCATGCTATTACTTTGTTTGATCCAAATATACTCTTAAAATAGTCCAATGCTCTTATTAAAGCATAAGCATGTTTCTCTATCATGAAATATTTTAATTGAGCTCCTTTCAATCCTATACTCATAAAAGCTATGGGTCTTTCATTATTCTCATCATATTTTTGAGATAGAACTATAGCAATAATATGCTTTGATACAAAGGAGCATATATTGAACTCTTTAGAGTAATTAGGGCAATTCAAAATAGGGGATGTAGTAATTGCATCTTTAATATTCTAAAAATCTTTGATGTTCTCTTTCGTCCACCTTATATTCCTATATTTTTAATCATATCATTGATAGAATTTGAAATTTCAAAAAAATTGGGAACAAACCTTCTTTGTCGATCAATAAAGATTTAACTCCTTTCATATTTTTAGGAGGGGTTATTTTAGTAATAGCTCATGTTCTTTGTCGATCAATGTTGATGCCTTCTTTAGAAACAACATGTCCTAACAAATTTTCTTACGTTGCTCCAAAGATATACTTCTTAGGATTGAGGGATATGCCAAATTAGTTACACCTACCAAATACTAAGGCCAGATGTTCAAAGTGATCTTCTAAATTTTTGGTGAATATTGTAATGTCATCAAGGTATAACACTACTATTTCAAACATTAGACCTTTAAAGGTAAAATTCATAGTCTTCTAAAATTTGGCACTTGCTTTAATTAGTCCAAATGGTATTATAATATAATCAAATGCTCCCCAAGGTGTGGTAAAAGTAGTCTTATATCTGTCCTTTTTATTAACCAATATCTAATTATACCCTAAAAAACCATCCAACAGAGACATCCTGGCTGACCCAACTACTGCCTATAATAATTGCTCCATATTGAGGAGTGGGTAATTATATTTGAGTGATATTTTATTCAAATTATTGAAGTCAACACATAATATAATATCTCCATTCTTCTTCCTAACATGTACTAAATTTGCTATCCAAGAAGAAAATCTTACCTTTTTGATTATTTTGGTATCTAGTAACCTTTGTACTTCTTTTTGCATGATTGAATATAATGTGGGGTTGAAATTTCTCTACTTTTTCCTAAAAGGATTTCCATATTCTTGTAGAGGTATTATATGAGTGTATTAAATATCCTCAAATCTTCATAACTCCAAGCAAAAACATCTTTGTTCTTTTTTAGAAAACTAATGCATCGTTGTCTTTCTTTCCTTGATAAAGATTTGTTTATTTTAACAAGCTTTGGCTCTTCCTCTTTTCCAATATTTACATCATTAACTTCAGATTATTGAAAGAGTTTTCAATAAGCTTTATAAAAATCATCAAATAAACTTTCTAAAGAAACAAACCGCCTAGGGATTCTATTTTTCCTAGTTGGATAACTTCAACCAGTTCTCTAATAACATCCTTTAATTTCTCTTCATCCTCTTCATCATATATTACATCAGAAAATTGATTTTGAAGAGTCATGAAATCTTTAATGTCAATATCATTCTAAAATACTTGAAGATAAACAATGTTATCTATAGGGTTATGCATAGCGGCTATTTATCGCCAAATTGACTAAAATTAGGATTTTTGAAATTTGGAATTGGCTAATATTTGGGACCCTTGACCAGGGCCCATTAGCCAAAAAATTTTGGGTGCAAATTTTTTTGGGTCGATTCGCCCCAATTTTATAATAATTTGACTATTTTAAGTTTAAATTTCCAAAATTACCCCTAATAATAGTGAACCTTCTACATGTGTTTGGACATTATTCAACTGGATTTCAAAAATGATTCACCAAATTTTTATAAATATATTTTGGGGTCGACTCGTTACGCATAACCCTGGTTATCGGGTACATATGGCTTATAAATAGAAATAGTAGAAAATATGTCATTGTATTCTATATCAATTTTTGGATAGTTTGCACCAGATGCATTTATAGCTAATAGATCTACAACATAACTATGTTCTCTTGGAATATATAATAAATTAAATTCTAAGAACCTATCAATCTCAACCATCACTACCTATTTATACTATCTTAATCTTGGATATTTAGCCTTATATTTTTATTTTACTTGCTAAATAATTAGTTCTACATCTCCATTGACAATCAAGTAATTGATGCACAATTGTTTTTCTTTTTTGAGTCCTAATAATAATGCTTCATATTCAACCACCTTATTAGTACAAGGGAATTCAAGTCTATAAGGGATACCCAAATATTTACCCTTAATATCAGCTAGATTTATCCCTAAACTAGCCCTAGTTTATGACTTAGCTCCATCAAATATCATAGTCCACATTTATGACATTAGAACTCTATCAGATTTTGCATCAACTTTCACTTTAGTTTCTAGATCCATGCCTTTAGCATTAGGGAATTATTTTAGAAAAGGTGTATGAAAAACTAAATACTCCTATTCCTTTTTCCTCAACTAAATTCACAAGATTTATCATAGTGTCATCATATTTTTTTAGTTCTACAAAATACTTGTTAAAGGGTTCTCTCTTGAGAGTGGCATTTTTTTTCCTGATAGGAGAAACGTAGCATAAAATGAATCTAACTAAATAGAGCCACCTAGTTGTTTAGCCTAGTGTCTACTCAACAAGGAGACAAAATGATCTACATCCACTACTTCTACATCCATTACAATGTCTTTCTTTGGATATTGATCTAAAAATAATAACAAACTAGTTATTACTCCCACACATAGTATCTATCTATTGTCCCTTACTAAAATGGAAGGATAATCTCTTGTGCAAATAAGCCCTAATTGATATGCTACTTTTTTAGGCATTATGTTGTGTGAGGCACCATTGTCAAGCATGAAATTATGAATGCCATATTTATCTCCTAATTCAGATGTATTATTGAGAGACACATATAATGATATTACTAAATATGGTGCTTTGGTCTCTTGACCTTTTCATCTTAGAGCATTTCATGTTTGACCTTCTCTCTGTTGTATTAATTTAAATTCTTTGCAAGCTCGATATTTGTATTTGTCATTAGCTCACCAAAGATATTATTAACTTTTTACATGGTTTTTTATTAAGGTAATAGGTTTTTGAAAGAGACCCAAACCTTTTACAATTGGGACACAGAGAAAATCTCCACAGGGAGAAAATCTCCACAAGCAGATAATCTCCACTAGAAAAATGCACTAGAGTAATCCTAGAAGGACTATCTCTAAACCATTCATATTGAAAAGTGATATCATATTGCACTACAAAAAACAATATATGGAAAACCTGACTTGTGAGAGCTCGAGATAAAACGAACAACAAAGGAGTCTCACCCAAACCAAGAACAAGAGAATAAAAAAAAGCATAAATTAAAGCTAAAAAGAAAACCTAGCTTGTGGGAGCTTGGGACAAAAATAAAGGGCCAGTCTTGTCCAAAAAGGGTACGAGAGATGATAAAGACAACAAAAGATTGAAAAATAAAATCTTGCTCAAAATTTTGAACCAAGGCATCCTGCTCAAAAAAGTCTGTAAATTTGAAATGTTTTTTCCCGCATAAGAGAAACATGAAACCAAAAATTGGTTGCAGATGAAAATTCCTAGAAATTTGAAATCAAGTAAGAATCTTGCCCTGTAAGAATCTTGAAAATTGCTAAACATGAAAAACCTATCTAATGGTAGCCCAGGAAAATGTAGCAAAGAATAGAGAAAACCCGCTAGACATTAAATCAATGGGAAAAACTAAAAATAGTTGTAACAAAGGAAAACCCCATCCAAGAAGACCCAAGAAACCCACACACTAACCCAACAAAGATAATCCCATCCAAGAAGGCATAGGAAAACCACAAACTATCCCAAAAAAGAGAAACCCATCCATTAAGGCACAGGGAGATCACAATCTAGCCCAAAAAAGAGAATCACATCCTAGAAGGCA
Organism: Wollemia nobilis; assembly: GCA_028583015.1. Taxonomy (NCBI): domain Eukaryota; kingdom Viridiplantae; phylum Streptophyta; class Pinopsida; order Araucariales; family Araucariaceae; genus Wollemia; species Wollemia nobilis. The sequence continues at coordinate 6,079,134 of JAQPPZ010015032.1, forward strand.
CAGGAAGATCTCAGGATAAAACCAAAAGGAGAAACACGACCTGGAAAGTGGATTAGTAGATATCAAAAATCTTGGTAGACCACTAGATCTCCCTACTAAAGTGACTAAATATACCAATTGTAGTGATGAAGTCCAAAGACACAAGCCACCAAAAAGATCCATGACTAGAGCAAATACAGACATAGAAGCTATCAATAGTGGCCTAACAACTACAGTAAATGATGAAGCATGAGGCCCCCTTCCCTAGACCAAAAAAAATTGCAAGGTCAAACCACCAGACAACCACCCATATCATAATTGTACATAGTCCCACCAAATTTTGTAGAGGGAAGAAACCAAGAAATCCAATGCCACAACTGCATGAAGAAGCATAGGGTTCCCTCCCAAGACTAAAACATATACTGAAGTGAGAGGCTCCATAAAAAAACACTAAAGTAGACAAACACTAGATCTACAGAGAGACCTAGAGGCACCGTAGAAATTTGAATAGAATCTAGAAGGGATTCTCATCTATGACCAATAAGCATGAGGCCACCTGAAAGATTATAAAAATGTAGACAAGGATCCCAAGCTACTATAATAGGAACATAAATGTCAAACCCTCTTTAGGATACCACAACCCCCCAATTGGGCAACCAAAAAGTCAGCCAATTGGGATGGTCCACACAACTATGAAAATTTAGTCAAGCATGAGAAATCCAGCTTGGAAATATTCTGGTGGATCTCGTGAGCCTGGAAGAGACACATGCCTAAGGCAGGGAGAGTGGGTAAATCCACCCAATTTTTTGCATGGTTATTTATGAACCAACATCAAATTTAATTTTCTTGACATCCAATGTTCTTGAATATTCCTCTTTTTGTTGCTTTTAAATATCAACACCTATTTTGATTACTCCAGGGATGACTAATTTTTTCTTATCTTTTTGTATTTTATCTTTATAGATAAATTTATTCAGACTCTTTTGTACTCTATTTTTGCTAGTAGATGCTTACTTTGGCTTGTTTTACATTGTTCTATTTCTTAGATTTATTGCATGAATCCTTTCTAGTGCCTATATCTCTTCTGTTATTGGTGTCAATTTTCCTTGTTTCATTCTCTCATATCTAAAATCTTATGCTCTCTACATGATTTCTATATTATCAATGACTAAAATTTTGGGATGATGGTTATAAGCATATAAATATATATTTTCTTTGAATATTTTTCTCCAAACTCATCATACTAAGTCCAATAGACATTAATCCTTATATCTTCCTTAGATTCATCCTCAAGATCTACATTATTATGAATATTTAGATAAATTCCACAGTCAAAAAAATATGAAGAGCATCACAAGTAGAAAAATAAAAATAAAAGTCTACAGTTACATTAACAGAAGAAATGAGATTTGGAACAACATCTAGATCTTCTTCTGCTTCTTTCCCTTTCTAATTATTTCCATCATTTCTCTTTGTGTCCCCTTCATCAAAGTTATTATTCCAATTTACGTTAAAATTTCTCTTGAAAAGAGCTCTATTATCCCCTTGAGACAATGATTTTTTAGCATTATTCTCTTTTCCTCTTTTAGTCCTAGTTGAGTTGTTACTCACTGTATTAAACATTTTTGTCACCTGATTAGCTAGCCTTTTTATAGCGTCTTGCTTTATTTTCTTCAATATAGTGAACCCTACTTTATTTGGTTTATTATCAGGCTGATTCAGCTCTAAAGAATAAGGTTTCATATTTTCACTATCGATCATATTTCTCTTAATCCGAATGATTTTGTCCATGCATGCATCAATAATGGTTACTTGTTCCTATCTCAACTCATAATTGAATTCTCTTGGAAATGCATTTTAAAAAAAATAAATTGACTGTATACCATTAGGTCTTAACCCAGTGGGGATTTTATTTCTAGTCTTGATAAATATTTTGTTAAAGTCCTCTATTGATTCATTCTATTTATTCTTAATTGTTGCCAATTATAGTAAAATAGATTATTCATTTTTTTGTTGACCATATTTCTTGAGAAAACTTTCCTCCATTTCATGAAAATTATGGATAGTACCAGCTGGAATACTCTTGAACCATTCTTTGGAATATTTTTCTAATATATGTAAGAATATTCTAAGGACTATATCTTCATGTTTTACTTCAAGACTATCCATAGCATATATAAAATCTCTAATGTGATCTTCACCAGAGAGAGCATTGTTCCCTTGAAATTAGGTAAATACTTATGAGATTTTCCAGGTAGAGAATTTAAATTTGGAGGTAAGACAAAAGGGAGGTATCAATTGGTTCTCCACTAATGTAGATTAGGTTATATATTGGCCATGTTAACTATAGGTATGGTTGAAACATGGATAGTGCTAACACTTAAATATGGAGTAACACAAGTAGTAAGATTTAGAGTTGTACTTATACTTTGACTAAAAGTAGAACTTGAATGATTATTAGAAACAAAATTTTTAGATATAGGTATTTTATTATGAGTCTGGAGAATTACCTCTAGATTTGATAACTTTATATATAGATCATGAGTGCTCCTTATAGACACCAAGAAAAGCTGCTATTTCTTTCTTTAATTCTTGAATTCTAGGTATAACCCAATCGGATTAGCCAACATAGTATGTGTAGAAAGAACAAGGATATTTTGGCCAAGATTGCTCAGCTTAAAATTCTCTCACTTCAAAAAATAGTAATATATTCAAGGGATTTGGGAATTATGGTGAAAGAAAGACTAAAAACTTTAAAAAACATCAAGACCTATGACTATTGTATTTTGAATTTTTTAAAATCTAGAAAATATATAGGAAAAGTCGTAAAAGTTTCAAAAATAAAAACACATAGTTCTTCCTCAGCAGCAATGCCAAAAAATATTGTGGAAAATTTGTGTGTCCCTTAATTATTTGTCATGCCATAATATTTTCTAAATCACAAGTAGTATTATAGACTCTAGCCAATCTGTATCTTTAACTTAGAAAAATATTATCAAATATAACTTTAGATAGATTGAGTATGGTAAGGGTACCCCTAAGGTGAACTTAGAATGTTTCTCATGCATGCTCATATAGATTGTATGAAATATAATTATTTAAAGCTTTGAATAAGATTCACATGAACCCTCAAATTATGCCTTAATAGCAGACCAATACCTTGTCCATTATTAATTGTAGCAAAGCTTTAGAACGTTAATGAGAAAGAAATAAGGAGAAAGGAGTAACTAGGTTAATTAGATCCATTCAAATAATGTAACATATATAATTAAAACACACAGTGAAAGAAAGTGATATTCATACATTCAAATTATGTAACATACAAATGTGACCATAGATACACAATTGAGCCAAATAATTGTCTAGAAGGAAGCTAGATTTATATTAATTTCTAGAAAAATATTACAATTAAGAGTTTGGAAAAGTGCTTAAATTTCATTAGAAAAATACAAAGGGTTATCTCTATTTAAATTATGTAACAAAGAAACTTCACTCTTCATATTAAAGGTAGTGATAAAGAGTCTCCAAGATTCCAATCCAATAACTAGAAATGATCTTAGATAATTGGGTGTATCCTGAACAAAACCTACACAATCAAGGGGAGGAATGAGGGATGGAAAACAAGACACAAAAGGAGATACAATTAACAAGGCAAGAGCACTCTTAGTATGCCTCTGGAAAAATATGGCTCTACAATTATGATCCTTTTTGTGGCTGCAACAATTCTTCTTATAGTCTCTATGTGCCCTGTTCTTTTATAGTTGTTCTCAATAAATTCCTCCATGTGGCACCATCCCTACTCTTTATCTCTTGAGTGCACCGCAATAAATTTATAGTTATATAGAGCTATTTTATTGTTAATTAGCTGCTCCAAGATCTTAAATTTATTTTATGGAGTACAAATATTTTAGGTATTGGTCCTTCATAGGATTTACTTGTAGCCTCTTATTCTATTCCCCTGGAGTTTTGTCTTTTTTTTGCACTAGCCCTACTTCAGCCGTATATTTTCCTAGTTGAATTATTCCTAGAAGGTTAGAAATTTTCTCTCATGCCTCATCATAAAAGGAGACTACATATGTAATAACATATTTCATGTTTAGTGACTTATTTGCATAGTATTTTATTGAAAACTTATTATCTTTGGAGAATATAACTATTGGCTAAATTATTCTTGATAAGTCATTAAGTTGTGCTATTTTTTTAATCTTTCTCATCACATTTAAATTCATGTATCCTCTTGGATATAAACTTATAAATATTTTCTACTACCAAGATCTCTTCGAGTAAGATGCTAGCTTGTTTTCTTTCTTCATCCATTTTACCCATCAAGCCTCCATGTCTTGGAGAAAGTTTTCCGAGTATGGATTTTCATGGAGATAGGTATTCAATTTGAGAAATTTCACTTGATATTCATAGCTTATGTCATCTGATATAGTAACTTGTTTCTTACTTATCTAGCTATACTCCTTGTATTTTTTGAAGATAGACTTTAGATTTCTTGCTCTTTGATCTGCACCTTGTAATAGTACCTTCATACTTTGAGACATAGCCATAACATCAACAAGGTATTTAAGAATATTGACCAATACTTTCATTTTCATTTTTAATTTTGATACCACTTAATTGTACTTTTAACAAAAATGATGTAAAAATATTTATCTGCTTGTATTTGTGATGTCTACCCTTGTAGGTTACTAACTTTTTCTTGTAATTTATCATTCTTGACCTACAATTGATCTACTTTGGATATTAAATATTGATTGATTTTATAGAGGTTTTCTATCATGGCTACATGAGTTTGAACTTGTGACTTAGCTAAGGTCATATGATCCTCTTGATACTAGACTATTGCTTGTCTTGTAGCTTTATCCAATTGAAGGGATGTGACTTTGGACATTGGTATTGTTGCTTCCACTATCATAAGAGGTACTATAAAGAATTAAGAGCTCTAATCACTTGATTCTTCTACTATGTACTATATTTAACTTAAGTTTTTTCCTTCTATATCATGAATATACCTCTCTTCATTGGGATTAAAAAGTGTTAGGGTAAAATAAGGTAGTGTATTGCATTACACTACGTGGAGTTATTACATTTACTTTTCTATGTAATTACCATGAGATATTTTACCTCATGGTTAAACTAGGTAAGTACCTAAATATCCTATGTCAGATATTTAGGTTAGTGTTATGGTTAGAACTCTCTACCTAGGTTAGTGGTTAGCATCACGCAACTCCCTCCCTATTCTATTGTTAGAGGGTAGTTAGCGAGATTCTCTACACTATTGGTTATTAGTCTATTATTTAAACATAGACTATTGTATTGATTAGGTTAATGATTCAATATATTATTTGCTCTCTCTTACGGGACCTACATTGGTATCACTCACTAGATTTGGGAAAGACGAGCTTCGCTCATTCCAAATTTACTAGACGGACTCCCATGGAGTAGCTGAGGTGCTCGACATGGAGAGTCCCTCATGGAGCAGCCACGATGCTCGACGCGGAATCACTCCTACAGAGTAGCCACAGTGCTCCTCCTGTAGACCTGGTCGAATCAACCAATGCCGACCAGGGCCCACGATCTCCTAGATCGACCGTGGTCGACGTTAGGAGGCATCAAAGCCTCGGCTCCCGCATCGGCCTAGGGCCCGTAGAGCCACGTAGGCCAAGCAGCCATGTGGCCCACTCATAGGAGAGCAGAGAGGGCAGGAGCGCCCTCCCCTCCCCATGGACACTAGACCCTACATCGAGATCTGAGAGGGCAGGTGGCCCTCCAATCCTTGATCGATGTGTGGCATAATTTTGTGCCTAACCTGCTTGCACCGAGGATGAATCAACTCATGCCACATGGCACATCACCACCTAACTGATGCTGACTAGACACGACATCGACACGTGGCACATCGCCACCTGATCGACGTTGACCGAACATGACACCGACATGTGGCACATCGCCACCTGATCGACGCTGACCGAACATGACACCGACACGTGGCACATCGCCACAGGACCGACACGGACTGACTGGCCTACCCCTGGCGCCATGTGGCGACGTCCAAAAGGGCAGGCGACTCTGGTCGATTGCCCAAAGGCAATCGACGTTAAAGGGGAGGCCTCCGCCTTAAAAACCCCTTTGCATCCCACTACGGGATGCATGTGGGATAAAAGTCCCGAGACTTTAAAAAAAACAAATTTCCCATGCACGTTGGAGATAAGATGCAGCACAAATAGTGTTGTTTCGAAGATCCGAGTGGCTTGCTCAGCTAAGGCAATCGCATAGTAGCCGCGAGATCGCGTGATCGAACCAACCCTTCCTAGACAACAAAGGTTTTTTGAAAATATTTGGTTTTTTAAATATTTTTTTTAATTTTTCTAATGTTTTTTAAGTTTTAAATATTTTTTTTAGATATTTCTTTATAATTTAGTATTAATTGGTCAGAAAAATGTCAATTTTAAGCATTTTTAATTGATTTTTTTCCCCAATTTTCTTGATTATAAATAATTTAATCTTAAAACATATATTTTACCTTATTGAACTTAGAAATATTTAAAATTAAACCAAATTATTTTGCACTAAAAGTTCTATAGAAAATTTGTGTTTTCTCCAACTTGGAGATAAATAGACATAGGAACAATTTTTGTTGCAAAATCCAAAGGCCTTCTTCAAACAAATTATTATTCTATTGCAAAACACATACCGTGAAGTGAATTAGGGAGCAACAAAGGTCATCTCAAATTTTTCAAAAACAACAACAAAATTGCTTTTGTTCTCTCCTTCAACAAAGGGGACATAAAAACATAAAATAGCAATATTTTTTTTGTTGTCAAAACTTGAGATTCAAAACCATTTTTTTCTTGCTCCTACATGTGACATTGTTGAAGACAAAAACTGGGTCGTGTGTCGACTAGTTCTGGAAGCCTTTCAAACGCGGGTCGTGTGTCGACTTGTCTTGAAAGGAGTGCTCAAAACATTTTTCAATTTTGTAACACATTAAGGGGGGATAGAAGTCATTTTTTTTGCTTCTATTATTTGCAAAATTGTAAAGAACAAGGGGGGATTCTACAAAACAGTAAGAAAGGTGCAATTTCGATTGTACTCGACACCTTTCTCTAAAAATTGACTTTTTACTAGGTGCATTTTCGGTTGAACCCGACACCTATAGTGATAATAATGTGGGTTGCTTTCATGTTTTGATTATTTGCACTAACACTCATGTTTCCTATGTGCACTTAAATCATTCACAAAACACCATTGGCAGAAGCATTTTCAGAAACCCATATTTCACTCAAAACGTGCTACACTTTGCACAGGTTGAACAACAGTCAATTTTACTTACCCCCTCCAAAGGTCAAAATTCAAAACACACCTTGATTAAACTCTCTTTGTTTGGCTTAATTTCCTCCAAACTTCTCATCCTTCTTGAAGGGTGTTAAGGCAGGTGCCATTAAATATCCTAGAGAGAACAATCACAAGTCTGTCAACCAATCCTTTTTTTCATTTGCTCTATCTTGTTTGGCTTAAATTCCTCAAACTTCTCATCCCTTGTTCAGGGTGTTAAGGCAGGTGCCATTAAATATCTTATAGAGGCGAATTGAAAACAACTTCCATATACTCTTTTGAGGGTATAGTGCAAAGATACAACCATCTTAGTCCTATCAAATTTGAAACCTAAACCATGGCCATGATACACAAGTATCTCACTGAGAGCCAACTGCTCAAAGGTTCAAATTATTCAGCTTGGAAGACTAAGATGAAAGCTATCTTAACTGTAGAGGATTTGTGGTCAATAGTGGATGGAAGTGTCACTAGACCTCAATCACCTGGAGCAGATCAAAGAGAATTTGATAAAAAGGATAAAAAACTATCCTTAATGATCTTGCTCGCTATTACTGATGATATCCAACCTCATATCAGTGAAGCTACGATTGGTAAGGCAGCATGGGATGCCTTAAATACCATCTATGAGGGAAAGAATCAATCAACGATTCTTAACCTCCAAACACAACTTCATACTCTACATATGAAATCAGGAGAAACAGTAGAGCTATTCCTCTGCAGAGTCGTAGAATTGAAAACAAAACTGCAATCCTTAGGAGAGAAAGTGGAAGACCAAGTCTTGAACTCTATCATTTTGAGAGCTCTTCCTGACTCCTACCGAACGTTGATCACTTCACTACAAGTTTCTGGTAGGACAATAACTTTTGTCGAGTTGGTAAACATGCTTCAAACAGAAGAAGCTAATCAACTCCAAAGAGATGAGGCATCCAACAATGCTCTTTTCTCAAAAAGACAAGGTGGTAAGAAAAAGTGGAATCAACAGAAAGGTTCTTCTTCTAATCAAGAAAAGGGTAAAGCCAAAGAGATTCCGAAGAAGAAGCAGTATTGTAAGATTTGCGACAAAGACACTCATGAAACCAAAAGATGTTGGTTTAAGAACAAAACGCCCAATGAACAAGGAAACAAAAAGGGCCAAGGCAAACCTAAGAACAAGAACAAACAACAAAAGGGACACATTGCAACTGAAGATTCTAGTTCAGATTCTGAGAGAGCACACAAAGTGCTCATGACACATACATATACCTCCCACAAGGACTCTATGTGGTACATAGACTCAAGCGCTAGTAAACATATGACTGGCGATAAATCTTGGTTTGCAACATTTGAGGCTCGAGAAGGTAGACCGGTCACCATTGCTGATGATCAGACCTATCGAGTTCAGGGAGAAGGAAGTGTTTCTGTCTCCCTTCCAGATGGAGAATGTAATATTCAAAAAGTTCTTTATGTACCAGGATTGAAAAATAATCTCTTGTCAGTTCCACAAATCCTGGACAATAACATGAATGTCAATTTCAAAGTGGACAAAGAAAAGAAACGTTGCTTTATCACTCAGAAGGGAAAACAGATAGCAACAAGTTCATACAAACATGGTTTGTTTGTCTTAGATGCAATTACCTCTACCCATACTGCATTGGCAGTAACCACAAAGGAGGCCACTTCTCTATGGCATAAGAGATTTGGGCATTTGAGTTCAGGATATTTACTAGAGTTGAGTAAATATCAAATGGTGAAAGGACTGCCTACTCTTTCATCTACTTTGCCAGTGTGCTCTGATTGCTTGTCAGGAAAGCAACATAGAGTACCTTTTGAACCTAGCTCTTTTCGAGCTAAGGTACCTTTGGAGTTGGTTCACATAGATTTGTGTGGTCCCATGTCTACAAGTTGTGGAGGAAAAAGGTATTTTCAATTGTTTGTCGATGATCACTCACGAAAAATGTGGGTCTTCTTCTTGCAGTTGAAGTCTCGAAGCATTTTCCTATTTTCAATAGTTCAAAAAGCTTGTTGAGATGGAATCGGGATGCTTTATTAAGACCCTCCTTCAATTTAGATCGAGGGGGGGAATACACATCAAAAGAATTTTCCTCATTTTTATAGACACATGGGATAAAGAGACAGTTAACAACAACCTATACTCCTCAATCCAATGGGGTTGTTGAGAGAAGAAATCGGTCCATTATGGAAATGGTTCGATGTATGCTTAAGGGGGCCAACCTTGAGCAAACTTACTAGGCTGAAGTTGTTCAAACTATAGTATATCTTCTGAATAGGGCTCCCACAAGGGCTCTTGAAGGTATGACTCCTCAAGAATCATGGAGTGGTAGGAAACCCTCCATAACTCATCTACGGGTATTTGGGTGTAAGGCATTTATGCATATACCCAAGGAGAAAAGAAAGAAATTAGATGAGAAGTCACTACCTTGTGTATTTCTTGGATATGATGAATTTTCAAAAGGCTATCGGTTGATAGACCCATTTACCAAGAAGATACATGTCAGTAGAGATGTAGTGTTTGATGAAGCTTTCACACCCAACACTACATCAGTATACCTAGATGATGAGGAGGAACATCAACTTCCTTCTTCACAATAGAAAAAGCCACCCAAATGGTATACAAGCACAATGAAAGACTCTAAACTCACTTCCCCACCTGATCTTACTCTCAATCATCCAAAGACAAGAAGCATGACACAGAAAGAAAAGAATGAAGCATCCACTTCAGTTTGATGATCTTTGTGCAGATTTTCAAGATCTTTCTGTTGATAGAGAGTTACCAAGGGAAGATGAGATGGAAATAGATGAGGAGAGGGTTTACTTGTCAGCATGTGATGAGAATGAACCTTCTACAATTGATGAAGCACTTAGACTGCCTCAGTGGAAGGCAACTATGGATGCAGAATATAACTCCCTCATAAAGAATAAAACATGGAAGCTAGTGGATTTGCCTAAAGGAAAGAAACCCATAGGCTGCAAATGGGTTTACAAAGTAAAATATAAGGCAGATGGCACTATAGATAAGCATAAAGCCCATCTTGTGGCGAAGGGCTATGCTCAAAAGGAAGGGCTTGACTATGAGGAAACCTTTGCTCCTACAACAAGGATGACCACCATTCGAGTGCTTTGTGCTATGGCAAGACAGTTCGGATGGAAATTACATCAGATGGATGTAAAGAGCGCCTTTCTTAATGGTGACTTAAAAGAAGAGGTGTACATGACTCAACCTCCTAGATTTACAGAGGTAGGCCATGAGCAACATGTTTGCAAATTGGTCAAATCATTATATGGGCTAAAACAAGCCCCAAGAGCATGGTACATAAAAATGGATAGTCACCTACTGCAGCATGGATTTAAGAGAAGTCCATCTGACGCAAATCTCTATATCAAGAACACAGGTTCTGAGATAGTGATTCTTGTGTTATATGTAGATGATCTGATCATCACTAGCAATTCAGAGAACTTGATTAACGTCGTGAAAGATGACTTAAAAGAGTCATTTGATATGACAGATCTAGGACTTCTCCACTACTGTCTTGGCCTTGAGATAGAACAGAAAGAGAATCATCTTAGGGTGACTCAGACAAAGTATGCCAAGACTTTAGTAGAAAAATATCGTATGACTGATTGTAAACCCAAAGCAACACCGATGGAATCAGGGCTACAATTATCACGATATGAAGACTCACCACAGGTAGATGGAACACTTTATAGACAGATGATTGGAAGCCTCATCTATCTGACTAATACTAGACCAGATATTACTTATGTTGTAAACTATCTCTCACGGTTCATGCAAGAACCAAAGGTCTCCCATTGGAAAGCAACTAAGAGAGTCCTACACTACATTCGGGGTAGTGTCGATTATGGTCTAGAGTATAAGAAGAATAACTCATTCTTCTTACAGAGTTACACTGACTCTGATTATGCTTGGATCCATAGATGACAGAAAATCAACATCAGACTATGTTTTTCATCTTGGATCTGGTCCTGTCTCATGGCATAGTAAAAAGCAACAGGTGGTTGCTTTATCTTCAACTCGAGGCAGAATATCGTGCTGCACGTGGAGCTGTGTGTGAAGCGATATGGCTAAGTCGCATCTTGGCTACCATGGGCCTACCAAAGAAACTTCCCATTCACATGTTTTGTGACAACTCAGGTGTTTTGAACTTGGTCAAGAATCCAAGTGCATCATGAACGAACTAAGCATATTGATACAGATTGTCATTTCATTCGTGATGAAGTTCCTAAGCACAGAATCAAGCTCCAACACATTCCCACCGACGAACAGAGTTGCAGACATTTTTACAAAGGCACTTGGACGTGTCAAATTTCAACTATTTTCGGAGCAAACTTTGTATATCAAAGTAATGTAATAAAGGGGGGATGTTAGGGTAAAATAAGGTAGTGTATTGCATTACACTACGTGGGGTTATTACATTTACTTTTCTATGTAATTACCATGAGATATTTTACCTCATGGTTAAACTAGGTAAGTACCTAAATATCCTATGTCAGATATTTAGGTTAGTGTTATGGTTAGAACTCTCTACCTAGGTTAGTGGTTAGCATCACGCAACTCCCTCCCTATTCTATTGTTAGAGGGTAGTTAGCGAGATTCTCTACACTATTGGTTATTAGTCTATTATTTAAACATAGACTATTGTATTGATTAGGTTAATGATTCAATATATTATTTGCTCTCTCTTATGGGACCTACAAAAAGTACAACTTCTTCCATCCTAATGAGAATAATTTTTTTGGGCTCGGTAGGAGTGCTTTCATGTTAGGCCCTTTTATGCTATGGGGAACTTGATGGATTTTTAGATTTTACTTGGTGTTCCCATAGTAGATTAGAAAATCCTCTAGTCTCTTGGATCTTCTTGAACATAATTGAGGAGATTTTAATTTCTTTCTTATTCACCACTATAGATTTGGATATGACTTTGGGTAAACTTAATACCAACTAGAGTTTATGTTTGGAATTAATTACAATTTGTGCAAGATCTAGAATGGTTGGCTAAGATGGTGTAGAAGAAAAGACAACAATATCTTTAAATTTTCATATCTCTTTAACAATCATAAGAATAGGTTGAACAGTTGAAGACTCTCTTATTACTTTGGTTGAATCAATGACCTTTATGATTACCTCCATTTGTTTGGGCTCTTGCCTTATAACCTTTAGGATTGAGTCTTGTAGCTCTTTGGGGTGTATGGAGGGAACTAATGGAGCAATGGATTCTATTGAGGCCCTTCTCAACACTCTTAATTTAGTTGGGTAGTTATCCACCATATCTATTTGAGTATGAGGACTCTTGCCCAAATATTCTTTTCATATGGAATCCGAGGATTATCCTTTTATTATATCTAGTTGTGTTTCATCTTTGAGCTTGTATCCTTGGTGAACAAGCAAGGAATTTGGTAGCTTATAAAAAATGTTGTCCCTATACTAGTTGAAAATATCATAAGATCACCAAGTGATCTCGAAGAAATCATACGAATACATGTTCCATAGGGCCTTTAATAGACTATAGTGCCCTTTATATATGTAATGTCCCATTCTATTGTTAGAGTATATTATATTATTTGGTACATGCTAATGTATCACCTTGGATACATAACTAGAGTAGGAGTTTACCTGAGAGTAAGGTTTAAGTAGTTACTTCATATAATGTAATAAATACACAAGTATTAGAATGTGCAGTATTGTAAATGTGCATGTATTCCACGTGTACATGAGTCATAGGTTAGGTAGATGAAAGGCCAAGGGACTTATATCCCTATATAAGCCTTTGAGGTAGCATAAATAGAGGGAGAGAGTGACAAAAAATAGAATAGTGACTAGTTGCATAGTAGTAATAGTGAGTACATTGTAGATCCTTCATGTATTTATGAAGTGTTCATGAACTCGTACATTTTTTTTGAGATTTCAATAATGGCATACTTTTGAGTTATTGCAAAAGTTTCTGTTATAATTTTCCTGCATATTATAGTGCCATTATCATATAGTTATCATTGTTTGCTCATTTTACATCTTGTGGTTGCATTTCCTTAATATATATCATCAAAATCTAATAGTGGTACCAGAGCACATGGTAGATCGATAGGAAATAGGGAGAGCCATAAGAGAGTTTGAGAGGATATAGGAAATATTATTTTCAATTTTTTTGAAAATTATATTTGGCTAGAGTCTTTCCATAGAGTTGTAGTAAAACTTGTGAAGACTAGGACTCAACATTAATTCCACTAGATTGATAAATCAACTAGTGAAGATTCATTATCTCAAGATTTAGAGTTTTTCCATTACAATTTCTCTAATACTTTGTTGCAAAAAAATGAGATTCAAAGAAATTTGGGAAGCTTCCTACAAAGAGCTAGGAAGAATATCTTATTTAGAATCAATCAAGTACGTGAAGCAACAAGTTATAGATTGAATATTTGGAGTCCTAAGGAAAATCTCATATTGCAAGAGTTGTAGACTTGTAGATTGTAGAGAGAGAAAAAAGAAGGCCAAAGAAGCCGCATTGAAGACTACAGATCAAGAAGGAGATCCAAGAAAGAAGACCCTATTGAAGGAAGAAAAGACTCAAGAAAAAGAGTCCCAAAGAATATTGGATATTGGAGATATCCATTGAAGATTGAAGACTATATATTGCAAAGTGAGAGAAGGAGAAAATAACTCAAGAAGCTGAAGAGACCCACATAAAGTCCCATTGAAGAACTTCCAGATTTGGAAGATTGAATATTGAGGACTAGCAAAGGTTCTATTCCAAATTTTATAAGTAGTAGAATTTAGAGACCCAAGAAAAATATCTCATTGCAAAACTTCCATAATTGAATATTTAAGAGATCAAGATAAGGTCTCATTAAAGTTTTGAGAAGACTAGAGAAGCTGCAAAAATTCGAAGACCTTAGAGAAGAGGTCTCAAGGAGAAGGCTAGGAAAGCATCATTGAAGGAATTTAAGAAGTCCATTGAATAAGACTTGAGGAGAACTCAATGGAGAAGAATGCTAGCAAAGATAAACACCTAAGAAAGAAGGATTTGAAACAATTGTTGCCATCTTAAAACAAGCCCAAAAGGAGAAGAATTTGGTAAGGATATGGACAAATTTTCAAGGAGAATACTAAAGAACTCAAGATATTTAGATTCTTGAGAAAATTTTTACTAGATAGGCCAAGGTCAAAGTCATAATTCAACAAGGAGGTTGAAGAAAAATAAGTTAGAAGAAGCCACAAAATCTGAGAGATTTGGAAATTTTAATTGAAGGAATTTTTGGATAAAGGATATTGTTGGTTTTATAGCAAAAAGTTAAAGGTTTCTTGAAGGAAACTCTTAACTGTGATTTGGAGGAGTTTCATACCAAATTTGTGAGATTCAAGGACAACATTTCAAAGGATAAATTGACTACTTTACAATCTAAAATTTCAGATTTGAGGACAACAAGAAAGTAGCAATTTGGGCAGCATTAATAGCTGCTGAGTTTTAGATTTTTATGGTGCATCCTAAAGGAGAGTTAAAGACACAAAACTACATTTTTGGAAAGAAATGTAGAGGATTTTTAAAGCTGCAAATTGGTGAGTTAAAAATCTATTTTGGATAGCAAATCAAGATCTGCAATTTCATCTAACAGGGCAACAATTAGGTGATCAAAATCACCAAGAAATCCATCATCAAACAGAGGTCATAAAGGTAAGAAAATTTGGTGCAAAAGGTTCATTATTTGAACATTCGTTAATTGGTTTATTATTAAGTTTATTTAAGCACCAAATTAGATTTTTAAAGTTGCAAAATGAAATCTTCAAGTTTAAAGTCTTCAAGGGTGTAGAGGATAGTTTTTTATAAGGGATTAAAACCTACACACAATAAAGATAAGTTAAATATATTACAAAGGAAATAAAATATCTACTTCCTACTCTCTACTTGAAATAAAATGTGATAGTTAAAATTACAGGGGGGGAAACATTTGAAAGGCACAATCTTGTGTCTCCAGAAGCTATGAAGAGTAGCAAGTCTTAGTGAGGTGACCACAAAGAGAAAGAATAAAAGCTAGTTGATATAGACTAGAAGGCTAGTTACAAAAGGAGATTAAATAGGTCTCAAAATTCTAGTGCTATAAAGGTACTTTACCTTAGTCTATGAAATATTTTTTTCCAACTTATAAATCACCATATTAGTCTTTCTAAAGTAAAAAAAATAAAAACAAGAATTGAAGTGTCTGAAGATATTAAAGAGACACAAAAATTACAATCGTTGGTGTTAGATTTATCAAGTCTAAAAGAAGAAGCCACAAAGTAAAGGAAAAAGGGTTTAAGGCTATCATATTCAAGGTGTATAAATACACCAAATAGGGCATCTAAAATCCAATATCATTGTTCTCACATTCGATCAAAATCTACAATAAGAGAAAGTTTTAAACTATAAAATGAGTACAAGGTTAAAGGTGCAAATTGTGAAGAAAATAATACAAAAAAAGGTATTACCCAAGAAAAATAGGCTTGGATATTGAACAAAATATCCACCAAGGAAAGGAGAATTAAATCACCGCTATAGGAGGAGCTACCATCACTGAATAGGAGCATCCATTGAAGAAGAGGAGCCATTGCCATACGTTGAAGATCAAGATACACACATCAGTTGAAAAAGGAATACAAACAACTTCCAAAGAGTTAGCAAGTGCATTATAGAAAAATAAGGGAACGTTGATCATAGGTTACATGCATGAGAAGAAGTCACCACTTGGTACAAAAGAAGAGTGTCAACAATTTTGAGTAACATCTCAAACGAGCACTGAATGAGCAAGTAGAGAATATAACACTCATAAATCTACACATCCAAAGTAACACCTACAAATATAGGGCAATATTTAGGGTAATGCTTGCACATATAATAGAGAAGAGAATCATTCAAAGGTTGAATAAACACATACATGGGAGTAAGAA
Source organism: Wollemia nobilis (assembly GCA_028583015.1). NCBI lineage: Eukaryota > Viridiplantae > Streptophyta > Pinopsida > Araucariales > Araucariaceae > Wollemia > Wollemia nobilis. The sequence continues at coordinate 6,095,386 of JAQPPZ010015032.1, forward strand.
ACACATGTGCCACCTAAAAAAGAAGAACAATGTCCAAGGGCTATGCTAAATACAATGTGGCACACAAGGTAGAGAACGTAGTCAAGTATTAATAACCCATATTTGAAGAAGAGCATAGATACAAAGCAATGAAGGTGAAAGATCATTGAAGGAGATAAGAAGACCAATAAAAGGGAAGTAAAGCACCTACGTATCCTCATTGAAGGAACGCTTGCAGGAGAAAGAGCACCCATGTTGGAGTAACACTGCATTCAAATCCAAGAAGGAATAAAAAAAAATTATTCCAACATAAAGTGCCAAGTGTCATGTGTTTCAAAGGAAGAGAAGCATATTAATAGCCTAGTCTAAAGAGACCACAAATATCCGACATAGATAGGTCAAAGTGCATTGAAGGAGGAGAAGACTATCATAAGGTACCCATTGAACATAGAGCATTCAATGCTCACTATCATATGTTGAAGACCAGCAAATACAGTACCCAAAGCTTGGATAGAGGAGTCAAAATATAAGTTAATCATCTCACAACATACAACATTACAAGGAAGGTATAGTTTTACATGATTTAATATTTTATTTCTTTAAGTACAAGGAGTTATAAGGTGCATTATATAAGGTTGAGTTTATTTATTATTGCATTGGATATATAAGCAAATACCAACCTTAGTGAATTAGAAAGCAAATCAAAACAAGGAGTTTATATCCTTAAGAGATATTTCAAAAGTGCATTAGTTGAAATACAAATATCATAATATTTGTAAATAATTAAAATAGGATATATAAGGTTTTCTACCTTAGAAAAATTAAAATATTATTATTTTGTAAATATTATCATTTTCTAAATTTCCAAATTAGGGAGATATATGCTACATCAAAATTTTAGATCATTGAAATTTAGAAAACTAAACCATTGAGAAGTAAAGGATAAAGGAAGCAAATTCATTAATTTATTAGAATTCGAAATTTAATGCTTATACTTGTCTTATATACAAATTAGAGGAACAAAAGGGATCCAACCATAGAGTCTTCAAAAATAGAGAACTTCATCAAATTAAAAGTGAAAATATCAATAGGGAGAAATAAGAAAAAATAGGAGTTGAACAAAACATTAGAGAGTCAACTCAAAAGGAAATTTAAATCAAGCACTTTATCAAGACCATAACATACTCTAAATACTTGGGAGATATAAGGGATTCTACAAAACCTAAGATTTGAAAATATTTTATCAAGTTTTATCATAAACTAAAACTAGGGAGTCATAAAGAAGATAACTTCAAAGGTTTGAAATACAAAATTTCCATCAAAATCATCCTAAATACTTGGGAATTAAAAGGTATTCTAACTAGAGATTTGGGAAAATTTAAGTCTTATCAAAACCATAGATTGAACATTAATATTCTCAAAGCATTATCAAAACACTAGGGAGCTATAAAGAGTCCCACTTCAAATAATTACTTAGAAGAATCATGGATGAAATAATAAGGAATGCATTAAAAAATGAGGAGCTATTTTGTGAGTTGGAATTTTATTCTTAAAATTTAATAGATACCTTTGATGGGTACAAATACTTGTCCATGAGTAAAAATGAAATATTCTCAATGTTTCTTAAGGAAGCAAAGGAAGGGAATTTTATGACATTAATTGGTTATCTTCATGAAGTACTTTTTAGAGCTTGGTGGAATACTCAAAATATAATTATATTTACTTCAGAAGAATATTTGATGATATATCTATCATTGATTATTTTTTAATTCTTTCAAAACGAGAAGCAAAATAACAATCCTAGTCAATACTATTGTGATGATATACTAACTCAACAAGAAGAAGATATATCATTAGAAAATGAAGTGTGATAGAAAAGAGAAGATGAAGGTGAAATAAAGTACTTTCAAGTTGAATCCAGATCAGAGTGAGTTAAAGAAACAAGATAAATATATTCATCCTAATACAGGCAAAGGGTACAACAAAGAAAGTAGGAAAGAAGAGCTCAAAATCCAAAATCAAAACAAAGAACTTATTGAAGATAAATATGAAGATCCATATTAAGACTAAAGTCTTCAATACCCCAATAATGTAATACAAGAGTGTGTTAGAGTATATTACATTATCTGGTATATGATAATGTACCACCTTGGGTACATAACTAGAGTAGGAGTTTACCTTAGAGTAAGGTTTGGGTAGTTACTTCATGCAATGTAATAAATGCACAAGTGTTAGAATGTACAATGATGTAAATGTGCATATAGTCAACATGTACATGATTCATAGGTTAGGTAGGTTAAAGGACAAGGGACTTATCTCCCTATATATATTCTTTTGAGGTATCATAGAGAGAGGGAGAGAGTGACAAAATATACAATAGTGACTAGTTTCATTAGTAGTAATTGTGAGTACAATGTAGATCCTTCATGTATTTATAGAGTGTTCATGTCCTCCATTATATTACATTATACAATTTTCATGAGGTTTCATTAATGGCATAATTTTGAGTTATTTTAGAAGTTTATCTTATAATTTTCCTTCATATTATAGTGCCACTATCATATAGTTATCATTGCTTGCTCATTTTACATCTTGTGGTTGCATTTCCTTACTATATATCATCAAAAGCTAACATCTACAATGTAAATCTAGCCATGGGACTTTGGCCTTCTTCTTTGTAGCTCTCATTTTATATTCCTTAGACACCTGCTTCATGATTTCTAGTGCTGTAATGGACATAGGATAAAACTTGGGTAGCACTTTTGGGGGAATCTTAGACCCATATATTCTTATGTAGGTAAATTTTTTAGTGAAGAAAAATTCCCCTACCTTCCTCACATGCAAAAATATGGCTATCCTTGTACCAATTCTGTGAAGATTGTGATTATAGAGCCTGTAATGAATCTCTATATGGAACCTACCAAAACATTAGGAATGGCTAGACCAACTTTCATATATCCAAGGGACTCTTTCTTGGATGAGTTCATCATATAATCCTCATTATTCAATCAAATTCTTGGTCATATGTCCCACTATCAGGTGTATAAGGAAAGAGTAATATGAAAAATTGGGGAATCACTTCTCTTTGCTCTACAATGGTTTTTTGTAACTCCCTAAATTATCTATCTATTGCGTTAGTAATGGTATTTTTCCATATTAAATTGTGGGTTATCCTATTATATTACTATTACACTAAATTATTAGGTATAGAACTTCTTTATTAGCCCAATTTAGTTCTTTATTTTACAATATTATATTGATCATGTCTGCATAATTTCTAACCTAGGGGTGGAGGTTGAATTTATGGATAGGGAAATTATATGATATAAATACCTTATGATAAAAAAATTGTATAAATGAAGTTCCAAGCATGTAATGGGACTGAGAAGCTATTACCTTTATGTTCAGGGTCAACATAACCTCATATAACCCGAAGACTTTTTTGATATTTTTAGGGGTGATTTTGAATGTTGGTCAGTTCACATAATCCCTGACTACTTTGGCTTGAGGATTGTAGGTGACCACCAACCATGACAAGAGGTCTAAGGAATAATATACCTTAGGGTATATTAGCTTACCCAAGTTGTAGGTCCACTTGTTGCAGTAAGGACTGGAATAGTGTCGAGCTCTCTATACCCTTTTGAAAAGTCCTACTAGTAGCCATGGGTGGTGCTGATAATATTTCTATGTCAGTTCATAGCTAAATATATAATTATGTTCTATTTATCACTACTAAGTAGGAGTGATTTCTAGATTTTGTCCTGATAACTTGGTAAATTTCTTTCCATATGTAGTGGAAACTTTTCCTTTAAACTCCTGTTATGATATACCATTAATGAGGTTTTCTAATCTGTCTACAATGATTTGAAGATAAATTTTTGGGAAAACACTTTAGAATGCCATAGTGGCATTGTTATTTATAATTTCTCAATTATGTGATAAACCTTAGGATCCACAACTCTAGTTTATTCTCTATTACTCAATTTTACTTGCAGCTCCTCGACTATAAGTGCTTACTGTAAGTGAAGCTTGAACACTTCATGCAGATATTAAAATCAAATTATGTATACACTAGCTTTTATTACCTCCAACTAGACTCCTTTGATCTCCCAGTTGAGCTTCACCACATTTTACATGATAACAATATTATTGATTGTGGTATGACATTCACATTCTATAATTGGCTAGTGTTGTATATTTAAATTATGACCGTTGGCTTCTTGAAGATCAAATTTGAGTTGTCTATAAGATTTTAGGCATGTATACTGAAAGATTTTGACTTTATCTCTTTTTACAAAAGGTCCTTTTATGTCATTGAGGTCTAACCTATTTTTATTTGCTTTACATGTGTTGTATTATTTGGGCCAATCAAAATGCATCACTCTTGGTCTTTTGATTGAATTCATGTCATCAAATATTTTGGCAATGATCTTGACTGTTCATCACAAGGGAGACATTAGTTAAAACAAAGTAAATACGGTTAAATTAACTTACAATTCTCTATTAGGGTACAAGTCTTTTATCTCTATTTGTAGATGAATCTAGGTTGTGCACTTCTCTTTTAGTGATGTTGTCCATACCATTCATTTTTTAGCTAGTCAAAAACTTGTGCTCTATTTTGGGTGAGCAAATTAGGGTCATGCACTTCTCTTTAAGCAATGTTGTTTGAATAATTTATTTTTAGACCAATCAGATTTTTGTATTGTACTTTACGTGAACCAATTCAATGGTACCACATGGCTTGGGTGAAAAATCAAAAGTGGGCTGAAACCTCTTTGGTAGGAGTATCTTTTGACAAGTATATACAACTATGATTATTCAATAAGAAGTGCACAATTGCGAGTCATGTGATATGAGAAAGGTGCACGATTTTTATTCAAAATGGGACACATAGACATAAGGGAAACTTTAGACCTTAGGAAGATACAATAATTCTAAAGAGGATGTCCCTTTGACATTATAAGCAACAATAATTTCCTAAGGTGAAGCCTTGAAATGGATTTTGACATATTTTTCCTTCAATCAAATTTGGGTACCCGGATTCATCTAAAATATTTTTAATCACTCATTCATTTAGGAAGAAACCTTTACGCTGGTGCTTTAATCAATTGGGATAAATTTTATTGTGACCTTAGGCCTAGGATTATAATGAATGGTGTGAGTCTAATGTATATGACATAATATTTTGGTTATGAAATTAAAGCGGGTAAGGGAGAATTAAGTATATGTGTTTTTGACCCTCACAAAAAGAAAATGAACCATGAGGGTTTAGGTGTATGAATTAGGGGATCAACTTGCCAACCTTAGGAAATATTAAAGTGACCATAGTGAGGAGACTTATACATTGTGTGAGACTTTTAGACCCTAAGGATTAATATTATGATGATGACCTAAGGTAAAAACCTTTACAAAAAATTATCATTTGAGAAGAGGGGGGGGACATTTACTTTATATGGACGTAACCCTGAGATTTACATAATTAATAATTCAAATTTTGACCATCAAATTTTGAGCCAATAGGAGTAGAGCACTTCAATTCCTTTACTTAAATATGAACCATACATTTCCTAGCCACTCAACTTTTGATGCTTAAACTTGTCCACTTCATTCTAAACCACTCATCTTTATAGCCAATTATATGTGAGCGCTAATGTTCTAGTGAACCACTCTTAACTATCCATTTTCCTGGCCAATCGAGTGCGAGCATTGATGTTCCAATGAGCGAATATTATCCATGCATTTGTGCCATGCAAAATTTTATAAGGTTTTTAATTATTGGAAATATTTATCCATTATGGCTATAACCTTAGACCTTAGTACATGCAAAGATTTATAATTTGGTTGTGAGGCTAAGGTGAAAGGGGGAAATTTGAGTCTATGTGTTGTCGACCCTTGAACCTAGATGATGGAATACATTATTTTTTAGGAAACTTCCAAGGCATGGATATTATGAAATGTGTAGTGAAAGAAAGATGTATGAAAGACCTAAAGGTTAGGAAAAAAATAACTGATGGGCTTAGACTTAGGGATTTATGATTTTTATTTCACGCGACTTAAGATTTTAACCTTAGAAATTGGTATGGTTTTAGGGGAGACACAAATGATTTATTTGGGTTTTGACCATAATAAAATGAAACTATGCGAAAATTATGCACGACTTAGGACCTTTAGAGAAATATTAAATGGATACTAGACTTATCATTGTAACCTAAATCTCCAAAGGGGATTTTGGTTCATGAAATATTGACCCTTAACATTATGAAAGATAGACTTTTCTAAGGTGAAAACCTTATGGAGAGATATTAATTAAGGCCAAAGGGGGGGACATTTATTTTATGTGGATGGGACCTTTAGAATTTAGAAAGTAATATGACTTGATGGATGGTTAAGGTTCAAAAGCTAAGCATGGATAAATGAGGGTCATTTATTTCTTTGGACCAATCAAATTTGGGTGCTTTAGCTCACCCAAATAAATTTAAACCACACCATATTTGGCTAATTAGCTTTCAATGCTTAAAATTCTTTAACACAATATGCACCACTCATTTTTACATCCAATTAGAAGGTTGTGCTCAAACTTCTATGACGAAATCCACACCACTCATTTTTGCATCTATTCATAAGGTTGCACTTGAACTTCTCCAATGCAATCCACACCATTCATATTTTTATTATAAAATCTTAGGTGGAGTTTTAATTATTTGGGGCCATTTTTTCTAATAGGGGCGATGACCTTAGACCTTAGTAAATGGTAGAAATATTTTGCTTCATGGACTTATTATTTTGGACTAGAAGCTAAGGTGGAAAGGGGGATTTTATCCTATGTATTTTTGACCCATGATCCGTAGGTATTGTGGAGGGGACGTCAAGGTGTATATTATGAAAAAATAATTCTAGAGGTGAGGGTAAATATTTAATTAATGCGTGGGTAACTTAAGGGTCTAAAAAGTATTTTTAAGACTGTATTTGCCTAAATATGAAGCTTAATGATTTGGAAGGATTATGAAGGGCTAGTACCAAGGGGGATACGACTAGGAAATTAATTTTGCAAGAAGGGACCTCTGATAGAAGCCATTGAATGTGTGAGCCTACATTTTTTTTTAAGAAATTTCAAAATAAAATGCTCTTGATCAAGATCAAAATTTGCAATGGAATATTAGAAATGACTACAAAAAGGAAACATTTTGATAAAAATATGATGACCATTTTAGGGATTATTGCAAAATTTTGTAAGACACCAAGGTTAAAGGAAAATGATCTTGAGTCAGATATATAAAAAAAAACAACCTATACCTAGGACTCCACAAGACACATCAAAGTTTGAAATTAGGGGTAACTCTTAAGTTGGATTATTTAGGATCTAACAAGTAGTTTAACGAGGAAGGACCAACTACTAAGGAACAAAAGCATGCTATATATACCAGGATATGAGTTTTTTTTTTGGTAAATTAAGTCTGTCATTAAATCGGGTTTTAACGGTTGACCCAAAACCGATTTACAAAAATCAGCCCTTGGCTGAGGAACCCCACCATGAACCAAACTGAGGAAACTTTGTCCTCTAACCTGACGCTACTGCTTAGCCAGACACCAAAAGAACCAGACCATACTACCCACCATAGTCGAAAACCCCTTTAACAAAAAGAGACAAAGGTCCTATCAGGACCCTAACTACCCCAAGCACCCACACTTCGCACAGGAGATCACCCATAAGCCCGCAGGAAACAAAAAGCCACTGCCACAACCAACACAACAAAACAAAACGCAGACCATCCATCCACAGTACAGGCCAATCGGAGGAAGACCCTAGTCCTCATCCTCGACCTCCTCTTCCTGATTTTCATCTTTGTCTTCTTCGTTGTCGTCAGTCTCCGGGTTGTAGACCACCGACTTGTTGCTCTGGTATCCTTCGTTGAAGAAAAATTTGGTCAAAATATCTTGTAATTCCTGCATCTGCTGATTAATGTTGGCCGCCGTGTTCAGGACATACCTTTTCAATTCCATGATTGTAGGGTTAGGACCCTCATCTTCAGACGTAATCTCCATGATTTTGCTGCTTCCCTGAACTTGCTTGTTTTTTAGCCTCAGGGAAGACCTAATGGGATGGTCATCAATTCTCAGCCTTTTCCTTGTCGGGCCTCCCTTAGCGCTAGACTCACCCTCACGCTTCGGGACAGGGGAGGGTTTTGGAAGACCAGGGCTCTCGCGTCCCCTCGAACTTTCACCATGAACCATCGAGGGATCCTCAGGAGGAGGGGCAGGGACAGGTTGGGGAGCATGGAGAAGGACATATTTGTAAATGACCTTGAGAAGGCCTTGATGCATGGGCATGGAAAAGCCTTTTTTGCTGTGGGAAGAGGTGATGGTGTGGTTCAGGGAGTTCATCAGAAATTGGGGAATGCTTATGGGGTTAACATCCCAAAAAAAGTTGACAAAGGCGTAATGGAAACTGAGTAAAGTTTTACCAGGGTCCTCCGTCGTGATGAATTCTAGCACATTCTTCATAACCGCATTCTAGGGAGTTGGGAGGTCCATCCTTGTGAGGCCATTCTTTGCCTCCTTGTAGATTTTTGGGTTATCCTTAAACTCTTTGAGCTCCACCTCCCAATGGTGCTTTTGTCGGTGAATTGACCTTCCCTTGACCGACTGGCCGGTAATTTCTGCCAGCAATTGAACATCAATGAAAAATTCATGACCCCTGATCTCCACATGACCATCCTCCCATGTTTCCATCATAGCCAACGTAATTTCATCTTCCATGCCCAAAAATAGATCAAAAAATTGGGTAAAACGCCTATCGGTCAGGATAGCCTGTGCAGCAGGCTCCATGACCACCATGCTGGGCTCAATGTATATCATGTTTGATAGGGTAACTATCAAATTCCTCTCTGAATTGTCTGAAAGCTCGCCACTCATGGTTTCCTTCAAAAGACTCCAGTAATGAATGATTAAAAGGTGATGGTTTCTTTGCTTGTCGTATCCACCCGTTGCTAAGTCCTTAAAACCCATGCCAAAATTGGAAACGACTCGCGAAGCACCTTTGCCTTGATAATCATGCCAAATCATCATGTGGATCATGCCGTCGTAAGCCTTGATCCTGCTGATAGGATCTATTTTCTTGGTATTGATGTGGAGGTTAGTCCCAAGACCCCTCGTAGGGACCCTACTCCTCTCGGGGAAGGTTGGCCCATGTCTCAATGTGTTTGGAAACTTGCACCTCCCCCCATGGTGCACCCTCCTCGCATAACTATCCTTTTTAGGAAATACCACCCCCACCTCGTAGTCCTGCCACTTGTGAGTACGAGTTTCCAAGCTGGCCTTGGGTTGATCACAATCCGATTCCAACCTAACCATAGCCAATAAGAAAATCCTTCTTCTTTGGGTATTTTGCCTCCTCACGATAGTGATCCCCGAGGTACACGTGACTTGCCACCGTGATAGCCTCATTGTTCCACTCATAGTATTTCTGATTGGATGATATTTTCCACATCACCTGGAACCTCATTCATCCACGTGATCAGCCCATCAGCCTTGACCCCGATGTTCACCAATTTGTTCACTACTTTATTGGCTTCACGAAACACGTGTTGGACGACAAGATCTTCCCTCGCGTCAGCAAGGATCCTTGCTTCATTGATGATGGCCTCTATCCTCCAAGGAGGTTTTATTTTGTTATTGAGGAGGTTGAAAATATTCAGGGAATCCCCTTCCACGTAGCAATTACCTTGAACCTCGTGGAGCAGATGCAACCCTCTCCATAGAGCTCTGGCTTTGGCCTCATTATTGGTTTTGATCCCTAAGTTTTCAGAAAATGCCATCATGACATGTCCTTGGTGGTCTCTCACCATGCCTCCCACTCCAGCTTTTCCAGGGTTGTCCTTGGCAGCCCCATCAAAATTGAATTTGATCCAATCCGCAGGGGGGGCAATCCATCTAGACTCTGCCCTTGGATGAGGTTTGCACACTCCTATGGACTCGTCTAAGGAAAGATCAATGGATTTAGCAAGGATTTTCTCATGCAGAGGGATGGATTGGGGAGACGAAGGAAGGATGCTGAGATTTTCTTTGGCAAAGGCCAAAATTTTGGTAATGACAGAAAGCGGGTCAAGAATAGAGTCATTAAGGGCTCTAAAGGCTCTATGGTTTCTCTCTAGCCAGATCTGCCATAGATAGTGATGGAGGCAAATCTTCCATAGGAACCTCAGCTGAGGACTGATGAAGGGAGACGACCATTGATGGAACAACTCAGGAACCATGGTAGGCATTTCCCATGAGATGTTAAAGGTTTGGAACACCCCATTTAGGATGGCTACCGACCAAGGACATTCTAGAAATATGTGATGAATCGATTCCTAGCTTTTCCTGCACAAATAACATCTGTTAGGCAAAGTCATACCTCTTCGTATCATGTTGTCTATGGTGAGGATTTTTCCTTGAATGGCAGCCCAGGAAAAGTGAGCCAACTTAGGGATCAACTTGTCAATCCACACCGCTTTGGAAAGAAACGATGGATCCTCATAGTCGAGAAGCAATCTGTACGTCGATTTCACTGAGAACTCCCCACTTTCAGTCACCGCCCACCTCATATGATCCTCATCCGCATTCATAGGAATGAATTATTGAAATAGCACACCTTCAAGTTCCTTAGATTCATCTAGCAGTCCCTACACCTTTATAGACTTCCACCTCTGCTTATTCCCCTCCTGTCTTAGGAAGTCTGCAACCATGGGTCCAAAATTTTCATCAGTGAAATGCTTGATTCTTGCTAACCTGGGGTCTGTTATAAGGGCCTCCTCCCTCACCCATCTATCCTCCCAGAATCTGATCCTAGTGCCATTCCCAATTATCCATCTCATCCCTTTCTTAACAATCTCCCTGCTTGCCAAAATTGCTTTCCAGAACGCTGATCCTCGTATCGGAATAGGAGTGTTCAAAAAATCGAAACCTTGCAGGTATTTCCTTTTCACAATGGCTATCCACTCATTATCTTGGCTTGATAGGACACGCCACGCTTGTTTGGCTAGCAAGGCAGCATTCAGGTGGGAAACTCTCCTCAGGCCAAGGCCTCCCCCATCCTTGGGAAGGCAGACTTTGTCCCACCCAACTAGGTGGATCCTGTGCTTTCCTTCCGATCCTGACCACAAAAAGTTTTTTTGAAGTTGTTCTATATTTTGGAGGACTCGAGTCGGGGCTTTGAAAACTGATAGGAAGTAGATAGGAATGCTTTGCAACGAAGCCATAGTCAGGGTAGCTTTGCCTGCTTGGGATAAAAAGTGACCTTTCCATCCTGCTAACCTCTTCTGGATTCTTTCCACCACATTGTCCCACATAACTCGCATAGGAGCCCTAGTGAAGAGAGGTAGGCCCAAATAAGATGTTGGAAAAGTAGCTATGGCACATCCCAAGATCCCTGCAATCCTGATCTATCTCTGAATGGGAGTGTTGAGGAGGAATATCTTGTTTTTGGTGAAATTGACCTTTTGACCGACCGCCTCCTCATACAGGGTAAGGATGTGTTTGATTCTTTTGGCTTCTGCCACCGATGCAAGAGAGAGCATCAACGTATCGTCCACAAATTGTTGGTGAGTGATCGGGGATGTTTGGGAAGTTGCTTTGATACCAGATATGAGACCATATGAACATTCCGCTTTGATGGTTCTGCCCAGGGCTTCAACCACAATGATGAATAGCATGGGGCTAATAGGATCCCCTTGTCTTAGACCCCTGCAACTTTGAAAGTACCCTACGGGGGATCCGTTAACTAACACAGAGAACCAAGGCTTATGGATACATCCTCGAATGAGATTTACCCATTGGGGATTAAATCCAAATTTAATCAGCACCGCCTCGAGAAACTCCCAATTTATGCGGTCGAAAGCTTTGTTCATATCCAGTTTTAAAGCAAAGGACGCTTTCTTGGTTTGATTTGTAGAGTGAAGGGCTTCATGAACCATGATGACCCCATCGAGGATAGATCTCCCTTGGACTGAGCTTCCCTGACATTGGTCAATGATAAGGGGTAGAATATATTTCATCCTGTTTGCTATCAATTTGGTGAGAATTTTGTATGTTACATTGCACAGGCTCACAAGTCTATAATCGGCCATAGTTTTAGGAGCTACTCCTTTTGGGATCAAGGCTATAAACGTGGAGTTGTAGCTTCTAGGAATGTGTTTGGAAGATTGAAATTCCCTCATGGCCAAACAAACATCTGCCCCCACCGTGTCCCAGTAGGTTTGGAAGAAGTGGGGAGAGAAACCATCAGGCCCAGGTGCTTTATCCGGATCCATGGAGAACAAAGCTTTTCTGATTTCCTCATCTGAAAAAGGATCGGTGAGTTTCCTGTTTATGTCATTATCAATAGTTTGAGGAATAGCACGTAAAAGGGATTCTTTTGCATTAGCCTGGCATTGCACTTCTTCTCCCAGGAGATTGCTGAAGTAATGTACAACTTCATTTTTGATTTCCTGGACATCTTGAGTTGTGGAGCCATCTTCCTTGATCAGATCACGTATTCTGTTGTTGCTCCTATTTTGCAGAGTGGTCACATGGAAGAATTTAGAGTTAGAATCCCCATCCTTGAGCCATAATGCTCTAGATTTCTGCCTCCAGTACATTTCCTCATAGGCCAGGATATTGTGGAATTCAGCCAAGAGAATTTTTTCTTCTGATTTGGTTGCCTCATCATATTGACCATTTTCAATGCTCCTTTCGATGATAGTCAGTCTATCACTGACCTCTTTCTTTTTTTCAAACAGATTCCCAAAAACTGCTTTGTTCCAAATTCTGAGGTTATCTCTCACCATCCTTAGTTTCTGGGCCAGCTTGAAGGAAGGGCTTCCGTGACCATCGATCTTCCACCATTGAATGATTCTTTCCTTGAGGTCCTTATGCTTGGTCCACATTGCCTCGAACCGAAAGGGCTTCTTGAGGCAAGAGCTTTGGGGAACCTCGAGTAGGATAGGGCTGTGGTCAGAAGTGATCTTGGGCAAAGATAATAGGGAAGAGTCTCCAAAGGCCATGAGAGCCTCTTTCGAGAGAAAAAACCTATCTAGCCTCTCCTGAATAAGATGTTGCCCTACTCGTCGGTTGCTCCAAGTAAACTTGGCTCCTTTTAACTTGACGTCCATTAGTTCATTTGTGTTGACGAATGAATTGAACTCCTCCATACTTCTGAGAGGCAGCCTAGATCCTCCTTTTTTATCAGATGGGTATAGCGGAGTATTAAAGTCTCCCCCTACCACCCAAGGAATGTCCCGAAATGCTTCACCCAAATGAGTCAGGTAAACCCACAGAGACTCTCTTTCTTGAGCAGTATTAGGGGCATAAACATTTGAGGTGATCCATGACCTATTGTTATCTAGATCATGGAATAGAATGCTTAGGGCCCTCTCCTCAGCCTGGATGACATTTCCTTCCACTTTTCGGGGGTCCCACATCATCATCAGTCCTCCAGAAGTGCCTCTCACTTGCTTGAAAGCCATCCTCCCATGCTTCCATATGCTATGGGCCATAGAAATTGCCTGACCTTCATCCATTTTTGTCTCTTGAAGTAACATTATAGTCGGATTAATTGTTTTCCTTAATGACTTAACCGTCCTTTGTTTTACCAGGCTATTAAGGCCTCTCACATTCCATGAGAGGATCTTCATTTAGACTGCTTATTATTTTTACCTCTCCCCCTACCTTGGGGTGGGGGAGATTTTTTGTGTCGGCTATCATCCTGACTTGTGATAACTTGTTGTAGAAGTGTCCTCTGTTTCCCATTTGCTATTTCATTGTTGATCTTGAGTTTATAATGATCTACCTCGGACATTCTTCCTCTCTTTTTCTCACTCCCAAAGTCAATCGAGGATTTCGCTGAACTTCTTGTCTATTTTGGGCTAAACTTAGGAGGAGCTATTTGTTGCAGGATGGGACTAGATCCCCCCATTGTCATTTTGAATCCTATCATGTCAGTGCTGGACTCACCTCCCTCGAGGTTCATCCTGTATTCAAAAGGGTTCGAATCCACACCTTGAGGGTTGGTCAGATCTTGAGGCAACACTAAGGATGGCCCTGCTTTAGGCAGAGATTCTAGGTCTTCGGGCCATTCAATCTGTATTTGATTATCTCCCTCATTTTCATCATCAGAATCCTTATCTGCTAATACTTCAAACCTATTTGAGCTTAGGGTTTTTGGACTTACCTTGTCTCCCTCGACGGTTTGTTGCTTTCCTTTCTCCTTTTCCCGATTTTGGACTTGATGCTCAAGGTCTGTTCTGACTTTCCTGAAAGCTCCTTTTCCTTGAGGTGCCCTAGGTCCTTGGTTTCTGATGATCCCTCTACCTTTGGGCACTCTCGGGTCCTGGTTCTTCGGGCCTTCTTTCTTTGATACCACTGTTGGGCACTGGCTTGGAAGGTGACCTTGGTTTCTGCACTCCGTACAAAAGGCCGGTTTGTTTTCATATTCAACCGGTTGCTTCCTTAAGTAATTTCCATATTCCAACTCGACGAAGGTTGGGAGCTCTGTTTCTAGATTTGCATTAACGCAGATCCTCGCCTGAGTCAATCTTGTCCTTGCCAGGGTGGCGTGATCAATAGCCACTAGTTCACCAATAGTTTTCGCTATTCCTTGAAGCCAATACTCATTGATAAATTGAGCCGGTAGGTTAGGCAAGCGAACCCAAATGGGGGCCATGTTAATATTTTGTGTATCAGGGTCAAAGTCTTCGCCCCATCTTCTGAGATAGAGGCTGCGTCTGCCTAGGAACCACGGGCCTCCAACCAGGATTCTCTCTGCGTCTTCCTTGTTGTTAAACCTTATTATGAAGAACCCTTTGGAAAGGGCCACTATCTCCAAATTTCCTGCCATTTTCCATTTGTTCCATGCCCAAGCCCTAATAGTTTCAATGTCGGGCCTTCCACCCAGGAACTTTCCAACCAACGAAAACTTCTCCATGTCCAGGAATCCATCCATGATGTTCGCAGGAGCGATGATCATGTTCTTTACTGGCACCAGTGGAGGAAAATATTTGAAAAAGTTGGTCCTCGAACCTTTTAGGGTTTTCGCAAAGGACCAAGATTTTTTGGGTCCCGCAGCCCCATGTTGGGTCCCTTTATCAGGGTCTTTGTCGGGTGGGTCAGGCTCTCTGGCCGAGCCTACTTGGTCAGAGATCGAATCTCGACCGTCCTTTGCCTCAGTTCCTCCCTCTAGATCCTCGCCTGTCCCATGAACACTGGTCCTACCTGCCTCCATAGAGCCTCCGTTGTTCCGATCCTGCGCACCCCCCTGACCTCCGTTGCTCCGCCTCTGCTCCTCCGTTGCTCCCATGTTTTCTTTTTCTCCTTTCATTACATGCATCATGCAATTGTTTAATATCAAGGTTTATCTTCAAGACCTATAAATTTTCTTTTAATATGAATTTGCTCTTGGAATAGGTAAATTGAATCTCCAATCTTCATTGGTTCTTATACCAGGATATGTGTTGCCATGAATATTTTAAAATCTTTAACATAATCCATTAATATTAAATATAAATCAAGAGAATGAGATCAATAAGTGGATTATGAAAATATTACACTTTGATGTTGGAAATGGATGTATGACAAGATATTGCAAAGTAAAAATGATGGAGATACAGACAAAAAAAATAGTTACGAGACAAATCTCAAGATGAAACCAAGAGACCATAGTATAATAGAAGCTAGATTAGATCAGATATTTTCCATTCCTAAAAAAAGTGGGAAAGAAATTCCCTCTACATTATCATATGGCAAAGGCCTTCGCAATTCACTTGGACCAATCATTAGATAAAAGAAAGAAGTATACAAAATATGAGGAAGTACAATCTATAAGTTGATATTCAAAAGGAATTAAATATGTAAAAGAATATGTGCAAGTAAATTCTAAAACATAGTATGCATAAGAGGTCAAGTTTAATTGGAGTGAGAAAATAATTAATATAGAAGATCATCCTTTTACTTAGGGTCTCTAGGAAACATAAAGAATAAAGTTTTTTAAGGCTATTCCTCTAGCTTTAAATTCTCCTCAACAACATAAACCTATAGGGTCTCTAAGAAATATAAAGAAATTTTTTTTTTAAGATTATCCCTTCCACTAAAAATTCTACAAAACAACATAAACCTAAACATGATAAGTCTCTTTATGCATGATATGAAAAATTAAAAAGATTAATAAAGATGAAACTCTTATGCAAAATGAAAAAAAGGAGAAGATGATTCTTGAAGCAAGAACATATAGAAAATGAAACTCATAGGAATATTGATATTTGAAAAAATAAAAATAAATATAAAAAATATATATATTTTTTGATTTGGTAAATGAAGGGGTTTTGAGGTTCCTAAACCTATTACAATAGGTTGAGATAGGGCATGTGAATGCACTAAGTCAAAACCAGCCAAGGGGTAGGAATAACAGGTCACCCTCAACAAGGTAAAATAGAGAGGGCCCCATACAAATAACATACCATAAAATCTGAATAACAATAGCTAAAGGAACTAGGTCTCTCTTAGAAAAACAAAACAGAGAGGATCACATACAACCAACATAAAATATAACCTGATATTGACTACCAAAAGAACATCATAGCAGAGCTAGTTCGGGGTTTCCATATCCATTTGCTTGTTAACCATACCCTGAATCTTGTTGACAAAGGAGACCACAACCAACAATGTACCCAAAAGAGCATAGTGCTTTTCCAGCAGATAAATACATCACCACATCACCACAAGAGGAAAAAACATCACCATATCGCCAGAAGAGTATACAACGAGGACACCATCGAGACCGAGGCCAAGAAAATTCTGACCAACATCCACACAAAGATGCTCAACCGACAATATTCAGCTAAAAAAGTTAGGGGACTTGTGAAGATCACAATTTAAGATGGTCCACTCAATCAAACATAAAATAAAACATCCAGCAAAGAGTCCACAAAGTGAGCTCTGATACCAAGCCTCACGCACAACCAAAAACTAACCGTGATCATCAAAAACAAGAGATTCAAGGTGTTGGGGGAAATTATCCAACCAGACCCTTAGGCATTGTTGAGAAAGACCCAAGTTGGCCATATAATCCGCCACCTTATTGCCTTCCCGATAAATATGTTGAACTTTGAACTCCTTTCTTGATTTCATAATTCTAAACACCTCTACTAGAATATTTGAAATGCTCTAGTGAGGCTTGCTAATAGAATTGACAATATTTACTAGATTTAAAGAGTCCCCTTCTACAATGATTTTTTGATATTTAAGTGTTTCTACCAATAGTAGCCTTTGAAGGAAAACCTGGCTTCAACAAAATGAGAAGTTTGGACAGAAATATTCTGTGTATGCACCAATCAGCTCACCCTTAAAATTTCTAATTACCCCACCAGCAGTCAAGGGATTTCTTTTGCGAAGCACCATTAAAATTCAATTTGACCCAACCCTCCCGAAGAGGGCACCATGAGGTTAATAAATATCAAAAATATTTTTGAAATTAATTGCATAGATTAAAAAATTAATAATGATGAAATAATATCTTAGAATATTAAAATATAAATAAAATCTTAAAAAAAAAAACAAGTGCTCACTTATAGGATCACTGAAATCCTAGCAAGGTTCAATGGATAAGCTGTAGACGATATTTGTCTTCGCCTTTGTTCAAATCTGAATCTCCTTTATGACTATGATTAAAATTCGGCTCCTTTGTAATCTTTACTCAGAATTATTCATGCTCTCCCACTTTCACAATTGCCGTAAGTCACAGCTCCAACTCTCCAAATGCAAATGCCATTGCCAATGCTGTTCTGAGGAGCTTAAATAAATAGTGACTATGATGATGGGATGATTGTGGTCTCTGCTGATCCATGAATTGGTTTGGCTGGATTGGTATGCATCTTTAGCATTTAATAATTTTCATTCTTAAATACAATCTATTGTCACATTTAATTGTTTTGTCGATTTAAGATTTAAAAGAAATGAAAATAAGGTTATATACCATAAATCATCTTATATTAAAGCTGGTTCCAAAAACTATCTTGTTTTCATTTCATTAATATCAACGTATCAAAAAAACATATTTAAATTATTTTTAATAAATAAAATATAATTTTTTTTTGGTAAGTAGTGTTTGTATTTACAGCTGGTTTTAACAAGGATCCCAAAACCTGATTACATAAGCAATGGGCCTAGGGCATCAATCCCTTGAAACTAAACACCAAAACAGAAATCCCGCCTAGCGGTAACAGTAAGCATGAAAAAATCCCTCTCAACGGGAAACAAACAAATAAGAAAGAAAGTAGTTTTGGAGATCCCACCCAGCGGGGAGTAGCCAAAAACCACCATCGAGAAGATCCCGCCCAGCAGGAAGCAAAGAAAAACCGTTACAATAAAATCCCGCCTCGCGGGAAGCAGTCAAAACCACCACAAACAGTCCTACCTAGCAGGAAGCAATAGGGAAATCCCGCCATCCGGGAAACCAACAGAAAAGAAAGGATCCCGCCTCGCGGGAAAACCGACGGATTTGGCGGATCCCGCCCTGTGGAGAAACCATCCCGCCCATCGGGAAAACATTTCGTTCGGCGAGAGCCATCCTGCAGGAAGCCGACAGCCAAGACAGAGAGGATCCAGCCCATCAGGAAGTGACCAGAGAGTTGCACCACAAGGAACCCGCCCCGGGAAAACAGAAGAGGATCCCAGCAACAGGGACCAAGAATCTTGTCCAAGCATAGAGCCCGCCGACGATTCACAAGAAAAAGGGGGAAGCTGACCAAACCCTAAACCGTCACCTCCACCGCACCGAGAAACATAGGGGACCAGATCCACGCAAATAACCTGCAAAAAACCCCAGGGGGAAGCCTGAGGGAAAAAGGGAAGGGATCCCCAACCAAACAGAGATCCCTGGGAAGCACCAATCCGAAAAAACAACCAAGGAAACCCTAGCCGGCCGGGAGGGGCGCAGATAGTGGAGAAGGATCTCCCCCCAGGAGATCATCTGCAAACAACCACTCCCCGGGAGGGATGACCTGGGTTGAGCCAGGGACTGGGCAGGAACCAGGAGCCATGGGAGGGGGAGCAGGGGAGGGACAGAGCCCTCCCCTCTCTACTTTCTTCCCTCTCCATCCATCGTCCATCATATAATTTTAATAATAAATAAAATATAATTTAATATCCAATAAATTTATATTTATTTAAATTATTTTTTAATAAATAAAATGTAATTTAATATTTAATAAATTTATAATTTAATAAAGTCAACATTTATAAAATATGTATTTAAAATGTTATTTAATAAATAAAATACAATTTAATACTGAAAATAATGTTTTGATCATCTCAACTGAAAGTAAATTAAAGAAAAATACTATTTAAAGGCAATAAATTAAACAAACGAATATTTGTGCTTTCTGTTTCTTATAATAAATATTATGCGAATATATGTGCACTTTGATTGTATATATATTTTTATTTAAAATATTAAATTTAGATATTTATATGGTCGATTTACCTTATAAGAAGTATAAATATAAATTTATTATAGAATTAAATATAAATTAATATTTGTTAAATAGTTATTTAGTTTAATTAAAGTATTTAAAAATGTGGTTGATTTTGTACAATGTTTTTTTTTGGATTGATGGAAAGGGGGTTTTGAAAGGTCCTAGAACCTTCTACACTTTCAAGTCAAAAAGGGAAAGCCCAAGCAAGGATCCTGCAGAGAGACAGAAATGAGGGAAACTAAAAGAGAGACATCTTATCATGACTACACTTTGATGAAACAAATTACTGATTTGAAACATCATGATGGAGGTAAAAGTCTACGATTTCACTGGGGAAATCACTATCCCAAATTCGGAGGTCTGTTTGGTTCAAGCCTAGGTTCACCATTAGATCAAAAGCTCCATTGCCTTCTCTGTAAATGTGTTGAACTAAGGAGTGATCGAAAATTTTGAGAATCCTTTTTGATTCATCAATAGCAATAGCAACAAACCACGCTGGTGGAGAGGAACCCTTGACAAAGTTGATGGTATTCAGCGAATCCCCTTTGATAGTGAGATTGGGGAACTATCTATTGGTAGCCAAGGTGAGACCTTGGAACAAAGCTCGGGTTCATCAAAGTTGTTAGACCGGACACCAATTACCTCGATGAAGGTAAGAAGAATTATGCCTTGGTCATCCATGATGAGACCTCTCGCACCAGCTTTGCCAAGATTGCCTTTAGTAGTTCCGTCGAAGTTGAGTTTGAACCAACTCGGAGGGAGCGAGACTCAATGAACAAAGGATCTATCAACTTTGGGGAATTGAGGCTTGGAAGGTCCAACAAGAGGATTGAATGGAGAAATGAGATGGGCCTCTATGCCATGACCTTGGCTTTCAGGGTAAGGAACAAGACTAGCATTCTCTCGAGCCAAGGTGAGAATTTTGGAAATGACAATAACAGGGCTATAGGAGTCATTGAAAGCCATGTTATTCATCTCGATACACAATTACCACAAAAAATGTAGGAGATAGAAGGACCACATGGAGCCAAGGTGGATGTGGTGGAAGGGATTAGGCCACTGGGAGCAAAGGTCCATGATGGAATTAGGTAGAGCCCAAGAAATACTGAACTCCGACATGAGGGAGGACATGATGGTAGAGGCAAAATGACAACTCAAAAAGAGGTGGGGGATCGATTCCCAATCAGAATGGCACATATAACACCCGTTGGCAAGGATTAACCCACGACGAGACAGGTTGTCTAAAGTTAAGACTCTTTTTTGCACAAGCTAGAAAAAGAAGACAACTTTGGGAATGATGAGGTGAAGCCAAATGAGGTCAGCTGGAAACTATTTTTGCAGAGGTTCTTCCTAGAGGAAGTAGGTAGATTTTATAGTAAACCAACCGTGATCAGTGGCTCCCCATATGATAGAATCCTAATATGGGATGGAAGGGATAATAAATGTTTTGAGCAAGTCTACGAGGGCTTTGGCAGCTTTAGTAGAACCAGGGATATCAATGGAGGAAGTAATGGGTTTCCAGGAAGGGTGTTGGTTACTGTCATAGGTAATGAAGTTGGAAACATATTTTCCAACAAACTGATCAAGAAGAGGAGACCAAGCTTAGGATTATTGATGAGGGGACGATATGAGATCTACAAGTCTTTCTAAAACTGAATGAGGTTGCCATTCCCCAATCACCATCTAAGGCCTTTGGCGAGAATGCTTCTAATGTGAGACAAGGTATTCCAAAATGCTGAACCATTAAGATAGACTGAATCCGCAAAAAAAGAATAGTGGTGGAGGTATTTGCTTTTGACAATATCAACCCACAGGGATTTTATGTCAGACAAGATTTGTCATCCCTGTTTGCATAGTAAAGTCATATTCATTTTGGATACTTTCCTAAATCCCAAGCCCTTATGGGCCTTCCTTGCACAAAATCTATCCCACGCTGCCAAAGGAAATATGTGTTTATTTTCTAATCCTAACCAAAGAAACTGCTTTTGAATGTGTTCAATTTGTCGGTAAACTTCTTTGGGAACTTTGAAGACCGACATGAAGAAGACTGGAATGCTCTGGAGGTAAGCCTGGACTAAATTTTCTTTAGTTGTCTGACTGAGGAAAGCACCTTTCCACCCTACCAACTTTTGCGTGATGCACTGAATGACTCCATTCCACATTGCATTCGTCAGTTTGCCCTGAAAGAGAGGAAGGCCACGGTAGATGGCTGGCAGATTTGCAATGTTACATCTCATAATCTAAGCTATTTTGAGCTACCTATCTTCAAGAGTATTGATGAAATACAAGTTTCTCTTTATGAAATTGATTTTCTAGCCTGCGGCCTCTTCATAGTCATTAAGAATGTGTTTTATGGCCTAAGCTTTAGGGACAGAGGAATGGGTGGCCAAGATAGTGTCATCCACGAATTGCTGGTGGGAAAGCGAAATCAGACTAGAAGAGTCTTTGATCCCAAAAATTGACTCATTAGCACACGTCACCTTGAGATCTCACTCTAAGAATTCAACAAGGATGATAAAAAGGAATGAAGACATGGGACCACCTTGCCTCAATCCCATATGGATCTTGAAATAGCCGACTAAAGATCTGTTGATAAGGATAGAAAACCAATCCATGCTAAGGCATTCCTTGGTGAGTCTAATCTAGTCCTCATAGAACCCAAATTTGGAGAGGACAACCAACAAAAAATCCCATGAAACTTGGTCAAAGGTTTTATTCATGTCTAATTTGAAAAAAAAACTTGGCTTTTTTCTTTTAGATGCGAAGTGGATTAGCTCATGAATGGTGATGATACCATTAGAAATATGCCACCATTGAACAAAGATCCCTTGGCATGGGTCTATGATTTGGGGAAGAATTTTCTTTAGGCAATTGACCATCGATTTGATAAGAATTTTGTATAGGATATTGCAAAGGTTGATGGGGTGGTAGTCTGAGAGGGAATGGCATTCTTGGGATTTGGAAACAAGGGTCAGGAACATAGAATTTACATCTCTTGATAATGATTTGGTGCTTTTGATTTCTTGAATAATTGTAGTGATGTCAGGGCCTATGATGTCCTAGAAGGTCTAAAAAAATCTTGGGGGAAACCCATCTGGACCAGGAGCTTTATCGGGGGATATTGAGAACAAAGTGTTTCTAATTTCATCCAAGGAAAAGGGCCTAATAAGTTTGGTGTTGAAATAAGAGGGGAAAAGGTTAGGTATATGGTGAATAAGGGCTTCTAAAATAGAGGGAGGGTATTGGTGGGAAGGCCCAAGGAGATCCTAGAAGTGTTGCACAACTTCAACCTTAATCTCCAGAATGTCAATGGTTATGTCTCCATTTCTTCTATGAAGTTCTCTAATTCTATTAGAGATCTGATACCTAAGGATGGATGAATGGAAGAACTTGGTATTGCTTGCTTTCAACCATAAAGCCCTAGATTTCTACCACCAGAATGTCTCTTCTTTGGCTAGGATGTTATGGAATTCAGAAATAAGATATTTTTTGTTGGCCCCCAAGTCCTGAGAAGGAACGCTCGACTATATCTGAATGTCCTGAGAAGGAGCACCTACCTGAAGCTGCCTTTCAACTTCATTGAGCTTGCTAATAATAACTTGTTTTATTTCAAAAATATTCTCGAAGACTTCTTTATTCTAAAGTTTGAGCTTATCCTTAATGTAAAAAATTTTCTTGGCCACTTGAGCTATGTGAGATTCATTAAAGTCTTGAGGTCACCATTCAGGAATCTGATTCCTGATGTCAGGATGCTAGAGCCATATGGATTCAAATCAAAGGTGAGGTTTGAAAGATGAAGCCAAACACAAACCTTCAAAGATGAGCGGGTTGTGATAAAAAGAAATCTTAGGAAGGGAAAAAAGGGTGGCATTGTCTAGGAGGGGAATGACTTCCTTGGAAATAAGAACCCTATCAAGATGGATTTGAATGAGACTATCACTTGCTCTTCTATTGCTCCAAGTGAATATATTTCCCTTGAGTTCCACATCCATAAGCTTGTTGTTATTAACGAAGTCAAAAAATACCTCACAATATTTGGGTCCAATAGTATTCCCTTCAATATTATCTATGGGGTAGAGAGGATTGTTGAAGTCCCATGCAAGCATCTAGGCTTCATTTAGGAAGGTTATCCTCATATGCATCATAGAAGTCTAGAATATTGATCGATCTGAAGGGTTATTGGGCACGTAGACATTAGATAACACCCATATAAATCCTGAGTTCTTGCAATGGAAGAGAATATTGGTAACACGATTAGAAGAATAAATAAGTATTACTTTAAAATAGGTGGGGTTCCATAGACACAGGAGTCCTCCAGAAGAGCCACGGGTAGGACTAGCAATGAAGTTTAAGTATTTCTAGAGGGAACTGGCTATTTTTTGGTTATTATTTGAATCAATCTTCATCTCTTGCAAAAGAATGATATTGGGCCTGTAATCACATCTCATAGAAGAAATTACCCATTGCTTGGTGGGCCCATTGAGACCTCTCATATTCCATGAGAGGACCTTCATTTGAGATATTTAGAAGTAGTTTTGTACCCCCCTCTCCCGATAGGTTGGGTTTTGGATCATTTTTCTTCTTTAGATAATGGATCTTTAGCCATATATGGGATAGAAGACACCGGTGTGGTATGGATGCCGCTAGCAATCTCATATTCAATTTCCTTTATCATTTTATCCTGAGTAGAGGGATGTCCTTACTTCTTATCAGAACCAAAATCAACCTTCCTTACACAAGGAGAGCAGGAAAAAATACCTTGGAAATGGGACTAGAGGGCCCTGGAAGGGGAGACAAATGGGCTCAGAGGAGGACTGGATGGTCCTAACATGGAAGGAGAAGGGGGAGTGGTTGTAGGGGTAGACTGAGGGGTGGGCCCACAACCTTATTTCTAGAATGGACCGGGGGTTTTGGAGCTACAATGCACTACACAATAGGGGACTTAGGAGATTGGATGAGGGGGTAACCATGGGGAGGGAGACCCAATAACTCATTCACAAATTCTCCAATAAGGATGCTGAAAAGATTAGAGTATGCAAAACATGAAATTACTTTATCAAAATTTGGGTTAGCCTCTCATCTAGAAGGAGGCTTCATTGCTTCATTGCTCAAAATAGGAATGACGACAGAGGCATTGCCTGGAGTGGACACAATGAGAGACCCAAACCCAACCTCAAAAAAAAGAGCCTTATGAGGAATTTTTAATGGGCCACAATCCTTCTGAGGAATTTTTGATGGGTCATCCTTCTTGGAATCTACCTTTAGAGCTGAACAATGGGACTGAAGGTGATCCTATTACTTGCAATGAATGCAAAAAATGAGTTTTTTTTTGTATTCAAAGGCTTGTTTCCACATAAAGGAGCCAACAACTAGATCAATGAAAGTGGGATGTTTAGAGTCCAAATTGGTATTAACACAGAAGCGAGCATAGTTCATACGAGATTGAGCTTTGGAAGTTGGATCGATTACGACAAGATCTCTAACAAACTCTATAATGCTTCTCAGAATCCCTTCCTACCAGAATTGAATAGGAAGGCCCGGTAGTCTGACCCAAATGGGAGAAAGGTTTATGCTCTAGGTTTTTGGGTTGAATTCAGGGTCCCATATTATGATAAAGAGACTGTGACATCCTAAGAACTAGGGTGTTCCAGTGAGGATACTTGTGTCACCAGGGTTACTCAACCTAATCAGGAAGAAACCCCTAGTGAGAGAGACAATGTCCATGTGTCCGGTAGGACGCCATTTAGTACAAAATTATTTTATTACTATAAAATAATAGTATGCTTTCCTATTATCCCCGACAACTAGATCACTTGTTCAAAAAGGAAAGGTAGTTACTTATGTATAAAAAAAATAGTATGCTTTACTATCAAATGGTATTAGATAAACTAGTTAGAGTCCTCAACATTCAAGGAGGAAACCTAGATTCAAACCTTACCAAGTGACACATGGATTATATCCAAGTTGTTGTAATACCACTATGTAGTGTTGATGTAATATTGGTGGGATCTATTTAAATCCCATATGACCAGTTTAAAAAAAAGTAGTATGCTTTGCAAATTATAGGTTTCAAAGAAGAATATCACAACCTCATTGTAGATACTCAATTTTCAGCACATCATAAAGTCTTTAAAACTACCAAACACCTAAAATACCTAGCTAATAAAGCATATTAACACCAAATCTAGGGGCATTTATTGCTCCCAAAGTAGAAGTGTTACTCATAAGGTGACAGGGTTATGCATAGCGGTTATTTATCGCTAAATTGGCTAAAATTAGGATTTTCAAAATTTGGAATTGGCTAATATTTGGGACCCTTGACTAGGGCCCATTAGCCAAAAATATTTAGGTGCAAATTTTTTTGGGTCAATTTGCCCCAATTTTATAATAATTTGACCACTAAGGTTTAAATTTCCAACGTTGCCCCTAATAATAGTGAACCTTCTACATACATTTGGACACTATTTGCCTAGATTTTGAAATCGATTCACCAAATTTTTATAAATACATTTTGAGACCAACCCCTTACACATAAACCTATAATGTGGTAACACCAATGTAATCACTACTCGCCTAGCAATAATTTTTCTAAATATTCCATTTATCATGTGCTTCCCAATCAACCTGACAATGGTCCTTTTGGCACTAGCCTTGAGATCTTTAGCATTATCATTGTCCTTTATCCTAATGCTATTAATTGTTCAAAAATAAAAAAGGAAAGGTATGCAATTGACAACTAGCAATTGCTTGTCAAATAAGATGTGATCATGCCAATCTATCTCGTCACCTCAATTGCATCTTCATTGGCAATCACAATATTCCATTCTTAGTTGCATGTCAAGCATTTTTTATTTTATCCTTAATCAACTCCATGCAACCATGCCCCCTCTTCAACTTGTCAATCCTGAAAAATTCTCCAAAATATATTCCAAGGCAACCATGTATTCCTATAATACCAACTTGTGAGGGAGCCTAACCCATCATCTCTTACAATAGTGAAGCCCACCAAATTGAAGATCACATCTTGAATTAGCTAAGCCCTTTCAAATCAATGAATGGTTTTATAACATAGTAAAGCCTTGCCAAACTTAGTATAGAAGTCATTTTAAGCAAGAAGTCCTCTTTTATTAATGATCCTCTCTCCTCAATTTAGCAAGTTCTCATCACAACATAGGTGTTCATGAAGGCCTTGAAGTTGTAAGCTTGATCTTTTTTTACTGGGTTGTGTCTTTTCTCATATTTGAAGCTTTGTGTTTTGCACTTATCACTTTGTAATCATTTAATCTATTATCACTTTTGCATAGAAATCTTATTTTTAATAACTTATTTTATCAAGATACCCTTTTTGGTTAGGATTTTTATTAATAATCAAGGGTTTTGCATCCAAAAACCCATATATTATGTTTATAAGTGGAAGCATTGTGGGACTATAGTCTTAGTGTTGCTACTATATCTTGTTTCTAACACCATTGAGATTGTGACCTCTTAGTTAATAATCTATCATATTTATAAAGTTGTCATCCTTTGGAAAAAGTTCCACTAGCATTATCACTTTATCTATGGCACTTTTATTTCTAAATAGACAGCCATCATTTTAATCTATAATTTTTATTTCCTATCTTTCTTAATAGGGGTCTAATGTTGATATTGGTAGACCCCTCTATTAGCGATATTACATTATTTGGTACCTTGAGTACCATTGAAAATATTTAGATTAGGATGTAAGTTTGTTATTTAGTAGGTGTCAAGTTCTAAAGTGTATTTATGTGTTGAAGTAATTAAGAGTGAGTTATGAGTGAAACGTGTCATGTGTGCAACTATGAATTATGAATGAAATATGTCATGTATGAAAGTGAAGAGTTGTGTGAGATGCCATGAGTGCAAGTGTGAGTGAAAGGTATCATGTGTGTAAGTGAAGAGTCATGTATGATGTGTCAATATTATAAGTAGGAAGTTATGTAATCATGAGAGACTTTATCATAATGTAAGAAAGGCATATGAAATGTTGCATCTCTCATGAGTTTGAGAAGAGCAAAAATCAAAAGTATTGAAGAGTCTTATATAAGGTTATATTTATGACAAATCTCTATGCAATGTAATGATAAGAAATGTGAATGTAATGAGATAGTATTGAGAATCAATAAAGCTTTTATTGTGGAATATTGGTGTGATTATTATTAAATGTGTGAGATTATAAGATCTTGGATCATAAACATGTGATTTGGGTCCATTTTATAATAGCGGTATCAAAGCTTCATTGGTGAGAACCACTTTAGTTTGAGCCATCCAAGATAGATAGGATGTGAGTTTGTAAGTAGAGGAGTGGAGACTGTTTGAAGGAAGATATTGCAAAAGAAAATTGGAGAACGAGAGGAGAATAGCTGGCACCAAAATCTGGTGTAAATTTGGAGGAAAATATTAGAGGAGAGGAAGGATAATGTTGAGAAAATATTTTCTATAGAGATTGTTGGAGGATAATTTGGAGAAAATATTATTGGTGGGTGAATATTGTAGATGACAATTGCTTACTGGAGAAATTATTGAGTAGAAGAACAATTGCTTACTAGAGTGGAGGAGATTCATTGCAAGACTGGTATTGAGAGAAGACATCAAGCTAGACAATAGTGTGGATATTGAAGAGGAGTATTTTTTCATAGATATAAGGGCATGGAATATGAAATATGAGAGAAGACATCATGCTAGATAGCAACGTGGAGGAGTATTTTCCATAGAGAGAAGCACCTAGAATACAAGTGCGAGAGTTCTATGAGAAAGCATGAGACATTGAGGAGGAGCATATAGAAACATTGAATATTGATATGCAATATGAGTGCAATTTGGGTTGGAGGAATAAGTGAAGTAATTGGTGAAATATTCATTGAGAGGACATATGAGTGCTTGAGAAAATACCCTAAGAGAATTTGGTATGATAAAAAATGTTTGAGGTATTATTATTGTTCAGGTGCCTTTTTATAACACTCAAATTCAACCTAAGAATAAAAGAATTAAAAATTACCGTAAATTTGAGACTAAAGTGCCACATGTGCATGCTAGAGTGAAAAATTTTAGTAGAGGACTAAGTGCCATAAAGGTATATTATTATTAATATTTTAGTAGCCACATATTTTCTAGTTGAGTGCATGATCTTTGGACTAAAATAAATTACTGGGAAATCTTTAATTAAAGTGAATTTTGGAGATATAAGGCAATGATTTATTTAATTAGTTAACAAAGGATTGGAAGAAATAAGGAATTAAATATTTGAATTGAAGAATGATTTGAATATTGAGTTAATTGAAGTTTACGTTGAATTAAAAATTTGGAGGGTGAAATTGTGGATTTAAAATTGAGGATTAGGGAGACATAATAAGAAATTGAATTTGAAATTTGAAGATTGATAAATTTAAATTTGATTGATGAAAAGTTTCTTTTAAGGAATAATTTAAAATTAAAATTTAAGGAGTTATAAGAAGGGCAAAAATTAATAAAATTTGAAATTGAATTTGATAATTTGAAGAAGAAGAAGATAATGAAAATTGTTTGAAAGAAGTGAAATTTAAAATTAAAGACCTGGATAACAAGAATCAAATGAATATTAAAATTTTTGAGTAATAAGGAAGTCTACATAATAGAAAATTCAAATTTTTGATTAAAAATGAATACATCAAGAAGATCATACAACTCCCAAAATATGGACAAACTAATTTGGGGGAGGTAAGCAAGACAAGGGAATATTAATTCAAAATGGGAGTTAAATCCCAATAGTAAGGAAAGGTAAACAGAAAGTTAGCAATAATATGGAGATGCCAGATCCCCCTAGAATTTAACTATTTTATTGGTTAGTGCATCAAAATAAAATGCTCACTAGAGAGAATTAACAAAAGAGAAATATAATGGGACCTCATATAGCTCAATATGCTTTAAAAGTGAGGAAACCACTAAACATCTTCTCTTTGAATGCCCAATAGCCCTATAGATTTAGATAGGGGTTGCATATAAATTAGGCTCAACAATTACACATAATGTGAATGTAGAGAATTGCTTAAATCTGTAGACACTTAAAAAACGTCATGTTGAGGACTACGTATATGGATTCCTTTAAGGCCATATGACCCACCTTGGGAAGCCCTAGTCACCACTCAAGCAGGGAGGAATTTCCCTTTGCATCTAAGATCGTCCCACCAGAGGATGGTCTCTAGAGATCATCTTACCATGAAATGGCCTCTAGTCAAGTCTATATCACCCTAAGACGGTTGCACCAGAAGAAAATTAAAGAATACCACACCATGGTTAAAGCGGTTACACGAGCTAGCTAAGCACAATGACATACACAGTAAATTGCGGGGAAGATTCAAGAATGGGTATTTACCTTTCTTGGATCTAACTACTTCTTGGCTTCCCATGCAAGATTGGACTCCCATTTGGAAGTCCATATAATGGCATCCAACCTTCATGTATTTATCAAGGAGAGTTTCAATTTTCAAGCAACAAAGTGCTGCCAAATTTCAATCACAAAGCTTCCAACCCCTTTTGTATTATTTTCTCTACAACAAGCATGCCAATGGATAATTTTAAAGGTTGAAGATCCCATTCATACTCTTTGTGTAATCTAACATCCTTGCTTTAGTGTTGAATTCCACCTTGCAAGCCATTCCCCATGAACACACCAATTTATCAACCAATACACAGATCGAACTCAACATTGCCTCGCATCAGCCACAAGAGAATCACTCACAGATTAGCGACCATATCTCTTAGAGACGATCCATAGGTATGACCATTCTACACAAATATGGCCTCTCAGGTAACGATTTATTTCCTATTTTCCTTATTTTGTTAAGCTTTAGTAGCATTCTAGTTACTGTTTAGCATACATAGATTTCACTTTTACGCATGCATTCATCTTATTTGATTTTTTTTGTCGTTTTCCTTGCTAATAATATGAGCCTTATCTCGAAAGGCTCTACATATGTTTTTAATGTTCTTTAATATTTTTGTGTGCTAATAACATGTATCTAAGAGGAAATAACAACATAAATATTCACATATCATCATCATCTATTACGATAGTCCCAAAAACCTATCCCAAATTAGTTTATGGATGTGAAAAGATTTTGCGTAGTACATCTGAATTGGTTCATTTGTAATTCACTGTATCAAGATTGGTAGTAATCCCTCAAAGGGGATTTTATTTGTAATCTTCTTGGAAAGGAATAAGATATTATTAATAAAAAAGGACATCTTCTACCATTTTCTTTTATGTCATTTTTTATCTTTATGGTTGCATATTGATTTGCTACATTTCGATCTTGTATTTTATTTCATGGATGTATGATATTTTTCAGAATTTCAAAATAAATAAAGTCAAATGTATAAATGGGGTCTCAAAAATAATTATTTGATTAAGTATTTATGGGAATTCATACCTTTCTACATAATATGGGAAATATGGAAAAATAGAAATAAATTAATTTTTGAAGGAAAATGTAGCAAAGTTGGAGTATTAGTAAGTAGAATTATCTGAAGGATAGTTTCAAATATAAAAACAAACTACAAAAAAAAAATTATAGAAAAATAACTGGTTTAGAGCTTCTCATGCTGTAAAGAATGGATCTCCAAGATATAATGGGCACGGACAACACCCTACAGTATGTATACCCATGATCCAATACCCAACTCTATTTTTTGATGGTGCTTCAAATTCTAATCCAAAAAATGGAAACAATAGGGGGAATCATTTTCCAAGATAATACAATATTTCTTCTCAATTATAATATTTTTTTGGGACAAGCTTCCAACAATGTAGCTAAAGTGATCAGTTGTGAAGTTGGTCTCAGATTAGTAGCCAAAATGGCATCTAAAATCTACATGTTTATGGGGACTCTAAATTGATAACCTCTGCTCTTTCCAATCAAATAACTTTGTCATCACTGAAATTAAGGATCATCTACGTATGCATCAAGGATTTGGAATCCAAATTCACTCAAGTCATTTACTCCCACATCAAGAGGGAGTTTAACAAATAAGCAGATGCTCTAGCCAATGCAACTATATACTCAACACACATGAAGCTTTATATCACTCATCATAGAGAGGATGGAGTGCATAAAATAAGACATAGAGAAAAGGATAGACAAGATTTATAAAAATAGGTCATTTGAGGATAGCAAAGTTGGTGAATATGAGATGGGAGGTTCTAATGACAAAAATGACTTTGGGTATTTATTTTGGGATTTTGACTAAAGAATTCAGTGCTACAACTACGATTAGATATAGATTAGATAAGGATGATAGTAGTAAGACCAGTATTTTTTATCTTTTTTGTAACTGATCTTAGCTGGTCTGATTAGCTAGTAGTCCTTTTATTTTCTCTTGGTTATTTTTTTGTAATTAATACATATATTTAATTTTTAAAAATATATCATACCATTTTAAATGACTAAATTTTATGAGAAAAAAATTCAAACACAAAAATATTGTCATAGGAATATGGTAAGATATAACAAATAATGTAAAATCGATTAAAAAAAAAATGATATATGATGATGATTCATGGTATATTGATTTAGGTGCAAGTCACCACATGATAGGAAATCTATATTGGTTTGGCTCAATACAAGTGAAAAAAACATACCAATGAAGATAATAAAGTTTATCATGTATAGGGATATGGAAATGTCACACTTAGTTTACCATATTCTGAGTGTACATTAGAAAATATACTTTATGTCCCTAGGATAACCAATAATATTATCTCTATATCTCAATTATTTGATAGAGGAAGAACTATGGAGTTTAGATATATTAATGGCAATAAGAAATATCTCATTAAGAGATAAATAAAATTGAGGCTATGGGTTCCCACAAGAGTGGGATATTTGCATTGGATGTGATAGAAATATCATAAAAAATTTTAAATCAACTTTTGCCATAAGAGTAACATCAAAAGAAATATTATATTGAACATAAACATTTTATGGCAAAGGAACAATAGAATAGGACCAACATCATGAGCAATGCCAAAGCTAGAGTCAGACGATGAAGACAAGATAAAGACAAGAGATAAAATTGAAGGTAAAGGCCTTCACACAAATAATGTAATACAAAGGGAGTGTTAGCAGTATTACATTATTTGGTACTTTGAGGACCATTGCAAATATTTAGATTAGGATATGAGTTTATTATTTAGTAGGTGCCAAGTTATGAATTGTGCTTGTGTGTCATGTAATTAAGTGTGAGTTATGAATGAAAGGTTTCGTATGTGCAACTATGAGTTTTGAGTGAAAGGAGTCATGTATGAAAGTAAAGAGTTGTGTGAGGTATCAAGTGTGGTGGGTTGTCCTCTTCTATTACAGTAAACTATTAGGTAGAGAACTTCTCTATTAACCCAATTTAGTTCTTTCTTCCCCAATACTATATTGATCATGCCCACATAATTTCTAATCTAGGGGTGGAGGTCGAATTTATGGATAGGGAAATTATATGACATAAATACATTATGATAAAAAAAATTGTATAAAATGAAGTTCCAAGCATGTACTAGGATTGAGAAGCTATTACCTTTCTATCCATGATCAACATGGCCTCATTTAACCCAAAGACTTTTTTGATCTTTTCAGGGGTGATTTTGAATGTTGGTCAATTTGCGTAATCCCTAACTACTCTGGTTTGAGGATTGTAGATGATCGTCAACCATGATAAGAGGTTCAAGGGATAATATACTTTATTAGTCTTCATGTTCTTTTGAAAAGTATTGCTAGAAGCCATGAGTGGCACTGATAATCTTCCTATGTCAGCTCGTAGCTGAATATGACATTTTGTTCTACTTCTCACTATTGATTAGGAGTGATTTCTATATTTTGTCTTGATAAATTGACAAATTTCTTTTCATCTATAGTGGTAACTTTTCCTTTGAACTCCTGTTATGGTATGCCATGAGTGAGGTTTTCTATTCTAGCTATAATGATTGGAAGAGGAATTTTTGGGTCAACACTTGAGGATGCCATGATGATGTTGTTATTTATAATTTCTCAATTATGTGATAAACCCTAAGCTCCACAACTACGATGTATTATCTATTACTCCATTGTACTTGTAGCTCCCCGATTGCAAGTGCTCACTATAAGTGAAGCTTGAACACTTCATGTGGGTATTAATAGAAAATTGTGTATGCACTAGATTTTATTACTTCCAACTACACTCCTTTGATCTCCTAGTTGAGCTTCACAAAATTTTATATGATAACAACATTAATGGTTGTGGCATGGCATTCACGATCTGTTATTGACTAGTGTGTTGTATTCTATTTAAATTGTGACTGTTGGTTTCTTGAAGATCAAGTTTGAGCTATTTATAAGATTTTAGGCATGTGTGTTAGAAGATTTTGACTTTGTATCTTTTTCTAAAAGGTATTTTTTTGTTGTCGAGGTCCAACTTGTTTGTTCTCACTTTGCATGTGTTGTATTATTCAGGCCAATCAGAATGCAATGTTCTTCACCTCCCAATTGAATGCATGTTATCAGATTGTTTGGTGATGATCTTGATTGTTCATCACAAAGGAGATATTATTAAAAAAAAAGTAAATCCAATTTAATGAACTTACAATTCTCTATCAAGGTACAAGTCTTTTATCTCAGTTTATGGATGAATCTATATTGTGCACTTCTCTTTTAGTGATGTTGTCCATGCCATTCATTTTGTAGCCAGTTGTAAACATGTGCTCTATTTTATGTGAGCAAATATGGGTTGTACGCTTCTCTTTCAATGATGTTGTTTGCATTATGGTGAGAGAATGACTCTAAAGCACAACAAAACACAAGTGAATTGAAAGTAGGTTTAGGAGAACAATTGGATGGCATAGATGTGAATATCTTTCAAAATAAATGCATAGTATATGTGATATCACTACTACAGATGGTAAGAGAGAGCCTTTCATGGAGCACGTAGAGTCTAAGAATTCAGATACGAAGACGAAATACATGGCACGACGGACAGAGTTGGTATTGGATTTTTGAATGGATACATCGATGGTAAATCAACAATCACCGAGGGCTACAACGATGGGAGAATACATGTTGGAGAGGCACTGCCAAATATGGGCAAGTTCAATGGTATATTAATGGTTATGGCAGGGGGTTTCAAACGACTAGGCATATGTAAATGCTCGATAACCAATACAACAGATGGGACCATGTGAGAAGTGACGACTATGCATGGATTCTATGCTATGATGTCAGAGCTATGTTCAGTTTGGTAATCAGTGTGATACGCATGAGATAGAATTAACTAAAACCAAATGGGGGCAGCATATTGGAGAAACCAAGTTACCAGCATAAGCATTGAAGGAAAACATAGATAAGGTCAAAATTCGCACAGTGAGCACAGTTAGCGAGGTGTGTAGGTATTAACGAACTTAGGCCATAAAGGTGCTAGCGATGAAGTACAAAGGTATGAATTGTGTTAACTATAATGTCGTGTCTGACGTGGAAGGAGATGTAGCAAGCAGATGTCGCAAAAGATATGACGGGTCCATTGGAGGATGATAGGGAACCTAGACGTATGGATGACCGAATAGGGACAATGATGACAATTTTAGGATACAGGCTAGTGCACGACGTGTGTGTAATGAATATTGTAGATAAGGGAAATAATGATGTGATGTCGTTAATTATGTGGAAACCATGGACGAAGACCATAGTCGAAAGTAGGATGATACAAGACATGGATACCGACTTGGATCATAGGAAGCATTGAATAGAACTTTAATAGAAAAGTTTATCATATATAAGTTCTAACATCTTTGTCAGTGATTGTCCCCCAATAATATGTTGATTCATGTAAGGAGGGTTAGGTTGACGAAGCGTTATTTAGCAAAGCCTCTAAATAATTGAAAAAAGGAATGTTACCAAGTTGGTTAAAATATTCGAAGCCAAACCTGCAAGTAAGGACGGAGAAAGCATAACGCATACTTGCAAAATAGGAAGATGAAAAATGCATGTGGTAGTAAAACGAAAGGAAATGAAACAGGCGACAGAATAGGAAGCGAAAGGAGTTTTCTTTCCAAAATTTTAAATATGCATGGAAATGATGAACCAGGGGCTAAGTTTTCTTGGAAAAGACCAGAAATGCTGTTGAAATCAATGTAGAAATTGAAAACAGTATTTTAATGCAAATATTTTTCAAAAATTTAGACCTTGTTAGCAAGAAAGAAGGAGAAAACGTTTTGCATGTTTGGATTTAACTTCTTATTTCTCCCTTTTTCAGGTTTTGAATTTATAGATGATGTTTAATGCTATTTTGGTTACATCATTGA
The DNA here is from genome assembly GCA_028583015.1 of Wollemia nobilis. Taxonomy (NCBI): domain Eukaryota; kingdom Viridiplantae; phylum Streptophyta; class Pinopsida; order Araucariales; family Araucariaceae; genus Wollemia; species Wollemia nobilis. The sequence continues at coordinate 6,131,158 of JAQPPZ010015032.1, forward strand.
ATGTTTGAAGTCTGGAATTTATTTTATGTGTTCCTAGGAGCTAGCACTTAGTTTATTTTAATTGTGCAAATGCAGGTTTGAATAGACTAGGTTGCATGCAAGAGTTTCTCACATCTTCGGTTTTGCATGACGGGGTACCATCAAACTAATAATGCTTTGCATGTTTATGTTTTCAGCATTCAAGTTTATTTCAGATTTTATTTTTCATTTTTTTAACTTTTATTTTGCAGATTTTTTTTAAACTTCGAGCATTAAAATAAAAATAAAAATAAAATAAAATGGCAAAAATAATTACATGGGTGTGAATAATGAGATATAATCTATCATACAAAATAAATTCGAACTCATTCTGAAGTCATTTCAATTTTATAAAAATTGTTGAAAATGACTGTTTTATGCAGATTTTTATAATTTCAGAATTTTATTTTTCACATTTTGGAGGTAAAATCAGATTTTTAAACTTTACACTTCCATTCAGAAGCATAAGATGACCTTTCTTTTATGAAAAATTCAATTTCATTAAGGGAGGATAATTTTTATGGCATTTCATTGGCGATCATTTAAGAGCAATAAATACCCTTCTTTTTTTGAAAATTCTGATTTCATCAAAGAGAAGTAATTTATTATTACATCAAAGGCTAGTGTTTTAAAACATTAAATTATTTCTTCTTTATGAAAATTGATTTCATTAAAGAGGGATAATTCATAATGACATTATGAGGCCATTATTTTAAAGCAATAAATTGGTGTCTCTTTATGAAAATTAATTTCATCAAAGAGGGACAATTTATTAATTATATCAAAGACTATTTTTATCTTCATGATAGAAGCTACATTTAATGAATATTTTCATCATTTCAGATTCACATTCATAGATAGGTTTTAATCTTCTACTTCATGCTTAAAGTAGGATTTAATACAAGATAAAAATTGTTTAAAATATACTTAATAGAGGAAGATAAAACCTACCTAAAAATATTCAATACAAAAGGAATTAAGGCTTTACATCGTGGTCATATGAGAGACAATTCATATTTGCATTTAAGTTTCAAGAACAATCATTAATATGGCATAATAAAATGAACCAACACATGCCCCTTGTTAACAGTTACTTGCAATCACTAAGGTGTTCCTAGCATTCATTTGATATATCTTCATTGAGATTACTAATACACATGTGCAATGCTTACATAGCGGAACCTTGGAGAAGTTGTTTTTCTTTATAACTTCTTTGCAAGAGAGGGTTTTGTGATAAAAATACTAAGGTGAGTGTGGTTTTGCAATTAGGTAAAATTACCACTCAACATTTTGGCGCTAGAAGGAGGGCCTGAATTGGTATTCATTAATTTAACGCTTTTGGATTGTTCATGCAATGGATAATATGATTTTGGTGTAACTTTGAGAGTTCTAAATTGCTAAATATTTCAAGTCCATTTGATTAGCATATTTGGCCTATTTTAACACTCAACACTTTGGGAGCTAAGAGGACCTGAATTGATTTATTTTATTGCTATTTCGATGCTAGATTGTTCATGTTACTTGAAAGATTTATTCAAAGACATTGGTCTTGGATAACGAGATTTTGTTGATTTCTTTCATTGATTCTAACATTCTCTATTTGATGATGTGTTAATACTAACCTTTTTGAAAATTTAAGAATGTTATTTAATGTCATGGTTTAATTGATGTATATCTTTTGGATGATGCTAACATGATGATATTTATGGTTTACTCATTTGAAAATTGTTAGTCATTTTATGCTTCTTTGCAAGATATCTTTATTTGACTAACAAAGTTGATTTTGAAGCTATTCTTTGAGTTTCACTAATGGTGACATTTGATGAACTAAGAGCAAGAATGATATCTATGTTAGGGGACTATTATAGTTTGTTCAAAATACCTGGAATACCCCATCAAATTCCTGAATGTATATTGGAGGGTCCACCGCAGTGTGGGCAGAATTTGGTATTGGGATACATGTAAAATTTGGATATCTACAAGAGCATGTTAATTCAATGGAAAATTTTCCATGAGGATGTTGCTTGTAGGTTATTCTCATACATTTTGGATGAAAAATCATTTTTTTGGTATGGCCAATTACCCTTGGAGGTTAGGACTTCTTGGGTCTAACTAGAAGCAACATATCTTTATCATTTTGGTAATCAAGGTGATTTAGATATGTTGCAAAATCAGTTTACCTCTATCTGTAAAGAGCCTAACAAATTTATAAGTCAATTCAATGAGAGATTCCATGAGTTGGATGCTCAAATGTGGGAAAATTTTGACACAATAGAAGAGGAAGTTATTCAAGTATACATGGGAGCCATACCCCCCCCTACTTTCTACTCTTTTAAGTGAAAATCTTGATGATCCATATTTGCATAGAATCTATGAGATCGTAATAAGGGTAGAACAAGGGCAAGTGGAGGCATAACATGTTCCCAAGAGATTGTTATTCTGGAGTTATTGATGCCAACCTACACCAACCATCTAATATAGCACCATCGACTCCAATGATACCTAAGGTGAATGATCAAGGGGATAAATTTGAATGTCCAAATTTTATAACCACCTTAGATATCATCCAAGAGGAGGCATAAATTGCCAAACCAACATCCACTAATGAAGATTGTGTAGAGAAGGGTTCATTTCTAGAAATGCATGAGTATTCATATAATGGAGGTATCCTAAATCTAATTAGTTTTGAGATATGTGATAGGACAAAATATTCCATAGATTTGAATAAAGTGGTTCAAATTGAAATTGAAATAAAATCAATAAATGAATTTGAAGACATAATAGAATTTCACCACTGGTTCTCGGAAGACACTTTGGATGAGATCCTTGAAATTGATGGTCAAGAAATTCCTCACCCTCCAAATTGTGATGAAATTGAATCATGGGTTACAAATGTGGATAGTGATCTTGTAAACTTGAATACAAGGAGTATCACACTTTTGAAAATCATTGAACCATCTAAGGAAGGTGAAGTTGAATTTGATGACAAACACATAGATGAATTGGAAGATGTTGAAGAAGTAGTTGAGCGTCGCCACTTGATTTTAGAAGATCATTATTATGATTCTTGTAAGAAGTGGGAAGATTACATTCACTCCAAACCTTCTAATGAACCTTTTATGTCAATTAATATGCAGGATAACACAATTTCTTTCTCACAAGAAGATATTACAAGTCCTGTACAATCTGAGGATGTTTTGGAAAAAGGGTTGGAATCTCATCAAGTGTTGGAAAATGATGATGATCCTACTACCATGCATAAAGAAGAAAAGGAATTGATAGAAGAATCAAAATATCATACAAAAAATACAATAGAGTTTCATCTCATGAATTTAAATGATAATTTTTACAATGGTTGGGGAAGATATGAAGATGTAGTGTTTTCTCACACTCCTATTGATGAAACTTCTATTCCTCTTGATATGCAGGATGTTGAAACTTCTACTTCACATGAAGATCTTACATTTGCAATAATAGAGAAGGTTACAAAATTTGATCATGTTGGATATGAGTTTGTTGAAATTGAAAGGGAAGAAATGGTAAATGTTTCTTATGACTCATCGGTTTTGGATGAGGAAGAGGTAAAATCCTCTCTTTCATTTTGGAATAATGAAAATTTGGATACGAATTCACATGATTGTTTTGAAGATTCAAATGAAGAGATATCATTGGTGGTTGACAAGGAATTGGAACCAAATGACAAAGAGGTTGATCTATGTGAAGCAACTCAAGTGATTGATCATGGTGATGGGTTACTTGACACACGCCTTGACCAACAATATTTGAGGTTTAAAAAGGATGGTCATATGTTCCATTGGGTGCCTAAATTTGGTATTTTTGAATAGGTGTTTGATAATGATGAAGATCATGAAGAGAAAGAAAAAGTTACAAACGCTCATCAAGTTTTGGTAAATTCTAACCATGATGTGTTGAGTATGGATGACAAGGTGAAATATTTAACTCTGTTAGTGACTACATGATGTTCCTTTGGATTCTAATGCTATTTATGATGAAATGCCATTAGAAGTGAATGAAGAATTAAAGTTGATTTCTACTCACACCATTGATGATATTGCTTTGATATATGAAAAAGAAGTTAATGTGCTTAAATTGCTATATTGATTTTTATTTAGTAGATATCCTAGATGCTTGCATTTTTTTTGTATGAGCTTTATTGGCCTACAAACATGAAGAATGAATTGACTTTAAAATTTTTAGAAATAGGCTTTTTTTTGCAAAATTTTATTCTAAATAAAAAATTAAATTATGAGATTGACAGTTTAATGAATAGATATGATATAATTGGAAATGAGTTATTGTCTAATAAATTTAATGATTTGAAGCTCACCCATGGGATTGTTAATGAAATTAAATTAAAATGGTGGGGTGAGAGAGGCAAGATGAAGATTGTTGTATGCAGGGTTATGCATAAGGGGTCAGCCCCAAAATATATTTATAAAAATTTGGCGAATCGGTTTCAAAATCTAGGTGAATAATATCCAAAACATGTAGAAGGTTCACTATTATTAGGGGTAATGTTGGAAATTTAAACTTAAAATAGTCAAATTATTATAAAATTGGGGCGAATCAAACCAAAAAAAATTGCACCCAATTTTTTTGGCTAATGGGCCCTGGTCAAGGGTCCCAAATATTAGCCAATTCCAAATTTCAAAAATCCTAATTTTAGTCAATTTGGCAATAAATAACCGCTATGCATAACCCTAGTTGTATGATTTGGCCTAATCTTGTTTTCGCTGGATGTTTGTAAAACTTGGCTTGCATATCATGTTATATGCCTTTTGAAATGTGCTAGTCATGTTTGGGATCTAGGGAAGTGATAGTTCAAGCTTTGCACCATCCTATACCATATTGTACATTTGTATATAGTTTTGGTTTGTATTTTTTGTAGTTTTGTGTTTTGGATTGTTCCCTTGTTTTGAGGTGATGTTTCATGGTCGCTAACTTATGGTCTCTGGCCTGTTTTTGTGCTTCTTTGCTTAGTAGGTTGGAATATCTAATCTGAAAGCAGGTGAACCCAAGAAAAAGGGGATGAATTATTTTGTGATCATGCTCAGATTTTGGGACTAAAATGGTGGAGAGTAGAACGATGAAACATTTAGCTAAAGCCCCATATGTAACTCACATATTAAAGGGTATTTCTAGAAATTGTGAAGGATGAAGTTGTCTTTGATTTACAGATTAAGGCAAAAATTCAACATGCTCTATCTCTATGCTTCCTAACCCTAGTGATACATATTTGTTTTCAAATCTATAAAAAAAAGAGAAAAAATATGGAAAATCAAGATGCTGGTGTTGTGCTCAAGGAGGAAGCCTAGTTGCCTCAGGCTTGCTATTTTTTGGGTCTTGGTTTCTGTATCGCTCCAAATTTTTCACACCCTTACCTTCAGGCTATAGGATCCGTGCCTAGAAGGGGGATGTGAAAAGGATGGGACAATACCTCGGACTGAGAGGCCTTGCGAAGGTCCCGCCTCTTGGGGGAGGTGTATTATGGTGATTTTTCGACGGATGGTGGGGTTCACCAGGAAACGTTTAGTGGCAGTTTCCACGCCTAGGTTGGGAATGTGTTTGATGTGTTCAATTTTATCTTTAATCATCCAAAGCCTAGGTTTGGCCAAATGAATCTAAGTTGTTCTATATGAAATGCAGATTTAAATGAATACAGAAAACAGAATTAACAGAAAACACAGAGAATAAATTAAGTGAAGAAATCCATACCTGTTCCGGATGTCTGATGGAGGTTCTAATTTTTGAAGCAGTCCAAGATCGTCTAGAATTTGACAGGATCGTCTCCTATCTGACAGGATCGTCTGAGATCTGACGAATTCATCAGAGACCTGCAAACAGAGAAATAGATACAAAATACCAAAATTGCAACTATTCTGATGAAGGAAAATGATGTAAAATAATGATAAGGATGTTAATAAGATAATCCCGAATGGAAATGCAAGTAAATTGCGACACTTTAATAGCTAATCATGATTTTATTATGCAATTAAACTACATGGGTGAACTCCAAGATGCAGGATAACAAGAAATAATAATAAAACTGACTAAATGCAGAATAAAATAGCAGCAAAGTATAGGAAAAGCACAAACTCTGGGCACTGATTGCCCCCAATGCAGACTGCAGTCGAAATCGTCTCGGATTGGTACGAAATCATCTCGAATTGGACAAGATCATCTACGACGATCTGAGCTTGCTCCGACTGAAGAATGACAAGGTTCCTGCAAGAAAATTTGGAAAGCACAAATGCAGATGGTAATCCAGGGTATTCTAATGCATGTAAAAGTCAAGTTACAAGAAAATTCAGCCAGGGGATGTCAAGGGGGGTCCTAAGGTTTAAATAGGTTTAGGAGGGAAGTTAGGAGGTTGGAGATCATCCTAATTTGGAAGATCTCCAACGGGGAGGTCTCTAACGGCGTAGACACGCTTCTGCCCAACTTAGAGACGTCGTTGAAACAGAAGCTAATTATGAAAAATTAGTTTTGGGACAAGATCGTCTGGACGTCCTAGCCCAGACGAAATCGTCCGATCTGAGGTGATATCGTCTGATCGGCGACGATATCGTCAAACGGTCACAACAAACTCTAAAAATGGTGCAGAAAATGAGGAAACGGGTTAAACGATAGTTTTGGAGCGGTTTTGGGGTTGAAATTTTGAATTTGAATTATTACTAAGGTAATTTTAATTATTGCTAAGTTTTACTGCGCCAATTTTAGGGTGCTACATTTTGCCCCCTCTTTAGCGAATTTTTCGAAGAAAATGCGTTAAAGATGAGTTCTTCTCGATCTACGAGAAAGCAAAAATTATTCCCATTTTTAGGCGACGATTCTAGGTCGAATCGTACGACAACTTACTATGGTGCCCCCTCCGTGTTTTTACCCAAATCGAACGTTTGAGGTAAAAACGCGAAAAAGCAAAATTTTAAAAATGTTGTTAATTGTTTTTGAATAAAATTAAGAAAAATAGGGTAAAACCCTAATTCATTGTTACTGTTCATTTTTACTGGTTTTTAGAGCTCTGGAGACAAGATGGTTGAGACAGCACATAGATCGACAGAGGTCCGATGCGGGCTACGGGTAAGGGTCTAAACTTAGTTTAGAATGCTTTAATTTAGAATTTCATGCTTTTTAGATTAGATTTGATTGATTTTTGAGCATCGCGGCCATTTTTGGGCCGTCGACGTCGTCGAGATGAAATCGTCTCGATTTCATCGAAATCGTCTCGATATCGTCGATTTCGTCCAAGGGCGAAATCGATGATAGGGGGACGATTTCGTCCAATAAGGGACGATTCCCTCATGCAAAATCGGAGATGAATTTGCTCAAATTTGGGACGATATCGTCCAATTATGGACGATATCATCATTTGTGTGAAAGTGAACTGATTTAATGATTTTTATTAATGATTTTTGATTATTTTGTTGTTTATGTTGCAGAGAGGATTACTAAAGAGCCGAGAATGGAAATACGATGGACTAAGGGATGACTTGGCTGCCCTATCTCAGGTAGAGCGAGATCAGTTGGCATAGGTCAGCTTGCAGCACGTGGCAGATATGCCACAAGTGTCTACAGACATGGGGCTATTGACAGCCCTAGCAGAGAGGTGGTATCCGGGTTCTTCTTGTTTTCGGTTACCGATAGGGGAGATGACTCCCACACTAGAGGATGTATGGAGGATTTTGAGGATCCCCATACAAGGATGACTAATCACTCCCATGGCCAATCAGGGCCACGCGATGATGAGACTATGCGGAGACCCGAGCTTCACCCTGGAGAAGGGCGGAGTGAACATCGAGTCTCTACGCCAGATGCCTGGGGCATCTAGGCTGACACAGGTTTTGGCTAGGGTGGTAGGTGGTCTGATGCTATGCCATCAGAGTGGATGCAGGCTACCATGGCTACTAACAGATGTGGTCTACGACATGAGAGACCACGGATACAAGTTTGCTTGGGGGAGCTTTGTACTATGTCGATTGTATAGGATCCTGCATGGGGTCGTATACAAGGGCGGCCGATGTCTAGTCATGACATCACTACTACAGGTTTGGTGCTGGGAGCACATCATGGTGCGGAGGCCGGTAGGGCTCCCACTGATAGGGATTGATGGGGAGAGACCCCGAGTTTTCTACTGGTGGCTCCAAAGAGGGTCACAATGACGGATAGATTTGCCAGTGTCCCGAAGACTACTTGATGACCTTGTCTTCGACCAGATCACCTGGAGGCCTTGGAGAGATCATCCAGGGTGGGCCGAGGATGGACAGGAGCTGGCTCACGTCAGGCGAGTCTGCTGGCTGAGGATGGAGAGGGGAGAGGTGGAGCTCCACCGGTACGACCGAGTTTTGAGGTAGTTCGGTCTACAGTAGGGGATCCCATCTCTCAGAGACTATGAGTTTTCCTAGACTATCCGAGATAACACTACAGTTAGCGGGGCTCCAGATATGCAATGATTCTAGAGTCAAGACGCAGATGATGCCCCCATCCAGCCAGTGGATGGGGACGACATGGGGTAGCTGATGGCTATGATGCCTGGTACATAGGCATCCGCCCTCCTCGGATGACGAGGGCTCAGGGTCCGATTCATGTAGTTGTGCATCGGATGGGGAGGCGATGCTAGGCAGCCATTGAGGCAGCACAGGGTCACGACGGGAGAGAGCAGAGGAGGCCACAGGCTCAATAGAGGCCACGACAATGGGAGAGGAGGGAGGAGAGACCCCCTTCTCCATAGAGAGAGAGACCACCATCGCCCGATAAGGGCAAGGGTGTGGACACAAGAGAGAGTAGTGAGATGGCTACTCTCCGGGTGGAGACTGTCCATCTCTAGGCATAGGTGCAGACTTTACAGGATGAGGCTACACGACATCGAGAGGAGGCTACACAGCTAGAGATGAGGTTGCATGCCTCGAGCACGGAGCGGAGGAGCGAGCACTCAGGAGCTAGCATGGTCGATTGCTCAGACCACATTCTATCAGGGTATCTACTTCCAAATGGTGCCAGAGGGCCAGAGGTTACCACCGCTACCGACATTGCGAATATGATCATGATTGGGTCATCGAGGACTTCATCACGATCGATGACTAGGACTCATAGCACCACACATACTACGATGGGGCCACCTCGTCCACCTCAGGGCGGGGGAGGAGATGAGGCTGAGAGCTCGAGGGGTTCTCGAGGCTAGGCTACTACACTGCATAGACTGGATATATGATTGAGAGGATTGAGTATGCCAAGATGTAGATTGTGGCATACCAATCTAGTTTTGATATGATGTACATATATTGTTGAGATATAAAATATATATATATATGATATTTTTGATCATATGACTTGTCTTATGTATATGTGTATGATGCTTTAATGTTTTGAATTGATTGTGATTGATTTGATGATTCATGTAATTATGTCATTTGAAAAATATTATAGTTGGAATGTCATGCTTTTAAAATTTAAATGAAATAATCTGATGTAAACAAATTGGTTGTTGTGATGATAATTTGATAAAAAAAAAAAGGGACTTTTAACAATAATTTCAAAGGATATTGTCGCTATTATAGACCATTTCATGGAGTCGCCGCTCACTCGGTCGTCAAGCTAATCCCAGTATAGAAATATTGTTAAAAAGTAAAAGAGTGCTTAAGAGACTGTCTTAAGACTTTGTTGTGATGATGCAAATGATGATGATGATGGTGATTTGTTTTCAGATTTTCATAAAAATAGTATGCAATATTAAAATGATTTTTGCTAGGCATAAATTCCTAAGTGTGATAAAATTTTGAATAATTCCTTAGAAATTATACCATGGTTGCAATATTGAATTTGAACATAATGTCATGAAATAGAATAAGTGTTCATTTCTTTGTAAAGCATAATTGTGTAACATAATGATTTAAGTCATATGTTTTTATGATGTGAAATAAATGGGAAAATAAAATTAAAACAATGGTTTGCGCTAGGCATAGAATATTTAGGTATAGACTTATACCATCATCGCGAAATCCAAAGAAGAAAATAAATAGTTTTATTGCATGATTGATTTTTAATTTTTGAAAATAAACAGAAAATATGAAGATGAGGACTTGTGCTAGGCATAAAATTCCAATTTTGGTTTTGGAATTATACCATCGTTGCAAAAGTCAAAAGTTATATGTAACTTTATTGCATGTTTTTGAAAATGATTTTGATTTGTTGGTAATGCATGTGGTTGTCTTTATACTAAACAATTGTTCTCAGAGAAGAAAATGAAATTATTCCAGACAATTTGCAAAAATATTTCAAAGTATCTTAAAGACAAAAGTTAGATTTATAAGGAATCCCATGTGCGTATGTGAGTTCATTTCCAATCTTGATTTATCATAATGATACACAAAATCTCTCAAATACAAATGTGTGTGCGATTGTAGTATTCATTTACCAGGTTTGAGCAAGATACTATGATACAAGTGATTTGAATTAACCAAATAAGTGTTCATTAACCATGATTTAGATGCATATAACCATACCAGACTACTATGTAAGTCGGGTTATCAAGAGCTAGCTAATCCATAAGCAGACATAGGTCTCAGTACAAAAGAAGGTCGCTAATGTGACAGACATATCACCACGCTAGGAGTTACCCAAGGCCAAGCGGGTTGGGCACAAACCACATGTTATGGGGCTTACCTCACAGTTTTTGAATAATTGAGAATTCCAGGGATTCAAGCTCATCAACCCTTCTTTTCTTTTCAAGGGGTAGGGAAAGGGATTTTATTGCTTTTGCTTTTGCTCATTTTGCTTTCTTTTCTTTCTTTCTCTTTTTTTTTTTTTGTATCTTTTGCTTTGATATTTGAGATAATGCTGAAATAGTGCTAAATGATTTTGCTTGATTTTTCTTTTTCTTTTGCTTCCTATTCTAGGGATACTTGCTCGGATTAGTTGTAGAGCAAGGGATTTTTATTTCGGGTAGGGGTGAGCTTGTCCTTTTGCCAATTCTCAAAGATTCTAGACCATGTGCATGATAGGATAGCAGGGGAAACTTTTCGCTCAAGAAACCACTTCTACTATGTAGGATAGCATGGACATTACAAATATAATCATTTTATTGTGAAAGGATATGCTTGGTTTAAGTAAATAACAAGATCAATTCTCTATGCTCAAACTTTATTTAATTGAATTTTGTGGACTTTGATATAAGAGAGATTAGTAATCATGCCAGATAAAATCAAGATATTTATTCATGTGAATGTGAAAGTGCGGGATTCCAAATAAATGCTAATTTATCCAAAATAATTTGAAAATATAACTTGCAAATATGTCACAATTTGAGAAGTACAAAAAATAAAAGATGGTTTTGAAGATTTTGATGATTTTGAATGTTTTTGGTTTTTGATTTTTAAGTTTATAAATTGAAAGAAATACAAGATAGTGAGTTTTTGAAATATTTTAAACAAATATATACAATGATGAAATGACCAATTTTTATGCATAGTAACGTTTAAGATGCATAATATTCATAGGTTCTTTAAGTTCTTTACCATCTAAGGTAGATAATTTGTATGCTCCCGATTCAAATTTAGCAGTGATAATATATGGTCCAAGCCGATTGGGCTCAAATTTACCTTTAAGGTCTTTAGTTGCATTAGTATTCTTTTGATTTTCTTTTAAAACAAGATCGTCGACCTCAAAGGATCGATGACGAACTTTCTTAGCATATGATCTTTTAAGCTTGTTTTGGTAAGCACGAAGATGCTCCAAAGCATTGATGCGCTTTTCATCTAGGAGTTCCAACTGACTGAGTCTGCCAGCTCGATATTCATCTCCTACTTCGGTATCTTGAAGTAGTAGAGCCAAAGAAGGAACTTCTAATTCAAAGGGAAAAATGGCTTCAGCGCCATAAACCAAAACAAAAGGTGAAGTTCTAGTGGGGGTTCGAACACTAGTTCGATAAGCCCACAAAGCTGGATATAATTGAATGTGCCAGTCACGACCAAATTTATTGACCAATATTTTGAGAATTTTGATTAAGGTTTTGTTTGAAGCTTCTGCTTGGCCATTACCCTGAGGATAATAGGGAGTGGACCAACGATGTTGAATCTTATATTTTTGGCATAATTTCTTAACATCTTTATTTTTGAAACAAGTTCCATTGTCTGAGATGAGATTTGCAAGAATTCTGAACCTACAAATGATTTGATTAAAAATAAATTTAGAGACTTGTGTTCCAGTGCAGGAAGCTAAAGGCATAGCTTCAACCCACTTCGTGAAATACTCAATGGCGGTTATGATGAATTTGTGTCCATCAGATGACACAAGATTAATTTTGCCAATAATGTCTAAGCCCCATTTTGAAAAGGGCCAAGGAGATGAAATAGCCTACAGTTCTTGTGCAGGGGCATGGACAAGGTCAGCATGTTTCTGGCACTTGTCGCAATGGCGCACATAATCATGTGCATCATTCTCCATGGTAGGCCAAAAGTATCCTATCCTAAGGAGCTTTTTAGCAATGACACTACCACTGAAGTGTCCTCCACAAGATCCATCGTGGGCTTCACTCAAAGCTGATCTCGGATTCTTCTAAATTCAAACATCTCAATAGGATACCTTCAAAAGATCTCCTATATAAAGTATTGCCAATTATTACAAATCGACTTGCTCGTCTACGTAATAACCGACGCTGGTTTCTATTAGAATTGGCAGGGAAAGTCCCATTGTGAAGAAAATCAAATATATCCGTATACCAAGGTTCAGGAGTAGTTTCATTGATTAGAAACACATCCAAAGGTTCTAAGCATGACTTATGTGAAGTGGGTTCCTGGAGTCGATGAATAATGATGGTGGCATATTCGTCATCTAACTCCAAGGGCAGAAGAGATGCAGCTACGGCCATAGCGTCAGCCGCACGGTTGCTAGTTCGAGGAATAGCTTCCAAGGTAACTTGATCAAATAGAGATATTAATTGTAAAACATAGGCTTTATATGGGCATAGTTTATCATCTCTGGTCTGATAAACTTCATTAATTTGGTTTATAACAAGTTGAGAATCACCAAAAACTAACAGATGTTTAATTTTTAGAGCCAAGGCGGCTCGTAATCCAAGGATTAGAGCTTCATACTCAGCAGTATTATTAGTGCAAGCAAATGTTAATTTAAAGGACAAAGGTATAATGTGCTTTTGTGGAGATATTAAAATAATACCTGCACCAGCCCCACTCATGCATCGGGCTCCATCAAAGTATAAGGACCATTGTTCAACATGGTCTAGCCTCTAATTGAAGGCATTCATCTAGAAACTCAATGATGAGGGGATGGGTAGACTCTAAGGGTGCAAGCAGCTAATTGATCTGCTATGATTTGACCCTTAACAGACTTTTGTCCTATAAACGTGAGTTCAAACTCGCTTAGAGCAAGAACCCACTTGGCTGTGCGACCCGATAAATAAGGTCGACTCATGAGATACCGCAAGGGATCATATTTAGCAATGACATAAGTTTTATGACTAAGCATATAATGGCATAATTTTTGCATAGAAAATATGACCGCTAGACATAGTTTTTCTAATGTTGTGTAGCGGGTTTCATAACTAATTAAAGTTTGGCTAATATAATAATTAGCACGTTCTCTTTTCTCATCATCAAGTTGAGCTAACATAGCTCCTAAAGCAAAATCTGAAGCTGAAATATACAGGATAAATGGGCGATCAGGTCTAGGCGGTGAAAGCACAGGTGGGTTAAGGAGGTATTGTTTAAGAAGTTCAAAAGCTTCCTTACATTCGTCATCCCAATTAAAAGGGACATCCTTCTTAAGGAGCTTAAGAAAGGGACCGGTTTTGTCCGCCAACTTATCGATGAAGCGACGGATAGCTTGAAGTTTACCTTGTAAACTTCGTAATTCAGATATATTGGTAGGTGCGGGCATATCAGTGATAGCCGCAATCTTAAGAGGGTCAATTTCGATGCCACGTAAAGAAACTATAACCCCTAATAGTTTACCGGACTTAACTCCAAATATGCATTTGGCTGGATTTAATCGAATAAGATATTCTCTTAACCGATTAAAAACTTTTCTCAAATCATCTAAATGATCATCTTCATTAATAGAGCGAGCTATAATATCATCTACATAATCATGTAGGATATCATGCATCATATCATGAAAAATATAAGTCATAGCTCGTTGATAGGTTGCACCTGCGTTCTTTAAGCCGAATGGCATCACTTTCCAACAAAAGGTACCCCAGGGGGTAATAAAGGTTGTTTTAGCCTGATCTTCAGGAGCTATCCTGATCTGATTATAACCAGAGAATCCATCCATTAGGGACATCATCCCACTCCCAGTAGTAAAATCAATGATTTGATCCATGTTTGGAAGAGGAAAATCATCTTTAGGGCATGCAACGTTAATATCTCTAAAATCTGTGCAAACCCTAACTTTGGTAGCTTCTTTCTTGGTGACTGGAACTACATTCGAAATCCATTCAGCATAATCAATAGCTTGTATAAAAACAACATTCAAGAGTTTTTCTAACTCCCCTTTGACTAGTAAAGCCACTTTGGGATGCATTTTTCTAAGTTTCTGTTTAACAGGTTTAGCATCCGGATGGACTACTAGGTGATGCATGACTACAGAAGGGTCTAAACCTGGCATATCTTCATATGTCCAAGCGAAGACATCTTCATATTCTTTAAGGAATGCAATGTATTGCTCTTGTTTTTCTTGACTTAATTCTGATCCAATATTGATTATGTGGGGACTATCCTCAGCTCCAATGTTGATTTTAATGACGTTTTCTACTTCCATGTGTAGATCTCTTTCAAAATTAGGTGGGGCGGGTGAAACGCCCAATTCTTGTAATTCTTTTAAGGTTAACTTGGATAATTCATCTTGAGGAGTCGTGGCCTCAAGCTGGGCTATAGTAGGTATAGAACCATCAAAATAAAAACCATTGTGTAACATCTCTTCAACGGAGACATCATGGAAAATATCTCCTTCCAACTCATCATCGGATTCAGCAATCATTTCAGGATAAGCTATGGATAGCATATTGCATGTAAATGGCTGATTTTTTAGAGGCAAATCATCACGCCCATCCAAATAATCTTGATAACATATGAGTTGATCATCATCTTCAAAAGGGAAGGGTTGACCCTTACTAGGAAATAGGCCCACACCACATCGGGCGGGCCACGGTTCTACCTCGAAAGGTTCTTTCATACCATTTTGGAAAGGTCCCAAGCCTTTCCCTTTATATCCCATTTTAAGCATTATAGGTTTAGCTTTAATATACTCATTAGTAAAATAACATCGAGCATATCCATCATGATGAGTTTTGATATTCCTAGGTATTCTTCCCTAGTCATATCCTTTATAAATGAAGGCACAACTCCCGACTTGGTAAGTACTTCCCATAGGTTGTGGGAGGCCCAAAGTACGAGGAGATGGCGGCAAATTACTTAAGATAATGGAATTTTGCATAGAAGCATTTGTTTTTTCTGATATAAGAATTTTAGATAAATCAGGTAAGAGTTCATCAGAAAGAGCATAAGATGTAGAAGGATCATTCCCTATATCTTTAGATGTGGAAGGTATGATAGATGTAGATAATGTGGAGGTGTTAATAGATGGGTCTATAGGTTTTGAAATTATAGGGATGGAACATGAAGGATTGGTTGTGGATTGAAGATCTTTTTGAGGTTCTAGAGTGGTTTGTTTAGAAGATTGTTGATCTATATATGAGGGTGAAATTAATGGAGGAGAAATAGATGAAGTTATGGGTGTGTGTTTCATAGTTTTAGATGAAAAATAAGAATTAGGATGTGTGGATGACAGAGCAGGGCAAAATTGAACTCCAACAGAGTTCTGCCAAAGCACACATATCAAAGGGTCTAGGATCACCATGGATAGTGACCAACTGATTTTTAAATTCGAATTTAACACATTGGTGTAAAGTTGATGGGACAACCCGCATTGCATTGATCCAAGGACGACCCAAGAGTATATTGTATGATGCGGGGCAATGTACAATAAACACGGTCGTATCTAAGGTTCTCGGACCAACTTGCAATGGGATGGTAATAACTCCACACGTTTCTTGTGTTTCGTCATTGAAAGCTTTTATGATCATGTCGATTTTCTTCATTTCATCACTTCTAAACCCAAATCTCTGGTAGAAGTCAAAAGTGCAAATATTTAGAGATGAACCATTATCAATCAAAACTCTTTTGACTACTACATCTCCTATTAGGGCAGTAATATATAAGGGGTTATCCTTATGTAAACTATGTTGCGGTATATCTTTATCTCGAAAGTCAATACAATCGACTTCTCTAGTGATGATAGTATTGGCCATGGCTTCAGGTTGAATGTTTTGTGGTACCATCATTTGGCTTAATGTAAGCATTAATTCATCTCTATGGGTAGGAGAAGATCTTAATAAATCCAAAAGGGAAATTCTGGCTGTAGTATTGGATAATTGCTCATTAATATTGTAAGGGGGTTTAGGTTGAACATTAGGAGCATGATTCCCTTTATTGGGATTTTTCAAAACAAATGGGGTTGATCCATCGTTTTGAATTGGTTCTTGTTGAGAATTTTGAGCTTGTTGTCTGGTAATGGCTCCAATGGTACCTACAATGTTATATTGAGGATGTTGAATAGGTCTTGGTCTAGCATTTATAGCTTGTTCATTAGAAAGGAACTGATTAGAAGAGGGTCGAGTAGTAACTCTTCTAGGAAATGGTTCTTCTGGAACCATAGCATCTGTGATAGGTTGAATAGGATCTGATTCATTTTTAGAACTATTCGATTGGTTTGAGGTGATGTCTATTTCACTTTCAATATCTGATTCTACATCACCGAGATCCGGTGTTTGAATATTATGTAGGGGCCTGGTCGTGACCATGGATAAAGTTGTGTCAAATTTTTGTAAATCATGATTAGGTAAATGTCCGCTAATAGTTCCTACATATCGGGTAGGAGGAGGAACATTATGATGCTCAATTTGATTGGCCACCTCTTTACCATGTCTTGGTAAAGGATGTTGAAATATATCTAATGATTGATTAGCATTTTGATTTTGATTTTGGGGAATGTTCTTTTGAGCATTATTAGGAGCATTTTGTTTAGGTTGGAAGGCTTGCACCTCCATCTCATTATTATCAATCAGATCTTGTATTTTATGTTTTAACCTTTTACAAGAGTTGGTAGAGTGTCCAGGCCCTCTATGGAAATCACAGTGTAAATCGCTTCTGTATCCGGGTATGGTTGGATCAGGTTCCCGGATAGTCGGTAATTGAATCAAACCTCTTTCGAGTAATTGAGGTAAAATAGTTGATAATGGTTGATTCAATCTAGTAAACTCTCGAGGAGGTTTATCAAGAGGTTTCAATATAAATTTTTTTGTTGTCTTCATTGTATTGATATTAGCAACATTTCTATTGTCAATGACTCCGTCACCTACAACTTGTTTGTTTTTATATTGATTTCTGGATGTTTTCTCATCATCTTTCTTCCTAAGTTGGCCTCTCCTAATGAGGGCATCTTCTACTCTTCGAGCTAAATCTATAGCCTGATCGAAGGTAGTTAAGGTAGCAGTTGATAACTCATAAGATATTTGTTCTTGCAAATTATTAATAAAAATGTCCAACATTTCCCTATAAGGTAGCACAAAGTGCAGTTTTCCTGTCAACTGCCTCCATCTAGCTAAGAAATCCACAAAACATTCATCTTTGTCTTGTTTTAAGTTGTATAAATCTTTAATGGTTACATGCCTCTCGATATAGGCACTAAATTGATGCACAAAAGATTCAACGGTTTCTTCAAAATTTCTCAAAGAATGAGTGGGCAATTGATAGTACCACTCTAATGCCATTCCTCCTAAACTTTTTGGGAACATTTTTAGTAATAACAAGTCATCATGTGATATATCATGACATGCTATCCTAAACATGCGAAGATGCTCTATGGGATCTTCAGTTCCTTTATATATAGGCAGGACGGGCATGGGAAAATGTTTAGGGTATGGTTGTGCTACAACCATAGGATCTAGAGGTTGACTACACATCTCTCGATAATTGTACGAGGGACGGTAGGGATCTATCTGGTCCATGCGGGAAGCTAACTGTTTCACCATGGCTTCCAGATTATTGGTTTGCCCACCATATTGGTTCGGTAGGGCATTAATATGAGATTGGTGAGCATATGATGGAGGGACATGCATATTAGATGCTATATTACTATTGTGTAAATTGTTGGTAGGAAGGGTGTTATGAAGAAGTTTTGAAGTTGTATTATGTTGTATCCCAGATTGTTGGAAATTGGTGTTTGGCTTCATTTTAGGTTTTTGTCGATTTGAAGCATATTGATTAATAGTTTGGTGAAATAAAGCAGTGAATGAAGGTCTCTTTTGTGTGGGCATGATTTTAGGCTCAATAACAGGTTCCTTAGGAGGTTGGGTAACCTGTTGTTTTTGCATATTCTGAATTATAGCGGCCATATCCATATTGGATGGCCCAGCTTTATCACTTTCTTGATCAATGAAAGACAAGGGATTAGTGTGTATGTCAAACATATGTTCCATGGCTGCTTGAGTGTCACTAATTTGTCCCCTATCAATACGAACTGCCATATTAAGAGCACCAATATTATTATTGAAGAATTTCCAGAAATGATCTAAGTTATCAAAAGCAATAGTTCCATCTGAAGCCATTCTAGGGGATGAGGATCCTTCCTCTCTAACATTTTCTTGTTGTTCATTTTCTTCAACCAGGTCATCTTCTGGCTGTTCTAGAGTTTCTTCTTCTGGAATTGGATCCTCAGGAAGGGTATTTAATTTTTTATTTTTCTTGCCTAACCAATCTTCTTCTTCTTCTTCTTCGCTTTGTTTACCATTCCTAAGTTTAGTCATTGTGCTTAAACTTAGATTTCAGCAAATATATATATATATATATATATATATATATATTATATATATATATATATATATGCAACAAGCTTAAGAGGTATATATTTTAATTATATACCTACTATAATATTTAAAATGAAATGTTTTGGTTTTTGTTATGTTTTTTAGTTTTTCTTGTTTTTTGGTTTTAATAACAATATTATAAAGATAACAAACAACACACAAAATGCAAGAAATAATAATAATGAAAGCAATGATCTAGTTTTCTATAAACAATTTATAAATATCATTAATGGGCTCAAGTTCTTCAGGAGTCATGAAATGTTCTTCTTCAAATTGAAAATTTTCTTTCAAAAATTTGATAAAAAGTGCTATAGTGATATTATCTATTTCAGACTCTGGTTGGTAGAAATAAAGCTCATGGCAATACTCTCGATATAACATAGCTCTAGGAACTCTATTCCATATTTCTCTATCTGTAAGAACGACCTCTTGGTCTTCTACATGACCTAGGAATTGGTGTATAATGGTTGCGTTCTCGAGGTATTCCTCGAAGGTGAACAATTCTGAAGACACAAGAGCTCTCCTATAAGCTAACCACCTATGGCAAGCTCTCTGAAGTTCATGATAAAAAATGAGTTGATGAGGATCCAGGATTCTATCTAGGGCAAGCCTCTTGATTTGTTTAAGTTCTGTTGACCTAGATGAAATGACACCTAGTCTTCTATCAAGTTCGTCCCACAAAAGTTGGTTTCTATCTCTGTTTCAGGCACACTAAGCACATAATTGATTTCTATGGCTGCTAATTGGTTTTCAACATTTATAGTAACTGCTAGTCTTTTCTTAGGAGCTACCATCTAAACATGATATGCAACTTAGTAGTTTTCTAATGATTTTAAATGCATCTATTTTTTTTTTGTTTTTGTTTTCAAAAGGTTTTAGTTTCACGTCGGGTTCACCAAAATGTATCGTTCCAAATTTTTCACACCCTTACCTTCAGGCTATAGGATCCGTGCCCGGAAGGGGGATGTGAAAAGGATGGGACAATACCTCGGACTGAGAGGCCTTGCGAAGGTCCCGCCTCTCGGGGGAGGTGTATTATGGTGATTTTTCGACGGATGGTGGGGTTCACCAGGAAACGTTTAGTGGCACCACGCCTAGGTTGGGAATGTGTTTGATGTGTTCAATTTTATCTTTAATCATCCAAAGCCTAGGTTTGGCCAAATGAATCTAAGTTGTTCTATATGAAATGCAGTTTTAAATACAGAAAACAGAATTAACAGAAAACACAGAGAATAAATTAAATGAAGAAATCCATACCGGTTCCGGATGTCTGATGGAGGTTCTAATTTTTGAAGCAGTCCAAGATCGTCTAGAATTTGACAAGATCGTCTCCTATCTGACGAGATCGTCTGAGATCTGACGAATTCATTAGAGACCTGCAAACAGAGAAATAGATACAAAATACCAAAAATGCAACTATTCTGATGAAGGAAAATGATGTAAAATAATGATAAGGATGTTAATAAGATAATCCTGAATGGAAATGCAAGTGAATTGCAACACTTTAATAGCTAATCATGATTTGATTATGCAATTAAACTACATGGGTGAACTCCAAGATGCAAGATAACAAGAAATAATAATAAAACTGACTAAATGCAGAATAAAATAGCAGCAAAGTATAGGAAAAGCGCAAACTCTGGGCACTGATTGCCCCCAATGCAGACTGCAGTCGAAATCATCTCGGATTGGTACGAAATCATCTCGAATTGGACAGGATCATCTACGACGATCTGAGCTTGCTTCGACTGAAGAATGACAAGGTTCCTGCAAGAAAATTTGGAAAGCACAAATGCAGATGGTAATCCAGGGTATTCTAATGCATGTAAAAGTCAAGTTACAGGAAAATTCAGCCAGGGGATGTCAAAGGGGGGTCCTAAGGTTTAAATGGGCTTAGGAGGGAGGTTGGGAGGTTGGAGATCATCCTAATTTGGAAGATCTCCAATGGGGGAGGTCTCTAACGGCATAGACACGCTTCTGCCCAACTTAGAGACGCCGTTGAAACAGAAGCTAATTATGAAAAATTAGTTTTGGGACAAGATCGTCTGGACGTCCTAGCCCAGATGAAATCGTCCGATCTGAGGCGATATCGTCTGATCGGCGACGATATCGTCAAACGGTCACAACAAACTCTAAAAATGGCACGAAAAATGAGGAAACGGGTTAAACGATGGTTTTGGAGCGGTTTTGGGGTTGAATTTGAATTTGAATTATTACTAAGGTAATTTTAATTATTGCTAAGTTTTACTGCGCCAATTTTAGGGTGCTACAGTTTCATCCTTTCTAGATGTTCTTGCTTGCTACTCTATCTTGGCGTTGGTTAAGGATATCCTCCTATTTGTTTTGTTCTAAGGATAGCCTCTTGAGGCTTGTTTTGTTGATCGGTTTTTTCCTAAGGATTTCCTCCTCTATGTTTTGTTCTAAGGATAGCCTCTTCAGGTTGGCTTCAAATATTTTGAGTTTTTGGGCTATCAAAGCCATTTTGTAATTAGGTTTTGGGATCCTTGTAAAACCTGTTTTTAATACAAATATTTTAATCAGGTTTTTACACAGATTTTTATAATTTTATTTTTTCACATTTTGGAGGTAAAATCATATTTTTAAACTTTGCATTTCCATTCATAAGCATAAGATGACCTTTCCTTTATGAAAAATTCAATTTCATTAAAGGGGGGTAATTTTTATGGCATTTCATTGGCCATCATTTAAGAGCAATAAATACCCTTCTCTTTATGAAAATTCTGATTTCATCAAAGAGAGGTAATTTATCATTACATCAAAGGCTAGTGTTTTAAAACATTAAATTATTTCTTCTTTATGAAAATTGATTTCATTAAAGAGGGATAATTCATAATGACATTATGAGGCCATTATTTTAAAGCAATAAATTGGTGTCTCTTTATGAATCGAAGAGGGACAATTTATTAATTATATCAAAGACTATCTTTATCTTCATGATAGAAGCTACATTTAATGGATCTTTTCATCATTTCATATTCACATTCATAGATAGGTTTTAATCTTCTACTTCATGCTTAAAGTAGGATTTAATACAAGATAAAACTTGTTTAAAATCTACTTAATAAAGGAAGATAAAATCTACCTAAAAATATTCAAGATAAAAGAAATTAAGGCTTTACATCATGGTCATATGAGGGCCAATTCATATTTGCATTTAAGTTTCAAGAAAAATCATTAATATGACATAATAAAATGAACCAACACATGCCCCTTGCTAATGATTACTTGTAATCACTAAGGTGTTTCTAGCATTCATCTGATATACCTTCATTGAGATTACTAATACACATGTGCAATGCTTACATAGCAGAACCTTGGAGAATCTGTTTTGATTTCTATTTTCTTTGCAAGAGAAGATTTTGTGATCAAAATCCTAAGTTGAGTGTGGTTTTGCATTTAGGTAAAATTACCACTCAACAAGACCAATCAAATTTTGGAATTGTACTTTGTCTGAACCAATTAAATTATACCACATGGCCTAGGTGAAAATTCAAAAGTGGTTTGAAAGTTGAGGTCCTTTGGCAAGAGTATCTTCTAATAAATATATATTGCTATGATTCTTCAATGGAAACCACACAATTGTGAGTCATGTGATATGGGGAAGGTGCACAATTTTTATTCAAAAGAGGATGCATAGACATAAGAGGAAATTATGACCTTAGGAAGATATGATAATTTTCATCAAGATATTCCTTTAACATTATAAGTTACAATAATTTTCTAAGGTGAAGCCTTGAAATGGACTTTGGCATATTTTGCCTTCAATCAAATTTGGGTGCTCGAATTCATCTAAAAGATTTTTTTATCACTCATTCATTTAGGAGGAAACCTTTAAGTTGGTGCATTAATCAACTGGGATAAATTTTGTTGTGACATTAGGCCTAGGAGCATAATGAATGGCATGAGTCTAATGTATATGACTTAATATTTTGGTTATGAAATTAAAGCAAGTAAGGGGAGTTAAGCATATGTGTTTTTGACCCTCACAAAAAGAAAATGAACCATGGGGTTTAGGTGTATGACTTAGGGGATCAACTTGCCAAGAAAATATTAAAGTGGTCATAGTGGGGAGACTTAGACATTGTGTGAGACTTTTAGACCCTAAGGAATAATCACTACGATGATGACCTAATGTAAAAACCTTAATGAAAAATTATCATTTAAAAAAAAGAGGGGAAATTTACTTTATATGGACGTAACCTTGAGACTTACACATTTAATAATTCAAATTTTGGCCATTAACTTCTTAACCAATAGGAATAGGACGCTTAAATTCCTTCGTTCAAATATGAACCACACATTTCCTAGCCAATCAAATTTCAACGCTTAAAACTATCCACTTCATTCTAAACCACTCATATTTCTAGACAATCGGGTGTCAGTGTTGATGTTCTAGCGAACCACTTTGAACTGTCTATTTTCCTGGCCAATCGAGTGCGAATACTGATGTTCCAGTGAGCAAATATTGTCCATCCATTTATGCCATGAGGACTTTTGTTGGGTTTTTAATTATTGGAAATGTTTATCCATTGTGTCTATAACCTCAAACCTTAGTATATGCAAGGATTTATCATTTGGGTGTGAGGCTAAGGCGAAAGGGGGAAATTTGAGTCTATGTGTTGTCGATCCTTGAACCTAGATGATGGGATACATTATTTTTTGGGAACTTCTAAGGTGTGGATATTATGAAATGTGTAGGGAAAGAAAGATGTATGAAGTTAGGAAAAAAATAACCAATGGGCTTAGACTTGGGGATTTATGATTTTTATTTTGTGTGACTTAAGATTTTAACCTTAGGAGTTGGTATGGCTTTAGGGGAGACGTGAATGATTTATCTGGGTTTTGACCATCATAAAATAAAACTATGATGAAATTATGCACAACTTAGGACCTTTTAAGAAATATTAAATGGATCCTAGACTTATCATTGTAATATAAGCTCCAAAGGGAGTTTTGGTCCATGAACTATTGGCCCTTAACATTATGAAAGATAAAATTTCCTAAGGTGAAAACCTTATGGATCACTATTAATTAAGGCAAAAGGGGGAACATTTTTTTATATGGATGGGACCTTTAGACTTTAGAAAGTAAGGTGATTTGATGGATGGTTATGGTTCAAAAGTGGGAGCGCGGATAAATGAGGATTGTTTATTATCTTTGGACCAATAAGATTTAGGTTCTTTAGGTCCCATGAAAAAATTTGAGCCACACCATTTTTGGCCAAGTAGCTTTTTATGCTTAAACTTCTGTGATGCAATCTACACCACTCATTTTATGTCCAATCAAAAGGCTACACTCAAACTTCTCTGATGCAATCAACACCACTCATTTTTATGTCCAATTAGAAGGTTGCGCTCAAACTTCTTTGATGCAATCCACACCACTCATTTTTTTTTTTGTGGAAAACATCCCAAAAGGGATGCCACTTTCGGGTAAGACCCAAGGAGGCAGGGGTATCCATTCCGCCAAAAACGCCCAGGACTCGGACCTGGCCTACCACCTTTGACATACTCAAGGAGCAAACAAACACACAAAACCAATTTAAAAATAAGTAAATAACAACAAAAATAATAAAATAAAATAAAAAACATGCTCCTTGAGTGTGTCAAAAACAAAAGCACAACCAAACACACACAATAAGATAAAAGAAACCACAACACAAACCACATAGAAAAACACAAGAACCACATAACAAAACACAAACAAGACAAAAACAACATAACACTACAAAGACATAACCCAAAAAAAACATGAAAAATAAACACAACCAAAACCTAAAAAATTAAAAATAAAATAAAAATAAAAATAAAAAACAACCAACAACAGACAATAAACAAAAAAAAAAAAACATAGAAAACACACAAATAACACAAACAAAGAGAAACCCAAGAACAAGAACAAAAAAACACAAGAACAATAACAAAAAACATAAAAAAAAAAACAAAACAACAAAAACACAAGAACAACAAAAAACAACACAAAGAACACAAAAACAAAACAAAACAAAAAAACCCACCCACCTTAAAAAACTAAACAAAAAAACAAAAAAGAAAAAGAAATAAAAAATGAACAAAACAATGACCTATCTAGACCAAAAGACTATTAAGGCAAGAATCAATAGAGGAAACAAAATAAAGAATAGAATGAGCTAGGGAACTAAAAAAACTGAATGAACCAAAGAGAAGCAAAAAAAAAAAACAAGAAGAAACTAGGTACCTTCATAACAGGAGCCATCCAAAGAAATGATAGAAAGAAGAGCTTCCCTAATTTGAGAAGCCCACCATATAGGAGGGTGGCCATAACAAGTAAGATCACCTTTGTCCAAAGCCCAATTAGCTAAAGCATCAACACTCTTGTTTTGATCTCTGACCACATGATTGTAATCAACTTTCAAAAATCCCATCCGGATTAACTCAATCTTCTCAATAATTCTTTTTATTCTCCAATCCACCTTATGATTCTTAGAAGGAGTCTTCAAGAGATTAATCATAAGTTGAGAGTCGACTCAACTAACACCTTTTCCCATCCAACCTTAGTAGCCTCCCGAAGGCCTCCCGAGGATACCATACCCCTCAACAAGGTTATTGGAAAGAATACCCAAATTCTCAACAAAAGTAAAAACCAGGGAGCCATCTGAAAGTCTACCAATTCCTCCCACACTGGCTTTTCCAGGGTTCCCTCTAGAGGCTCCATCAGTATTGACTTTTCCAAAATCCTTAGGAGGAGGTTGCCAATTTCTATTCCTATCCATCTTACTAATACTCACATTCCCTTTAAGTTGGTTGCCCTTAGAAGGTTTAATCTTCAATATTTGCATCACTTGATCCCATATTTGGTGGGAGTTTTGGGGGTGATTAAGGAGATGATGGACTGATTCAACTAAGTTGGCTATGGTCTTTTGCCAAATATAGTGAATATCCTTCCTATCTTGATTAAAAATTTGGTTGTTCCTTTCATTCCAAATATTCCAAAGAAGAATGGTAGAACCCATCCAAACTAACCGCCTAATAAAATGATCAACACCCTCTTGATTAGGCCAATCCCTCCAAAGCTGTTCAAAAGTAAAAAAATTGGACCCCTGTAAGCCAAGTAAAGTGGCCATTCTCCTCCATAGCTCAGAGGCTAAAGTACACTCAATAAAAATATGGTTGATATTTTCTACATTCTCTTCACACATTTCACATCTAAAAGGGCCATGAAAACCACGCTTCATAAGTTGCTCACCAGTAAGCACCCTACGATGCAATAAAAGCCAATTAAAGAACCTCACCTTAGGCCAGAGCTTTTGAGCCCACAATCGAGAAAATATGTCAGAAGAATGGTTGGGATTATTATGGCATAAGGTCAAATAACCTTGAGCAACCGAATACTCACCCTTAGTAGTGTTGTTCCATCCAAAACAATCTTTTTCATGGGACCAAGAGAGGGATCTCATATGAAGGATGCCTTGGATATCTTGTCTTTGCCTTTCTGGGATTTGAATAGGCCAGTCCTCAATAGGGATCCAATATCTACCAACCTTTGAATTACCAAGATGGTACCGACAGTAATTAGCCACCTTTATCCAATTAGCTCGGTGAAGCTCCTCCATCCAAGGCCTCCAATCGGGAAACCGAGTTATCAAAGGCTTGTGACCATCCCAAGAATCTATCCAAAAATTTGCATGTTGACCATTATGAATGATCCAAAATAATTTTTTCTTTATCAAATCCTCACCAGCCTTAAGAACTGCTAAAATGGGAGAACCTTTGGTAGGAAGTTGATAGCGAACAAGGTCTTCGGGACTTTTGTTCTCAGCATATTTAGCACGGAGATTATTGGCCCAAAGAGCATTGGGGTTATGCAACATCCTCCAATATAATTTAGCAGCTAAAGCTTTGTTGTTATTAATTGAAGACCGTAATCCTAACCCCCCTTCACTCTTAGGAAGACATAAAGTATCCCATTTCACCAAGGCCCATTTTCTTTTCTCCTTAGTACCACTCCAAAGGAAACGATGACTGATTTGATCCAATTCTCGAAGAACAACCTTTGGGATATTCAAAATGGAAGAAACATAAATAGGAATAGCTTGAAGGACTGATTTTACCAAGGTGATTCTACCCCTAGAAGAAAGCCACTTGTTGGTCCACTTTCCAATTTTCTTCTTGACTTTGTCCAACAACCAATTCCAATCTTTATTTTTCTGCCTTTGAATATTTATGGGAATACCTAAATAAGTGATTGGAAGAGAGGTCTTCTTATATCTTAGTTTATCCAAGACCATGGATTCCTCGTCTAGCAGAGCAAGTGAAAGAAAATAACTTTAGATTTGTCTTCATTGATCAACCGCCCAGATAGCCTTAGAAAAATAGCTAATGATTTGCTTAATATTAGAAGCTTCCTTAACCGTAGCTTTACCTAAAAGAGTAGAGTCATCCACAAATTGAAGATGAGAGATAGGTCTAGCTCCATGAGCAATGGTAACTCCCTCAAGGGTTTTGTTTTCCCTCTTTTTGGTTATAGTCCTACCCAAGCATTCAGCAAGAATGATGAATAAATTAGGGGATAGCGGGTCACCTTGCCTAATACCTCTAGAAGCTGGGAAAGACCGAGAAGGCCCGCCATTGATAAGAACTAAGTAGGAAACTGAAGAGATACATCCCATAATCCAATCCATCCAATCCTTAGAGAAACCAAATTGCCTCAAAACTTTGATAAGGAAGTGCCAATCCACTCGTCATAAGCTTTGGATAAGTCTAACCGAATGAACATGGAAGGAGAATTTTGCATATCCATGGAATGGATGGCTTCCCGAGCAAGAACTATCTCATCTACTATTTGACGTCCTTCCACATAACCCCCTTGCTCTGGGGAAATAATCTTATGCAAAAGAGGCTTCAACCTTTCTCGCCATGATTTTAGTAATGATTTTGAGAAGAACATTACATAAAGCAATAGGTCTAAAAGCTGAGATATGATCAACCTCTTGAGCTTTTGGAACAAGAGTAATATAAGTTTTATTGATAACCTTCAAAATTTCTTTGGCTTTCCTGGCTTCTTCCACCACCTCTAATAAATCAACATGAAGGATATCCCAGAACTCTTGGTAGAACTCAATAGGAAAACCATCGAGACCTCGGGGTTTTCCCTTTTTGCATTTTAAAAACTACTTGTTGAAGCTCATTGATAGTAACGAGAGCAGTCAAAATAGAGTTCTCCTCAGAAGTGATAAGAGAAGGGATTGCTTGAAGAACATTATATTGTGAAGCCGAGTCAAGGGGAGTAGCAAAAAAAATATTGGAAAAGTAATCAACAACAATAGAGTTCATGCCATCCCAAGTATAAACAACATCTCCAGAATCTGATTTTAAGGAAGAAATAAAGTTGTGAGATCTTCGAGCTAGAAGATATTTGTGGAAGAAATTTGTGTTTCGATCTCCTTCTTTGAGCCATTGAATTCTAGATTTTTGCTTCCATAAGATTTCTTCTCTTTTTTCCCATTCCTCTAACCGAGTTGTGAGTTTAATTTCATCTCGCACTTCTCTTCTCTGTGAGGCCATCTAAACGGATTTTCTTATTCAAATTTTCAAGATGAGCAATAACTTCATTTTTTTTTTATGAACATCCCCAAACTCTTTCCAGTTCCAAGTCTTGATTTTGGATTTAATGTATTGCAGTCTTTTGGCAAAATAGAACATCTTAGTCCCATGCCTAGGTTTACCTTCCTTCCACCATTGTTGCACATGAGGTCTGAAGGAAATGTCTCTAAGCCACATTAATTGAAAATGAAAAGGAGAGAAACTCACATTGGTTTTCCACATTTCCACCATGATCGGCCAATGATCCGAACCAACATTATTAAGAGTCTTCACTTTAGGAATGTGACCATGGATTAAGAAATTTTTAGAGAGCAAAAACCTATCCAATCTCTCCATTATACAAGCTAAGCCTTGCCTTCTGTTAGACCAAGTCATAAGGCCATTATCTCAGTTGGATATCCACAAGATGGAGGTTTGCAATATATTCGCTCATGAGGTCAGTGCTTTTGTCCAAATTTCTATTTCCCCCCTTTTCTCATCCAGAGAGAGGATGGTATTGAAATCTCCTCCGATCAAGATCCAAGCTTTAGGAAAATGAGAGATAATATGAGTAATATCCTTCCACTTTCTTCTTTTTTCCTCCAAAGAAGTCGGAGCATAAACAGTAATGCAGAGCATAATCTGGTTGGAATGTCTACTTTGAATAGCTATAGCCAACAAACCCCAACCGCCAACCATATGGTGAATAACTACCTCTTTTGGATCCCAAAGACAAGCAATGCCACCCGAAGTCCCTTGGGAACTGAGGGAAACCACTTTTCCAACTAGCCAAATTTTCTTGGCAATTAAGTCCATATCCTCCATTGACATCTTTGTTTCTTGAAGGAAAACAAGATGTGGATGATTTACTCGAATCATTCTTCTAATTTCATTTTGTTTTGAAAGACTCCCTTTGAGTCCTCTAATATTCCAAGTGATGATCTTCATTAATACCAGGGCTAAAAAAGTTGGGAAGGGCATTAATCTTACCTTCCTCTACAAGCTTTTCACCTTCTTTTACCATATGATATTGATTGGTCTTGCGACCTACTTTTTGATTAGAATCCATCTTCAATTTTTTTTTCCCTATTTCTTGACTTATTCCAATTGAATCCGAGATGGCTTCTAACCTTGAAGAATGCTCGTACACAACCAAAATTTTACTAGATGGTTCAACGGAGTCTATATTGGGACCTGCATTATTTGAAGTTTTGACATTTGAAATATTGTTTTTCTTGTGTAAATTTTCTCCTTTTTTTTTCTGTTGAAAACCTTTGATTTGTTGGTTTGTCTCTGGAGTTCTTCCCTTCATATTTAAATTGTGTTTCTAAGATTTCAGTTTCCATTATTTCCTCTTCCTCACTTGGGACATCATTTGTGGAAAGGATTTCAAACATATTAGCAGATGACTTTGATTGATCCTTCATAACTAGTTTTTTCCGAGTGTTCTTCTTCTTAGGTATTTGGAAACTTTCTGAGTTTATATCTTCTTTCTTTTGATCAAGAATTTTATTTGGGCAAGCACCGGCCAAATGACCATATTCATGGCAAATTCTACAACGAAAAGGAATGTTCTCATAGTCCACTACTTGCTCCCAAGTGTCTTCCCCAAATTGTAATGTGATATTTTTAGGTAGGGGTTTGTCAAAATCCATTAAAACACAAATCCGAGCATAAATAATATGTTCAAAATTTTGAGTACAATCAGCAATCATCATAAAAGTTCCTAAAGAGTTTCCAATTGAAGAAAAAATAGTAGGATTCCAAAATTCAATAGGGAGGCCAAAGAGTCTAACCCACACGGGAGCTATAGAAGGCATCTCTTCTTCGGCTTTAAATTTAGTATGCCAGGGCTTCATGAAAAGCCCCGCCCTTCCAAAAAACCAAGGACCCCCTTGAAAAGTTTTCTCTCTATCTTCATTATTAGCAAATAAAACAAGAAAATAACCATTTGGATAAATAGAGATTTGTAACTCACCTTTAGTTTTCCAGATTTTTGCAGCCCATACTTTGAAAGCAGATAGACTCGGACGAAAACCCACGAACCGACAAATTAGTCCTCTTTTTTCCAAATCTTCAATGCCAATCTGAATGTTACCCATATCAAGCTTAACAATAGGAGTTCCATTACTGCTTTAAGACATCCTGACTCTATTTTCCTGGGATCAATCTTAGGCATTCTTAGAGGTTTATGGGAAGCCCTAATATTGATATTAGCATTGGGCTGAGGCTGTCCACCATGAAGGGCATCCCTAAAATTCATTTTTGGGACCGAGTCTTCGAAATTCTTACCCTTGATAGGGGTTTTCATAGTAGAATTATTTTGTGGGTGCACCTTAGCACCAGATTCACTTGAGATATGAGCCATTTTTTGATCAACTGCTTGAAACTTGTTTCGTGATCTCTTTAATCCTTGCCCTAGACGTCGTGGAAAGGTATGGTTTTCACTTTTCTTTTGTGCAGCAAATTGGAAGTCGTTGTCACTCAAGTTCACAGTATGATCTGTTGAAAGACAAATTTCTAACCCATATTGTATCCCCTGCAACATTTCCTGCTAAAATATTGAGCATAAACCACAAAAATATTGGCCGCTAGGGCCCGAAGGCCCTAAAAACCAACCTCCGGAGCTGCTTGCACTCAACCCAGATGAAACCCTCGCATAGCCGCTTGCCAAATATATCGTTCACACATAGGGATGCGCTAGGATCTGTGTTGCTCCAAATGATATGAAAATTGGTGGAGATGTTCTAGGGTTTTTCAGGCATCTACCCTCAAAATTTTAGCTCAATCCGAGTCCGGATGAGTGAGATATGGCCGAAACGAGTTCGGAAGTTTGGGCAGTCCTGCAAAAAACGTCTCATCTATCTTTTTTCTATATTTATGAATTGTAATTTTAAATGATCTGATGGATGAATCATTTAAATCCACACCACTCATTTTTATATAAAACCTTAGGTGGAGTTTTAATTATTTGGGACCCTTTTTTCTAATAGGGGTGATGACCTTAGGCCTTAGTAAATGGAAAAAATATTTTGCTTCATGGACTTATTATTTTGGACTAGAAGCTAAGGTGGAAAGGGAGATTTTATCCTATGTGTCGTTGAATCATGATCCTTAGGTAGTGGAAGGTATTGCGAAGGGGACGTCAAGGTGTATATTATGCAAAAAATATTCTAGAGGTGGGGATAAAGATTAAATTTTTGCATGAGTGACTTAAAGGCCTTGAAAGTATTTTTATGACCATGTTTTTCTAAAGATGAAGCTTAATGATTTGGGGGATTATGAAGGGCTATTACCAAGGGGGGCATGCCTAGAAAATAACTTTTGCAAGAAGGGACCTCTGATAGAAGCCATTGAATGTGTGAGCCTAAATGACTTTTTAGGAAAATTCAAAAGAAAATGCTCCTGACTAAGATTAAAATTTTCAATGTACTATCAAAAATGACTACAAAAAGGGAAAATTTTGATAAAAATATGATGTCCATTTTAGGGATTATTGCAAAATTTTGTAAGACTCCAAGGTTAAAGGAAAATGATCTTGAGTCAGATATAAAAAAAAAACAACCTAGACCTAGGACTCCACAAGACACATCAAAGTTTGAAATTAGGGGTAACTCTTAAGTTGGATTATTTAGGATCTAACAAGGAGTTTAACGAGGAAGGACAAACTACTAAGGAAAAAAATCATGTTATATATACTAGGATATGTGTTGCCATGAATAATTTAAAACCTTTAACATAATCCATTAAGATTAAAAATAAATCAAGAGAATGAGATCAATAAGTGGATTATGAAAATATTACACTTTGATGTTGCAAATTGATGTATGACAAGATATTGCAAAGTAAAAATGATGGAGACAAAGAAAAAAAAAACAGTCATGAGACAAATCTCAAGATGAAACCAAGAGACCATAGTATAATAGAAGCTAGATTAGATCAAAGATTTTCCATTCCTAAAAAAGTGGGAAAGAAATTCCCTCTACATTATCATATGGCAAAGGCCTTCGCAATTCACTTGGATCAATCATTAGATAAAAGAAGTATACAAAATATGAGGAAGTACAATCTATAAGTTGAAATTCAAAAGGAATTAAATAAGTAAAAGAATATGTGCAGGTAAATTCTAAAACATAGTATGCATAAGAGGTCAAGTTTAATTGGAGTGAGGAAATAATTGATATAGAAGATCATCCTTTTACTTAGGGTCTCTAGGAAACATAAAGAAGAAAGTTTTTTAAGGCTATTCCTCTAGCTTTAAATTCTCCTCAAAAATATAAACCTATAGAGTCTCTAAGAAATATAAAGAAAAAAGTTTTTTAAGATTATTCCTTCCACTTTAAATTCTCCACAACAACATAAATCTAAACATGATAAGTCTCTTTATGCACGATATGAAAAATTAAAAATATTAATAAATATGAACTCTTGATGCAAAATGAAAAAAAGGAGAAGATGATTCTTGAAGCAAGAACATAGAGAAAAGGAAACTCATAGGGATATTGATATTCAGAAAAATAAAAAAAATATAAAAAAAATATATATTTTTTGATTTGGTAAATGAAGGGGTTTTGAGGTCCCCAAACCTATTACAATAGGTTGAGATAGGGCATGCGAATGCACTAAATCAAAACCAGCCAAGGGGCAAGAATAACAGATCACCCTCAACAAGGTAAAATAGAGAGGGCCCCCATACAAATAACATACCATAAAATCTGGATAACAATAGCTAAAGGAACCAGGTCTCTTTCAACAAAATAAAACAGAGATGGTCCCATACAACCAACATAAAATATAACCTTATATCAATTGCCAAAAGAACATCATAGCATAGCTAGTTCGGGATTTCCATATCCATCTACTTGTTAACCATGTCCCGAATCTTGTTGACAAAGGAGACCACAACCTGCAATGTACCCAAAAGAGCAGAGTGCTTTTCCTCCAGAACAGATAAACACATCACCACATCACCACAAGAGCCGAAAACATCACCATATTGCCAAAAGAGCATACAACGAGGACACCATCAGGACTGAGACCAAGAAATTTTGACCAACATGCACACAAAAATGCCCAACCGAGGATATTCAGCTAAAAAAAGTTCGGGAACTTGTGAAGATCACAAATTAAGATGACCCACTCAATTAAACATAAAATAAAACATCCAGCAAAGAGTCCACGTCGTGAGCTCTCATACCAAGCCTCATGCACAACCAACCAACAGCTACCCGTGATCATCAAAAACAAAAGATTTAAGGTTTTGAGGAAAATTATCAAATCAGACCTCAGGCCACACCACAACAACAAACCAAAAAAAATACACAATTGTCTTGTGTTTCTTGCCATCTAATTTCAAAACAAGTGCTCACTTATAGGATCACTGAAATCCTAGCAAGGTTCAATAATTAAGCTGTAGACTATATTTGTCTTCACCTTTGTTCAAATCTGAATCTCCTTTATGACTATGATTAAAAGTTGACTCCTTTGTAATCTTTACTCACAGAGTTATTCATGCTCTCCCACCTTCACAATTGCCGTAAGTCACTCCTGCATACAGGACAGCTCCAACTCTCCAGATGCAAATGCCATTGCCAATGCTGTTATGAGGCCCTTAAATAAATAGTGACTATGATGATGGGATGATTGTGGTCTCTGCTGATCCATGAATTGGTTTGGCTGGATTGGTATGCATCTTTAGCATTTAATAATTTTCCTTTTTAAATACAGCCTAGTGTCACATTCAATTGTTCGGTTAAATTTTCAATAGTGTCACATTCAATTGTTCGGTTAAATTTTGAATAGAGATTTCAAATGAAAATAAGATTAATTATACACCCTATTATCTTGGTTGTATTCATTTTATTAATATTAATATATTAAAAATACATTAACAATAATGAAGTAAATAATTTTTATAATTTGAACCTTTTATTTACAAGTTAAATAATATAATTGTGATTAACTTTCCTCACCAAAAAAAACTAAATAACTAAATAAATAAATAATATTTTTAATAATAAAATATAATTTAATATTTAATAAATTTATATTTTAATAAAATCAACATTTATAAAATACATATTTAAAGTGTTATTTAATAAATAGAATACAATTTAATATTGATAATAAATTTTTGAGTAAATTAAAGAAAAATACTATTTAAAGGCAATCAAATTAAATAAACGAATATTTGTGCTTGTTGTTTCTTATAATAAATATTATGCGAATATCTGTGTAGTTTGAAATAAATATTGATTGTATATATATTTTATTTAAAATATTAAATTTGGATATTTATATGGTCGACATAAGTATAAATATAAATTAATATTTATTAAATAGTTATTTAGTTTAATTAAAGTGTTTAAAAATGTGGTTGATTTTGTTCAATTTTTTTTATTGATGGAAAGGGGGTTTTGAAAGGTCCTCGAACCTTTTACAATTTTAAGTCAAAAAGGGAAAGCTCAAGCAAGGATCCTGCACAGACACAAAGGAGGGAAACTAAAAGAGAGACATATTACAATGACTACACTTTGATGAAACTAATTATTGATTTGAAACATCATGATGGAGGTAAAAGTCTATGATTTCACTAGGGAAATCACTATCCCAAACTCAAAGGCCTGTCTGGTTCAAGCCTAGGTTCACCATCAGATCAACAGCTTCATTGCCTTCTATGTAAATGTGTTGAACTAAGGAGTGATTGAAAAGTCTGAGAATCCTTTCCGATTCGTCGATAGCAATAGCAACAAACCACGCTGGTGGAGAGGAACCCTTGACAAAGTTGATGGTATTCAGCGAATCCCCTTCGATAATGAGATTGGGGAATTGTCTGTTGATAGCCAAGGTGAGACCCTGCAACAAAGCTTGGGCTTCAAAAAAGTTGTTAGATTTGATACCAATTGCCTCGGCGAAGGCAAGAAGAATTCTGCCTTGGTCATCCTTGATGAGACCTCCCGCACCAGCTATGCCAGGGTTACCTTTAGCAGCTCCATCGAAGTTGAGTTTGAACCAACTTGGAGGTGGCAGGACCCAACGAACAAAGGATCTATCAACTTTGGGGAATTGAGGCTTGGAAGGTCCAGTAAGAAGATTGAACAGAGAAATGAGACGGGCCTCTATGCCATGACCTCGAATTTCAAGGCAAGGAACAAGACTAGCATTCTATCGAGCCAAGGTGAGAATTTTGGCAATGATAATGGCAAGGCTACAGGAGGAGTCATTGAAAGCCCTATTATTCCTCTTGAGCCACACTTACCATAGGAAATACGAGAGACAAAAGAACCACAATGAGTGGAGGCGAATGTGGTAGAAGGGATTAGGCCACTGGGAGTAAAATCCATGATGGAATTAGGTAGAACCCAAGAAATACTGAATTACAATATGAGGGAGGACATGATGGTAGAGGCAAAAGGATAACTCAAAAAGAGGTGGGGGATTTATTCTCAATCGGAATGGCACATATAGCACCTATTGGCAAGGATTAACCCACAACGAGACAAGTTGTCTAAATTTAAGACTTTTTTTTGCACAAGCTAGAAAAATAAAGCAACTTTGGGAATGAGGTGGCGAAACCAAATGAGGTCATTAGGAAACCGGTTTTGCAAAGGTTCTTCCTGGAGGAAGTAGGTATATTTGATAGTAAACTGACCATGATCAGTGGATCCCCATATGACAAAATACTAAGATGGGATGGAAGGGATAATAAAGGTTCTAAGCAAGTCTGAGAGGGCTTTGGCAGGTTTAGTAGAACCAGGGATATCAATGGAGGAAGGAATGGGTTTCCATGAAGGGCGTTGGGCTGTCATAGGTAATAAAGTTGGAAACACATTTCCCAATAGACTGATCAAGAAGAGGTTTAAGGAGACCATGCTCAGGATGATTGATTAGGGGATGATCTAAGATCCACAAGTATTCCAAAAATTGAATGATCTTGCCATTTCCTAATCGCCATCTGAGGTCTTTGGCGAGGATGCTTTTGGTGTAGGACAAGGTATTACAAAATACCAAACCATAAAGATAGTGGTAGAGGTATTTACTTTTGATAATACCAACCCACAGGGCTTTTGAGTCAAACAAGATTTGCCATCCCTGTTAGCATAGTAAAGCCATGTTCATTTTGGATACTTTCCTAAATCCCAAGCCCCCGTGGACCTTCCTTGCACAAAATCTATCCCACGCTACCAAAGTAAATCTATGTTTATTTTTTGATCCTGACCAGAGAAACTGCTTCTAAATGTGTTCAATTTGTTGGAAGACTTCTTTGGGAACTTTGAAGACCGACATGAAGAAGACCAAAATGCTCTGGAGGTAAGCTTAGACTAAATTTGCTTTGGCTGCCTGATTGAGGAAAGCACCTTTCCACCCTACCAACTTTTTCATTATGTGTTGAATGACTCCGTTCCACATTGCCTTCGTCAGTTTTCCCTGAAAGAGGGAAAGACCAAGGTAGATGGCTGGCATATTTGCAATGTTGCATCTCAGAATTTGTGCTATTTTGAGCTACCTTTCTTCAGGAGTATTGATGAAATACAAGTTGTTCTTTATGAAGTTGATTTATTGGCCCATGGCCTCTTCATAGTCATTAAGAATGCATTTGATGGCCTGAGTTTCAGGGATAGAGGACTGGGTGGCCAAGATAGTGGCATCCATGAATTGCTAGTGGGAAAGCAAAATTAGACTAGAAGAGGCTTTGATCCTAAAAATTGACCCATTAGAACACGTCGCCTTGAGAGCTCACCCTAAGGATTCAGCAAGGATGGTAAAAATAAATGGAGACATAGGACCGCCTTGCCCCAATCCCCTATGGATTTTGAAATAGCAAGCTGAATAGCCATTGATAAGGATAGAAAACCAGGTCATGATGAGGCATTCCTTGGTGAGTCTAATCCAATCCTCATAGAACCCGAATTTGGAGAGGAAAACCAACAAAAAATCTCATGAAACTCAGTCAAAGACTTTATTCATGTCTAATTGGAGAAAAAAACTTGTCTTTTTGCTTTTAGATATGGAGTGGATTAGCTCATGAATGGTGATGATACCATATGCCACCCTTGAACAAATCTCCCTTACCATGGGTCTATGATTTGGAGAAGAATTTTCTTTAGGTGATTGACCATCGATTTGGTAAGAATTTTGTATAGGATATTGCAAATATTGATGGGGTGGTATTCTGAGAAGGAATGGCATTCTTGGGATTTGGGAACAAGGGTCATGAACATATAATTGACATCTCTTGGTAATGATTTGGTGCTCTGGATTTCCTGAATAGCAGTAGTGATGTTAGAGCCTATGCTATCCCAGAAGGTCTAAAAAAAACTTAGGAGAAACCCATCTAGGCCAGGAGATTTATCGAAGGACATTGAGAATAGAGCATTTTTTATTTCATCCTAGGAAAAGGGCCTGATAATTTTAGCATTGAAATCAAAGAGGACAAGGTTAGGTATATGGTGAAGAAGGGATTCTGAAATAGAGGGAGGGCATTGGTGGGAAGGCCCGAGGAGATCTTGGAAGTGCTCCACAACTTCAGCCATAATCTCCAAAATATTAGTGGTTATGTCTACATTTCTTCTACGAAGTTCTCTAATTTTGTTATATCTTCGATGCCTGAGGGTGGACACATAGAAGAACTTGGTATTGGAATCCCCTGATTTCAACCATAAAGCCCTAGATTTTTACCTCCAGAATATCTCTTTTTTTTCTAGGATTTATGGAATTCAAAAAGAAGAGATTTCTCACTAGCCCTCAAGTCCTAAGAAGGAACACCCACCTGTATCTAAAGGTCCTGAGAAGGAGCACCTACCTGAAGCTACCTTTCAACTTCATTGAGCTTGTTGATAATAACCTATTTGGTTTCAAAAATATTCCCAAATATTTCTTAATTCCAAAGTTTGAGCTCCTTAATGTAACGAAGTTTCTTGGCCACTAGAGATATGCGAGATCCATCAAAGTCTTGAGGCCACCATTCAATGATCTGATTCCTGATGTCAAGATGTTGGAGACACATTGATTCAAACTGAAAGAGAGGTTTGAAAGATGAATTCGAATGCAAACCTTCAAATATGATCAGACTGTGATAAAAAACAATATTAGAAATGGAAAAAAGGGTAGCATCATCTAGGAGGAGAATGGCTTCCTTGGAAAAAAGAACCATATCAAGATGGATTTGAATGAGACTATCACCACTCTTCTATTTCTCCAAGTGAATATATTGTCCTTGAGTTCCACATCCATAAGCTCAATGTTCTTAATGAAGTCAACAAATGCCTCATAACATTTGGGTGTAATAAGATTCCCTCCAATCTTGTCGGTGGGGTAGATAGGATTGTTGAAGTCCCTTGCAATCATCTAGGATTAATTTGGGAAGGTTGTCATAATATACATAAGATAAGTCCAGACACTGATTGATCTGAAGGGTTATTGGGTGCATAGACATTAGATAACACCCATCTAAATCTTGAGTTCTTGTAATGGAAGAGAATGTTGGTAACACGATCAGAAGAATAAATAATTCTTACTTCAAACTGGGTAGGGTTCCATAGACACAAGAGTCCTCCTGAAGATCCACGGGTAGGACTAGCAATGAAGTTTGAGCCTTTCCATAGGGAACTGGCTATTTTTTGGTTATTATTTGAATCAATCTTCATCTCTTGTAAAAGAATGATACTGGGCTTGTAATCACATCTCATAAAAGAAATTACCCATTTCTTGGTACATCCATTGAGGCCTATCACATTCCATGAGAGGACCTTCATTTGAGAGATTTAGAAGCAGTTTTGCACCCCCCTCTCCCGAGATGTCGGGGTTTGGATCATTTTTCTTCTTTGGATAATGGAGCTTTAGCCATATCTGGGATAGAAGACACTAGCGTGGTCTGGATGCCTCTAGCAATTTCATCCTCAATTTCCTTTATCCTTTTATCCTGAGTAGAGGGACACCCTTTCTTCTTATCAAAACCAAAATCAACCTTCCTTACACGAGAAGAGAAGGAAAAAAGACCTTGGATAGGGGACTAGAGGGCCCTGGAAGGGGGGAAAATGAGATTAGAGGAGGACTGGATGGTCTCATTCTTGAAGGAGAAGTGGGAGTGGTTGTGGGGCTAGAATGAGGGGGTGGGCACATAATCTCATTACCAAAAGGAACCAGGGGGATTTGGAGGTAAAAATTCACTGCACAATAGGGGACTTAGGATATTGGATGAGGGGGTAACCATGGGGAGGGGTCCCCAATAACTCATTCATAGATTCTTCAATAAGGATGCTAAAAATATTAGAGTCTGCAAAATTTGAACTTACCTTATCAAAATTTGGGTTAGCCTCCCAGCCAGAAGGAGGCTTCATTACTTCACCGCTTGAAATAGGAATGACGACAGAGGAACTGCCTAGAGCGGACATAGTGAGAGACCCATACCTAGCCTTAGAAAAAAGGAGTCTTCTAAGGAATTTTTATGGGCCACGATCCTTTTGAGGAATTTTTGATGGGCCATGATCCTTTCTAGAATCTACCTTCAGAGCTGGATAATGGGATTGAAGGTGACCCTACTGCTTGCAATGGATGCAAAAAGAATGATTATTTTCATATTCAAAGGCTTGCTTCCACCTAAAGGAGCCAACAACCAGATCAATGAAATTGGGAAGTTTAGATTCCAAATTAGAATTAACATAGAAGCAGACATAGTTCATACAATATTGAGCTTTGGAAGCTGGATCTATGGCGATGATATATCCAACAGACTCTGTAATGCTTCTCAGAATCCCTTCCTCCCAAAACTGAATAGGAAGACCCAATAGTATGATCCAAATGGGAGCAAGGTTGATGCTCAGGGTTTCTGGGTTGAATGAAGGGTCCCATATTCTAAGAAAGAGACTATGATGTCTGAAGAACCAGGGTGTGCCAGTGAGGATACGACTTGTGTCACCAGGGTTATTCAACCTAATCAGTAAGAAACCCCTAGTGAGAGCAACAATGTCCATGTGTCCATTGGGATGTCATTTAGAAAAAAAATATTTTATTACTATAAAATAATAGTATGCTTTACTATATCCCTGATGGATAGACCACTTATTCAAAAAAGAAAGGTAGTTGCTTATGTATAAAAAAAATAGTATGCTTTACTATCAAATGGTATTAGCTCAACTAGTATAGTCCTCAACATTTAAGGAGGAAACATAGATTCAAACCTTACCAAGTAACACATGGATAATATCCAAGTTGTTGTAATACGACTATGTGATGATGTAATATTGGTGGGGTCTATTTAAATCCCATGTGACCAATTTAAAAAAAAATAGTATGCTTTACAAATTATAGGTTGCAAAGAAGAATATCACGACCTCATTGTAGATACTCAATTTTCAGCACATCATCAAGTCTTTAAAACTACCAAAAACCTACAATATCTAGCCAATCAAGCATCTTAAGACCAAATCTAGGGGCATTTATTGCTCCCAAAGTAGAAGTGTCACTCATAAGGTGGCAGGGTTATGCATAACAACTATTTATCGCTAAATTGGCTAAAATTAGGATTTTTAAAATTTGGAATTGGCTAATATTTGGGACCCTTGACTAGGGCCCATTAGCCAAACAATTTTGGGTGCAAATTGTTTTTTGGGTCGATTTGCCCTAATTTTATAATAATTTGACAATTTTAAGTTTAAATTTTAAACATTGTCCCTAATAATAGTGAACCTTCTACATGCATTTGGACACTATTCACATAGATTTCGAAACCGATTCACCAAATTTTCATTGAAATATTTTGGGGTCATTCCCTTACACATAAACCTATAAGGTGGTAACACCGATGGTATTACTACTCACCTAGCAATGCTTTTTCCAAATATTCAATTTATCATTTTCTTTCCAATCAACCTGACAATGGTCCTTTTGGTACCAGCCTCGAGATCTTTACCATTTTCAGTGCCCTTGATCCTAATGGTATTAATTTTTCAAAAATAAAAAAAGGAAAGGTATGAAATTGACAACTAGAAATTTCTTGTCAAATAAGATGTGATCGTGCCAATCTATCTCGTCATCTCAATTGTATCTTGATTGGCAATCACAATCTTCCATTCTTAGTTGCATGTCAAGCATTTTTATTTTATCCTTAATCAACTCCATGCAACCATGCCCCCTCTTCAACTTGTCAATCTTGAAAATTTCTCCAAAAGATCTTCCAAGGGAGCCATGTCTTCCTATACTGCCAACTTGTTGGGGAGCCTAATCCATCATCTCTTACAATAGTGAAGCCCTACCAAGTTGAAGATCACGTCTTGAATTAGCTAAACCCTTTCAAATCAATGAGTGATTTTCTAACATAGTGAAGCCTTGCCAAAATTAGTATAGAATTCATTTTAATCAAGAAGTTCTCTTTTATTAATGATCCTCTCTCCTCAATTTTGCAAGTTCTCATCACAACATAGTTGTTCATCAAGGCCTTGAAGTTGTAAGCTTGATCTTGTTTGATTGGGTTGTGTTTTTTCTCATCTTTGAAACTTTTATGTTTTGC
The DNA here is from genome assembly GCA_028583015.1 of Wollemia nobilis. Taxonomy (NCBI): domain Eukaryota; kingdom Viridiplantae; phylum Streptophyta; class Pinopsida; order Araucariales; family Araucariaceae; genus Wollemia; species Wollemia nobilis. The sequence continues at coordinate 6,173,222 of JAQPPZ010015032.1, forward strand.
ACTTATCACTTTGTAATCATTTAATCTATTATCACTTTTGTATAGCAATATTACTTTTAGTAACTTATTTTATCAATATCCTTACCCCTTTTGGTTAGGGTTTTTATTAATAATCAAGGGTTTTGTATTCAAATACCCATATATTATATCTATAACTAAAAGCATTATGGGACTATAGTCTTAGTGTTGCTACTGTATCTTGTTTCTAACGCCATTGAGATTGTGATCTCTTAGTTAATAATATATCATATTTATAAAGTTGTCATCCTTTGGAAAAAGTACCACTAGCATTATCACTTTATCTATGGTACTCTTTTTTCTAAATAGACAGTCATCATTTTAGTCTATAATTTGTATTTCCTTTGTATTTATTAATAGGGGTCTAATGTTGATCTTGGTAGACCCCTCTATTAGCGATATTACATTATTTGTTACCTTGAGTACCATTGTAAATATTTAGATTAGAATGTAAGTTTATTATTTAGTAGGTGTCAAGTTATAAAGTGTGTTTATGTGTTATGTAATTAAGAGTGGGTTATGAGTGAAAGGTGTCATGTGTGCAACTATGAATTATGAATGAAAGATGTCAGTATGAAAGTGAAGAGTTGTGTGAGATGTCATGAGTGCAAGTGTGAGTGAAAGATATCATGTATGTAAGTGAATAGCCACGTATTATGTGTCATGATTAGAAGTAAGAATTTATGTAAACATGGGAGACTTTATCATAATGTAAGAAAGGCATATGAAAGGTTGCATCTCTCGTGAGTTTGAAAAGAGCAAAAGTCTAAAGTATTGAAGAGTCTTATGTAAGGTTATATTTTTATGATAAAGCTCTATGCAATGTAACGATAAGAAATGTGAATGTAATGAGATTGTATTGAGAATCAATAAAGCTTTTATTGTGCAATATTGATGTGATTATATTGAATATGTGAGATTATAAGATATTGGATCATAAACATGTGATTTGGGTCCATTTTCTAATAGTGGTATTAAAGCTACACTGGTGAGAACCACTTTAGTTTGAGCCATTCATGATAGAGAGGATGTGAGTTTAGAAGTAGAGGAGTGGAGACTATTTGAAGGAAGATATTGTGGAAGGAGTTGGAGAACAAGTGGAGAATAGCTAGCACCAAAATTTGGTGTAAATTTGGAGAAGAGATATTTTTGAAGGACAATTTGGAGAAGATATTATTGGTGGGTGAATATTGTAGATGAAAATTGCTTGTTGGAGAAATTATTGAGTAGAACAATAGTTGCTTACTAGAGTGGAGGAGATTCATTGCAAGACTGATAATGAGAGAAAACATCAAGCTAGACAACAGTGTGGAGATTGAAGAGGAGTATTTTTTACATAGAGACAAAGACATGGAATATGAACAATGAGAGAAGACATAATGCTAGATAGCAACGTGGAGGAGTATTTTGCATTAAGAGAAGCACTTAGAATACAAGTGTGAGAGTTATATGAGAAAGCACCTGAGACATTGAGGAGAAGCATGTGGAAACATTGAAGATTGATACGCAACATGAGTGCAATTTAGGTTGGAGTAATGGGTGAAGTAATTGATGAAATATTCATTGAGAGGACATATTAGTGCTTGAGAAAATACCCTAAGAGAATCTGGTATGATCAAAAATGTTTGACGCATTATTGTTCTTCAGGAACCTTTTTATAACACTCAAATTCAACCTCAGAATAAAAAGAATTAAAAACTACCCTAGATTTGTGACTAAAGTGCCATATGTGCATGCTAAAGTGAAAAATTTTAGTAGAGGACAAAGTGCCATAAAGGTATATTATTATTAATATTTTAGTAGCTACATATTTTCTTGTTGAGTACATGATCTTTGGATTAAAATAAAATTTTGGGGTATCTTTAATTAAAATGAAGATATAAGGCAATGATTTATTTAATCAGTTAATGAAGTATTGGAATAAATAAGGAATTAAATACTTGAATTGAAGAATGATTTGAATATTGAGTTAATTGAAGTTTGAGTTGAATTAAAAATTTGGAGGGTGAAATTATGAATTTAAAATTGAGTATTAGGGAGACATAATAAGAAATTGAATTTGAAGTTTGAATATTGATAAATTTAAATTTGATTGATGAAAAGTTTCTTTTAAGGAATAATTTGAAATTAAAATTTAGGGAGTTATAATAAGGGGAAAAATGAATTAAAATTGAAATTGATATTGAGAATTTGAAGAAGAAGAATATTATGAAAATTTTCTGAAAGAAGTGAAACTTAAATTTTAAGACTTGGAAAACAAGAATTAAATGATTATTAAAATATTGGAGTAATAAGGAAGTCTACCTAAAAGAAAATTCAAAAATTTTATTAAAAATGAATATATCAAGAAGATCATACAACTCCTAGAATATGGACAAACTAATTTGGGGGTAGGTAAGCAAGACAAGGGAATATCAATTCAAAAAGGGAGTTAAAGCCCAACAGGCAGGTTTGGTAAACAAAAATTTAGCAACAATATGGAGACACTAGATCAACCTAGACTTCAACTATTTTATTGGCTAGTGCATCAAACTAAAATTCTTATTAGAGAGAATTTGCAAAAGAGAAACATAATGAGACGTCATATAGTCCAATATGTTATAAAAGTGAGGAAACAACTATACATCTTCTCTTTGAATACCCAATAGCCCTACAGATTTAGATAGGAGTTGCATCTAAATTTGGCTTAGTAATTACAAGTAACATAAATGTAGAGAATTGCTTAAAACTATAGACACCTAAAATATGTCATGTTGAGGAGACTACCTATATGAACTCCTTTAAGGCCATATGACCCACCTTGGGAAGTCCTAGGGCTCAACAGTGGTTTCACCACTCAAGCAGGAAGGAATTTCCCTTTGCAATCAGGACCATCCCATCAAAGGATGGTCTCCAGAGATCATCTTACCATGAGATGACCTCCAGTTAAGGCCGTATCACCCCAATACAGTTATGCCAGAAGAAAATTCAAGAATCCCACACCATTGTTAAAGCGATTACATGAGCTAGCTAAGCATAACAACATACATAATCAGTTGTAGGGAAGATTCAAGAATGGGTAGTTACCTTTCTTGGATCTAACCACTTCTTGGATTCCCATGCAATATTGAACTCCTATTTAGAGGTCCATATAATGGAACAAGGTATTCATGCATTTATCAAGGAGAGTTATAATTTTCAAGCAACAAAGTGCTACCAAATTTCAACCACAAAGCTTCCAACCCTTTTTCATTCTTTTCTCCATAGAAAGCATGCCAATGGATCATTTTGAAGGTTGAAGATCACATTCGTACTCTTTGTGCAATATAACATCCTTGCTTCAGTATTGAATTCCATCCCTAATCTATTTTCCACGAATGCACCAATTTTTTGACTAGTCCACAAATCAAACTCGACATCGCCTCGTATCAACCAAAAGAGAATTGCTGATATATTAGTGGTCATATCTTTTAGATACGGTATGTAGGTATGATTATCTCTTTCAGAGATGACCCGTAGGTATGAACGTTCTGCACAGAGATGGCCTCATGAGCAAATATTTGTTTCCTATTTTCCTTCTTTTGTTGAGCTTTAGTAGAATTTCTAGTTATTGTTTAGCATAGATAGATTTCACTTTTATGCATGCATTCATCTTATTTCAGTTTCTTTGTCGTTTTTCTTGCTATCAATATGAGCCCTATATCAAAAGGCTCTACATATGATTTTAATGTTCTTTAATATTTTTTGTGTGTGGATTACAAGTATCTAAGAGGAAATAACAACATAAAGATTTACATATATTCATCATCTATTGTGATAGACCTGAAAACCTATCCCAAATTAGTTTGTGGATGTAAAAAGCTTTTGCATAGTACATTTGAATTGTTTTATTTGTAATCCATTGTATCAATATTGTTAGCAATCCCTCAAAGGGGATTTTATTTGTAACCTTATTGGAAAATAAAAAGACATTATTAATAAAATTCATAATTTTATTTTATGTCATTTTTTATATTTATGGTTGCATATTGATTTGCTACATTTCAATATTGTCTTTCATTTCATGGATGTATGATATTTTTAGTATTTCAAAATCAATAGAGCCAAATGTATAAAAGGGGTCTCAAAAGAAATTAATTTATTAAGTATTGATGAGAATCTATCGCTTTCTACATAACATGGGCAATATAGAAAAATATAAATAAATTAATTTTTGAAGGAAAAGGTAACAAAATTGGAGTACTAGTAAGAAAAATTATCTAGAGGATACTTTCAAATACAAAATCAAACTATGAAAAACAAAATCCTAGAAAACTAACTAGTTTAGAGCTTCTCATGCTGCAAAGAATTGATCTCCAAGCTCTACTAGGTATGAACAACACCCTAAAGTATCTATACTTGTGATCCAATACCCAAATCTATTTTTTGATGGTGCTTCAAAGTCTAATCCAAGAATGGCAATGATAGGGGAATCATTTTCCAAGACAAGACAATATTTCTTCTCAATTATAATTTTTTTTTGGGATAAGCTTCCAACAATGTAGCAAAGTGATCAGTTATGAAATTGGTCTCATAATGGTAGCCAAAATGGCATCTAAAATCTACATGTTTATGAGGACTCTAAATTGATAATCTCTTCTCTTGCCAATCAAATAACTTTGTCATCATTGCAATTAAGGATCATCTACATATGCATCAAGTATTTGGAATCCAAATTCACTCAAGTCATTTACTCCCACATAAAGAGGAAGTTTAACAAAGAAGTAGATGCTCTAGCCAATACAAATATATACTCAACACACAAGAAGCTTTATATCACTCATCATAGAGAGGATGGAGTGTATAAAAGAAGACACACAGAAAAGGACAAACAAGATTTACAAAAATAGGTTAGTTGAGGATAGCGAAGTTAGTGAATATGAGATGGGAGGCTCTAATGACAAGAATGACTTTGGGAATTTAGTTTGGGATTTTGATTGAGGAATTCAGTGCTACAACTATGATTAGATATAGATTAGATAAGGATAATAGTAGTAAGACCAATATTTATAATATTTTTTGTAACTGATCTTAGCTAGTTTGATTAGCTAGTAGTCCTTTTCTTTGTTCTTGGCTAATTTTTTGTAATTAACACATATATTTAATTTAAAAAAAAAAATCATACAAGTTTAAAGGACCAAATTTTATGACAAAAATTTTCAAACACAAAAATATTTTCATAGGAATATGATAAGATATAACAAATCACGTGAAATCCATTCAAATAAAAAAATTATAGATGAAGATGATTCATGGTATATTGGTTTAGGTGTAAGTACCACATGATAGAAAATATATATTGGTTTCACTTAATACAAGTGAAAACAAACATACCAATGAAGATAATAAATTTTATCATGTATAGGGATATGGAAATGTCACACTTAGTTTACCATATTCTGAGTGTATATTAGAAAATATACTTTATGTCCACAGGATAACCAATAATATTATCTCTATATATCAATTAGTTGATAGAGGAAGAACTATGAAGTTTAGATATATTAATGGAAATAAGAAATATCTCATTAAGATATAAATAAAATTGAGGCCATGGGTTCCCACAAGAGTGGGATATTTGCATTGGATGTGATAGAAATATCACAAAAAAATTAAATCAACTTTTGCCATAAGAGCAACATCAAAAGAAATATTATATTGAACATAAAATTTTTATGGCAAAGGAATAATAAAATAGGACCAACATCATGAACAATACCAAATCTAGAGTTAGAGGATGAAGATAAGATAAAGACAAGAGACAAAAATTGAAGGCAAAGACCTTCACACAAATAATGTAATACAAAGGGGCTGTTAGTAGTATTATATTATTTGGTACCTTGACGACCATTGTAAATATTTAGATTAGGATATGAGTTTATTATTTAGTAGGTGTCAAGTTATGAAGTGTGCTTGTGTGTCATGCAATTAAATGTGAGTAATGAATGAAAGGTGCCATATGTGCAACTATGAGTTATGAGTGAAATGAGACATGTATGCAAGTAAAGAGTTGTGTGAGGTATCATGTATGGTGGGTTGTCTTCTTCTATTACACTGAACTATTAGGTATAGAACTTCTCTATTAATCCAATTTAGTTCTTTCTTCCCCAATACTATATTGATCATGTCCACATAATTTCTAACCTAGGGATGGATGTCATATTTATGGATAAGGGAATTATATGATATAAATATACTATGATAAGAAAATTGTATAAAATGAAGTGCCAAGCATGTAATGGTATTGAGAAGCTATTACATTTTCGTCTAGGATCAACATGGACTTATTTAACCCAATGACATTTTTGATCTTTTCAGGGGTGGTTTTGAATGTTGATCAGTTTGCATAATCCATGACTACTTTGGTTTGAGGATTGTAGGTGACAACCAACAATCACAAGAGGCTTGAGGAATAATATACCTTGGGATATATTAGCTTACCTAGGTTGCAAGTCCACTTGTTGCAGTATGGACTAGGTTAGTGTCGAGCTCTCTATGACCTTTTGAAACTTAGTAGCCATGGGTGGCACTAATAATATTTTTGTGTCAGCTCGTAGTTGAATATGGCATTTTTTTCTACTTCCCTCTACTAAGTAGGAGTGATTTCTAGATTTGGTCTTGATAACCTGACAAATTTATTTTCAACTTTAGTGGTAACTTTTCCTTTGAATGATTACCATGAGTGAGGTTTTATATTCTAGCTACAATGATTGGAAGAGGAATTTTTGGGTCAACACTTGAGGATGCCATGACAACATTATTCTTTACAATTTCTTAATTATGTGATAAACCCTAGGCTCCACAACTCTGGTGTATTCTCTATTACTCCATTTTACTTGCGGCTTCCTAACTGTAAGTGAAGCTTGAGCACTTCATGTGGATAATAGAAAATTGTGTATGCACTAGCTTTTATTACCTCCAACTACACTTCTTTGATCTCCTAGTTGAGCTTCACCACATTTTATGTGATAACAATATTAATGGTTGTGGCATGGCATTCACATTCTATAATTGGCTAGTGTGTTGTATTCTATTTAAATTGTGACTATTGGTTTCTTGAAGATCAAGTTTGAGCTATATATAAGATTTTAGGCATGTGTGCCAGAAGATTTTGAATTTGTCTCTTTTTCTAGAAGGTCCTTTTTTGTTGTCGAGGCCCAACTTGTTTGTTCTTACTTTGTATATGTTGTATTATTTAGGCCAATTAGAATGTAATGTTCTTCACCTTCCAATTGAATGCATACTATCGGATTGTTTGACAATTATCTTGATCGTTCATCACAAGGGATACATTTGTTAAAACAAAGTAAATCCAATTATATGAACTTACAATTCTCTATCGGCGTACAAGTCTTTTGTATTAGTTTTTGGATGAATCTAGGTCATGCGCTTCTCTTTTAGCGATGTTGTCCATACAATTCATTTTGTAGCCAATTGAAAACATGTGCTCTATTTCAAGTAAGCAAATTTGGGTCATGCGCTTCTCTTTCAATGATGTTCATATCGTTCATTTTTAGACCAATCAAATTTTGGTATTGTACTTTAACTGAACCAATTTAATGGTCACGTGGCCTAGATGAAAATTCAAAAGAAGGTTGAAAGTTGAGGTCCTTTGGCAGGAGTATATTTTGATAAATATATATGGTTATGATTCTTCAATGGAAAGCACACAATTGCGAGTCATGTGATATGGGGAAGGTGCATGATTTTTATTTAAAAGAGGATGCATAGACATAAGGGGAACTTTAGACCTTAGGAAGATACGATAATTTTCATGAGGATGTCCCTTTGACATTATAAGTTATGATAAATTCCTAAGGTGAAGCCTTGAAATGGACTTTGGCATATTTTTTCTTCAATCAAATTTGGGTGCTTGAATTCATTTGAAAGATTTTTGATCACTCATTCATTTAGGAGGAAATATTTAGGTTGGTGCTTTAATCAATTGGGATAAATTTTGTTGTGACCTTTGGCCTAGAAGAATAATGAATAGTGTGAATCTAATGTATATGACTTAATATTTTGGCTATGAAATTAAAGCGAGTAAGGGGAAGTTAATTATATGTGTTTTTGACCCTCACAAAAATAAAATGAACCATGGGGGCTTAGGTGTATGACTTAGGGGATCAAATTGCCAAGAAATATTAAAGTGACCATAGTAGGGAAACTTAGACATTGTGTGAGACTTGTAGACCCTAACAAATAATCTCTACGATGACGACCTAAGGTAAAAATATTTACAAAAAATTATCATTTAAAAAAGGGGGACATTTAATTTATATGGACGTAACCCTGAGACTTACACAATTAATAATTCAAATTTTGGCCATTAACTTTTTAGCCAATAGGAATAGGGTGGTTCAATTCCTTTGCTCAAATATGAACCACACATTTCCTAGCCAATCAACTTTCGATGCTTAAAACTATCCACTTCATTCTGAATCACTCATATTTCTAGAAAATTGGGTGCGAGCATTGATGTTCTAGCAAATCACTTTAAACTATCAATTTTCTTGGTCAATCGAGTGCGAGCGTTGATGTTCTAGTGAGCGAATCTTGTCCATCCATTTGTACCATGAGGAATTTTGTTGGGTTTTTAATTATTGGAAATATTTATCCATCATGGCTATAACCTTAGACCTTAGTATATGCAAGGATTTATCATTTGGATGTGAGGCTAAGGTGAAAGGGGGAAATTTGAGTCTATGTGTTGCCGATCGTTGAACCTAGATGATGGGATACATTATTTTTCGAGTAACTTCCAATGTGTGGATATTATGAAATGTGTAGGGAAAGGAAGATGTATGAAAGACCTAAGGGTTAGGAAAAAATAACCAATGGACTTAGACTTAGGGATTTATGATTTTTATTTCATGTGACTTAATATTTTAACCACACGAATTGGTATGGCTTTAGGGGAGATGTGAGTGATTAATTTGGGTTTTGACCATCATAAAAGGAAACTATGAGGAAATTATGCATGACTTAGGACCTTTGGAGAAATATTAAATGGATCCTAGACTTATCATTGTAACCTAAGCTCCAAAGGGAGTTTTGGTCCATGAACTATTGGCCCTTAACATTATGAAAGGTAAACTTTCCTAAGGTGAAAACCTTATGGATCACTACTAATTAAGGCCAAAGGGGGAATATTTGTTTTATTTGAAAAGGGACTTTCATACTTTAGAAAGTAAGGTGATTTTATGGATGGTTAAGGTTCAAAAGTGGAAGCGTGGATAAATGAGGGTCATTTATTTCTTTGGACCGATCGGATTTAGGTGCTTTAGCTCGTCTGAACAAATTTGAGCCACACCATTTTTGGCCAATTAGATTTTGATGCTTAAACTTCTCTAATGCAATCTGCACCACTCATTTTTATGTCCAATCATAAGGCTACACTCAAAATTCTCTGATGCAATCTGCACCACTCTTTTTTCCATCCAATCATAAGGTTACGCTCAAACTTCTTTGATGCAATCCACACCACTCATTTTTTTTATAAAACCTTAGATTTTTAACTATTTGGGACATTTTTTTCTAATAGAGGCAATGACCTTAGGCCTTAGTAAATGGTAAAAATATTTTGCTTCATGGACTTATTCTTTTGGACTAGAAGCTAAGGTGGAATGGGGGATTTTATCCTATGTGTCGTTGACTCATGATCCTTAGGTAGTGGAAGCTATTGTGGAAGGGAGGTAAGGTTTATATTGTGTAAAAATAATTCTAGATGTGGGGATAAAGATTTCATTAATGCATGGGTGACTTAAGGGCATCGAAAGTATTTTTATGACCATGTTTGCCTAAAGATGAAGCTTAATGATTTGGGGGATTATGAAGGGCTAGTACCAAGGGGGGCATGACTAGGAAATAAATTTTGCAAGAAGGGACCTCTGATAGAAACCATTGAATGCATGAGCCTAAATGAATTTTTAGGAAACTTAAAAAAAAAATGCTCTTGATTAAGATCAAAATTTGCAATGGACTATAAAAAATAACTATTAAAATGAATTTTTTTTGATAAAAATATAATGACCATTTTAGGGGTTATTGCAAAATTTTATAAGACACCATGGTTAAAGGAAAATTATCTTAACCCAGCTTTAAAAATAAACAACCTAGACCTAGAACTCCACAAGACACATCAAAGTTTGAAATTAGGGGTAACTCTTAAGTTGGATTTTTTAGGATCTAACAAGGAGTTTAACGAGGAAGGAACAAAAGCATGCTATATATACCAGGATATGTTTTGCCATGAATATTTTAAAACCTTTAACATAATCCATTAAGATTAAATATAAATCAAGAGAATGCCATCAATAAGTGGATTATGAAAATATTACACTTTGATGTTGTAAATAGATGTATGACAAGATATTGCAAAGTGAAAATGATGGAGACAAAGACAAAAAAATAATCATGAGACAAATCTCAAGATAAAACCAAGAGATCATAGTATAATAAAAGTTAGATTAGATCAAAGATTTTTCATTCCCAAAAAAATGACAAAAAAATTCCCTCTACATTATCATATGGCAAAGGCCATGACAATTCACTTGGATCAATCATTAGATAAAATTAGATAAAAGAAAAAAGTATACAAAATATGAGGAAGTAAAATCTTTAAGTTGAAATTCAAAGTTTGGCCGATCAAACATAAACATAATGAATTTAAGATGACGAAGCACTGCCATATTCATTGCCCACACCCCACCTCTCTCCACCACCGTCTCATCTCCATAAATATCAATACCAATGTCATTCTTGTTCTTGTTCTGCATCTGCATCTGCGTCTGCCCACCTCTCACAACGCCACACCACAACAACAGCAACAAACAAAAAAAACACACAATTGTCTTGTGTTTCTTGCCATCTAATCTCAGAACAAGTGCTCACTTATAGGATCACTGAAATCCTAGCAAGGAAAGGTTCAGTGTTAGGTTCAATGGATAAGCTGTATACTATATTTGTCTTCGCCTTTGTTCAAATCTGGATCTCCTTTATGACTATGATTAAAAGTTGACTCCTCTGTAATCTTTACTCACAGAGTTATTCATGCTCTCCCACCTTCACAATTGCCGTAAGTCACTCTCTCCAGCTCCAACTCTCCAGATGCAAATGCCATTGCCAATGCTGTTCTCAGGCGCTTAAATAAATAGTGACTGTGATGATTGTGGTCTCTGCTGATCCATGAATTGGTTTGGCTGGATTGGTATGCATCTTTAGCATTTAATAGTTTTCATTTTTAAATACTTGAATAAGAAATCTAAGGTTTGAATGCAAATAAAAATAAGGTTATATATCATAAACTATTTTATATTAAAGCTGCTGGTTCAGAGATTAAATACATTCATATTAATATATCTAAAATACATTAACAATAATTAGGTGGAATAAATTTGATAAGAACAGCTCCTTCTAATACTAAAAATAATATGGTTGTGCCTCCTAACCTTAAAATAAATAAATAAATAAAATATAATTTAATATTTAATACATTCATATTTTAATAAAGTCAACCTTTATAAAATACGTATTTAAAGTATTATTTAATAAATAGAATACAATTTAATACTGATAATAAATTTTTGATCACCTCAACTGAAAGTAAATTAAAGAAAAATACTATTTAAAGGCAATCAAATTAAATAAACGAATATTTGTGCTTTCTGTTTCTTATAATTAATATTATGCGAATATCTGTGCAGTTTTAAATGAATATTGTAGTATATATGTTTTTATTTAAAATATTAAATTTAGATATTTATATGTTCGATTTACCTTATAAGAAGTAGAAATATAATTTTATTATAAAAATTAAATAAAAATTAATATTTATTAAATAGTCGTTTTGTATTAAAGTGTTTAAAGATGTGGTTGATTTACAACAAATTTATTTTATTACCATAGAATAAATAGTATGCTTTACTATCAAATGGTATTAGCTCAACTAGTTAGAGTCCTCAACAATCAAGGAGAAACCTAGGTTCAAACCTTGCCATGACACATGGATAATAAGTTGTTGTAATACCATTATGTGGTGATGATGTAATATCGGTGGGGCCTATATAAATTCCATGTAACCAATTTAAAAAAATAGTATGCTCTACAAATTATAAGTTGCAAAGAAGAATATCACAGTCCCATTGTAGACACTCAATTTTCAGCACATCATCAAGTCTTTAAAACTACCAAACACCTACAATACCTAGCCAATCAAGCATCTTAAGACCAAATCTAGTGGCATTTATTGCTCCCAAAGTAGAAGTGTCGCTCATAAGGTGGTAACCTTGATGGTGCTACTACTCGCCTAGTAATGCTTTTGCCAAATCTTCAATTTATTATTTGCTTTCCGATCAACCTGACAATGATCCTTTTGGCACTAGCCTCGAGATATTTAGCATTGTCAGTGTCCTTGATCCTAATGCTATTAATTGTTCAAAAATAAAAAAAGGAAAGGTATGCAATTGACAAGTAGCAATTGCTCACCAAATAAGAAGTGATCTTGTCAATCTATCTCATCACCTCAACTGTATCTTGATTGGAAAATTACAATCTTCCATTCTCAGTTGCATGTCAAGCATTTTTTATTTTATCCTTAATCAACTCTATCAACTCCATGCAACCATGTCCCCTCTTCAACTTGTCAATATTGACAGATTATCTAAAAGAACTTCCAAGGGAGCCATGGTTTCCTATAATGCCAACTTGTGGCGAGCCTAATCCATCATCTCTTACAATAGTGAAGCCCTACCAAATTGAAGATCATGTATTGAATTAGCTAAGCCCTTTCAAATCAATGAATGATTTTCTAACATAGTGAAGCCTTGAAAAACTTAGTATAGAAGTTATTCTACGCAAGAAGTCTTATTTTATTAACAATCCTCTCTCAATTTAGCAAGTTCTCATCACAACATAGGTGTTCATCAAGGCCTTGAAGCTGTAAGCTTGATCTTATTTGATTGGGTTATGTTTTTTTCATCTTTGAAGCTTTTGTGTTTTGCACTTATCACTTTGTAATTATTTCATATATTATCACTTTTGCATAGCAATATTACTTTTAGTAACTTATATTATCAAGATCCTTGCCCCTTTTGGTTATGGTTTTCCATTAATCATCAAGGACTTTGCATCTAGAAACTCATATATTATGTCTATAAGTGGAAGCATTGTGGGACTACAGTCTTAGTTTTACTACTATGTCTTGTTTCTAACACAATTGAGATTGTAGCCTCTTATTGACGGGAAGATAAGTGCCCTAATTAGTTTTTAGAATGTTTGTTGAGTGTTTATTTTTTCTATCGTAGAAACCTAGATATGATTTTAAAAAATATATATTTTATTGATTTCTAGGCATTTGAAAGGAAAAAAAATATATAGTGTGCACTTAGGGTTTTAATACGGTTTGTGCATCCTCTCTTGAGCCCTTAACAGTTTTCAGTTTCAAAACCCTAGGGTTAGAAAGCATTCAAATAAATAATTATTCTACGGCTAACTCTTGTCTTTTTGCATTCTATATTTCTGCATTGTCCTTTATCTTTCTAGAAAGGCCTAACATAGGTGATTGTCTTGAAACGAATACATCAAACATTCTCCAAAAACCCTAAAACTTGGAACAAATCCTTAAAGATGTTCTTGGTGAACCCTTCTCCACTTTTATACCGAGGTGTAGAGAACAACATAGCCCCTGCGATCACCTTGGCTTTCATTTTTGGATCCAATCGAGAATCATACACGATAAGGTAGTTTTCCCCATCTACACGGTGTAATAAATAAAAGCGATACTCATCACCGACTAAGGTATTTTGCAATAAGATGTGCAACAAAGGGACCCCTAGCTTGAACAAAAAAGTAGCCTCAATTCCAAAGAACAAGACAAATAGAGAGGTACTTGTATGAATACACACAGTGGTGCGATAAGCCCACAAGGTAGGATAAAGATGGATATGCTAGTCTCGACTGGTCTTACTAACCAACTTCTTGAGGATCTTGATCAAAGACTTGTTGGATGCTTCAAATTATCTGTTACCCTAAGGGTAATACAAAGTTGACCACCTGTGTTGAATATTGTACTTAACAAAAATTTTATGGATATCCTTGCTCTTGAAAGGAGTGTCATTGTAAAAAATAATCATTGAAGGAATACCAAACCTACAAAGGATTTAATTGAAGATGAACTTGGAGACTTGAGATCTAATCATTGGTGCCAAGGGTATGGCTTCAATCCATTTAGTGAAGTACTCTACCATTGTTATGATAAACTTATGATCATCATATGACGTTGGTAAAATTTTCCCTATGATATCCAATCCCCACATGGAAAATGGCGAAGAAGTAATAACCTAAAGGTTTTGAGAAGCATAAACAAGGTTGTCATAATGTTGATACTTTTGCAATATTGAACATGGTCACATGCATATTTCTTCATGGAAGGCCAATAATAACCCATCTAAATGAGCTTTTTGGCAATGACATTGCCACTAAAATGGACTCCATATGCACCTTCATGATCCTCACTAAGAGCTAGTCAGACTTCATCAAAATTAAGACATCGCAAGAGGATGCCTTCAAAAGAATGTTGATATAAAGTATTGCCAATTATAATGAATTGGTATGCTCTTTTGCATAAAATCTTACACGGATTACAATCTAAACTATCAAAAATTGAACCATCTTTAAGGAAATTAAATATGTCAGTATACCATGGCTTAGATGGGGAAGCTTTGATGCTTAAAATATCTATAAAAAAGGATAAGAACTAAGCAATGCAGACTCCCAAAGTTATCTAATGAAAATTGATGCTTGATCATCATCCAAATCCAAGGGAAACAAGGATGTAGTAGCAGCCATGGCATTCACATGGTGGTTTGAGGATATAGGGATAGATTCTACGATGACGTGAGCGAATGCAAACAAAAGCTTAATGACAATATCATTGTAAGATTTTAGTTTATCATATTGAGTCTAATAAACATTGTTGATCTGATTTACCACAAGTTAAGAGTCACCAAACACCAAAAGGAAACTAACCTACAAGGATAGGGCTGCTCTTAGGCCAAGGATCAAGGCTTTGTATTTAGTAGTATTGTTCATGCAAGAGAAAAATGTTTTAAGGACAAGGGGATGAGCTATTTTTATGGGATAACTAGAATGACTCCAACACCAGTGCCCTTTAAGCATTGAGTTCCATAAAAAATAAAAATACAATACTGTAGTTCTTCAACTTATATGCCAAAGTACTCATTAAGAAATTTGACAACCAAAGGATGGGTAGCTTCTAGGGGAGCAGATGCTAGCTGATCAACAATCACTTGAACCTTGATATCCTTCTCACCTATGAAGGCTAGGTCAAACTCACTAAGGGCTAAAACCCACTTAGTATCTTGACTTGAAAGGTGGGGCTTAGACATTAAGTAGCACAAAGGATCAAACTTCACAACCATTAGTGTCTTATGGCTAAGCATGTAGTTTCTTAACTTTTGGGAAGTAAACACCATGAAAATGCAAAGGTTATCTAAGAGAGTATACCAAGTTTCATAGCTAACCAAGGTTCTACTGATATAGTAGATAGGTCACTCTTTGTTTTGATCATCATGTTGATCCAAAAAGACTCCCAAAGCATGAGTTGTGGCTACTATGTAATGCATCAAATGCTTATCTGATCTAGGAGGAACTAAGATAGGTAAAGAAGTGAGATACTATTTGAGTTCATCAAAATCTTGTTGACACTTAGAATCCCACTAGAAAACTACATATATTTTAAGAAGCTTAAGAAAGGGTTGACACTTATTAGCTAACTGAGCTATGAACCGACAAATAGATTGAAGTCTACCTTACAAGTTATGCCAATTGATTAGGGTGGGGGGAGGAGGTATGTCAGTGATAGCTTCTATCTTAGTGGGGTCCAACTTAATACCTCACCTAGACATGATGAAACCCAATGACTTGTCGAATGTGAATCCAAACACATACTTGGAGGACTTAAGATAAATATTGAACTGTCAAAGTCTTTCAAAAATCTATCTTAGATCATGAACATGATCTTGTCAATGTATGAAATGATCAAGAAGATTATTTACATAGTCCCCTAGAATATAATGCATTATGTCATGAAATATATAAGTTATAGCCCTCTAATATGTGGCATCGTAATTATTTAAGCTAAAAGACATAACTTTATAATAGAAGGTACCCCATGGTGTGATGAATGTTGTCTTAGCTTGGTCCCCATAGGTGACCATGATCTGGTTGTATCCTGAAAAACCATCCACGAGTAAAAGTATGCCACATTTGGTAGTAAAATATATGATCATATCTATTTTGGGGAGAGGAAAATCATCCTTGGGATATGTTAATTTAATGTTCCTAAATTTGGTATCTATTATAATTGTTCCTACCTTCTTAGCTATAGGAACAATATTGGATATCCAATTAGAATAGTCAATAGCTTTTATGAAAATGACATCAAGGAGTTGTTGGAGCTCCTTGACTAAAAGGGTGACCTTAGGATGCATCTTCCTAAGTTTTTAATTAATAGGATTAACACTAGGGTGAAATACTAGATGATGCATAACAAGGAAGGGATCAAGCCCTGGCATGTTGGCATATGACCACACAAAAATATCATGAAATTCTTTCAACAAATTGGTCAACTGATCCTGCTCATCCATGGACAGGGCTTTACCTAGCTTAAGGATTTTAGGGCTCTCCTTAGAACCTATGTTAACATCTATGGTATCTTCAATTATAATGTTCTACTCGTCCTCAAAAAGAGGTAGGGTAGAAATCACTCCTAGTTTCTCAAGGTCCTTAGGAGATATAGAACCAAAGTCCTCTTGAGAACTAGAAGACTCAACCTATGCAATGCAAGGGACTGATCCATAAAATAAGAAGTTATTCTAAAGGACATCCTCATGATCCATATCATAAATATTATCCCATTTAGCATACTCTCCCGGGGTCACAACTAACTCAGGATGCACCAAATTTATCACATTGCAAAATAGGATATCATAGGGATAAGACAACCCCTCATCCTCATCACTCCACTACAAGCCTTGATGACCTAAATATTTAGCATAATTAATAAGGTGATCATCATTATCAAAGGGTAAATATTGGTTTTTATTAGAGATGTAGCCTACACCACATCTCTCAGTCTAGAGCTCAACTTCTAGAGGCTCTTGAATGCCTTTCTATTGTGGCCCTAAACCTTTACCTATATATCCCATACTAGATAGGATTTGCTTAAGAAGTGGGTAATCATTGGATAGGTAACAATGGAAAAAATATTACTTTACAGGAAAAGGGTTTCTACCACAAATATTTTCTTCAAGGGAGACTCTTATGAATATAAAGGTACACGTACCAATATGTACAACTTTACCCTTCTTATAGGGTAACCCATAGTCCTCGATGAAGGTGGTAGCTAGGCAAGATCTATAAGAGGTTCTTGAAGAAAAGGATTACCTTGATCCTGTGATAAAATATTTATTAATGGTTCCTCACTCACCTTTAGATTTTCAATTTGTTTGGTGATGTGATATGAAGAGAGTAATGGACATAAATTGAGATTATATTGAACTTGCTTGACCATTGAATAATATGTAAATAGGTGAGGGTCATCTAGAATGGTGACAAGTTGATCCTTAAATTTAAAATTTAAACATTGATGAGAAATTGGAAGGGACAACCCTCATTGCATGAATACAAGGACATTCAAGAAGAAGATTAAAATATCTAGGGTAAGACACCACATAGAACAAGGCATATAAGATCTTGGGTCCAACCCTAAGAGGGAGGGATATGAAACTGTGGTCTCTTGGGACTTGTTGAAAGCTTTGATGATGATATTGGATTTAGTTAAATCTTCCTATTTTAATCCAAATTTCTAGAAAATTTGAGAAGTGCATAAATTGAGGTATTACCAATAAATGCAGTAACATAGAGGGAAGAATCCCCTCATAAGTCTAAGGAAGGAATATCATCATCTGAAAATATGATATGATATAACCCAAGAGAGCCTACAACATTAGTTATATTGCTAGGGGAAATGTCTTGAGGGATATATTGTTGTCTTAGGAGCTTCAAAAAAGCTTCCTTATGAATAGGGGTAGCTTGCATAAGCTCTAATAGAGAGATCTTGGTTGGGGTACTAGCTAGCTATTATTGAATGTCAAAGGAGACTTTATATTGTGGCTTCAAAACTAATGGTGGGTTTCCTACTCTTGCGCTCCTTTTTTTGGTATCATTCAAAACTAATTTTGGTTTCAAAGGTTGATTAGAGGTAGAACTCATCTTCTACTGAGATCATTGTGTCAGTTGTGCTTGAGATCGTTGCCTTGTAATTATCGCTATCATACCAACCATATTATTGTAGGGAGGGGGTGCATTACGATATGATACTTGATTAGATTCTTGATATCAATTATTAGGTAGGGGTCTTGGAAGTATTAATTAGTTGTGGATTCTTGTTGAGTAGGAGGTTTATTTTTTGTGGGAGGATTAGGTTGAGGACCCTCTATAACAAGACAACCTAATCAATTAAATCCTGAACCACATGTTTCAACCTCTTACATGTATTTGTTATGTATCCCTCCACTCTATGATACTCATAATGTTGACTAGGCTTATACCAAGTAGTTGTGGTATCAGGTTACCTTATAGGAGGTAATTTTGTCATATTTGCTTCCAAAAGCTACTTTAGGACTACATTCATAGGTATGTTAAATCTTGTGAAATTTCTTTGTGGGGGTTTTTAAGGTTGGCTAAGCACCGTATTTTATAGGATGTTAAAAACACTATTAACAAGCCCACTATCTGTTATCTCATCACCAACTATATGCTTATTCTTATACTAATTTTTCATTGTCTTATCTTCTTTTTTATTTGGCTTAATTTGATCTCTTCGAATAAGGGCTTGCTCTACCCTTCTTTCCAGATCTATAACTTGGTCAAAATAAGTAATGGTTGTTGTTTTCAATTCATAAGATATTTTATATTGTAAATTTCTAATGAATATCTCAAGCTTGTCTTAAGGAGGTATAGTATATCTCAATCATCCCACTAAAATTCTCCAACAAGACAAAAATTTTGAAAATATTTTCTCTTTACCTTGTTTCAACATATAAACATATTTCATAGTCATAGTTTTCTCAACATAGGCTCCGAATTACTAAACAAACAATTCTGTTATCTCTTAAATTTTTTTTAAAGAACGATGAGGTAGTTGATAATACCGTTGCAATGCCATACCACCAAGGCTCTTAGGAAATATTTTTAGCAAAAATATATCATCATAAATGATATCATGGCATGTTATCCTAAATATCCTTAAATGTTCAATTGAATCCTCTATTCCCTTATAAATAGGTAAAAATGGTATTAGAAAATGCTTAGGGTAGGGTCTAGAGGCAACCATAGGGTCTAAGGACTGATTGCACATTTCTCTATAGTTGTAGGTGAAGCTTGGAGGTTGAATCATATCCACTCTTGAAACCAATTGCTTCACCACATTTGTCAAACTTTGCACATAGGGATTGTTATTGTGCAATATCCTTAGATTCCCTAGGGGAGGGGTATAGGTAGGTTGTTCAAATAAAACTTGACCAATGTTGGAGTCATTGATATTGTTATGGTATGGGTTATGATATGTGGTATCTTGCTATGAAGGATAATTTATATTTTATGGAATAGGAACATGAATGTTGATATGAGAAGAATGAGGAGGAAATTGAACATAATTTTGAGGTGCACTATTGTTTGGAGGAGCCTATGGAATTTCTCCAATGTTGGTGGTCGTGATAGTAGAAAATGTTGAGGACTGCCCAAACTTCCGAACTCGTTTCGGCCATATCTCACTCATCCGGACTCGGATTGAGCTGAAATTTTGAGGGTAGATGCCTGAAAAACCCTAGAACGTCTCCACCAATTTTCATATCATTTGGAGCAACACAGATCCTAGCACATCCCTATGTGTGAACGACATATTTGGCAAGCGGCTATGCGAGGGTTTCATCTGGGTTGAGTGCAAGCAGCTCCAGAGGTTGGTTTTTAGGGCCTTCGGGCCCTAGCGGCCAATATTTTTGTGGTTTATGCTCAATATTTTAGCAGGAAATGTTGTAGGGGATACAATATGGGTTAGAAATTTATCTTTCAACAGATCATACTATGAACTTGAGTGACAACGGCTTCCAATTTGTTGCACAAAAGAAAAGTGAAAACCATACCTTTCCACGACGTCTAGGGCAAGGATTAAAGAGATCACGAAACAAGTTTCAAGCAAGTTGATCAAAAAATGGCTCATATCTCAAGTGAATCCGGTGCTAAGGTGCACCCACAAAATAATTCTACTATGAAAACCCCTATCAAGGGTAAGAATTTCGAAGACTCGAGTCCCAAAAATGAATTTTAGGGATGCCCTTCATGGTGGACAGCCTCGGCCCAATGCTAATATCAATATTAGGGCTTCCCATAAACCTCTAAGAATGCCTAAGATTGATCCCAGGAAAATGGAGTTAGGATGTCTTAAAGCGGCTGATGGAACTCCTATTGTTAAGCTTGATATGGGTAACATTCAGACTGGCATTGAAGATTTGGAAAAAAGAGGACTAATTTGTCGGTTCGTGGGTTTTCGTCCGAGTCTATATGCTTTCAAAGTCTGGGCTGCAAAAAGCTGGAAAACTAAAGGTGAGTTACAAATATCTATTTATCCAAATGGTTATTTTCTTGTTTTATTTGCTAATAATGAAGATAGAGAGAAAAATTTTCAAGGGGGTCCTTGGTTTTTTGGAAGGGCAGGGCTTTTCATGAAGCCCTGGCATACTAAATTTAAAGCCGAAGAAGAGATGCCTTCTATAGCTCCCGTGTGGGTTAGACTCTTTGGCCTCCCTATTGAATTTTGGAATCCTACTATTTTTTTCTTCAATTGGAAACTCTTTAGGAACTTTTATGATGATTGCTGATTGTACTCAAAATTTTGAACATATTATTTATGCTCGGATTTGTGTTTTAATGGATTTTGACAAACCCCTACCTAAAAATATCACATTACAATTTGGGGAAGACACTTGGGAGCAAGTAGTGGACTATGAGAACATTCCTTTTCATTGTAGAATTTGCCATGAATATGGTCATTTGGCCGGTGCTTGCCCAAATAAAATTCCTGATCAAAAGAAAGAAGATATAAACTCGACGGGTTTCCAAATACCTAAGAAGAAGAACACTAAAAAAAAAACAGTTATGAAGGATCAATCAAAGTCATCTGCTAATATGTTTGAAATCCTTTCCACAAATGATGTCCCAAGTGAGGAAGAGGAAATAATGGAAACTGAAATCTTAGAAACACAATTTAAATATGAAGGGAAGAACTCGAGAGACAAACCAACAAATCAAAGGTTTTCAATAGAAAAAAAAAGGAGAAAATTTACACAAGAAAAACAATATTTCAAATGTCAAAACTTCAAATAATGCGAGTCCCAATATAGACTCCGTTGAACCATCTAGTAAAATTTTGGTTGTGTACGAGCATTCTTCAAGGTTAGAAGCCATCTCAGATTCAATTGGAATAAGTCAAGAAACGGGGAAAAAAAATTGAAGATGGATTCTAATCAAAAAGTGGGTCGCAAGACCAATCAATATCATATGGTAAAAGAAGGTGAAAAGCTTGTAGAGGAAGGTAAGATTAATGCCCTTCCCAACTTTTTTAGCCCTGGTATTAATGAAGATCATCACTTGGAA
Organism: Wollemia nobilis; assembly: GCA_028583015.1. NCBI lineage: Eukaryota > Viridiplantae > Streptophyta > Pinopsida > Araucariales > Araucariaceae > Wollemia > Wollemia nobilis. The sequence goes on from JAQPPZ010015032.1 coordinate 6,194,993, forward strand.
TATTAGAGGACTCAAAGGGAGTCTTTCAAAACAAAATGAAATTAGAAGAATGATTCGGATAAATCATCCACATCTTGTTTTCCTTCAAGAAACAAAGATGTCAATGGAGGATATGGACTTAATTGCCAGTAAAATTTGGCCGGCTGGAAAAGTGGTTTCCCTCAGTTCCCAAGGGACTTCGGGTGGCATTGCTTGTCTTTGGGATCCAAAAGAGGTAGTTATTCACCATATGGTTGGCGGTTGGGGTTTGTTGGCTATAGCTATTCAAAGTAGACATTCCAACCAGATTATGCTCTGCATTACTTGTTTATGCTTCGACTTCTTTGGAGGAAAAAAGAAGACAGTGGAAGGATATTACTCATATTATCTCTCATTTTCCTAAAGCTTGGATCTTGATCGGAGGAGATTTCAATACCATCCTCTCTCTGGATGAGAAAAGGGGGGAAATAGAAATTTGGACAAAAGCACTGACCTCATGAGTGAATATATTGCAAACCTCCATCTTGTGGATATCCAACTAGATAATGGCCTTATGACTTGGTCTAACAGAAGGCAAGGCTTAGCTTGTATAATGGAGAGATTGGATAGGTTTTTGCTCTCTAAAAATTTCTTAATCCATGGTCACATTCCTAAAGTGAAGACTCTTAATAATGTTGGTTCGGATCATTGGCCGATCATGGTGGAAATGTGGAAAACCAATGTGAGTTTCTCTCCTTTTCGTTTTCAATTAATGTGGCTTAGAGACATTTCCTTCAGACCTCGTGTGCAACAATGGTGGAAGGAAGGTAAACCTAGGCATGGGACTAAGATGTTCTGTTTTGCCAAAATATTGCAATACATTAAATCCAAAATCAAGACTTGGAACTGGAAAGAGTTTGGGGATGTTCATAAAAAAAACATGAAGTTATTGCTCATCTTGAAAATTTGAATAAGAAAATCCGTTTAGATGGCCTCACAGAGAAGAGAAGTGCAGATGAAATTAAACTCACAACTCGGTTAGAGGAATGGGAAAAAAGAGAAGAAATCTTATGGAAGCAAAAATCTAGAATTCAATGGCTCAAAGAAGGAGATCGAAACACAAATTTCTTCCACAAATCTCTTCTAGCTCGAAGATCTCACAACTTTATTTCTTCCTTAAAATCAGATTCTGGAGATGTTGTTTATACTTGGGATGGCATGAACTCTATTGTTGTTGATTACTTTTCCAATATTTTTGTTGCTACTCCCCTTGACTCAGCTTCACAACATAATGTTCTTCAAGCAATCCCTTCTCTTATCACTTTTGAGGAGAACTCTATTTTGACTGCTCCTGTTACTATCAATGAGCTTCAACAAGTAGTTTTTAAAATGCAAAAGGGAAAACCCCAGGTCATGATGGTTTTCCTATTGAGTTCTACCAAGAAATCTATTTATTGAAGGTTATCAATAAAACTTATATTACTCTTGTTCCAAAAGCTCAAGAGGTTGATCATATCTCAGCTTTTAGACCTATTGCTTTATGTAATGTTCTTCTAAAAATCATTACTAAAATCATGGCGAGAAAGGTTGAAGCCTCTTTTGCATAAGATTATTTCCCCGAGCAAGGGGGTTATGTGGAAGGACGTCAAATAGTAGATGAGATAGTTCTTGCTCGGGAAGCCATCCATTCCATGGATATGCAAAATTCTCCTTCCATGTTCATTCGGTTAGACTTATCCAAAGCTTATGACGAGTGGATTGGCACTTCCTTATCAAAGTTTTGAGGCAATTTGGTTTCTCTAAGGATTGGATGGATTGGATTATGGGATGTATCTCTTCAGTTTCCTACTTAGTTCTTATCAATGGTAGGCCTTCTCGGTCTTTCCTAGCTTCCAGAGGTATTAGGCAAGGTGACCCGCTATCCCCTTATTTATTCATCATTCTTGTTGAATGCTTGGGTAGGACTATAACCAAAAAGAGGGAAAACAAAACCCTTGAGGGAGTTACCATTGCTCATGGAGCTAGACCTATCTCTCATCTTCAATTTGTGGATGACTCTACTCTTTTAGGTAAAGCTACGATTAAGGAAGCTTCTAATATTAAGCAAATCATTAGCTATTTTTCTAAGGCTATTGGGCGAGTTGATCAATGAAGACAAATCTAAAGTTATTTTCTTTCATTGCTCTGCTAGACGAGGAATCCATGGTCTTGGATAAACTAAGATATAAGAAGACCTCTCTTCCAATCACTTATTTAGGTATTCCCATAAATATTCAAAGGCAAAAAAATAAAGATTGGAATTGGTTGTTGGACAAAGTCAAGAAGAAAATTGGAAAGTGGACCAACAAGTGGCTTTCTTCTAGGGGTAGAATCACCTTGGTAAAATCAGTCCTTCAAGCTATTCCTATTTATGTTTCTTCCATTTTGAATATCCCAAAGGATGTTCTTCGAGAATTGGATCAAATCGGTCATCGTTTCCTTTGGAGTGGTACTAAGGAGAAAAGAAAATGGGCCTTGGTGAAATGGGATACTTTATGTCTTCCTAAGAGTGAAGGGGGGTTAGGATTACGGTCTTCAATTAATAACAACAAAGCTTTAGCTGCTAAATTATATTGGAGGATGTTGCATAACCCCAATGCTCTTTGGGCCAATAATCTCCATGCTAAATATGCTGAGAACAAAAGTCCTGAAGACCTTGTTCGCTATCAACTTCCTACCAAAGGTTCTCCCATTTTAGCAGTTCTTAATACTGGTGAGGATTTGATAAAGAAAAAATTATTTTGGATCATTCATAATGGTCAACATGCAAATTTTTGGACAGATTCTTGGGATGGTCACAAGCCTTTGATAACTCAGTTTCCGATTGGAGGCCTTGGATGGAGGAGCTTCACCGAGCTAATTGGATAAAGGTGGCTAATTACTATCGGTACCATACTGGTAATTCAAAGGTTGGTAGATATTGGATCCCTATTGAGGACTGGCCTATTCAAATCCTAGAAAGGCAAAGACAAGATATCCAAGGCATCCTTCATATGAGATCCCTCTCTTGGTCCCATGAAAAATATTGTTTTGGATGGAACAACACTACTAAGGGTGAGTATTCAGTTGCTCAAGGTTATTTGACCTTATGCCATAATAATCCCAACCATTCTTTTGACATATTTTCTCGATTGTGGGCTCAAAAGCTCTGGCCTAAGGTGAGGTTCTTTAATTGGCTTTTATTGCATCGTAGGGTGCTTACTGGTGAGCAACTTATGAAGCGTGGTTTTCATGGCCCTTTTAGATGTGAAATGTGTGAAGAGAATGTAGAAAATATCAACCATATTTTTATTGAGTGTACTTTAGCCTCTGAGCTATGGAGGAGAATGGCCACTTTACTTGGCTTACGGTGGTCCAATTTTTTTACTTTTGAACAGACTTTGGAGGGATTGGCCTAATCAAGAGGGTGTTGATCATTTTATTAGGCGAGTAGTTTGGATGGGTTCTACCATTCTTCTTTGGAATATTTGGAATGAAAGGAACAACCAAATTTTTAATCAAGATAGGAAGGATATTCACTATATTTGGCAAAAGACCATAGCCAACTTAGTTGAATCAGTCCATCATCTCCTTAATCACCCCCAAAACTCCCACCAAAGATGGGATCAAGTGATGCAAAGATTGAAGATTAAACCTTCTAAGGGCAACCAACTTAAAGGGAATGTGAGTATTAGTAAGATGGATAGGAATAGAAATTGGCAACCTCCTCCTAAGGATTTTGGAAAAGTCAATACTGATGGAGCCTCTAGAGGGAACCCTGGAAAAGCCGATGTGGGAGGAATTGGTAGACTTTCGGATGGCTCCCTGGTTTTTACTTTTCTTGAGAATTTGGGTATTCTTTCCAATAACCTTGCTTGAGGGGTATGGTATCCTCGAGAGGCCTTCAGGAGGCTACTAAGGTTGGATGGGAAAAGGTGTTAGTTGAGTCCGACTCTCAACTTATGATTAATCTCTTGAAGAATCCTTCTAAGAATCATAAGGTGGATTGGAGAATAAAAAGAATTATTGAGAAGATTCAGTTAATCCAGGATGGGATTTTTGAAAGTTGATTACAATCATGTGGTCAGAGATCAAAACAAGAGTGTTGATGCTTTAGCTAATTGGGCTTTGGACAAAGGTGATCTTACTTGTTATGGCCACCCTCCTATATGGTGGGCTTCTCAAATTAGGGAAGCTCTTCTTTCTATCATTTCTTTGGATGGCTCCGAGTTACGAAGGTACCTAGTTTCTTCTTGTTTTTTTTTTTGCTTCTCTTTAGTTCATTCAGTTTTTTTTAGTTCCCTAGCTCATTCTATTCTTTATTTTGTTTCCTCTGTTGATTCTTGCCTTAATAGTCTTCTGGTCTAGATAGGTCATTGTTTTGTTCATTTTTTATTTCTTTTTTCTTTTTGTTTTTTTTTTTTAGTTTTTTAAGGTGGGTGGGTTTTTTTGTTTTGTTTTGTTTTTGTGTTCTTTGTGTTTTTTTTGTTGTTCTTGTGTTTTTGTTGTTTTGTTTTTTTTTTTATGTTTTTTGTTATTGTTCTTGTGTTTTTTTCGTTCTTGTTCTTGGGTTTCTCTTTGTTTGTGTTATTTCATGTTTTTATGTGTGAGTGTTTTCTATGTTTTTTGTTTTTGTTTATTGTCTGTTGTTGGTTGTTTTTTATTTTTATTTTTATTTTATTTTTTAATTTTTTAGGTTTTGGTTGTGTTTATTTTTCATGTTTTTTTTGGGTTATGTCTTTGTAGTGTTCTATTGTTTTTGTCTTGTTTGTGTTTTGTTATGTGGTTCTTGTGTTTTTCTATGTGGTTTGTGTTGTGGTTTCTTTTATCTTATTGTGCGTGTTTGGTTGTGCTTTTGTTTTTGACACACTCAAGGAGCATGTTTTTTATTTTATTTTATTATTTTTGTTGTTATTTACTTATTTTTAAATTGGTTTTGTGTGTTTGTTTGCTCCTTGAGTATGTCAAAGGTGGTAGGCCAGGTCCGAGTCCTGGGCATTTTTGGCGGAATGGATACCCCTGCCTCCTTGGGTCTTACCCGAAAGTGGCATCCCTTTTGGGATGTTTTCCACAAATAATAATAAAAAAAATATAGTAAAAAATGCTGATTTAAAAAAGGATTAACATGATGTGAATATTCAAACAAGGGGTTGTTATGAACATGCCTAGGAGAAATGGTAGGAGGAGGAAGCATCCTATCCCTTTTGAATCAGGCCTCCTCTTCCATAGCTTTAACCAAAACCTCCCTATGATGTTTCATAAAGCTCCAAATATGATCAAATGATGTGAAAGTGAAGCCTCCATTGGGCCCCTCAAAAGGGTCCAAGTTAGTACCAATTTCTTCATGTTCTTCCTATTTTGTATCTAGATTATGATTCTCCCTATGGAGTTGATAATATTATTGAAAAATATGATCAGAATATAGAAATTTTTTCTTACTCCTAGTGTTGGGAGCTATTAGAAGGAAGGGAAAGGATAGGGAAGAATACTAACAGATGATAGACAAGAAGATTTTAAGATGTTCTTAATGTTCTCTAATTCTAAGTAAACAAAATTAGTGGTCTTGCTTAAAGTTTTCAAAAGAAAAACAAAAGGAAGAGGCTTCCTATATTGGCTACTAAGATGTGTTTTCATGTCAGGTTCACCAAATATGTAGAGGGGGAAAACTACCTTGCCACGTATGATTCTCAACTGGATCCACGAGGATTTGAGGTGACTGTGAGGGTGTGTTATATTCTTTACACTTGGGGGCTAGGGGGATTGAAGGGTTCACTAGGAATGGTTTAAGGACTCACTCCAAGTATATAATGGAGATGTTTAATGTGTATATTGAGTAGACACCTATGCTTGCATTTTATAAATCTAATATGAAGAAATAATGCAAGACAAACTAGAAGCAACCAAACAACCTAAAATATTATTAGAACACTTATATAATCTAATGGTTAATCCTAGATTTAAATTATATCTAGAATATCCAAATAGCTTCAAATCCTACAAAATAGCTTTACAAAACCCTAAAATTATTAGTGTTTGGGGCCTACTTAGGCCACTATCATACTGAGCTTGGAGGTGCAAAAATCAAGCCCCCTTGGTATTTTTAGCTAACCGTTAAATTATGAAATGATATTTGACCTTTGGAACAAACATAATGGAATAAGATAGCATGGAACAATGAATGAAATGCAAAAAAAATGAGCACAAAGCTTAAAAGAGAATGCCACTTAGAAATCTAGGGTTTGGGGACAAAATGGTTGCCCCCAAGCTAACATGAATTAAATGCAAATGAAATAGAATGATAGAAGTCAAACTAAAGTGGCAACAGAAAAGGAACAGTGCTAAATAGAATATGCAAGTAAAACCCTCGGATTTTAGGGCAATTAATAGCCCAAAAATATATCTAGGCCAAATCCATACCTTTTTAATTACTAAGCATGGATTCAATTAACAAAGAAAAAATGATAGTAGAAGCAGAATGTGTGATAGATGAAAATAATATTTTCATCAAATTTGTGCCCTATAGCAGACAAGACACATATTCACACAAGAAGACTTAAACCAAAAACCAGACACAAAATGTAGCTATAACAAAGAAAAAGATGATTAAAATCTAAAATGAATACATAAGGTCAACCTGATAATCTTGTGGATGAAGTAAGAGCAAAGGTAAAAAACCTTTCCTCCTCTAAAAAGACAAGTTCGTCATCAAGGCTCCTCCACTTGAAAATCACACAGATTAAAAAACAAAAACAAAAAACACAATAAAAAGGGGCCAAAGTTGCATTTAGCAATTTTGAGAGCCTCCCAAGGAAATCTAAGGGAAAATGACTCATTTGGGTGGGTCAATTTTTCATGTCTACACCTTGTACCAATTATGTGAATATTGTGGTTATAGAACCAATAATGAATCTTTAGGAGAAACCTATCAAATTTTTTGGAATAGTTGGACCAACCTTCATGTATTCAAGGGAGTAATTTTTGGACAAGTTCATATATCCCTCCCTATTCTTCAATGAATTGCTTGGTCATATGTCCCACTATCAGGCATATAAGGAAAGAGTAATATAAAAATGAGGGCATCACTTCTCTTTGCTCTGTGATGGCTTTCTGTAACTCCTTGAATTCTATTTATATTGTGTCACTATTGGCATTTTTTCATCTATACATGGTGGGTTGTCATCTTCTATTACACTGAACTATTATGTATAGAACTTCTCTATTAACCTAATTTAATTCTTTCTCCCCATACTATATTGATCATATCTGCATAATCTCTGACCCAGTGGTGGAGGTCAGATTTATGGATATGGAAATTATATGATATTGACACATTATGATAAAAAAAAATTATATAAAATGAAGTGCTAAGCATGTATTAGGACAAAGAATTTGTTACCTTTTTGTCCAGGATCAACATGGCCTCATTTAACCCAAATATTTTTTTGATATTTTAAAAGTGATTTTGAATGTTGGTCAGTTTGCGTAACCCTTGACTACTCTAGTTTGAGGATCATAGGTGATCACCAACCATGATAATAGGTTTGAGGGATAATATACTTTGGTGTATATTAGCTTACCTAGGTTGTAGGTCCACTTGTAGTAAGGACTAGTCTAGTGTCAAGCTCAAGCCTTTTGAAAAGTCCTACGAGTAGCCATGGGTGGCACTAATAATCTACATGTGTTGGCTCATAGCTAAATATGGCATTTTATTCTACTTCCTACTGCTGACTAGGAGTGATTTCTAGATTTGGTCCTCATAACTTGATAGATTCCTTTCCATATGTAGTGGTAGCTTTTCCTTTGAACTCCTTGTATAATATTCCATTAGTGAGGTTTTCTATTATGGCTACAATGATTGGAAGTGGAATTTTTGGGATATCACTTGAGGACTCCATGGTGGCACTATTCTTTACAATTTTTTAATTATGTGACAAAACCTAGGCTCAACAACTCTGGTGTGTTCTCTATTACTCCACTGTACTTGTGGCTCCTAGATTGTAAGTGCTCAACATAAGTGAATTTTGAACACTTCATGTGGATATTAATAGAAAATTTTGCATGCACTAGGTTTTATCACCTCCAACTACACTCCTTTGATATGTCAATTGAGCTTCACCACATTTTACATGAAAACAACATTAACGATCATGACATAGCATTCATGTTCTATAATTGGCTAATGTGTTGTATTCTATTTAAATTGTGACCGTTGGTTTCCTAAAAATCGAGTCTATCCATTTGTAAGATTTTAGGCATGTGTATTGAACTATTTTGATTTTGTCTCTTCTACAAAAATTTATTTTTTGTCTTTGGTGTCCAACTTGTTTGTCCTCAGTTTGCATGTATTGTTTTATTTGTACTAATAAGAGTACAATGCTCTTGGTCTCCCGATTGAATGTGTATCATCAGATTGTTTGGTGGTGATCTTGGTCATTCATAACAAGGGAGACATTAGTTAAAAAAAAGTAAATCTAATTAAATGAACTTACAATTCTCTATCGGGGTACAAGTATTTTATTTTAGTCTATGGATGAATCTGGGCCATGCACTTCTCTTTCAACAATTTTGTCCATGCCATTCATTTTTTAGCCAATCAAAATCTTGTGCTCTATTTTGGATGAGCAAATTTGGGTCGTGTTCTTCTCTTTTAGCAATGTTTTTCACATCTTTTAGACCAATCAGGTTTTAACACTATACTTCACTCAAACCAATTCAATAGGACCTCTAGGCTAAAAGTTGAGGTCCTTTGGTAGGAGTATCTTTAGACAAATATATACGACTAGGATTCTTCAATGGGAAGTGCACAATTATGAGTCATGTGATATGGGGAAGGTGCATGATTTTTATTCAAAAGGGGATGCATAGAGATAAGGATAACTTTGTGTTGGAAAAATGAAATACTTGATATTATTCAATGATAAAGACCTTGCTTAAATAGCAAAGGTGTACAATATGATCCATTGGATCATAACTAACTAAGTTAATCTCAACCACTCAAACTTATCCTAGTAACAACTTAGGATATATTATGATATACTCTAACACACCCCCTTAAGTGGTACTAGGATATCTCTAACACTTTGGATCTTAGAAAAATATGATAATTTTCATGAGGACGTCCCTTTGACATTATAAGCGACAATAATTTCCTAAGATGAAGCCTTGAAATTAAATTTGGCATATTTTTCCTTCAATTAAATTTGGGCATTTAGATTCATCCGAAATATTTTTGATCACTCATTTATTTTGGAGGAAACCTTAAGGCTAGTGCTTTAATCAATTGGGATAAATTTTGTTGTGACCTTAGGCCTAGGAGCATAATGAATGGTGGAAGTCTAATATATGACTTAATATTTTGGTTATGAAATTAAAGTGAGTAAGGGGGAGTTAAGTATATGTGTTTTTGACCCTCATAAAAATAAAATGAACCACGAGGCATTAGGTGTATGACTTAGGGGATTAGCTTGCCAACCTTGGAAAATATTAAAGTGACCATAGTGGGGAGACTTAGACATTGTGTGAGACTTTTAGACCCTAGGGAATAATCTTATGATGATGACCTAAGGTAAAAATATTTACAAAATATTATCATTTGAAAAAAAATTGGGGGGAACATTTACTTTATATGGATGTAACCTTGAGACTTACACAATTAATAATTCAAATTTTGGCCATTAATGTTTTAGCCAATAGTAGGGTACTTCAATTCCTCTAATAAAATTTGAACAACACATTTTCTAGACAATCAATTTTTGATGCTTAAACCTATCTGTTTCATTCTAAACCACTCATATTTTTTACCAATTGGGTGTAAGTGCTAATGTTCCAGTAAGCTGCTTTGAACTGTCCATTTTCCTAACCAATCAGGTGTGAGCGTTGATGTTCAAACGAGCAAATATTATCCATCCATTTGTGCTATGAGGAATTTTTTGGGTTTTTAATAATTGGAAATATTAATCCATTGCGGCTATAACCTTAGACCTTAGTACATGTAAGGATTTATCATTCTGGTGTGAGGCTAAGGCATAAGGGGAAATTTGAATCTATGTGTTGTTGACCCTTGAAGCTAGATGATGGGAAACATTTTTTTTGGGTTACTTCCAAGGTGTGGATATTATGAAATGTGTAGGGAAGGTAAGATGTATGGAATACCTAAGGGTTAGGAAAAATAAATTATGGGCTTAGATTTAGGGATTTATGATTTTTATTTTAGGTGACTTAGGTTTTTAACCTTAGGAATTGGTATGGATTTAGGGGAGATGCAAATTATTTATTTCGATTTTGACCATCATAAAAGAAAACTATGAGGAAATTATGCATGAATTAGGACCTTTGAATAAATATTAAATGGATCGTAGACTTATCATTGTAACCTAAACTCCAAAGGGGGATTTTGGTCCATGAATTATTGACCCTTAATATTATGAAAGGCATACTTTCCCAAGGTAAAAACCTTACAAATCACTATTAATTAAGGCCAAAGGGGTAACATTTATTTTATGTGGATGGGACCTTCAGACTTTAGAAAGTAAGGTGATTTGATGGATATTTAAGGTTCAAAAGTGGAAGCATGGAAAAATGAGGGCCATTTATATATTTGGACTAATCAAATTTGGGCGCTTTAGCTCGCTCGAACAAATCTAAGCCACACTATTTCTAGCCAATCAGTTTTTGGTGCTTAAAAGTTTTTGACACAATCCACATTACTCATTTTTGCATCTAATTAGAAGGTTGTGCTCGAACTTCTTCGATGCAATTCACACCACTCATTTTTTTTATAAAACCTTAGGTAGATTTTTAATTATTTGGGGCCCATTTTTTAATAGGAATGATGACCTTAGGCCTTAGTAAATGGTGAAAATATTTTACTTCATGATTTTATTATTTTGGACTAGAAGCTAAGTTGGAAAGGGGGATTTTATCCTATGTGTTGTTGAACCATGATCCTTAGGTAGTGGAAGGTATTGCAGAGGGGATGTCAAGTCGTATATTATGAAAAATTAATTCTAGAGGTGGGGGTAAATATTTAATTAATGCACGGGTGACTTAAGGGTCTCGTAAGTATATTTATGACCATGTTTTCCTAAAGATGATGCTTAATGATTTGGGGGATTATGAAGGGCTAGTACCAAGGGGGGCATGGCTAGGAAATGAATTTTGCAAGAAGGGACCTTTGATATAAACCATTGAATGTGTGAGCCTACATGACTTTTTAGGAACTTCAAAATAAAATGCTCTTAATCAAGATCAAATTTTGTAATGGACTATCAGAAATGACTACAAAAAGAGAAATTTTGTACAAAAATATGATGAACATTTTAGATATTATTTCAAAAAATTTATAGCCATCAAGGTAAAAGGAAAATGATATTGACTTAGATATAAAAACAAAACAACCTAGACCTAGGACTCCATAAGACACATCAAAGTTTGAAATTAGGGGTAACTCTTAAGTTAGATTTTTTATGATCCAACGCAAGCTCTGACTAGGATAGGTGATAAAAATAGATTTGATAGTGATTCACTTGAGAACTCTAGAATATATTGATTGACTTGTGACATGCTACCTAATCACCTAACCCTACAACAAGAAAAAATTACTGAAAACTTGAAAACCTTACTAACATAATTGACCTAAATATTTAACAACTGAAAACAAAAGATACATTTTTTTGGAATCATAATACATTATTCTCTTATGACCCCAAAAGTGGGGTGATATAATTTTAGATGTTGGCCATTGATTGGAATTTTTATTTATTCTACAACTTGTAAGTATGTTGCCCAACAATCTGAATGATCTGATATGGCCCAAGCCATTTGGGCTCTAGTTTACCTTTTTCACCATGCTTTTTGTTCTTGTGATCCTAATATATCACTATATCACCTTCAAAGTATGGTTTACCTTTTGCATTATTATTAAAAATTTGTACTATTTTTTATGATTGCTTTATCATTTTTAGTAAGGATTATCTTCTATTCGCCTACAACTGTACAATTTTATCTAATATCCTTTGTAAGGTATCTTAATTTTCATGATCTTAGAGGAGTAGAGATAAGGCATTTATTTCTATCTAAGGAGGTAATAGAGTATTCTCACCATACACTATATCTCATAAGGGGAATTTCCTGTACTCCATTTAATAGATATTCTATCCACCCATAGAGCTTATTTTAATTCATTATCCCAACTTCTCTTGTTTCATCCCAATAACCTCTTGATCTTGGTAATCAAATTTTTATTGGACTCAGCTAAACCATTTACTTAATGATAATAATTTATTTAATGAGAAATATATATACTATATTTAGTACAAAATTCAATCATTTCAAAGAAGGTGAAACAATTGCCATTACCTATGACTAAATTCTTAGGGACCCCAAATTTGGTCAAAATATTTTCTTCTAAAAATTTAATTACTACTTCAGTTGTTGACTTCTTGAAGGAAGTTGCTTCTACCCATTTGGTAAAATAATTTGTTGCTGTTATGATCCATTTATGAATTCCAAAAGAGTTGGGATTTATTTCACCAATCAAATCAATTCCCCATTGAGTAAATGGAGCATCAATGATCACTAGCTTTAGAGGTATAACTGCGTAAAGATATTACAACTATGACAACTTTAGATAAATTGATAAGGATATTTGAATAGAGAAGGCAAATAATAACCACCTCTCATGATCTTATTTGTTGTTACCTTCGATGCAAAATGACCACCACAAAAACTAGAATTGTACTCTTTCAATATCTGGGGGATTTCTTTTTCAAAAAAATAGAGTAAAAACACACCATCAGGATGCCTCTAGTTTAATTTACCTTCTTGAACATAGTATCTTTGGGATTGTTGTTTTAAATATCTCATTACATTTTGGGATATAGCTCTTGTAAAGGATAAGGTCTAAAGATATATCAGTATATAATCATACAACTTGCATTAAATATTCTTAATTCTTCTAATCTCATGTTGTTCATATATTATGATAGTATTGTTCATATCCTCCCCTTATGATTAGCCATATAATTTGTTAAACCATGTCCTTTGACAATTTGAACTGCTTTAAATTTTACATCATATTTCAGTAGTTTGACCATCCACCTTGTAGTACTACTTGTGGGTTCAGATTGAGTAAGAATGTCCTTAATGGCTATGTAAGGAATGCATGCTATTACTTTGTTTGATCCAAATATACTCTTAAAATACTCCAATGCTCTTATTAAAACATAAGCATGTTTCTCTATCATGGAATATTTTAATTGAGCTCCTTTCAATTATATACTCATAAAGGATATGGGTCTTTCATTATTCTCATCATCTTTCTGAGATAGAACTATAGCAATAATATGCTCTGATACAAAGGAGTATATATTGAACTCTTTAGAGTAATTAGGGCAATTCAAAATAGGGGATGTAGTAATTTCATCTTTAATATTCTAAAAATATTTGATGTTCTCTTTTGTCCACCTTATATCCCCATATTTTTAATCATATCATTGATAGGCTTTGAAATTTCAACAAAATTGGGAACAAACCTCCTTGTAAAGTTAATCTTACCAAATAAATATCTAACTCCTTTCAGATTTTTAGGAGGGGGTATTATAGTAATAGCTCATGTCCTTTGTCGATGAATGTTGATGCCTTCTTTAGAAATAACATGCCCTAACAACTTTTATTACGTTGCTCCAAAGATACACTTCTTTAGATTGAGGGATATGCCAAAATAGTTACACCTACTAAATACTAAGGCCAGATGTTCAAAGTGATATTCTAAATTTTTGGAGAATATTGTAATGTCATCAAGTTATAACACTACTATTTCAAACATTAGACCTTTAAAGGTAAAATCCATAGCCTTCTAAAATTTGGTACTTTTTTTTGGTAGATAAGATACTATAGCATTAATATCGGGTTTTACAGGTTGACCCAAAACCTTTTACAAAAATCAGCCTAGGGTTGTTGATGAACATATCCTTACTAAGGATCCTATATATATATAATCTACATATCGCCAAAGCCATTACATCCGGTAAGGCACATAGCCTGTTATCAAAAAGAAACTTCCCATACACCTTTTTGGGAATATCCTGAGAAAACACACATGCATCATAATTACAAAAAATAAACAGACACGGATGCCTTCCTTGATACAATGGAGAAACAAAAATCTGCAGACACATAGTAGAGTACTAAAAAAAACTCCCACAAGATCTGTATTGACAGTTACTCTTAATAATCTTTTGGTAATTGCTTTCTTTTGTATATGACATGCTTTGGTACCACATACTATCTTGGCCAATCAGCCTTGGAGAAGTGAACCTACTGGCTAGATTTATGGCGATGGCTATCTGGTGGTCCACGTGGCTTTGGTTCGAAGTCTTATATTGTCATTTCTTTCCTTCCCTGTGATTATCAACCAACCTCAAATTACTAAGATGACTAGGAGCCATGTTATCTGACATGTGAATGTCCCCATTAGTCTTTGTGGTATTTCCAAGCAGCATCCATGAAGACTGATAGCTCAGATAATTTTTATTGTGAGTCCAATTCAAAAAAGAGACGAGAATACTCCTAGCCTTCGAACTTACAGTGCATTCCTTGTTGGTAAATTTGACTATCATTCTTGGCATTCTTGTTGAATAAGCTCCTCTACTTCACTTGGGACACCGTGTTCCCATTTAAAAATTCCTTCACCATCGACACCCAAATTGGCCAGCTTATCAACAATTTTGTTAGCTTCCCGAAAGACATGTTGGGCTTTTTTGTCCTGTCTTCCCTGGAAAAGGATCTTAGCCTCTTCAACAATTGTTTTAATCCTCCAAGGAGGTGTTTTCCAATTATTGAGGAGATTTATAACATTCATAGAGTCTCCTTCTACAATCAAATTGCCTTCTAAGTCTTGAGTCATTTGAAGGCCTCTCCACATAGCTCTAGCTTCAGCTTCGTTGTTCATCCTTGTTCCCAAATATTTGGAAAATACAAGCATCATATTCCCATTATGATCTCGTGCAATGCCACCAATGCCTGCTCTGCCAGGATTTTCCTTAGCTACTCCATCAAATTAAGCTTAAACCAATCTTTAGGATGTGGAGACCACTTAACATTGGCTCTGGGGTTGACTAACCTAGGCACAGACTCATCTAACAATATTAAGATTAAATATTGAAAAATCGTGGTCTCCTATAGATGAGGTTTATAGCTATAAAGAGGGATAAGGTTCACATTCTCGTTGGCAAAGGATAGGATCCTAGCAATGATAGTTTTATGATCATGGATAGACTCATTAAAGACTCTATGGTTCCTTTCTAACCACACCTGCCAAAGATAGTGATTGAGACAAATTTTCCACATGTATCTATGTCTTTGTATTGAAAAGGGGTAAGGCCACTAGACAAACAAATCAAGTACGGTGGCTGGTTTAACCCATGAAATATTGAAGGCCTGAAAAACTCCACTTAGGATAGTCAAGGGAAAAAAGCACTCAAGGAAAATGTGATAAATGGTCTCCCAATTAGACCTGCATAGATAACAACGATTAGTGATACAAATACCTTTACACATCATATTATCAATGGTTAGAATTCTTCCTTGGATAACCAACCATTAAAATACTGCAATTTTTGGAATTAATTTTGTTATCCAAACTAAGTCCTTTTGGAGGACAAAATCCTCATCATCAAGCAGAAGCTTGTAAGCTGATTTTATAGTGAACTGCCTATTTTATATAGGAGCCCAAGTCACTTGATCTTCCTTGGGTCTCATGGGGATAAACTTAATGTTATAAAGATCATTTGATTCTACTTGAAATCCCTGAATTCTTATTTGTTTTCACTTCATTCTACCTCTGTCCTCAACCATATAATCGAAGACTTTTCTACCAATGAGTTCTTCTATGATAACTCTGATTCAGGCTAAGTTAGGATATTGCATCAGTGGTTTGTCCTTAGCCCACCTATCATTCCAAAAAATTATCCTCTCACCATTGCCTAAAACCCATCTTAAACATTTTTTGATGATTTTCTTACAATTAAGAATTGCTTTCCAAAAAGCAGAACCTCTGATAGGAACTGAGTCACTTAGAAATTCCATATTTTGAAGATACTTTCATTTGATGATAGTTGTCCATTCATTTTCTTCACTAGAAATGAGACGCCACGCCTGCTTAGCTAGTAAAGCTAAATTTATATGAGCAATTCTCCTCAAACCTAAGCCCCCATTTTCCTTGGGTTTGCACACTTTGGTCCATCCTACAAGGTGTATCCTTTTTTTCTCCTCTAATCCAGTCCATAAAAATTCTTTTTGGAGTTTCTCAATTTTCTAGAAAACCTTCACAAGGGCTTTGAAAACGGAGAGAAAATAGACTGGAATGCTCTAAAGAGAGGCCTTAGTGAGGGTTATATTTCTTGCTTGAGATAGAAGATGACCTTTCCATCTAGTAAGTTTTTTTTGAATTCTTTCAATAACCTTGTCCCACATTGACTCTCTTGGAGAACCAATGAAAAGAGGGAGACCAACATACGAAGTGAGGAGTTTTGCTATATCACACCCTAAAATTTTTGCAATCTTTCCTTACCTCTGAATGGGGGTGTTCAAGAAATATAACTTGCTTTTACTGAAATTAACTTTCTAACCAGCAGCGTCCTCATAGAGTTGCAGGATGTATTTAATTATTTTGGCCTCAACCATTGATGCCTTAGTCAATATAAGAGTATCATCGACGAATTGTTGGTGAGAAATAGCCCTAGTGAGAGATGTTGTATTGATTCCTGATATCAACCTTGAACTACAAGCATTTTTGATGGTTCTGCCTAAAGCTTCAGCCATAATGATGAATAACATGGGGCTGATAGGGTCTCCCTGTCGAATTCCTCTGTGACTTTGAAAGTAACCAGCAGTTTTTCCATTAACTAGAATTGAGAACCATGTTTTAGAAATACATTCTTTGATCAAATTAACCCATTGGTGGTGAAAACCAAACTTAAGGAGGACAACAATCAGAAAGTCCCAATTTAGCTTGTCAAATGCTTTGTTCATATCAACCTTGAGGGAAAAAATAGACCTGTTAGTCTTATGAGCAGAGTGCAGAGCTTCATGAACTATGATAACTCCATCCAAGATTGACCTGCCCTGGACAGAGCTTCCCTGGCATGGATCTATGATGCGGGGTAGAATATATGTCATTCTATTTGCAATGGCTTTAGTTAGGATCTTGTAAGAAACATTGTACAAACTGATTGGCCTGAAGTCAACCATAGATTCAGGGGTTTGCTTCTTAGGAATTAGAGAAATAAAAGTAGAGTTGATACCTTTTGGTATATGATTGCTTGCTTGAAATTCTCTGATAGTAGAAATTACATCCTCACTTACGATGTCCCAAAAAGCTTGATAGAAATGAGGGGGAAATCCATCGGGTCCTAGGGCTTTGTCTGGCTCCATGCTAAACAAGGCTTCCTTAATTTCCTCATCAAAAAAGGGAGCTAGAAGCTTAAGGTTTATATTAGTCACTTTGAACTTGCATTCATTAGTCCAAATTGTATTCTAATATATTCAAAGGCTCCCCAAGGTGTGGTAAAGGTAGTCTTATATCTGTCCTTTTGATTAACTAATATATAATTATACCCTAAAAAACCATCCAACAGAGACGTCCTAGCTAACCCAACTACTGCCCATAATAACTGCTCCATATTAAGGAGTGGGTAATTGTATTTGAGTGAAATTTTATTCAAATTATTGAAGTTAACGCATAATCTAATATCTCTATTTTTCTTCCTAACATGTACTAAATTTTATATCCAAGAGAAAAATCTTACCTTTCTGATTATTTTGGTATCTAGTAACCTTTGTACTTCTTTCTGCATGTTTGGATATAATGTGGGGGTGAAATTTCTCTATTTTTTCCTAAAAGGATTTGCATATTCTTGTAGAGGTATTATATGAGTCATAACATCTGTATTAAATATCCTCAAATCTTCATAACTCCAAGAAAAAACATCTTTTTTCTTTTTTAGAAGACTAATGCATCGTTGTATTTCTTTCCTTGATAAATATTTATTTATTTTAACAAGTCTTGGCTCTTTCTATTTTCAAATATTTACATCATTAACTTCAGATTATTGAAATAGTTGTCAATAAGCTTTATAAAAATCATCAAATAAAATTTATAAAGAAACAAACCCCCTAGGGATTCTATTTTTCCTCGTTGGATAACTTCAACTAGTTCTCTAATAACATACTTTAATTTCTCTTCATTCTCTTCATCATGTATTACATAAAAAAATTGATTTTGAAGAGTCATGAAATCTTTAATGTCAATATCATTCTAAAATAATTGAATATAAACAATGTTATCTGGTACATATGGCTTATAAATAGAAATAGTAGGAAATATGTCAATGTATTCTATATCAATTTTTGGATAGTCTGCACCAGGTGCATTTATAGCTAATAGGTCTACAACATAACTATGTTCTCTTGGAATATATAACAAATTCAATTCTAAGAACCTATCAATCTTAGCCATCACTACCTATTTATACTATCTTAATATTGGATATTTAGCCTTATATTTTTCTTTTATTTTTTAAATAATTAGTTCTACATCTCCACTGACAATCAAGTAATTGATGCACAATTCTTTTTCTTTTTTGAGCCCTAATAATGCTTCATATTCAACCACCTTATTAGTACAAGGAAATTCAATTCTATAAGGGATACCCAAATAGTTACCCTTAATATCAGCCAAATTTATCCCTGAACTAGCCCTAGTTTATGACTTAGCTCCATCAAATATCATAGTCCACATTGAAATTAGAAATATGTCAGATTTTGCATCAACTTTCACTTTAGTTTCTAGATCCATGACTTTAGCGTTAGGGACTTAATTTAGAAAAGGTGTATGCCAAACTGAATATACTCCCATTCCTTTTTCCTCAACTAAATTCACAAGATTTATCATAGTGTCATCATATTTTCTCAGTTCTACAAAATACTTGTTAAAGGGTTCTCTCTTGAGAGTAGCATTTTTTTCCCTGAAAGGAGAAACGTAGCATAAAACAAATCTAACTAAATAAAGTCACCTATTTATATTAATTTCTGACCTTATCTTTGTTATATTAAAGTCACGTAGCATTTTATGTCTGACCTTATCTTTGTTATATTAATTCAAATTATTTGCAAGCTCGATCTTTGTATTTTGGAACTATTATTAGCTCACCAAAGGTTTTATTAACTTTTTACATGGTTTTTTTTATTAAGGTAACAAGGTTTTGAAAGTGACCCAAAAATTTTACAATCAATACAAGGATAAAATATCCACAAGGAGATAATCTCCACCAGAAAAAATGCACTAGAGATAATCCTCTAAGGACTATCTCTAAACCAATCATATTGAAAAATGATATCATCTTGCACTAAAAAAACAATATATGGAAAACCTGACTTGTGAGAGCTCGAGATAAAACAGACAACAAAGGAGTCTCACCCAAACCAAGAACAAGAGAACCAAAAAAAGCATAACTTAAAGCTAAAAAGAAAACCTAGCTTGTGGGAGCTTGGGACAACAATAAAGGGCAAGTCTTGTCCAAAAAGGGTACGGGAGCTGACAAAGACAACATAATATTGAAAAATAAAATCCCGCTCAAAATTTTGAACAAGGGCATCCTGCCCAAAAAAAATCTGCAAATTTGAAACGTTGTTTCCCGCTCAAGAGAAACAGGAAACCAAAAACTAGTTGCAGATGAAAATTCCTAGAAACTTGAAATCGAGTAAGAATCTTGCTCTGTAAGAATATTGAAAACTACTAAATGTGAAAAACCTATCTAATGGTAGCCCATGAAAATGTAGCTTAGAATAGATAAAACCCGCTAGATATTAAATCAATGGGAAAATCTAAAAATAGCTACAACAAAGGAAAATCCCATCCAAGAAGGCCTGAGAAACCCACACAATGACCCAACAAAGATAATACCATCAAATAAGGCACAGGAAAACCATAAACTATCCCAGCAAAGAGAACCATATCCATAAAGGCACAGGGAGATCACAATCTAGCCCAAAAAAGAGAATCACATCCTAGAAGGCACAAGAAGATCTCAGGCTAGAACCAAAAGGAGAAACACGATCTAGAAAGTGGATGAATAGATATCAAAGATCTTGTTATACCACTAGATCTCCCTACGAAAGAAACTAAATATTCCAGTTGTAGTGAGGAAGTCCAAAGACACAAGCCACCAAAAATATCCATGACTGGAGCAAATCTAGACACAAAAGCTATCAATAGTGGCCTAAAAACTATAGTAAATGATGAAGCACGAGGTACCCTTCCCTAGACTAGAAAAATTACAAAGCCAAACCACCAGACAACCACTCATATCATAATTGTACATAGTCACACCAAATTTTGTAGAGGGAAGAAACCAAGGAATCCAATGACACAACTGCACGACGAAGCATAGGGTCCCCTCCCAAGACTAAAACATAGACTGAAGTGAGAGGCTCCATCAGAAAATCCTAAAGTGGACAAACACTAGATCTATAGAGAGACCTAGAGGCATCGTAGAAATTTAAATAGAATATAGAAGGGATGCTCATCTATGAATAATAAGAATGAGGCCACCTAAAAGCTTAGAAAAATGTAGACAAGGATCTTGAGCTACTATAATAGGAACACAATTGCCAAACCCTCTTTCGAATACCACAACCCTCTAATTTGACAACCAGAAATCCAGCCAAACCAAGGTCACCTGGGGTAGAATCTCTGGGATGGTCCACACAACTATGAAAATTTAGTCAAGCATAAGAAATCTAGCTTGGAAAGATTCAGGTGGATCTCGTGAGCCTGGAAGAGACACAGGACTAGGGTAGGGAGACTGGGCAAATCCACCCAAATCTTTGCATGGTTATTTATGAACCAACATCAAATTTAATTTTCTTGACATCCAATTTTTTTGAATAGTCCTCCTTTTGTTGCTTTTGAATATCAACATATATTTTGATTACTTCAGGGACGACTGATTTTTTCTTATCTTTTTGTATTTTATCTTTATAGATAAATCTATTCAGACTCATTTGTACTGTATTTTTTCTAGTAGATGCTTCCTTTGTCTTGTTTTACATTGTTCTATTTCTTATATTTATTGCATGAATTCTTTCTAGTGTCTATATCTCTTATATTTTTGGTTTCAACTTTCCTTGTTTCATTCTCTCGTATCTAAAATCTTATGATCTCAGCATGATTTCTACATTATCAATGACTAAAATATTGGGATGATGGTTATAAGCATATAAATCCATATTTTCTTTGAATATTTTTCTCCAAACTCATCATATTAAGTCCAATAAACATTAATCCTTATATCTTCCTTAGATTCATCCTCAAGATCTACATTATTATGCATATTTAGATAAATTCCACAGTCAAAAAATATGAGGAGCATCAAAAGTAGAACAATAAAAAGAAAAATATACAGTTACATTAACAGAAGGAATGAGATTTGGAACAACATCTAGATCTTTTTTTGCTTCTTTCCCTTTCTAATTATTTCCATCATTTCTATTTGTGTCACCTACATCAAAGTTATTATTTCAATTTACATGAAAGTTTCTCTTGAAAAGAGCTCTATTATCCCCTTGAGACTATGAATTTTAAGCATTATTCTCTTTTCCTCTTTTAGTCCTAGTTGATTTGTTACTCATTGTATTAAAAATTTTTGTCACCTGATTAGCTAGCCTTTCTATAGAATCTTGCTCTATTTTCTTCAATATAGTGAACCCTACTTTCTTTGGTTTCTTATCAGGCTAATTCAGCTCTAAAGAATAAGGTTTCATATTTCCACTATTGATCATATTTCTCTCAATATGAATGGCTTTGTCCATGCATGCATCAATAGTGGTTACTTGTTCCTATCTCAACTCATAATTGAAATCTCTTGGAAATGCATTTAAAAAAAAATAAATTGACTGTATATCATTAGGTCTTAACTCAGTGGGGATTTTATTTCTAGTATTGATAAATATTTTGTTAAATTCCTCTATTGATTCATTATATTTCTTCTTAATTTTTTCCAATTCTATTAAAAGAGATTTTTCATTTTTTGTTCACCATATTTGTTTAGAAAAATTTCCTCCATTTCATGAAAATTATGGATAGTACTAGCTGGAATACTCTTGAACCATTCTTTGGAATATTTTTCTAATTTTTGTAAGAATAGTCTAAGGACTATATCTTCATATTTTACTTCAAGACTATCCATAGCACATATAAAATCTCTAATGTGATCTTCACCCGAGAGCATTTTTCCCTTGAAATTAGGTAAATACTTATGAGCTTTTCCAAGTAGAGAATTTAAATTTGGAGGTAAGACAAAAGGGAGGTACATATTGGTTCTCCACTAATGTATATTAGGTTATAGATTGGCCATGTTAACTATAGGGATGGTAGAAACATGGATAGTGCTAACATTTAAATATGGAGTAACACAAGTATTAAGATTTAGAGTTGTACTTATAATTTGACTAGAAGTAGAACTTGAATGATTATCAGAAACAAAAAATTTAGATATAGGTATTTTATTATGAGTCTGGAGAATTACCTATATATTTGATAACTTTGGATATAGATCATGAGTGATTCTTATAGACACCCTGACAAGCTGCTCTTTCTTTCTTTAATTCTTGAATTCTAGGTATAACCCAATCAGATTCACCAACATAGTATGTGTAGAAAGAACAAGGATGTTTTGGCCAATATTGCTCAGCTTAAAATTCTCCCAGCGTCACAAAATAGTAATACATTCAAGGGATTTAGGAATTATGGTGAAATAAAGACTAAAAACTTTAAAAACCATTAAGACCTATGACCATTGTATTTTAAATTTTTTAAAATCTAAAAAAATATAGGAAAAACTGTACAAATTTCAAAAATAAAAACACATAGTTCTTCCTCAGTAACAATACCAAAAATTATTGTGGAAAATTTGTATTTTCATTAATTATTCATGCTATAATATTTTCTAAACCATAAGCAGTATTATAGACGTTGGCCAATCTGTATATTTAGCTTAGAAAAATATTATCAAAAATAACTCTAGATAGATTGAGTATGGTAAGGATACCCCTAAGGTGAGCTTATAATGTTTCTCATGCATGCTCGTATAGATTGTATGAAATATAATTATTTAAATCTTTGACTAAGGTTCCTCAAATTATGCCTTAATAGCATACCAATGTCTTGTCCATTATTAATTATAGCAAATATTTAGAACGTTAATGAGAAAGAAAGAAGGAGAAAGGAGTATCTAGGTTAATTAGATCCATTCAAATAATGTAACATATATAATTAAAATGCATAGTGAAAGAAAGTGATATACATACATTCAAATTATGTGACATATAAATATGACCATAGAGACACAATTGAGCCAAAGAATTGTCTAGAAGGAAGCTAGATTTGTATTAATTTCTAGAAAAATATTACAATTAATATTTTTTCAAAGTGCTTAAATTTCATTAGACAAATACAAAGGGTTATCTCTATTTAAATGATGTAACAAAGAAACTTCACTCTTCATCTTAAAGGTAGTGATAAAGAGTCTCCAATATTCCAATCCAATCACTAGAAGTGATCTTAGCTAATTGGGTGTATCCTGAACAAAACCTGCACAATCAAACGTAGAAATGAGGTATGGAAAACAAGAGACAAAAGGAGATACAATTAACAAGGCAAGAACGCCCATGTAGAGGAGTTGGAGAGCAAGTGGGTAGTTAAACCTCTCTAGTTGCTGAGAGGCCCAGGTTCAAATCTCTCGCCTCACATGTTGCGGATATGTTATGTAATGGTTCCCTCGTGGTCACAGTCTGTTTACCCCTTGTGGCCACCACCAAAAAAAAAAGAACACTCTTAGTATACCTCTGGAAAAATATGGCTCTACAATTCTTGATCCTTTTCTTGGCTGCAATAATTCTTCTTATAGTCTCTAGGTGCCATGTTCTTTTATAGTTGTGCTCAACAAATTCCTCCATGTGGCACCATCCCTACTCTTGATCTCCCGAGTGCACCACAACAAAATTATAGTTATCCAAAGCTATTTTATTGATACTTAGCTACTCCAAGATATTAAATTTATTTTATAGAGTACAATCATGTTAGGTATTGGTCCTTCATAGGATTTACTTATAGCCTCTTATTCTATTCCCTTGGAGTTCTGTCTTTTTTTGCACTAGCCCTACTTTAGCCGTATATTTTTCTACTTGACTTATTCCTAGCAGGTTAGCAATTTGCTCTCATGCCTCATCATAAAATGAGGCTACAAATGTAATAACATATTTCATGTTTAGTGACTTGTTTGCATAGTATTTTATCAAAAACTTAGTCTCTTTGGAGAATCTAATTATTGGCTAAATTATTCTTGTTAAGTCATTAAGTTGTTGTGCTATTTTTTTCATCTTTATAATCACATTTAAATTCATGTATCCTCTTGGATATCAGCTTATAAATATTTTCTACTACCAAGAGCTCTTCGAGTAATATGCTAGCTTGTTTTATTTCTTCATCCATTTTACCCACCCAAGACTCCATGTCTTGGAGAAATTTTTCCTAGTATGGATTTTCATGGAGATAGGTATTCAATTTGAGGAATTCTACTTGACATTCATAGCTTATGTCATATGATATAGTAACTTGTTTCTTACTTATCTAGCTATACTCCTTGTCCTTTTTGAAGATAGACTTTAGAGTTCTTGCTCTCTGATCTGCACCTTGTAATAGTACCTTCATACTTTGAGACATAGCCATAACATCAACAAGATATTTAAAAATATTGGCCAATACTTTCATTTCTATTTTCAATTTTGATACCACTTATTTGTACTTTTAACAAAAATGATGTTTTCAAAATGTTTATCTGCTTGTATTTATGATATCTAACCTTGCAGGCTATTAACTTTTACTTGTAATTTCTCATTCTTGAACTACAATTGATCTACTTTGGATATCAAATATTGATTGCTTTTATAGAGGTTTTCTATCGTGGCTACATGAGTTTGAACTTGTGACTTGGCTAAGGTCATAGGATCCTTTTGATACTAGACTATTGCTTGTCTTGTAGCCCTATTTATTTGAAGGGATGTGACCTTGGCCATTGGTATTGTTGCTTCCATTGTCATAAGAGGTACTATAAAGAATTGAGAGCTCTGGTCATCTGATTCTTCTACTATGTACTGCATCTCAATTTAGTTTTTTCCTTCTATATCTTGAATATACCTCTCTTCATTGGAATCAAAAAGTACAACTTCTTCCATCCTAATGAGAATAACATTTTTGGGATCGATAAGAGTGCTTTCATGTTTGGTCCTTTTATGCTATGGGAAACTTGATGGATTTTTAGATTTTACTTGGTGTTCCCATAGTAGATTAGAAAATCCTCTAGTCTCTTGGATCTTCTTGAGCATAATTGAGGAGATTTTAATTTCTTCCTTGTTCACCACTATAGATTTGGGTATGACTTTGGGTAAACTTACTACCAAATAGATTTTATGTTTGGAATTCATTACAATTTGTAAAAGATCTAGAATGGTTGGCTAAGATGGTGAAGAAAAGGCAACAATATATTTACCTTTTCCTATCTCTTTAACAATGCTAAGAATAGGTTGAATAGTTTAAGACTCTCCTATTTCTTCTTTGGTTGAATCAATGACCTTTATGACTACCTCCATTTATTTGGTCTCTTGCATTATAACATTTAGGATTGAGTCTTGTAGATCTTTGGGATGTATGGAGGGGACTAATGGAGCAATGGCTTATATTGAGACCCTTCTCAACACTCATAATTTAGTTGAAAGGATCATAAGATCACCAAGTGATCTCGGAGAAATCATATGAATCCATTTTCCATAGAGCCTTCAATAGACTATAGTGCCCTTTATATATATAATGTCCCATTCTACTATTAGAGTATATTGCATTATTTGGTACATGCTAATGTACTACCTTGGATATATAACTAGAGTAGGATTTTATCTTAGAGTAAGGTTTGAGTAGTTACTTCATGCAATGTAATAAATGCACAAGTATTATAATGTGGAATGTTGTAAATGTGCATGTATTCCACGTGTACATGAGTCATAGATTAGGTAGATGAAATGCCAAGTGAATTATCTCCCTATATATATGCCTTTGAGGTAGCATAAAGAGAGGGAGAGAGTGACAAAAGATAGAATAGTGACTAGTTACATAGTAGTAATAGTGAGTACACTTTAGATCCTTCATGTATTTATGGAGTATTCATGAACTCCATTATATTACATTGTACAATTTTTTTAGATTTCATTAATGGCATACTTTTGAGTTATTGAAAAAATTTCTCTTATAATTTTCTTGCATATTATAGTGCCATTATCATATAGTTATCATTGTTTGCTCATTTTACATCTTGTGGTTGCATTTCCTTAATATATATCATCAAAATATAATAGTGGTATCAGAGCATACAGTAGATCGATAGGAAATAGGGAGAGCCACAAGAGAGATTGAGAGGATATAGGAAATATTAGTTTCAAAATTTTTAAAAATTATATTTGGCTTGAGTCTTTCCACAGAGTTGCAGAAAAACTTGTGAAGACTAGGACTCAACATTGATTCCTCTAGATTGACAAATCAACTAGTGAAGATTCATTATCTCAAGATTTAGAAATTTTCCATTACATTTTCTCTAATACTTTGTTGCATAAAAATGATATTCAAAGAAATTTGGGAAGCTTCCTACAAAGAGCTAGGAAGAATATTTTATTTAGAAACTAGTTATAGATGAAAATTCCTAAAAACTTGAAATCGAGTAAGAATCTTGCTCTATAAGAATATTGAAAACTACTAAACATGAAAAACCTATCTAATGGTAGCCCATGAAAATGTATCTTAGAATAGAGAAAACCCGCTAGATATTAAATCAATGGGAAAATCTAAAAATAGCTACAACAAAGGAAAATCCCATCCAAGAATGCCTGAGAAACCCACACACTAACCCAAAAAATATAATACCATCAAAGAAGGCATAGGAAAACCACAAACTATCCCAGCAAAGAGAACCCCATCCATAAAGGCACAGGGAGATCACAATCTAGCCCAAAAAAGAGAATCACATCCTAGAAGGCATAAGAAGATCTCAGGCTAGAACCAAAAGGAGAAACACGATCTAGAAAGTGGATGAATAGATATCAAAGATCTTGGTATACCACTAGATCTCCCTATGAAAGAGACTAAATATACCAGTTGTAGTGAGGAAGTTCAAAGACACAAGCCACCAAAAATATCCATGACTAGAGAAAATCTAGAAACAAAAGCTATCAATAGTGGCTTGAAAACTATAGTAAATGATGAAGCACGAGGTCCCCTTCCCTAGACTAGAAAAATTACAAAGCCAAACCACTAGACAACCACCCATATCATAATTGTACATAGTCCCACAAAATTTTGTAGAGGAAAGACACCAAGGAAGCCAATGCCACAGTTGCACGAAGAAGCATAGGGTCCCCTCCCAAGACTAAAACATAGACTGAAGTGAGCGGCTCCATCAAAAAATCCTAAAGTAGACAAACACTGGATCTACAGAGAGACCTAGAGGCATCGTAGAAATTTGAATAGAATATAGAAGGGATGCTCATCTATGAATAATAAGAATGAGGCCACCTAAAAGCTTAGAAAAATGTAGACAAGGATCCTGAGCTACTATAATAAGAAAACAAATGCCAAACCCTCTTTCGAATACCATAACCCTCTAATTGGACAACCAGAAATCCAGCCAAACCAAGGTCACCTGGGGTAGAATCTCTGGGATGGTCCACACAGCTATGAAAATTCAGTCAAGCATGATAAATCTAGCTTGGAAATATTTAGGTGGATCTCATGAGCCTGGAAGAGATACAGACCTAGGGTAGGGAGACTGGCAAATCCACCTAATTCTTTGCATGGTTATTTATGAACCAACATCAAATTTAATTTTCTTGATATCCAAT
Source organism: Wollemia nobilis (assembly GCA_028583015.1). Classification (NCBI taxonomy): domain Eukaryota; kingdom Viridiplantae; phylum Streptophyta; class Pinopsida; order Araucariales; family Araucariaceae; genus Wollemia; species Wollemia nobilis. The sequence continues at coordinate 6,222,971 of JAQPPZ010015032.1, forward strand.
TTTTTTGAATATTCCTTTTTTTGTTGCTTTTGAATATCAACATATATTTTGATTACTTCAGGGATGACTAATTTTTTCTTATCTTTTTGTATTTTATCTTTATAGATAAATTTATTCAGACTCATTTGTACTCTATTTTTGCTAGTATATGCTTCCTTTGCCTTGTTTTACATTGTTCTATTTCTTAGATTTATTGCATGAATTATTTCTAGTGCCTATATCTCTTCTATTTTTGGTGTCAACTTTCTTTGTTTTATTCTCTCGTATCTAAAATCTTATGATCTCTGCATGATTTTGACATTATCAACGACTAAAATCTTGGGATGATGGTTATAAGCATATAAATCCATATTTTCTTTGAATAAATTTTCTCCAAAGTCATCATATTAAGTCCAATAAACATTAATCCTTATATCTTCCTTAGATTCATCCTCAAGATCTACATTATTATGCATACTTAGATAAATTCCACAGTCAAAAATTATGAGGAGCATCACAAGTAGAACAATAAAAATAAAAATCTACAGTTACATTAACAGAAGGAATGAGATTTGGAACAACATCTAGATCTTTTTCTGCTTCTTTTCCTTTCTAATTATTTCCATCATTTATATTTGTGTCACCTACATCAAAGTTATTATTTCAATTTACATGAAAGTTTCTCTTGAAAAGAGCTCTATTATCCCCTTGAGACTATGAATTTTTAACATTATTCTATTTTCCTCTTTTAGTCCTAGTTGAATTGTTACTCATTGTATTAAACATTTTTGTCACCTGATTAGCTAGCCTTTCTATAGGATCTTGCTCTATTTTCTTCAATATAGTGAACCCTACTTTCTTTGGTTTCTTATCAGGCTAATTCAGCTCTAAAGAATAAAGTTTCATCTTTTCACTATCGATCATATTTCTCTTAATCCGAATGGCTTTGTCCATGCATGCATCAATAATGGTTACTTGTTCCTATCTCAACCCATAATTGAAATCTCTTGGAATGCATTTTAAAAAAAATAATTGACTGTATATCATTATGTCTTAACCCAGTGGGGATTTTATTTCTAGTATTGATAAATATTTTGTTAAATTCCTCTATTGATTCATTATATTTCTTCTTAATTGTTGCCAATTCTATTAAAAGAGATTGTTCATTTTTTTTTCACCATATTTCTTTAGAAAAATTTCCTCAATTTCATGAAAATTATGGATAGTACTAGCTGGAATACTCTTGAACCATTCTTTGGAATATTTTTCTAATGTTTGTAAGAATATTCTAAGGACTATATCTTCATATTTTACATCAAGACTATCCATAGCATATATAAAATCTCTAATGTGATCTTCACCCAAGAGCATTGTTCCCTTGAAATTAGGTAAATACTTATGAGCTTTTCCAAGTAGAGAATTTAAATTTGGAGGTAAGACAAAAGGGAGGTACCTATTGGTTCTCCACTAATGTATATTAGGTTGTAGATTGGCCATGTTAACTATAGGGATGGTAGAAACATGGATAGTGCTAACATTTAAAGATGAAGTAACACAAGTATTAAGATTTAGAGTTGTACTTATACTTTGACTAGAAGTAGCTTTTAGATATAGGTATTTTATTATGAGTCTGGAGAATTACCTCTAGATTTGATAACTTTGGATATAGATCATGAGTGATTCTTATAGACACCCTCACAAGCTGCTCTTTATTTCTTTAATTCTTGAATTCTAGGTATAACCCAATCAGATTCACCAACATAGTATGTGTAGAAAGAACAAGGATGTTTTGGCCAATATTGCTCAACTTAAAATTCTCTCAGCCTCACAAAATAGTAATACATTCAAGGGATTTAGAAATTATGGTGAAATAAAGACTAAAAACTTTAAAAACCATTAAGACCTATGACCATTGTATTTTGAAATTTTTAAAATCTAAAAAAATATAGGAAAAACCGTAAAAATTTCAAAAATAAAAACACGTACTTCTTCCTCAGTAAAAATACCAAAAAATATTGTGGAAAATTTGCATTTTCATTAATTATTCATGCTATAATATTTTCTAAACCACAAGCAGTATTATAGACTCTGGCCAATCTGCATCTTTAGCTTAGAAAAAGATTATAAAAAATAACTCTAGATAGATTGAGTATGGTAAGGATACCCATAAGGTGAGCTTATAATGTTTCTCATTCATGCTCGTATAGATTGTATGAAATATAATTATTTAAATATTTGACTAAGGTTCCTCAAATTATGCCTTAATAGCATACCAATACCTTGTCCATTATTAATTGTAGCAAATCTTTAGAACGTTAATGAGAAAGAAAGAAGGATAAAGGAGTATCTGGGTTAATTAGATCCATTCAAATAATGTAAGATATATAATTAAAATACACAGTGAAATAAAGTGATATCCATACATTCAAATGATGTAACATACAAATGTGACCATAGAGACACAATTGATCCAAAGAATTGTCTAGAAGGAAGCTATATTTTTATTAATTTCTATAAAAATATTACAATTAGTATTTTGTCAAAGTGCTGAAATTTCATTAGACAAATACAAAGGGTTATCTCTATTTAAATTATGTAACAAATAAACTTCACTCTTCATCTTAAAGGTAGTGATAAAGAGGCTCCAAGATTCCAATCCAATCACTAGAAATGATCTTAGCTAATTGGGTATATCCTAAACAAAACCTGCACAATCAAGGGGAGGAATGAGGGATGGAAAACAAGACATAAAAGGAGATACAATTAACAAGGCAAGGGCACTCTTAGTATACCTCTAGAAAAATATGGCTCTACAATTCCTGATCCTTTTCTTAGCTGCAATAATTCTTCTTATAGTCTCTAGGTGCCATGTTCTTTTATAGTTGTGCTCAACAAATTCCTCCATGTGGCACCATCCCTACTCTTGATCTCTTGAGTGCACCACAACAAAATTATAGTTATCCAGAGCTATTTTATTGATACTTAGCTACTCCAAGATCTTAAAGTTCTTTTATGGAGTACAATCATGTTAGGTATTTGTCCTTCATAGGATTTACTTGTAGCCTCTTATTCTATTCCCTTGGAGTTTTTATTTTTTTGCACTAGCCCTACTTCAGCCTTATATTTTCCTAGTTGACTTATTCCTAGCAGGTTAGCAATTTTCTCTCATACCTCATCATAAAATGAGGCTACATATGCAATAACATATTTCATGTTTAGTGACTTATTTGCATAGTATTTTATTGAAAACTTATTCTCTTTGGAGAATCTAACTATTGGCTGAATTATTCTTGATAAGTCATTAAGTTGTTGTGCTATTTTTTTCAGCTTTATCATCACATTTAAATTCATGTATCCTCTTGGATATCAAATTATAAATATTTTCTACTGCCAAGAGCTCTTCGAGTAAGATGCTAGGTTGTTTTATTTCTTCATCCATTTTACCCACCCAAGACTCCATGTCTTGGAGAAAGTTTTCCCAGTATGGATTTTCATGGAGATAGGTATTCAATTTGAGGAATTCTACTTGACATTCATAGCTTATGTCATATGATATAGTAACTTGTTTCTTACTTATCTAGCTATACTCCTTGTCCTTTTTGAAGATAGACTTTAGAGTTCTTGCTCTCTGATCTGCACCTTGTAATAGTACCTTCATACTTTGAGACATAGCCATAACATCAAATATTTAAAAATATTGGCCAATAATTTCATTTCTATTTTTAATTTTGATACCACTTATTTGTAATTTTAACAAAAATGATGTTGTCAAAATGTTTATCTGCTTGTATTTATGATATCTAACCTTGCAGGCTATTAACTTTTACTTGTAATTTCTCATTCTTGACCTACAATTGATCTACTTTGGATATCAAATATTGATTGCTTTTATAGAGGTTTTCTATCGTGGTTACATGAGTTTGAACTTGTGACTTGGCTAAGGTCATAGGATCCTTTTGATACTGGACTATTGCTTGTCTTGTAGCCCTATTTATTTGAAGGGATGTGACCTTGGCCATTGGTATTGTTGCTTCCATTGTCATAATATGTACTATAAAGAATTAAGAGCTCTGGTCAACTGATTCTTCTACTATGTACTGCATCTCACTTTAGTTTTTTCCTTCTATATCTTGAATATACCTCTCTTAATTGGGATAAAAAAGTACAGCTTCTTCCATCCTAATGAGAATAACATTTTTGGGATCAATAAGAGTGCTTTCATGTTTGGACCTTTTATGCTATAGGAAACTTGATGGATTTTTATATTTTACTTGGTGTTCCCATAGTAGATTAGAAAATTCTCTAGAGTCTTGGATCTTCTTGAGCATAATTGAGGATATTTTAATTTCTTCCTTGTTAACCACTATAGATTTGGGTATGACTTTGGGTAAACTTACTACCAACTAGATTTTATGTTTGGAATTCATTACAATTTGTATAAGATCTAGAATGGTTGGCTAAGATGGTGCAGAAGAAAAGGCAACAATATCTTTACCTTTTCCTATCTCTTTAACATTGCTAAGAATAGGTTGAACAGTTGAAGACTCTCCT